>JARYGA010060172.1:3443259-4702081 GCA_030545235.1 Helianthus tuberosus
ATCATTGAATTCCGACTTTGATATGGATTAGAACTCTTCTGATAGACTCGTGTAGATCGAATCTCGATCCTACACCATTGCCCTTGATTTTCTTGACTGTATGTCTCTTAAATGTCAACATATACACGTGTGATTTAGTTCACGAAGTTTTTTCAATGCCGAGAACCTTGATCAGAGAGTAAAAAAGGAGTAAGGTTCACAATGGTGTAAAATTAAAATGGGATATACCAGGCTAGGATTCGAGTTACAGGAATAATGGCCAAACCAACCACCCAAGAATGGAATCGTCGAGGGAAAACACTTGACAACCTCCTAGAAGCAGCTTTTCTTGCCACCGGACCTTTCTCCATCAACTAGGAATCTTATGCCTTCACTAAACACATTCCTTAAATTGTAGCCATTTGTTGAGTATTTTTTTTTGGCGTCTAATCCGCATATATATCACCATTGCCCTTGATTTTCGTGACTGTATATCTCTTAAATGTCAACATATACACGTGTGATTTAGTTTACGAAGATTTTTCAATGCCGAGAGCCTCGATCAGAGAGTAAAAAAGGCGTAAGGTTCACAATGGTGTAAAATTAAAATGGGATATACCGGATAGGATTCAAGTTACAAGAACAAGGGCCAAACCAACCACCCAAGAATGGAATCGTCGAGCGAAAACACTTGACAACCTCCTAAAAGCAGCTTTTCTTGCCACCAGACCATTCTCCGTCAATTAGGAATCTGATGTCGTCACTAAACACATTCCTTAAATTGTAGCCATTTGTTGAGTGTTTTTTTGGGTGTCTAATCTGCGTATATATCACATTTGCCCTTGATTTTCTTGACTGTATATCTCTTAAATGTCAACATATACACGTGTGATTTAGTTTACGAAGATTTTTCAATGCCGAGAACCTCGATCAGAGAGTAAAAAAGGCGTAAGGTTCACAATGGTGTAAAATTAAAATGGGATATACCGGGCTAGGATTCGAGTTACAGGAACATGGGCCAAACCAACCACCCAAGAATGGAATCGTCGAGCAAAAACACTTGACTACCTCCTAGAAGCAGCTTTTCTTGCCACCAGACCTTTCTCCATCAATTAGGAATCTGATGCCGTCACTAAACACATTCCTTAAATTGTAGCCATTTGTGGAGTGTTTTTTTTTGTGTCCAATCCGCATATATATCACCATTGCCCTTGATTTTCTTGACTGTATATCTCTTAAAGGTAAACATATACACTTGTGATTTAGTTTACTAAGTTTTTTCAATGCCGAGAACCTCGATCAGAGAGTAAAAAAGGAGTAAGGTTCACAATGGTGTAAAATTAAAATGGGACATACCGGGCTACGATTCGAGTTACAGGAACAATGGCCAAACCAACCACCCAAGAATGGAATCATCGAGGGAAAACACTTGACAACCTCCTAGAAGCAGCTTTTCTTGCCACCAGACCTTTCTCCATCAATTAGGAATCTTATGCCTTCACTAAACACATTCCTTAAATTGTAGCCATTTGTTGAGTGTTTTTTTGGCGTCTAATCCGCATATATATCACCATTGCCTTTGATTTTCTTGACTATATATCTCTTAAATGTCAACATATACACGTGTGATTTAGTTTACGAAGATTTTTCAATGCCGAGAACCTCGATCAGAGAGTAAAAAAGGCGTAAGGTTCACAATGGTGTAAAATTAAAATGGGATATACCGGGATAGGATTCAAGTTACAGGAAAAAGGGCCAAACCAACCACCTAAGAATGGAATCGTCGAGCGAAAACACTTGACAACCTCCTAGAAGCATCTTTTCTTCCCACCAGACCTTTCTCCATCAATTAGGAATCTGATGTCGTCACTAAACACATTCCTTAAATTGTAGCCATTTGTTGAGTGTTTTTTTTTTGGGTGTCTAATCTGCATATATATCACATTTCCCTTGATTTTCTTGACTGTATATCTCTTAAATGTCAACATATACACGTGTGATTTAGTTTACGAAGATTTTTCAATGCCGAGTGTGACACCTGTGCCTCTGCGACCATCAAAAAAATTACAAATCAATGAAATATTGTATTTCATACTTGGTATATGTTTAAATATGTGTATCTTTTGCACATATCAATTCTTGTTCGATTTCAAGCTTTAAATCGCCTTCTGTAAGGTTATACGCGGACTGATGCGCAAATATAACCAGTTTAATGCAACAAACACTCCAGAATAGTGAAATAGGCTTAAAATACCTTAAATAACCTTTACATAACTTAGAAATAAGTTTTGGAGGGTTTGGTGTGGCGAAATCAAGTTTATTCAATTAGAGGGACTAATTTCGACAAACTGCGAAAGTATGCCGATTTGTACGGTAACAAACATTCCAGAACATGACCATAAGTTAAACATACCCTAAATATCCTTTACATAGCTTAGAAATAGGCTTTGTGGGGTTCGGTGTGCTAAAATAAACTTTTTTGTCATTCAGGGACTAAAAGCGTCATAAAGTGCATAAGTTTGCATTTTCGCGCATATCTTACGTTCTTAATACATCCGGACATCCAAAACTTTATGTAATCATTAAAATATGTTATCTTAGTGATTGGCATGATAAAATTCCATTCGTCGCATAATTTGGATCGTTTTTCGCATTCGTTCGTGTTTCGTCGTAATTAACCGAACAACGCAACCGTACGACCAAACGAACCGACATCCAATATATTTTTGAGCATGTTTCATGTTCCCTATACTTTAACTTCATTTTAGAGCCATGAAATGAGATTAACGTGGCTTAACCATGTTTTGCACATTCAGGGACCAAAATTGACATTCTGCTATAGTTATCTTAGGAAGGGACCAAAATGAAAATTCTAAATTCCAGCTTGTTCCAGCTGTTCCCCTAATTTTCACATGGTTTTAATGAAACTAGGGGCTCCCATGGTTTCACAAACCCATGGGCACATGTGTACGGATGAGATCGAAGCTCGTTTTACGATGAACGATCTTAACGGTTGTGCAAAAACTATATAAACCCCACCCCCTTTGCTCTCAAACTCACATTTGATCATCTTTTAATTCTCTAAGTTGAAGTCTTGCACTTCATACCTGACAATAAATTGGATCAAACCTCCTTGGACCTTTTGTAAGTCCTCTTTCGTTCTTTTATGCATTTTTAGCGTGAAAGTCAAACTTTGTTTGACTTTCTGCATTGACCAGTTTATGGTCAATACGAAGTTCGTTTGAACTTCATAAAGTGAGCATAATCACGATGGTTTTAGTCTCTTATGACTATACCTACTGATTACCACGTTATCTAGGCATAGTGGCGAGTCGTAGTTTCGGCCAAAATGCGTATTCTTCCGTATTTTGTAACCAAACTACTTTTAGGTATCAAAACCGTTTGTTTTGATACCAAACCTGTTTTCTAACTTCATTAAACATGTTTTAACATGTTTAGCTCGTCACTTTAGGTTTAGTGCTTAGTAGAGTCGTAAGTCAAGCGGTCTAAACAACCGCATAGACTTTCGAACTAGACCCGTTTGGTCGATCATTAGGATCCAACCAAACATGTTTAGTGACCATAGTTGTATAGGGAATAACCTTCCAAGGTTATACCTTATGATCACTTCGTTTAGTTAGTGGTATGATAGGTAATTTATATGCCTTAGGAAAATTACCAAAATGCCCTTTTTGCGCATTAATTCATTTTAAGCATATGTAACCTAAATTTTGACATCTAAACTGATTAGGTAACATTATTAGACATGTTAAGGCATATAATTCTTGTCATAGGATTAGCTAGGCGTTCCAAACGTGTTTTACGCGAACGACGCGTTGAAGTAGCGTAAGCTATCTTAACGAGTCGTAATGGGTCGTAAGCACTTAGCATAGGTTTCATTTTAATATGTAGGCTTTGTTAAACCATATTGCATGAGTTCTTATACTCATTTGTTTTACGAACCCTCATGCTACCCGATCCTCCGATTAGGTCCGTTTATTAACATAGTTACCTATACTAGGTGTCGTTTGATTCTATGATCCCTCTAGCTTTGCTTGGTTGTTGTTCAAGACTTCTAAGCACCCTCAAGTGAGTACATAGTCCCCTCTTTTACTGTTTTTCAAACGTTTTGGGGTGAAACACATGTGCCTACTTGTTACTTTCATGCTTTCCATGTTTTCATATCATATACTTGCTATGTTCATTAGTACACTATTAGTACATGATTTCATTATGTTTTGCTATGTATGTTCACTTAACATGCTAGCCCATTGTTTTACATTTTGAACTGTTTGAACTATTTGTAATCATTTAATTGATATGAACCATTTGTAACCATTCGATGTATGGGAACCATTTGTAATCATGGGATGTATGATAACCATTTGTAATCGTTAGATGTATGTGAACCATTTGTAATCATTTGACATATGTGAACTATTTGTAACTATCTGAACCATTGGGTTAGGGAAGTGATTAGGTAACGGGGCGGGTGTAATGTGTTAAAAGCATGGTGGATATGCCGCTGGTACTTCCTATATATAAGTGCTTTTAACACATTAAATATCGTTGCGTTATCTAGATCACTTGGGTAAACGATTTTGAAACAATGTCACACAATGATGTTTTCCGAATAATATAAACCATCCGAGTTTTGTTAACGAGTTTCTACTATATATTTTACAATTTGATTTCATAAAACAAATGTTTTGGAGTTAAGAATCATGGTTACGAGATTTTATAAATCATATCCAATTTGATTTGAGTTGGTTAATTATGTCGCAATACCATACTTTTCAAAACAAGGTTTTTAAATAAGTATTGCAACATGTAAAACGAGCCATGAATCTGACACTCACATAAAACCTTTGCACTCGCCGGCATTTTTATGCTGATGTATTTTCACATGTGTTTTAGGTACCATAGTTGATGATGATTGATGATGATATTTGTGTACGCTCACATAGGAATGGACGAGGCCTTAGTGACTTAATAACAATGAAAGACTATTTGTTTATGTTTTGTTTCAAATTTCAATGTAATGTAATACATTTAATTCAATAAAACGAAATTGTTTAATCCATGGTTGTGAAACAATGATTCTGTTACAACACTCCCCGACGTTTCCGCCACGTTTTGTTGTTTTACGTGGTCGGGGTGTGACAGAAAAGTTGGTATCAGAGCCAATGGTTATAGGGAATTAGGTTATTAGTAATGCTTTGACCTAGACTATAACCATCCTAGGACCCTAACACAAGTTATCTTGTGTTTAGTTTTAAAAGGATACTGTCACTTATCCTTAAGTAACAACCACAATAAGAACATAAATTTTGAGTCTGCTTTGAAAACTAATCATCTATTCTAGGATGATTTATTATATGGTTTTGAACCTTCAAAGTTTTCAAGATCCCATCAAAGTTTGGGTCTTATAATGTGAACACGTGCAATCCGGAAGGGTGGACGCCTGTACTCTGAGTTTTCTGTCTAAGGCTAGAGTGTTCGTACAAATCCACATAATCGGACTAGTCATTCTTACCTGGGAACTCTTGGAGTGAGTGTCCACTTATAGGCTAAAGCATGTCTTCGCGATACATTAATGGGACCCTCTTACTTTGATTAGTCACTGTCTCATTTGTTTGCCTTTGGTAACAAACAAATGGTCACAATCTTCATGCGTTGTGTAACACCTCGAAAATTCACGTCCTATAATGTGTTGACACGTGTCATAAAGTTTGAACGTGTGAAAGAATGTTATAAAAGGACTAAAGTTGACAAACATGGAAAGTACGTGATTATACGGGTTCTAAATGTCAACAGTGAATAAATATACTACATAATAACCCTACATGATGTTTATAACCTCAAACGAATAAATCATGGATCATACGAAGCAAAAAGTGAGTAATTACAAACTACAAGGGTTAAATGTGTCAACATGTTTAAAGATATACCTCTGAGTGACCTTTTGACAAACCCGAAGCTTTGTAAATGTTAATTATGCTCACTAGAATGCACGATTAAAATTTCATAAAGTTTCGTTATCGTATGAGAAAGTTATGACCAAATTCGTGTGCGAGGGGTTAAAGTGCAAACATTGAAATTTAAGGCTTTTCGGGTTAACCGGAAGTGTTCGGGGACTTGGCAAAGTGGGTATAAGTCCTAAAGCCCTTGTGGGTAAATATAAGGGGGTCAAAATGCAAGATATAACCTTAGTTGCCCCTTCGTGAAGCCAAAGGTCAAGTTGCAAAACAAATAAAAATTTAAAATCTGATTTTAAGGGCCATGCGGCCCGCATTGGATATCTTAAATCGGGAGGCGGGCCGCCTCAGGCGCCTAGAAGCAGAAAACGGGCACAGCAGCCTGTAAACGCGGAGAACCGACCCTTTTTCGACATTAATGCAATGTGGGCGACCCCTAAACAGTCCTAGACACTAGGAACACCTATTGGATGGTTGTGGTCAGTTGTAGATCCCAAGTGTCAACCATTTGTGGTGGAATTTTCACTATAAAAGGGTCTTCATGTTCACAATCATTCTTCACACTTCATCTGCATTTGTGGATCATTCTGGAGCTCAAGCCTGCTTCCAAGTGATCATATCTCGTGCATAGGACTCTTGTAAGTCTGCTAGTCCTTCTTTATTTGAGTTTAGCTTGTTTAATTAGCTAAAAGTCAAACCGTCGCAATTACAGTTTGACTTCGAGATTAGTCAACAATGGCTTAGTCATATCTCGAATTAAAAGTAGTTATAGCTTGGTATTTATGTGGGTAATAAAACCTCAAAAGGGTTTCCCCTGATCACCACTCTAACCAGGTCAAAAGTCGGGTCAAACTAGTTTAGAAAAAGTCAACAGGAAGCTTAAAATGTCATTTTTTCATAATTAACATTATAGAACCTATACAACCTGTTTGATCATTGTTATAACTTAGTAATAAGTGTAAGAACACGTCTAAACATGTTCAACCCGACAATTTCCTGTTTAGACCCGGTTCGGAACCGAAAGTCGCATAGTTTGACTTTCACTTTGACTTTCAGTTCTGACCCGTTAAGGCATGTTTTAGAAATGCCTCAGAGCTTTAATTGGACTAGGTTACCTGTTAGTACAACCCTCTGTGATTATACACCTTGGTTCATTAGTTATCCAATTAATATGCATGTTTCCGTTAATTGCTCATATGTTGACCGTTATGCCCTTATTACCTTAAAACGTGATTTATGAAAATGTAAAAGTGTAGAAACCTTAAATACTGATATATAAACTTGTATGCAAAGTTTGACATCAGTTTGACTTGTAGATTAAGAGTTATGCTCAATATCGCTAAATGAATGCTTTATGTTGATAAAATGGCGCAATTAGCGTATAGCCTACTTAAACATACTTTTTGATATCAAATCTTTTACCCACTGATGTAATATATTATTTTGGGATTTTTAAATATTTTTAATTAATTTTAGGCTGAGCATAACTAGTAGTCGTAGGCTTAATCCGGTAATTGTCGGTTTTGCCCTTACGGGCCATAAAATGAGTTTTACATATCTAAACGACTCCAAACCTTTTGCTACTGATCACATATGATAAATAAATTATTTTAAGCCTTCTGGAAATATAAAAATATCAGATTGAAGTATCAAACCCGGAATTGGCCTTTAATCGCCTTATTTAGCGTTTTTAACGCATTGTATGTTTTAAAATCATATTGAACATACCCGGGTTGATACCTACTGATATTTTAGGCAAATTAGAATATTTTAAGAGTAAGCAAAGGTTGATTAACTCAGACTCCGGTTTTGAGCTTTTCGGCTTATGTGAAATTACCAAAATACCCCTACGGGGCATAGTTTGGTTAAAAATGATAAATTTCACATATATGCTTTAACCTACTGATATAACTTGGTAAATGGAGTATGTTTGCTGTTTGCATCAGACCTGTAACTCAGTTAAACATCTAAACTCTTTTACAACCTTTAAAATGACCAAACTACCCCTACGGGGCCTAGTTTGTGTTTAAACACGTTTCGGGCATAACGAAAGACATCTTACTGATGTCACAACATAGTTGAAGCATATTAACTAAGGAAAACTGTATATGGCTCTTACGGATACCCGTTACGCTTATTTCGCGTTTGGTTCGGTTTATGTAACAAGTTTACATAAATTAGCCGAAACTGGTCAAACCTTAACGGTTTATCTAAAAATCCAGAATGTGAATAATAAACCCATATTAAACAAGTCTTCAAACTTGTCGGGTCTCAATCACATTCTATCTGGTCTTCGCTTAATCGTGCGTACGTACCGTATCTTGAAACTAGCCGGTCTAAGCTTAAGCTTAATTAAAGACCCGTTAGAATTCTAATAGGTTATTATAAACCTTCGTTCCAGATTAGGAGAACCAGTAAAAGCTACGTGCATTTTTGGCTTATTGTGATTAATACTTACTCAGGTAAATACTTTTAACTTATTTTCCCTATACGGGCTTGGGTTACCGTATATAGCATACCGCTTGATCGGGCATCAAATCTCCACATTAAGTGGGTAGTTGAATAATTTGATCGGCTCGTTTAAACAGTCTTGTTTACTTTACAGCCTTTGGGGGGTTAATGACCATGTCCCGGATATCCTTGGCATCATCTTACGAGATGGCCACGACCTGAGCACGGGGTGTAGGCGTACACCTGTCAGTGTATAACTCAATTATGTGGTGTGTCTATTGATCTTTAACCCGAACAAGATCCGGGCTACTGAACGCATAAGTAACATGTAATTCGTTCACAAGATTATAATATTAAATAATTCTCCCAAGTTATAAAAATGTTTATGCCATGTGTATCCAAACCAATTTTCAATCATTTTCCAAAATGAGTCAGTTGATTGTATTTACCAATGGAAACTGACGTATTTTCCCAAAAAGACTGAATGTAGGTACTAAACGAAATTGGCTGGATTGTCTCCTAAGCATCAATAAAAAGTCTCGCAAGCTTAGGATGCCTGAAGTCTGTTGAACCATTAATATTATTTTGTTTCGATCCTACTGTGGATAAACTTCCGGATATTGTTACATTGATAAACAATATTAAATTCGGTTGCATCATATTTTAAATTTGCTTCCGCTGTGCATAATAATATTGTGTTGTTTGACTATTACGTTGCCAACCACGTCACGATACTCCCCCACCGGGCCCACCGGTGACACGTGGAAATCGGGGTGTGACAGGTTGGTATCAGAGCCAACATTGAGTGAATTAAACACTAACCTTTCGTGTTTAATCTCAGTTACACAATTGCACATATCTAAACTTCTGAGTCTAGACTTAACTTAGGAATATTCTCAATCCTAATCTAGAAATTTTTACTTCCAAATTTTTATTGGATACGTCGCCAAGCGAAGAAGCCGTAATAGGAGTTCTCCACACCCGGAGCCCTGAGATGCTGAGCTTCGTACCGCGGCTAGAATGAAACGAGCATCCGAGGAGAAAGCATTCAGAAATAAAATGAAGAAGAAACTCCTTTTTCTGAAGATTGTTTCCTTATTAGTCCTTATAAGGACATAATTATCTTTCAGTCCCTCCGATGACAACATTATTTCTTTCAAGTCCCGCTTAGGGCAACTTTATACTTTTATTTTTATATAATGGAATGATTAAGTTTAAACTTTCATTCTAAACAAGAAATATTAAATAAATGGAAAATATCATTTCCTTTTTGCAAGATCTACCATTATAATAAAATGACAAAATCTAAAAAGGACAAGACCTAGCCACGTGTCATTTTAAGACCGGGCCAAGATGGTAGTTCCATAATTAGATTCAGATCTATATTAACACCTCAATTTAAAATTGTTCTGCGTTAATTAAATTAAGAATCTTAAGTGTGAAACCTAGCCTTCGTGTCAATTATAAGACCGGGCCAAGATGGTAAGACCTGTTTAAAAGATTCAAATCCCTGTTAACATCTTAAAACATGTTAACACTCCTGGCAGATGTGATTCATTTAAAATCACACACGTTATTATTATATAAGGATCTTTCTAAAGATTCCTAACCCAGTTTAATGATCTCTGAATCCTGGGTTTACATCATCAATTAAGATGATCATATTTTACCCATATGTGGTAATATAGTGCCTACGGGCCTTGCTCATTTCTACATGAGCCAAAATACAGTGGTAGCTATGACTCCCTGTCAGGAAAAGGTAATGAACTAGGTTCAAACCTCAAGGCTTTGATTCTCTGAAATCCTAGCTTATAACTTATAAATGTCCTTGTGACTAGGCATATTGTGCCAGAATACCTTCATGCTTTGATTCTCTGAAATCATAGCTTATAATTTATATATGTCCTTGTGACTAAGCCTGTTGGGCTAATATACTTAAAGGCCTTGATTCTCTGAAATCATGGCTTATAATTTAAAATTGTCCATGTGACCAGGTCATTGGGTGCCACAAATAAAACTGTTAATGTTTTATAATTAGCATAAATTATAATAGAAATCCTAAATATAAATGATTAATAAATTAACCAAATATGGTCTCTGTTTACCATGGTTAATGAATTTCCCTAAGGGGCAATTCCGTAATAAACATCCCTTAGAAGGGAAGTACCTACGGGCTATAGTTAATGTCCTCTGAGACTAAAGACAGTGGTAGCCTACAGCTCCCTGTCAGGAAAAAGGTAATGAACTTTGATTCAAACCTTAATACCACGATTCTCTGAAGTCATGGCTTATAAATTTAACTTGTCTACGCGACTAGGCCATTCGTGCTATTATAAACTTATGAATTAGAATTTATGATAAAATTCCTGAATAAAATAAATATCCTTCCTTCCCTGTCAGTATGCATTTTTAAAAAGGGAATCTTAAAGGTGAAACCTAGCCTACGCGGCCAAGATGGTGAACCCTACTGAAGGGATTCAGATACTTGTTAACACCTAAGAACGTGTTAGCACTCTTGACAAATGTGATTCGAGAAAATCACAACAGTCATCCTTATATTGGATTCTTCCAATTCTCTTATCTGGCCTAGTGATTTAGGAATCATGGCTTATGCCATTCTATAAGATGATCATATTATAAACATCCGTTAGTGATGAAGTGCCTACGGGCTAAACTTGTTGTCCGATAAGACAACGACAATGGTGGTCTTTGACCTCCTGTCTAAAATGTTGGACTATGTCCAAACATAATAGTCTATATGATCAGTGCGATCATGACTAATATCATCTAATACGATGATCACATTACTTAACATCCTTTAGTGATGTTTTGCCTACGGGCTATAATATATTGTCCATTTGGGACATTGACATTGTTATCTTTATGATTCCTTGTCTAAGGTAGTGAGCTCTGCTCAAGCCTAATAGTCTATATGATTAATGCAATCATGACTTATATCACCTAATAGAATGAACCTATTATAAACATCCGTTAATGATGTTTCGCCTATGGGCCATATTATATTGTCCATGTGTGACAAAGACATTGTGATATTTATGATTCCCTGTGCAAGGTAGTGAGCTCTGCTCAAGCCTAATAGTCTATATGATCAATGCGATCATGACAAAAATCATCAATACGATGATTAAAAATTTTAACATCCTTAATGATGTTTTGCCTAAGAACTATATTATATTGTCCAATTGAGACAAGGCAATTGTAATCTTCTGTGATTCTTTGCCCAAGGGGGTGAGCTATACTCAAATCCCATAGTCTATACTACCATTATGATCCTGACTAGTATCATCAGTATGATGATCACAATATTAACATCCCTCGTGATGAAATGCCTACGGGCTATACTTTATTCTAGTGTCGGTAAGACAAAGATAGTAGTGATCTTTATGATCCCCTGTTCAAAATGGTGTGATTATACCCAAACCTAATAGTCAATATGATCGATGTGATCATGACTAATATCATTAAATACGATGGTTATATATAAACATCCATTAGTAATGTTGATTTGGCTTACCTTTCTGCCAAACGAATCGTCTTTCAAAGACGATGACAGTTGTAGTCTATGACTCCCTGTCCAAAGGTGAAGAACCACGTTCAAACCTTGAAGCCCTAATCTAATGAAAAATTGCGGCTAATAAATTAAGGTCCTTGATAATAGACCATCGAGTTATGTTTTAAAGTCATTCATGACAAGCCTATGCGCTATAATTTGTCATTCGTGACAAGCTAACATATTAAATGTTAACATTCCTGGTGACATGCCTTTGTGCCAGATTTGATAAATGTCCTTATGTCAAGGCCGTTTGTGCCATATCTAAATGACCTTTGCGACAAGGCCTTCGTACCGTATAATCATTTATGTCCTTCATGGCTGGGCTTTATGCCATATCTTTCTACGTCCATCGAGACAGGCTTCTATGCCATATATGTATATATATAATAAAAGTCTTGTAAGGCTAGCTCTTGGGCTATTTATAAGCGTCCTTGTGACAAAGACAGTTGTGACATTATGGTCCCCTGTCAAGCAGGTATTGGACTCGCTCCAAACCTTAAATGCCATTGATAGTCCTTTTGTGACCTAAGCTAAATGTAATAGATATACATTCAAAAAGCATTCATTAAGAATATTCAGAACGGAATAGCCCATACGGTTTATGAATGCCGTGGCTAATCTAAGTCAGGTCATCAGGATGATGACTAATAATTGTTAAATCTTGGTGATTAGTACCAAGTTTCAAGTATCGAAAACTCGGATGAGGTAGACGACAGTCGCAATACTATTAGTGCGACGAAAGTTAATAAAACTACAAACGTAAACCTCAATATTAATGGAGTTAATCTCCAGGCTGTGGTTGACGCAGCAGTTGGAAGAACCATAGAAAGATCATGGAACAATCCAAAGAGCCGAATGCTCCTCGCTCTGAATTTCATGCAAAACCATGTTCAATTGCTCATGAGAAGAGTTTTGTTCGCACTTCGTATATGAAGGATGAACCGAAGGAGGAAGATGACTCCCAGAAATCTAAGGAAGAGAGCAAGTACAGGCTTAATAAAAAGCAAAAAAAAAATGGTGAAATTGGCCGTCCCCGGAATCGAACATGGGTCTAGGCCGCACCCTTTCGCGCGCCTAGCCAACCGAGCTAGGTGCCTAGTTTGTGAAATTTCCATGTTTGGTTAAATATAAGCACATGTACAATAACTTCCTTACTCCTTACTATAAGTCACCTACTTATCCTCCTTATGTTGACTAAGTATTAGAATCCAAGAATTTACCTCTATGTTTTGGTTACTCTTGGCTTGCTTATGATTGACTAAACACTGGAAGGGCTAAGGGAAGAAATGCCTGAACTCACCTGACGAACGCCAAGAGGTAGTTCACGATGTCATCAAGTACATCTCTTATCATTTACCAATGATAATTTCTGCTAAGCGTCCTGATTTAATACAGGCAATAATAAATCTTCATAAATCATAAGCTTAGCAAACTTTTATATTATCCACAAGGTATAAATTACCAAGGAAACCATAGTAACCGATTCTTCTCGTATCGGCAAGAAAAAAAAAAAAACCTTCCGAAAAATCCAAGAGTACTCTTTCTTTGCATAGAGTACGACAACATATGTTATTTTAATTATTCTTCCCATTGTTTTTTTTTTCTATCGCATACGAATGCCAAACTATGTTTGATAAAAGTGCCATATGTGGATTTGCGTGTCCTAGTGTGTCCCATAGATTGCTTCCATGCCTGATCAGTATGGAGGTTTAATACATGGAACCCCTAAGATATCCCAATGATCAAATTGTACTAAAGTCGACTAGTAGTATTTAAGGAAGATATCCAGAATGGAATTGTCCAAGTAAATGTTCCCGATTAAGGAATTCGTGGACTTATAACATAAATGTGTCACTTATTTGACACGAGCAATGATGGATGGAAACTTTAAATGATTATGATTGTGAAATCAAATACCATCCCGGTAAGGCGAATGTAGTCGCCGATGCCTTGAGTCGGAAGGAAAGGGTTAAACCCATCCGAATTAACGCCAAGCGTATGGAGATAAAGAATAATTTGATTGAAAGGTTGTTAGCTGCACAGAAAGAAGCTGTGTTGGAAGCTAACTATCCTAATGAAAAGTTAGGAGTAACTGAGGAGCAGTTAACTCTTAGCAAGGACGGAATTTTACGTTTAAACGGACGAATATGGGTTCCAATTTATGGAGGACTTCGAGATGTCATCCTCCAGGAAGCCCATAGTTCCAAATACTCTGTTCATCCTGTAGCTGATAAGATGTACCAGGATTTAAAGGCAAATTATTGGTGGATAGGCTTGAAAAAGTCTGTAGCCGCCCATGTAGCAAAATGCTTGACATGTGCGCAAGTCAAAGCCGAGCACCAGAAACCGTCAGGTTTGCTACAACAGCCTGAACTCCCTACATGGAAGTGGGAAATGGTAACTATGGATTTTATTACCAAGTTACCCAAGACAAGGAAAGGAAATGATACGATATGGGTTATAGTTGACCGACTGACTAAGTCAGCTCATTTCTTACCCATCAAGGAGACTTATAGCTCCGATATGTTAGCCGAGTTATACGTTGATAAGATTGTAGCCTTACATGGCATACCTGTAGCTATTATCTCTGATAGAGATACTAGGTACACGTCACATTTTTGGAAGAGTTTCCAGCAATCTTTGGGCACACGTTTGAACTTTAGTACAACTTACCATCCTCAGACAGACGGGCAGAGTGAGCGTACTATTCAAACGTTGGAAGACATGCTACGTGCATGTGCGATCGATTTGGGTGGTAGTTGGGATAAGAACCTACCGTTAATCGAATTCTCCTACAACAATAGCTACCACACCAGCATCAAGGCTGCGCCTTTTGAGGCATTATACGGTAGAAAGTGTAGATCGCCTATTTGTTGGGCGGAAGTTGGAGATGTCCAGTTATCAGGACCAGAGATCGTGTTCGAAACAACGGACAAGATTGTCCAGATTCGAGACCGTCTCAAAGCTGCCCGGGATAGGCAGAAAAGTTACGCTGATCCTAAGCGTAAGGATTTTCACTTCGAAGTAGGTGACAAAGTCCTACTGAAGGTGTCACCCTGGAAGGGGGTGATGCGATTTGGTAAGAAAGGCAAGCTAAGCCTGAGATACATAGGACCTTTCGAGGTTATCGAACGTGTCAGGTCAGTTTCCTATAAGTTAAACTTACCAGAAGAGCTCAGTGGAATTCACAATGTGTTCCACATCTGCAATCTGAAAAAGTGTTTCGCTGACGAATCACTGGTTATACCACATACAGATGTGCATATAGATGAGAGCTTAAGATTTGTTGAAAAACCTTTGTCGATTGAGGATCGACGGGTTAAGAAGCTTCGAAGGAAGCATGTGCCTATTGTTAAGGTCAAATGGGATGCCCGTAGAGGTCCCGAATTCACGTGGGAGGTTGAATCCACGATGAAAGAAAAGTACCCTTACTTATTTCAGTAAATCTCGGGTCAAGATTTATTTTAAGGGGGTGAGGATGTAACACCTCGAAAATTCACATCCTATAATGTGTTGACACGTGTCAAAAAGTTTGAACGCGTGAAAGAATGTTATAAAAGGACTAAAGTTGACAAACATGGAAAGTACGTGATTATACGGGTTCTAAATGTCAATAGTGAATAAATATACTACATAATAACCCTACATGATGTTTATAACCTCAAACGAATAAATCATGGATCATACGAAGCAAAAAGTGAGTAATTACAAACTACAGGGGTTAAACGTGTCAACATGTTTAAAGATATACCTCTGAGTGACCTTTTGACAAACCCGAAGCTTTGTAAATGTTAATTATGCTCACTAGAATGCACGATTAAAATTTCATAAAGTTTCGTTATCGTATGAGAAAGTTATGACCAAATTCGTGTGCGAGGGGTTAAAGTGCAAACATTGAAAGTTAAGGCTTTTCGGGTTAACCGGAAGTGTTCGGGGACTTGGCAAAGTGGGTATAAGTCCTAAAGCCCTTGTGGGTAAATATAAGGGGGTCAAAATGCAAGATATAACCTTAGTTTCCCCTTCGTGAAGCCAAAGGTCAAGTTGCAAAACAAATAAAAATTTAAAATCTGATTTTAAGGGCCATGTGGCCCGCATTGGATATCTTAAATCGGGAGGCGGGCCGCCTCAGGCGCCCAGAAGCAGAAAACGGGCACAACAGCCTATAAACACGGAGAACCGACCCTTTTTCGACATTAATGCAATGTGGGCGACCCCTAAACAGTCCTAGACACTAGGAACACCTGTTGGATGGTTGTGGTCAGTTGTAGATCCCAAGTGTCAACCATTTGTGGTGGAATTTTCACTATAAAAGGGTCTTCATGTTCACAATCATTCTTCACACTTCATCTGCATTTGTAGATCATTCTGGAGCTCAAGCCTGCTTCCAAGTGATCATATCTCGTGCATAGGACTCTTGTAAGTCTGCTAGTCCTTCTTTATTTGAGTTTAGCTTGTTTAATTAGCTAAAAGTCAAACCGTCGCAATTACGGTTTGACTTCGAGATTCAGATTAGTCAACAATGGCTTAGTCATATCTCGAATTAAAAGTAGTTATAGCTTGGTATTTATGTGGGTAATAAAACCTCAAAAGGGTTTCCCCTGATCACCACTCTAACCAGGTCAAAAGTCGGGTCAAACTAGTTTAGAAAAAGTCAACAGGAAGCTTAAAATGTCATTTTTGCATAATTAACATTATAGACCCTATACAACCTGTTTGATCATTGTTATAACTTAGTAATAAGTGTAAGAACATGTCTAAACATGTTCAACCCGACAATTTCCTGTTTAGACCCGGTTCGGAACCGAAAGTCGCATAGTTTGACTTTCACTTTGACTTTCAGTTCTGACCCGTTAAGGCATGTTTTAGAAATGCCCCAGAGCTTTAATTGGACTAGGTTACCTGTTAGTACAACCCTCTGTGATTATACACCTTGGTTCATTAGTTATCCAATTAATATGCATGTTTCCGTTAATTGCTCATATGTTGACCGTTATGCCCTTATTACCTTAAAACGTGATTTATGAAAATGTAAAAGTGTAGAAACCTTAAATACTGATATATAAACTTGTATGCAAAGTTTGACATCAGTTTGACTTGTATATTAAGAGTTATGCTCAATATCGCTAAATGAATGCTTTATGTTAATAAAATGGCGCAATTAGCGTATAGCCTACTTAAACATACTTTTTGATATCAAATATTTTACCCACTGATGTAATATATTATTTTGGGATTTTTAAAGATTTTTAATTAATTTTAGGCTGAGCATAACTAGTAGTCGTAGGCTTAATCCGGTAATTGTCGGTTTTGCCCTTACGGGCCATAAAATGAGTTTTACATATCTAAACGACTCCAAACCTTTTGCTACTGATCACATATGATAAATAAATTATTTTAAGCCTTCTGGAAATATAAAAATATCAGATTTAAGTATCGAACCCGGAAATGGCCTTTAATCGCCTTATTTAGAGTTTTTAACGCATAGTATGTTTTAAAATCATATTGAACATCCCCGGGTTGATACCTACTGATATTTTAGGAAAATTAGAATATTTTAACAGTAAGCAAAGGTTGATTAACTCAGACTCCGGTTTTGAGCTTTTCGGCTTATGTGAAATTACCAAAATACCCCTACGGGGCATAGTTTGGTTAAAAATGATAAATTTCACATATATGCTTTAACCTACTGATATAACTTGGTAAATGGAGTATGTTTGCTGTTTGAATCAGACCTGTAACTCAGTTAAACATCTAAACTCTTTTACAACCTTTAAAATGACCAAACTACCCCTACGGGGCCTAGTTTGTGTTTAAACACGTTTCGGGCATAACGAAAGACATCTTACTGATGTCACAACATAGTTGAAGCATATTAACTAAGGAAACCTGTATATGGCTCTTACGGATACCCGTTACGCTTATTTCGCGTTTGGTTCGGTTTATGTAACAAGTTTACATAAATTAGCCGAAACGGGTCAAACCTTAACGGTTTATCTAAAAATCCAGAATGTGAATAATAAACCCATATTAAACAAGTCTTCAAACTTGTCGGGTCTGAATCACATTCTATCCGGTCTTCGCTTAATCGTGCGTACGTACCGTATCTTGAAACTAGCCGGTCTAAGCTTAAGCTTAATTAAAGACCCGTTAGAATTCTAATAGGTTATTATAAACCTTCGTTCCAGATTAGGAGAACCAGTAAAAGCTACGTGCATTTTTGGCTTATTGTGATTAATACTTACTCAGGTAAATACTTTTAACTTATTTTCCCTATACGGGCTTGGGTTACCGTATATAGCATTCCGCTTGATCGGGCATCAAATCTCCACATTAAGTGGGTAGTTGAATAATTTGATCGGCTCGTTTAAACAGTATTCTTTACTTTACAGCCTTTGGGGGGTTAATGACCATGTCCCGGATATCCTTGGCATCATCTTACGAGATGGCCACGACCTGAGCACGGGGTGTAGGCGTACACCTGTCAGTGTATAACTCAATTATGTGGTGTGTCTATTGATCTTTAACCCGGACAAGATCCGGGCTACTGAACGCATAAGTAACATGTAATTCGTTCACAAGATTATAATATTAAATAATTCTCCCAAGTTATAAAAATGTTTATGCCATGTGCGTCCAAACCAATTTTCAATCATTTTCCAAAATGAGTCAGTTGATTGTATTTACCAGTGTAAACTGACGTATTTTCCCAAAAAGACTGAATGCAGGTACTAAACGAAATTGGCTGGATTGTCTCCTAAGCATCAATAAAAAGTCTCGCAAGCTTAGGATGCCTGAAGTCTGTCGAACCATTAATATTATTTTGTTTCGATCCTACTGTGGATAAACTTTCGGATATTGTTACATTGATAAACAATATTAAATTCGGTTGTATCATATTTTAAATTTGCTTCCGCTGTGCATAATAATATTGTGTTGTTTGACTATTACGTTGCCAACCACGTCACGATACTCCCCCACCGGGCCCACCGGTGACACGTGGAAATCGGGGTGTGACAGGTTGTCATTTTCTTTTGACTATCTTTCGCTTGTTTCCTCCTATGCCTTCCATTATCTTCAAGATGCCTCTTCATCGCAACAACACTCAAATTTCTGAACCAGGTGCCGCAATTACCCAGCAAATAGGCGTCGTACTCCAGAGGACTGTTGATTTAGCTATTACTATGACTCGCCTCAGGGATGAAACCGTATAAGGGAACTGCTCCTTGGTGCAATCAATGCCACCGTCGTCATCCGAATCAAATACCCTGTTTCAAATGTACCCATGGTGGACGATGGGGACATTTGGTTAACATGTGCCGCTTTGCAATCCAAAGCAAAGCTGTTACAAATCCTGCTGCTGCTCAACCTTCAAATTATGCTTCATATGTCACCTTGGCCTATCTAGCGCCTCAACCTCATGAACTTTCTACCTTCTGTATCGACTTAAGCACGCCTAGTGCAAGGTGTCCAAACACCTCTCGTTACACAAATTCCAAAATCTATATAGGATCTTTATATCCTTATAATTAGATCCTTGTGGATGGGTATCGTTCATCAGAGCCCTTAATTGAATTCTTTGTATGATTCAATACGTACATTACGATTCAATAAGGACAAAGCTGAATTCCTATTAAGATTTTCCTATCTTCATAGATAGATTCTTGAAAATGATTAAAGTGCCAAATGAAATCCACGGATTGGATTCCTGGTGTGCTTTAAATATCCGTGTCCAAAGATAACAAATTAAAGGTCAAGTTAAACAATTATGTGATTATGTGCTTATGTGTTCCCTTTTATGTTTTTTCTGTGATCCAAATTTTTGTTATCCAAATCCTCGTAGAATCTTCCATATCTTCGTATAAGGGATTCATAGTACGATATCCAAGGGTACTATCTCAAATCCTTAACGGACTTCTACATTGTAGTTAAGTCCCTTGGGTTATGAAGTACTATTCTATAATTGGACCCCTTGAGTGGTCTAGTTAAACAGATTGATCCGAAAATCTGGTTAGGAATATCAGGTGATGATAGAGCTGAAAAGACTCCTTGGTGGTCTAACTAAAGAGATCACTTGTCGATTTAATTAAAAGGACCATATGGTTGTCTAGTCACACTCATCACAAGTTTGATTTTCTTCCCCTACACATTATGAAATGCACTGTGCAGACTGTGCAAGGAATTACGTAAGTATGGACGCGTACATAATTATGGAATTTAGTGCACAGAAACCACAGCAAGTTTTGTCATGTGTCTAGAGTTAACCCTATTCATTTCCATTTCTGAAGAATACCCATTGAATAAAATGACTCATTCCGTGCATTTTCGTTTCCGAAGAATACCCATCGAGGGAAATGAATATCCTTTGTTTAATCCTTCATTTCCGTTTCTGAAGAATACCCATTGAGGAAAATGACTCATTCCCGTGCATTTTCGTTTCTGAAGAATACCCATCGAGGAAAATGAATATCGTTTTGTTTATTCCTTGATTTTCGTTTCTGAAGAATACCCATTGAGGAAAATGACTCATTCCGTGCATTTTTGTTTTTGAAGAATACCCATCGAGGGAAATGAATATCCTTTTGTTAATTCCTTCATTTCCGTTTCTGAAGAATACCCATTGAGGAAAATGACTCATTCCGTGCATTTTCGTTTCTGAAGAATACTCATCGAGGGAAATGAATATCCTTTTGTTTAATCCTTCATTTCCATTTCTGAAGAATACCCATTAAGGAAAATGACTCCTTCCGTTCATTTTTGTTTCTGAAGAATATCCATTGAGGGAAATGAATATCCTTGATTTTTCTTCCTTAATTTCCATTTCTGAAGAATACCCATTGAGGAAAATGACTCATTCCGTTCATTTTCATTTCTGAAGAATGTCCGTTGAGAGAAATAACAGGATTATGCCTTGCATATCTTTGATGGGTTATTCTGCGCAAAGAGATAAACACCCTAGATTCCATGCAAGACAAATATTTAACACAGCGTCACAGACAGACTCCTACGAATAAATTTCGGGACGAAATTTCCTAAAGTAGGGGAGACTGTGACACCTGTGCCTCTGAGACCATCAAAAAAATACCAAGCCAATGAAATATTGTGTTTCATACTTAGGATTTGTATAAATATGTGTATCTTTTGCAAATATCAATTCTTGTTCGATTTCAAGCTTTAAATCGCTTTCTGGAAGGTTATACACGCACTGATGCGCAAATATAACCAGTTTAATGCAACAAACACTCCGGAATAGTGAAATAGGCTTAAAATACCTTAAATAATCTTTACATAACTTAGAAATAAGTTTTGGAGGGTTTGGTGTGGCGAAATCTAGTTTATTCGCTTACATGGACTAATTTCGATAAACTGTGAAAGTATGCCGATTTGTACTGTAAGGAACATTCCAGAACATGACCATTAGTTAAACATACCCTACATATCCTTTACATTTCTTAAAAATAGGCTTTAAGGGGTTCGGTGTGCTAAAATAAACTTTTTGGTCATTCAGGGACTAAAAGCGTCAAAAAGTGCATAAGTTTGCATTTTCGCGCATATCTTACGTTCTGAATACATCCAGACATCCAAAACTTTATGTAATCATTAAAATATTTTATTTTAGTGATTGGCATGATAAAATTCCATTCGTCGCATAATTTGGATCGTTTTTCGCATTCGTTCGTGTTTCGTCGTAATTAACCGAACAACGCAACCGTACGACCAAACGAACCGACATGCGATATATTTTTGAGCATGTTTCATGTTCCCTATACTTTAACTTCATTTTAGAGCCTTGAAATGAGATTAACGGGGCTTAAACGTGTCAAAAATGCATCAAAAACCATGTTTTGCATAATCAGGGACCAAAATTGACATTCTGCCATAGTTATCTTAGGAAGGGACCAAAATAAAAAATCTAAATTCCAGCTAGTTCCAACTGTTCCCCTCATTTGCACATGGTTTTAATGAAACTAGGGGCTCCCATGGTTTCACAAAACCATGGGCACATGTGTATGGATGAGATCGAAGCTCGTTTTACGATGAACGATCTTAACGGTTGTGCAAAAACTATATAAACCCCACCCCCTTTGCTCTCAAACTCACATTTGATCTGATTTTCATTCTCTAAGTTGAAGTCTTGCACTTCATACCTGAGAATAAATTGGATCAAACCTCCTTGGACCTTTTGTAAGTCCTCTTTCGTTCTTTTATGCATTTTTAGCGGGAAAGTCAAACTTTGTTTGACTTTCTGCATTGACCAGTTTATGGTCAATACGAAGTTCATTTGAACTTCGTAACGTGAGCGTAATCACGATGGTTTTAGTCTCTTATGACTATACCTACTGATTACCACGTTATCTAGGCATAGTGGCGAGTCGTAGTTTCGGCCAAAATGCGTATTCTTGCGTATTTTGTAACCAAACTACTTTTAGGTATCAAAACCGTTTTTTTTATACCAAACCTGTTTTCTAACTTCGTTAAACATGTTTTAACATGTTTAGCTCGTCACTTTAGGTTTAGTGCTTAGTAGAGTCGTAAGTCAAGCGGTCTAAACAACCGCATAGACTTTCGAACTAGACCCGTTTGGTCGATCATTAGGATCCAACCAAACATGTTTAGTGACCATAGTTGTATAGGGAATAACCTTCCGAGGTTATACCTTATAATCACTTCATATAGTTAGTGGTATGATAGGTAATTTATATGCCTTAGGAAAATTACCAAAATGCCCTTTTTGCGCATAAATTCATTTTAAGCATATGTAACCTAAATTTTGACATCTAAACTGATTAGGTAACATTATTAGACATGTTAAGGCATATAATACTTGTCATAGGACTAGCTAGGCGTTCCAAACGTGTTTTACGCGAACGACGCGTTAAAGTAGCGTAAGCTATCTTAACGAGTCGTAATGGGTCGTAAGCACTTAGCATAGGTTTCGTTTTAGTATGTAGGCTTTGTTAAACCATATTGCATGAGTTCTTAAACTCATTTTGTTTACGAACCCTCATGCTACCCGATCCTCCGATTAGGTCCGTTTATTAACATAGTTACATATATTAGGTGCCGTTTGATTCTATGATCACTCTAGCTTTGCTTGGTTGTTGTTCAAGACATATAAGCACTCTCAAGTGAGTACATAGTCCCCTCTTTTACTGTTTTTCAAACGTTTTGGGGTGAAACACATGTGCCTACTTGTTACTTTCATGCTTTCCATGTTTTCATATCATATACTTGCTATGTTTATTAGTACACTATTAGTACATGATTTCATTATGTTTTGCTATGTATGTTCACTTAACATGCTAGCCCATTGTTTTACATTTTGAACTGTTCGAACCATTTGTAATCATTTAAATGATATGAACCATTTGTAACCATTCGATGTGTGGGAACCATTTGTAATCATGGGATGTATGAGAACCATTTGTAATCGTTGGATGTATGTGAACCATTTGTAATTATTTGACATATGTGAACCATTTGTAACTGTCTGAACCATTGGGTTAGTTAAGTGATTAGGTAACGGGGCGGGTGTAATGTGTTAAAAGCATGGTGGATACGCCGCTGGTACTTCCTATATATAAGTGCTTTTAACACATTATATATCGTTGCGTTATCTAGATCACTTGAGTAAACGATTTTGAAACAATGTCACACAATGATGTTTTCCGAATAATATAAACCATACGAGTTTTGTTAACGAGTTTCTACTATATGTTTTACAATTTGATTTCATAAAACAAATGTTTTGGAGTTAAGAATCATGGCTACGAGATTTTATAAATCATATCCAATTTAATTATGTCGCAATACCATACTTTTCAAAACAAGGTTTTTAAATAAGTATTGCAACATGTAAAACGAGCCATGAATATGACACTCACATAAAACCTATGTACTCGCTGGCATTTTTATGCTGATGTATTTTCACATGTGTTTCAGGTACCATAGTTGATGATGATTGATGATGATATTTGTGTACACTCACATAGGAATGGACGAGGCCTTAGTGACTTAATAACAATGAAAGAATATTTGTTTATGTTTTGTTTCAAATTTCAATGTATTGTAATACATTTAATTCAATAAAACGAAATTGTTTAATCCATGGTTGTGAAACAATGATTCTGTTACAACACACCCCGACATTTCCGCCACGTTTTGTTGTTTTACGTGGTCGTGGTGTGACACCGAGAACCTCGATCAGAGAGTAAAAAAGGCGTAAGGTTCACAATGGTGTAAAATTAAAATGGGATATACCGGGCTAGGATTCGAGTTACAGGAACAAGGGCCAAACCAACCACCCAAGAATGGAATCATCGAGCGAAAACACTTGACAACCTCCTAGATGCAGCTTTTCTTGCGACCAGACCTTTCTCCATCAATTAGGAATCTGATGCCGTCACTAAACACATTCCTTAAATTGTAGCCATTTGTTAAGTGTTTTTTTTTGTGTCTAATCCGCATATATATCACCATTGCCCTTGATTTTCTTGACTGTATATCTCTTAAAGGTCAACATATACACGTGTGATTTAGTTTATGAAGTTTTTTCAATGCCGAGAACCTCGATCAGAGAATAAAAAAGGAGTAAGGTTCACAATGGTGTAAAATTAAAATGGGATATACCGGGCTAGGATTCGAGTTACAGGAACAAGGGCCAAACCAACCACCCAAGAATGGAATCGTCGAGCGAAAACACTTGACCACCTCCTAGAAGCAGCTTTTCTTGCCACCAGACCATTCTCCATCAATTAGGAATCTGATGCCGTCACTAAACACATTCCTTAATTTGTAGCCAATTCTTGAGTGATTTTTTTGGTGTCTAATCCGCATATATATCACCATTGCTCTTGATTTTCTTGACTGTATATTTCTTAAATGTCAACATATACACGTGTGATTTAGTTTACGAAGATTTTTCAATGCCGAGAACCTCGATCAGAGAGTAAAAAAGGCATAAGGTTCACAATGGTGTAAAATTAAAATGGGATATACCGGGCTAGGATTCGAGTTACAGGAACAAGTGCCAAACCAACCACCCAAGAATGGAATCGTCGAGCGAAAACATTTGACAACCTCCTAGAAGCAGCTTTTCTTGCCACCAGACCTTTCTCCATCAATTAGGAATCTGATTTCGTCACTAAACACATTCCTTAAATTGTACTCATTTGTTGAGTGTTTTTTTTGGGTGTCTAATTTGCATATATCTCACATTTTCCCTTGATTTTCTTGACTGTATATCTTTTAAATGTCAACATATACACGTGTGATTTAGATTACGAAGATTTTTCAATGCCGAGAACCTCGATCAGAGAGTAAAAAAGGCGTAAGGTTCACAATGGTGTAAAATTAAAATGGGATATACCGGGCTAGGATTCGTGTTACAGGAACAATAGCCAAACCCACCACCCAAGAATGAAATCGTCGAGCGAAAACACTTGACAACCTCCTAGAAGCAGCTTTTCTTACCACCAGACCTTTCTCCATCAATTAGGAATCTGATGCCGTCACTAAACATATTCCTTAACTTGTAGCCATTTGTTGAGTGATTTTTTTGGTGTCTAATCCGCATATATATCACCATTGCCCTTGATTTTCTTGACTGTATATCTCTTAAATGTCAACATATACACGTGTGATTTAGTTTACGAAGATTTTTCAATGCCGAGAACCTCGATCAGAGAGTAAAAAAGGCGTAAGGTTCACAATGGTGTAAAATTAAAATGGGATATACCGGGCTAGGATTCGAGTTACAGGAACAAGGGCCAAACGAACCAGCCAAGAATGGAATCGTCGAGTGAAAACACTTGACAACCTCCTAGAAGCAGGTTTTCTTGCCACCAGACCTTTCTCCATCAATTAGGAATCTGTTGCCGTCACTAAACACATTCCTTAAATTGTAGCCATTTGTTGAGTGTTTTTTTTTGGTGTCTAAACCGCATATATATCACCATTGCCATTGATTTTCTTGACTGTATATCTCTTAAAGGTCAACATATGCACGTGTGATTTAGTTTACGAAGATTTTTAAATGCCGAGAACCTTGATCAGAGAGTAAAAAGGCGTAAGGTTCACAATGGTGTAAAATTAAAATGGGATATACCGGGCTAGGATTCGAGTTACAGGAACAAGGGCCAAACAAACCACCCAAGAATGGAATCGTCAAGCGAAAACACTTGACCACCTCCTAGAAGAAGCTTTTCTTGCCACCAGACCTTTCTCCATCAATTAGGAATCTGATGCCGTCACTAAACATATTCCTTAAATTGTAGCCATTTGTTGAGTGTTTTTTTTTTAGTGTCTAATCCACATATATATCACCATTGCCCTTGATTTTCTTGGCTGCATATCTCTTAAAGGTCAACATATGCACGTGTGATTTAGTTTACGAAGATTTTTAAATGCCGAAAACCTCGATCAGAGAGTAAAAAGGGCGTATGGTTCACAATGGTGTAAAATTAAAATGGGATATACCGGGCTAGGATTCGAGTTACAGGAACAAGGGCGAAACCAACCACCCAACAATGGAATCGTCAAGCGAAAACACTTGACCACCTCCTAGAAGCAGCTTTTCTTGCCACCAGACCTTTCTCCATCAATTAGGAATCTGATGCCGTCACTAAAGACATTCCTTAAATTGTAGCCATTTGTTGATTGTTTTTTTTGGTGTCTAATCCGCATATATATCACCATTGCCCTTGATTTTCTTGACAGCATATCTCTTAAATGTCAACATATACACGTGTGATTTAGTTTACAAAGATTTTTCAATGCAGAGAAACTCGATCAGAGAGTAAAAAAGGCGTAAGGTTCACAATGGTGTAAAATTAAAATGGGATATAACGAGCTAGGATTCGAGTTAAAGGAACAAGGGCCAAACCAACCACCCAAGAATGGAATCGTCGAGCGAAAACACTTGACAACCTCCTAGAAGCAGCTTTTCTTACCACCAGACCTTTCTCCATCATTTAGGAATCTGATGCCGTCACTAAACACATTCCTTAATTTGTAGCCAATTGTTGAGTGATTTTTTTTGGTGTCTAATCCGCATATATATCACCATTGCTCTTGATTTTCTTGACTGTATATTTCTTAAATGTCAACATATACACTTGTGATTTAGTTTACGAAGATTTTTCAATGCCGATAACCTCGATCAGAGAGTAAAAAAGGCGTAAGTTTCACAATGGTGTAAAATTAAAATGGGATATACCGGGCTAGGATTCGAGTCACAGTAACAAGGGCCAAACCAACCACCCAAGAATGGAATCGTCGAGCGAAAAAACTTGACAACCTCCTAGAAGCAGCTTTTCTTGCCACCAGACCTTTCTCCATCAATTAGGAATCTGATGCCGTCACTAAACACATTCCTTATATTGTAGCCATTTGTTGAGTGTTTTTTTTTGTGTCTAATCCGCATATATATAACCATTGCGCTTTATTTTCTTGACTGTATATCTCTTAAATGTCAATATATACACGTGTGATTTAGTTTACGAAGATTTTTCAATGCCGAGAACCTCGATCAGAGAGTAAAAAAGGCGTAAGGTTCACAATGGTGTAAAATTAAAATGGGATATATCGGGCTAGGATTCGAGTTACAGGAACAAGGGCCAAACCAACCACCCAAGAATGGAATCGTCGAGCAAAAACACTTGACAACCTCCTAGAAGCAGCTTTTCTTGCCACCAGACCTTTCTCCATCAATTAGGAATCTGATGCTGTCACTAAACACATTCCTTAAATTGTAGCCATTTGTTGAGTTTTTTTTTTTGTTGTCTAATCCGCATATATATCAACATTGCCCTTGATTTCTTGACTGCATATCTCTTAAATGTCAACACATAGACGTGTGATTTAGTTTACAAAGATTTTTCAATGCCGAGAAACTCGATCAGAGGGTAAAAAAGACGTAAGGTTCACAATGGTCTAAAATTAAAATGGGATATAGCGGGCTAGGATTCGAGTTACAGGAACAAGGGCCAAATCAACCACCCAAGAATGGAATCGTCGAGCGAAAACACTTGACAACCTCCTAGAAGCAGCTTTTCTTACCACCAGACCTTTCTCCATCAATTAGGAATCTGATGCCGTCACTAAACACATTTCTTAACTTGTAGCCATTTGTTGAGTGATTTTTTTGTGTCTAATCCGCATATATATCACCATTGCCCTTGATTTTCTTGACTGTATATCTCTTAACTGTCAACATATTCACGTGTGATTTAGTTTACGAAGATTTTTCAATGCCGAGAACCTCGATCAAAGAATAAAAAAGGCGTAAGGTTCACAATGGTGTAAAATTAAAATGGGATATACCGGGCTAGGATTCAAGTCGGAAGAACAAGGGCCAAACCAACCACCCAAGAATGGAATCGTCGAGCGAAAACCCTTGACAACCTCCTAGAAGCAGCTTTTCTTGCCACCAGACCTTTCTCCATCAATTAGGAATCTGATGCCGTCACTAAACACATTCCTTAAATTGTAGACATTTGTTGAGTGTTTTTTTTTGTGTCTAATCCGCATATATATAACCATTGCCCTTGATTTTCTTGACTGTATATCTCTTAAATGTCAACATATACACGTGTAATTTAGGTTACGAAGATTTTTCAATGCCGAGAACCTCGATCAGAGAGTAAAAATGGCGTAAGGTTCACAATGGTGTAAAATTAAAATGGGATATAACGGGCTAGGATTCGAGTTACAGGAACAAGGGCCAAACCAACCACCCAAGAATGGAATCGTCGAGCGAAAACACTTGACAACCTCCTAGAAGCAGCTTTTCTTGCCACCAGACCTTACTCCATCAATTAGGAATCTGATACCGTCACTAAACACATTCCTTAAATTCTAGCCATTTGTTGAGTGTTTTTTTTTTGTTGTCTAATCCGCATATATATCAACATTGCCCTTGATTTCTCGACTGCATATCTCTTAAATGTCAACATATAGACGTGTGATTTAGTTCACAAAGATTTTTCAATGCCGAGAAACTCGATCAGAGAGTAAAAAAGGCGTAAGGTTCACAATGGTGTAAAATTAAAATGGGATATAGCGCGCTAGGATTTGAGTTACAGGAACAAGGGCCAAACCAACCACCCAATAATGGAATCGTCGAGAGAAAACACTTGACAACCTCCTAGAAGCAGATTTTCTTCCACCAGACCTTTCTCCATCAATTAGGAATCTGATGTCGTCACTAAACACATTCCTTAACTTGTAGCCATTTGTTGAGTGATTTTTTTGGTGTCTAATCCGCATATAAATCACCATTGCCCTTGATTTTCTTGACTGTATATCTCTTAAATGTCAACATATACACGTGTGATTTAGTTTACGAAGATTTTTCAATGCCGAGAACCTCAATCAGGGAGTAAAAAAGGCGTAAGGTTCACAATGGTGTAAAATTAAAATGGGATATACCGGGCCAGGATTCGAGTTACAGGAACAAGGGACAAACCAACCACCCAAGAATGCAATCCTCGAGCGAAAACACTTGACAACCTCCTAGAAGCAGCTTTTCTTGCCACCAGACCTTTCTCCATCAATTAGGAATCTGATGCCGTCACTAAACACATTTCTTAAATTGTAGCCGTTTGTTGAGTGTTTTTTTGGTGTCTAATCCGCATATATATCACCATTGCCCTTGATTTTCTTGACTGTATATCTCTTAAAGGTCAACATATGCACGTGTGATTTAGTTTACGAAGATTTTTAAATGCCGAGAACCTCGATCAGAGAGTAAAAAATGCGTAAGGTTCACAATGGTGTAAAATTAAAATGGGATATACCGGGCTAGGATTCGAGTTACAGGAACAAGGGCCAAACAAACCACTCAAGAATGGAATCATCGAGCGATAACACTTGACCACCTCCTAGAAGAAGCTTTTCTTGCCACCAGACCTTTCTCCATCAATTAGGAATCTGATGCCGTAACTAAACATATTCCTTAAATTGTAGCCATTTGTTGAGTGTTTTTTTTTTGTGTCTAATCCACATATATATCACCATTGCCCTTGATTTTCTTGGCTGCATATCTCTTAAAGGTCAACATATGCACGTGTGATTTAGTTTACGAAGATTTTTAAATGCCGAAAACCTCGATCAGAGAGTAAAAAAGGCGTATGGTTCACAATGGTGTAAAATTAAAATGGGATATACCGGGCTAGGATTCGAGTTACAGGAACAAGGGCCAATCCAACCACCCAACAATGGAATCGTCAAGCGAAAACACTTGACCACCTCCTAGAAGCAGCTTTTCTTGCCACCAGACCTTTCTCCATCAATTAGGAATCTGATGCCGTCACTAAAGACATTCCTTAAATTGTAGCCATTTGTTGAGTGTTTTTTTTGGTGTCTAATCCGCATATATATCACCATTGCCCTTGATTTTCTTGACAGCATATCTCTAAAATGTCAACATATACATGTGTGATTTAGTTTACAAAGATTTTTCAATGCAGAGAAACTCGATCAGAGAGTAAAAAAGGCGTAAGGTTCACAATGGTGTAAAATTAAAATGGGATATAACGAGCTAGGATTCGAGTTAAAGTAACAAGGGCCAAACCAACCACCTAAGAATGGAATCGTCGAGCGAAAACACTTGACAACCTCCTAGAAGCAGCTTTTCTTGCCACCAGACCTTTCTCCATCAATTAGGAATCTGATGCCGTCACTAAACACATTCCTTAAATTGTAGACATTTGTTGAGTGTTTTTTTTTTTGTCTAATCCGCATATATATAACCATTTCCCTTGATTTTCTTGACTGTATATCTCTTAAATGTCAACATATACACGTGTAATTTAGGTTACGGAGATTTTTCAATGCCGAGAACCTCGACCAGAGAGTAAAAATGGCGTAAGGTTCACAATGGTGTAAAATTAAAATGGGATATACCGGGCTAGGATTCGAGTTACAGGAACAAGGGCCAAACCAACCACCCAAGAATGGAATCGTCGAGCGAAAACACTTGACCACCTCCTAGAAGCAGCTTTTCTTGCCACCAGACCTTTCTCCATCAATTAGGAATCTGATGCCGTCACAAAACACATTCCTTAATTTGTAGCCAATTCTTGAGTGATTTTTTTGGTGTCTAATCCGCATATATATCACCATTGCTCTTGATTTTCATGACTGTATATTTCTTAAATGTCAACATATACACGTGTGATTTAGTTTACGAAGATTTTTCAATGCCGAGAACCTCGATCAGAGAGTAAAAAAGGCATAAGGTTCACAATGGTGTAAAATTAAAATGGGATATACCGGGCTAGGATTCGAGTTACAGGAACAAGGGCCAAACCAACCACCCAAGAATGGAATCGTCGAGCGAAAACACTTGACAACCTCCTAGAAGCAGCTTTTCTTGCCACCAGACCTTTCTCCATCAATTAGGAATCTGATGCCGTCACTAAACACATTCCTTAAATTGTAGACATTTGTTGAGTGTTTTTTTTTTGTGTCTAATCCGCATATATATAATCATTGCCCTTGATTTTCTTGACTGTATATCTCTTAAATGTCAACATATACACGTGTAATTTAGGTTACGAAGATTTTTCAATGCCGAGAACCTCGACCAGAGAGTAAAAATGGCGTAAGGTTCACAATGGTGTAAAATTAAAATGGGATATATCGGGCTAAGATTCGAGTTACAGGAACAAGGGCCAAACCAACCACCCAAGAATGGAATCGTCGAGCGAAAACACTTGACAACCTCCTAGAAGCAGCTTTTCTTGCCACCAGACCTTACTCCATCAATTAGGAATCTGATACCGTCACTAAACACATTCCTTAAATTGTAGCCATTTGTTGAGTGTTTTTTTGTTGTTGTCTAATCCGCATATATATCAACATTGCCCTTGATTTCTCGACTGCATATCTCTTAAATGTCAACATATAGACGTGTGATTTAGTTCACAAAGATTTTTCAATGCCGAGAAACTCGATCAGAGAGTAAAAATGGCGTAAGGTTCACAATGGTGTAAAATTAAAATGGAATATAGCGGGCTAGGATTTGAGTTACAGGAACAAGGGCCAAACCAACCACCCAATAATGGAATCGTCGAGCGAAAACACTTGACAACCTCCTAGAAGAAACTTTTCTTACCACCAGACCTTTCTCCATCAATTAGGAATCTGATGTCGTCACTAAACACATTCCTTAACTTGTAGCCATTTGTTGAGTGATTTTTTTGGTGTCTAATCCGCATATAAATCACCATTGCCCTTGATTTTCTTGACTGTATATCTCTTAAATGTCAACATATACACGTGTGATTTAGTTTACGAAGATTTTTCAATGCCGAGAACCTCAATCAGAGAGTAAAAAAGGCGTAAGGTTCACAATGGTGTAAAATTAAAATGGGATGTACCGGGCCAGGATTCGAGTTACAGGAACAAGGGACAAACCAACCACCCAAGAATGGAATCCTCGAGCAAAAACACTTGACAACCTCCTAGAAGCAGCTTTTCTTGCCACCAGACCTTTCTCCATCAATTAGGAATCTGATGCCGTCACTAAACACATTCCTTAAATTGTAGCCGTTTGTTGAGTGTTTTTATGGTGTCTAATCCGCATATATATCACCATTGCCCTTGATTTTCTTGACTGTATATCTCTTAAAGGTCAACATATACACGTGTGATTTAGTTTACGAAGATTTTTCAATGCCTAGAACCTCGATCAGAGAGTAAAAAAGGCGTAAGGTTCACAATGGTGTAAAATTAAAATGGGATATACCGGGCTAGGATTCGAGTTACAGGAATAAGGGCTAAACCAACCACCCAAGAATGGAATCGTCGAGCGAAAACACTTTACAACCTCCTAGAAGCAGCTTTTCTTGCCACCAGACCTTTCTCCATCAATTAGGAATCTGATGCCGTCACTAAACACATTCCTTAAATTGTAGCCATTTGTTGAGTGTTTTTTTTGGTGTCTAATCCGCATATATATCACCATTGCCCTTGATTTTCTTGACTGTATATCTCTTAAAGGTCAACATATACACGTGTGATTTAGTTTACGAAATTTTCCAATGCCGAGAACCTCGATCAGAGAGTAAAAAAGGCGTAAGGTTCACAATGGTGTAAAATTAAAATGGGATATATCGGGCCAGGATTCGAGTTACAGGAACAAGGGACAAACCAACCACCCAAGAATGGAATCCTCGTGCGAAAACACTTGACAACCTCCTAGAAGCAGCTTTTCTTGTTACCAGACCTTTCTCCATAAATTAGGAATCTGATGCCGTCACTAAACACATTCCGTAAATTGTTGCCATTTGTTGAGTGTTTTTTTTTGTTGTCTAATCCGCATATATATCAACATTGCCCTTGATTTCTTTACTGTATATCTCTTAAATGTCAACATATAGACGTGTGATTTAGTTTAGAAAGATTTTTCAATGCCGAGAAACTCAATAAGAGAGTAAAAAAGGCGTAAGGTTCACAATGGTGTAAAATTAAAATGGGAAATAGCGGGCTAGGATTCGCGTTACAGGAACAAGGGCCAAACCAACCACCCACGAATGGAATCGTCGAGCGAAAACACTTGACAACCTCCTAGAAGCAGCTTTTCTTACCACCAGACCTTTCTCCATCAATTAGGAATCTGATGCCGTCACTAAACACATTCCGTAAATTGTTGCCATTTGTTGAGTGTTTTTTTTTTGTTGTCTAATCCGCATATATATCAACATTGCCCTTGATTTCTTTACTGTATATCTCTTAAATGTCAACATATAGACGTGTGATTTAGTTTAGAAAGATTTTTCAATGCCGAGAAACTCGATAAGAGAGTAAAAAAGGCGTAAGGTTCACAATGGTGTAAAATTAAAATGGGATATACCGGGCTACGATTCGAGTTACAGGAACAAGGTCCAAACCAACCACCCAAGAATGGAATCGTCAAGCGAAAATACTTGACAACCTCCTAGAAGCAGCTTTTCTTGCCACCAGACCTTTCTCCATCAATTAGGAATCTGATGCCGTCACTAAACACATTTCTTAAATTGTAGCCATTTGTTGAGTGTTTTTTTTGGTGTCTAATCCGCATATATATCACCATTGCCCTTGATTTTCTTGACTGTATATCTCTTAAAGGTCAACATATACACGTGTGATTTAGTTTACGAAGATTTTTCAATGCCGAGAACCTCGATCAGAGAGTAATAAAGGCGTAAGGTTCACAATGGTGTGAAATTAAAATGGGATATACTGGGCTAGGATTCAAGTTACAGGAACAAGGGCTAAACCGACCACCCGAGGATGGAATCGTCGAGCGAAAACACTTGACAACCTCCAAGAAGCAGCTTTTCTTGCCACCAGACTTTTCTCCATCAATTAGGAATCTGATGCCGTCACTAAACACATTCCTTAAATTGTAGCCATTTGTTGAGTGTTTTTTTTTGGTGTCTAATCCGCATATATATTACCATTGCCCCTGATTTTCTTGACTGCATATCTCTTAAATGTCAACATATACACGTGTGGTTTAGTTTACCAAGATTTTTCAATGCCGAGAAACTCGATCAGAGAGTAAAAAAGGCGTAAGGTTCACAATGGTGTAAAATTAAAATGGGATATAACGGGCTAGGATTCGAGTTACAGGAACAAGGGCCAAACCAACCACCCAAGAATGGAATCGTAGAGCGAAAACACTTGACAACCTCCTCTAAGCAGCTTTTCTTACCACCACACCTTTTCTCCATCAATTAGGAATCTGATGCCGTCACTAAACACATTCCTTAATTTGTAGCCAATTATTGAGTGATTTTTTTGGTGTCTAATCCGCATATATATCACCATTGCTCTTGATTTTCTTGACTGTATATCTCTTAAATGTCAACATATACACGTGTGATTTAGTTTACGAAGATTTTTCAATGCCGAGAACCTCGATCAGAGAGTAAAAAAGGCGTAAGGTTCACAATTGTGTAAAATTAAAATGGGATATACCAGGCTAGGATTCGAGTTACAGGAACAAGGGCCAAACCAACCACCCAAGAATGGAATCGTCGAGCGAAAACACTTGACTACCTCCTAGAAGCAGCTTTTCTTGCCACCAGACCTTTCTCCATCAATTAGGAATCTGATGCCGTCACTAAACACATTCCTTAAATTGTAGCCATTTGTTGAGTGTTTTTTTTCGGTGTCTAATCCGCATATATATCACCATTGCCCTTGATTTTCTTGACTGCATATCTCTTAAATGTCAACATATACACGTGTGATTTAGTTTACAAAGATTTTTCAATGCCGAGAAACTCGATCAGAGAGTAAAAAAGGCGTAAGGTTCACAATGGTGTAAAATTAAAATGGGATATAACGGGCTAGGATTCGAGTTACAGGAACAAGGGCCAAACCAACCACCCAAGAATGGAATCGTCGAGCGAAAACACTTGACAACCTCCTAGAAGTAGCTTTTCTTACCACCAGACCTTTCTCTATCAATTAGGAATCTGATGCCGTCACTAAACACATTCCTTAATTTGTTGCCATTTGTTGAGTGATTTTTTGGTGTCTAATCCGCATATATATCACCATTGCTATTGATTTTCTTGACTGTATATCTCTTAAATGTCAACATATACACGTGTGATTTAGTTTAAGAAGATTTTTCAATGCCGAGAACCTCGATCAGAGAGTAAAAAAGGTGTAAGGTTCACAATGGTGTAAAATTAAAATGGGATATACCGGGCTAGGATTCGAGTTATAGAAACAAGGGCCAAACCAACCACCCAAGAATGGAATCGTCGAGCGAAAACACTTGACAACCTCCTAGAAGCAGCTTTTCTTGCCACCAGACCTTTCTCCATCAATTAGGAATCTGATGCCGTCACTAAACACATTCCTTAAATTGTAGCCATTTGTTGAGTATTTTTTTTGGTGTCTAATCCGCATATACATCACCATTGCCCTTGATTTTCTTGACTTTATATCTCTTAAATGTCAACATATACACGTGTGATTTAGTTTACGAAGATTTTTCAATGCCGAGAACCTCGATCAGAGAGTAAAAAAGGAGTAAGGTTCACAATGGTGTAAAATAAAATGACGTATACTTGGCTAGGATTCGAGTTACAGGAACAAGGGCCAAACCAACCACCCAAGAATGGAATCGTCCAGCGAAAACACTTGACAACCTCCTAAAAGCAGCTTTTCTTGTCACCAGACCTTTCTCCATCAATTAGGAATCTGATGCCGTCACTAAACACATTCCTTAAATTGTAGCCATTTGTTGATTGTTTTTTTGAATGTCTAATCCGCATATATATCATCAATACCCTTGATTTTCTTGACTGTATATCTCTTAAATGTCAACATATACATGCGTGATTTAGTTTACGAAGATTTTTCAATGCCGAGAACCTCGATCAGAGAGTAAAAAAGGCGTAAGTTTCACAAGGGTGTAAAATTAAAATGGGATATACCGGGCTAGGATTCAAGTTACAGGAACAAGGGCCAAACCAACCACCAAAGAATGGAATCGTCCAGCGAAAACACTTGACAACCTCCTAGAAGCAGCTTTTCTTGCCACCAGACCTTTCTCTATCAATTAGGAATCTGATGTCGTCATTAAACACATTCCTTAAATTGTAGCCATTTGTTGAGTATTTTTTTTGGTGTCTAATCCGCATATATATCACCATTGCCCATGATTTTCTTGACTGTATATCTCTTAAATGTCAACATATACACGTGTGATTTAGTTTACGAAGATTTTTCAATGCCGACAACCTCGATCAGAGAGAAAAAAGGTGTAAGGTTCACAATGGTGTAAAATTAAAATGGGATATACCGGGCTAGGATTCGAGTTACAGGAACAAGGGTCAATCCAACCACCCAAGAATGGAATCGTCGAGCGAAAACACTTGACAACCTCCTAGAAGCATCTTTTCTTTCCACCTGACCTTTCTCCATCAATTAGGAATCTGATGCCGTCACTAAACACATTCCTTAAATTGTTTCCATTTGTTGAGTGTTTTTTTTTTTGTGTCTAATCCGCATATATATCACCATTACCCTTGATTTTCTTGACTGTATATCTCTTAAATGTCAACATATACACGTGTGATTTAGTTTACGAAGATTTTTCAATGCCGAGAACCTCGATCAGAGAGTAAAAAAGGCGTAAGGTTCACAATGGTGAAAAATTAAAATGGGATATACCGGGCTAGGATTCGAGTTACAGGAACACGGGCCAAACCAACCACCCAAGAATGGAATCGTCGAGGGAAAACACTTGACAACCTCGTAGAAGCAGCTTTTCTTGCCACCAGACCTTTCGCCGTCAATTAGGAATCTGATGCCATCACAAAACATATTCCTTAAAATGTAGCCATTTGTTGAGTGTTTTTTTTGGTGTCTAATCCGCATATATATCACCATTGCCCTTGATTTTCTTGACTGTATATCTATTAAATGTCAACATATAAACGTGTGATTTAGTTTACGAAGATTTTTCGATGCCGAGAACCTCGATCAGAGAGTAAAAAAGGCGTAAGGTTCACAATGGTGTAAAATTAAAATGGGATATATCGGGCTAGAATTCGAGTTACAGGAACAAGGGCCAAACCAACCACCCAAGAATGGAATCGTCGAGCGAAAACACTTAACAACCTCGTAGAAGCAGCTTCTCTTGCTACCAGACCTTTCTCCGTCAATTAGGAATCTGATGCCATCACTAAACACATTCCATAAAATGTAGCCATTTGTTGAGTGTTTTTTTTTTGTGTCTAATCCGGATATATATCACCATTGACCTTGATATTCATTACTGTATATCTTTTAAATGTCAACATATACACGTGTAATTTAGTTTACGAAGATTTTTCAATGCCGAGAACCTCGATCAGAGAGTAAAAAAGGCGTAAGGTTCACAATGGTGTAAAATTAAAATGGGATATACCGGGCCAGGATTCGAGTTACAGGAACAAGGGCCAAACCAACAACCCAAGAATGGACTCGTTGAGCGAAAACACTTGACAACCTCCTAGAAGCAGCTTTTGTTGCCACCAGACCTTTCTCCATCAATTAGGAATCTGATGCCGTCACTTAACACATTCCTTAAATTGTAGCCATTTGTTGAGTGTTTTTTTTTGTGTCTAATCCGCATAAATATCACCATTGCCCTTGATTTTCTTGACTGTATATCTCTTAAATGTCAACATATACACGTGTGATTTAGTTTATGATGATTTTTCGATGCCAAGAACTCCGATCTGAGAGTAAAAAAGGCGTAAGGTTCACAATGGTGTAAAATTAAAATGGGATATACCGGGCTAGGATTCGGGTTACAGGAACAGGGGCCAAACCAACCACCCAAGAATGGAATCGTCGAGCGAAAAGACTTGACAACCTCATAGAAGCAGCTTTTCTTGCCACCAGACCTTTCTCCGTCAATTAGGAATCTGATGCCGTCACTAAATACATTCCTTAAATTGTAGCCATTTGTTGAGTGTTTTTTTTTGGTGTCAAATCCGCATATATATCACCATTGCCCTTGTTTTTCTTGACTGTATATCTCTTAAATGTCAACATACGCACGTGTGATTTTGTTTATGAAGATTTTTCAATGCCGAGAACCTCGATCAGATAGTAAAAAGGCATAAGATTCACAATGGTGTAAAATTAAAATGGGATATACCGGGCTAGGATTCGAGTTACAGGAACAAGGGCCAAACCAACCACCCAAGAATGGAATCGTCGAGCGAAAACACTTGACAACCTCGTAGAAGCAGCTTTTCTTGCCACCAAATCTTTCTCCATCAATTAGGAATCGGATGCCGTCGCTAAACACATTCCTTAAATTGTAGCCATTTGTTGAGTGTTTTTTTTGGTGTCTAATCCACATATATATCACCATTGCCCTTGATTTTCTTGACTGTATATCTCTTAAATGTCAACATATACACGTGTGATTTAGTTTACGAAGATTTTTCAATGCCGACAACCTCGATCAGAGAGTAAAAAGGTGTAAGGTTCACAATGGTGTAAAATTAAAATGGGATATACCGGGTCAGGATTCGAGTTACAGGAACAAGGGCCAAACCAACAACCCAAGAATGGACTCGTTGAGCGAAAACACTTGACAACCTCCTAGAAGCAGCTTTTGTTGCCACCAGACCTTTCTCCATCAATTAGGAATCTGATGCCGTCACTTAACACATTCCTTAAATTGTAGCCATTTGTTGAGTGTTTTTTTTTGTGTCTAATCCGCATAAATATCACCATTGCCCTTGATTTTCTTGACTGTATATCTCTTAAATGTCAACATATACACGTGTGATTTAGTTTATGATGATTTTTCGATGCCAAGAACTCCGATCAGAGAGTAAAAAAGGCGTAAGGTTCACAATGGTGTAAAATTAAAATGGGATATACCGGGCTAGGATTCGGGTTACAGGAACAGGGGCCAAACCAACCACCTAAGAATGGAATCGTCGAGCGAAAAGACTTGACAACCTCATAGAAGCAGCTTTTCTTGCCACCAGACCTTTCTCCGTCAATTAGGAATCTGATGCCGTCACTAAATACATTCCTTAAATTGTAGCCATTTGTTGAGTGTTTTTTTTTGGTGTCAAATCCGCATATATATCACCATTGCCCTTGTTTTTCTTGACTGTATATCTCTTAAATGTCAACATACGCACGTGTGATTTTGTTTATGAAGATTTTTCAATGCCGAGAACCTCGATCAGATAGTAAAAAGGCATAAGATTCACAATGGTGTAAAATTAAAATGGGATATACCGGGCTAGGATTCGAGTTACAGGAACAAGGGCCAAACCAACCACCCAAGAATGGAATCGTCGAGCGAAAACACTTGACAACCTCGTAGAAGCAGCTTTTCTTGCCACCAAATCTTTCTCCATCAATTAGGAATCGGATGCCATCACTAAACACATTCCTTAAATTGTAGCCATTTGTTGAGTGTTTTTTTTGGTGTCTAATCCACATATATATTACCATTGCCCTTGATTTTCTTGACTGTATATCTCTTAAATGTCAACATATACACGTGTGATTTAGTTTACAAAGATTTTTCAATGCCGACAACCTCGATCAGAGAGTAAAAAGGTGTAAGGTTCACAATGGTGTAGAATTAAAATGGGATATACTGGGCTAGGATTCGAGTTACAGGAACAAGGGCCAAACCAACCACCCAAGAATGGAATCGTCGAGCGAAAACACTTGACAACCTCCTAGAAGGATCTTTTCTTTCCACCTGACCTTTCTCCATCAATTAGGAATCTGATGCCGTCACTAAACACATTCCTTAAATTGTTGCCATTTGTTGAGTGTTTTTTTGGTGTCTAATCTGCATATATATCACCATTGCCCTTGATTTTCTTGACTGTATATCTCTTAAATGTCAACATATACACGTGTGATTTAGTTTACGAAGATTTTTCAATGCCGAGAACCTCGATCAGAGAGTAAAAAAGGCGTAAGGTTCACAATGGTGTAAAATTAAAATGGGATATACCGGGCTAGGATTCGAGTTACAGGAACACGGGCCAAACCAACCACCCAAGAATGGAATCATCGAGGGAAAACACTTGACAACCTCGTAGAAGCAGCTTTTCTTGCCACCAGACCTTTCGACGTCAATTAGGAATCTGATGCCATCAGAAAACACATTCCTTAAAATGTAGCCATTTGTTGAGTGTTTTTTTTTGTGTCTAATCCGCATATATATCACCATTGCCCTTGTTTTTCTTGACTGTATATCTCTTAAATGTCAACATATACACGTGTGATTTAGTTTACGAATATTTTTCAATCCCGAGAACCTCGATCAGATAGTAAAAAAGGCGTAAGGTTCACAATGGTGTAAAATTAAAATGGGATATACCGGGCTAGGATTCGAGTTACAGGAACAAGGGCCAAACCAACCACCCAAGAATGGAATCGTCGAGCGAAAACACTTGATAACCTCCTAGAAGCATCTTTTCTTGCAACCAGACCTTTCTCCATCAATTAGAAATCTGATGCCGTCACTAAACATATTCCTTAAATTGTAGCCATTTGTTGAGTGTTTTTTTTTGTGTCTAATCCACATATAAATCACCATTGCCCTTGATTTTCTTGACTGTATACCCATTAAATGTCAACATATACACGTGTGATTTCGTTTACGAAGATTTTTCAATGCCGAGAACCTCGATCAGAGAGTAAAAAAGGCGTAAGGTTCACAATGGTGTAAAAGTAAAATGGGATATACTGGGCTAGGATTCGAGTTACAGGAACAAGGGCCAAACCAACCACCCAAGAATGGAATCATCGAGCGAAAACACTTGAAAACCTCCTAGAAGCAGCTTTTCTTGCCACCAGACCTTTCTCCATCAATTAGGAATCTGATGCCGTCACTTAACACATTCCTTAAATTGAAGCCATTTGTTGAGTGTTTTTTTTTGGTGTCTATTCCGCATATATATCACCATTGCCCTTGATTTTCTTGACTGTATATCTCTTAAATGTCAACATATACACGTGTGATTTAGTTTACAAAGATTTTTCAATGCCGAGAGCCTCGATCAGAGAGTAAAAAAGGCGTAAGGTTCAAAATGGTGTAAAATTAAAATAGGATATACCGGGCTAGGGTTCGAGTTACAGGAACAAGGGCCAAACCAACCACCCAAGAATGGAATCGTCGAGCGAAAACACCTGACAAACTGCTAGAAGCAGCGTTTCTTGCCACCAGACCTTTCTCCATCAATTAGTTATTTGATATCATCACTAAACACATTCCTTAAATTGTAGCCATTTGTTGAGTTTATTTTTTGGTGTCTAATCCGCATATATATCACCATTGCCCTTGATTTTCTTGAATGTATATCTTTTAAATGTCAACATATACACGTGTGATTTAGTTTACGAAGATTTTTCAATGTCAAGAACCTCGATCAGAGAGTAAAAAAGGCGTAAGGTTCACAATGGTGTAAAATTAAAATGGGATATACCAGGCTCGGATTCGAGTTACAGGAACAAGGGCCAAACCAACCACCCAAGAATGGAATCGTCGAGCGAAAACTCTTGACAACCTCCTAGAAGCAGCTTTTCTTGCCACTAGACATTTCTCCATCAATTAGGAATCTGATGCCGTCACTAAACACATTCCTTAAATTGTAGCCATTTGTTGAGTGTTTTTTTTGGTGTCTAATTCGCATATATATCACCATTGCCCTTGATTTTCTTGGCATTATATCTCTTAAATGTCAACATATACACGTGTGATTTAGTTTACGAAGATTTTTCAATGTCGAGAACCTCGATCAGAGAGTAAAAAAGGCGTAAGGTTCACAATGGTGTAAAATTAAAATGGGATTTACCGGGCTAGGATTCGAGTTACAGGAACAAGGGCCAAACCGACCACCCAAGAATGGAATCGTCGAGTGAAAACACTTGACAACCTCGTAGAAGCAGCTTTCCTTGCGACCAGACCTTTCTCCATCAATTAGGAATCGGATGCCGTCACTAAACACATTCCTTAAATTGTAGCCAGTTGTTGAGTGTTTTTTTTAGTGTCTAATCCACATATATATCTCCATTGCCCTTGATTTTCTTGACTGTATATCTCTTAAATGTCAACATATACACGTGTAATTTAGTTTACGAAGATTTTTTCAATGCCGAGAACCTCGATCAAAGAGAAAAAAGGCGTAAGGTTCACAATGGTGTAAAATTAAAATGGGATAACCGGGCTAGGATTCGAGTTACAGGAACAAGGGCCAAACCAACGACCCAAGAATGGACTCATCGAGCGAAAACACTTGACAACCTCCTAGAAGCAGCTTTTCTTGCCACCAGACCTTTCTCCCTCAATTAGGAATCTGATGCCGTCAGTAAACACATTCCTTAAATTGTAGCCATTTGTTGAGTGTTTTTTTTGGTGTCTAATCCGCATATATATCACCACTGCCCTTGATTTTCTTGACTGTATATCTCTTAAATGTCAACATATAAACGTGTGATTTAGTTTACGAAGATTTTTCGATGCCGAGAACCTCGATCAGAGAGTAAAAAAGGCGTAAGGTTCACAATGGTGTAAAATTAAAATGGGATATACCGGGCTAGGATTCGAGTTACAGGAACAAGGGCCAAACCAACCACCCAAGAATGGAATCGTCGAGCGAAAACACTTGACAACCTCGTAGAAGCAGCTTTTCTTTCCACCAAACCTTTCTCCGTCAATTAGGAATCTGATGCCATCACTAAACACATTCCATAAAATGTAGCCATTTGTTGAGTGTGTTTTTTTGTGTCTAATCCGGATATATATTGTTTTGGTCAAAAATTACCGAAGCAATTAAGTGATTAAATTAGTTAAGTGAGGTAGTGTGCTAAAAAGTCTGTTGAAATAATGTTGGTTAAGTTGTTTGGAAAAAACAGTATTCAGGATACGGCTCAGGATATTGAGCTGTATCTACGATCAAACAATGAGCAAAAAGTAAAGGGGGTGACACGAGATATACGAGGAAAGCCCTTGATCAATCTAGATCGCCGGCATAAAACCTCGGGAGCTGACAATCGCAGCTGCCTTGTTCTTCTTATTGCTTTGAACTTTAGGATACAGTGCAGGATATTGACCAGATCGCTAAGTGTTACAATGCTTTTGTGCGAAAGTGAAAATTGCTAGAGAGCGGGTGTAAGAGTGTAGTGAGTGTTGATGTGATGTCCTATTCGATCTGATATACCCACCTATTTATAGTAACGAATTACAAATGAAAATTCCTATAAATATGGGATGCTCCGAATATTCCATTGTAAACGTTGTAGACCAAGTAATGCGGCTTCAACGTCTTTATTTGAACGACTTGGACCGAGTCTTCCGCGGACTGAGCCCTTGTGAACGTTACTAGCTTCCAACCCATGTACCTGCACATAATCCGTTAGTGATCCTGAGGATACCATTCAGGATGTTACCAATATCCTGAATCAGCATCCCGGATGTGAACAAATATCATATAACCAAGATATAACCCAAGATATTTCTCAGGATATGGGCTCAGAATTTTACCCATAACAATTGTCCCCAAAAATGTTACCGTTTAGTATCCTGCACTAACGGTTACATTTTCACAGAGATCGAGGTAATTAAGAGATAAGACCAATGATGTGACCGTTTGCAACTTACTCAGCCTATATTTACTCATTGCACCCTATATCTTCTCATCCTCAGCTCTTTTTTAATCACTATCGATAAGGAAAAAAGGTAAACATTCTCTCTCTAATCTTCATCTTCATCCTCCTTTTCCGGTCAAAAATTCAGGCGATCAAATGCCGAGACAGACAAGATCCAGTTCTGGTGATTCGGCTCCCACATTCATCCAGCAGAATCTTCTCCAAGAACCAGAGAAATAAATATGTTCTTTCGATAGTGCCCACTTGTCGGCTTTGAAATCCTCCGGTATCTTTCCGAAAGGAACGGTATTCCGGCCGTTCGACCGGGAAATCCGGTCGGATATGGTTTCCAATGAGTGGTTGTGCTTTAGTGCCTTTCCCTTCACCTTAGGGTTACAGTTCCCCTTTCCAGACTTCATCACCGAATTCTTCAAGATCACAAAAATCTCTTTCAGTCAAACAATGCCAATGCTTTGGCGTGTTCTGTCCGTTCTTGATCAGATCAAGAAAAACCACATCCCTGATCTTTCTGTTCATGATCTCCCCCTAGCTTATTGGCTTAGATGCCATGGATCATGTAGATTTTTGTTTTATTCCACCTCTGGCGACCCGCTGATACTTCGTGCCACCAGGAACGAAGATAATTGGCAATCTAAGTTCTTCTTTGTAAAAAGAGACTCAATCCCTGGTGGAACGGAATATCCGGTGAAATGGTTGAAAAAGGGTAGGATTTAGGGTTTAAGGATGATCCTGCCTCTTATCCTGTTCCATATCCTGAACTGATTAACTTTCTTTTTTCTGGTGTGCACGCAGCTGATTTTAGGAAGATTGCTCCTCCCCTTGCTGATTCCAAGAAAAGGATTGACGCCATCAGACTCCTTCCAGAGGCTGAAAGAAGTTTCAACCCATCTCCACCATCTCCAAGTCCCCTTTCTAGTGCAAACATGTCTGGTAAGGATCCTGCAAAATATCCTGTATATACATGTTTTTATTTGATATACTTAGGAGAAATTTTACTCCCTGTATGCAGACTCCAGCAAGGTCCCTGTCTACCTAGACCTTCAAGAACTTGACAGCTACCCTACTCTAGCCACAGTCAAGAAAGAGACCTCTGCTGCCACCAGCTCCAAGCCGCTCCCGACTCCTAAAGCCAATCCGAGGACTCGTGCTTCCACAACAAAAAAGAGGAAAGCTCCTGAAATCAGTGCTCCAGGTCCAGAAGGGTTCTCCTATGATGAACTCAGCTTTTCTGACTCCTTAGAGCCAATGACATCCTTCCTCAACAAGGTAATATCCTGATACATATCTGTTGGTGCATGTTTGTGACAACAGCTTAGATTTGGTCTTTGGATATCTTGTAATTAGTTAAACGATAAACAGTTAGCGGGTTTAGCTTTGTAATAGTTAGCTGAAATGTTTGGGCTAACCAAACCCAATGAATTGGGTGTGTGGGGGCGAATTGGGCCTGTCCAATTCGCAGTCCATGTTGGAAACCTTGGCCCAAGTAGTAACCTTGTGTTATATAAACAAGGTTAGGCTTTAGGGTTTAGGTAAATCAGCTAATCAGCCAGAACATTGTTTGAGAGCAATTTCGTGAGAGCTTAGAGTCTTGGACGAAATTGATAGTTGGTTAGGGTTTGATTGATTGTAAAACGTTTTGTTTGGATAATCAATAGAAACCCTGGTTGAAAGTGATTTGCTGTTTCTGTTTCCTACACGTTTTCTGCTATATTCTGATCAAGAGAATTCCGCACTCTTGATTGGAAAGACAATTCTGTGAAAGATCCATACGAATAGGGGACCTACAATTGGTATCGGAGCATTAGGCTCTTGAAGGCTCGGTTCAGAATTGTTGCTGCATAAACAGGAAGAATTTTCGAAATTTTGAAAACCTGAAAAATTAGGGTTTTGAAATTTTCGAAATTTTTGATAAAAATTTTCGAAATTCTTGGATGTTTTGATATTCTGGTTTGTTTGATTGGTGTTTTACAGGATTTCTGGACAGATTCTGCTGATTCTGGAGAAGTTTTCGGCTGATAGACTTGAAGATTCGAAGACTGTTCTTCGTGTTCTTCGTGTTTTTAGATCAGTTCTTGATAATTTTTGAAATTATTGTGCTGATTTGGTGTTTTGGTTTTGCAGATTTGTGTTGGAGAAGAGATAGAATCATAAGAATTTTCGAAAAGATTAAGTTTCCAGAAATACAGACCAGCGAATTTACAAGACCTGCGAAATTAACTGATCCAGCATATTTACCAGCGAATTTGTGACTTAACTACTCGGTGACCGGCGAAGTTAAATCCAAAGGCGACTTTGGTAACCGTGAAATTTTCAACAGCGAAAATATTACGGTTTTCGGCGACTTTACAGGTCGTCGTAATCGCCAAATTGAGACAGCGAACTTAAGCAGCGAACTTGACTTTTCAGTGAATTTAAGCAGATCAGCGAAATTAACAGAAAAACCAGCGAAATTAGCCTAACCAGCGAATTTAGCAGCATATTTAAGGGGTGGAATTTTCGTTGGCAAGCGTCGAGAAAATTTGACTGTTTTGCAAATAGAAATTGATCTGTAGCTCATTAGACAGAACCGTTTGGACCGTTAAATTCCTTGGATTTTTAGGGTAAAAAAAAAAAAGAGCATTGGCTGCAATTAAAATGTCCTTACCTGATAGCATCAAGCATACCTTCAAAAAGTACAATAATTCAAAGGATATGTGGGATGCATTACAAAAGCGATATCAGGGAAATGAGAGTGCCACTCAGGCATTCATGGCAGAGATAGTTCAAGTTAATGAGGCTGAAACTAGTGTGAGTGATGCTGAATCTGAAGTGAAGAATGCTGAAGCAAAAGTGGATGCTGAAGTAGAGAAAGAGAGTGAAGCTGAACAGGTTGTTGCTGATGAAAACTCAGAAGTTCATGAGAAAGAGGTACAATCTATTTCTGTGTGTTTGAGATGTCGTGAACTACAGGGTGAGGTTGCCAGGTTGACAACACAAAACCAAAGTCTGGTAAGTGAGATGTCTAACATAAAAGAAGCAAACTTTTTTGCTAAAAGAAATGAATCGTCATACTTGAAGAAGATAAAAGGTTGTGAAGCTGAAATTGAAGCTTTAACATGCAAGTTAAATGAAAAACTTCAAGTAATAGATTTAGCTCATGACATGATGGCTGAGAAAACAAAAGAGATTTCTGATAAAAACAAAGAGTTGTCAGATGCACAACTCAAAATTGTTGAACTTGAAAAGAAATTAGGTCAATTCAGAGATTCATCTTTTGTAATGAAACACATGATGGGTGGGTTAAAGAAGAGTAATGACAAGACAAGTGTGGGCTTCCAAGGCTTTAATGAAGTTCCACCTCCTCTTAGTCATGACTATTCATTCCTGCCTAGTGAAAATGAGCTAGCAGACTTTATGGCATCTACACCTAGTAGTTTCGCATCCACATCAAGTAAAGGTGATGGATCTGAGAGTGATGTGGCTAAGAATAACAATAACAGGGAACCTTTTAAAAAGAAAAATTCACCGCCTAAGAATAAAAATCAAGCTTTTGTTAAAAAGATTAATTTTGTTCAAGGTAGTGATATGAAAAACGAAACTGCTGTTATTGAAAATGAATCTAATGTAGAGTTTGCTAAAAATAAGAGCATAGAAAAATCTGAAATAAAGCAAACTGAACAAGGTTCATCTAAGGGATCATCACCATCTGATAAGGGATCTACCTCAGAGACTCCAGCTAAGAAGTCTTCGAGAAAGAGATCGTGCTTCAAATGTCACGTCAAGGGACATGTAGCAAGCTGCTGTCCTAACAAAAAGAGTGAAGCACAACTTAGTGAAAAACAGAGAGGGAAATTACCAGAGAAGAAAGGTGATAGTGAGGAGAAAGGCTCAAATTCTCATAAGAAATCTGCTCCTAAGCAACCAGAGAATGTTCCTGTTGGTGTAGATAAGGCTGAAAAAGGAACTCCACAAGTTCCTCGTTTTCAAAGAAATCAACAAAGATTTCAGCCTAGATCTCCACCAGGCAGATTTGAGAGACCTAGAAGCAGTTCACCAAGAATGAACAATTATAATGCTAATAATTTCAGAAGTCAAGGTCAATATCAAAATCGATACCAAAATAATGGTTGTCGAACTTTTTATAACAATGGCTTTAGAAATTACAACAATAATGCTTCTTGGAATCAAAATTCAAAATACCCAAATCAAAATTTCCAAAGGTCAAATAGTCCAAATACATATAGGAACCCTCAGGACCATAGACCTTATGGAAATCAAAACCCATTTCCATCAACAGGTCTGAGATCCAAGACTCCAGTTAGGAGTAATGGATATTGGATGGATGTTCCAGTAGTTGGTGAATTTGGACGACCCAAGACCATTAAGGCTTGGGTCCCCCAATCTAACTAATTTCTTAGTTGGTGTGTGCAGGAGCTACTAAGGAGGATTATCAACTTATGTTGATAATGGCTGCTCTAGGCATATGAAGGGGGTGTGAGATTGTTGATATATTTATATTGATTGATTTAAATTGAAGTTCAAAGTGCTGAGTCGACACACTAGATAACCTGGTAGATCTTTATACTAAAGCTTTTGACAGGGCTCGCTTTGAACATTTAGTCGAACTCAACGGGATGAGGAATCCTGAATAACTGGTTTTTCATAAGAATTTTTGTAAATAGTTTACTGCTTTTCTTAAAAATCAAAAATACAAAAAAATTTGAAAAATCAAAAACATAAAAAAAATAGAAAATTAAAAATGAGTTATCACTGTGTGAAAAAGAAGAAATGATAGTACATCAGCATGTTAGACTGTCACATTGAAAATGATATTAAATTGCTTAAGTGTGATAGCAGCTTCATCATATGATGTACCAGTAGGCAAAAAGCATGAAATAATCAACTTACCAATGTAATATAAATCTAAATGAATTGTGTATGAGTGGGGAACACATCAGTGGTGTATGGTTTAATGACCTTAAATCTTGCGTTGATAGATTGCCAAAATCTGAAGTTTTGGGTCTTTATACTGTTATTTCATCTGGGGATATCTTGGCTGTATTTCTGTTCAGAACTAAAATTGTACATGACCCCAGGAAAGGAAGTCACTTGGAATTAGCTCATTTCTATTTGAATGTCTGTATGTTGTCCCGATACACACAATTTTGATCTGATTCTGAAATCTTCTCTGAAAAAAGTCGTGTACCTCCTTTGCTGCATCCAGATATATGCTGACCTGGAGGTGCTAGGCAACGACAGCTTCTGCTGCATCCAGATACATGCTGACCTAGCTGTACGTTGTCGCGCTATAGATCTAATACACCCGAAAGAGGCCCTCAAGTGCCCAAAAGAAACCCAAGAAACCTATATCAAACTGAGAAAATCTCATTTGATCTGTATATTATACCATCTCTCCTAAAGATCTATTCTGTTCTCTTCTCAACCTATTCCCAGTTAAGATTTCAGAAATCTGGATTGGACTTGTGAAATATGTGGTAGGGAAGATACTTGCATGATAGAGTGTGTTGTTTATATTTCCAGGATTTGATTACTATTTATTTGGGTGTTCATTGTTAAGCAATTAAAACATGATAAAACAGATTATATGCAGACCTAGACATTGTCAGGATATCTTAAAGGATGAATTCAGTATACTCACCTACTACGATGAATCTTTGTGCATACCTTGATCGTGGGGGTATATCCTGAAGTGGGACACGCTAGTATATCAGTAATTAAATTACCTTAACGTATCATACGGTAATGGTACTTGAAATGTTCATGCATTTTGTTTAAGAGGACAAACATACTGGTAATCATCTTGGACTGATTTTCATGAAAAATTAAATAAAGAATTCTCTAATAGTGTGAAACAGTTTGATTTTGTTTATATGATCTTCTTACCAGTGATTCTCACAAAAATAGAGTGTTTATTGCTTTTGTATTTACTTGCTTTCAGAAAATATAAAAAATTCAAAAATAGTGTCTTTTTCTGTTTAAAATTCTTAACGTACGGAAAACTGTTATTCTTGGAGGAATTGTTACTGATAGGGGGAGACAGTGTTAGAAAGTGAGTTCAAAATTTTAAATCATGCGGGTTATAGGGTGTGTGATTAAAAAGTTTTGTGTGTTGGTGATAAATTGGAAAAGGCTTAATCTGTGATACAGTTTAACTATCTCTTGAATAATAATAATTTGTTTAACTTATGTTGAAAAATTCTTATGGTTTCTCGAGATGTTTGTTTTATAGTAAACAGATTGAAGCAGTGTGTTGCTGAGAAGTTGCTGAGTTGCTGAGAAGTTAAAGTGATGAGTTGCTGTGAAGATGAGAGTTTGATTGGATGCATGGTAGAACCTCCTTTCTACATTGCAGACAAAGTTGAAGAGTTTGAAGATTACTATACATATGCTGAACTGGAGTTTACTCAAACGCTAAAGTTTTTGAAGCTTTGGTGATTGGATGCATCAGCTTAGGGGGAGTCTGTTGCTAACAAAAGCTATTGAAGCTGAAGTTATCCAAAGACCAAAGACAGTGCAAGACTACATGAAGATTGCAAGATGACTGAAGACAAAGTTATTTTATGAAGCTATTGTCAAGGGGGAGTTTGTTGGTGCATGTTTGTGACAACAACTTAGATTTGGTCTTTGGATATCTTGTAATTAGTTAAACGATAAACAGTTAGCGGGTTTAGCTTTGTAATAGTTAGCTGAAATGTTTGGGCTAACCAAACCCAATGAATTGGGTGTGTGGGGGCGAATTGGGCCTGTCCAATTCGCAGTCCATGTTTGAAACCTTGGCCCAAGTAGTAACCTTGTGTTATATAAACAAGGTTAGGCTTTAGGGTTTAGGTAAATCAGCTAATCAGCCAGAACATTGTTTGAGAGCAATTTCGTGAGAGCTTAGAGTCTTGGACGAAATTGATAGTTGGTTAGGGTTTGATTGATTGTAAAACGTTTTGTTTGGATAATCAATAGAAACCCTGGTTGAAAGTGATTTGCTGTTTCTGTTTCCTACACGTTTTCTGCTATATTCTGATCAAGAGGATTCCGCACTCTTGATTGGAAAGACAATTCTGTGAAAGATCCATACGAATAGGGGACCTACAATATCCTGCATATATATCCTGGTAGGATATCCTGATAGGATATCCTGGTTAATATATTCTAACTTGTACCTGAACTTGATGTGCAGGGCCTCCAGCATTTGCTCCACCTGTACAACGATGCCTGTGGTACTGCTGCACTCCATGAAGCCAGGATCAAACAGCTTGAAAGCACCGTTGCTGACCAAGGTGCCATTGCTGAAGCAAAGACCCGGCACTATGAGGGCATGCTGAAGAAGGTCACCCAAGATGCTGAGCTCAAACTTGCCACCGTCCAAATGGATCACGAACATGCCATGGTTTCTTTCCGGGAAGGGATCAAAGCCTCTGCTATCGTCTCCCTGCTACAAGCTCACATCAAGATGGCCTACGAGGCCAAGGAGACAGGCCTTGTATGCCCATCCTGGCCGGTTGAATCCTGGGTGGCCAAGCTGAAGGAGCTTGGAGGCAAAGCTGTGCCACTCCCTGCCGAAGCCGGGGAATCCTCTAAGACAGCAGAGGTGGCAGACAAGGCTGGAGATAAGAAGGATGCCGGAGAGGATGCTGGGACAGATGCTGGTGAGGATGCTGCTCAGGATGCTGAAGCTGGAAAGGCAGAGAAGGTTGGAGAAGACGCCGCTGTGTGAGGGCATTCAGGTGGGCAATGATGGATATATGTGCCAAGGCCGGAGCCCCCCTTTTTGAATTTGATTGTTGGTCTGTAATCCCCAAAACAATTTACTTTTTCCGCATTTTACTTTTCTGCACCTGAACAATTTACATTTCCTGCATGCTTTTTGAACAATACAACAGTTGGAGGTGGATGGGTCTCGGTTTGAGATGAAACCTTCAACTGTTGGGTAAATATGTTTGAAGACTAATTGTGCTTTTGGTGGATGGATCTCGGTTTGAGATGAAACCAAAAGCATAAAATTTTGCTATGTTAATAATATAACTTCTCTTTTGGCCTTATTATTGTTGTTATTAGTGTACAAATTTTATTTATGAAAATCGTTTTGTTTGAATATCCTTGGGAATATTATGGGAACACATTCTGAGAATATCCTGACAAGTATCCTAAATGATATCCTGATCAGGATATTGTCATATAACTTAGAAAACTTAAATCATTTGAAAAAAGGAAAGATCATACCAAAGACTCTTAGAGAATCAATTCCAATCTTCCACCTTAGGAATGTCCCCAGTGCATACTTACAAACTCGGATCCATATAATGTATGTCCCCTATGTACAACACAGAAATGCAAATGTATTCACACTCTGGCTTGAATAAATTTCGAACACCCCGAGGCAAAACTCTTGATATCCTGGAATGAATCCTCAGCATACTGGGGATAAACCCTTAATATCCTGGGGATAAACCCTGTTATCCTGGGGATAAACCCTGATATCCTGGGGATAAACCCTCAATTTCATGCGCTACAGGCGAGAGTGTATAAACTCCAAATCTTAGAAAGGTGAAAACCTTTAAACCTTAGAGAGTATGAAAATACCCTTCCGTGAGAGAGGGTGATTGATGCGTGTGAAGTGTTATATATATTAGGTGTATATTTTAAGCCCCTTTAACACTTATTTTAGCCAAGTTTTAAATTTATAAAACACGATATTTTGCTAACACTAAACACACATATGGGCAAGTGCACCCATCGTGAGCGTAGTATAGTGTTGGCAAGATACCGAGGTCGTCGAAGGACACAAGAGCTTTTAGTACCGATTTATCCTCAACGTCTAATCAAAATAAAAAGTTTAGAAAAATGTTTTTAAACTAGGAAAAAATAAAAACTAACTAAATGCTGAAAAAAAAAACAGATAGACAAGATGAATCACTTGGTTCCGACTCGTATCTAGTGTAACCTTTGATTATTTCCGCACTTTTGCACATATTTAAGAGATTATCTTAGTTATTGTAGTAGGCCCCTCTTTTGAAGGTGACGTTACCCTCACCCCAGTAGTTTGAGTCAGCAAGGATACAATCCTAAAAGGGTGGATTATTGGAAGATAATTAATTAAGTTATTAGTGAAAATTATGGTAGGCCCCTCTTTTGGAGGTGACGTTACCCTCGACTAAGTAGTCTGAGTCAGCAGGGATACAGTCCTAAATAGCCGGGTTATAGTATTAATAGTAGTTAACTTATGAGGGGATCAAAGAGTTTGGACCCTCGCCATCCAATACCGTTAAGTATTGAAGGAGGTCCTACTAAATTTGACCCAGGTCCATTGCAGGACCTCTAAACGCTGAACAATGGCAAGACCTTTACCAAACCGTTCCCTTAACCCCCGACCAGGTAGCCAACATACCTCCATATAGACCGTGGAGATATGAATGGTGAAAATCTTTTATTTTATATAGACAGTAAAATAATGCCAAGACACCACGGACAAACGATAAGGAAAGATCACCTTCAACATAAGCAACTAGTTATTAAAGTCATTAATACAAAACCAAATAAAAAGTGCAAAAGATTAGAAATAAAAAGTATTACACTAGACACTTTGTCTTCACCAAGTGATGTAAGAGACTTAGGCTACCATGGCCTTGATTGTCAAGAACTCTTATGATCAATCTTGGATCCCGAGACGACTCACACAATCTATGATGGACAATGGATGATGGTGGTGGATGATGGTGCTATGGTGGTGGTGGGTGGTGGGTGAAGTGTGAGAGAGGTGGTGTGCCAAGGGATGGTTTGAGCTTGAGCCAAGCACTTCTATTTATAGGCTGAACAGAAGCTCGGGCACGGCCCCGTGTCCAGTGGGCACGGCCCCGTGTCCACATCCTCTCTTTCTTCATTAAATGCAGCTTTGTCTTATTAGTTGACCACGCCCCCGTGTCCGCTGAGCACGACCCCGTGTGCAGAAGAATCTTTGTACTATGAAGATTTGCCTGGATTGTGCGAATCTTATAGTTGACCACGGCCCCGTGTCCGCTGAGCACGGCCCCGTGGTGGGCAATAGAAGCTTCTACCACTTTGTCTTTTCTGCTAACACTTGGGCACGCCCCCGTGCTGGCTGAGCACGGGGCGTGTTCAGGCTTCTGATCTCTTGTTTTGCTTGGGAAGATGCTGTCGTGGGGTCGGGCATGCCACGTCTTGTTCCTTTTCTTGTATTTATGTTAGATTTTGATGTCTTTTTGCTTCTTTTGTTAATTTGAGCTCATTTAATCCTGAAAATACAAAAGGAAGACAAAAGCATACTTTTTCCAACATTAGTACTAAAAAGGGTTAGTTTTATGCCTCATTTGATGAAATTTATTTGTTACATTTTGAACACATCAGTGATCAATCCTCATATACCTTCAGGATCCAGGATATAGCCAATAGTAACGAAATTGTCAGCCACTTTTACATGAACTGGTCCCGCTACCTTGAACTTATACCTAGATAACTTGCGCTCCAGGCGAGGTGTTTAAACCCAATTCGAAAGAAAGGTGAATACCTTTAAACCTTTGAAGGGATCAGAGTCCCTTAAACGTGAGAGAGGGGGCCAATCCTCTAATCTTTCGAGTTATCCTGAGTGCATATCCTGGAGCTATATCCTGAAACATATGTTGCAAAACAACTGTAAACTAAGGTGGGTGTTAGCTTGGCTAACACCCCTCCGATGCTTAAGTCAGTATTGGGTTCAAGATAATAAACAAATATATTTAAAAGAGATAGAATACATACCATCCTGAGATAGAAATTAAATTCTATTCTTACTTGAAATAGAGCTTTAAGTGTATTGCATTCCAGGACCTCGGTAGCATGTCCCCTTCCATACTCTTGAGTCGATATGCTCCTTTCCCTGCTTCTGTCTCAACTTCATATGGTCCTTCCCATTTTGGAGCTAGCTTGCCATCGGCAGAATTAGTAGTATTTTGAAAAGCCTTTCTTAGCACCCAATCACCAACTCGAAATCTTCTAGTCCTTATATTCTTGTTATATGCTCTGGATATTCTTTGTTGATATGCTGCCATCCTTAGCCTTGCTGCATCTCTTTTTTCATCTATAGTATCCAAATCTCGACATAAGGCTTCAGGATTCTGTTCAGGATCCTGTAGGATAGATCTTGCAGTAGGTATCGCCATTTCCGTTGGAATTACTGCTTCTGCTCCAAATACCAAGGAAAATGGGGTTTGGCCGGTTGTATTCTATACCGTTGTCCTATCAGCCCACAAAACAAAGGGTAACTCTTCTGCCCATCTTCCTTTTTTGGCTCCAAGTCTCTTCTTTAAGTTATTAACAATTATCTTGTTCGAGGATTCAGCTTGTCCATTCGCTTGAGGATGTACCGGAGTAGACGTGATCATTTTGATTCCCCAACTCTTGCAAAAGTCAGTAGTCCGCTTGCTTATAAACTGGGACCCATTATCACAAATGATTTCAGCTGGTACCCCAAACCTGGTCAGGATATTCCTCTTTATGAAGGATACTACTTCTTGGTCTCTAACTTGAACAAATGCTTCAGCTTCAACCCACTTAGAGAAATAATCCGTCATTGCTAGCATAAAGACTTTTCCTCCCGAAGCTTTTGGTAACTTCCCTACTATATCCATCCCCCATTTCATGAATGGCCAAGGGGAAGTTATAGGATATAGTGGTTTAGCTGGTTGATGTAGTATGTTACTATGCCTTTGACATGCATCACACCTTCGAGCATATTCTGTAGCATCTTTCCTCATCGTTGGCCAATAATATCCTGTCCTTAATACTTTCGAGAATAATGATCTGCCCCCAGTGTGGTTACCACAATCCCCTTCATGTATATCCTGAAGTACTTATTTGGCTTCAGGATCCTCCAAGCACCTCAAATACGGTCCTGCAAGAGATTTCTTGTATAAAACATTATTTATAATAGTGAATCGTGATACCTTCATCCTAAATGCCTTAGGATTTTCATCTCCGGGGATGTGTCCTTCCTTGAGATATCTCATGATTGGAGCCGTCCAGGATTTAGGATCATTTTCAGGATACTCTGCTCCAGGATCCTGAATACCCGCTACTTCTTTATCCTGAAGATTCGTTGCAGGATATAAGATATGTAATATTGGTATTTGGGTCCCTTCTAGTATCCTGATTGATGATCCCAAATTTGCTATGGCATCTGCTTCAACATTATCATCCCTTGGTACCTGTTCAAATGTAAAAACATCGAAATATCCTGCTAATTTTTTGAGAATATCGAGATATTCGATTAATTTCTCACCCTTAACTGCATAGGATCCATTAAAATGGTTAGTAATTAACAAGGAGTCAACATATACTTGCAAATTCTTGATACTCATATTCTTAGCCAACTCTAATCCTGCAATTAAAGCCTCATACTCTGCTTCATTATTAGTAGCAGAGAATTCACACCTAATAGCGTGGGGTAATATGTCCCCCTGTGGCGATTTTAGTAGTATTCCCAATCCTACTCCTCGTACATTAGATGCACCATCAGTATACAACGTCCAGGATCCTGAGGATTCTCCTAACTGTTGGACTTCTAGGTCTACCTCATCCTGAATGTCACTACTGAAATCAGCCACAAAGTCAGCTAAAGCCTGAGACTTTATGGCATTTCTAGGTTCATATACTAAATCATAAGCACTCAATTTTACTGACCACTTGGCCATCCTGCTTGACATCTCTGGTTTCCTAAGCACATTTTTGACAGGATAATTTGTTTTAACATGAATCCTATGTGTCTCAAAGTAATGTCTAAGCTTCGTTGATGCCATAACTAATGCTAGTATCAACTTTTCTAAATGAGAATACCTAGTTTCAGCATTTAACAAACTTTTACTAACATAATAAACAGGATATTGCTGACCTTCATGATCCTTTATAATGACGGCACTTACAGCATTCCCTGATACTGCGAGGTATAGGGATAGTGGTTCACCATCTTCTGGCTTCATCAGTAGAGGTGCAGTTGAAAGATATTTCTTCAAATCCTGCAGGGCTGCTTCATGCTTCTCACCCCATTCGAATTTCTTGTTCTTCTTCAGGATATCATAAAACTCTTTGCATTTCTCTGAGGATCTTGAAATAAATCTGTTTAATGCTGCCACTCGCCCTATTAATCGTTGGACATCCTTCATATTTGAGGGTGATTTAATATCCAAGATGGTTTTAATCTGCTCCGGGCTCGCCTCTATTCCTCTTTTGGTCACCATATATCCTAGAAACTTTCCTGCCCCCACTCCAAAATGACACTTAGCAGGATTTAGCTTCATGTTATATTGATCCAGGATATCAAATGCTCCTTTAATATCCTGGAGGTGATCCAGAGCTTTCCTTGATTTTACCACCATATCGTCAATGTATACCTCCATGGTGTCCCCCAGCTTGTCTTTGAACATCATGTTTACCAATCTCTGGTATGTTGCACCTGCATTTTTCAAACCAAAAGGCATAGCCGTATAACAATAAATACCTGTTGGTGTCATGAAGGCAGTATCCTCCTGGTCAGAAGGCTCCATTTGAATCTGTTGGAATCCTGAGGATGCGTCCATGAAGGTCAACATTTCATGCCCGGCAGTAGCATCCACCATTGCATCAATGTGAGGAAGAGGAAATGGGTCTTTAGGACAAGCCTTGTTCAGGTCTGTGTAGTCTACACAGACTCTCCATTTCCCATTTTTCTTCTGTACCACGACTACGTTTGCTAGCCATCTTGGAAACTTGACTTCTCTGATCATCCTGGACTTCAACAATCTTTCAACTTCCTCTTGAATAATCGTATTCCGCTCGGGAGCGAATTTCCTTCTTTTTTGCTGAACAGGCTTGAATGATCTGTCAATTCCAAGCTTGTGAGTAATAACGTCTTTGGATATACCTGTCATATCCTCATGCTTCCATGCAAATGTTGACATCCTGCATTTCAAAAAGTTAGTTAATTATTCTTCAATATCCTGAGGGATATTGGATCCTACGAGCACCGAGATATCAGGATTATCCTGATCCAAGATAATTTTCTTAACATCCTGCTCCGAATCCTCCACGATATCCTGGGCCCTCGTCTTTAATTGCTATGCTGTACTAGGCTTGGTTGAGGATTTCATCGAAGATGAGTAGCATTCTTTTGCCTCCTGCTGATCACTATCAACCTTAACAACTCCCCAAGGGGTAGGGATCTTGATGCATTGGTGATATGTTGATGGCACAGCCTTCATATCGTGAATCCATGGTCTTCCCAATATGATGTTATAACAGGATAGAGAATCCATCACACAGAAACGTTGTATTCAGTTGACTCCTTCAACATATACTAGCAACTTTATCTCTCCTACTGTGTTCCTAGCCTCTGCACTGAACCCAACAACCACGGTGGACTTCGAAGTGATATCCATTAGAGATACATTCATTCTCTTCAGAGTCTCTAGTTGGATTATGTTGACGGAGCTGCCATTATCAACCAATATCCTGCGCACAAAATGGTTAGCCACATATAATGTTATTACCAGAGCATCATGGTGAGGATCCTGGACAATATCCCTGTCATCAGCATCAAATGTGATCACTTTGTCAGTTGTGAGGGTCGTCATCCTGACAGGTTTGTCTCCCCTTTCGGCCTTAGCTTCTTTTGCATGTCTCTTTGCCGCCGAATACGAAGTCCCACAAATGTCGGATCCTCCTGAAATAAAGTTGATTATCTTGGCATCCGCGGGAGGTGACGCTGCTCGCTCAGGATCCTTCTCAGTATCCTGACCCTTATTCTTCTTTCTTCCTAAGAGATCTTTCAGATATCCCTTACTTAGAAGATAGCTTATTTCTTTCCTTAGAGCAATGCAATCCTCAGTTACATGTCCGAAATCTTCGTGGAAGGCACACCATTTTGACTTATCCTTCCAATCGGCTTTTTGTTGATTTTTTCGAGGCCACCTAGCCTTGTCTCCTAAACCCTACATGGCATACATCAATTCAGGAATGTTAACAGAAAAGAAATATTCAGACAATTCGGGATATTCTTCAGGATCCTCATCTTCGATAGCATTCACTTTCTGGTTTTCATTTCTACCATATGGCTTAGGGCGATATGGCTTAAATGAGGATTCTGACTTCCTGTTAGTTGACTCATAGGTGTTGGATGAGTTCATCCTCTCTTGCATCTTTCTGTCATCCTCCAATCGAATATATCTTAGGGCCCTGTTTCGAGCTTCATCCAAGTTCCTGCATGGGTTCATTACAAGGTCTTGGTAGAATTGAGAATCCTTTTGTAGCCCCATCTTGAAAGCTTGCACAGCTGTTGCAACGTCAAGATGCGGAATGTCTAAGGATTCCCGACTGAACTTGTTCACATAATCCCTTAGGGATTCTTGAGGCCCCTGTGTTATCCTATAGAGGTCACTTGTTAGTTTTTCAAAGCTTCTACTACAAGAAAACTGACTATTAAATAAATTCACTAGGTGAGCAAATGATGTAATCGAGTGAGGAGGAACATTTAGGAGCCATTTCAAGGCTGATCCTGTTAAGGTAGAACCAAAACCCTTGCACAAGCATGCTTCCTTGAGCTCCGGAGGGATAGGGTTAATCTCCATCCTTTCCCTATACTGAGCAATATGCTCTTCAGGATCCGTAGTTCCATCATAAATCTTCATGTTGGGGGTTTGAAATCTCTTTGGAATCTCAGCATCACAGATAGGATATGCAAAGCGAGATATCCTGTAGCTGTCTTGGGACACTTCCGGGATTGGCTGGACCACTCCAGGTACACTGGATATCATGTCTTTCAACTTCTGAAGCTCCCTAGTAAATGCTGATGTTAAACCTGTATCCTGCAAAGATCCACTATTGTTAGCAGCATGAGTATTGTTATTGTTTAACACGTTACCCGTAAGAGGATTCTGCCCATATCCTGAAGCATATCCTGAACTCCTCATGGTCGACATCCTGACCGAGGAGGGTACTTCAGGAGTATGGTTCTGAGGAAGGTTGGGTACAATATTCCCCCTATTATCCTCAGTGTATACAGCTGAACTGAAGTTCAAAGTTCTGGGTTGTAATGGAGTGACGATATCCTCAGCAGATCTGCTCGAGCCAGCCTTTAGGAGTTGTATTTCCCTCAACAGCATTTGGTTTGTTTCCTGTTGCTGCCTCATTTGTTCCTGCACACTTCCAAATAAGGTTAGAATTTCATCATTAGAATCTAAAATGAGAGCGGATCCCGGAACACTCCGAGTAGGGATAATATCCTAAGGTTGTGAAGAAGATTGTATCCTTGGAGGAGGTGGTGGAAGCACCGAACCAGTAGTAGCAGAAGTTGTAGCAGACACAGTGGAGGAGCTCATGTTTGATCTTGAGGCCATTGTAAACAATGTGGCAAAAAGTTTTGAAAACAGAAAACTGATTAATGATTTCACAAAGATTTTTAGTAAAGAGAGCACCACTTGCCCCACGGTGGGCGCCAAATTGTTTTGGTCAAAAATTACCGAAGCAATTAAGTGATCAAATTAGTTAAGTGGGGTAGTGTGCTAAAAAGTGTGTTGAAAATATGCGGGTTAAGTTGTTTGGAAAAAACAGTATTCAGGATACGGCTCAGGATATTGAGCTGTATCTACGATCAAACAATGAGCAAAAAGTAAAGGGGGTGACACGAGATATACGAGGAAAGCCCTTGATCAATCTAGATCGCCGGCATTAAATCTCGGGAGCTGACAATCGCAGCTGCCTTGTTCTTCTTATTGCTTTGAACATCAGGATACAGTGCAGGATATTGACCAGATCGCTAAGTGTTACAATGCTTTTGTGCGAAAGTGAAAATTGCTAGAGAGCGGGTGTAAGAGTGTAGTGAGTGTTGATGTGATGTCCTATTCGATCTGATATACCCACCTATTTATAGTAACGAATTACAAATGAAAATTCCTATAAATATGGGATGCTCCGAATATTCCATTGTAAACGTTGTAGACCGAGTAATGCGGCTTCAACGTCTTTATTTGAACGACTTGGACCGAGTCTTCCGCGGAATGAGCCCTTGTGAACGTTACTAACTTCTAACCCACATACCTGCACATAATCCGTTAGTGATCCTGAGGATACCATTCAGGATGTTACCAATATCCTGAATCAGCATCCCGGATGTGAACAAAATATCATATAACCAAGATATAACCCAAGATATTTCTCAGGATATGGGCTCAGAATTTTACCCATAACATATATCACCATTGACCTTGATTTTCATTACTGTATATCTCTTAAATGTCAACATATACACGTGTAATTTAGTTTACGAAGATTTTTCAATGCCGAGAACCTCGATCAGAGAGTAAAAAAGGCGTAAGGTTCACAATGGTGTAAAATTAAAATGGGATATACCGGGCTAGGATTCGAGTTACAGGAACAAGGGCCAAACCAACAACCCAAGAATGGACTCATTGAGCGAAAACACTTGACAACCTCCTAGAAGCATCTTTTCTTGCCACCAGACCTTTCTCCATCAATTAGGAATCTGATGTCGTCACTAAACACATTCCTTAAATTGTAGCCATTTGTTGAGTGTTTTTTTTGTGTCTAATCCGCATATATATCACCATTGCCCTTGATTTTCTTGACTGTATATCTCTTAAATGTCAACATATACACGTGTGATTTAGTTTATGAAGATTTTTCGATGCCGAGAACCTCGATCAGAGAGTAAAAAAGGCGTAAGGTTCACAATGGTGTAAAATTAAAATCGGATATACCGGGCTAGGATTCGGGTTACAGGAACAGGGGCCAAACCAACCACCCAAGAATGGAATCGTCGAGCGAAAACACTTGACAACCTCATAGAAGCAGCTTTTCTTGCCACCAGACCTTTCTCCGTCAATTAGGAATCTGATGCCGTCACTAAACACATTCCTTAAATTGTAGCCATTTGTTGAGTGTTTTTTTTTGGTGTCTAATCCGCATATATATCACCATTGCCCATGTTTTTCTTGACTGTATATCTCTTAAATGTCAACATACGCACGTGTGATTTAGTTTATGAAGATTTTTCAATGCCGAAAACCTCGATCAGATAGTAAAATGGCATAAGGTTCACAATGGTGTAAAATTAAAATGGGATATACCGGGCTAGGATTCGAGTTACCGGAACAAGGGCCAAACCAACCACCCAAGAATGGAATCGTCGAGCGAAAACACTTGACATCCTCGTAGAAGCAGCTTTTCTTGCCACCAAATCCTTCTCCATCAATTAGGAATCGGATGCCGTCACTAAACACATTCCTTAAATTGTAGCCATTTATTGAGTGTTTTTTTTTATGTCTAATCCACATATATATCTCCGTTGCCCTTGATTTTCTTGACTGTATATCTCTTAAATGTCAACATATACACGTGTAATTCAGTTTACGAAGATTTTTCAATGCCGAGAACCTCGATCAGAGAGTAAAAAAGGCGTAAGGTTCACAATGGTGTAAAATTAAAATGGGATATACCGGGCTAGGATTCGAGTTACAGGAACATCCGACCCAAGAATGGACTCGTCAAGCGAAAACACTTGACAACCTCCTAGAAGCAGTTTTTCTTGCCACCAGACCTTTCTCCATCAATTAGGAATCTGATGCCGTCACACACATTCCTTAAATTGTAGCTATTTGTTGAGTATTTTTTTGGTGTCTAATCCGCATATAGATCACCATTGCCCTTGATTTTCTTGACTGTATATCTATTAAATGTCAACATATACACGTGTGATTTAGTTTACGAAGATATTTCGATGCCGAGGACCTCGATCAGAGAGTAAAAAAGGCGTAAGGTTCACAATGGTGTAAAATTAAAATGGGATATACCAGGCTAGGATTCGAGTTACAGGAACAAGGGCCAAACCAACCACCCCAGAATGGAATCGTCGAGCGAAAACACTTGACAACCTCGTAGAAGCAGCTTTTCTTGCCACCAGACCTTTCTCCGTCAATTAGGAATCTGATGCCGTCACTAAACACATTCCTTAAAATGTAGCCATTTGTTGAGTGTTTTTTTTGTCTAATCCGGATATATATCACCATTGACCTTGATTTTCATTACTGTATATTTCTTAAATGTCAACATATACACGTGTATTTTAGTTTACGAAGATTTTTGAATGCAGAGAACCTCGATCAGAGAGTAAAAAAGGCTAAGGTTCACAATGGTGTAAAATTAAAATGGGATATACCGGGCTAGGATTCGAGTTACAGGAATAAGGGCCAAACCAACCACCCAAGAATGGAATCGTTGAGCGAAAACACTTGACGACCTCCTAGAAGCAGTTTTTCTTGCCACCGGACCTTTCTCCATCAATTAGGAATCTGATGCCGTCACTAAACACATTCCTTAAATTGTAGCCATTTGTTAAGTGTTTTTTTTGTGTCTAATCCGCATATATATCACCATTGCCCTTGATTTTCTTGACTGTATATCTCTTAAATGTCAACATATCCACGTGTGATTTAGTTTATGGAGATTTTTCGATGTCGAGAACCTCGATCACAGAGTAAAAAAGGCGTAAGGTTCACAATTGTGTAAAATTAAAATGGGATATACTGGGCTAGGATTCGGGTTACAGGAACAAGGGCCAAACCAACCACCCAAGAATGGAATCGTCGAGCGAAAACACTTGACAACCTCATAGAAGCAGCTTTTCTTGCCACCAGACCTTTCTCCGTCAATTAGGAATCGGATGCTGTCACTAAACACATTCCTTAAATTGTAGCCATTTGTTGAGTGTTTTTTTTTGGTGTCTAATCCGCATATATATCACCATTGCCCTTGATTTTCTTGACTGTATATCTCTTAAATGTCAACATATACACGTGTAATTTAGTTTACGAAGATTTTTCAATGCCGAGAACCTCGATCAGAGAGTAAAAAAGGCGTAAGGTTCACAATGGTGTAAAATTAAAATGGGATATACCGGGCTAGGATTCGAGTTACAGGAACAAGGGCCAAACCAACCACCCAAGAATGGAATCGTCGAGTGAAAACACTTGACAACCTCGTAGAAGCTGCTTTTCTTGCCACCAGACCATTCTCCGTCAATTAGAAATCTGATGCCGTCACTAAACACATTCTTTAAAATGTAGTCATTTGTTGAGTGTTTTTTTTTTGGTGTCTAATCCGCATGTATATCACCATTGCCTTTGTTTTTCTTGACTGTATATCTCTTAAATGTCAACATATACACGTGTAATTTAGTTTACGAAGATTTTTCAATGCCGAGAACCTCGATCAGAGAGTAAAAAAGGGGTAAGGTTAACAATGGTGTAAAATTAAAATGGGATATACCGGGTTAGGATTCGAGTTACAGGAACAGGGGGCGAAACCAACAACCCAAGAATGGAATCGTCGAGCGAAAACACTTGACAACCTAGTAGAAGCAGATTTTCTTGCCACCAGACCTTTCTCCGTCAATTAGGAATCTTATGCCATCACTAAACACATTCCTTAAATTGTATCCATTTGTTGAGTGTTTTTTTGTGTCTAATCCACATATATATGTAACACCCCGAAAAATGTAAAACCTTAAACTGAAATTAATAAGGTTTAAATAAACGAGAATTTACTAACTAGGAAATTTAACCTAATTAGTTAAAAATCTAGAAATAATCATAAAGTAGAGTTAAAGTTCACTAAAATCTATATTGATCAAAGTGTAGGGGGTTAAGTTGTTAAAATTGAAAACTTAATTCTAATAAACAAACAAAACACAAATTTAACCCCCATTTGATATCCCTGGTCGACCAGAACATCACAATGGGCGACACCCACTTCTCCAAAACCCTAAAATCTCATAATCTTGCAAATTGAAGGGTTAATCCAAGTAGAAATCGAGAATTGAGCCTAAAATCGTAATCCTCATTGCAAGAGGATTCTAAGGTATGTGAAATTTGATGAAATCTATCAACTTGAAATTTCCATGATCTTGAAAATCTGAAATTAGATGCTTGCATGTGTGTTATTTGGTTAGATTGAAGTTGGATGGGTGTTTAGAAGTAAAACCTAACTAACTATTTGAGAAACCATGCCCAAATTCAGGGAATTCTATGAATCCATGGAAGCTAGGTTATGGGTTTTATAAGATGATGATGAACACTAGGATTTGAATGATAATTCTAGTATAAATTTCATTATAGGAGGTAATTCCTGTGATATTGATGCTAAAATGTGTGCAAGGTTTACTAATTAAAGTGAACCTTGAGGTTTAATTTGCAAGTCATGAACTTGGAGATGATGGTAGGAAAATCTGACCCGTTAGGTGTTTGTAGAAATGCCTAAGTGAGAATTTTGATGTTAAATTTGATGAGAACGCAGATTTGATCATGTTTCAAAATGATATGAATATGGTCATGGAAAGAGTTCTAAACAAGTTGTAAAACTAAATTTCTAGGCAAGGAGTCCGGATCATTAAGCGGACAAGCCGGAGGAAATTCACGAGGGAAAGGCGTGCTTTAAAGGTACGAAATTATCGTTTCGTTACATTATGTATTATTTGATAGACTTATGTTGTAGTTTGAAAACATGGTAAACAATATGAATCAATGTACTACGGAAGTGACTTTTCATCTTAATCTAGTGAGATGGGTCAAAACAATTGTTAGAAATTGAGGTTTTGAATTACATTGTTTGATGATTAACTCTTGGTGTCTAAACGGGTCGAACAACCAAGCAAGACATGGTTAAGGATCCGGAGTATATTAAATTGATTCTTTGATATAGGTTAATGCATATATAGCAAGTTGGATATATGAGAATTCGATGTATAGATTATTCGAGAAGTGAAATCCGCAGGAGGGTTGAGTAAAATGAACTAGCCAAACAAAATCATGAATTTTCAGCGAATACCGTAAATTACGGTATTACCGTAATTTACGGTAGGGGTCATGGGATTTACGGTGTATCACTACTGATTTACGGTGATCAAGAAGTTCCAGACATCACCGTAAATTACGGTAATACCGTAATTTACGGTGGAAACCAAGAATTTTTAATTTTTATAAATTTCCATTTTCTTAGATGTTTGATCATATGTTTAAATCGTATGCATGAAAGTTAAAACTAATGTTAATTGGTTTTGACATTAGGTGACTAGAAGGATGTTTCGGATGACGATCAAGTAACTTTTGAAGAACCGAACACAACTTTTGAAGCTTCCGCTATGTGTCTTAATCTTACTTAAACTTTGTTCATGGAATGTATCTAAATACTCAAACAACTTTTGAATGTTCTAATTCGGTCAAGTGTTGACTATGTTTTATAATACTTCTAAAACTTATGTAAATCTAGTATCTTTTGGTATAAATTTGTAATTAATCTAGTGATTAATTCCAGTTAAAATTTAAGGGTGTTACAAGTTGGTAATCAGAGCTCAAGGTTGTCAATAAGTGTTCGGTTCAAGCTTGATCGATCGTCCGGTAAGAATTAACTTGTTTTGTTAATAAATTATGTACTATGTATAGAATGAGAAATGAACAATATGCATGAAAAGAGTGTGTAAGCTCACTCAAAAACAAGAAATGCATGAAACAAGGATGATCAAATCAAGTTACGAACTTGATTGAATTAAAAACAAGAATTATTAAATCAAGTTACGGACTTGATTGAATAGAAACAAGAATTATTAAATCAAGTTACGAACTTGATTGAATTAAAACAAGAATGATTAAATCAAGTTACGAACTTGATTAAATCAAAACAAGTAAAGCATGTGTTATAAATGAAATGTTTAACAATCTATGTAAACATTTCAGAAATCGAAATGGCTGATGGAAGCAACGATAATGCGGTGCCAAGAGTCACCGAACAAGTGAGGGAAGTGATTGCCGAAGAGGTTGGAAAGGCGATCGAAAACAGTTTGTCGGGTTTTATTGATAAAATCCAAAACACGGTTTTATCAATAGTAGAAGATAGAATCAAGAAGCTGGAAGATGATTCAAATGTAGCAAAGGAAAAGCGTGGAGGACGAAAGCCTTGTTCATACAAGGAATTCATGGCTTGTAAACCACCAATATATAATGGGGAGGTTGACCCAATAGTGTGCCAACGATGGCTAAGTGACATCGAAGGGGTATTCGAGAGAACCCATTGTGACGAAGAAGACTACGTAGCCTATGGTACGGGTCAACTAAGGAGTCAAGCGAAAGATTGGTGGGATAACAAAAAGAAGGAGATTGGTAGTGAAGCGGCTAAGGCCATGACTTGGGAGGAGTTTAAGACGCCGTTTCTTAAACACCATAGTCCCAAGGCGGTCATAAATAAAATCAAGGAAGAATTCATGCAGCTCAGACACAAAGGTGAATCCATAGACAAGATCACGGGGATGTTTATGGACAAGATGAAGTTCTGTGATGATTTGATAACGAATGAAGAGCAAAAGGTCTATTATTATCATAACATGCAAAGCGCGGAGTATAGAGAGTTCATAACCCCTTCAAAGTACGAGACCCTTACCGAGATTGTCAATGCTGCTCGGGAAAGGGAGATCGAGTTGAAGAAAAGTATAGAACGGGGTGAACGAAGGGCACAAGATGTGAATCCAAGCCCTACCAAGAAAGCAAGAACAAATGAATCAGCAAAGAAATCAGATGCTAAAAGTAGTACATCAGGTTGCAAAATTTGTGGGAAGAATCATAAAGGCGAATGTCGTTACAAGGATAAGCCTTGTCCTATATGCAAGAAAACGGGACATATGGCTATGTCGTGCCCGGAGAAGGTGACGGTTTGTTACAACTGTTATCGAACGGGTCACAAAAAGTCGGAATGCCCGGAACTGGTTGGAAAGAAAGATGGGCAGGAATTGAAAGGTGAAGCCCCAAAAGCAAAGGAAAGATCTTTTCAATTAACCACCGCAGAAGCGAAGATTGAACCTGACGTGGTCTCAGGTATATTTGCTGTAAATTCAATTCCCGCACACGTGTTATTTGATACGGGTGCGAATAAATCCTTTGTTTCATATGGGTTTATTCGACATCCTTCATTTGTTTTAACCAAATTACATGTGCCTTTAGAAGTAGAGATAGGTGATAACAAAAGCTTTATTGTTTGTAATGTATGTGAAAATTGTAAACTGAGCATCGATGATGAAGAATATTCGATAAATCTAATCCCGATGTCGATGGGAGAATTCCAAGTAGTTGTGGGGATGGATTGGCTATCTCAATACCATGCAAGGGTCGTGTGTTTTCGCAAAGAGATAAATCTAACATCTCCAAGCGGAAAACACGTCACCATTTATGGTGAAAAACGAGGCAACCCCATAGTATGTTCGATGTTGAAAGCTCACAAGCTCATGAAGCGAGGATGCAAGGCATTCATAATTTATGCAAATGAGACCGAGAAAGAATCACGGAAGATTGGAGATGTACCGGTAGTACGAGATTATGAAGATGTTTTCCCGGAAGATTTACCGGGGATACCGCCTGAACGGGAAGTAGAGTTCGGGATCGAATTGATTCCGGGCGCGAAACCTGTGGCAAAAGCCCCGTACCGACTTGCACCGTCGGAATTACAAGAGCTAATGTCCCAAATTCAAGATTTGCTTGACAAAGGATTTATAAGGCCGAGTGTGTCTCCTTGGGGCGCGCCGGTGTTGTTCGTGAGAAAGAAGGACGGGAGCATGCGCATGTGTATCGATTATCGGGAGTTAAACAAACTCACGGTAAAGAACCGATACCCGCTCCCGAGGATAGATGACTTATTTGACCAACTACAAGGCGCGAGTTGGTTTTCCAAAATTGACCTTAGGTCGGGGTATCACCAACTAAAGGTCAAAGAAGAAGATGTGCCGAAGACGGCTTTTCGCACAAGATACGGACATTACGAATTTCTCGTGATGTCGTTTGGGCTGACAAATGCGCCCGCGGCTTTCATGGACCTCATGAACCGGGTTTGCAAGCCAATGTTAGATAAGTCGGTCATCGTGTTTATCGATGATATCTTGGTGTACTCGAAAAACGAAGCTGAACACGCACACCATTTACAAGAAGTGTTAGAGACACTTAGGCGAGAGAAGTTATATGCGAAATTCTCTAAATGTGCCTTTTGGTTACGAGAGGTTCAATTTTTAGGTCATGTCATAAATGCCGACGGAGTATTGGTGGATCCGTCAAAGATAGAAGCAGTGTCAAAATGGAATTCCCCGAAGAATCCTTCGGAAATCAGAAGCTTTCTGGGGCTTGCTGGATATTATAGGAGATTCATTCAAGATTTCTCCAAGATTGCATCGCCGCTAACAAAGTTAACCCAAAAGAAAGCAAAGTTTATTTGGGGAGTCGATCAAGAAAAAGCGTTTCGGACGCTAAAAGAAAGGCTAACTCAAGCTCCGGTATTGACATTGCCGGACGGATGCTTCATTATCGGGGCTCGGTTGCGTGTTGATGCAACGGGGCAAGGTAATAGCCTATGCCTCGAGACAATTGAAGATACACGAGAAGAAATACCCCACGCACGATCTCGAGTTGGCAGCGGTGGTATTTGCATTAAAAATATGGAGGCATTACTTGTATGGAGTAAAATGCACCATATTCACCGACCACAAGAGTCTGAAATACTTCTTCGATCAGAAGGAGTTAAATATGCGACAAAGGCGATGGCTGGAAACGGTGAAGGACTATGATTGTGAGATACACTATCACCCCGGAAAGGCAAATGTGGTAGCGGATGCTCTAAGCAGAAAAGCGGACTATGTCCCAATACGAGTGAGATCGATGCAACTCGTGGTAACCTCGGGTATACTTGAACGTATTCGAGAAGCACAATTAGAAGCAGTAAAAGAAGAGAATTGGAAGAAGGAAAGAATAATTGGGCAGTTGAAGGACTTGTCGGATGGAAATCACGGGTTAAAGACTCGATCCGGAAGGATATGGGTCCCACATACCTGTGGAGTAAAGGCGCTTCTACTTGATGAAGCTCATAAATCCCGTTATTCAATTCATCCGGGTGCGACTAAGATGTACAATGATTTGAAACAAAATTATTGGTGGCCCGGAATGAAGAGGGATGTGGCGAAGTATGTGGAAAAATGCTTGACATGTTTACAAGTCAAGGCGGAACATCAGAAACCCTATGGCAAACTCCAACCGTTAGAAATTCCGGTTTGGAAATGGGAACATATTACAATGGACCTGTTAACCAAGCTGCCTAAGACGAATCGTGGTTTTGATGCTATATGGGTAGTGGTGGATAGATTGACGAAAAGTGCTCACTTCATCCCGATTCGTGAGACTTATCGTCAGAAAAGATGTCAGAAGTCTATACCAATGAAATCATAGCACGTCATGGAGTGCCGGTGTCCATCGTGTCAGATAGAGATACCCGGTTTACTTCGAATTTCTGGCGTGATTTCCAAGAACAAATGGGGACCAAATTGTTCATTAGCACTGCGTACCATCCTCAAACGGATGGACAAAGTGAAAGAACGATACAAATATTGGGAGACATGCTACGGGCGTGTATAATCGACTTTGGAGGCAGTTGGGATGTCCACTTACCGTTAGTTGAGTTTTCGTATAACAACAGTTACCAATCTAGTATTAAAATGGCACCATACGAACTGCTTTACGGTAGGAAGTGTCGAACCCCGGTTTGTTGGGGTGAAGTGGGTCCACGTGAACTTGCCCACCAAGATATAGTACGAGCCACGAACGAAAAGATCGATAAAGTTCGGGCACACTTGAAAGCGGCTCAAGACAGGCAAAAGGCGTATGTTGATAAAAGGAAAAGGCCAATTGAATTCCAAGTCGGTGACATGGTCATGCTAAAAGTGTCCCCATGGAAAGGCGTTATTAGATTTAGAAAGAAGGGGAAGTTAAGCCCAAGGTTTATCGGGCCATTTAAAATTATCAGGAGAGTTGGCAAGGTAGCTTACCGTCTTGAACTACCGGAGGAGCTAAGTGGGATTCATGGCACGTTTCACGTATCTCAATTAAGAAAGTGTCTAGCTGATGAAACGACCTATATCCATTACGATGATATCGAAGTGGATAATAGTCTAAATTATGTGGTGAGACCGGTTGAAATTCTAGACAGAAAGGTCAAACGTTTACGAAATAAACAAATCGAACAAGTCAAAGTCAAATGGGAGCATAGGAAGGGTTCGGACACTACATGGGAGTCCGAAGAGGAGATGCGACGTCTTCACCCTACTTTATTTGGTACGTATTGCGGTTTCGAGGACGAAACCCTTTTTAAGGGGGGTGGACTTGTAACACCCCGAAAAATGTAAAACCTTAAACTGAAATTAATAAGGTTTAAATAAACGAGAATTTACTAACTAGGAAATTTAACCTAATTAGTTAAAAATCTAGAAATAATCATAAAGTAGAGTTAAAGTTCACTAAAATCTATATTGATCAAAGTGTAGGGGGTTAAGTTGTTAAAATTGAAAACTTAATTCTAATAAACAAACAAAACACAAATTTAACCCCCATTTGATATCCCTGGTCGACCAGAACATCACAGTGGGCGACACCCACTTCTCCAAAACCCTAAAATCTCATAATCTTGCAAATTGAAGGGTTAATCCAAGTAGAAATCGAGAATTGAGCCTAAAATCGTAATCCTCATTGCAAGAGGATTCTAAGGTATGTGAAATTTGATGAAATCTATCAACTTGAAATTTCCATGATCTTGAAAATCTGAAATTAGATGCTTGCATGTGTGTTATTTGGTTAGATTGAAGTTGGATAGGTGTTTAGAAGTAAAACCTAACTAACTATTTGAGAAATCATGCCCAAATTCAGGGAATTCTATGAATCCATGGAAGCTAGGTTATGGGTTTTATAAGATGATGATGAACACTAGGATTTGAATGATAATTCTAGTATAAATTTCATTATAGGAGGTAATTCCTGTGATATTGATGCTAAAATGTGTGCAAGGTTTACTAATTAAAGTGAACCTTGAGGTTTAATTTGCAAGTCATGAACTTGGAGATGATGGTAGGAAAATCTGACCCGTTAGGTGTTTGTAGAAATGCCTAAGTGAGAATTTTGATGTTAAATTTGATGAGAACGCAGATTTGATCATGTTTCAAAATGATATGAATATGGTCATGGAAAGAGTTCTAAACAAGTTGTAAAACTAAATTTCTAGGCAAGGAGTCCGGATCATCAAGCGGACAAGCCGGAGGAAATTCACGAGGGAAAGGCGTGCTTTAAAGGTACGAAATTATCGTTTCGTTACATTATGTATTATTTGATAGACTTATGTTGTAGTTTGAAAACATGGTAAACAAGATGAATCAATGTACTACGGAAGTGACTTTTCATCTTAATCTAGTGAGATGGGTCAAAACAATTGTTAGAAATTGAGGTTTTGAATTACATTGTTTGATGATTAACTCTTGGTGTCTAAACGGGTCGAACAACCAAGCAAGACATGGTTAAGGATCCAGAGTATATTAAATTGATTCTTTGATATAGGTTAATGCATATATAGCAAGTTGGATATATGAGAATTCGATGTATAGATTATTCGAGAAGTGAAATCCGCAGGAGGGTTGAGTAAAATGAACTAGCCAAACAAAATCATGAATTTTCAGCGAATACCGTAAATTACGGTATTACCGTAATTTACGGTAGGGGTCATGGGATTTACGGTGTATCACTACTGATTTACGGTGATCAAGAAGTTCCAGACATCACCGTAAATTACGGTAATACCGTAATTTACGGTGGAAACCAAGAATTTTTAATTTTTATAAATTTCCATTTTCTTAGATGTTTGATCATATGTTTAAATCGTATGCATGAAAGTTAAAACTAATGTTAATTGGTTTTGACATTAGGTGACTAGAAGGATGTTTCGGATGACGATCAAGTAACTTTTGAAGAACCGAACACAACTTTTGAAGCTTCCGCTATGTGTCTTAATCTTACTTAAACTTTGTTCATGGAATGTATCTAAATACTCAAACAACTTTTGAATGTTCTAATTCGGTCAAGTGTTGACTATGTTTTATAATACTTCTAAAACTTATGTAAATCTAGTATCTTTTGGTATAAATTTGTAATTAATCTAGTGATTAATTCCAGTTAAAATTTAAGGGTGTTACATATATCACCATTGCCCTTGTTTTTCTTGACTGTATATCTCTTAAATGTCAATATATACACGTGTGATTTAGTGTACGAAGATTTTTCAATGCCGAGATCCTCGATCAGATAGTAAAAAAGGCGTAAGGTTCACAATGGTGTAAAATTAAAATGGGATATACCGGGCGAGGATTCGAGTTACAGGAACAAGGGCCAAACCAACCACCCAAGAATGGAATCGTCGAGCGAAAACACTTGACAACCTCGTAGAAGCAGTTTTTCTTTCCACCAGACCTTTCTCCGTCAATTAGGAATCTGATGCCGTCACTAAACACATTCATTAAATTGTTGCCATTTGTTGAGTGTTTTTTTTTGGTGTCTAATCCGCATATATATCACCATTGCCCTTTTTTTCTTGACTGTATATCTCTTAAATGTCAACATATACATGTGTGATTTAGTTTACGAAGATTTTTCAATGCCGAGAACCTCGATTAGATAGTAAAAAAGGTGTAAGGTTCACAAGGGTGTAAAATTAAAATGGGATATATCGGGCTAGGATTCGAGTTACAGGAACAAGGGCCAAACCAACCACCCAAGAATGGAATCGTCGAGCGAAAACACTTGACAACTTCGTAGAAGCAGCTTTTCTTGCCACCAGACCTTTCTCCATCAATTAGGAATCGGATGCTGTCACTAAGCACATTCCTTAAATTGTAGCAATTTGTTGAGTGTTTTTTTTTGGTGTCTAATCCGCATATATATCACCATTGCCCTTGATTTTCTTGACTGTATATCTCTTAAATGTCAACATATACACGTGTAATTTAGTTTACGAAGATTTTTCAATGCCGAGATCCTCGATCAGAGAGTAAAAAAGGCGTAAGGTTCACAATGGTGTAAAATTAAAATGGGATATACCGGGCTAGGATTCGAGTTACAGGAACAAGGGCCAAACCAACCACCCAAGAATGGAATCGTCGAGCGAAAACCCTTGACAACCTCGTAGAAGCAGCTTTTCTTGCCACCAGACCTTTCTCCGTCAATTAGGAATCTGATGCCGTCACTAAACACATTCTTTAAAATGTAGTCATTTGTTGAGTGTTTTTTTTTGGTGTCTAATCCGCATATATATCACCATTGCCCTTGTTTTTCTTGACTGTATATCTCTTAAATGTCAACATATACACGTGTAATTTAGTTTACGAAGATTTTTCAATGTCGAGAACCTCGATCAGAGAGTAAAAAAGGGGTAAGGTTAACAATGGTGTAAAATTAAAATGGGATATACCGGGTTAGGATTCGAGTTACAGGAACAAGGGCCAAACCAACAACCCAAGAATGGAATCGTCGAGCGAAAACACTTGACAACCTAGTAGAAGCAGATTTTCTTGCCACCAGACCTTTCTCCGTCAATTAGGAATCTGATGCCGTCACTAAACTCATACCTTAAATTGTAGCCATTTGTTGAGTGTTTTTTTGTGTCTAATCCGCATATATATCACCATTGCCCTTGATTTTCTTGACTGTATATCACTTAAATGTGAACATATACACGTGTGATTTAGTTTATGAAGATTTTTCGTTGCCGAGAATCTCGATCAAAGAGTAAAAAAGGCATAAGGTTCACAATGGTGTAAAATTAAAATGGGATATACCGGGCTAGGATTCGGGTTACAGGAACAAGGGCCAAACCAACCACCCAAGAATGGAATCGTCGAGCGAAAACACTTGACAACCTCGTAGAAGCAGTTTTTCTTGCCACCAGGCCTTTCTCCGTCAATTAGGAATCTGATGCCGTCACTAAACACATTCCTTAAATTGTTTCCATTTGTTGAGTTTTTTTTTGTGTCTAATCCGCATATATATTACCATTGCCCTTGTTTTTCTTGACTGTATATCTCTTAAATGTCAACATATACACGTATGATTTAGTTTACGAAGATTTTTCAATCCCGAGAACCTCGATCAGATAGTAAAAAAGGTGTAAGGTTCACAATGGTGTAAAATTAAAATGGGATATATCGGGCTAGGATTCGAGTTACAGGAACAACGCCAAACCAACCACCCAAGAATGGAATCGTCGAGCGAAAACATTTGACAACTTCGTAGAAGCAGCTTTTCTTGCCACCAGACCTTTCTCCATCAATTAGGAATCGGATGCTGTCACTAAACACATTCCTTAAATTGTAGCCATTTGTTGAGTGTTTTTTTTAGACAACCCGAGTTTCCAAGGTTCCTACTCGACTTAATCCTAGTACTTGTTTGCAAAATGTTTTGATTTTATGTATAATTGGTGTGCATCATAAGTGTGATTGTATATTTATTTATAGTGTGCATTATAAGTGGGTTTATATTATATAATTTGTATTAGTGATAAGCCTTGTGTAATTAATGAAAACAAAGAGATCTATTAGGCCCAACACCCCCACGAAATCAGTCTTGGATGAAAACACCTTAGTGTTTTCGTCTAGAGGCTTATGGACGATATCAAGATGGGCTTTAGGCCCACTAGTGAAGCAGTTATATTTATTTTCAAATTTTGCGTGTAAGTTTAATCGCCAAACCCTAGAACTCTATTTTCTTCCTGTGCGGCGGTGACAACAAGCCTTCAAGCTTTTCTTTCAGATCAAACTAGTGACCCTTTCATCTTGGTTAGCAATCATTGTTGTTTGATTCTTGCATGATCACATATCTGTACGAATATGTTTAATTTAATACTGATGTTGTGTTATGCCTCCTTATGAATGCTATGATGATTGTATAAGATCTGGATGGCAGAATGATATGATATTATGATTTGCCTTGATCTTGATTGTATAATGATTTGGTAATCCATGTGGCTACATGATCTGCTTTGATTGAGTAATGAATGTTCAAGCTGTAATGTGATGTCGATGATGATGATTTGGGGATTTCTGATTTCGTAACTGATAATGATGTTGATGATATGTTCTGGTCTCACGAAAACACCCACCACATTTGTTAACAAACTGGACGAAATCACAAAGGTGATTTCGGCCCATAAGGTGTTCTCGGCCCAAAGGTGATTTCGGCCCATAAAGGGATTTCGCCAAGGCCTTAAATGTCACATGTGATTTCGTTATATTATTCAGTAACATTATTGGTTTAATTGCTTAGTTAGTTATTAACTCGGTTAGTTATTAACTACGTTAGTTGTTGAACCTGTTTGGTATATTAACTCTGTTAAGCATGTGACTCTCTGTTAATCGAGTAAACTCTGTTAGGTTAGTAAGTTGTTAACTTTTATGGTCTGTTAACCTTGTTAGTTAACTCTCATTATTAGTTTAGCATCTCTGTTATAAATATCAAACCATGTTAAGTATGTTAACCTTATTACATATGTTAACTCTGTTAGTTCTGATCCAACCATGTTATGGCTCATTAACTATGCTAAGTCAGTAACTGTATTAAGTATGTTATTGGATAATATGCTATAATAAACTGTGAAAGACTGTTATGTGAAACACGAATTGTGCACATGTGATTAACTGTTATGTGATGTATGATTAACTGCCAAACACACTCTGTGATATTACTGTGATGATAGTTACATGTGAAATATTACGAACGTGAACTGATTGAGTATACGTGCACTATAGGACTTGACTGATTTATTGTGAGCACTTAACTTAGCATACCGAGCAAACCAAGGTGAGTTCACACTCTTACCAAGGCATGGGATTCCCGGGGTTGGGAATGGGTTTGGAGGATTACGTATGCTTGAGTTGTTATTGGAATTACATACCATAGGCCTCGGGAGAGGAAGGTTATTGGTAGATACTGCTAGACTAGTGATACATATACTTCTCTTCGCACACACGCCGGAATTGGCTGCGATGATAGAACTAATCTTCGCACACATGCCTGGAATGGCTGCGAACCATACTTTAAACTTCGCACACATGCCGGGAGGGCTGCGATACAAATATGCCTAGTCTAGAAAACATGGGAAACCCCCACAATCTTCGCATACATGTCTAAGAGACTGCGATTCAAGTACATACGATACATGGGTTACTAAACGAACATACGGGTTACAATACAAATTACTATAACTGAACAGCCCACTGTGAACTCGCTCAACTAGTTGTTGACTCTCTGTTACATGCCTTGCAGGACCATAGGTACTCATGGAGCTTGCACGGGAGGCGCGGTCGTTGTGGGCACAGATGGTGGATATTTTGATAAAAACTTTATGACTCTTTGAACTTATTACTTATGTTGGGTTTTACATTCTATGCTTCCGCTACTTATACTATGTTTTGTTGGAACACCAATTGTATTGTGATGGATTACATTTACTTTTACTTATTACTTATATGTTCAATATGATTGGTGGCTTGATCCTAGTCAGTCACGCCTCCAAGCGGTGGTATTCCGCGGGTGGATTTTGGGCTCCTCCATTGGTTTGAAAACTTTTATGGATTGTCGTCCTACTACTTTTAGTGGCACGGAAGGAGCAGTTGGACTCCTCCATTGGTTTGAAAAGCTTGAGTCAGTATTTGAAATGTGTGAATGCCCTGAGGCTCGCAGGGTGAAATACGCCACTGGTACTCTAGAAGGCATTGCGCTGACTTGGTGGAATGCGCAAGTTCAGATGTTAGGGTTGGCTGTTGCTAACGCCACACCCTGGAATGATTTCAAGGAGTTGATCAAAGAGGAATACTGTAGCCGTGATGACATTCATAAGCTGGAGGTAGAGTTTTACCACTTGAAAATGACGGGGTCAGAAATTGAAGCGTACACCAAAAGATCGAATGAGTTGGCTATTCTGTGTCCTACTATGGTAGACCCTCCCATTAAGCGTATCGAACTGTATCTCAATGGTCTGGTGCCGGAGATTCAAAGTCATGTAACCTCAGCGAATCTTGGCACCATTCAACAGATCGTCAAGTTAGCTCATCGCCTCACCGATCAGGCAGTGGAACAAAACAGGCTGCCTAAACGTATCAGCGCTACCACTACCGCTACCACTTCAGCTACTCCTGCTACTCCCAGTGACAACAAGCGGAAATGGGAAGGGGATTCCAGCAGGGGTTCAGCTACCATTCAGACTCAAGCTCAGCAACGCAAGACTAATGATTACCAAAGTCCGAGTCAGCAATCTTCTGGTGGTCAGGGGCAGGGTGGATATCGGGGAATTCACCCACTGTGTAACAGGTGCAACAGACACCACAGTGGTCAGTGTCGCAAGGGCCGCTGTCAGAGATGTCTCAAGATAGGTCATGAGGCTAAAGATTGCAGAAGTTCACGACCTGCGAATCAGAACCAGCAACAACAACCACCCGCTCCACGAAACCAGCAACAACAACAACAACAACAACAACAACAACAACAGCGAGATAATAAGGGATGCTTTCAATGTGGGGCTGAAGGCCATTTCAAGCGGGACTGCCCCCAGTTAAACCAGAATCAGAATAACAACAACAATAATCAGGGCAATAGGAACAACAATGGGGGAAACAACAACGACAATGGTGCTAGGGGTCGTGCATTTGTGATTGGTCAGGGTGATGCAAGGAATGATCCTAATGTGGTTATGGGTAAGTTTCTTCTCGGCGACTTTTATGTTACTGTATTATTTGATTCGGGTGCGGATACCAGTTATATGTCTCTGAAAGTTAGTACAATGCTTAAACGCGCACCAACACTTTTGAACACCAAACATGTCGTAGAGTTAGCTAGCGGAAAAAGTCTAGAGGCCACACACATAGTTCAGGGTTGTAATCTTATCCTCGCTGGTCAGACTTTCTCTATCGATCTCATTCCTATAACTCTGAGTAGTTTCGATATCGTCATTGGTATGGATTGGTTATCCCAACAACAAGCAGAGATCCTATGTAAGGAGAAGATCATTCGTATTCCCTGTTCTGGCAAGGAACCTCTCGAAGTTCAAGGCGACAAGAGTGGTGTCGTGAGTGGCATCATCTCCTTCTTGAAGGCACAGAAGTGTTTGCGAAAGGGCCACACAGCTATATTAGCACTCGTTACTGATACATCGACGAAAGAGAAGAAGTTAGAGGATATTCCAGTCGTGCGCGACTTTCCTCAAGTGTTTCCTGAAGAGTTACCTGGGCTACCGCCTCATCGTCAGGTCGAATTTCAGATCGAGCTAGCTCCAGGAGCAGCACCTATAGCTCGAGCACCTTATCGCTTAGCTCCAACTGAACTGGAAGAACTGTCTAAGCAATTGCAAGAACTCTTGGAAAAGGGTTTCATACGTCCTAGCTCTTCGCCCTGGGGAGCTCCAGTATTATTTGTGAAGAAGAAAGACGGTACTTTCTGCATGTGCATCGATTACCGCGAACTAAACAAAGTGACTGTGAAGAATCGCTATCCTCTTCCACGCATCGACGACTTATTCGACCAGTTGCAAGGGTCGAGCTATTACTCGAAGATTGACCTGAGGTCAGGCTATCATCAATTGAGAGTCCGGGATGAGGACGTCTCCAAAACAGCATTCAGAACTCGCTACGGCCATTACGAGTTTTTGGTCATGCCATTCGGGCTAACGAACGCGCCTGCGGTTTTCATGGATCTTATGAACAGGGTGTGCAAACCTTATCTTGACAAGTTTGTTATTGTGTTCATCGACGACATCCTGATTTATTCGAAGAATCGGGAGGAACACGAGCAGCATTTACGACTCATTTTGGAACTCCTTCGAACGGAACAGCTGTACGCTAAGTTTTCAAAATGCGACTTCTGGCTTCGTGAAGTCCACTTCCTAGGTCACGTGGTAAACAAGGATGGGATTCATGTTGATCCATCCAAGGTAGATTCGATCAAGAACTGGCCTGCACCTCGCACACCAACCGAAATACGCCAATTCTTGGGTTTGGCGGGTTATTACAGACGGTTCATCAAAGACTTCTCAAAGATTGCACAGCCGCTCACAGTACTGATACAGAAAGGTGTTGTTTACCGTTGGGGTAATACACAGGAAACAGCGTTTCAGCACTTAAAGGATAGACTTTGTAGCGCACCTATTCTCTCATTGCCTGAAGGCACGGACGATTTTGTAGTTTACTGTGACGCATCCATCCAAGGTCTTGGATGTGTATTGATGCAACGGGATAAAGTTATTGCTTATGCTTCGCGCCAACTTAAGATTCACGAACGGAATTACACTACACATGATTTAGAGCTGGGAGCTGTTGTTTTTGCACTCAAGATATGGCGACATTACTTGTATGGCACTAAGTGCACCATCTACACCGATCACAGGAGTCTTGAGCATATATTCAAGCAGAAAGAATTGAACATGCGACAACGTAGATGGGTTGAACTACTAAACGATTACGAATGTGCTATAAAGTACCATCCGGGCAAAGCCAATGTGGTGGCTGACGCCCTCAGTCGAAAGGATACTACACCTAGGCGTGTACGAGCGTTGCAACTCACTATTCAGTCTAGTCTTCCTTCACAGATACGAGATGCTCAGGTAGAAGCATTGAAACCAGAAAACGTCAGGGCTGAAGCCCTACGCGGCTCAAGGCAAAGGTTAGAACAAAAGGCAGACGGAACCTACTATGTAACAGGACGCATCTGGGTCCCACTCTATGGCAACTTACGCGAGCTTGTAATGGATGAAGCTCATAAGTCTCGCTACTCAGTACATCCTGGTTCGGATAAGATGTACCACGACCTCAGAACTACATACTGGTGGCCTAGCATGAAAGCTCACATAGCCACTTACGTTAGCAAGTGTTTGACTTGTGCGAGAGTCAAAGCGGAATATCAGAAACCTTCAGGCCCACTCCAACAGCCTGAGATACCACAATGGAAATGGGAACAAATTTCCATGGATTTTGTTACTGGCCTACCTAGATCTCAGCGCTGAAATGATACTATTTGGGTGATCGTGGATCGACTCACAAAGTCTGCTCACTTCTTGGCTATCAAGGAAACGGATAAGTTCTCCACTCTAGCAGACGTATACCTTAAGGAAGTTGTCTCGAGGCACGGGGTGCCCACCTCTATTATCTCTGATCGTGATGCACGTTTTACTTCAGAACTATGGCAAGCAATGCACAAATCTTTTGGCTCTCGTTTAGACATGAGCATAGCTTATCACCCTCAGACAGATGGGCAGTCTGAGCGCACTATTCAAACTCTAGAAGACATGCTTCGGGCGTGCGTAATTGACTTTGGCAATGGCTGGGAAAAACATCTGCCACTTGTGGAATTTTCGTACAATAACAGCTACCACACCAGCATTAAAGCTGCTCCATTTGAGGCATTGTACGGGCGTAAATGCCGATCACCTCTTTGTTGGGCAGAGGTGGGTGACAGTCAGATCACAGGTCCAGAAATGGTAGTTGATACTACTGAAAAGATTGCTCAAATACGACAACGCATGGCGGCAGCTCGTGACCGTCAGAAAGCATACGCCGATAAAGACAGGAAACTACTCGAGTTCCAGGTTGGGGATCGAGTGCTACTCAAAGTTTCACCCTGGAAGGGTGTTGTTCGTTTTGGCAAAAGGGGCAAACTCAATCCACGATACGTTGGACCATTTGAAGTCATCGAGAAAATAGGCAAAGTGGCCTACAGACTGAACTTACCAGCTGAACTCAGTGCAGTTCACAACGTCTTTCACGTGTTGAATCTGAAGAAGTGTCTGTCAGATGAGACCCTCATAGTTCCTTTGAAGGAGCTCACTATCGACGAACGGTTGCATTTCGTCGAAGAACCAGTTGAAATCACGGACCGGGATGTTAAGGTCCTCAAGAACACCAGAATACCTCTTGTTCGAGTTCGTTGGAACTCCCGTCGTGGCCCAGAGTATACCTGGGAGCGTGAAGATCAAATGAAACTCAAATATCCCCAGTTGTTCGAAAACAATGCAACTACTACTGAGGCTGAAGCTACTACAGAATTTCGGGACGAAATTCCAACTCAACGGGGGGATGATGTGACACCCCAGGAAAACCAGTAAACGATACAACTTACCTAGCTTCCTCAGTAACCGCATGCTAAATTTCGGGACGAAATTTCTTTCAAGTTGGGGATAATGTGACAACCCGAGTTTCCAAGGTTCCTACTCGACTTAATCCTAGTACTTGTTTGCAAAATGTTTTGATTTTATGTATAATTGGTGTGCATCATAAGTGTGATTGTATATTTATTTATAGTGTGCATTATAAGTGGGTTTATATTATATAATTTGTATTAGTGATAAGCCTTGTGTAATTAATGAAAACAAAGAGATCTATTAGGCCCAACACCCCCACAAAATCAGTCTTGGATGAAAACACCTTAGTGTTTTCGTCTAGAGGCTTATGGACGAAATCAAGATGGGCTTTAGGCCCACTAGTGAAGCAGTTATATTTATTTTCAAATTTTGCGTGTAAGTTTAATCGCCAAACCCTAGAACTCTATTTTCTTCCTGTGCGGCGGTGACAACAAGCCTTCAAGCTTTTCTTTCGGATCAAACTAGTGACCCTTTCATCTTGGTTAGCAATCATTGTTGTTTGATTCTTGCATGATCACATATCTGTACGAATATGTTTAATTTAATACTGATGTTGTGTTATGCCTCCTTATGAATGCTATGATGATTGTATAAGATCTGGATGGCAGAATGATATGATATTATGATTTGCCTTGATCTTGATTGTATAATGATTTGGTAATCCATGTGGCTACATGATCTGCTTTGATTGAGTAATGAATGTTCAAGCTGTAATGTGATGTCGATGATGATGATTCGGGGATTTCTGATTTCGTAACTGATAATGATGTTGATGATATGTTCTGGTCTCACGAAAACACCCACCACATTTGTTAACAAACTGGACGAAATCACAAAGGTGATTTCGGCCCATAAGGTGTTCTCGGCCCAAAGGTGATTTCGGCCCATAAAGGGATTTCGCCAAGGCCTTAAATGTCACATGTGATTTCGTTATATTATTCAGTAACATTATTGGTTTAATTGCTTAGTTAGTTATTAACTCGGTTAGTTATTAACTACGTTAGTTGTTGAACCTGTTTGGTATATTAACTCTGTTAAGCATGTGACTCTCTGTTAATCGAGTAAACTCTGTTAGGTTAGTAAGTTGTTAACTTTTATGGTCTGTTAACCTTGTTAGTTAACTCTCATTATTAGTTTAGCATCTCTGTTATAAATATCAAACCATGTTAAGTATGTTAACCTTATTACATATGTTAACTCTGTTAGTTCTGATCCAACCATGTTATGGCTCATTAACTATGCTAAGTCAGTAACTGTATTAAGTATGTTATTGGATAATATGCTATAATAAACTGTGAAAGACTGTTATGTGAAACACGAATTGTGCACATGTGATTAACTGTTATGTGATGTATGATTAACTGCCAAACACACTCTGTGATATTACAGTGATGATAGTTACATGTGAAATATTACGAACGTGAACTGATTGAGTATACGTGCACTATAGGACTTGACTGATTTATTGTGAGCACTTAACTTAGCATACCGAGCAAACCAAGGTGAGTTCACACTCTTACCAAGGCATGGGATTCCCGGGGTTGGGAATGGGTTTGGAGGATTACGTATGCTTGAGTTGTTATTGGAATTACATACCATAGGCCTCGGGAGAGGAAGGTTATTGGTAGATACTGCTAGACTAGTGATACATATACTTCTCTTCGCACACACGCCGGAATTGGCTGCGATGATAGAACTAATCTTCGCACACATGCCTGGAATGGCTGCGAACCATACTTTAAACTTCGCACACATGCCAGGAGGGCTGCGATACAAATATGCCTAGTCTAGAAAACATGGGAAACCCCCACAATCTTCGCATACATGTCTAAGAGACTGCGATTCAAGTACATACGATACATGGGTTACTAAACGAACATACGGGTTACAATACAAATTACTATAACTGAACAGACCACTGTGAACTCGCTCAACTAGTTGTTGACTCTCTGTTACATGCCTTGCAGGACCATAGGTACTCATGGAGCTTGCACGGGAGGCGCGGTCGTTGTGGGCACGGATGGTGGATATTTTGATAAAAACTTTATGACTCTTTAAACTTATTACTTATGTTGGGTTTACATTCTATGCTTCCGCTACTTATACTATGTTTTGTTGGAACACCAATTGTATTGTGATGGATTACTTTTACTTTTACTTATTACTTATATGTTCAATATCATTGGTGGCTTGATCCTGGTCAGTCACGCCTCCAAGCGGTGGTATTCCGCGGGTGGATTTTGGGGGTGTGACGTTTTTTTTTGGGTGTCTAATCCGCAAATATATCACCATAGCCCTTGATTTTCTTGATTGTATATATCTTAAATGTCAACATATACACGTGTAATTTAGTTTACGAAGATTTTTCAATGCCGAGAACCTCGATCAGAGAGTAAAAAAGGCGTAAGGTTCATAATGGTGTAAAATTAAAATGGGATATACCGGGCTAGGATTCGAGTTACAGGAACAAGGGCCAAACCAACCACCCAAGAATGGAATCGTCGAGCGAAAACACTTGACAACCTCGTAGAAGCATCTTTTCTTGCCACCAGACCTTTCTTCGTCAATTAGGAATCTGATGCCGTCACTAAACACATTCTTTAAAATGTATCCATTTGTTGAGTGTTTTTTTTGTCTAATCCGGATATATATCACCATTGACCTTGATTTTCATTACTGTATATCTCTTAAATGTCAACATATACACGTGTAATTTAGTTTATGAAGATTTTTCAATGCCGAGAACCTCGATCAGAGAGTAAAAAAGGCGTAAGGTTCACAATGGTGTAAAATTAAAATGGGATATACCGGGCTAGGATTCGAGTTACAGGAACAAGGGCCAAACCAACAACCCAAGAATGGACTCGTCGAGCGAAAACACTTGAACACCTCCTAGAAGCAGCTTTTCTTGCCACCAGACCTTTCTCCATCAATTAGGAATCTGATGCCGTCACTAAACACATTACTTAAATTGTAGCCATTTGTTGAGTGTTTTTTTGGTGTCTAACCCGCATATATATCACCATTGCCCTTGATTTTCTTGATTGTATATCTCTTAAATGTCAACATATACACGTGTGATTTAGTTTACGAAGATTTTTCGATGCCGAGAACCTCGATCGGAGAGTAAAAAAGGCGTAAGGTTCACAATGGTGTAAAATTAAAATGGGATATACCGGGCTAGGATTCGGGTTACAGGAACAAGGGCCAAACCAACCACCCAAGAATGGAATCGTTGAGCGAAAACACTTGACAACCTCATAGAAGCAGCTTTTCTTGCCACCAGACCTTTCTCCGTCAATTAGGAATCTGATGCCGTCATTAAACACATTCCTTAAATTGTAGCCATTTGTTGAGTGTTTTTTTTGGTGTCTAATCCGCATATATATCACCATTGCCCTTGTTTTTCTTGACTGTATATCTCTTAAATGTCAACATATGCATGTGTAATTTAGTTTATGAAGATTTTTCAATGCCGAGAACTTCAATCAGTTAGTTAAAAAGGCATAAGGTTCACAATGGTGTAAAATTAAAATGGGATATACCGGGCTAGGATTCGAGTTACAGGAACAAGGGCCAAACCAACCATCCAAGAATAGAATCGTCGAGCGAAAACACTTGACAACCTCGTAGAAGCAGCTTTTCTTGCCACCAAACCTTTCTCCATCAATTAGGAATCTGATGCCATCACTAAACACATTCCTTAAATTGTAGCCATTTGTTGAGTGTTTTTTTTTTTTGTGTCTAATCCTCATATATATCACCATTGCCCTTTATTTTCTTGACTGTATATCTCTTAAATGTCAACATATACACGTGTGATTTAGTTTATGAAGATTTTTCGATGCCGAGAACCTCGATCAGAGAGTAAAAAAGGCGTAAGGTTCACAATGGTGTAAAATTAAAATAGGATATACCGGGCAAGGATTCGGGTTACAGGAACAAGGGCCAAACCAACCACCCAAGAATGGAATCGTCGAGCGAAAACACTTGACAACCTCGTAGGAGCAGTTTTTCTTGCCACCAGACCTTTCTCCGTCAATTAGGAATCTGATGCCGTCACTAAACACATTCTTTAAATTGTTGCCATTTGTTGATGTTTTTTTTTGGTGTCTAATCCGCATATATATCACCATTGCCCTTGGTTTTCTTGACTGTATATCTCTTAAATGTCAACATATACACGTGTAATTTAGTTTACGAAGATTTTTCAACGTCGAGAACCTCGATCAGATAGTAAAAAAGGCGTAAGGTTCACAATGGTGTAAAATTAAAATGGGATATATCGGGCTAGGATTCGAGTTACAGGAACATGGGCCAAACCAACCACCCAAGAATGGAATCGTCGAGCGAAAACACTTGACAACGTCGTAGAAGCAGCTTTTCTTGCCACCAGACCTTTCTCCATCAATTAGGAATCGGATGCTGTCACTAAACACATTCCTTAAATTGTAGCCATTTGTTGAGTGTTTTTTTTTTGGGTGTCTAATCCGCATATATATCACCATTGCCCTTGATTTTCTTGACTGTATATCTCTTAAATGTCAATATATACACGTGTAATTTAGTTTACGAAGATTTTTCAATGCCGAGAACCTCGATCAGAGAGTAAAAAAGGCGTAAGGTTCCCAATGGTGTAAAATTAAAATGGGATATACCGGGATACGATTGAAGTTACAGGAACAAGGGCCAAACCACCAACCTAAGAATGGAATCGTCGAGCGAAAACACTTGACAACCTTGTAGAAGCAACTTTTCTTGCCACCTGACCTTTCTTCGTCAATTAGGAATCTGATGCCGTTACTAAACACATTCCTTAAATTGTAGCCATTTGTTGAGTGTTCTTTTTTGTGTCTAATCCGCATATATATCACCATTGCCCCTGTTTTTCTTGACTGTATATCTCTTAAATGTCAACATATACACGTGTGATTTAGTTTACGAAGATTTTTCAATGCCGAGAACCTCGATCAGATAGTATAAAAGGCGTAAGGTTCACAATGGTGTATAATTAAAATGGGATATACCGGGCTAGGATTCGAGTTACAGGAACAAGGGCCAAACCAAACACCCAAGAATGGAATCGTCGAGCGAAAACACTTGACAACCACGTAGAAGCAGCTTTTCTTGCCACCAGACCTTTCTCTATCAATTAGGAATCGGATGCTGTCACTAAACACATTCCTTAAATTGTAGCCATTTGTTGAGTGTTTTTATGTTGTGTCTAATCCGCATATATATCACCATTGCCCTTGATTTTCTTGACTGTATATCTCTTCAATGTCAACATATACACGTGTAATTTAGTTTACGAAGACTTTTCAATGCCGAGAACCTCGATCAGAGAGTAAAAAAGGCGTAAGGTTCACAATGGTGTAAAATTAAAATGGGATATACCGGGCTAGGATTCGAGTTACAGGAACAAGGGCCAAACCAACAACCCAAGAATGGACTCGTCGAGCGAAAACACTTGACAACCTCCTAGAAGCAGCTTTTCTTGCCACCGGACCATTCTCCATCAATTAGGAATCCGATGCCGTCACTAAACACATTCCTTAAAATGTAGCCATTTGTTGAGTGTTTTTTTTGGTGTGTCTAATCCGCATATATATCATCATTGCCCTTGATTTTCTTGACTGTATATCTCTTAAATGTCAACATATACACGTCTGATTTAGTTTACGAAGATTTTTCGATGCCGAGAACCTCGATAAGAGAGTAAAAAAGACGTAAGGTTCACAATGATGTAAAATTAAAATGGGATATACTGGGCTAGGATTCGAGTTACAGGAACAAGGGCCAAACCAACCACCCAAGAAGGGAATCGTCGAGCGAAAACACTTGACAACCTCGTAGAAGCCGCTTTTCTTGCCACCTGACCTTTCTCCGTCAATTAGAAATCTGAGGCCGTCACTAAACACATTCCTTAAATTGTAGCCATTTGTTAAGTGTTTTTTTTGGTGTATAATCCGCATATATATCATTGTTGCCCTTGTTTTTCTTGACTGTATATCTCTAAAATGTCAACATATACACGTGTGAATTAGTTTACGAAGATTTTTCAATGCTGAGAACCTCGATCAGATAGTAAAAAAGGCATAAGGTTCACAATGGTGTAAAATTAAAATGGGATATACCGGGCTAGGATTCGAGTTACAGGAACAAGGGCCAAACCAACAACCCAAGAATGGACTCGTCGAGCGAAAACACTTGAACACCTCCTAGAAGCAGCTTTTCTTGCCACCAGACCTTTCTCCATCAATTAGGAATCTGATGCCGTCACTAAACACATTACTTAAATTGTAGCCATTTGTTGAGTGTTTTTTTGGTGTCTAACCCGCATATATATCACCATTGCCCTTGATTTTCTTGATTGTATATCTCTTAAATGTCAACATATACACGTGTGATTTAGTTTACGAAGATTTTTCGATGCCGAGAACCTCGATCGGAGAGTAAAAAAGGCGTAAGGTTCACAATGGTGTAAAATTAAAATGGGATATACCGGGCTAGGATTCGGGTTACAGGAACAAGGGCCAAACCAACCACCCAAGAATGGAATCGTTGAGCGAAAACACTTGACAACCTCATAGAAGCAGCTTTTCTTGCCACCAGACCTTTCTCCGTCAATTAGGAATCTGATGCCGTCATTAAACACATTCCTTAAATTGTAGCCATTTGTTGAGTGTTTTTTTTGGTGTCTAATCCGCATATATATCACCATTGCCCTTGTTTTTCTTGACTGTATATCTCTTAAATGTCAACATATGCATGTGTAATTTAGTTTATGAAGATTTTTCAATGCCGAGAACTTCAATCAGTTAGTTAAAAAGGCATAAGGTTCACAATGGTGTAAAATTAAAATGGGATATACCGGGCTAGGATTCGAGTTACAGGAACAAGGGCCAAACCAACCACCCAAGAATAGAATCGTCGAGCGAAAACACTTGACAACCTCGTAGAAGCAGCTTTTCTTGCCACCAAACCTTTCTCCATCAATTAGGAATCTGATGCCATCACTAAACACATTCCTTAAATTGTAGCCATTTGTTGAGTGTTTTTTTTTTTTGTGTCTAATCCTCATATATATCACCATTGCCCTTTATTTTCTTGACTGTATATCTCTTAAATGTCAACATATACACGTGTGATTTAGTTTATGAAGATTTTTCGATGCCGAGAACCTCGATCAGAGAGTAAAAAAGGCGTAAGGTTCACAATGGTGTAAAATTAAAATAGGATATACCGGGCAAGGATTCGGGTTACAGGAACAAGGGCCAAACCAACCACCCAAGAATGGAATCGTCGAGCGAAAACACTTGACAACCTCGTAGGAGCAGTTTTTCTTGCCACCAGACCTTTCTCCGTCAATTAGGAATCTGATGCCGTCACTAAACACATTCTTTAAATTGTTGCCATTTGTTGATGTTTTTTTTTGGTGTCTAATCCGCATATATATCACCATTGCCCTTGGTTTTCTTGACTGTATATCTCTTAAATGTCAACATATACACGTGTAATTTAGTTTACGAAGATTTTTCAACGTCGAGAACCTCGATCAGATAGTAAAAAAGGCGTAAGGTTCACAATGGTGTAAAATTAAAATGGGATATATCGGGCTAGGATTCGAGTTACAGGAACATGGGCCAAACCAACCACCCAAGAATGGAATCGTCGAGCGAAAACACTTGACAACGTCGTAGAAGCAGCTTTTCTTGCCACCAGACCTTTCTCCATCAATTAGGAATCGGATGCTGTCACTAAACACATTCCTTAAATTGTAGCCATTTGTTGAGTGTTTTTTTTTTGGGTGTCTAATCCGCATATATATCACCATTGCCCTTGATTTTCTTGACTGTATATCTCTTAAATGTCAATATATACACGTGTAATTTAGTTTACGAAGATTTTTCAATGCCGAGAACCTCGATCAGAGAGTAAAAAAGGCGTAAGGTTCCCAATGGTGTAAAATTAAAATGGGATATACCGGGATACGATTGAAGTTACAGGAACAAGGGCCAAACCACCAACCTAAGAATGGAATCGTCGAGCGAAAACACTTGACAACCTTGTAGAAGCAACTTTTCTTGCCACCTGACCTTTCTTCGTCAATTAGGAATCTGATGCCGTCACTAAACACATTCCTTAAATTGTAGCCATTTGTTGAGTGTTCTTTTTTGTGTCTAATCCGCATATATATCACCATTGCCCCTGTTTTTCTTGACTGTATATCTCTTAAATGTCAACATATACACGTGTGATTTAGTTTACGAAGATTTTTCAATGCCGAGAACCTCGATCAGATAGTATAAAAGGCGTAAGGTTCACAATGGTGTATAATTAAAATGGGATATACCGGGCTAGGATTCGAGTTACAGGAACAAGGGCCAAACCAAACACCCAAGAATGGAATCGTCGAGCGAAAACACTTGACAACCACGTAGAAGCAGCTTTTCTTGCCACCAGACCTTTCTCTATCAATTAGGAATCGGATGCTGTCACTAAACACATTCCTTAAATTGTAGCCATTTGTTGAGTGTTTTTATGTTGTGTCTAATCCGCATATATATCACCATTGCCCTTGATTTTCTTGACTGTATATCTCTTCAATGTCAACATATACACGTGTAATTTAGTTTACGAAGACTTTTCAATGCCGAGAACCTCGATCAGAGAGTAAAAATGGCGTAAGGTTCACAATGGTGTAAAATTAAAATGGGATATACCGGGCTAGGATTCGAGTTACAGGAACAAGGGCCAAACCAACAACCCAAGAATGGACTCGTCGAGCGAAAACACTTGACAACCTCCTAGAAGCAGCTTTTCTTGCCACCGGACCATTCTCCATCAATTAGGAATCCGATGCCGTCACTAAACACATTCCTTAAAATGTAGCCATTTGTTGAGTGTTTTTTTTGGTGTGTCTAATCCGCATATATATCATCATTGCCCTTGATTTTCTTGACTGTATATCTCTTAAATGTCAACATATACACGTCTGATTTAGTTTACGAAGATTTTTCGATGCCGAGAACCTCGATAAGAGAGTAAAAAAGACGTAAGGTTCACAATGATGTAAAATTAAAATGGGATATACTGGGCTAGGATTCGAGTTACAGGAACAAGGGCCAAACCAACCACCCAAGAAGGGAATCGTCGAGCGAAAACACTTGACAACCTCGTAGAAGCCGCTTTTCTTGCCACCTGACCTTTCTCCGTCAATTAGGAATCTGAGGCCGTCACTAAACACATTCCTTAAATTGTAGCCATTTGTTAAGTGTTTTTTTTGGTGTATAATCCGCATATATATCATTGTTGCCCTTGTTTTCTTGACTGTATATCTCTAAAATGTCAACATATACACGTGTGAATTAGTTTACGAAGATTTTTCAATGCTGAGAACCTCGATCAGATAGTAAAAAAGGCATAAGGTTCACAATGGTGTAAAATTAAAATGGGATATACTAGGCTAGGATTCAAGTTACAGGAACAAGGGCCAAACCAACCACCCAAGAATGTAATCGTCGAGCGAAAACACTTGACAACCTCATAGAAGCATCTTTTCTTGCCACCAGACCTTTCTCCATCAATTAGCAATCTGATACCGTTACTAAACACATTCCTTAAATTGTAGCCATTTGTTGAGTGTTTTTTTGGTGTCTAATCCGCATATATATCACCATTGCCTTTGATTTTCTTGACTGTATATCTCTTAAATGTCAACATATACACGTGTGATTTAGTTTACGAAGATTTTTCAATGCCGAGAACCTCGACCAGAGAGTAAAAAAGGGGTAAGGTTCACAATGGTGTAAAATTAAAATGGGATATACAGGGCTAGGATTCGAGTTACAGGAACAAGGGCCAAACCAACCACCCAAGAATGGAATCGTCGAGCGAAAACACTTGAAAACCTCCTGGAAGCAGCTTTTCTTGCCACCAGACCTTTCTCCATCTATTAGGAATCTGATGCCGTCACTAAACACATTCCTTAAATTGCAGCCATTTGTTGAGTGTTTTTTTGGTGTTTATTCCACATATATATCACCATTGCCCTTGATTTTCTTGACTGTATATCTCTTAAATGTGAACGTATACACGTGTGATTTAGTTTACGAAGATTTTTCAATGCCGAGAGCCTCGATCAAAGAGTAAAAAAGGCGTAAGGTTCACAATGGTGTAAAATTATATCGGGATATACCTTGCTAGGATTCGAGTTACAGGAACAAGGGCCAAACCAACCACCCAAGAATTGAATCGTCGAGCGAAAACATTTGACAAACTCCTAGAAGCAGCTTTTCTTGCCACGAGACCTTTCTCCATCAATTAGTTATTTGATATCGTCACTAAACACATTCCTTAAATTGTAGCCATTTGTTGAGTGTTTTTTTGTGTCTAATCCGCATATATATCTCCATTGCCCTTGATTTTCTTGACTGTATATCTTTTAAATGTCAACATATACACGTGTGATTTAGTTTACGAAGATTTTTCAATGCCGAGAACCTTGATCAGAGAGTAAAAAAGGCGTAAGGTTCACAATGGTGTAAAATAAAAATGGGATATACCGGGCTAGGATTTGAGTTACTGGAACTAGGGCCAAACCAACCACCCAAGAATGGAATCGTCGAGCGAAAACACTTGACAACCTCCTAGAGGCAGCTTTTCTTGCCACCAAACCTTTCTCCATCAATTAGGAATCTGATGTCGTCACTAAACACATTCCTTAAATTGTAGCCATTTGTTGAGTGTTTTTTTGGGTGTCTAATCCGCATATATATCACCATTGCCCTTGATTTTCTTGACAGTATATCTCTTAAATGTCAACATATACATGTGTGATTTAGTTTACGAAGATTTTTCAATGTCGAGAACCTCGATCAGAGAGTAAAAAAGGCGTAAGGTTCACAATGGTGTAAAATTAAAATGGGATTTACCGGGCTTGGATTCGAGTTACAGGAACAAGGGCCAAACCGACCACCCAAGAATGGAATCGTCGAGAGAAAACACTTAACAACCTCCTAGAAGCATCTTTTCTTGCCACCAGACCTTTCTCCATCAATTAGGAATCTGATGCCGTCACTAAACACATTCCTTAAATTGTAGCCATTTGTTGAGTGTTTTTTTTGGTGTCTAATCTGCATATATATCACCATTTCCCTTGATTTTCTTGACTGTATATCTCAACATATACACGTGTGATTTAGTTTACGAAGATTTTTCAATGCCGAGAACCTTGATTAGAGAGTACAAAAGGCGTAAGGTTCATAATGGTGTAAAATTAAAAGGGGATATAGCGGGCTAGGATTCGAGTTACAGGAACAATCCATTAAAGTCTGATGTATGCACAAACAACCAATCTTTCAAGAATATATGTTAACATCAAATACCTTCCTTCATTGTTTACAAAGGTCACGTGTCATCAAATCAGAAATCAACTTATCAACCTAATCACCCTCTCAAAACCATATGGACCGTCCCACTATCTCGATCCCCTCAATCACATGACCACATGATTACAATTCTAATCTCATTAAAGCTTCAACAACCTTTTAATGTTTCACATGATTGCAATTTATTATGTAAACCATTTAATTCATTGATAAAAAATACTATTCGAACATTCTGTGATCACCTTCATTCCATACATACATATTAATATGAACTATGCGACCCTATATCAATTTATAATAACCATCACCAATTCACATGATCGTATAATAATCTCACACATCATCACAAATAATTAATCACATATGAGTGTCACGCCTTCAATATCACATATGAACCATACCACACAAGTATGAATGTCGCAGGTAAGAATCAATAACCAATAATCTGACCGAACAAGATGCTATCTCGGAGGGGGGGTGTATCCTTGCCGTCGCCAGTTAGTAGAAGAATAGGGTTTGATGTGATGATAATGTTAGATGCAACAAGGGTTACGTAGGATAATATTGGAGTGCACAAGTGGGCCGGTCACCTAATTTTTAAATGACACACAAGTGGGCCAAATAAAATAATCATCTACACTCGTATGTTGCTACTGATGCATGTTGCTACATGTGGGCCGAAGAGAAGACAAGTCAAACAGCCTATTTGCTTTGGTTAGTGTGGGCCGGATCATTAGTGTGGGCCGGATCAGGTCACATGTTATATCACCAAACATTTAGATACAACAATCACAATACGTTATAACATATCACAAACGTGTACGGTTACAAGGCAACAAGTCGTGTAAACAAACAACTAAACAGTTAACGCACAATTAGCGTGAAGATGGAAATCTTGGAAACTCGGGTTGTCACATTATCCCCAACTTGAAAGAAATTTCGTCCCGAAATTTTGCACGTGGTTACTGAGGAAGCTAGTTGTGTTGTGTAGTTTACTGGTTTTTCCTGGGGTGTCACATCATCCCCCCGTTGATTTGGAATTTCGTCCCGAAATTTTGTAGTAGCTTCAGCCTCAGTAGTGGTTGCACTGTTTCCGAATAACTGGGGATACGACAGGAGTTCCAACGAACTCAAACAAGAGGTATTCTGGTGTGCTTGAGGACCTTAACGTCTCGGTCCATGATTTCAACTGTTTCCTCGACGAATCGCAACTGATCATCGATAGTGAGCTCCTTCAAAGGAACTATGAGGGTCTCATCTGACAGACACTTCTTCAGATTAGACACGTGGAAAACGTTGTGAACTGCACTGAGTTCCGCTGGTAGGTTTAGTTTGTAGGCCATTTTGCCTATCTTCTCAATGATTTCAAACGGTCCGACGTAACGTGGATTGAGTTTGCCCCTTTTTCCAAAACGAACCACACCCTTCCAGGGTGAGACTTTGAGTAGAACCCGGTCCCCGACCTGGAATTCTAGAGGTTTCCGGCGCTTGTTTGCGTAGGCTTTCTGACGGTCGCGAGCTACCGCCATGCATTGTCGTATCTGAGCAATCCTTTCCGTTGCGTCTACTACAAGTTCTGGACCCGTGATCTGACTATCACTCACCTCTGCCCAACAAAGAGGTGATCGGCATTTACGCCCGTACAATGCCTCAAACGGAGCGGCTTGAATGCTGGTGTGGTAACTGTTATTATACGAAAACTCCACTAACGGGAGGTGTTTTTCCCAGCCGTTGCCGAAATCGATTACGCATGCCCGAAGCATGTCTTCTAGAGTTTGGATGGTGCATTCAGACTGCCCATCTGTTTGCGGATGGTAAGCTGTGCTCATGTCTAATCATGAGCCAAAAGATTTGTGCATTGCCTGCCACAGTTCTGAAGTAAATCGTGCATCACGATCAGAGATAATAGAGGTCGGCACCCCGTGCCTCGAAACCACTTCCTTTAAATAAACGTCTGCTAAAGTGGAGAACTTATTCGTTTCCTTGATAGCCAAGAAGTGTGCAGACTTTGTGAGTCAATCCACGATCACCCAAATAGTATCATTTCCACATTGAGATCTAGGCAAGCCGGTAACGAAATCCATGGAAATTTGCTCCCATTTCCATTGTGGTATCTCTGGTTGTTGGAGTAGGCCCGATGATTTCTGATATTCAGTCTTGAATCTCGCACAAGTCAAACATTTGCTAACATAAGTTGCTATGTGAGCTTTCATGCTAGGCCACCAATACGTAGTTCTGAGATCGTGATACATCTTATCTGAACCAGGATGTACTGAGTAGCGAGACTTATGTGCTTCATCCGTTACAAGTTCTCATAAATTACCATAGAGTGGGACCCAGATGCGTCCTGTTACATAGTAGGCGCCGTCTTCCCTTTGTTCTAACCGCTGTCTTGAGCCGCGTAGGGCTTCAGCCCTGACGTTTTCTAGTTTCAATGCTTCTACCTGAGCATCTCGTATCTGTGCAGGAAGACTTGATTGGATAGTGAGTTGTAATGCTCGCACACACCTAGGCGTGGTGTCTTTTCGACTGAGGACGTCAGCCACAACATTGGCTTTGCCTGGATGGTACTTGATGGCACATTCGTAATCATTCAATAGCTCGACCCATGGACGTTGTCGCATGTTCAACTCCTTTTGCTTGAAGATATGCTCGAGACTCCTGTGATCGGTGTAGATGGTGCACTTGGTACCGTACAGGTAATGTCTCCATATCTTGAGTGCGAAAACAACAGCTCCCAGCTCCAGAACGTGTGTAGTGTAGTTCCTTTCATGAACTTTAAGTTGGCGCGAGGCGTAAGCAATGACTTTATCCCGTTGCATCAATACACAACCAAGACCCTGAATTGATGCGTCACAATAGACCACAAAATTGTCTGTGCCCTCTGGCAATGAGAGAATAGGTGCGCTGCAGAGCCTATCCTTTAAGTGCTAAAATTTTGATTCCTGTGCATTACTCCAACAATAGGTGATGCCTTTCTGCGTTAGCAAAGTGAGAGGTTGCGCAATCTTGGAAAAACCCTTGATGAACCTCCTGTAGTAACCTGCCAAACCCAAGAATTGGCGAATTTCCGTTGGTGTGCGAGGTGCAGGCCAGTTCTTAATCAAATCTACCTTGGATGGATCAACATGAATCCCATCCTTGTTTACCACGTGGCCTAGAAAGTGGACTTCACGAAGCCAGAAGTCGCATTTTGAAAACTTGGCGTACAGTTGTTATGCTCGAATGAGTTCCAATATGAGTCGTAAATGCTGCTCGTGTTCCTCCCGACTCTTAGAGTAGATCAAAATGTCGTCGATGAATACAATCACAAATTTATCCAGGTAAGGCTTGCACACTCTGTTCATAAGATCCATGAAGACTGCAGGCGCGTTTGTTAGCCCGAATGGCATGACCAGAAACTCGTAATGGCCGTAGCGTGTTCTGAATGCTGTTTTGGAGAGGTCCTCGTCCCGGACTCTCAGTTGATGGTAGCCTGACCTCAGATCAATCTTTGAATAGTAGCTCGACCCTTGCAGCTAGTCGAACAAGTCATCAATGCGTGGAAGAGGATAGCGATTCTTCACGGTCACCTTGTTGAGTTCGCGGTAATCTATGCACATCCTGAAGGTACCGTCTTTCTTCTTCACAAACAACACGGGAGCTCCCCAGGGCCAAGAGCTAGGACGAATGAAACCCTTATCCAAGAGTTCTTGCAATTGTTTGGACAGTTCTTCCAGTTCGGTTGGAGCTAAGCGATAAGGTGCTCGAGCTATGGGTGCTGCTCCAGGAGCTAGCTCGATCTGAAATTCGACCTGGCGATGAGGCGGTAGTCCAGGTAAATCTTCAGGAAATACTTGAGGAAAGTCGCGTACAACTGGAATATCCTCTATCTTCTTCTCTTTCGTTGATGCGTCAGTAACAAGTGCTAAGATAGCGGTATGACCCTTTCACAAACACTTCTGGGCCTTAAGGAAGGAGATGATGCCCACTATAACACAACTCTTGTCGCCTTGAATTTCAAGAGGTTCTTTGCCAGAACGGGGAATACGAACAATCTTCTCTTTACATAGGATCTCTGCTTGCTGTTGGGATAACCAATCCATCCCAATGACGATGTCGAAACTACCCAAGACTATAGGGATGAGGTTGATGGAGAATGTCTGACCAGCTAAGACGAGGTTACAACCCTTGACTACCAGAAGATTGCTGACCAGGGCTCTGATAGTCATCAATCTTTCATTGCCGTGCCTGGGACTGAACTGAAGTTGAACCTTTGCTGGAGGTTCCATCCCACTTTCTCTTGTTTTCACTGGGAATAGCAGAAGTAGTAGTAGTAGCACCAATGCGTTTAGGCAGCTTGTTCTGTTCCACTGCCTGGTTTGTGAGACGATGAGCAAGACGTGTAACATCTTGAATAGTAGCAAGGTTAGCAGAAGTCACATGACTTTGAATCTCTGGTACTAAGCCTTTGAGGTACAGCTCAATGCGCTTGATGGGAGGATCCACCATAGTTGGACATAACACTGCCAATTCGTTGGATCGTTTCGTTTACGCTTCTATCTCTGACCCCGTCATCTTCAGGTTAAAGAACTCCACTTCCAGCTTATGGATGCCATCACGACTATAGTATTCACGTTTGATCAGTTCCTTAAAATCATTCCATGGGGTGGCATTAGCAGCCGCCAGCCCCAGCATCTGAACTTGCGCATTCCACCAAGTTAGCGCAGTGCCTTCGAGAGTAGCAGTGGCATATTTCACCCTACGAGCCTCGGGGCATTCACACATTTCGAAGACTAACTCGAGCTTCTCGAACCAGTGGAGGAGTCCAACGGCCCCTTCAGTGCCACTGAAAGTAGTAGGACGACAGTCCATAAAAGTCTGGAAGGTGCACACAGGTGGCTGAGCGTTTTGACCTGTTGTGTGCGTACGAGTAAGCAAAATTAAGCATAGGTGTTGGTTTACGAGAGTAGGATCTAGGGATCCTAGAGTAAGTTGCGACTGCAGGATATACCTCCTGCCTGGGCAGCTGCGAGTACTGCAGTAACTTGTTCAGTGATCAAAGCCGCCAATTGTGCTTGAGTCATGTTAACGCGTCCACTCATGATCTTCATCTCAAAGGAAACATGAGTGAGAATGGTTCGCGAAAGTGTGATGACAGAAGAGAGTAAGCACATAAGTGTTTCAATCAACAGTTGTTACGTTTATCTAAGCATACCATGAGCAAAGTTCTATATAATCTAGCATGTAGGCAATGTAAACATAAATCGTATCACCTAGAATGTTGAGTCTTGCACGTGGAGCGAAGCGTCGTTGTGGATCATTGAGCACTGTATAGGTTATAGTCTGGTTTTAATAAAAACGCTTTCCCTTATTAAAACCAAGTTTGCTATAACCAATGGCTCTGATACCAATTTGTCACACCCCCAAAATCCACACGCGGAGTATCACCGCTTGGAGGCATGACATGACCAGGATCAAGCCACCAATCATATTGAACAATACCAATATTAAGTAAAACCCAAACACACACAATATGAAAGGTGTTCCAAATCAAAAACGTAGTTAAGTGTTTAGCGGAAGCATAATTGTAAAACCCAAAGTAAGTGTCAAGTACTAAATAAAATAATGTTTTCAGCATGGCACACACTGCCATGTCCCACAACGACCACGCCTCCCTGTGCAAGCTCTATGTGTACCTAACGACCTACAAGGCATGTAGCAACGAATCAACAACAAAGTTGAGCGAGTTCACAGTGGGTTGTTTAGTTATACCATTCGTTTCGTAAATCGTATGTTCATTTGTAACCCATGTATCGTGTTAATTAGTATCGCGGTCTCCCAGACATGTTTGCGAAGATTAGTGGGGGCTTCCCATGTATTATTAGACCACGCGTATCGACTGCTACGAAAATGTAAGAGGTGCCCTAAGTCAATGTCTATCAGCATTGACCCTTTGCCCATAGTCCATTAGTACACGCCCGTCTGACTGGCACGGTGTGAGGTTTGTTAAACCTAATAGCGCTATTAACTAATGACCCGCTCGCCATAGGCCTCGGCGATTAAGTCGATAAATGAGGGACTTAAAGTGATAGAGTTGATGGTCTTATGATCGTGTACGTAGGTTTTATGTACGTGCCCTACAATCCGAGGACAGTAGTAAGTATGAGTGTACGTAGGTTTTACGTACGTGCCCTTCAATCCGAGGACAGTAAAAAGTAGTTTAATAGTAATGATAGTACGAGTAGTTATTCAATCCCATTCCCAACCCCTGGGAATCCCATGCCTTGGAAAGAGTGTGAACTCACCTTGGTTTGCTCGGTATGCTTAACTATGTGCTCACAAGAAATCAGTTAAGTCCTATAGTATGCACGTATATTCAATCAGTTCAAGTTCGTAAAGTTTCACGTACAATCAATACCACAGAATGTGTTTGGCAGTTAACATCATGCATCACACAACAGTTAATCACATTCATACAGTTCATGTTTCACATAAGGGCTTTCTCAGTTTATTTTGATCTAATTATCCATTACCCTTACCCACTCAAACAATAACACAAATATATCAACCTTCAATTGATCAACAGTTTACAATAACCATCCTTCATAAGGTCCAATTTCATACATCAACCCATAAGTCATAATCATATATTCTAATCCCTAATAATGTACGTGTGAACAACCCTAACTTATTGTTATCGAGATCGATACACATCTCAGATTCATCGCTTAATTACATGAAGAATCCAAACCATGTTATACCCGAAATCGGCACCCAATTATTACGATAATCAATCATAAACAATCATCACTTCAGTCATTCATTCATGCATATTCCATATATGTTTATAATCATCCTATCTAGACCTCTTTATAATTAAGGTTAGCAACCATTTAAATAATACTCTATTCCAAAACATGTTACAGCCGATTACACTTATTACCTTTATATCATTCTTTTAACACTCAAGTCATTTTACCGAAAATCATCATCATCATCAATTAATACGACGCCACGGATTTAACAATCCATAAATAAAAATCCAAACCATAATCGGTTCCCTTAGCACGTATTATGCACAATAGTTTACAACAATTAATCAATGAATAATATACCCATTTAGGCTTAACGATGAGGAATCCATTAAAGTCTGATGTATGCACAAACCACCAATCTTTCAAGAATATATGTTAACATCAAATACCTTCCTTCATTGTTTACAAAGGTCACGTGTCATCAAATCAGAAATCAACTTATCAACCTAATCACCCTCTCAAAACCCTATGGACCGTCCCACTATCTCGATCCCCTCAATCACATGACCACATGATTACAATTCTAATCTCATTAAAGCTTCAACAACCTTTTAATGTTTCACATGATTGCAATTTATTATGTAAACCATTTAATTCATTGATAAACAATACTATTCGAACATTCTGTGATCACCTTCATTCCATACATACATATTAATATGAACTATGTGACCCTATATCAATTTATAATAACCATCACCAATTGACATGATCGTATAATAATCTCACACACCATCACAAATAATTAATCACATATGAATGTCAGGTCTTCAATATCACATATGAACCATACCACACAAGTATGAATGTCGCAGGTAAGAATCACTAACCAATAATCTGACCGAACAAGATGCTATCTCAGGGGGGGTGTATCCTTGCCGTCGCCAGTTAGTAGAAGAATAGGGGTTGATGTGATGATAATATTAGATGTAACAAGGGTTACGTAGGATAATATTGGAGTGCACAAGTGGGCCGGTCACCTAATTTTTAAATGACACACAAGTGGGCCAAATAAAATAATCATCTACACTCGTATGTTGCTACTGATGCATGTTGCTACATGTGGGCCGACGAGAAGACAAGTCAAACAGCCTATATGCTTTGGTTAGTGTGGACCGGATCATTAGTGTGGGCCGGATCAGGTCACATGTTATATCACCAAACATTTAGATACAACAATCACAATACGTTATAACATATCACAAACGTGTACGGTTACAAGGCAACAAGTCGTGTAAACACACAACCAAACAGTTAACGCACAATTAGCGTGAAGATGGAAATCTTGGAAACTCGGGTTGTCACAAATGCCCTTGATTTTCTTGACTGTATATCTCTTAAATGTCAACATATACACGTGTGATTTAGCTTACGAAGATTTTTCAATGCCGAGAACCTCGATCAGAGAGTAAAAAAGGCGTAAGGTTCACAATGGTGTAAAATTAAAATGGGATATACCGGGCTAGGATTCGAGTTACAGGAACAAGGGCCAAACCAACCACCCAAGAATGGAATCGTCGAGCGAAAGCACTTGACAACCTCCTAGAAGCAGCTTTTCTTGCCACCAGACCGTTCTCCATCAATTAGGAATCTGATGCCGTCACTAAACACATTCCTTAAATTGTAGCCATTTGTTGAGTGTTTTTTTTTTTGGTGTCTAATCCGCATATATATCACCATTGCCCTTGATTTTCTTGACTGTATATCTCTTAAATGTCAACATATACACGTGTGATTTAGTTTACGAAGATTTTTCAATGTCAAGAACCTCGATCAGAGAGTATAAAAGGAGTAAGGTTCACAATGGTGTATAATTAAAATGGGATATACCGGGCTTGGATTCGAGTTACAGGAACAAGGGCCAAACCAACCACCCAACACTAGAATCGTCGAGTGAAAACCTTGACAACCTCCTAGATGCAGCTTTTCTTGCCACCAGAACTTTCTCCATCAATTAGGAATCTGATGCCGTCACTAAACACATTCCTTAAATTGTAGCCATTTGTTGAGTGTTTTTTTTTGTGTCTAATCTGCATATATATCACTATTGCCCTTGATTTTCTTGACTGTATATCTCTTAAATATCAACATATACACGTGTGATTTAGTTTATGAAGATTTTTCAATGCCGAGAACCTCGATCAGAGAGTAAAAAAGGTGTAAGGTTCACAATGGTGTAAAATTAAAATAGGATATACCGGGCTAGGATTCGAGTTACAGGAACAAGGGCCAAACCAACCACCCAAGAATGGAATCGTCGAGTGAAAACACTTGACAACCTCCTAGAAGCAGCTTTTCTTGCCAGCAGACCTTTCTCCATCAATTAGGAATCTGATGCCGTCACTAAACACATTCCTTAAATTGTAGCAATTTGTTGAGTGTTTTTTTTGTGTCTAATCCGCATATATATCACCATTGCCCTTGATTTTCTTGACTGTATATCTCTTAAATGTCAACATATACACGTGTGATTTAGTTTACGAAGATTTTTCAATGCCGAGAACCTCGATCAGAGAGTAAAAAAGGCGTAAAGTTCACAATGGTGTAAAATTAAAATGGGATATACCGGGCTAGGATTCGAGTTACAGGAACAAGGGCCAAACCAACCACCCAAGAATGGAATCGTCGAGCGAAAACACTTGACAACCTCCTAGAAGAACCTTTTCTTGCCACCAGACCTTTCTCCATCAATTAGGAATCTGATGCCGTCACTAAACACATTCATTTAATTGTAGCCATTTGTTGAGTGGTTTTTTTTGTCTAATCCGCATATATAGCACCATTTCCCTTGATTTTCTTGACTGTATCTCTCTTAAATGTCAACATATACACGCGTGATTTAGTTTACGAAGATTTTTCAATGCCGAGAGCCTCGATCAGAGAGTAAAAAAGGCGTAAGGTTCACAATGGTGTAAAATTAAAATGGGATATACAAGGCTATTATTCGAGTTACAGGAATAAGGACCAAACCAACCACCCAAGAATGGAATCGTCGAGCGAAAACAATTGACAACCTCCTAGAAGCAGCTTTTCTTGCCACCAAACCTTTCTCCATCAATTAGGAATCTGATGCCGTCACTAAACACATTCCTTAAATTGTAGCCATTTGTTGAGTTTTTTTTTGGTGTCTAATCAGCATATATATCACCATTGCCCTTGATTTTCTTGACTATATATCTCTTAAATGTCAACATATACACATGTGATTTAGTTTACGAAGATTTTTCAATGCCGAAAACCTCGATCAGAGAGTAAAAAATGCGTAAGGTTCACAATAGTGTAAAATTAAAATGGGATATACCGGGCTAGGATTCGAGTTACAGGAACAAGGGCCAAACCAACCACCCAAGAATGGAATCGTTGAGGGAAAACCTTGACAACCTCCTAGAAGCAGCTTTTCTTGCCACCAGACCTTTCTCCATCAATTAGGAATCTGATGCCGTCACTAAACACATTCCTTAAATTGTAGCCATTTGTTGAGTGTTTTTTTTTGGTGTTTAATCCGCATATATATCACCATTGCCCTTGATTTTCTTGACTGAATATATCATAAATGTTAACATATACACGTGTGATTTAGTTTACGAAGATTTTTCAATGCCGAGAACCTCGATCAAAGAGTAAAAAAGGCGTAAGGTTCACAATGGTGTAAAATTAAAATGGGATATACCGGGCTAGGATTCGAGTTACAGGAACAAGCGCCAAACCAACCACCCAAGAATGGAATCGTCGAGTGAAAACACTTGACAACCTCCTAGAAGCAACTTTTCTTGCCACCAGACCTTTCTCCATCAATTAGGAATCTGATGCCGTCATTAAACACCTTCCTTAAATTGTAACCATTTGTTGAGTGTTTTTTTTTTGTGTATAATCCGCATATATATCACCATTGCCCTTGATTTTCTTGACTGTATATCTCTTAAATGTCAACATATGCTCGTGTGATTTAGTTTACGAAGATTTTTCAATGTCGAGAACCTCGATCAGATAGTAAAAAAGGTGTAAGGTTCACAATGGTGTTAAATTAAAATGGGATATACCGGGCTAGGATTCGAGTTACAGGAATAAGGGCCAAACCAACCACCCAAGAACGGAATCGTCGAGCGAAAACACTTGACAACCTCCTAGAAGCAGCTTTTGTTGCCACCAGACCTTTCTCCATCAATTAGGAATCTGATGTCGTCACTAAACACATTCCTTAAATTGTAGCCATTTGTTGAGTGTTTTTTTTTTTGTGTCTAATCCGCATATATATCACCATTGCCCTTGATTTTCTTGACTGTATATCTCTTAAATGTCAACATATACACGTGTGATTTAGTTTACGAAGATTTTTCAATGCCGAGAACCTCGATCAGAGAGTAAAAAAGGCGTAAGGTTCACCATGGTGTAAAATTAAAATGGGATACACCGGGCTAGGATTCAAGTTACAGGAACAAGGGCCAAACTAACCACCCAGGAATGGAATCGTCGAGCGAAAACACTTGACAACCTCCTAGAAGCAGCTTTTCTTGCCACCAGACCTTTCTCCGTCAATTAGGAATCTGATGTCGTCACTAAAAACATTCCTTAAATTGTAGCCATTTGTTGAGTGTTTTTTTTTGTGTCTAATCCGGATATATAGCACCATTTCCCTTGATTTTCTTGACTGTATCTCTCTTAAATGTCAACATATACATGTGTGATTTAGTTTACGAAGATTTTTAAATGCCGAGAACCTCGATCAGAGAGTAAAAAAGGCATAAGGTTCACCATGGTGTAAAATTAAAATGGGATACACCGGGCTTGGATTCAAGTTACAGGAACAAGGGCCAAACTAACCACCCAAGAATGGAATCGTCGAGCGAAAACACTTGACAACCTCCTAGAAGCAGCTTTTCTTGCCACCAGACCTTTCTCCATCAAATAGGAATCTGATGCCGTCACTAAACACATTCCTTAAATTGTAGCCATTTGTTGAGTGTTTTTTTAGGAGTCTAATCTGCATATATATCACCATTGCCCTTGATTTTCTTAACTGTATATCTCTTAAATGTCAACATATACACGTGTGATTTAGTTTACGAAGATTTTTCAATGCCGGGAACCTCGATCAGAGAGTAAAAAAGGCGTAAGGTTCAAAATGGTGTAAAATTAAAATGGGATATACCGGGCGAGGATTCGAGTTATAGGAACAAGGGCCAAACCAACCACCCAAGAATGGAATCGTTGAGTGAAAACACTTGACAACCTCCTAGAAGCAGCGTTTTGTGCCACCAGACCTTTCTCCATCAATTAAGAATCTGATGCCGTCATTAAACACCTTCCTTAAATTGTAACCATTTGTTGAGTGTTTTTTTTGGTGTCTAATCCGCATATATATCACCATTGCCCTTGATTTTCTTGACTGTATATCTCTTAAATGTCAACATAGACACTTGTGATTTAGTTTACAAAGATTTATCAATGACGAGAACCTCAATCAGAGAGTAAAAAAGGCGTAAGGATCACAATGGTGTAAAATTAAAATGGGATATACCGGGCTAGGATTCGAGTTACAGGATCAAGGGCCAAACTAACCACCCAAGAATGGAATCGTCGAGCGAAAACACTTGGCAACCTCCTAGAAGCAGCTTTTCTTGCCACCAGACCTTTCTCCATCAATTAGGAATCTGATGCCGTCACTAAAAACGTTCCTTAAATTGTAGCCATTTTTGAGTGTTTTTTTTTTGTGTCTAATCCGCATATATATCACCATTTCCCTTGATTTTCTTGACTGTATATCTCTTAAATGTCAACATTTACACCTGTGATTTAGTTTACGAAGATTTTTCAATGTTGAGAACCTCGATCAGAGAGTAAAAAATGCGTAAGGTTCACAATGGTGTAAAATTAAAATGGGATATACCGGGCTAGGATTCGAGTTACAGGATCAAGGGCCAAACTAACCACCCAAGAATGGAATCGTCGAGCGAAAACACTTGACAACCTCCTAGAAGCAGCTTTTCTTGCCACCAGACCTTTCTCCATCAATTATGAATCTGATGACGTCACTAAACACATTCCTTAAATTGTAGCCATTTGTTGAGTGTTTTTTTTTGTGTATAATCCGCATATATATCACCATTGCCCTTGAGTTTCTTCACTGTATATTTCTTAAATGTCAACATATACACGTGTGATTTAGTTTACGAAGATTTTTCAATGCTGAGAACCTCGATCAGAGAGTAAAAAAGGCGTAAGGTTCACAATGGTGTAAAATTAAAATGGGATATACCGGGCTAGGATTCGAGTTACAGGAACAAGGGCCAAACCAACCACCCAAGAATGGAATTTTCGATCGAAAACACTTGACAACCTCCTATAAGCAGCTTTTCTTGCCACCAGACCTTTCTCCATCAATTAGGAATCTGATGCCGTCACTAAACACATTCCTTAAATTGTAGCCATTTATTCAGTGTTTTTTTTTGGTGTCTAATCCGCATATATATCACCATTGCCCTTGATTTTCTTGACTGTATATCTCTTAAATGTCAACATATACACGTGTGATTTAGTTTACGAAGATTTTTCAATGCCGAGAACCTCGATCAGAGAGTAAAAAAGCCGTAAGGTTCACAATGGTGTAAAATTAAAATGGGATATACCGGGCTAGGATTCGAGTTACAGGATCAAGGGCCAAACTAACCACCCAAGAATGGAATCGTCGAGCGAAAACACTTGGCAACCTCCTAGAAGCAGCTTTTCTTGCCACCAGACCTTTCTCCATCAATTAGGAATCTGATGCCGTCACTAAAAACGTTCCTTAAATTGTAGCCATTTTTGAGTGTTTTTTTTGTGTGTCTAATCCGCATATATATCACCATTGCCCTTAATTTTCTTGACTGTATATCTCTTAAATATCAACATTTACACCTGTGATTTAGTTTACGAAGATTTTTCAATGCTGAGAACCTCGATCAGAGAGTAAAAAATGCGTTAGGTTCACAATGGTGTAAAATTAAAATGGGATATACCGGGCTAGGATTCGAGTTACAGGATCAAGGGCCAAACTAACCACCCAAGAATGGAATCGTCGAGCGAAAACACTTGACAACCTCGTAGAAGCAGCTTTTCTTGCCACCAGACCTTTCTCCATCAATTATGAATCTGATGCCGTCACTAAACACATTCCTTAAATTGTAGCCATTTGTTGATTGTTTTTTTTTGTGTATAATCCGCATATATATCACCATTGCCCTTGACTTTCTACACTGTATATTTCTTAAATGTCAACATATACACGTGTGATTTAGTTTACGAAGATTTTTCAATGCTGAGAACCTCGATCAGAGAGTAAAAAAGGCGTAAGGTTCACAATGGTGTAAAATTAAAATGGGATATACCGGGCTAGGATTCGAGTTACAGGAACAAGGGCCAAACCAACCACCCAAGAATGGAATTTTCGATCGAAAACACTTGACAACCTCCTATAAGCAGCTTTTCTTGCCACCAGACCGTTCTCCATCAATTAGGAATCTGATGCCGTCACTAAACACATTCCTTAAATTGTAGCCATTTATTCAGTGTTTTTTTTTGGTGTCTAATCCGCATATATATCACCATTGCCCTTGATTTTCTTGACTGTATATCTCTTAAATGTCAACATATACACGTGTGATTTAGTTTACGAAGATTTTTCAATGCCGAGAACCTCGATCAGAGAGTAAAAAAGCCGTAAGGTTCACAATGGTGTAAAATTAAAATGGGATATACCGGGCTAGGATTCGAGTTACAGGAACAAGGGCCAAACTAACCACCCAAGAATGGAATCGTCGAGCGAAAACACTTGACAACCTCCTAGAAGAAGCTTTTCTTGCCACCAGACCTTTCTCCATCAATTAGGAATCTGATGCCGTCACTAAACACATTCCTTAAATTGTAGCCATTTGTTGAGTGTTTTTTTTTGTGTCTAATCCGTATATATAACACCATTTCCCTTGATTTTCTTGACTGTATCTCTCTTAAATGTCAACATATACACGTGTGATTTAGTTTACGAAGATTTTTCAATGTCGAGAACCTCGATCAGAGAGTAAAAAAGGCGTAAGATTCACCATGGTGTAAAATTAAAATGAGATATACGGGGCTAGGATTCAAGTTACAGGAACAAGGGCCAAACTAACCACCCAAGAATGGAATCATCGAGCGAAAACACTTGACAACCTCCTAGAAGCAGCATTTCTTGCCACCAGACCTTTCTCCATCAATTAGGAATCTGATGCCGTCACTAAACACATTCCTTAAATTGTAGCCATTTGTTGAGTGTTTTATTTGTGTCTAATCCGCATATATATCACCATTGCCCTTGATTTTCTTGACTGTATATCTCTTAAATGTCAACATATACACGTGTGATTTAGTTTACGAAGATTTTGCAATGCCGAGAACCTCGATCAGAGAGTAAAAAAGGTGTAAGGTTCACAATGGTGTAATATTAAAATGGGATATAACGGGCTAGGATTCAAGTTACAGGAACAAGGGCCAAACTAACCACCCAAGAATGGAATCGTCGAGAGAAAACACTTGACAACCTCCTAGAAGCAGCTTTTCTTGCCACCAGACCTTTCTCCACCAATTAGGAATCTGATGCCGTCACTAAACACATTCCTTAAATTGTAGCCATTTGTTGAGTGTTTTTTTTTTGTGTCTAATCCGCATATATAGCACCATTTCCCTTGATTTTCTTGATTGTATATCTCTTAAATGTCAACATTTACACCTGTGATTTAGTTTACGAAGATTTTTCAATGCTGAGAACCTCGATCAGAGAGTAAAAAAGGCGTAAGGTTCACAATGGTGTAAAATTAAAATGGGATATACCGGGCTAGGATTCGAGTTACAGGATCAAGGGCCAAACTAAACACCCAAGAATGGAATCGTCGAACGAAAACACTTGACAACCTCCTAGAAGCAGCTTTTCTTGCCACCAGACCTTTCTCCATCAATTATGAATCTGATGCCGTCACTAAACACATTCCTTAAATTGTAGCCATTTGTTGAGTGTTTTTTTTTGTGTATAATCCGCAAATATATCACCATTGCCCTTGACTTTCTTCACTGTATATCTCTTAAATGTCAACATATACACGTGTGATTTAGTTTACGAAGATTTTTCAATGCTGAGAACCTCAATCAGAGAGTAAAAAAGGCGTAAGGTTCACAATGGTGTAAAATTAAAATGGGATATACCGGGCTAGGATTCGAGTTACAGGAACAAGGGCCAAACCAACCATCCAAGAATGGAATTTTCGATCGAAAACACTTGACAACCTCCTATAAGCAGCTTTTCTTGCCACCAAACCTTTCTCCATCAATTAGGAATCTGATGCCGTCACTAAACACATTCCTTAAATTGTAGCCATTTATTCAGTGTTTTTTTTTTGTGTCTAATCCGCATATATATCACCATTGCCCTTGATTTTCTTGACTGTATATCTCTTAAATGTCAACATATACACGTGTGATTTAGTTTACGAAGATTTTGCAATGCCGAGAACCTCGATCAGAGAGTAAAAAAGGTGTAAGGTTCACAATGGTGTAAAATTAAAATGGGATATAACGGGCTAGGATTCAAGTTACAGGAACAAGGGCCAAACTAACCACCCAAGAATGGAATCGTCGAGAGAAAACACTTGACAACCTCCTAGAAGCAGCTTTTCTTGCCACCAGACCTTTCTCCACCAATTAGGAATCTGATGCCGTCACTAAACACATTCCTTAAATTGTAGCCATTTGTTGAGTGTTTTTTTTGTGTCTAATCCGCATATATAGCACCATTTCCCTTGATTTTCTTGATTGTATATCTCTTAAATGTCAACATTTACACCTGTGATTTAGTTTACGAAGATTTTTCAATGCTGAGAACCTCGATCAGAGAGTAAAAAAGGCGTAAGGTTCACAATGGTGTAAAATTAAAATGGGATATACCGGGCTAGGATTCGAGTTACAGGATCAAGGGCCAAACTAAACACCCAAGAATGGAATCGTCGAGCGAAAACACTTGACAACCTCCTAGAAGCAGCTTTTCTTGCCACCAGACCTTTCTCCATCAATTATGAATCTGATGCCGTCACTAAACACATTCCTTAAATTGTAGCCATTTGTTGAGTGTTTTTTTTTTGTGTATAATCCGCAAATATATCACCATTGCCCTTGACTTTCTTCACTGTATATCTCTTAAATGTCAACATATACACGTGTGATTTAGTTTACGAAGATTTTTCAATGCTGAGAACCTCAATCAGAGAGTAAAAAAGGCGTAAGGTTCACATTGGTGTAAAATTAAAATGGGATATACCGGGCTAGGATTCGAGTTACAGGAACAAGGGCCAAACCAACCACCCAAGAATGGAATTTTCGATCGAAAACACTTGACAACCTCCTATAAGCAGCTTTTCTTGCCACCAAACCTTTCTCCATCAATTAGGAATCTGATGCCGTCACTAAACACATTCCTTAAATTGTAGCCATTTATTCAGTGTTTTTTTTTTGTGTCTAATCCGCATATATATCACCATTGCCCTTGATTTTCTTGACTGTATATCTCTTAAATGTCAACATATACACGTGTGATTTAGTTTACGAAGATTTTTCAATGCCGAGAACCTCGATCAGAGAGTAAAAAAGCCGTAAGGTTCACAATGGTGTAAAATTAAAATGGGATATACCGGGCTAGGATTCGAGTTACAGGAACAAGGGCCAAACTAACCACCCAAGAATGGAATTGTCGAGCGAAAACACTTGACAACCTCCTAGAAGAAGCTTTTCTTGCCACCAGACCTTTCTCCATCAATTAGGAATCTGATGCCGTCACTAAACACATTCCTTAAATTGTAGCCATTTGTTGAGTGTTTTTTTTTGTGTCTAATCCGCATATATAACACCATTTCCCTTGATTTTCTTGACTGTATCTCTCTTAAATGTCAACATATACACGTGTGATTTAGTTTACGAAGATTTTTCAATGCCGAGAACCTCGATCAGAGAGTAAAAAAGGCGTAAGATTCACCACGGTGTAAAATTAAAATGAGATATACGGGGCTAGGATTCAAGTTACAGGAACAAGGGCCAAACTAACCACCCAAGAATGGAATCATCGAGCGAAAACACTTGACAACCTCCTAGAAGCAGCATTTCTTGCCACCAGACCTTTCTCCATCAATTAGGAATCTGATGCCGTCACTAAACACATTCCTTAAATTGTAGCCATTTGTTGAGTGTTTTTTTTGTCTAATCCGCATATATATCACCATTGCCCTTGATTTTCTTGACTGTTTATCTCTTAAATGTCAACATATACACGTGTGATTTAGTTTACGAAGATTTTTCATTGCCGAGAACCTCGATCAGAGAGTAAAAAAGGCGTAAGGTTCACAATGGTGTAAAATTAAATTGGGATATAACGGGCTAGGATTCAAGTTACAGGAACAAGGGCCAACCTAACCACCCAAGAATGGAATCGTCGAGAGAAAACACTTGACAACCTCCTAGAAGTAGCTTTTCTTGCCACCAGACCTTTCTCCACCAATTAGGAATCTGATGCCGTCACTAAACACATTCCTTAAATTGTAGCCATTTGTTGAGTGTTTTTTTTTTGTGTCTAATCCGCATATATATCACCATTGCCCTTGATTTTCTTAACTGTATATCTCTTAAATGTCAACATATACACGTGTGATTTAGTTTACCAAGATTTTTCAATGCCGAGAACCCCGATCAGAGAGTAAAAAAGGCGTAAGGTTCACAATGGTGTAAAATTAAAATGGGATATACCGGGCTAGGATTCAAGTTACAGGAACAATGGCCAAACTAACCACCCAAGAATGGAATCGTCGAGCGAAAACACTTGACAACCTCCTAGAATCAGCTTTTCTTGCCACCAGACCTTTCTCCATCAATTAGGAATCTGATGCCGTCACTAAACACATTCCTTATTTTGTAGCCATTTGTTGAGTGTTTTTTCGGGTGTCCAATCCGCATATATAACACCATTGCCCTTGATTTTCTTGACTGTATATCTCTTAAATGTCAACATATACACGTGTGATTTAGTTTACGAAGATTTTTCAATGCCGAGAACCTCGATCATCGAGTAAAAAAGGCGTAAGGTTCACCATGGTGTAAAATTAAAATGGGATACACCGGGCTAGGATTGAAGTTACAGGAACGAGGGCCAAACTAACCACCCAAGAATGGAATCGTCGAGCGAAAACACTTGACAACCTCCTAGAAGCAGCTTTTCTTGCCACCAGACCTTTCTCCATCAATTAGGAATCTAATGACGTCACTAAACACATTCCTTAAATTGTAGCCATTTGTTGAGTGTTTTTTTTGTGTCTAATCCGCATATATAGCACCATTTCCCTTGATTTTCTTGACTGTATCTCTCTTAAATGTCAACATATACACGTGTGATTTAGTTTACGAAGATTTTTCAATGCCGAGAACCTCGATCAGAGAGTAAAAAAGGCGTAAGGTTCACCATGGTGTAAAATTAAAATGGGATACATCGGGCTAGGATTCAAGTTACAGGAACAATGGCCAAACTAACCACCCAAGAATGGAATCGTCGAGCGAAAACACTTGACAACCTCCTAGAAGCAGATTTTCTTGCCACCAGACCTTTCTCCATCAATTAGGAATCTGATGCCGTCACTAAACACATTCCTTAAATTGTAGTCATTTGTTGAGTGTTTTTTTTTTTTTGGTGTCTAATCTTCATATATATCACCATTGCCCTTGATTTTCTTAACTGTTTATCTCTTAAATGTCAACATATACACGTGTGATTTAGTTTACGAAGATTTTTCAATGCCGGGAACCTCGATCAGAGAGTAAAAAGGCGTAAGGTTCAAAATGGTGTAAAATTAAAATGTGATTTACCGGGCGAGGATTCGAGTCACAGGAACAAGGGCCAAACCAACAACCCAAGAATGGAATCGTTGAGTGAAAACACTTGACAACTTCCTAGAAGCAGCATTTTATGCCACCAGACATTTCTCCATCAATTAGGAATCTGATGCCGTCATTAAACACCTTCCTTAAATTATAACCATTTGTTGAGTGTTTTTTTTTTTGTGTCTGATCCGCATATATATCACCATTGCCCTTGATTTTCTTGACTGTTTATCTCTTAAATGTCAACATATACACGTGTGATTTAGTTTACGAAGATTTTTCAATGCCGAGAACCTCGATCAGAGACTAAAAAAGGCGTAAGGATCACGATGGTGTAAAATTAAAATGGGATATACCGGGCTAGGATTCGAGTTACAGGATCAAGGGCCAAACCAACCACCCAAGAATGGAATCGTCGAGCGAAAACACTTGACAACCTCCTAGAAGCATCTTTTCTTGCCACCGGACCTTTCGCCATCAATTAGGAATCTGATGCCGTCACTAAACACATTCCTTAAATTGTAGCCATTTGTTGAGTGTTTTTTTTTGTCTCTAATCCGCATATATATCACCATTGCCCTTGATTTTCTTGACTGTATATCTCTTAAATGTCAACATATACATGTGTGATTTAGTTTACGAAGATTTTTCAATGCTGAGAACCTCGATCAAAGAGTAAAAAAGGCGTAAGGTTCACAATGGTGTAAAATTAAAATGGGATATACCGGGCTAGGATTCGAGTTACAGGAACAAGGGCCAAACCAACCACCCAAGAATGGAATTTTCGAGCGAAAACACTTGACAACCTCCTATAAGCAGCTTTTCTCGCCACCAGACCTTTCTCCATCAATTAGGAATCTGATGCCGTCACTAAACACATTCCTTAAATTGTAGCCATTTGTTGAGTGTTTTTTTTTTGTGTCTAATCCACATATATAGCACCATTTCCCTTGATTTTCTTGACTGTATCTCTCTTAAATGTCAACATATACACGTGTGATTTAGTTTACGAAGATTTTTCAATGCCGAGAACCTCGATCAGAGAGTAAAAAAGGCGTAAGGTTCACCATGGTGTAAAATTAAAATGGGATATACGGGGCTAGGATTCATGTTACAGGAACAAGGGCCAAACTAACCACCCAAGAATGGAATCATCGAGCGAAAACACTTGACAACCTCCTAGAAGCAGCTTTTCTTTCCACCATACCTTTCTCCATCAATTAGGAATCTGATGCCGTCACTAAACACATTCCTTAAATTGTAGCCATTTGTTGAGTGTTTTACTTTGGGTGTCTAATCCGCATATATATCATCATTGCCCTTGATTTTCTTGACTGTATATCTCTTAAATGTCAACATATACACGTGTGATTTAGTTTACGAAGATTTTTCAATGCCGAGAACCTCGATCAGAGACTAAAAAAGGCGTAAGGTTTACAATGGTGTAAAATTAAAATGGGATATATCGGGCTAGGATTCAAGTTACAGGAACAAGGGCCAAACTAACCACCCAAGAATGGAATCGTCGAGCGAAAACACTTGACAACCTCCTAGAAGCAGCTTTTCTTGCCACCAGACCTTTCTCCATAAATTAGGAATCTGATGCCGTCACTAAACACATTCCTTAAATTGTAGCCATTTGTTGAGTGTTTTTCTGGTGTCTAATCCGCATATATAACACCATTGCCCTTGATTTTCTTGACTGTATATCTCTTAAATGTCAACATATACACGTGTGATTTAGTTTACGAAGATTTTTCAATGACGAGAACCTCGATCAGAGAGTAAAAAAGGCGTAAGGTTCACCATGGTGTAAAATTAAAATGGGATACATCGGGCTAGGATTCAAGTTACAGGAACAAGGGCCAAACTAACCACCCAAGAATGGAATCGTCGAGCGAAAACACTTGACAACCTCCTAGAAGCAGCTTTTCTTGCCACCAGACCTTTCTCCATCAATTAGGAATCTGATGCCGTCACTAAACAAATTCCTTAAATTCTAGCCATTTGTTGAGTGTTTTTTTTTGTGTCTAATCTGCATATATAGCACCATTTCCCTTGATTTTCTTGACTATATCTCTCTTAAATGTCAACATATACACGTGTGATTTAGTTTATGAAGGTTTTTCAATGCCGAGAACCTCGATCAGAGATTAAAAAAGGCGTAAGGTTCACCATGGTGTAAAATTAAAATGTGATACACCGGGCTAGGATTCAAGTTACAGGAACGAGGGCCAAAGTAACCACCCAAGAATGGAATCGTCGAGCGAAAACACTTGACAACCTCCTAGAAGCAGCTTTTCTTGCCACCAGACTTTTCTCCATCAATTAGGAATCTGATGCCGTCACTAAACACATTCCTTAAATTGTAGCCATTTGTTGAGTGTTTTTTCTTGGTGTCTAATCCGCATATATATCACCATTGCAATTGATTTTCTTGACTGTATATCTCTTAAATGTCAACATATACACGTGTGATTTAGTTTACGAAGATTTTTCAATGCCGGGAACCTCGATCAGAGAGTAAAAAAGGCGTAAGGTTCAAAATGGTGTAAAATTAAAATGGGATATACCAGGCGAGGATTCGAGTTACATGAACAAGGGCCAAACCAACCACCCAAGAATGGAATCGTTGAGTGAAAACACTTGACAACCTCCTAGAAGCAGCTTTTTATGCCACCAGACCTTTCTCCATCAATTAGGAATCTGATGCCGTCATTAAACACCTTCCTTAAACTGTAACCATTTGTTGAGTGTTTTTTTTCTTGGTGTCTAATCCGCATATATATCACCATTGCCCTTGATTTTCTTGACTGTATATCTCTTAAATGTCAACATATACACGTGTGATTTAGTTTACAAAGATTTATCAATGGCGAGAACCTCGATCAGAGAGTAAAAAGGGCGTAAGGATCACAATGGTGTAAAATTAAAATGGGATATACCGGGCTAGGATTCGAGTTACAGGATCAAGGGCCAAACCAACCACCCAAGAATGGAATCGTCGAGCGAAAACACTTAACTACCTCCTAGAAGCAGCTTTTATTGCCACCAGACCTTTCTCCATCAATTAGGAATCTGATGCCGTCACTAAACACATTCCTTAAATTGTAGCCATTTGTTGAGTGTTTTTTTTGTGTCTAATCCGCATATATATCACCATTGCCCTTGATTTTCTTGACCGTGTATCTCTTAAATGTCAACATATACACGTGTGATTTAGTTTACGAAGATTTTTCAATGCTGAGAACCTCGATCAGATAGTAAAAAAGGCGTAAGGTTCACAATGGCGTAAAATTAAAATGGGATATACCGGGCTAGGATTCGAATTACAGGAACAAGGGCCAAACCAACTACCCAAGAATGGAATCTAATAGCGAAAACACTTGACAACCTCCTATAAGCAGCTTTTCTTGCCACCAGACCTTTCTCCATCAATTAGGAATCGGATGCCGTCATTAAACACATTCCTTAAATTGTAGCCATTTATTCTGTGTTTTTTTTGGTGTCTAATCCGCATATATATCACCATTGCCCTTGATTTTCTTGACTGTATATCTCTTAAATGTCAACATATACACGTGTGATTTAGTTTACGAAGATTTTTCAATGCCGAGAACCTCGATCAGAGAGTAAAAAAGGTTTAAGGTTCACAATGGTGAAAAATTAAAATGGGATATACCGGGATAGGATTCGAGTTACAGGAACAAGGGCCAAACCAACCACCCAAGAATGGAATCGTCGAGTGAAAACACTTGACAACTTTCTAGCCACCAGACCTTTCTCCATCAATTAGGAATCTGATGTCGTCACTAAACAGATTCCTTAAATTGTAGCCATTTGTTGAGTGTTTTTTTTGGTGTCTAATCCGCATATATATCACCATTGCCCTTGACTTTCTTGACTGTATATCTCTTAAATGTCAACATATACACGTGTGATTTAGTTTACGAATATTTTTCAATGCCGAGAACCTCGATCAGAGATTAAAAAAGGCGTAAGGTTCACCATGGTGTAAAATAAAAATGGGAAACACCGGGCTAGGATTCAAGTTACAGGAACAAGGGCCAAAGTAACCACCCAAGAATGGAATCGTCGAGCGAAAACACTTGACAACCTCCTAGAAGCAGTTTTTCTTGCCACCAGACCTTTCTCCATCAATTAGGAATCTGATGCCGTCACTAAACACATTCCTTAAATTGTAGCCATTTGTTGAGTGTTTTTTCTTGGTGTCTAATCCGCATATATATCACCATTGCCCTTGATTTTCTTGACTGTATATCTCTTAAATGTCAACATATACACGTGTGATTTAGTTTACGAAGATTTTTCAATGCCGGGAACCTCGATCAGAGAGTAAAAAAGGCGTAAGGTTCAAAATGGTGTAAAATTAAAATGGGATATACCAGGCGAGGATTCGAGTTACAGGAACAAGTGCCAAACCAACCACCCAAGAATGGAATCGTTGAGTGAAAACACTTGACAACCTCCTAGAAGCAGCTTTTTATGCCACCAGACCTTTCTCCATCAATTAGGAATCTGATGCCGTCATTAAACACCTTCCTTAAACTGTAACCATTTGTTGAGTGTTTTTTTTTGTGTCTAATCCGCATATATATCACCATTGCCCTTGATTTTCTTGACTGTATGTCTCTTAAATGTCAACATATACACGTGTGATTTAGTTTACAAAGATTTATCAATGGCGAGAACCTCGATCAGAGAGTAAAAAGGGCGTAAGGATCACAATGGTGTAAAATTAAAATGGGATATACCGGGCTAGGATTCGAGTTACAGGATCAAGGGCCAAACCAACCACCCAAGAATGGAATCGTAGAGCGAAAACACTTGACAACCTCCTAGAAGCAGCTTTTATTGCCACCAGACCTTTCTCCATCAATTAGGAATCTGATAACGTCACTAAACACATTCCTTAAATTGTAGCCATTTGTTGAGTGGTTTTTTTGTGTCTAATCCGCATATATATCACCATTGCCCTTGATTTTCTTGACCGTATATCTCTTAAATGTCAACATATACACGTGTGATTTAGTTTACGAAGATTTTTCAATGCTGAGAACCTCGATCAGATAGTAAAAAAGGCATAATGTTCACAATGGCGTAAAATTAAAATGGGATATACCGGGCTAGGATTCGAATTACAGGAACAAGGGCCAAACCAACCACCCAAGAATGGAATCTTCGAGCGAAAACACTTGACAACCTCCTATAAGCAGCTTTTCTTGCCACCAGACCTTTCTCCATCAATTAGGAATCGGATGCCGTCATTAAACACATTCCTTAAATTGTAGCCATTTATTCAGTGTTTTTTTTGGTGTCTAATCCGCATATATATCACCATTGCCCTTGATTTTCTTGACTGTATATCTCTTAAATGTCAACATATACACGTGTGATTTAGTTTACGATGATTTTTCAATGCCGAGAACCTCGATCAGAGAGTAAAAATGGTTTAAGGTTCACAATGGTGAAAAATTAAAATGGGATATACCGGGATAGGATTCGAGTTACAGGAACAAGGGCCAAACCAACCACCCAAGAATGGAATCGTCGAGTGAAAACACTTGACAACTTTCTAGCCACCAGACCTTTCTCCATCAATTAGGAATCTGATGTCGTCACTAAACAGATTCCTTAAATTGTAGCCATTTGTTGAGTGTTTTTTTTTGGTGTCTAATCCGCATATATATCACCATTGCCCTTGACTTTCTTGACTGTATATCTCTTAAATGTCAACATATACACGTGTGATTTAGTTTAAGAATATTTTTCAATGCCGAGAACCTCGATCAGAGAGTAAAAAAGGCGTAAGGTTCACAATGGTGTAAAATTAAAAAGGGATATACCAGGCTAGAATTTTAGTTACAGGAACAAGGGCCAAACCAACCACCCAAGAATGGAATCGTCGAGCGAAAACACTTGACAACCTCCTAGAAGCAGCTTTTCTTTCCACCAGACCATCCTCCATCAATTAGGAATCTGATGCCGTCACAAAACACATTCGTTAAATTGTAGCCATTTGTTGAGTGTTTTTTTTGGTGTGTAATCCGCATATATTTCACCATTGCCCTTGATTTTCTTGACTGTATATCTCTTAAGTGTCAACATATACACGTGTGATTTAGTTTACGAAGATTTTTCAATGCCGGGAACCTCGATCAGAGAGTAAAAAAGGCGTAAGGTGCAAAATGGTGTAAAATTAAAATGGGATATACCAGGCGAGGATTCGAGTTACAGGAACAAGGGCCAAACCAACCACCCAAGAATGGAATCGTTGAGTGAAAACACTTGACAACCTCCTAGAAGCAGCTTTTTATGCCACCAGACCTTTCTCCATCAATTAGGAATCTGATGCCGTCATTAAACACCTTCCTTAAACTGTAACCATTTGTTGAGTGTTTTTTTTGGTGTCTAATCCGCATATATATCACCATTGCCCTTGATTTTCTTGACTGTATATCTCTTAAATGTCAACATATACACGTGTGATTTATTTTACAAATATTTATCAATGGCGAGAACCTCGATCAGAGAGTAAAAAGGGCGTAAGGATCACAATGGTGTAAAATTAAAATGGGATATACCGGGCTAGGATTCGAGTTACAGGATCAAGGGCCAAACCAACCACCCAAGAATGGAATCGTCGAGCGAAAACACTTGACAACCTCCTAGAAGCAGCTTTTATTGCCACCAGACCTTTCTCCATCAATTAGGAATCTGATGCCGTCACTAAACACATTCCTTAAATTGTAGCCATTTGTTGAGTGGTTTTTTTGTGTCTAATCCGCATATATATCACCATTGCCGTTGATTTTCTTGACCGTATATCTCTTAAATGTCAACATATACACGTGTGATTTAGTTTACGAAGATTTTTCAATGCTGAGAACCTCGATCAGATAGTAAAAACGGCGTAAGGTTCACAATGGCGTAAAATTAAAATGGGATATACCGGGCTAGGATTCGAATTACAGGAACAAGGGCCAAACCAACCACCTAAGAATGGAATCTTCAAGCGAAAACACTTGACAACCTTCTATAAGCAGCTTTTCTTGCCACCAGACCTTTCTCCATCAATTAGGAATCGGATGCCGTCATTAAACACATTCCTTAAATTGTAGCCATTTATTCAGTGTTTTTTTTGGTGTCTAATCCGCATATATATCACCATTGCCCTTGATTTTCTTGACTGTATATCTCTTAAATGTCAACATATGCACGTGTGATTTAGTTTACGATGATTTTTCAATGCCGAGAACCTCGATCAGAGAGTAAAAAAGGTTTAAGGTTACAATGGTGAAAAATTAAAATGGGATATACCGGGATAGGATTCGAGTTACAGGAACAAGGGCCAAACCAACCACCCAAGAATGGAATCGTCGAGTGAAAACACTTGACAACTTTCTAGCCACAAGACCTTTCTCCATCAATTAGGAATCTGATGTCGTCACTAAACAGATTCCTTAAATTGTAGCCATTTGTTGAGTGTTTTTTTTGGTGTCTAATCCGCATATATATCACCATTGCCCTTGACTTTCTTGACTGTATATCTCTTAAATGTCAACATATGCACGTGTGATTTAGTTTACGAATATTTTTCAATGCCGAGAACCTCGATCAGAGAGTAAAAAAGGCATAAGGTTCACAATGGTGTAAAATTAAAATGGGATATACCGGGCTAGGATTTTAGTTACAGGAACAAGGGCCAAACCAACCACCCAAGAATGGATTCGTCGAGCGAAAACACTTGACAACCTCCTAGAAGCAGCTTTTCTTTCCACCAGACCATTCTCCATCAATTAGGAATCTGATGCCGTCACAAAACACATTCGTTAAATTGTAGCCATTTGTTGAGTGTTTTTTTTGGTGTGTAATCCGCATATATTTCACCATTGCCCTTGATTTTCTTGACTGTATATCTCTTAAATGTCAACATATACACGTGTGATTTAGTTTACGAAGATTTTTCAATGCCGAGAACCTCGATCAGAGAGTAAAAAAGGCGTAAGGTTCACAATGGTGTAAAATTAAAATGGGATATACCGGGCTAGGATTCGAGTTACAGGAACAAGGGCAAAACCAACCACTCATGAAAGGAATCGTCGAGCGAAAACACTTGACAACCTCCTAGAAGCAGCTTTTCTTGCCACCAGACCTTTCTCCATCAATTAGAAATTTAATGCCGTCACTAAACACATTCCTTAAATTGTAGTCATTTGTTGAGTGTTTTTTTTTGGTGTCTAATACGCATATATATCACCATTTCCCTTGATTTTCTTGACACTATATCTCTTATATGTCAAAATATACACGTGTGATTTAGTTTACGAAGATTTTTCAATGCCGAGAACCTCGACCAGAGAGTAAAAAAGGCGTAAGGTTCACAATGGTGTAAAATTAAAATGGGATATACCGGGCTAGGATTTGAGTTATAGGAACAATGGCCAAACCAACCACCCAAGAATGGAATCGTCGAGCGAAAACACTTGACAACCTCCTAGAAGCAGCTTTTCTTGCCACAAGACCTTTCTGCATCAATTAGGAATCTAATGCCGTCACTAAATACATTCCTTAAATTGTAGCCATTTGTTGAGTGTTTTTTTTGGTGTCTAATACGCATATATATCACTATTGCCCTTGATTTTCTTGACTGTATATCTCATAAATGTCAACATATACATGTGCTATTGAGTTTTCGAAGATGTTTCAATGTCGAGAACCGCGATCAGAGAGTAAAAAAGGCTTAAGGTTCACAATGGTGTAAAATTAAAATGAGATATACCGGGCTAGGATTCGAGTTACAGAAACAAGGGCTAAACCAATCACCCAAGAATGGAATCGTCGAGCGAAAACACTTGACAACCTCCTAGAAGCAGCTTTTCTTGCCACCAGACCTTTCTCCATCAATTAGGAATCTGATGTCGTCACTAAACACTTTCCTTAAATTGTAGCCATTTGTTGAGTGTTTTTTTTTTGGTGTCTAATCCGCATATATATGACCATTGCCCTTGATTTTCTTGATTGTATATCTCTTAAATGTCAACATATACACGTGTGATTTAGTTTACGAAGATTTTTCAATGCCGGGAGCCTCGATAAGAGAGTAAAAAAGGCGTAAGGTTCAAAATGGTGTAAAATTAAAATGGGATATACCGGGCGAGGATTCGAGTTATAGGAACAAAGGCCAAACCAACCACCCAAGAATGGAATCGTTGAGTGAAAACACTTGACAACCTCCTAGAAGCAGCTTTTCTTGCCACCAGACCTTTCTCCCTCAATTAGTAATCTGATGCCGTCATTAAACACCTTCCTTAAATTGTAACCATTTGTTTAGTGTTTTTTTTGGTGTCTAATCCGCATATATATCACCATTGCCCTTGATTTTCTTGACTGTATATCTCTTAAATGTCAACATATACACGTGTGATTTAGTTTACAAAGATTTATCAATGACGAGAACCTCGATCAGAGAGTAAAAAAGGCGTAAGGATCACAATGGTGTAAAATTAAAATGGGATATACCGGGCTAGGATTCGAGTTACAGGATCAAAGGCCAAACCAACCACCCAAGAATGTAATCGTCGAGCGAAAACACTTGACAACCTCCTAGAAGCAGCTTTTCTTGCCACCAGACCTTTCTCCATCAATTAGTAATCTGATGCCGTCACTAAACACATTCCTTAAATTGTAGTCATTTGTTGAGTGTTTTTTTTGTGTCTATTCCGCATATATATCACCATTGCCCTTGATTTTCTTGACTGTAAATCTCTTAAATGTCAACATATACACGTGTGATTTAGTTTACGAAGATTTTTCAATGCTGAGAATCTCGATCAGAGAGTAAAAAAGGCGTAAGGTTCACAATGGTGTAAAATTAAAATGGGATATACCGAGCTAGGATTCGAGTTACAGGAACAAGGACCAAACCAACCCCCCAAGAATGGAATCTTCGAGCGAAAACACTTGACAATCTCCTATAAGCAGCTTTTCTTGCCACCAGACCTTTCTCCATCAATTAGGAATCTGATGCCGTCACTAAACACATTCCTTAAATTGTAGCCATTTATTCAGTGTTTTTTTTGGTGTCTAATCCGCATATATATCACCATTGCCCTTGATTTTCTTGACTGTATATCTCTTAAATGTCAACATATACACGTGTGATTTAGTTTACGAAGATTTTTCAATGCCGAGAACCTCGATCAGAGAGTAAAAAAGGCGTAAGGTTCACAATGGTGTAAAATTAAAATGGGATATACCGGGCTAGGATTTGAGTTATAGGAACAATGGCCAAACCAACCACCCAAGAATGGAATCGTCGAGCGAAAACACTTGACAACCTCCTAGAAGCAGCTTTTCTTGCCACAAGACCTTTCTGCATCAATTAGGAATCTAATGCCGTCACTAAATACATTCCTTAAATTGTAGCCATTTGTTGAGTGTTTTTTTTGGTGTCTAATACGCATATATATCACCATTGCCCTTGATTTTCTTGACTGTATATCTCATAAATGTCAACATATACATGTGCTATTGAGTTTACGAAGATTTTTCAATGCCGAGAACCGCGATCAGAGAGTAAAAAAGGCTTAAGGTTCACAATGGTGTAAAATTAAAATGAGATATACCGGGCTAGGATTCGAGTTACAGAAACAAGGGCTAAACCAATCACCCAAGAATGGAATCGTCGAGCGAAAACACTTGACAACCTCCTAGAAGCAGCTTTTCTTGCCACCAGACCTTTCTCCATCAATTAGGAATCTGATGTCGTCACTAAACACTTTCCTTAAATTGTAACCATTTGTTGAGTGTTTTTTTTTTGGTGTCTAATCCGCATATATATGACCATTGCCCTTGATTTTCTTGATTGTATATCTCTTAAATGTCAACATATACACGTGTGATTTAGTTTACGAAGATATTTCAATGCCGGGAGCCTCGATCAGAGAGTAAAAAAGGCGTAAGGTTCAAAATGGTGTAAAATTAAAATGGGATATACCGGGCGAGGATTCGAGTTACAGGAACAAGGGCCAAACCAACCACCCAAGAATGGAATCGTTGAGTGAAAACACTTGACAACCTCCTAGAAGTAGCTTTTCTTGCCACCAGACCTTTCTCCCTCAATTAGGAATCTGATGCCGTCATTAAACACCTTCCTTAAATTGTAACCATTTGTTTAGTGTTTTTTTTGGTGTCTAATCCGCATATATATCACCATTGCCCTTGATTTTCTTGACTGTATATCTCTTAAATGTCAACATATACACGTGTGATTTAGTTTACAAAGATTTATCAATGACGAGAACCTCGATCAGAGAGTAAAAAAGGCGTAAGGATCACAATGGTGTAAAATTAAAATGGGATATACCGGGCTAGGATTCGAGTTACAGGATCAAAGGCCAAACCAACCACCCAAGAATGTAATCGTCGAGCGAAAACACTTGACAACCTCCTAGAAGCAGCTTTTCTTGCCACCAGACCTTTCTCCATCAATTAGTAATCTGATGCCGTCACTAAACACATTCCTTAAATTGTAGTCATTTGTTGAGTGTTTTTTTGTGTCTATTCCGCATATATATCACCATTGCCCTTGATTTTCTTGACTGTAAATCTCTTAAATGTCAACATGTACACGTGTGATTTAGTTTACGAAGATTTTTCAATGCTGAGAATCTCGATCAGAGAGTAAAAAAGGCGTAAGGTTCACAATGGTGTAAAATTAAAATGGGATATACCGAGCTAGGATTCGAGTTACAGGAACAAGGACCAAACCAACCCCCCAAGAATGGAATCTTCGAGCGAAAACACTTGACAATCTCCTAAAAGCAGCTTTTCTTGCCACCAGACCTTTCTCCATCAATTAGGAATCTGATGCCGTCACTAAACACATTCCTTAAATTGTAGCCATTTATTCAGTGTTTTTTTGGTGTCTAATCCGCATATATATCACCATTGCCCTTGATTTTCTTGACTGTATATCTCTTAAATGTCAACATATACACGTGTGATTTAGTTTACGAAGATTTTTCAATGCCGAGAACCTCGATCAGAGAGTAAAAAAGGTGTAAGGTTCACAATGGTGCAAAATTAAAATGAGATATACCGGGATAGGATTCGAGTTACGGGAATAAGGGCCAAACTAACCACCCAAGAATGGAATCGTCAAGTGAAAACACTTGACAACTTTCTAGCCACCAGACCTTTCTCCATCAATTAGGAATCTGATGTCGTCACTAAACACATTCCTTAAATTGTAGCCATTTGTTGAGTGTTTTTTTTGGTGTCTAATCCGCATATATATCACCATTGCCATTGACTTTCTTGACTGTATATCTCTTAAATGTCAACATATACACGTGTGATTTAGTTTACGAATATTTTTCAATGCCGAGAACCTCGATCAGAGAGTAAAAAGGCGTAAGGTTCACAATGGTGTAAAATTAAAATGGGATATACCGGGCTAGGATTTGAGTTACGGTAACAAGGGCCAAACCAACCACCCAAGAATGGAATCGTCGACCATAAACACTTGACAACCTCCTAGAAGCAGCTTTTCTTGCCACCAGACCATTCTCCATCAATTAGGAATCTGATGCCGTCACAAAACACATTCGTTAAATTGTAGCCATTTGTTGAGTGTTTTTTTGGTGTGTAATCCGCATATATTTCACCATTGCCTTTGATTTTCTTGACTGTATATCTCTTAAATGTCAACATAGACACGTGAGATTTAGTTTACGAAGATTTTTTCAATGCCGAGAACCTCGATCAGAGAGTAAAAAATGCGTAAGGTTCACAATGGTGTAAAATTAAAATGGGATATACCGGGCTAGGATTCGAGTTACAGGAACAAGGGAAAATCCAACCACCCAAGAATGGAATCGTCGAGCGAAAACACTTGACAACCTCCTAGAACAGCTTTTCTTGCCACCAGACCTTTCTCCATCAATTAGGAATCTAATGTCGTCACTAAACACATTCCTTAAATTGTAGCCATTTGTTGAGTGTTTTTTTTGGTGTGTAATCCGCATATATTTCACCATTACCCTTGATTTTCTTGACTGTATATCTCTTAAATGTCAACATATACACGTGTGATTTAGTTTACGAAGATTTTTCAATGCTGAGAACCTCGATCAGAGAGTAAAAAAGGCGTAAGGTTCACAATGGTGTAAAATGAAAATGGGATATACCGGGCTAGGATTCGAGTTACTGGAACAAGGTTCAAACCAACCACCCAAGAATGGAATCGTCGACCATAAACACTTGACAACCTCCTAGAAGCAGCTTTTCTTGCCACCAGACCATTCTCCATCAATTAGGAATCTGATGCCGTCACAAATAACATTCGTTAAATTGTAGCCATTTGTTGAGTGTTTTTTTTGGTGTGTAATCCGCATATATTTCACCATTGCCCTTGATTTTCTTGACTGTATATCTCTTAAATGTCAACATATACACGTGTGATTTAGTTTACGAAGATTTTTTCAATGCCGAGAACCTCGATCAGAGAGTAAAAAATGCGTAAGGTTCACAATGGTGTAAAATTAAAATGGGATATACCGGGCTAGGATTCGAGTTACAGGAACAAGGGAAAATCCAACCACCCAAGAATGGAAACGTCGAGCGAAAACACTTGACAACCTCCTAGAACAGCTTTTCTTGCCACCAGACCTTTCTCCATCAATTAGGAATCTAATGTCGTCACTAAACACATTCCTTAAATTGTAGCCATTTGTTGAGTGTTTTTTTTGGTGTGTAATCCGCATATATTTCACCATTACCCTTGATTTTCTTGACTGTATATCTCTTAAATGTCAACATATACACGTGTGATTTAGTTTACGAAGATTTTTCAATGCTGAGAACCTCGATCAGAGAGTAAAAAAGGCGTAAGGTTCACAATGGTGTAAAATGAAAATGGGATATACCGGGCTAGGATTCGAGTTACTGGAACAAGGGTCAAACCAACCACCCAAAAATGGAATCGTCGAGCGAAAACACTTGACAACCTCCTAGAAGCAGCTTTTCTTGCCACCAGACCATTCTCCATCAATTAAGAATCTGATGTCGTCACAAAACACATTCGTTAAATTGTAGCCATTTATTGAGTGTTTTTTTGGTGTGTAATCCGCATATATTTCACCATTGCCCTTGATTTTCTTGACTGTATATCTCTTAAATGTCAACATATACACGTGTGATTTAGTTTACGAAGATTTTTCAATGCCGAGAAGCTCGATCAGAGAGTAAAAAATGCGTAAGGTTCACAATGGTGTAAAATTTAAATGGGATATACCGGGCAAGGATTCGAGTTACAGGAACAAGGGCCAAACCAACCACCCAAGAATGGAATCGTCGAACGCAAACACTTGACAACCTCCTAGAAGCAGCTTTTCTTGCCACTAGACCTTTCTCCATCAATAAGGAATCTGATACCGAAACTAAACATATTCCTTAAATTGTAGCCATTTGTTGAGTGTTTTTTTTGGTGTCTAATACGCATATATATCACCATTGCCCTTGATTTTCTTGACTGTATATCTCATAAATGTCAACATATACACGTGCAATTTAGTTTACGAAGATTTTTCAATGCCGAGAACCGCGACCAGAGAGTAAAAAAGTGTAAGGTTCACAATGGTGTAAAATTAAAATGGGATATACCGGGCTAGGATTCGAGTTACAGGAACAAGGGCCAAACCAACCACCCAAGAATGGAATCGTCGAGCGAAAACACTTGACAAACTCCTAGGAGCAGCTTTCTTGCCACCAGACCTTTCTCCATCAATTTGGAATCTGATGCCGTCATTAAACACATTCTTAAATTGTAGCCATTTGTTGAGTGTTTTTTTTTTGTGTCTAATCCGCATATATATCACCATTGCCCTTGATTTTCTTGACTTTATATCTCTTAAAGGTCAACATATACACGTGTGATTTAGTTTACGAAGGTTTTTTCAATGCTGAGAACCTCGATCAGGGAGTAAAAAAGGCGTCAGGTTCACAATGGTGTAAAATTAAAATGTGATATACCGGGCTAGGATTCGAGTTACAGGAACAAGGGCCAAACCAACCACCCAAAAATGGAATCGTCGAACGAAAACACTTGACAACCTCCTAGAAGCAGCTTTTCTTGCCACTAGACCTTTCTCAATCAATTAGGAATCTGATGCCGTCACTAAACATATTCCTTAAATTGTAGCCATTTGTTGAGTGTTTTTTTGGTGTCTAATCCGCATATATATAACCATTTCCCTTGATTTTCTTGACTGTATATCTGTTAAATGTCAAGATATACACATTTGATTTAGTTTATGAAGATTTTTCAATGCCGAGAACCTCGATCAGAGAGTAAAAAAGGCGTAAGGTTCACAATGGTGTAAAAGTAAAATGGGATATACCGGGCTAGGATTCGAGTTACAGGAACAAGGGCCAAACCAACTACCCAAGAATGGAATCGTCAATCGAAAACACTTGATAACCTCCTAGAAGCATCTTTTCTTACCACTAGACCTTTCTCCATCAATTAGGAATCTGATGTCGTCACTAAACACATTCCTTAAATTTTAGCCATTTGTTGAGTGTTTTTTTTTGGTGTCTAATACGCATATATATCACCATTGCCCTTGATTTTCTTGACTGCATATCTCTTAAATGTCATCATATACACGTGTGCTTTAGTTTACGAATATTTTTCAATGCCAAGAACCGCGATCAAAGAGTAAAAAAAGGCGTAAGGTTCACAATGGTGTAAAATTAAAATGGGATATACCGGGAAAAAGAGCCAAACCAACCAACCAAGAATGGAATCGTCGAGCGAAAACACTTGACAACCTCCTAGAAGCAGCTTTTCTTGCCACCAGACCTTTCTCTAATAATTTAGAATCTGATACCGTCACTAAACACATTCCTTAAATTGTAGCCATTTGTTTAGTGTTTTTTTTGGGTGTCTAATCCGCATATATATCAACATTGCCCATGATTTTCTTGACAGTATATCTCTTAAATGTCAACATATACACGTGTGATTTAGTTTACGAAGATTTTTCAATGCCGAGAACCGCGATCAGAGAGTAAAAAAGGCGTAAGGTTCACAATGGTGTAAAATTAAAATGGGATATACCGGGCTAGGATTCGAGTTACAGGAACAAGGGCCAAACCAACCATACAAGAATGGAATCGTCGAGCGAAAACACTTGACAACCTCCTAGAAGCAGCTTTTCTTGCCACCAGACCTTCTCCATCAATTAGGAATCTGATGCCGTGACTAAACACATTCCTTAAATTGTAGCCATTTGTTGACTGTTTTTTTTTGTCTAATCCGCATATATATCACCATTTCCCTTGATTTTCTTGATTGTATATCTCTTAAATGTCAACATTTACACCTGTGATTTAGTTTACGAAGATTTTTCAACGCCGAGAACCTCGATCAGAGAGTAAAAAAGGCGTAAGGTTCACAATGGTGTAAAATTAAAATGAGATATACCAGGCTAGGATTCAAGTTACAGGTACAAGGGCCAAACCAACCACCCAAGAATGGAATCGTCGAGGGAAAACACTTGACAACCTCCTAGAAACAGCTTTTCTTGCCACCAGACGTTTCTCCATTAATTAGGAATCTGATGCCGTCACTAAACACATTCCTTAAATTGTAGCCATTTGTTGAGTGCTTTTGTTTTGGTGTCTAATCCTCATATATATCACCACTGCCCTTGATTTTCTTGACTGTATATCTCGTAAATGTCATCATATACACGTGTGATTTAGTTTACGAAGATTTTTCAATGCCGAGAACCGCGATCAGAGAGTAAAAAAGGCGTAAGGTTCACAATGGTGTAGAATTAAAATAGGATATACCGGGCTAGGATTCGAGTTACATGAACAAGGACAAAACCAACCACCCAAGAATGGAATCATCGAGCGAAAACACTTGACAACCTCCTAGAAGCAGCTTTTCTTGCCACCAGACCTTTCTCCATCAATTAGGAATCCGATGCCGTCACTAAACACATTCCTTAAATTGTAGCCATTTGTTGAGTGTTTTTTTGTGTGTCTAATCCGCATATATATATATATATATATATATATCACCATTGCCATTGATTTCTTTGATTGTATATCTCGTAAATGTCATCATATACACGTGTGATTTAGTTTACGAAGATTTTTCAATGCCGAGAACTGCGCTCAGAGAGTAAAAAAGGCGTAAGGTTCACAATGGTGTAAAATTAAAATGGGATATACCGGGCTAGGATTCGAGTTACAGGAAGAAGGGCCAAACCAACCACACAAGAATGGAATCGTCAAGCGAAAACACTTGACAACCTCCTAGAAGCAGCTTTTCTTGCCACCAGACCTTTCTCTATCAATTAAGAATCTGATGCCATCACTAAACACATTCCTTAAATTGTAGCCATTTGTTGAGTGTTTTTTTTGGGTGTCTAATCCGCATATATATCAACATTTCCCTTGATTTTCTTGACAGCATATCTCTTAAATGTCATCATATACACGTGTGATTTAGTTTACGAAGATTTTTCAATGCCGAGAACCGTGATCAGAGAGTAAAAAAGGCGTAAGGTTCACAATGGTGTAAAATTAAAATAGGATATACCGGGCTAGGATTCGAATTACAGGAACAAGGGCCAAACCAACCACCCAAGAATGGAATCGTCGAGCGAAAACACTTGACAACCTCCTAGAAGCAGCTTTTCTTGCCACCAGACCTTTCTCCATCAATTAGGAATCTGATGCCGGCACTAAACACATTCCTTAAATTGTAGCCATTTGTTGAGTGTTTTTTTTGTGTCTAATCCGCATATATATCACCATTGCCCTTGAATTTCTTGACGGTATATCTCGTAAATGTCATCATATACACGTGTGATTTAGTTTATGAAGATTTTTCAATGCCGAGAACTGCGATCAGAGAGTAAAAAAGGCGTAAGGTTCACAATGGTGTAAAATTAAAATGGGATATACCGGGCTAGGATTCGAGTTACAGGAACAAGGGCCAAACCAACCATACAAGAATGGAATCGTCGAGCGAAAACACTTGACAACCTCCTAGAAGCAGCTTTTCTTGCCACCAGACCTTTCTCCATCAATTAGGAATCTGATGCCGTCACTAAACACATTCCTTAAGTTGTAGCCATTTGTTGACTTTTTTTTTTGGTGTCTAATCCGCTTATATATCACCATTTCCCTTGATTTTCTTGATTGTATATCTCTTAAATGTCAACATTTACACCTGTGATTTAGTTTACGAAGATTTTTCAATGCCGAGAACCTTGATCAGAGAGTAAAAAAGGCGTAAGGTTCACAATGGTGTAAAATTAAAATGAGATATACCGGGCTAGGATTCAAGTCACAGGAACAAGGGCCAAACCAACCACCCAAGAATGGAATCGTCGAGCGAAAACACTTGACAACCTACTAGAAGCAGCTTTTCTTCCACCAGACGTTTCTCCATCAATTAGGAATCTGATGCCGTTACTAAAAACATTCCTTAAATTGAAGCCATTTGTTGAGTGCTTTTTTTTTGGTGTCTAATCCTCATATATATCATAATTGCCCTTGAATTTCTTGACTGTATATCTCGTAAATGTCATCATATACACGTGTGATTTAGTTTACGAAGATTTTTCAATGCCGAGAACTGCGATCAGAGAGTAAAAAAGGCGTAAGGTTCACAATGGTGTAAAATTAAAATGGGATATACCGGGCTAGGATTCGAGTTACAGGAAGAAGGGCCAAACCAACCACCCAAGAATGGAATCGTCGAGCGAAAACACTTGACAACCTCCTAGAAGCAGCTTTTCTTGCCACCAGACCTTTCTCCATCAATTAGGAATCTGATGCCGTCACTAAACACATTCCTTAAATTGTAGCCATTTGTTGACTATTTTTTTTTTTTTTTGTGTCTAATCCGCATATATATCACAATTTCCCTTGTTTTTCTTGATTGTATATATCTTAAATGTCTACATTTACACCTGTGATTTAGTTTACGAAGATTTTTCAATGCCGAGAACCTCGATCAGAGAGTAAAAAAGGCGTAAGGTTCACAATGGTGTAAAATTAAAATGAGATATACCGGGCTAGGATTCAAGTTACAGGAACAAGGGCCAAACCAACCACCCAAGAATGGAATCGTCGAGCGAAAATACTTGACAACCTCCTAGAAGCAGCTTTTCTTGCCACCAGACGTTTCTCCATCAATTAGGAATCTGATACCGTCACTAAACACGTTCCTTAAATTGTAGCCATTTGTTAAGTGCTTTTTTTTTGGTGTCTAATCCTCATATATATCACCATTGCCCGTGATTTTCTTGACTGTATATCTCGTAAATGTCATCATATACACATGTGATTTAGTTTACGAAGATTTTTCAATGCCGAGAACCGCGATCAGAGAGTAAAAAAGGCGTAAGGTTCACAATGGTGTAAAATTAAAATGGGATATACCGGGCAAGAATTCGAGTTACAGGAACAAGGACAAAACCAACCACCCAAGAATGGAATCGTCGAGCGAAAACACTTGACAACCTCTTAGAAGCAGCTTTTCTTGCCACCAGACCTTTCTCCATCAATTAGGAATCCGATGCCGCCACTAAACACATTCCTTAAATTGTAGCCATTTGTTGAGTGTTTTTTTTTGTGTCTAATCCAAATATATATATATATCACCATTGCCCTTGATTTTCTTGATTGTATATCTCGTAAATGTCATCATATACACGTGTGATTTAGTTTACGAAGATTTTTCAATGCCGAGAACCGCGATCAGAGAGTAAAAAAGGCGTAAGGTTCACAATGGCGTAAAATTAAAATGGGATATACCGGGCTAGGATTCGAGTTACAGGAACAAGGGCCAAACCAACCACCCAAGAATGGAATCGTCGAGCGAAAATACTTGACAACCTCCTAGAAGCAGCTTTTCTTTCCACCAGACCTTTCTCCATCAATTAGGAATATGATGGCGTATCTAAACACATTCCCTAAGTTATAGCCATTTGTTAACTGTTTTTTTTTTGGTGTCTAATCCGCATATATATCACTATTTCCCTTGATTTTCTTGACTGTATATCTCTTAAATGTCAACATATACACGTGTGATTTAGTTTACGAAGATTTTTCAATGCCGAAAACCTCGATCAGAGAGTAAAAAAGGCGTAAGGTTCACAATGGTGTAAAATTAAAATGAGATATACCGGGCTAGGATTCAAGTTACAGGAACAAGGGCCAAACCAACCACCCAAGAATGGAATCGTCGAGCAAAAACACTTGACAACCTCCTAGAACTAGCTTTTCTTGCCACCAGACCTTTCTCCATCAATTTGGAATCTGATTCCGTCACTAAACACATTCCTTAAATTGTAGCCATTTGTTAAGAGTTTTTATTGGTGTCTAATCCACATATATATCACCATTGCCCAAGATTTTCTTGACTGTATATCTCTTAAATGTCAACATATACACGTGTGATTTAGTTTACGAAGATTTTTCAATGCCGAGAACCTCGATCAGAGAGTAAAAAAGGCGTAAGGTTCAGAATGGTGTAAAAGTAAAATGGGATATACCTGGCTAGGATTCGAGTTACTGGAACAAGGGCCAAACCAACCACCCAAGAAGGGAATCGTCGAGCGAAAACACTTGACAACCTCCTAGAAGCAGCTTTTCTTGCCACCAGACCTTTCTCCATCAATTAGGAATCTGATGCCGTCACTAAACACATTCCTTAATTTGTAGCCATTTGTTGAGTGTTTTTTTTTGTCTAATCCGCATATATATCACCATTGCCCTTGATTTTCTTGACTGTATATCTCTTAAATGTCATCATATACACGTGTGATTTAGTTTACGAAGATTTTTCAATGCCGAGAACCGCGAGCAGAGAGTAAAAAAGGCGTAAGGTTCACAATGGTGTAAAATTAAAATGGGATATACCGGGCTAGGATTCGAGTTATAGGAACAAGGGACAAACCAACCACCCAAGAATGGAATCATCGAGCGAAAACACTTAACAACCTCCTAGAAGCAGCTTTTCTTGCCACCAGACATTTCTCCATCAATTAGGAATCTGATGCCGTCACTAAAAACATTCCATAAATTGTAGCAATTTGTTGAGTGTTTGTTTTTGGTGTCTAATCCGCATATATATCACCATTGCCCTTGATTTTCTTGAATGTATATCTCTTAAATGTCAACATATACACGTATGATTTTGTTTACGAAGATTTTTCGATGCCGATAACCTCGATCAGAGAGTAAAAAAGGCGTACGGTTCACAATGGTGTAAAATTAAAATGGGATATACCGGGCTAGGATTCGAGTTACAGGAACAAGGGCCAAACCAACCATACAAGAATAGAATCGTCGAGCGAAAACACTTGACAACCTCCTAGAAGCAGCTTTTCTTGCCACCAGACCTTTCTCCATCAATTAGGAATCTGATGCCGTCACTAAAAACATTCCATAAATTGTAGCCATTTGTTGAGTGTTTTTTTTCGTGTCTAATCCGCATATATATCACCATTGCCCTTGATTTTCTTGACTGTATATCTTTTAAATGTCAACATATACACGTGTGATTTAGTTTACGAAGATTTTTCAATGCCGATAACCTCGATCTGAGAGTAAAAAAAGGTGTAAGGTTCACAATGGTGTAAAATTAAAATGGGATATACCGGGGTAGGATTCGAGTTACTGGAACAAGGGTCAAACCAACCACCCAAGAATGGAATCGTCGAGCGAAAACACTTGACAACCTCCTAGAAGCAGCTTCTCTTGCCACCAGACATTTCTCCATCAATTAGGAATTTGATGCCGTCACTAAACACATTCCTTAAATTGTAGCCATTTGTTGAGTGTTTTTTTTGGTGACTAATCCGCATATATATCACCATTGTCCTTGATTTTCTTGACTGTATATCTCTTAAATGTCAACATATACACGTGTGATTTAGTTTACGAAGAATTTTCAATGCCGAGAACCTCGATCAGAGAGTAAAAAAGGCCTAAGGTTCACAATGGTGTAAAATAAAAATGGGATATACCGGGCTAGGATTCGAGTTACAGGAACAAGGGCCAAACCAACCACCCAAGAATGGAATCGTCGAGCGAAACCACTTGACAACCTCCTAGAAGCAGCTATTCTTACCACCAGACCTTTCTCCATCAATTAGGAATCTGATGCCGTCACTAAACACATTCCTTAAATTGTAGCCATTTGTTGAGTGTTTTTTTTGGTGTCTAAACCGCATATATATCACCATTGCCCTTGATATTCTTAACTGTATATCTCTTAAATGTCAACATATACACGTGTGATTTAGTTTACGAAGATTTTTCAATACCGAGAACCTCGATCAGAGAGTAAAAAAGGCGTAAGGTTCACAATGGTTTAAAATTAAAATGGGTTATACCGGGCTAGGATTCAAGTTACAGGAACAAGGGCCAAACCAACCACCCGAGAATGGAATCGTCGAGCGAAAACACTTGACAACCTCCTAGAAGCAGCTTTTCTTGCCACCAGACCCTTTTCCATCAATTAGGAATCTGATGACGTCACTAAAAACATTCCTTAAATTGTAGCCATTTGTTGAGTGTTTTTTTTTTGGTGTCTAATCCGCATATATATCACCATTGCCCTTGATTTTCTTGACTGTATATCTCTTAAATGTCAACATATACACGTGTGATTTAGTTTACGAAGATTTTTCAATGCCGAGAACCTCGATCAGAGAGTAAAAAAGGCGTAAGTTTCACAATGGTGTAAAATTAAAATGGGATATACCGGGCTAGGATTCGAGTTACAGGAACAAGGGCTAAACCAACCACCCAAGAATGGAATCGTCGAGCGAAAACACTTGACAACCTCCTAGAAGCAGCTTTTCTTGCCACCGGACCTTTCTCCATCAATTTGGAATCTGATGCCGTCACTAAACACATTCCTTAAATTGTGGCCATTTGTTGAGTGTTTTTTTATGTGTCAAATCCACATATATATCACCATTGCCCTTGATTTGCTTGACTGTATATCTCTTAAATGTCAACATATACACGTGTGATTTAGTTTACGAAGATTTTTCAATGCCGAGAACCTCGATCTGAGAGTAAAAAAGGCGTAAGGTTGACAATGGTGTAAAATTAAATTGGGATATACCGGGCTAGGATTCGAGTTACAGGAACAAAGGACAAACCAACCACCCAAGAATGGAATCGTCGAGCGAAAACACTTGACAACCTCCTAGAAGCAGCTTTTCTTGCCACCAGACCCTTTTCCATCAATTAGGAATCTGATGCCGTCACTAAAAACATTCCTTAAATTGTAGCCATTTGTTGAGTGTTTCTTTTTTGGTGTCTAATCCGCATATATATCACCTTTGCCATTGATTTTCGTGACTTTATATCTCTTAAATGTCAACATATACACGTGCTATTTAGTTTACAAAGATTTTTCAATGTCGAGAACCTCGATCATAGAGTAAAAAAGGCGTATGGTTCGCAATGGTGTAAAATTAAAATGGGATATACCGGGCTAGGATTCGAGTTACAGGAACAAGGGCTAAACCAACCACCCAAGAATGGAATCGTCTAGCGAAAACACTTGACAACCTCCTAGAAGCAGCTTTTCTTGCCACCAGACCTTTCTCCATCAATTAGGAATCTGATGCCTTCACTAAACACATTCCTTAAATTGTAGCCATTTGTTGAGTGTTTTTTTTTTGTGTGTCTAATCCGCATATATATCACCATTGCCCTTGATTTTCTTGACTGTATATCTCTTAAATGTCAACATATACACATGCGATTTAGTTTACAAAGATTTTTCAATGTCGAGAACCTCGATCAGAGAGCAAAAAAGGCGCGAGGTTCACAATGGTGTAAAATTAAAATGGGATATACCGGGCTAGGATTCGAATTACAGGAACAAGCGCTAAACCAACCACCCAAGAATGGAATCGTCGAGCGAAAACACTTGACAACCTCCTAGAAGCAGCTTTTCTTGCCACCAGACCCTTTTCCATCAATTTGGAATCTGATGCCGTCACTAAAAACGTTCCTTAAATTGTAGCCATTTGTTGAGTGTTTTTTTTTTGGTGTCTAATCCGCATATATATCACCATTGCCCTTGATTTTCTTGACTGTATATCTCTTAAATGTCAACATATACACGTGTGATTTAGTTTACGAAGATTTTTCAATGCCGAGAACCTCGATCAGGGAGTAAAAAAGGCGTAAGGTTCACAATGGTGTAAAATTAAAATGGGATATACCGGGCTAGGATTCGAGTTACAGGAACAAGGGCAAGCCAACCACCCAAGAATGGAATCGTCGAGCGAAAACACTTGACAACCTCCTAGAAGCAGCTTTTCTTGCCACCAGACCTTTCTCCATCAATTAGGAATCTGATGCCGTCACTAAACACATTCTTTAAATTGTAGCCATTTGTTGAGTGTTTTTTTTTGGTGTCTAATCCGCATATATATCACCATTGCCCTAGATTTTCTTGACTGTATATCTCTTAAATATCAACATATACACGTGTGATTTAGTTTACGATGATTTTTCAATGCCGAGAACCTCGATCAGAGAGTAAAAAAGGCGTAAGGTTCACAATGGTGTAAAATTAAATGGGATATACCGGGCTAGGATTCGAGTTACAGGAACAAGGGCTATACCAACCACCCAAGAATGGAATCGTTGAGCGAAAAAACTTGACAACCTCCTAGAAGCAGCTTTTCTTGCCACCAGACCTTTCTCCATCAATTTGGAATCTGATGCCGTCACTAAACACATTCCTTAGTAGCCATTTGTTGAGTGTTTTTTTTGTGTCTAATCCGCATATATATCACCATTGCCCTTGATATTCTTAACTGCATATCTCTTAAATGTCAACATATACACGTGTGATTTAGTTTACGAAGATTTTTCAGTGCCAAGAACCTCGATCAGAGAGTAAAAAAGCCGTAAGGTTCACAATGGTGTAAAATTAAAATGAGATATACCGGGCTAGGATTCGAGTTACAGGAACAAGGGCCAAACCAACCACCCAAGAATGGAATCGTCGAGCGAAAACACTTGACAACCTCCTAGAAGCAGCTTTTCTTGCCACCAGACCCTTTTCCATCAATTAGAAATCTGATGCCGTCACTAAAAACATTCGTTAAATTGTAGCCATTTGTTAAGTGTTTTTTTGTGTCTAATTCGCATATATATCACCATTGCCCTTGATTTTCTTGATTGTATATCTCTTAAATGTCAACATATATACGTGTGATTTAGTTTACGAAGATTTTTCAATACCGAGAACCTCGATCAGAGAGTAAAAAGGCGTAAGGTTCACAATGGTGTAAAATTAAAATGGGATATACCGGGCTAGGATTCGAGTTACAGAAACCAGGGCCAAACCAACCACCCAAGAATGGAATAGTCTAGCGAAAACACTTGACATCCTCCTAGAAGCAGCTTTTCTTGCCAACAGACCTTTCTCCATCAATTAGGAATTTGATGCAGTCGATAAACACATTCCTTAAATTGTAGCCATTTGTTGAGTGTTTTTTTTTTGTGTCTAATCCGCATATATGTCACCATTGCCCTTGATTTTCTTGACTGTATATCTCTTAAATGTCAACATATACACGTGTGATTTAGTTTACGAAGATTTTTCAATGTCGAGAACCTCGTTCAGAGAGTAAAAAAGGCGTAAGGTTCACAATGGTGTAAAATTAAAATGGGATTTACCGGGCTAGGATTCGAGTTATAGGAACAAGGGCAAAACCAACCACCCAAGAATGGAATCGTCGAGCGAAAACACTTGACAACCTCCTAGAAGCAGCTTTTTTTGCCACCAGACCTTTCTCCATCAATTTGGAATCTGATGCCATTACTAAACACATTCCTTAAATTGTAGCCATTTGTTGAGTGTTTTTTTTTTTGGTGTCTAATCCGCATATATATCACCATTGCCCTTGATTTTCTTGACTATATATCTCTTAAATGTCAACATATACACGTGTGGTTTAGTTTACGAAGATTTTTCAATGCCGAGAACCTCGATCAGAGAGTAAAAAAGGCGTAAGGTTCATAATGGTGTAAAATTAAAATTGGATATACCGGGCTAGGATTCGAGTAACAGGAACAAGGGTAAAACCAACCACCCAAGAATGGAATCATCGAGCGTAAACACTTGACAACCTCCTAGAAGCAGCTTTTCTTGCCACCAGACCTTTCTCCATCAATTTGGAATCGGGTGCCGTCACTAAACACATTTTCCTTAAATTGTAGCCATTTGTTGAGTGTTTTTTTTTTGTGTCTAATCCGGATATATATATCACCATTTCCCTTGATTTTCTTGACTATATGTCTCTTAAATATCAACATATACACGTGTGATTTAGTTTATGAAGATTTTTCAATGCCGAGAACCTCGATTCGAGAGTAAAAAAGGCGTAAGGTTCACAATGGTGTAAAATTAAAATGGGATACACCGGGCTAGGATTCGAGTTACAGGAACAAGGGCAAAACCAACCACCCAAGAATGGAATCGTCGAGCGAAAACACTTGACAACCTCCTAGAAGCAGCTTTTCTTGCCACCAGACCTTTCTCCATCAATTTGGAATCTGATGCCGTCACTAAACACATTCCTTAAATTGTAGCCATTTGTTGAGTGTTTTTTTTGGTGTCTAATCCGCATATATATCACCATTGCCCTTGATTTTCTTGACTGTATATCTCTTAAATGTCAACATATACACGTGTGATTTAGTTTACGAAGATTTTTCAATGCCGAGAACCTCGATCAGAGAGTAAAAAAGGTGTAAGGTTCACGATGGTGTAAAACAAAAATGGGAAATACCGGGCTAGGATTCGAGTTACAGGAACAAGGGCCAAACCAACCACCCAAGAATGGAATCGTCGAGCGAAATCTCTTGACAACCTCTTAGAAGCAGCTTTTCTTGTCACCAGAACTTTCTCCATCAATTAGGAATCTGATGCCGTCACTAAACACATTCGTTAAATTGTAGCCATTTGTTGAGTGTTTTTTTTTTGTGTCTAATCCGCATATATATCACCATTGCCCTTGATTTTCTTGAGAGTATATCTCTTAAATGTCAACATATACAAGTGTGATTTAGTTTACGAAGATTTTTCAATGCCGAGAACCGCGACCAGATAGTAAAAAAGGCGTAACGTTCACAATGGTGTAAAATTAAAATGGGATATACCGGGCAAGGATTCGAGTTACAGGAACAAGGGCTATACCAACCACCCAAGAATGGAATCGTCGAGAGAAAACACTTGACAACCTCCTAGAAGCAGCTTTTCTTGCCACCAGACCTTTCTACATCAATTAGGAATCTGATTGCGCCACTAAACGCCTTCCATAAATTGTAGCCATTTGTTAAGTGTTTTTTTTTGGTTTATAATCCGCATATATATCACCATTGCCCTTGATTTTCTTGACTGTATATCTCTTAAATGTCAACATATACACGTGTGATTTACGAAGATTTTTCAATGCCGAGAAACTCGATCAGAGGGTAAAAAAGACGTAAGGTTCACAATGGTGTAAAACTAAAATGGGAAATACCGGGCTAGGATTCGAGTTACAGGAACAAGGGACAAACCAACCACCCAAGAATGGAATCGTCGAACGAAAACTCTTGACAACCTCCTAAAAGCAGCTTTTCTTTCCACCAGAACTTTCTCCATCAATTAGGAATCTGATGCCGTCACTAAACACATTCCTTAAATTGTAGCCATTTGTTGAGTGTTTTTTTTTTGTCTAATCCGCATATATATCACCATTGCCCTTGATTTTCTTGACAGTATATCTCTTAAATGTCAACATATACACGTCTGATTTAGTTTACGAAGATTTTTCAATGCCGAGAACCTCGATCAGAGAGTAAAAAAGGCGTAAGGTTCACAATGGTGTAAAATTAGAATGGGATATACCGGGCTAGGATTCGAGTCACAGGAACAAGGGCCAAACCAACCACCCAATAATGGAATCGTCGAGCGAAAACACTTGACAACCTCCTAGAAGCAGTTTTTCTTGCCACCAGACATTTCTACATCAATTAGTAATCTGATGCCGTCACTAAACACATTCCTTAAATTGTTGCCATTTGTTGAGTGTTTTTTTTCAGTGTCTAATTCGCATATATATCACCATTGCCATTGATTTTCTTGAGAGTATATCTCTTAAATGTCAACATATACACGTGTGATTTAGTTTACGAAGATTTTTCAATGCCGAGAACCGCGACCAGAGAGTAAAAAAGGCGTAACGTTCACAATGGAGAAAAATTAAAATGGGATATACCGGGCAAGGATTCGAGTTACAGGAACAAGGGCTATACCAACAACCCAAGAATGGAATCGTCGAGAGAAAACACTTGACAACCTCCTAGAAGCAGCTTTTCTTGCCACCAAACCTTTCTCCATTAATTTGGAATCTGATGCCGTCACTAAACACATTCCTTAAATTGTAGTCATTTGTTGAGTGTTTTTTTTTTTGGTGTCTAATTCTCATATATATCACCATTGCCTTGATTTTCTTGACTGTATATCTCTTAAATGTCAACATATACACGTGTGATTTAGTTTACGAAGATTTTTCAATGCCGAGAACCTCGTTCAGAGAGTAAAAAAGGCGTAAGGTTCACAATGGTGTAAAACTAAAATGGGGAATACTGGGCTAGGATTCGAGTTACAGGAACAAGGGCAAAACCAACCACCCAAGAATGGAATCGTCGAACGAAAACTATTGACAACCTCCTAAAAGCAGCTTTTCTTTCCACCAGAACTTTCTCCATCAATTAGGAATCTGATGCCGTCACTAAACACATTCCTTAAATTGTAGCCATTTGTTGAGTGTTTTTTTTTGTGTCTAATCCGCATATATATCACCATTGCCCTTGATTTTCTTGACAGTATATCTCTTAAATGTCAACATATACACGTCTGATTTAGTTTACGAAGATTTTTCAATGCCGAGAACCTCGATCAGAGAGTAAAAAAGGCGTAAGGTTCACAATGGTGTAAAATTAGAATGGGATATACCGGGCTAGGATTCGAGTCACAGGAACAAGGACCAAACCAACCACCCAAGAATGGAATCGTCGAGCGAAAACACTTGAAAACCTCCTAGAAGCAGTTTTTCTTGCCACCAGACATTTCTACATCAATTAGTAATCTGATGCCGTCACTAAACACATTCCTTAAATTGTAGCCATTTGTTGAGTGTTTTTTTTTCGGTGTCTAATTCGCATATATATCACCATTGCCATTGATTTTCTTGACTGTATATATCTTAAATGTCAACATATACACGTGTGATTTAGTTTACGAAGATTTTTCAATGCCGAGAACCTCGATCAGAGAGTTAAAATGGCGTAAGTTTCACAATGGTGTAAAATTAAAATGGGATATACCGGGCTAGGATTCGAGCCACAGGAACAAGGGCCAAACCAACCTCCTAGAAGCAGTTTTTCTTGCCACTAGACATTTCTACATCAATTAGTAATCTGATGCCGTCACTAAACACATTCCTTAAATTGTAGCCATTTGTTGAGTGTTTTTTTTTTGTGTCTAATCCGCATATATATCACCATTGCCATTGATTTTCTTGACTGTATATCTCTTAAATGTCAACATATACACATGTGATTTAGTTTACAAAGATTTTTCAATCCCGAGAACCTCGATCAGAGAGTAAAAAAGGCGTAAGGTTCACAATGGTGTAAAATTAAAATGGGATTTACCGGGCTAGGATTCGAGTTATAGGAACAAGGGCAAAACCAACCACCCAAGAATGGAATCGTCGAGCGAAAACACTTGACAACCTCCTAGAAGCAGCTTTTTTTGCCACCAGACCTTTCTCCATCAATTTGGAATCTGATGCCGTCACTAAACACATTCCTTAAATTGTAGCCATTTGTTGAGTGTTTTTTTTTTGATGTCTAATCCGCATATATATCACCATTGCCCTTGATTTTCTTGACTATATATCTCTTAAATGTCAACATATACACGTGTGGTTTAGTTTACGAAGATTCTTCAATGCCGAGAACCTCGATCAGAGAGTAAAAAAGGCGTAAGGTTCACAATGGTGTAAAATTAAAATTGGATATACCGGGCTAGGATTCGAGTAACAGGAACAAGGCTAAAACCAACCACCCAAGAATGGAATCATCGAGCGTAAACACTTGACAACCTCCTAGAAGCAGCTTTTCTTGCCACCAGACCTTTCTCCATCAATTAGGAATCGGGTGCCGTCACTAAACACATTTTCCTTAAATTCTAGCCATTTGTTGAGTGTTTTTTTTTGTGTCTAATCCGCATATATATATCACCATTTCCCTTGATTTTCTTGACTATATGTCTCTTAAATATCAACATATACACGTGTGATTTAGTTTATGAAGATTTTTCAATGCCGAGAACCTCGATTCGAGAGTAAAAAAGGCGTAAGGTTCACAATGGTGTAAAATTAAAATGGGATACACCGGGGCTAGGATTCGAGTTACAGGAACAAGGGCAAAACCAACCACCCAAGAATGGAATCGTCGAGCGAAAACACTTGACAACCTCCTAGAAGCAGCTTTTCTTGCCACCAGACCTTTCTCCATCAATTTGGAATCTGATGTCGTCACTAAACACATTCCTTAAATTGTAGCCATTTGTTGAGTGTTTTTTTTTGGTGTCTAATCCGCATATATATCACCATTGCCCTTTATTTTCTTGACTGTATATCTCTTAAATGTCAACATATACACGTGTGATTTAGTTTACGAAGATTTTTCAATGCCGAGAACCTCGATCAGAGAGTAAAAAAGGTGTAAGGTTCACGATGGTGTAAAACAAAAATGGGAAATACCGGGCTAGGATTCGAGTTACAGGAACAAGGGCCAAACCAACCACCCAAGAATGGAATCGTCGAGCGAAATCTCTTGACAACCTCTTAGAAGCAGCTTTTCTTGTCACCAGAACTTTCTCCATCAATTAGGAATCTGATGCCGTCACTAAACACATTCGTTAAATTGTAGCCATTTGTTGAGTGTTTTTTTTTTTGTGTCTAATCCGCATATATATCACCATTGCCCTTGATTTTCTTGAGAGTATATCTCTTAAATGTCAACATATACAAGTGTGATTTAGTTTACGAAGATTTTTCAATGCCGAGAACCGCGACCAGAGAGTAAAAAAGGCGTAACGTTCACAATGGTGTAAAATTAAAATGGGATATACCGGGCAAGGATTCGAGTTACAGGAACAAGGGCTATACCAACCACCCAAGAATGGAATCGTCGAGAGAAAACACTTGACAACCTCCTAGAAGCAGCTTTTCTTACCACCAGACCTTTCTCCATCAATTAGGAATCTGATTGCGCCACTAAACGCATTCCATAAATTGTAGCCATTTGTTAAGTGATTTTTTTTGGTGTATAATCCGCATATATATCACCATTGCCCTTGATTTTCTTGCCTGTATATCCCTTAAATGTCAACATATACACGTGTGATTTACGAAGATTTTTCAATGCCGAGAAACTCGATCAGAGGGTAAAAAAGACGTAAGGTTCACAATGGTGTAAAACTAAAATGGGAAATACCGGGCTAGGATTCGAGTTACAGGAACAAGGGCCAAACCAACCACCCAAGAATGGAATCGTCGAACGAAAACTCTTGACAACCTCCTAAAAGCAGCTTTTCTTTCCACCAGAACTTTCTCCATCAATTAGGAATCTGATGCCGTCAGTAAACACATTCCTTAAATTGAAGCCATTTGTTGAGTGTTTTTTTTTGTCTAATCCGCATATATATCACCATTGCCCTTGATTTTCTTGACAGTATATCTCTTAAATGTCAACATATACACGTCTGATTTAGTTTACGAAGATTTTTCATTGCCGAGAACCTCGATCAGAGAGTAAAAAAGGCGTAAGGTTCACAATGGTGTAAAATTAGAATGGGATATACCGGGCTAGGATTCGAGTCACAGGAACAAGGGCCAAACCAACCACCCAATAATGGAATCGTCGAGCGAAAACACATGACAACCTCCTAGAAGAAGTTTTTCTTGCCACCAGACATTTCTACATCAATTAGTAATCTGATGCCGTCACTAAACACATTCCTTAAATTGTAGCCATTTGTTGAGTGTTTTTTTTCAGTGTCTAATTCGCATATATATCACCATTGTCATTGATTTTCTTGAGAGTATATCTCTTAAATGTCAACATATACACGTGTGATTTAGTTTACGAAGATTTTTCAATGCCGAGAACCGCGACCAGAGAGTAAAAAAGGCGTAACGTTCACAATGGTGAAAAATTAAAATGGGATATACCGGGCAATGATTCGAGTTACAGGAACAAGGGCTATACCAACAACCCAAGAATGGAATCGTCGAGAGAAAACACTTGACAACCTCCTAGAAGCAGCTTTTCTTGCCACCAAACCTTTCTCCATTAATTTGGAATCTGATGCCGTCACTAAACACATTCCTTAAATTGTAGTCATTTGTAGAGTGTTTTTTTTTTGGTGTCTAATCCGCATATATATCACCATTGCCTTGATTTTCTTGACTGTATATCTCTTAAATGTCAACATATACACGTGTGATTTAGTTTACGAAGATTTTTCAATGCCGAGAACCTCGATCAGAGAGTAAAAAAGGCGTAAGGTTCACAATGGTGTAAAACTAAAATGGGAAATACCGGGCTAGGATTCGAGTTACAGGAACAAGGGCAAAACCAACCACCCAAGAATGGAATCGTCGAACGAAAACTCTTGACAACCTCCTAAAAGCAGCTTTTCTTTCCACCAGAACTTTCTCCATCAATTAGGAATCTGATGCCGTCACTAAACACATTCCTTAAATTGTAGCCATTTGTTGAGTGTTTTTTTTGTGTCTAATCCGCATATATATCACCATTGCCCTTGATTTGCTTGACAGTATATCTCTTAAATGTCAACATATACACGTCTGATTTAGTTTACGAAGATTTTTCAATGCCGAGAACCTCGATCAGAGAGTAAAAAAGGCGTAAGGTTCACAATGGTGTAAAATTAGAATGGGATATACCGGGCTAGGATTCGAGTCACAGGAACAAGGGCCAAACCAACCACCCAAGAGTGGAATCGTCGAGCGAAAACACTTGAAAACCTCCTAGAAGCAGTTTTTCTTGCCACCAGACATTTCTACATCAATTAGTAATCTGATGCCGTCAGTAAACACATTCCTTAAATTGCAGCCATTTGTTGAGTGTTTTTTTTCGGTGTCTAATTCGCATATATATCACCATTGCCATTGATTTTCTTGACTGTATATATCTTAAATGTCAACATATACACGTGTGATTTAGTTTACGAAGATTTTTCAATGCCGAGAACCTCGATCAGAGAGTTAAAATGGCGTAAGTTTCACAATGGTGTAAAATTAAAATGGGATATACCGGGCTAGGATTCGAGCCACAGGAACAAGGGCCAAACCAACCTCCTAGAAGCAGTTTTTCTTGCCACTAGACATTTCTACATCAATTAGTAATCTGATGCCGTCACTAAACACATTCCTTAAATTGTAGCCATTTGTTGAGTGTTTTTTTTTTGTGTCTAATCCGCATATATATCACCATTGCCCTTGATTTTCTTGACTGTATATCTCTTAAATGTCAACATATACACATGTGATTTAGTTTACAAAGATTTTTCAATCCCGAGAACCTCGATCAGAGTGTAAAAAAGGCGTAAGGTTCACAATGGTGTAAAATTAAATTGGGATATACCGGGCTAGGATTTAAGTTACAGGAACAAGGGCCAAACCAACCACTCAAGAATGGAATCATCGAGCGAAAACACTTGACAACCTCCTAGAAGCAGCTTTTCTTACCACCAGACCTTTCTCCATCAATTAGGAATATGATGCCGTCACTAAACACATTCTTTAAATTATAGCCATTTGTTGAGTGTTTTTTTTGGTGTCTAATCTGCATATATATCACCATTGCCCTTGATTTTCTTGACTGTATATCTCTTAAATGTCAACATATACACGTGTGATTTAGTTTACAAAGATTTTTCAATGCCGAGAACCTCGATCAGAGAGTAAAAAGGTAAAATTAAAATGGGATATACCGGGCTAGGATTCGAGTTACAGGAACAAGGGCCAAACCAACCACCCAAGAATGGAATCGTCGAGCGAAAACACTTGACAACCTCCTAGAAGCAGCTTTTCTTGCCACCAGACCTTTCTCCATCAATTAGGAATCTGATGCCGTCACTAAAAACATTCCTTAAATTGTAGCCATTTGTTGAGTGTTTTTTTTGGTGTCTAATCCGCATATATATCACCATTGCCCTTGATTTTCTTGACTGTATATCTCTTAAATGTCATCATATACACGTGTGATTTAGTTTATGAAGATTTTTCAATGCCGATAACCTCGATTAGAGAGTAAAAAAGGGGTACGGTTCACAATGGTGTAAAATTAAAATGGAACATATCGGGCTAGGATTCGAGTTACAGGAACAAGGGCCAAACCAACCACCCAAGAATGGAATCGTCGAGTGAAAACACTTGACAACCTCCTAGAAGCAACTTTTCTTGCCACCGGACCTTTCTCCATCAATTAGGAATCTGATGCCGTCACTAAACACATTCCTTAAATTGTTGCCATTTGTTGAGTGTTTTTTTTTGGTGTCTAATCCGCATATTTATCACCATTGCCCATGATTTTCTTGACTGTATATCTCTTAAATGTCAACATATACACGTGTGATTTAGTTTACGAAGATTTTTCAATGCCGAGAACCTCGATCAGAGAGTAAAAAAGGCGTAAGGTTCACAATGGTGTAAAATTAAAATGGTATATATCGGGCTAGTATTCGAGTTACGGGAACAAGGGCTATACCAACCACCCAAGAATGGAATCGTCGAGCGAAAACACTTGGCAACCTCCTAGAAGCAGCTTTTCTTGCCACCAGACCTTTCTCCATCAATTTGGAATCTGATGCCGTCACTAAACACATTCCTTAAATTGTGGCCATTTGTTGAGTTTTTTTTTGGTGTCTAATCCGCATATATATCACGATTGCCCTTGATTTTCTTGACTGTATATCTCTTAAATGTCAACATATACACGTGTCATTTAGTTTACGAAGATTTTTCAATGCCGAGAACCTCGATCAAAGAGTAAAAAAGGCGTAAGGTTCACAATGGTGTAAAACTAAAATGGGAAATACCGGGGTAGGATTCGAGTTACAGGAACAAGGGCCAAACCAACAACCCAAGAATGGAATCGTCGAGCGAAAACTTTTGACAACCTCCTAGAAGCAGCTTTTCTTGCCACCAGAACTTTCTCCATCAATTTGGAATCTGATGCCGTCACTAAACACATTCCTTAAATTGTAGCCATTTGTTGAGTGTTTTTTTTTGTGTCTAATCCGCATATATATCACCATTGCCCTTGATTTTCTTGACAGTATATCTCTTAAATGTCAACATATACACGTTTGATTTAGTTTACGAAGAATTTTCAATGCCGAGAACCTCGATCAGAGAGTAAAAAAGGCGTAAGGTTCACAATGGTGTAAAATTAAAATGGGATATACCGGGCTAGGATTCGAGTCACAGGAACAAGGGCCAAACCAACCACCTAAAAATGGAATCGTCGAGCGAAAACACTTGACAACCTCCTAGAAGCAGTTTTTCTTGCCACCAGATATTTCTACATCAATTAGTAATCTGATGCCGTCACTAAACACATTCCTTAAATTGTAGCCATTTGTTGAGTGTTTTTTTTTTGTGTCTAATCCGCATATATATCACCATTGCCCTTGATTTTCTTGACTATATATCTCTTAAATGTCAACATATTCACGTGTGATTTAGTTTACAAAGATTTTTCAATCCCGAGAACCTCGATCAGAGAGTAAAAAAGGCGTAAGGTTCACAATGGTGTAAAATTAAAATGAGATATACCGGGCTAGGATTCGAGTTACAGGAACAAGGGCTAAACTAACCACTCAAGAATGGAATCGTCGAGCGAAAACACTTGACAACCTCCTAGAAGCAGCTTTTCTTGCCACCAGACCTTTCTCCATCAATTAGGAATATGATGCTGTCACTAAACACATTCCTTAAATTATAGCCATTTGTTGAGTGTTTTTTTGGTGCCTAATATGCATATATATCATCATTGCCCTTGATTTTCTTGACTGTATATCTCTTAAATGTCAACATATACATGTGTGATTTAGTTTACGAAGATTTTTCAATGCCGAGAACCTCGATCAGAGAGTAAAAAAGGCGTAAGTTTCACAATGGTGTAAAATTAAAATGGGATATACCAGGCTAGGATTCGAGTTACAGGAACAAGGGCCAAACCAACCACCCAAGAATGGAATCGTCGAGCGAAAACACTTGACAACCTCCTAGAAGCAGCTTTTCTTGCCACCAGACCTTTCTCCATCAATTTGGAATCTGATGCCGTCACTAAACACATTCCTTAAATTGTAGCCATTTGTTGAGTTTTTTTTTTGGTGTCTTATACGCATATATATCATGATTGCCCTTGATTTTCTTGACTGTATATCTCTTAAATGTCAACATATACACGTGTGATTTAGTTTACGAAGATTTTTCAATGCCGAGAACCTCGATCAGAGAGTAAAAAAGGCGTAAGGTTCACAATGGTGTAAAACTAAAATGGGAAATACCGGGCTAGGATTCGAGTTACAGGAACAAGGGCCAAACCAACAACCCAAGAATGGAATCGTCGAGCGAAAACTTTTGACAACCTCCTAGAAGCAGCTTTTCTTGCCACCAGAACTTTCTCCATCAATTAGGAATCTGATGCCGTCACTAAACAAATTCCTTAAATTGTAGCCATTTGCTGAGTGTTTTTTTTTTGTGTCTAATCCGCATATATATCACCATTGCCCTTGATTTTCTTGACAGTATATCTCTTAAATGTCAACATATACACGTTTGATTTAGTTTACGAAGAATTTTCAATGCCGAGAACCTCGATCAGAGAGTAAAAAAGGCGTAAGGTTCACATTGGTGTAAAATTAAAATGGGATATACCGGGCTAGGATTCGAGTCACAGGAACAAGGGCCAAACCAACCACCTAAAAATGGAATCGTCGAGCGAAAACACTTGACAACCTCCTAGAAGCAGTTTTTCTTGCCACCAGATATTTCTACATCAATTAGTAATCTGATGCCGTCACTAAACACATTCCTTAAATTGTAGCCATTTGTTGAGTGTTTTTTTTTTGTGTCTAATCCGCATATATATCACCATTGCCCTTGATTTTCTTGACTATATATCTCTTAAATGTCAACATATTCACGTGTGATTTAGTTTACAAAGATTTTTCAATCCCGAGAACCTCGATCAGAGAGTAAAAAAGGCGTAAGGTTCACAATGGTGTAAAATTAAAATGAGATATACCGGGCTAGGATTCGAGTTACAGGAACAAGGGCTAAACTAACCACTCAAGAATGGAATCGTCGAGCGAAAACACTTGACAACCTCCTAGAAGCAGCTTTTCTTGCCACCAGACCTTTCTCCATCAATTAGGAATATGATGCCGTCACTAAACACATTCCTTAAATTATAACCATTTGTTGAGTGTTTTTTTGGTGCCTAATATGCATATATATCATCATTGCCCTTGATTTTCTTGACTGTATATCTCTTAAATGTCAACATATACATGTGTGATTTAGTTTACGAAGATTTTTCAATGCCGAGAACCTCGATCAGAGAGTAAAAAAGGCGTAAGTTTCACAATGGTGTAAAATTAAAATGGGATATACCGGGCTAGGATTCGAGTTACAGGAACAAGGGCCAAACCAACCACCCAAGAATGGAATCGTCGAGCGAAAACACTTGACAACCTCCTAGAAGCAGCTTTTCTTGCCACCAGACCTTTCTCCATCAATTTGGAATCTGATGCCGTCACTAAACACATTCCTTAAATTGTAGCCATTTGTTGAGTTTTTTTTTTTTGGTGTCTTATCCGCATATATATCATGATTGCCCTTGATTTTCTTGACTGTATATCTCTTAAATGTCAACATATACACGTGTGATTTAGTTTACGAAGATTTTTCAATGCCGAGAACCTCGATCAGAGAGTAAAAAAGGCGTAAGGTTCACAATGGTGTAAAACTAAAATGGGAAATACCGGGCTAGGATTCGAGTTACAGGAACAAGGGCCAAACCAACAACCCAAGAATGGAATCGTCGAGCGAAAACTTTTGACAACCTCCTAGAAGCAGCTTTTCTTGCCACCAGAACTTTCTCCATCAATTAGGAATCTGATGACGTCACTAAACAAATTCCTTAAATTGTAGCAATTTGTTGAGTGTTTTTTTTTTGTGTCTAATCCGCATATATATCACCATTGCCCTTGATTTTCTTGACAGTATATCTCTTAAATGTCAACATATACACGTTTGATTTAGTTTACGAAGAATTTTCAATGCCGAGAACCTCGATCAGAGAGTAAAAAAGGTGTAAGGTTCACAATGGTGTAAAATTAAAATGGGATATACCGGGCTAGGATTCGAGTCACATGAACAAGGGCCAAACCAACCACCTAAGAATGGAATCGTCGAGCGAAAACACTTGACAACCTCCTAGAAGCAGTTTTTCTTGCCACCAGACATTTCTACATCAATTAGTAATCTGATGCCGTCACTAAACACATTCCTTAAATTGTAGCCATTTGTTGAGTGTTTTTTTTTTGTGTCTAATCCGCATATATATCACCATTGTCCTTGATTTTCTTGACTATATACCTCTTAAATGTCAACATATACACGTGTGATTTAGTTTACAAAGATTTTTCAATCCCGAGAACCTCGATCAGAGAGTAAAAAAGGCGTAAGGTTCATAATGGTGTAAAATTAAAATGGGATATATCGGGCAAGGATTTAAGTTACAGGAACAAGGGCCAAACTAACCACTCAAGAATGGAATCGTCGAGCGAAAACACTTGACAACCTCCTAGAAGCAGCTTTTCTTGCCACCAGACCTTTCTCCATCAATTAGGAATATGATGCCGTCACTAAACACATTCCTTAAATTATAGCCATTTGTTGAGTGTCTTTTTTGTGTCTAATCTGCATGTATATCATCATTACCCTTGATTTTCATGACTGTATATCTCTTAAATGTCAACATATACATGTGTGATTTAGTTTACGAAGATTTTTCATTGCCGAGAACCTCGATCAGAGAGTAAAAAAGGCGTAAGTTTCACAATGGTGTAAAATTAAAATGGGATATACCAGGCTAGGATTCGAGTTACAGGAACAAGGGCCAAACCAACCACCCAAGAATGGAATCGTCGAGCGAAAACACTTGACAACCTCCTAGAAGCAGCTTTTCTTGCCGCCAGAGCTTTCTACATCAATTAGGAATCTGATGCCGTCACTAAACACATTCCTTAAATTTTAGCCATTTATTGAGTGTTTTTTTTTTGTGTCTAATCCGCATATATATCACCATTTCCCTTGATTTTCTTGACTGTATATCGCTTAAATGTCAACATATTCACGTGTGATTTAGTTTACGAAGATTTTTCAATGCTAAGAAACTCGATCAGAGAGTAAAAAAGGCGTAAGGTTCACAATGGTGTAAAATTAAAATGAGATATACCGGGCTAGGATTCGAGTTACAGGAACAAGGGCCAAACCAACCACCCAAGAATGGAATCGTCGAGCAAAAAAACTTGACAACCTCCTAGAAACAGCTTTTCTTGCCACCAGACCGTTCTCCATCAATTAGGAATCTGATGCTGTCACTAAAAATATTCCTTAAATTGTAGCCATTTGTTGAGTGTTTTTTTTGGTGTCTAATCCGCATATATATCACCATTGCCCTTGATTTTGTTGACCGTAAATCTCTTAAATGTCATCATATACACGTGTGATTTAGTTTACGAAGATTTTTCAATGCCGATAACCTCGATTAGAGAGTAAAAAAGGCGTACGGTTCACAATGGTGTAAAATTAAAATGGGATATACCGGGCTAGGATTCGAGTTACAGGAACAAGGGCCAAACCAACCACTCAAGAATGGAATCGTCGCGTGAAAACACTTGACAGCCTCCTAGAAGCAGCTTTTCTTGCTACCGGACCTTTCTCCATCAATTAGGAATTTGATGCCGTCACTAAACACATTCCTTAAATTGTAGCCATTTGTTGAGTGTTTTTTTTGGTGTCTAATCCGCATATTTATCACCATTGCCCATGATTTTCTTGACTGTATATCTCTTAAATGTCAACATATACACGTGTGATTTAGTTTACGAAGATTTTTCAATGCCGAGAACCTCGATCAGAGAGTAAAAAAGGCGTCAGGTTCACAATGGTGTAAAATTAAAATGAGATATACCGGGCTAAGATTCGAGTTACAGGAACAAGGGCCAAACCAACCACCGAAGAATGGAATCGTCGAGCGAAAACACTTGACAACCTCCTAGAAGCAGCTTTTCTTGCCACCAGACCTTTCTCCATCAATTAGGAATCTAATGCCGTCACTAAACACATTCCTTAAATTTTAGCCATTTGTTGAGTGTTTTTTTTGTGTCTAATCCGCATATATATCACCATTTCCCTTGATTTTCTTGACTGTATATCTCTTAAATGTCAACATATTCACGTGTGATTTAGTTTACGAAGATTTTTCAATGCCAAGAAACTCGATCAGAGAGTAAAAAAGGCGTAAGGTTCACAATGGTGTAAAATTAAAATGAGATATACCGGGCTAGGATTCGAGTTACAGGAACAAGGGCCAAACCAACCACCCAAGAATGGAATCGTCGAGCAAACACACTTGACAACCTCCTAGAAGCAGCTTTTCTTGCCACCAGACCTTTCTCCATCAATTAGGAATCTGATGCCGTCACTAAAAACATTCCTTAAATTGTAGCCATTTGTTGAGTGTTTTTTTTTATGTCTAATCCGCATATATATCAACATTGCCCTTGATTTTCTTGACTGTATATCTCTTAAATGTCATCATATACACGTGTGATTTAGTTTACGAAGATTTTTCAATGCTGATAACCTCGATTAGAGAGTAAAAAAGGCGTACGGTTCACAATGGTGTAAAATTAAAATGGGATATACCGGGCTAGGATTCGAGTTACAGGAACAAGGGCCAAACCAACCACCCAAGAATGGAATCGTCGAGTGAAAAAACTTGACAACCTCCTAGAAGCAGCTTTTCTTGCTACCGGACCTTTCTCCATCAATTAGGAATCTGATGTCGTCACTAAACATATTCCTTAAATTGTAGCCATTTGTTGAGTGTTTTTTTTGGTGTCTAATCCGCATATTTATCACCATTACCCATGATTTTCTTGACTGTATATCTCTTAAATGTCAACATATACACGTGTAATTTAGTTTACGAAGATTTTTCAATGCCAAGAAACTCGATCAGAGAGTAAAAAAGGCGTAAGGTTCACAATGGTGTAAAATTAAAATGAGATATACCGGGCTAGGATTCGAGTTACCGGAACAAGGGCCAAACAACCACCCAAGAATGGAATCGTCGAACAAAAACACTTGACAACCTCCTAGAAGCAGCTTTTCTTGCCACCAGACCTTTCTCCATCAATTAGGAATCTGATGCCGTCACTAAAAACATTCCTTAAATTGTAGCCATTTGTTGAGTGTTTTTTTTGTGTCTAATCCGCATATATATCACCATTGCCCTTGATTTTCTTGACTGTATATCTCTTAAATGTCATCATATACACGTGTGATTTAGTTTACGAAGATTTTTCAATGCTGATAACCTCGATTAGAGAGTAAAAAAGGCGTACGGTTCACAATGGTGTAAAATTAAAATGGGATATACCGGGCTAGGATTCGAGTTACAGGAACAAGGGCCAAACCAACCACCCAAGAATGGAATCGTCGAGTGAAAAAACTTGACAACCTCCTAGAAGCAGCTTTTCTTGCTACCGGGCCTTTCTCCATCAATTAGAAATCTGATGTCGTCACTAAACACATTCCTTAAATTGTAGCCATTTGTTGAGTGTTTTTTTTTTTTGGTGTCTAATCCGCATATTTATCACCATTAACCATGATTTTCTTGACTGTATATCTCTTAAATGTCAACATATACACGTGTGATTTAGTTTACGAAGATTTTTCAATGCCGATAACCTCGATCTGAGAGTAAAAAAGGCGTAAGGTTCACAATGGTGTAAAATTAAAATGGGACATACCGGGCTAGGATTCGAGTTACTGGAACAAGGGTCAAACCAACCTCCTAGAAGCAGCTTTTCTTGCCACCAGACATTTCTCCATCAATTAGGAATCTGATGCCGTCACTAAACACATTCCTTAAATTGTAGCCATTTGTTGAGTGTTTTTTTTTGTGTCTAATCCGCATATATATATCATCATTGTCCTTGATTTTCTTGACTGTATATCTCTTAAATGTCAACATATACACGTGTGATTTAGTTTACGAAGATTTTTCAATCCTGAGAACCTCAATCAGAGAGTAAAAAAGGCGTACGGTTCACAATGGTGTAAAATTAAAATGGGATATACCGGGCCAGGATTCAAGTTACAGGAACAAGGGCCAAACCAACCACCCAAGAATGTAATCGTCGACTGAAAACACTTGACAACCTCCTAGAAGCACCTTTTCTTGCCACCAGACCTTTCTCCATCAATTAGGAATCTGATGCCGTCACTAAACACATTCCTTAAATTGTAGCTATTTGTTGAGTGTTTTTTTTTGTGTCTAATCTGCATATATATCACCATTGCCCTTGATTTTCTTAACTGTATATCTCTTAAATGTCAACATATACACGTGTGATTTAGTTTACGAAGATTTTTCAATGCCGAGAACCTTGATCAGAGAGTAAAAAAGTCGTAAGGTTCACAATGATGTAAAATTAAAATGGGATATACCGGTCTAGGATTCGAGTTACAGGAACAAGGGCCAAACGAACCACCCAAGAATGGAATAGTCGAGCGAAAACACTTGACAACCTCCTAGAAGCAGCTTTTCATGCCACCAGACCTTTCTCCATCAATTTGAAATCTGATGCCGTCACTAAACACATTCCTTAAATTGTAGCCATTTGTTGAGTGTTTTTTTGGTGTCTAATCCACATATATATCACCATTGCCCTTGATATTCTTGACTGTATATCTCTTAAATGTCAACATATACACGTGTGATTTAGTTTACGAAGATTTGTCAATGCCGAGAACCTCGATCAGAGAGTAAAAAAGGCGTAAGGTTCACAATGGTGTAAAATTAAAATGCGATATACCGGGCTAGGATTCGTGTTACAGGAACAAGGGCCAAACCAACCACCCAAGAATGGAATCGTCGAGCGAAAACACTTGACAACCTCCTAGAAGCAGCTTTTCTTGCCACCAGACCCTTCTCCATCAATTAGGAATCTGATGCCGTCACTAAAAACATTCCTTAAATTGTAGCCATTTGTTGAGTGTTTTTTTTGGTGTCTAATCCGCATATATATCACCATTTCCCTTGATTTTCTTGACTGTATATCTTTTAAATGTCAACATATAGACGTGTGATTTAGTTTACGAAGATTTTTCAACGCCGAGGACCTCGATCAGAGAGTAAAAAAGGCGTAAGGTTCACAATGGTGTAAAATTAAAATGGGATATACCGGGCTAGGATTCGAGTCATAGTAACAAGGGCCAAACCAACCACCTAAGAATGGAATCGTCAAGCGAAAACACTTGACAACCTCCTAGAAGCATTTTTTCTTTCCACCAGACCTTTCTCCATCAATTCGGAATTTGATCCAGTCAATAAACACATTCCTTAAATTGTAGCCATTTGTTGAGTGTTTTTTTTTGTGTCTAATCCGCATATATATCAAAATTTCCCTTGATATTCTTGACTGTATATCTCTTAAATGTCAGCATATACACGTGTGATTTAGTTTACGAAGATTTTTCAATGCCGAGAACCTCGATCAGAGAGTAAAAAAGGCGTAAGGTTCACAATGGTGTAAAATTAAAATGGGATATACCGGGCTAGGATTCGAGTTACATGAACAAGGGCCAAACCAACCACCCAAGAATGGAATCGTCGAGCGAAAACACTTGACAACCTCCTTGAAGCAGCTTTTCGTGCCACCAGACCCTTCTCCATCAATTAGGAATCTGATGTCGTCACTCAAAACATTCCTTAAATTGTAGCCATTTGTTGAGTGTTTTTTTTTTGGTGTCTAATCCGCATATATATCACCATTGCCCAAGATTTTCTTGATTGTATATCTCTTAAATGTCAACATATACACGTGTGATTTAGTTTACGAAGATTTTTCAATGCCGAGGACCTCGATCAGAGAGTAAAAAAGGCGTAAGGTTCACAATGGTGTAAAATTAAAATGGGATATACCGGGCTAGGATTCGAGTTACAGGAACAAGGCCAAACCAACCACCCAAGAATGGAATCGTCGAGCGAAAACACTTGACAACCTATTAGAAGCAGCTTTTCTTGCCACCAGACCTTTCTTCATCAATTAGGAATTTTATCCAGTCAATAAACACATTCCTTAAATTGTAGCCATTTGTTGAGTATTTTTGTTGGTGTCTAATCTGCATATATATCACAATTGCCCTTGATTTTCTGGACTGTATATCTTTTAAATGTCAACATATACACGTGCGATTTAGTTTACAAAGATTTTTCAATGCCGAGAACCTTGATCAGAGGGTAAAAAAGACGTAAGGTTCACAATGGTGTAAAATTAAAATGGGATATACCGGGCTAGGATTTGTGTTACAGTAACTAGGGCTAAACCAACCACCCAAGAATGGAATCGTCGAGCGAAAACACTTGACAACCTCCTAGAAGCAGCTTTTCTTACCACCAGACCTTTCTCCATCAATTTGGAATCTGATGCCGTCACTAAACACATTCCTTAAATTGTAGCCATTTGTTGAGTGTTTTTTTTTGGTGTCTAATCCGCATATATATCACCATTGCCCTTGATTTTCTTGACTGTATATCTCTTAAATGTCAACATATACACGTGTGATTTAGTTTACGAAGATTTTTCAATGCCGAGAACCTCGATCAGAGAGTAAATAAGGCGTAAGGTTCACAATGATGTAAAATTAAAATGGGATATACCGGGCTAGGATTCGAGTTACCGAAACAAGGGCCAAACCAACCACCCAAGAATGGAATAGTCGAGCGAAAACACTTGACAACCTCCTAGAAGCAGCTTTTCATGCCACCAGACCTTTCTCCATCAATTTGGAATCTGATGCCGTCACTATACACATTCCTTAAATTGTTGCCATTTGTTGAGTGTTTTTTTTTTGGTGTCTAATCCACATATATATCACCATTGCCCTTGATTTTGTTGACTGTATATCTCTTAAATGTCAACATATACACGTGTGATTTAGTTTACGAAGATTTTTCAATGCCGAGAACCTTCATCAGAGAGTAAAAAAGGCGTAAGGTTCACAATGGTGTGAAATTAAAATGGGATATACCGGGCTAGGATACGAGTTACAGGAACAAGGGACAAACCAACCACCCCAGAATGGAATCATCGATCGAAAACACTTGACAACCTCCTAGAAGCAGCATTTCTTGCCACCAGACCTTTATCCATCAATTAGGAATCTGATGCCGTCACTAAACACATTCCTTAAATTGTAGCCATTTGTTAAGTGTTTTTTTTTTGGTGTCTAATCCGCATATATATCACCATTGCCCTTGATTTTCTTGATTGTATATCTCCTAAATGTAACATATACACGTGTGATTTAGTTTACGAAGATTTTTCAATTCCAAGAACCTCGATCAAAGAGTATAAAAGGCGTAAGTTTCACAATGTTGTAAAGTTAAAATGGGATGTACCGGGCTAGGATTCGAGTTACAGGAACAAAGGCCAAAACAACCACCCAAGAATGGAATCGTCGAGCGAAAACTCTTTACAACCTCCTAGAAGCAGCTTTTCTTGCCACCAGACCCTTCTCCATCAATTAGGAATCTGATTTCGTCACTAAAAACATTCCGTAAATTGTAGCCATTTGTTGAGTGTTTTTTTTTTGGTGTCTAATCCGCATATATATCACCATTTCCCTTGATTTTCTTGACTGTATATCTCTTAAATGTCAACATATACACGTGTGATTTAGTTTACGAAGATTTTTCAATGCCGAGGACCTCGATCAGAGAGTAAAAAAGGCGTAAGGTTCACAATGGTGTAAAATTAAAATGAGATATACCGGGCTAGGATTCGAGTTACAGGAACAAGGCCAAACCAACCACCCAAGAATGGAATCGTCGAGCGAAAACACTTGACAACCTCCTAGAAGCAGCTTTTCTTGCCACCAGACCTTTCTCCATCAATTAATAATTTTATCCAGTCAATAAACACATTCCTTAAATTGTAGTCATTTGTTGAGTGTTTTTTTGGTGTCTAATCTGCATATATATCACAATTGCCCTTGATTTTCTGGACTGTATATCTTTTAAATGTGAACATATACACGTGCGATTTAGTTTACGAAGATTTTTCAATGCCGAGAACCTCGATCAGAGAGTAAATAAGGCGTAAGGTTCACAATGGTGTAAAATTAAAATTGGATATACCGGGCTAGGATTTGAGTTACAGGAACAAGGGCCAAACCAACCACTAAATAATGGAATCGTCGAGCGAAAACACTTGACAACCTTCTAGAAGCAGCTTTTCTTGCCACCAGACCTTTCTCCGTCAATTTGGAATCTGATGCCGTTACTAAACACATTCCTTAAATTGTAGCCATTTGTTGAGTGGTTTTTTTTCTGTGTCTAATCCGCATATATATCACCATTGCCCTTGATTTTCTTGACTGTATATCTCTTAAATGTCAACATATACACGTGTGATTTAGTTTACGAAGATTTTTCAATCCTGAGAACCTCGATCAGAGAGTAAAAAGGCGTAAGGTTCACAATGGTGTAAAATTAAATTGGGATATACCGGGCTAGGATTCAAGTTACAGGAATAAGGGCCAAACCAACCACCCAAGAATGGAATCGTCGGCTGAAAACACTTGACAACCTCCTAGAAGCAGCTTTTCTTTCCACCAGACCTTTCTCCATTAATTCGGAATTTGATCTAGTCAATAAACACATTCCTTAAATTGTAGCCATTTGTTGAGTGTTTTTTTTTTTGTGTCTAATCCGCATATATATCAAAATTTCCCTTGATATTCTTGACTGTATATCTCTTAAATGTCAACATATACACGTGTGATTTAGTTTACGAAGATTTTTCAATGCCGAGAACCTCGATCAGAGAGTAAAAAAGGCGTAAGGTTCACAATGGTGTAAAATTAAAATGGGATATACCGGGCTAGGATTCGAGTTACAGGAACAAGGGCCAAACCAACCACCCAAGAATGGAATCGTCGAGCAAAAACACTTGACAACCTCCTAGTAGCAGTTTTTCTTGCCACCAGACCCTTCTACATCAATTAGGAATCTGATGTCGTCACTAAAAACATTCCTTAAATTGTAGCCATTTGTTGAGTGTTTTTTTTTGTGTCTAATCCGCATATATATCATCATTGCCCTTGATTTTCTTGACTGTATATCTCTTAAATGTCAACATATACACGTGTGATTTAGTTTACGAAGATTTTTCAATGCCGAGGACCTCCATCAGAGAGTAAAAAAGGCGTAAGGTTCACAATGGTGTAAAATTCAAATGGGATATACCGGGCTAGGATTCGAGTTACAGGAACAAGGCCAAACCAACCACCCAAGAATGGAATCGTCTAGCGAAAACACTTGACAACCTCCTAGAAGCCGCTTTTCTTGCCACCAGACCTTTCTCCATCAATTAGGAATTTTATCCAGTCAATAAACACATTACTTAAATTGTAGCCATTTGTTGAGTGTTTTTTTTGGTGTCTAATCTGCATATATATCACAATTGCCCTTGATTTTCTGGACTGTATATCTTTTAAATGTCAACATATACACGTGCGATTTAGTTTACGAAGATTTTTCAATGTCGAGAACCTTGATTAGAGTGTAAAAAAGACGTAAGGTTCACAATGGTGTAAAATTAAAATGGGATATACCGGGCTAGGATTTGTGTTACAGGAGCTAGGGCTAAACCTGTCACACCCTGGCTTTGCGGAAGCGTGGGTTTATTTGGTGTGACTTCTTAATACCATAGCTTAATCACAACAAAGCTATATGAAAATAAAACCATGCAGATCATCCATTGATTTAAGTTTGAAAAGTAAAATACCACAACATTGTCTTAATGCGTTGACACATGCAACGGAAATTACAACCTAATAACATAAAAACATTGTTTGAAAGACAAAACCACAAACTTAAGATAGACGTAGTTTAAGAACTGTGACTCGTCCAGGTAGAAGCCACAACCCCTAAACTTGGATGATCCCATAACTTTAACGCAGCGTGAAAACGTAGCATACCGTGCCAGATCCTTAGTCCCCTGAAATACATGTAAGTTGGAAAAATCAACAAAAATGTTGAGCGAGTTCATGTGTAGTGAGTATGTAAAACCTTTGTAAGTATGAAAATCCCTGGTATGTAGCAAATAAGGAAAAAGAGATCGATTAATGTGTAGCTAATACATTAATAAGTGACATGGCCTAGGAAGCACTCAAACCTGTAACGCGGATTTCGTACCGGTCCTTCCGGCGGAACGACATAGTCACCACATGCAGCCACACGCTGGCCAATGTGTGGGGCTCGCAACACCCGATAGATCTATCACTCATGCCTCTCGGTCCTTATACAAGGATTAATGGTCTTACGATAATAGCCTATCCAGTCACGTGATCTAGCAGTAGGTTCCTTAGCTAATCATACCGTGTATAAAACGTTTGTAGTAAATGTAACATGTATTTCACCCCCGCAGTTTAAAAAAAACTGAAAACAGTTAAGAGAAAAGGGGGAGCATGAACTCACCGAAGTGCGTCTCTAAAAAGTATCTCCCAGAAAATCTGATGTGCGACGACCTACACGTACTAACTTCTATTAGACGGACGGCCGTGCCTTAGTTTAAGGTTTAATGTCTTTGGGAAATAGTTAGGCAACTATTTCGTGTTTGCACTTCGTAATTATTTTGTAAATATATTCCTTCCCAAGGATGGGGGATTTAATACATGTGCGTTCGTATAACTTCGAAATATATTATTAAGTCTCACTTAATCAAATATATTTTATTTCATTTGTCTAAAATACTTTATTCCCAAAATATAAATATTCTTTCCAAAAATATTATATTTTATTCCATCTAATTTTCCAAAATAATACTTTTGTCAAAATACGCGTTTAAGAGTATTTTCTGAAAATACGTAAGTTACGGATAAAGATCGGGTGGTATTAATAATACCGTTGTAACTTAAATATTTATTGTGAGGGCGTTCGAATTATTTTGGAGCCGTGAATATTTAGTAATATTATTTTTACCCTAAAAAAATAATATTTACGTAGTTCACAAAATAATCATAAAAAATTTCACAAGCGTTGTTATGGAAAATATATACTAAATATATATTTTAGCAAGTTTTATTTTGTGAAAATCCCACCTCCGACACTTGGAAGTTTCGTAATAAAAATCGTGGCGAAAGTTATTTGGGAAAACAAGTTAAAAATATATCCGTAACACTTGTGATAAAAAAATATTTACAAGTGTTAGATTTTTGGAAAATTTCGCCAGAGTTTCCTCTGTAACTGGAGGTGGCCACGCTTACCAGCGTATCATTTTCTTTTAAAATTTCAAATCAACAATGTTCCCAACATCAATAACAAACAATATTCCAACATCATACTAGTTCAAAAATATCACAAACGTATGAACTTGTGGGTTGTGTAAAAGTGTGTAGTAACTTCCCATTATTTTTAATAGATCTTTCTATTTTTATAAATGGAATCGGTTTCTCGAAAATCTTATTTTTACAGAAAATGCATTTGTACATTTTCTAGTCAAAAATTTCAAAAGTAATTCTTTTGTTAGAACTGTTTGTCATACAAGTGTCTACACACTTGTGTGTTTACAAAAATTACCTTTGTTTTGGAAAGATCCAGCTTTAAAAATATGATTTCTTTTGACACTTGGTCCTTTGAAAATACCACTTGTAGATCCGTAGATCTACTAGTTTAGAACTCCATTTTGTAAGAAAATTGTTTTTACACAAGTTCATGGTTATAAGTAGTAGTGTTCTTCATCTACCACTTTTCACACTAAAACATACACTAGGTCATGTTCCATGAACATGACTTAGTCGGGTTAGATGACGATCCGAACTAACACTAGCATAAAACAACACTAAATAATCATAATAAAACAAGTCTTATAAGTTTTACACCAATATTCATCTATTAACCACTTTGTTTATATTATTTTAGTAGACTTTAAATTTTGTTCTTACATGATCATAAATTTCAACCGTCAAAATTCTTATTAACCACTTTAGAATGGATCAAAAAGGCGTTTAAAGTCACTTACTACTAGCTCGAGGCTAGGGAAGAAACTAGTCGAAAAGCGAGTGGTTAAAAGCGTTGAGGTGAGGTCCTTGACGATCCGCAAGCACCGGGCTTCCTCGTATGTGATCCTCCACACTAGAGTGTATGTAAAATAACAAGTTTGAAAATTGAAAGTGGTGATGGATGGCTGTGAGGTCTCGGCCGATCAAAGAGAGGGAAAGGAGAGAGTGGAGTTTTTGTGGTGTGAGTGTTAATGTGATCCTAGAGATATATTTATAAACCATTCATTTCTATTATCCATTAGTTAAGATGTATTGTATATATTAGGCAAGCCATATTATAATAATCGAAATTGGGTGGGTGTTCCCTAGGGGGAACCAAATTCGTTTATAAGGGGAAGGTTTCATGGTTCATTTCTAACTAAGTAGTTAGTGATAGGTTATGTTTAGTTTATTTAATTTAGTTTAGTGTAGTTTGTGGGTAGTAAATTATAACGGGTGTTAGGGTATTCGGGGACCCTAACTGGCTCAGAAAAAAGAAAACAATGTCATAGTCAATAATTTTATGTCCCGGGTTAAGTCCGGTTGTTCGATCGGATTTCACTCCGTTAAAGTGTTAAATAGGTATATAAAGTGTCGTTATTATTTCTTTTAGTGACACAATTTATTCCCGACACTTTGGAAAGTGTCTAGTAATATTTTTCTCATGTTATGGCACTTTACTAGTTAGCTAATTGCTGAATTTTTATTTAAAGTGCAGAATTTTGTACTCAAAGTACGTTCTAGGCACATCCGGTCACTATAATTATCACCTATTGACGCAGTTCTACAATCCTCACCTCCCTACACTCCCTACTAGTGTAGTAATCTATTCCCGGCTCATACTGGCTTAGAGACAGTAACTGTCTGATGCTGGCTATGTCAGCATGTTTACTGGGTATCCCGTATAGTGTGCTCACTGTGCTTTTTGTGCATCAAGGTTGTCACTGATGTTTGTGTAAAAATAATAGAGTGACAGTATAAAATGTGATGCATGAGTATGTACGTATCAGAAATCAGTAAGCAGTTTAATCACAGTTGTAAGCAAGCACAGTAATTACGCGGTAATTAAATATTAATTAATTTGTACGGATACCTGGTTTGGCGAGGGTTGTCACATTCTCCCCCCGTTAAAGAAATTTCGTCCCGAAATTTAAGTTCTGCTACTAGATGCAGGGTTCTTAGGAAATAAATGGGGGTATTTCTCTTTCATCCGATCCTCACGTTCCCACGTGAATTCAAGTCCATGCCTAGCATTCCAACGAACTTTGACGAGTTTGACACTGCTCCTGCGAGTTTTGTTAACCTTCCAATCCGTGACCTCGACAGGTTCTTCAGTGAAGTGGAGCGTGTCGTCGATATGAACTTCGTCAGCAGGAATGATCACTGTATCTTGTGTTGGACTTTTTCTCAAATTGGATACATGTAATGTATCGTGAACACCATGGAGTTCAGCAGGTAGGTCCAACTTGTAGGCTACAAGCCCAATCCTTTGCAGGATTCTGAAAGGACCAATGTAACGCGGATTCAACTTCCCACGCTTTCCGAAGCGTGCCACACCCTTCCAGGGTGAAACTTTCAATAAAACCATCTCTCCAACTTGGAATTCCAAATGTTTCCGGTTTGGATCTGCATAGGCTTTCTGTCTGTCGCGAGCCGCTTCGATGCGTTTTCGAATCTGCGCAATCTTGTCTGTCGTCTCTTGGACTATTTCGGGACCAACAAGCTGCCTATCACCTGCGTCAGCCCGGCATAGGGGTGATCGACACTTGCGTCCGTAAAGAGCTTCAAATGGCGCGGCTCCAATGCTGGTGTGGTAGCTGTTGTTGTATGAGAATTCGGCCAATGGTAAATGCTTATCCCAGCTACCACCAAGATCCATTACACATGCTCTCAGCATATCCTCCAATGTCTGAATAGTTCTTTCACTTTGGCCATCAGTTTGCGGATGAAATGCAGTACTTAGGTTCAATTGCGAGCCAAAAGCTTCTTGGAAGGATTACCATATCCTTGATATAAATCTCCCATCTCTATCAGAGATGATCGAGAGAGGCACTCCATGACGTGCAACAATTTCTCGCATGTATATTTCCGCAAGTTTACTCGTATTGTCCTTCTCTTTGATTGGCAAGAAGTGCGCGGACTTTGTAAGGCGGTCAACTATCACCCAAATAGTATCATGACCCCTGGGCGTCCTTGGCAACTTCGTTATAAAATCCATTGAAATCTGTTCCCATTTCCACTTGGGAATTTCGGGTTGTTGCAGAAGTCCCGAAGGCTTCTGGTATTCAGCTTTCACCTTGGCACACGTCAAACATTTGCTAACATAAACAGCTACGTCGCCCTTCATCCTGGGCCACCAATAATAATCCTTAAGATCCTGGTACATCTTATCCGCACCGGGATGAATAGAGTACCGTGATTTGTGTGCCTCATCAAAAATAACTTTTCTTAAACCACCAAACAAAGGAACCCAAATCCTTTTCATAAAACATAAAGTTCCTTCCTCGTTTGGCACCAACTGCTTCTCCATCCCACGGAGATACTCATCTCCAATATTCCTTCCCTTCAAAGCTTCTCTCTGTGCAGCACGAGTGCGCAGGGAAAGATCTGTCTGGATAATCATCTCCAAAGCCCTAACCCTTATGGGCTTGATCCTTTCTTTACGACTTAGGGCATCGGCGACCACATTCGCCTTCCCTGGATGGTACTTTATCTCGCAATCGTAATCATTCAACAACTCAACCCATCGTCTTTGTCTCATATTCAAATCCTTCAGGTTGAATATGTGTTGTAGGCTCTTATGATCTGTAAAAATTGTACATTTCGTACCATATAGGTAGTGTCTCCAGATCTTTAAAGCAAATATCACTGCGCCTAGCTCCAAATCGTGCGTGGTATAGTTCTTCTCATGTACCTTCAACTGACGTGATGCGTAAGCAATAACCTTCTGGCGTTGCATCAACACGCAACCCAATCCTTGACGCGAGGCGTCACAGTATACCACGAAATCGTCAGTACCTTCCGGTAGTGCTAGGATTGGCGCATTGCAGAGCTTATCCTTCAACAGCTGAAACGCATCTTCCTGTTTGATTCCCCAATCAAACTTCTTATCTTTCTGGGTGAGGAGCGTCAATGGTTGAGCGATCTTAGAAAAATCCTCAATGAATCTTCGATAGTAGCCAGCCAAACCTAAGAATTGTCGAATCTCGGTTGGCGTCTTTGGCGTTTCCCAACTCTTGATCGCTTCGATCTTGGTGGGATCCACATGGATTCCATCTCCATTTACCACATGACCAAGAAATTGGACTTCACGTAGCCAAAATTCGCACTTAGAGAATTTGGCACACAGCTGTTCTTTCTTCAGCAGCTCCAAAATAGCTCTTAGATGCTGTTCGTGCTCAGCCTTTGTCCTTGAATAAATCAAGATGTCGTCGATAAACACAATCACGAACCTGTCCAAGTACGGCTTGCAAACTCTATTCATCAAGTCCATAAAGACTGCAGGTGCGTTTGTCAACCCAAACGGCATAACAAGGAACTCGTAGTGTCCATAACGAGTTCTGAAGGCTGTCTTCGGGATACTCTCCTCTTGTATCCTTAACTGATGGTATCCAGATCGCAAATCGATCTTTGAGTATAAGCTTGAACCTTGCAGTTGATCAAACAGATCATCAATTCTTGGCAGAGGATATCTATTCTTGATCGTCAGCTTGTTCAGCTCCCGGTAGTCGATGCACATTCGAAAACTACCGTCCTTCTTCTTGACAAACAGGACCGGAGCTCCCCAAGGCGAGAAGCTTGGTCGGATAAATCCTTTGTCTAACAACTCTTGAAGTTGTGTCGACAATTCTTGCATCTCAGACGGGGCAAGTCTATAAGGTGCCCTAGCTACAGGCGCGGCGCCTGGAACTAAGTCAATACGGAACTCTACTTGCCTCTGGGGTAGTAATCCTGGCAAGTCTTCTGGAAAGACTTCAGGATATTCCCTCATGATAGGGATGTCTTCGATTTTCGGCTCGGCAACTTTCTTATCCACGATGTGTGCCAGGAAGGCAGCACATCCCTTCTGTAGACACTTTCGGGCTTTTAAGCAGCTGATGATTCTTAAAGGCGTATCCCGCTTCTCCCCATGAACCACAATTGTTTCTCCATCTTCGGTTGGTATACGAACGACCTTTTCGTGACAAACAATTTCTGCCTTGTTGCTTGATAACCAATCCATTCCTACTACCACGTCGAAGCTCCCCAGCTGAACTGGTAATAGATCCAAAGCAAACTCACGCTCTCCCAACTCGATCACACAACCTCTGACCACTTCTTTAGCTTCTACTAACTTTCCATTAGCCAATTCGATCGTGTAGGGAATATCTAACTTACTAGCGGCTAACCCAAGCATATTCTTAAACTCTAACGATACGAAGCTATAATCGGCACCAGTATCAAATAAAACGGACGCAAAGCGTTGGTTTACAGGGAACGTACCAGTAACGACATTGGGATCCTGGCGCGCTTCCCTCGCTTCGATATTGAAAACCCTTCCACGCGCTTGATTCAATTCTGGGCAGTTCCGCTTATAATGCCCAATATCACCACAGTTAAAGCAACCTGGTCTTTGCCCGTTTCCTCCACCATTTCCAGCTTGATTGTTGTTGTTTCGATTCGCATTACCAGCTTGATTCACATTGTTGCCTCGATTCCCATTTCCTCCATTGTTTCCTTGTGGGCGATTTCCATTTCTACCTCGGTTATTGTTTCTATTCCCAAATCCTCCTTGGCCTCCCCGGCCAACAGTAGCCCAACAAGAATCCTTCGAGTGACCAGTTTTCCCACATGCTTCACATACTTTTAAACCACACCGGCCAGAATGGTGACGCTGGCAGGTGTTGCACTTGGGATGGGTACCCATATATCCCTTTCCTTTCCTTCCACCACCGGCTGTAACTTGAGCTGGCGTGCTTGACTCTCCTTTCTTAACAACCCCACTAGTGACTTGTTTGAAGTTCGAGAACTTTCGTTTGTTACCCCCGGATGACTCGACGTGAGTCTCCTTCGTCTTTGGCTCATCATCAGAAAACTTGTTTAGGCGGATAGCCTCCTCAGTGAGAGCTACGCTCAGATCGATCGCCTCAGTAATTGTTGCCGGCTTTGAAGAAGTCACCATACTTATGATTTGAGGAGCTAAACCCCAAATGAAGCGCTCAATCCGCTTGAATTCTGGTGTGACCATATAAGGTACCACATGTGACAGGTCGTGAAACCTTTGAACATACTCTACGATTTTTTGTCCTTCCATCTTCAGATGCCAAAACTCGGTTTCCAACTTTTGAATTTCAGCACGAGAGCAATACTTTTTGTGCATGAGCTCTTTCAGCTCGTTCCATGTCATTGCGTAGGCTGCGGCTTCACCAAGGGTTTGAACTTGCAAGTTCCACCATGACAGGGCTCCGTCCATGAATAGCCCAGAAATGTAGGTAACTTGCTGGTCTGGAGTGCACTTGCTCATTCGGAGAACAGAGTCTGTTTTCTCGGCCCATCTTACAAAAGCAACAACACCTACAGTGCCGTCGAAGTTTACGGGCTTGCAGTCTAGGAACTGCTTGTAAGTGCACCCATGTGGTGGATTGTTATTGCCGTTATTGTTAGAATTACTTCCGCTAGTTCCTCCTTGTGAGGCTGCGTACTGTGCAATGGCGGCAGCGATGATTTGTTGAAGTCCTGCCTCGTTGGCAGGCATGCGCGGATCGCGTTTTGGTGGCATCTTCTAAAAGATGGTTCACGTTGGTCAGGTGATAGTAAGTAAAGTGTACGTATGTAATATCAACACATAACATCTCATGTTATAAATAAATCACCCATATCGATAGCCTCTGTAATTGGTTGAGGGCTTCGAGGTAGTAACCATGCCCCTGATCTGGGGTGTAAGTCCCCAAATGAATCGTTCAATCCTTTTGAACTCCGGTTTGACTAAGTAGGGGACGACCCTAGACAAGTCGTGAGATTGCTAGACGTATTCAGGAATCTCTGGTCCGTCCATTTTCAATTCCAGAACTCCACCTCAAGCTTCTGGATTCCAGCCCTAGAATTGTATTTCTTCTCCATCATTCCTTTGAGCTCGTCCCAGCTCAGTGCATAAGCAGCATCTGTGCCAAGGGTCTGATCCTGAAGGTTCCATCATGAGAGTGTGTCATCCAGAAATAACCCCGAAGTATAGGTAACACTCTATTGGGGCGAACCGTTACTCATTCTTAGAATGGAGTCAATCTTTTCGGACCAATGAACAAATGCAACGGCGCCTCCTGTTCCGTCAAAGTTCAAAGACTTGCAGTTCAGGAACTGCTTATAGGTGCAGCCAGTTGGAGGGTTATTTCCAGTAATGCCATCACTGTGCTTAGAGCAGAGGGCTTCATGTCGTGCATTTTCCTGTGAGATGCGTTCTTGTAGCTCGGCTTCTGTCCTTGGCAGTGTACTGGTGTCTGCGACACGTCTGAGTGGCATTCCATTCTGTCGAAGTGGTATGAAGCGGGCTAGACAACATCTCAATTGTCAATGAGATACATAGCACCATAAGACATCATGTAATCACCCAATTTTACGCGTAAATATACTCAATGTATGAGTGGGGAAATAATTTCTGAGCCTTCACATAGGCTTGCAAATTTGGCATGTTGCTTGTAATAGAATGAACTCGAGGCTACATCGCCTTGGTCATTCGTGTTCAAGTTATTTCCTGCTACATTGGTTTTCATTAGCTTGACCCGCAGAGTCCCCAAGGATTTCTGTGCACTACAAGTCGTTATTACGTGGGCCCCCGTAATAATAAATTGTCTTGCACAGTTACCCCAAATTTTCTCTCGTCCAAGCAGATGATCAATCGAGGAGCAACAGTAGGTGCATCGGCATGAACAGGGTCATGCTCCAATGCGGGGTCAGGAGCAACGCCTGGCTCTGGGGCCACAGTCGGCTCCGGATCAACAAACTCCATCTCAAAATCAGCTGGATCAACAAACATAGGGTCGACAGGGGCTACAGGATCCTCCAAGGGCTGGTCTAAGTGTATGAACTCAATGTCATGTTCTGGATCAAAACCAGGTGGAAAAACATAATCGTCCTCAATGTCGCGATCAAACTCAAAGCTGTGTGCGGGAACTGGTGCAGCTGATGACGCCATATCAGGGTCGGCGTCGTGTGAGTGGTGTTGCACTCCCTGTATATGCAAAGATGCGGATGCCACAGTCTCAAATGAGTCTGGGACAGGTGAATGGGCATGAGCCTCCTTTGCAGGAGCGTCAGCAAGCAGTAGGCTATCACCAGCAACAATAGGGCCTCACCCTCAAGTGGGTCCTCCTCTAATAGATCGACATCGTCGTCAGAGACAACGTCGGGCGGCATATCAACAACGGGATAAGCGGCAAGGGGCACAGGAGCAGGGATCACCGCGAGTGGCAATCCCCAACAAGATGGCCATCAGCAGGCTCTGCTACGACATCAGGCAGCGCAAAGGGCTGAAAGTCGTCCTCATCTGTGCTGGTCGTATCGGAAGTGTACACCTCGTGCTCCGATGAAACTATGTCGCCTGATACTATGGTCGTGGGATCTGTAGTGTCCGACTCTCCAGTATCCGATGAAGGCACGACGTTTGTAACACAAACACACATACGTACAAATAATCAATCATATAGTCAGATAAACATATTAATCACCAATAAGCAATCATATAGTTCTCCTAGTCCCACTAGCCTACTTCCTCAGCCTCCCAGACCGAGCCTCAGCCTTCCAGACTGAGCCTCAGCCTCCCAGACTGAGCCTATAACTAACAATTAAAATGTGCTCAACATTTGTTTGTAAAAAGTTTTGGATCTGGACTTAAGTGGTATGCAATAAAAATGTTTTCGTGAGAGCCCTAGTGATCATAGTCTAGACTCGAGAAGGAATCCTAGTTCGCTATGATCAGAGCTCTGATACCAAGCTGTCACACCCTGGCTTTGCGGAAGCGTGGGTTTATTTGGTGTGACTTCTTAATACCATAGCTTAATCACAACAAAGCTATATGAAAACAAAACCATGCAGATCATCCATTGATTTAAGTTTGAAAGGTAAAATACCACAACATTGTCTTAATGCGTTGACACATGCAACGGAAATTACAACCTAATAACATAAAAACATTGTTTGAAAGACACAACCACAAACTTAAGATAGACGTAGTTTAAGAACTGTGACTCGTCCAGGTAAAAGCCACAACCCCTAAACTTGGATGATCCCATAACTTTAACGCAGCGTGAAAACGTAGCATACCGTGCCAGATCCTTAGTCCCCTGAAATACATGTAAGTTGGAAAAATCAACAAAAATGTTGAGCGAGTTCATGTGTAGTGAGTATGTAAAACCTTTGTAAGTATGAAAATCCCTGGTATGTAGCAAATAAGGAAAAAGAGATCGATTAATGTGTAGCTAATACATTAATAAGTGACATGGCCTAGGAAGCACTCAAACCTGTAACGCGGATTTCGTACCGGTCCTTCCGGCGGAACGACATAGTCACCACATGCAGCCACACGCTGGCCCATGTGTGGGGCTCGCAACACCCGATAGATCTATCACTCATGCCTCTCGGTCCTTATACAAGGATTAATGGTCTTACGATAATAGCCTATCCAGTCACGTGATCTAGCAGTAGGTTCCTTAGCTAATCATACCGTGTATAAAACGTTTGTAGTAAATGTAACATGTATTTCACCCCCGCAGTTTAAAAAAAACTAAAAACAGTTAAGAGAAAAGGGGGAGCATGAACTCACCGAAGTGCGTCTCTAAAAAGTATCTCCCAGAAAATCTGCTGTGCGACGACCTACATGTACTAACTTCTATTAGACGGACGGCCGTGCCTTAGTTTAAGGTTTAATGTCTTTGGGAAATAGTTAGGCAACTATTTCGTGTTTGCACTTCGTAATTATTTTGTAAATATATTCCTTCCCAAGGATGGGGGATTTAATACATGTGCGTTCGTATAACTTCGAAATATATTATTAAATCTCACTTAATCAAATATATTTTATTTCATTTGTCTAAAATACTTTATTCCCAAAATATAAATATTCTTCCCAAAAATATTATATTTTATTCCATCTAATTTTCCAAAATAATACTTTTGTCAAAATACGCGTTTAAGAGTATTTTCTGAAAATACGTAAGTTACGGATAAAGATCGGGTGGTATTAATAGTACCGTTGTAACTTAAATATTTATTGTGAGGGCGTTCGAATTATTTTGGAGCCGTGAATATTTAGTAATATTATTTTTACCCTAAAAAAATAATATTTACGTAGTTCACAAAATAATCATAAAAAATTTCACAAGCGTTGTTATGGAAAATATATACTAAATATATATTTTAGCAAGTTTTATTTTGTGAAAATCCCACCTCCGACACTTGGAAGTTTCGTAATAAAAATCGTGGCGAAAGTTATTTGGGAAAACAAGTTAAAAATATATCCGTAACACTTGTGATAAAAAAATATTTACAAGTGTTAGATTTTTGGAAAATTTCGCCAGAGTTTCCTCTGTAACCGGAGGTGGCCACGCTTACCAGCGTATCATTTTCTTTTAAAATTTCAAATCAACAATGTTCCCAACATCAATAACAAACAATATTCCAACATCATACTAGTTCAAAAATATCACAAACGTATGAACTTGTGGGTTGTGTAAAAGTGTGTAGTAACTCCCATTATTTTTAATAGATCTTTCTATTTTTATAAATGGAATCGGTTTCTCGAAAATCTTATTTTTACAGAAAATGCATTTGTACATCTTCTAGTCAAAAATTTCAAAAGTAATTCTTTTGTTAGAACTTTTTGTCACACAAGTGTCTACACACTTGTGTGTTTACAAAAATTACCTTTGTTTTGGAAAGATCCAGCTTTAAAAATATGATTTCTTTTGACACTTGGTCCTTTGAAAATACCACTTGTAGATCCGTAGATCTACTAGTTTAGAACTCCATTTTGTAAGAAAATTGTTTTTACACAAGTTCATGGTTATAAGTAGTAGTGTTATTCATCTACCACTTTTCACACTAAAACATACACTAGGTCATGTTCCATGAACATGACTTAGTCGGGTTAGATGACGATCCGAACTAACACTAGCATAAAACAACACTAAATAATCATAATAAAACAAGTCTTATAAGTTTTACACCAATATTCATCTATTAACCACTTTGTTTATATTATTTTAGTAGACTTTAAATTTTGTTCTTACATGATCATAAATTTCAACCGTCAAAATTCTTATTAACCACTTTAGAATGGATCAAAAAGGCGTTTAAAGTCACTTACTACTAGCTCGAGGCTAGGGAAGAAACTAGTCGAAAAACGAGTGGTTAAAAGCGTTGAGGTGAGGTCCTTGACGATCCGCAAGCACCGGGCTTCCTCGTATGTGATCCTCCACACTAGAATGTATGTAAAATAACAAGTTTGAAAATTGAAAGTGGTGATGGATGGCTGTGAGGTCTCGGCCGATCAAAGAGAGGGAAAGGAGAGAGTGGAGTTTTTGTGGTGTGAGTGTTAATGTGATCCTAGAGATATATTTATAAACCATTCATTTCTATTATCCATTAGTTAAGATGTATTGTGGATATTAGGCAAGCCATATTATAATAATCGAAATTGGGTGGGTGTTCCCTAGGGGGAACCAAATTCGTTTATAAGGGGAAGGTTTCATGGTTCATTTCTAACTAAGTAGTTAGTGATAGGTTATGTTTAGTTTATTTAATTTAGTTTAGTGTAGTTTGTGGGTAGTAAATTATAACGGGTGTTAGGGTATTCGGGGACCCTAACTGGCTCAGAAAAAAGAAAACAATGTCATAGTCAATAATTTTATGTCCCGGGTTAAGTCCGGTTGTTCGGTCGGATTTCACTCCGTTAAAGTGTTAAATAGGTATATAAAGTGTCGTTATTATTTCTTTTAGTGACACAATTTATTCCCGACACTTTGGAAAGTGTCTAGTAATATTTTTCTCATGTTATGGCACTTTACTAGTTAGCTAATTGCTGAATTTTTATTTAAAGTGCAGAATTTTGTACTCAAAGTACGTTCTAGGCACATCCGGTCACTATAATTATCACCAAGTGACGCAGTTCTACAATCCTCACCTCCCTACACTCCCTACTAGTGTAGTAATCTATTCCCGGCTCATACTGGCCTTAGAGACAGTAACTGTCTGATGCTGGCTATGTCAGCATGTTTACTGGGTATCCCGTATAGTGTGCTCACTGTGCTTTTTGTGCATTAAGGTTGTCACTGATGTTTGTGTAAAAATAATAGAGTGACAGTATAAAATGTGATGCATGAGTATGTACGTATCAGAAATCAGTAAGCAGTTTAATCACAGTTGTAAGCAAGCACAGTAATTACGCGGTAATTAAATATTAATTAATTCGTACGGATACCTGGTTTGGCGAGGGTTGTCACAAAACCAACCACCCAAGAATGGAATCGTCGAGTGAAAACACTTGACAACCTCCTAGCAGCAGCTTTTGTTACCACCAGACCTTTCTCCATCAATTTGGAATCTGATGCCGTCACTAAACACATTCCTTAAATTGTAGCCATTTGTTGAGTGGTTTTTTTTTTGTCTAATCCGCATATATATCACCATTGCCCTTGATTTTATTGACTGTATATCTCTTAAATGTCAACATATACACGTGTGATTTAGTTTAGGAAGATTTTTCAATCCTGAGAACCTCGATCAGAGAGTAAAAAGGCGTAAGGTTCACAATGGTGTAAAATTAAAATGGGATATACCGGGCTAGGATTCAAGTTACAGGATTAAGGGCCAAACCAACCACCCAAGAATAGAAACGTCGACTGAAAACACTTGACAACCTCCTAGAAGCAGCTTTTCTTGCCACCAGACCTTTCTCCAACAATTAGGAATCTGATGCCGTCACTAAACCCATTCCTTAAATTGTAGCTATTTGTTGAGTTTTTTTTGGTGTCTAATCTGCATATATAACAACATTGCCCTTGATTTTCTTGACTGTATATCTCTTAAATGTCAACATATACACGTGTGATTTAGTTTATGAAGATTTTTCAATGCCGAGAACCTCGATCAGAGAGTAACAAAGGCGTAAGGTTCACAATGATGTAAAATTAAAATGGGATATACCGGGCTAGGATTCGAGTTACCGGAACAAGGGCCAAACCAACCACCCAAGAATGGAATAGTCGAGCGAAAACACTTGACAACCTCCTAGAAGCAGCTTTTCATGCCACCAGACCTTTCTCCATCAATTTGGAATCTGATGCCGTCACTATACACATTCCTTAAATTGTTGCCATTTGTTGAGTGTTTTTTTTTTGTGTCTAATCCGCATATATATCACCATTGCCCTTAATTTTCTTGACTATATATCTCTTGAATGTCAACATATACACGTGTGATTTAGTTTACGAAGATTTTTTAATGCCGAGAACCTTCATCAGAGAGTAAAAAAGGCGTAAGGTTCACAATGGTGTGAAATTAAAATGGGATATACCGGGCTTGGATACGAGTTACAGGACCTTGATTTTCTTGATTGTATATCTCCTAAATGTCAACATATACACGTGTGATTTAGTTTACGAATATTTTTCAATTCCGAGAACCTCGATCACAGAGTATAAAAGGCGTAAGTTTCACAATGTTGTAAAGTTAAAATGGGATGTACCGGGCTAGGATTCGAGTTACAGGAACAAAGGCCAAAACAACCACCCAAGAATGGAATCGTCGAGCGAAAACTCTTGACAACCTCCTAGAAGCAGCTTTTCTTGCCACCAGACCCTTCTCCATCAATTAGGAATCTGATGTCGTCACTAAAAACATTCCTTAAATTGTAGCCATTTGTTGAGTGTTTTTTTTTTTGGTGTCTAATCCGCATATATATCACCATTGCCCTTGATTTTTCTTGACTGTATATCTCTTAAATGTCAACATATACACGTGTGATTTAGTTTACGAAGATTTTTCAATGCCGAGGACCTCGATCAGAGAGTAAAAAAGGCGTAAGGTTCACAATGGTGTAAAATTAAAATGGGATATACCGGGCTAGGATTCGAGTTACAGGAACATGGCCAAACCAACCACCCAAGAATGGAATCGTCGAGCGAAAACACTTAGCAACCTCCTAGAAGCAGCTTTTCTTGCCACCAGACCTTTCTCCATCAATTAATAATTTTATCCAGTCAATAAACACATTCCTTAAATTGTAGCCATTTGTTGAGTGTTTTTTTGGTGTCTAATCTGCATATATATCACAATTGCCCTTGATTTTCTGGACTGTATATCTTTTAAATGTGAACATATACACGTGCGATTTAGTTTACGAAGATTTTTCAATGCCGAGAACCTCGATCAGAGTGTAAAAAAGACGTAAGGTTCACAATGGTGTAAAATTAAAATGGGATATACCGGGCTAGGATTTGTGTTACAGGAACTAGGGCTAAACCAACCACCCAAGAATGGAATCGTCGAGCGAAAATACTTGACAACCTCCTAGAAGCAGCTTTTCTTACCACCAGACCTTTCTCCATCAATTTGGAATCTGATGCCGTCACTAAACACATTCCTTAAATTGTAGCCATTTGTTGAGTGTTTTTGTTTTTGGTGTTTAATCCGCATATATATCACCATTGCCCTTGTTTTTCTTGACTGTATATCTCTTAAATGTCAACATATACACGTGTGATTTAGTTTACGAAGATTTTTCAATGCCGAGAACCTCGATTAGAGAGTAAATAAGGCGTAAGGTTCACAATGGTGTAAAATTAAAATTGGATATACCGGGCTAGGATTTGAGTTACAGGAACAAGGGCCAAACCAACCACTAAAGAATGGAATCGTCGAGCGAAAACACTTGACAACCTTCTAGAAGCAGCTTTTCTTGCCACCAGACCTTTCTCCATCAATTTGGAATCTGATGCCGTCACTAAACACATTCCTTAAATTGTAGCCATTTGTTGAGTGGTTTTTTTTTGTGTGTCTAATCCGCATATATATCGCCATTGCCCTTGATTTTCTTGACTGTATATCTCTTAAATGTCAACATATACACGTGTGATTTAGTTTACGAAGATTTTTCAATCCTGAGAACCTCGATCAGAGAGTAAAAAGGCGTAAGGTTCACAATGGTGTAAAATTAAAATGGGATATACCGGGCTAGGATTCAAGTTACAGGAATAAGGGCCAAACCAACCACCCAAGAATGGAATCGTCGACTGAAAACACTTGACAACCTCCTAGAAGCAGCTTTTCTTGCCACCAGACCTTTCTCCATCAATTAGGAATCTTATGCCGTCACTAAACACATTCCTTAAATTGTAGCTATTTGTGGAGTGTTTTTTTGGTGTCTAATCTGCATATATATCACCATTGCCCTTGATTTTCTTGACTGTATATCTCTTAAATGTCAACATATACACGTGTGATTTAGTTTACGAAGATTTTTCAATGCCGAGAACCTAGAACAGAGAGTAACAAAGGCGTAAGGTTCACAATGATGTAAAATTAAAATGAGATATACCGGGCTAGGATTCGAGTTACCGGAACAAGGGCCAAACCAACCACCCAAGAATGGAATAGTCGAGCGAAAACACTTGACAACCTCCTAGAAGCAGCTTTTCATGCCACCAGACCTTTCTCCATCAATTTGGAATCTGATGCCGTCACTATACACATTCCTTAAATTGTTGCCATTTGTTGAGTGTTTTTTTTGGTATCTAATCCGCATATATATCACCATTGCCCTTGATTTTCTTGACTGTATATCTCTTAAATGTCAACATATACACGTGTGATTTAGTTTACGAAGATTTTTCAATGCCGAGAACCTTCATCAGAGAGTAAAAAAGGCGTAAGGTTCACAATGGTGTGAAATTAAAATGGGATATACCGGGCTAGGATACGAGTTATAGGAACTAGGGACAAACCAACCACCCAAGAATGGAATCATCGATCGAAAACACTTGACAACCTCCTAGAAGCAGCTTTTCTTGCCACCAGACCTTTATCCATCAATTAGGAATCTGATGCCGTCACTAAACATATTCCTTAAATTGTAGCCATTTGTTGAGTGTTTTTTTTGGTGTCTAATCCGCATATATATCACCATTGCCCTTGATTTTCTTGATTGTATATCTCCTAAATGTCAACATATACACGTGTGATTTAGTTTACGAAGATTTTTCAATTCCGAGAACCTCGATCACAGAGTATAAAAGGCGTAAGTTTCACAATGTTGTAAAGTTAAAATGGGATGTACCGTGCTAGGATTCGAGTTACAGGAACAAAGGCCAAAACAACCACCCAAAAATGGAATCGTCGAGCGAAAACTCTTGACAACCTCCTAGAAGCAGCTTTTCTTGCCACCAGACATTTCTCCATCAATTAGGAATCCGATGCCATCACTAAACAAATTCCTTAAATTGTAGCCATTTGTTGAGTGTTTTTTTTGGTGTCTAATCCGCATATATATCACCATTTCCCTTGATTTTCTTGACAGTGTATCTCTTAAATGTCAACATATACACGTGTGATTTAGTTTACGAAGATTTTTCAATTCCGAGAACCTCGATCAGAGAGTAAAAAAGGCGTAAGGTTCACAATGGTGTAAAATTAAAATGGGATATACCGGGCTAGGATTCGAGTTACATGAACAAGGGCCAAACCAACCACCCAAGAATGGAATCGTCGAGCGAAAACACTTGACAACCTCCTAGAAGCAGCTTTTCTTGCCACCAGACCTTTCCCCATCAATTTGGAATCTGATGTCGTCACTAAACACATTCCTTAAATTGTAGCCATTTGTTGAGTGTTTTTTTTGTGTCTAATCCGCATATATATCACCATTGCCCTTGATTTTCTTGACTGTATATCTCTTAAATGTCAACATATACACGTGTGATTTAGTTTACGAAGATTTTTCAAAGCCGAGAACCTCGATCAGAGAGTAAATAAGGCGTAAGGTTCACAATGGTTTAAAATTAAAATTGGATATACCGGGCTAGGATTCGAGTTAGTGGAACAAGGGCCAAACCAACCACTCAAGAATGGAATCGTCGAGCGAAAACACTTGACAACCTCCTGGAAGCAGCTTTTCTCGCCACCAGACCTTTCTCCATCAATTTGGAATCTGATGCCGTCACTAAACACATTCCTTTAATTGTAGCCATTTGTTGAGTGTTTTTTTTTTGGTGTCTAATCCGCATATATATCACCATTGCCCTTGATTTTCTTGATTGTATATCTCCTAAATGTCAACATATACACGTGTGATTTAGTTTACGAAGATTTTTTAATTCCGAGAACCTCGATCACAGAGTATAAAAGGCGTAAGTTTCACAATGTTGTAAAGTTAAAATGGGATGTACCGGGCTAGGATTCGAGTTACAGGAACAAAGGCCAAAAAAACCACCCAAGAATGGAATCGTCGAGCGAAAACACTTGACAACCTCCTAGAAGCAGCTTTTCTTGCCACCAGACCCTTCTCCATCAATTAGGAATTTTATCCAGCTAATAAACACATTCCTTAAATTGTAGCCATTTGTTGAGTGTTTTTTTTTTGTGTCTAATCTGCATATATATCACAATTGCCCTTGATTTTCTGGACTATATATCTTTTAAATGTCAACATATACACGTGCGATTTAGTTTACGAAGATTTTTCAATGCCGAGAACCTCGATCAGAGTGTAAAAAAGACGTAAGGTTCACAATGGTGTAAAATTAAAATGGGATATACCGGGCTAGGATTTGTGTTACAGGAACTAGGGCTAAACCAACCACCCAAGAATGGAATCGTCGAACAAAAACACTTGACAACCTCCTAGAAGCAGCTTTTCTTACCACCAGACCTTTCTCCATCAATTTGGAATCTGATGTCGTCACTAAACACATTCCTTAAATTGTAGCCATTTGTTGAGTGTTTTTTTTTTGTGTCTAATCCGCATATATATCACCATTGCCCTTGATTTTCTTGACTGTATATCTCTTAAATGTCAACATATACACGTGTGATTTAGTTTACGAAGATTTTTCAAAGCCGAGAACCTCGATCAGAGAGTAAATAAGGCGTAAGGTTCACAATGGTTTAAAATTAAAATTGGATATACCGGGCTAGGATTCGAGTTACTGGAACAAGGGCCAAACCAACCACTCAAGAATGGAATCGTCGAGCGAAAACACTTGACAACCTCCTGGAAGCAGCTTTTCTCGCCACCAGACCTTTCTCCATCAATTTGGAATCTGATGCCGTCACTAAACACATTCCTTTAATTGTAGCCATTTGTTGAGTGTTTTTTTTTGGTGTCTAATCCGCATATATATCACCATTGCCCTTGATTTTCTTGATTGTATATCTCCTAAATGTCAACATATACACGTGTGATTTAGTTTACGAAGATTTTTCAATTCCGAGAACCTCGATCACAGAGTATAAAAGGCGTAAGTTTCACAATGTTGTAAAGTTAAAATGGGATGTACCGGGCTAGGATTCGAGTTACAGGAACAAAGGCCAAAAAAACCACCCAAGAATGGAATCGTCGAGCGAAAACACTTGACAACCTCCTAGAAGCAGCTTTTCTTGCCACCAGACCCTTCTCCATCAATTAGTAATTTTATCCAGCTAATAAACACATTCCTTAAATTGTAGCCATTTGTTGAGTGTTTTTTTTTGTGTCTAATCTGCATATATATCACAATTGCCCTTGATTTTCTGGACTATATATCTTTTAAATGTCAACATATACACGTGCGATTTAGTTTACGAAGATTTTTCAATGCCGAGAACCTCGATCAGAGTGTAAAAAAGACGTAAGGTTCACAATGGTGTAAAATTAAAATGGGATATACCGGGCTTGGATTTGTGTTACAGGAACTAGGGCTAAACCAACCACCCAAGAATGGAATCGTCGAACAAAAACACTTGACAACCTCCTAGAAGCAGCTTTTCTTACCACCAGACCTTTCTCTGTCAATTTGGAATCTGATGTCGTCACTAAACACATTCCTTAAATTGTAGTAATTTGTTGAGTGTTTTTGGTGTCTAATCCGCATATATATCACCATTGCCCTTGATTTTCTTGACTGTATATCTCTTAAATGTCAACATATACACGTGTGATTTAGTTTACGAAGATTTTTCAATGCCGAGAACCTCGATCAGAGAGTAAATAAGGCGTAAGGTTCACAATGGTGTAAAATTAAAATTGGATATACCGGGCTAGGATTTGAGTTACAGGAACAAGGCCAAACCAACCACCCAAGAATGGAATCGTCGCCCGAAAACACTTGACAACCTCCTAGAAGCAGCTTTTCTTGCCACCAGACCTTTCTCCATCAATTAGGAATTTTATCCAGCCAATAAACACATTCCTTAAATTGTAGCCATTTGTTGAGTGTTTTTTTTTGGTGTCTAATCTGCATATATATCACAATTGCCCTTGATTTTCTGGACTATATATCTTTTAAATGTCAACATATACACGTGCGATTTAGTTTACGAAGATTTTTCAATGCCGAGAACCTCGATCAGAGTGTAAAAAAGACGTAAGGTTCACAATGGTGTAAAATTAAAATGGGATATACCGGGCTAGCATTTGTGTTACAGGAACTAGGGCTAAACCAACCACCCAAGAATGGAATCGTCGAACAAAAATAGTTGACAACCTCCTAGAAGCAGCTTTTCTTACCACCAGACCTTTCTCTGTCAATTTGGAATCTGATGTCGTCACTAAACACATTCCTTAAATTGTAGCAATTTGTTGAGTGTTTTTTTGGTGTCTAATCCGCATATATATCACCATTGCCCTTGATTTTCTTGACTGTATATCTCTTAAATGTCAACATATACACGTGTGATTTAGTTTACGAAGATTTTTCAATGCCGAGAACCTCGATCAGAGAGTAAATAAGGCGTAAGGTTCACAATGGTGTAAAATTAAAATTGGATATACCGGGCTAGGATTTGAGTTACAGGAACAAGGCCAAACCAACCACCCAAGAATGGAATCGTCGAGCGAAAACACTTGACAACCTCCTAGAAGCAGCTTTTCTTGCCACCAGACCTTTCTCCATCAATTAGGAATTTTATCCAGCCAATAAACACATTCCTTAAATTGTAGCCATTTGTTGAGTGTTTTTTTTGGTGTCTAATCTGCATATATATCACAATTGCCCTTGATTTTCTGGACTGTATATCTTTTAAATGTCAACATATACACGTGCGATTTAGTTTACGAAGATTTTTCAATGCCGAGAACCTCGATCAGAGTGTAAAAAAGACGTAAGGTTCACAATGGTGTAAAATTAAAATGGGATATACCGGGCTAGGATTTGTGTTACAGGAACTAGGGCTAAACCAACCACCCAAGAATGGAATCGTCGAACGAAAACACTTGACAACCTCCTAGAAGCAGCTTTTCTTACCACCAGACCTTTCTCCATTAATTTGGAATCTGATGCCGTCACTAAACACATTCCTTAAATTGTAGCAATTTGTTGAGTGTTTTTTTGGTGTCTAATCCGCATATATATCACAATTGCCCATGATTTTCTTGACTGTATATCTCTTAAATGTCAACATATACACGTGAGATTTAGTTTACGAAGATTTTTCAATACTGAGAACCTCGATCAGAGAGTAAAAAGGCGTAAGGTTCACAATGGTGTAAAATTAAAATGGGATATACCGGGCTAGGATTCAAGTTATAGGAATAAGGGCCAAACCAACCACCCAAGAATGGAATCGTCGACTGAAAACACTTGACAACCTCCTAGAAGCAGCTTTTCTTGCCACCAGACCTTTCTCCATCAATTAGGAATCTGATGCCGTCACTAAACACATTCCTTAAATTGTAGCTATTTGTTGAGTTTTTTTTGGTGTCTAATCTGCATATATATCACCATTGCCCTTGATTTTCTTGACTGTATATCTCTTAAATGTCAACATATACACGTGTGATTTAGTTTACGAAGATTTTTCAATGCCGAGAACCTCGATCAGAGAGTAACAAAGGCGTAAGGTTCACAATGATGTAAAATTAAAATGGGATATACCGGGCTAGGATTCGAGTTACCGGAACAAGGGCCAACCCAACCACCCAAGAATGGAATAGTCGAGCGAAAACACTTGACAACCTCCTAGAAGCAGCTTTTCATCCCACCAGACCTTTCTCCATCAATTTGGAATCTGATGGCGTCACTATACACATTCCTTAAATTGTTGCCATTTGTTGAGTGTTTTTTTTTTGGGTGTCTAATCCGCATATATATCACCATTGCCCTTGATTTTCTTGACTGTATATCTCTTAAATGTCAACATATACACGTGTGATTTAGTTTTGAAGATTTTTCAATGCCGAGAACCTTCATCAGAGAGTAAAAAAGGCGTAAGGTTCACAATGGTGTGAAATTAAAATGGGATATACCGGGCTAGGATACGAGTTACAGGAACAAAGGCCAAACCAACCACCCAAGAATGGAATCGTCGATTGAAAACACTTGACAACCTCCTAGAAGCAGCTTTTCTTGCCACCAGACCTTTCTCCATCAATTAGGAATCTGATGCCGTCACTAAACACATTCCTTAAATTGTAGCCATATGTTGAGTGTTTTTTTATGACTAATCCGCATATATATCACCATTGCCCTTGATTTTCTTGATTGTATATCTCCTAAATGTCAACATATACACGTGTGATTTAGTTTACGAAGATTTTTCAATTCCGAGAACCTCGATCACAGAGTATAAAAGGCGTAAGTTTCACAATGTTGTAAAGTTAAAAGGGGATGTACCGGGCTAGGATTCGAGTTACAGGAACAAGGGCCAAACCAACCGCCTAAGAATGGAATCGTCGAGCGAAAACTCTTGGCAACCTCCTAGAAGCAGCTTTTCTTGCCACCAGACCTTTCTCCGTCAATTAGGAATCTGAGGCCGTCACTAAACACATTCCTTAAATTGTAGCCATTTGTTGAGTGTTTTTTTTTTGTGTCTAATCCGCATATATATCACCATTGCCCTTGATTTTCTTGACTGTATATCTCTTAAATGTCAACATATACACGTGTGATTTAGTTTACGGAGATTTTTCAATGCTGATAACCTCGATTAGAGAGTAAAAAAGGCGTACGGTTCACAATGGTGTAAAATTAAAATGGGATATACCGGGCTAGGATTCGAGTTACAGGAACAAGGGCCAAACCAACCACCCAAGAATGGAATCGTCGAGCGAAAACACTTGACAACCTCCTAGAAGCAGCTTTTCTTGCCACCAGACCTTTCTCCATCAATTTGGAATCTGATGTCGTCACTAAACACATTCCTTAAATTGTAGCCATTTGTTGAGTGTTTTTTTGTGTCTAATCCGCATATATATCACCATTGCCCTTGATTTTCTTGACTGTATATCTCTTAAATGTCAACATATACACGTGTGATTTAGTTTACGAAGATTTTTCAATGCCGAGAACCTTGTTCAGAGAGTAAATAAGGCGTAAGGTTCACAATGGTTTAAAATTAAAATTGGATATACCGGGCTAGGATTCGAGTTACAGGAACAAGGGCCAAACCAACCACTCAAGAATGGAATCGTCGAGCGAAAACACTTGACAACCTCCTGGAAGCAGCTTTTCTCGCCACCAGACCTTTCTCCATCAATTTGGAATCTGATGCCGTCACTAAACACATTCCTTAAATTGTAGCCATTTGTTGAGTGTTTTTTTTATAATCCGCATATATATCTCAATTGTGTAGGTCCGGCTAGGGGAGGATCTAGTCGCCTAATCCTTGTATACGAACCACTCCGGTTGTGCGGAATCCAACCGAAATAGCAAACCGAGATAGAACACACAATAACACGACACGCAAAGTTCAACGATTAACACCACTTGTATTAAACGTATGAAAGGTCCAGTTACAAGCACAAGGTTTACAGATCAGCTCTATAAACTCTCTCTAACAGTATGTGTGTGTTCTCTGTTTTTCCCTATCTGTCCAACTCTCGAAATGAACACAACACACGGGTATTTATACCCGAACACAGCAGGTCTGGTCGAAGGATCATGCAGACTGGTCGAAAGATCATCTTTCGACCATGAATGGCTCGAATGATCAACATGTACCACGAAAGATGGGATCTTTCGTGGTCCATCTATCGAAGGTCCATCTTTCGAGCTCATCATCGAAGGATCCATGCAATCCTTCGATGGTGCATCCTTCGACCCAGCCATCTTACAAACATAATGTTGACTGTTTGGCCAAGTCAAACCAGGAGGATGGTTGACTTGGTCAAACTTACATGACTACAAAGACATCGTTTTACATCGTGACCGAATACAGACAAAGTGCAGACATAAGTGCACCAACAAACTCCCCCTTGGCTGTAGCTTTGTCTGGCTTATCAACAATCAGCTGTTGCTTTGTCTCGATCTTCATTCTTGTAAGTTCTTGTGTCTTCAAGTCTTTGACGTCTCTTCACGTCTTCAATGTCGGAGGATCTTCAAAGTCTTCACGTCTTGAAAGCAGAAGGTGTACCAACAAACTCCCCGTTTTATGTAGGAAGTGTGTTGACAAACTCCCCCTTAACATAAGCTCCCCCTTGAGTTATGCTCGTGAAAGTCTTTATCTTTATGAAGTGAGATCCTTGTGGTGTTGATAATGGTCAGCGGCAACTCGATCATCTTCGTCTTTTGAGTGCCTTCACGTCGTGTCTTCATTCCGAAGCTTGTCATCGACCATGTTCTCCTAGCCTTTAGAATCTGCACATGCAAGACATCTAAACGCGTAATGAGAACAACCGCTTGGAATATCATAAGCAAACACACATGTGACCATTGTTTAAGCAAACACCGTCCGACAGTTTGAAAGTTTAACAAAGTTTATCAATTTCAATTTTAACTTTCAACGCTTGCAAATTTCGACCGTTTATGAAGATTTAGTCGTTTTCGGTTTTCGTTCAGGTTTCAGGTAACGAAGACTCGAGCTCCAACATCGTACGATCGAAAATAAAATAAAAATAAAAATAAAATCTTTTTGGCTTTTATAAAGTTTATATTAAAACACACTTAAAATCTTTTTGGTATTTTTGAATATTTCAAATGTAGAGACAGAAAGCAGTAAATAAATATATACAAAGATGCAGAAACAGAAAGCATTAAATAAATATTTACAGACATTCTTTTTGCGAGTTTCGAGGGTAAGAGAATCATATCAGTGTACGGTCATGCCAAAACGCTCTTGTTGTTCAATTAATTAACATTAAGATAAGCATCCTATAACGATTATCGGTATTGTTGTCCACATAAGCTCAACTTATCAGATGTAATCATGGCGAGGGGATACGTTAAGGTATGATTTATACTTACCGACCGGTGTTCATCCACATCACGACACATTCCCGTATCAAGGTATGCACGAGGGTTCATCTTACCGGTGAGTATACCGATTATCATCTGTTTGACCGTATATGATTGTGAGATTCTCACTTATTTTGATTTGAAAACAAGCCCTATGTGATAGAATCACTTATTGATGAGGAACTTGATTTTCATATGCATGAGGGCACAGGAGCAAGTCCGTGAACAGGTCAGTACTTTCGTACAGCAGAGAGACGAACTTGACACCCGGAAAGAATTTGTGATATTTTATCACTTATTTGTATGGACATGTGATTGTTGATCACTTATTGAGGTCGTATGCAATATGTACACGTATGTATAGTATCATGGAAGATCTAGACTTGCGTCCCCGTTATTTTTCGGTAAAAGATACAACCATGATACCCAGATGATAAGCAGCATAAAGACCGAATATCTCAGAACCTCGGCAATCTCTCAAACGAAATTTCGGTACTAAGACCATATGCCAATGAATGGTTCCCACCCAGTCTTCAGTCGGATTAGATTTATATCACCCTGCACACTTTAAAATGATTGTGAGCCTACCGATACATCTTATATAGAGCTGCTTATCGTTTTTCATTTTGCATTTCATTTTAAAGAGGTTTAGACAGACCACTGATGTACTATCATTTTCTCTTTGTCTCGCCAGGAAACTCATTTTTGTTTTTCTATTGTTTTTGTGTTTTTGAAATTTTTCAATGTTTTTGGATTTTCAAATATGGATTTACTCCCCCTAAAATCAATAAACTAAGACAAATTTAAAACACAAAGGTATTTACAAAAATGATTTTCCGATGTTGGTTTTACTCTTGCTTGACCTTAATGCCATTTACCAACAATAAATAGTCAAATCTTGATTTGTCAAATGCTTTGGTAAAAAGGTCGGCACGTTGGTCATCGGTGTGGACGTAAGCAACATCGATTAGCCTTTTCTCAAAGCAATCACGTATGAAGTGATACTTAATGTCGATGTGCTTAGTCTTTGAATGCTGCACAGGATTTTTAGTGATCTGTAATGCAGCAGAGTTATCAACGTAAATAGGAGTAGTTAGGAATTCAAAACCGTAATCACGCATTTGTTGTTGGATCCATAGAACTTGGGAGCAACAACTTGATGCAGCAATGTATTCAGCTTCGCATGTTGATGTAGCGACGCACGTCTGCTTCTTGCACTGCCATGTGACTAGGCGATTTCCCAAAAACTGACATCCAGCCGTTGTGGATTTACCGTCGATTTTGCATCCGCCAAAATCAGAATCACTGAATGCGATCAAGTCAAAGTTATTATCCCTAGGGTACCACAGACCGGTGTCAGGGTAACCCTTCAAATAACGAAAAATCCTTTTTACAGCTGCAAGATGTGAGGCCTTCGGGTTCACTTGATATCTGGCAAGCAGGCACGTTGGGTACATTATATCTGGTCTTGATGCTGTGAGGTACATAAGGGATCCAATCATTGCGCGGTAGAATGAGGGGCTAACATCTTGACCCTTCAAGTCTGGAGTAATTCCGTGATTTTGTGGTAATGGGGTACCAATGGGCGTTGCATCTGACATCTGGAACCGGCTCAAAATGTCACCAACATATTTAGTCTGATGGATGAAAATCCCAGACTCAGTTTGTTGTACTTGTAGGCCCAAAAAGAAGGTCATTTCCCCCATAGCACTCATCTCGAATTTATCCTGCATAACACGCTCGAAATCCCTACACAAAACATCATTAGTAGAACCAAATATAATATCATCAACGTATACCTGTACCAGTAGAAGATCTCCATCTTGTTCTTTGATGAAAAGAGTACAGTCGATAAGACCTCTGCGAAATCCATTCTCCAGCAGATAATTAGATAAGGTTGCGTACCAAGCTCGCGGTGCTTGATGAAGACCATAGAGAGCTTTGTTGAGCAACCAAACCCGATCGGGATGGATAGGATCTTCAAAACCTGGAGGCTGTTCGACGTACACCTCTTCTTCTACCACACCATGTAAGAAAGCACTCTTCACGTCCATCTGGTATACCTTGAAACCTTTGAATGAGGCATAGGCCAGAAAGATCCGAATGGCTTCTAGACGCGCAACAGGTGCATACACTTCGTTGTAGTCGATCCCTTCAATCTGACGAAAACCTTGAACGACTAGCCTTGCTTTGTTTCGGATAACGATCCCACGGTCATCCTTTTTGCATTTAAACACCCAACGGGTACCAATCTTCTTGTATCCAGCAGGTTTCTCTACGAGTTTCCAGACACCAAGCTTCTGGAATTGTTGCAGTTCGTCCTGCATTGCTTCAACCCATGAGCTATCTTTCAATGCATCTTTCCAAGTTCTTGGTTCTTCCTGTGAGACATAACACGCGAAAGACCAATCATTCTGTTGACCAGATTCTCGGATAGTTGCATACAAGCCTGCATTGTTGTTGTTTCGCAACATGTTTCTTGTTTGAACGCCACTATGTACATTTCCGATGATGTTATGTTGAGGATGGGTATTATGAATCCTTGTCTCTGGATTATCTTGAACTGGAATATTTGTACCCAGATTGTTGAGATTGAGATCAACAATCATTTCAAGTCCCGGAATTGACGAAGAGGATGATGCAGAAGTTCCAGCTGTTCGAGGGACAACCACTGGAGGAGTACCCTCTGAAATACCATGAACTGCTGTTGGAGCTTCTTGATCTGCATCTAGAAATTCATCATCCTCTGAAGATTCGTTCAATTCGGAAGCATCATGAAAATCCTCATTGTCGAGAGCATTATTGTTCACTGAAGATGGTTCTTGATTGACAATAATGGGACGAACCAACGGTGAATCTGTAGCATTGTCACTCTCGAAAAACATCATTGCTGCAGCACTTTCTTCAACTGCTTCAACATTGATCGAATTGAAAAAGTCATCGTACTCAAACATCCAAGGCTGACCAGGATTTCTAACCGGTAAAGTATGCCTTTGTACTCTGACTTCAGACCATTCCTCGACCCTTTTAGTCTCTAGATTCCAGACTCTTAAGTTCGGGGTGGAATACCCAAGAAAGTATCCCTCAATTGCTCTTGCCCCAAACTTTCCATTAGGATCGATAATTGTGCAAGGAGCTCCAAACGGTTCAAGATAGGACAAGTCTGGTTTCCGTTTGTTGATAAGCTCAAAGCAGGTCTTGTTGTGCCTTTTGACTGTAAGGACTCGGTTCAACGTATAGCATGCAGAGGACACAACTTCAGTCCAGAATGGAATGGGTAGCTGCGACTCTACCAACATAGTCCTAGCAGTCTCGATCAATGTGCGGTTCTTACGTTCAGCGACGCCATTCTGTTGAGGAGTATAAGCTGCACTAAATTCGTGAAGAATACCTTTTGAAGTGCAAAACTCCGCCATGGCATGATTTTTGAATTCAGTACCATTGTCGCTACGTATCCGCCTAACCTTCAAGTTGTAAAGATTCTCAATCTGAATGATCAAGTTTTTGATAATACCGAAGGTTTCACTCTTATGTGCCATGAACGCCACCCAAGAAAATCTTGAATAATCATCAGTAATCACGAGGCAATATTGATCATTCCTAATGCTTTTGTGCTTGACAGGACCGAACAAATCCATGTGCAAACGTTCAAGAGGAACAGCCACCGTGTTGACTTTCTTTGTAGGGTGTCGCTTCTTCGTTTGTTTTCCTTTTTGGCACGAAACACAGACGTCTTGAAGATGGAAATTTTTGAGAGGAACACCATTCACCAATTCATTTGATACCAAATGATTCATTTTGCGTAAGTGAATGTGACCCATTCGTCTGTGCCAAGAGATTGTGTCTTTTTCTGTGGCTTTGGAAACGAAACATGTTGCTTGTGCAGACGTTGTGATAGCTTGGCTCATATCAAGGACATACAGATCATTTATCCTTGGAGCCGACAGGAGAATCCATTCTTTTGGAACTTTGAAACCGGGTTTCAGCACATAACATCCATTAGCATCAAAGTGTACTGAGAACTGCTTGTCACAAATTTGAGAAACACTAAGAAGATTGTGATCAAGTTGTTGCACAAAGTTGATCTTGTCAAAGCTAACAACCCCGTTGGAAATCATTCCTTCACCCGTTATATATCCGCCCTTATCTCCAGCAAAAGCAACATAACCTCCTCTAATAGATTTAACATCGTAGAGAAGCTTTATGTCGCCTGTCATGTGCCTGGATGCCCCACTATCAACAATCCAATGACTACTGATAGTTCCTCCTGGAACACCCTGCACATGAACTCAAATGATTAGTTGGAGATGGGGACCCAAGCCATTGTGGTCTTGGGTCTTCCATTTTTATCAACAACAATAACTTCGACTTTTTGATGATTTGGAAATTGTGATGGTCCCCCTGATTCAATAACCCTTTTTGGTTTCCAGGTCTGTTGAGTGTTACCAGTTTGATTGTTTGAAGTTTTTGAAAACTTTGAATTTTCTGGTTTAACTGAAACAGATGGTCTGTGAACCACATCGGTTTTAATTTCTTTTTCAAGTTTCTTGACCTGTTGGCGTTTCTGTTTCTTTTCCCTTTCTCTTATGAGTCGGGGATCTTGTTTTACAGAAACAGATCGCTTGCGGTCAGTTGGGCCACGGGGATCATCAACTATGCCTTTTTGTTTATGAAGATACGGGCAATTTCGAACAATATGCCCGATTGTTCCACATTCAAAACATGACCTTCGTTCAACAAACCCCGAAGTATCATGTGGTCGTCTTGCCGATGATGAACTTTGTGATCCCGAGGTACTAGGTTTTGAACAACTTGGTTCATTCCTTTTCATCACAGTGGCTTTCTGGACAAAATCTAAGTTAGATTGATTTGCAAACTTTTCAATTTTGTCCGTTCCCTTCGACTTCACAAAGTTCACATTCTTCTTCTTCTTCTGATTTGGCTTCTTTTGAGTTTGAGTCGGTGCCTTACCATTTGTTTTGGTATGGTTTTGCTGTTTTGGCACTGTTGGTAATTTCTTGTTCCCAAACTGTTTTCTAACTTCAGCCTTTGGGATAGGAGGACACTGTGTGACTGTAACATGTGGTCCTGTCTTTCCCAAGAACTTACTTGTAGAATTTTCAAAGACTTTACTGATTAAAGATTGATTAACATTTTTAATAGGAAAATCTTTGTCTGAATAGATTTTATCATCACCAACAAGAGTGTACAGTAAATCCACACTCTCCGACTCTTTCTCTGACGAGGACTCAGTTGCAATAGTCTTAGCGGGTTTTGCTGGAGGATCACACAGGATGTGATTCTCAAGAGGTATGTCCTCATCTTTTATCACCGCATCAGACTTTGCTGAATCAGTATCATCAGATTCATCATCAGAAGAATCAACATCCTCAATCACAACTGGAGGATCCTGATTCTGTTCAGCAGTTACAAATGTATCTGCTGACGCATCTGAATCTGACGATACTTCTTTCTTGTATCCGAGTCCTGTAGTAAATTCTGTAGCAAATTCATTAACATCTAGAGGAACAGACGGTTCAAAGTGAGTCCTATACTCCTCATCAGGCAAAGCATCAAAATTGTTTCTCACGGGTGGTGGACATTTCTTGTAACCTATGCATGTGACATCCTTTTTCTCTTTCTGAACATCAATGATGTGATCCAACACATAGCTAGAACTCAAATAACTGTCTAACTTGAGTCGGATCGCCTCACTTTCTGTTTTAACACAAGCCATTTCTTTTTGCATCACCTCAAGACGAGTGATATACAAATTAATGTCAGTTTGTTTTCTGGAAACCATTTTAGTCAGCTCCTTTTTATCTTTCTTCAATGTTTCAATCATTGATTTATAATCCTTTTCATGGTTTTCATAAAACATATTGGCTTCAGTGCACTTTGACATATCAACTGTCAATTTCTGATTATGAATAAATGTCACATCATATTTCTCTTGCAAAGCCTCGTGTTTGCTTTGCAATTCACACCACCTATCATTCACAGAAACATGTTTGTTTTGCAATTCAAACAAACTAGCTTGTAAAGCATCGTGTTTGCCTTGCAACTCAGACATGTTTGCTTCCAACTCAGCACATCTAACATGCAAACTATCACAGTTATTACAGCTAACAGAAGTGGGTTCGTCGACACATACCTGACTTGATGAACTGTCGACATTCGCCATAAAGGCTGAATGGAGAGAAGACGAAGAATAAGCAGCTTGATCCACCAAAATAGATCTTCTTTGAATTCCTGCTGCAGCTTCCTCCAAAAGCTCATCAAAGTCAGCAGCATCGACTGACGCACTTGCAGTGTCATCCACCTGATCATTGCCTGAAGCGGAGGACTCTTCATCTGAACTTCCACTGTACCCGGAGCTGTCTTCATCTTCAGAAGATTCAACACCATTGGTGGAAGATTCTCCACCACTGGCGTGTTTAAGATCATTAACCACTTCAGCAAAACAAGCTGTTCCATCAGGTGCATCATTTCCCAACTGGATTGACCAATCACAGCCTTCATCTACCTGAACCACAAGTGCCTGGTTGGCATTAGATGGTCCTGCTTGACTCTGGTTGTTGACAGGCACCAGTGTTCGCTCGTTGTTCCTTCCTTGGTTCTGATTTGCCCTGTTGCCTTGACCTCGGAAAGGATTCTGGTTCCCATGCTGCGATGGCCTTGTACATTCACGCTTGAAATGGCCGCGCTCACCACAGTTGAAGCATTTAACAGCTTGTTTATCGAACCCATACTTGGTGTCTTTCTTGCTTTCCAAGCTGGTTCGGCCCGTTCTTTCCATGAAATCCTTTGCTCGTCTAACAGCACTGGCAAAGGCTCACTTAATATCCATCATCTCCATCTCTTCCTTGTCTATCTGCTGATAGTCTTCTTGAGTCAGATTAATGTTGCCAATCTGACCTTCTACTAAACCACAGTATGCGCTAACCAAAGTGTTTAGCAGCTCCATGTGTTCCTTAGCTACTTCCACACTAACTTTTGAGAAGCTTGAAGTGTCGAGCCGTACTGTATTTGGCTTAGATTGCTGACTAGCAGATGATGTACTTCCATAACAAGCTTGCTGCTGTGGAGGATGAAGTGGATTCCCATACATGTCTGTTGTTGGTAAAGGATTTCCGAACATATCAGTTGGTCTGAGAGGTCGTTGCTGTTGTGGTGCTGATTGAGGGACTGGTTCCAGCAGATTTCCATACATGTCTGTCTTTGGAGGAACCGGCACTTGGATAGTATTGCCATACATATCTGTGCTAGTCACAAAAGCTGTCTGAACTGGAGCATGCGAAGAGGGTTTTGTAGAGGTGCTAGAGGTTCCAAAATACATATCAGGATTTTGAGGCACGGGAATTCTTTTTGCCTTCAGAGTCTCTTCCTGATTCTTGTTTTCTAGAATTTGAACAAAATCGTTGAAGCTCGTTGTATCTAAAGTACCATTGTACTTCATGATTTCCAAGAATGTATTCCACTGAGGTGGCAATGCATCTGCAAACCTCTTCACAATCTCTACAGGAGTTGTAACAACCCCAAAATTTGTCAATTCAGTCAACAAGTGATTAAATCGACTTGTCAAATCACCCAACGACTCATTCTCCATACACGTAAAACCATCAAACTCTTTCTTCAGCAACTCTTTTCTCAACTGACGTGTTGCTTCATTTCCTACGCCCCTTGTTTTCAGCGCGTCCCACAACCTCTTTGTCGTCTTGTAACTGACGAATTGATGATAGATATCTTTACTTAAGGCCTGAGTGAGGATGGCGTATGCCTTCTTTTCTAGATCATAGACTTTCTTCTGATCTTCCGTGAGATCTGCAAACGTAACAGCAGATGATGCGGCAACCTCTATTGTTTGATCGAAATCAGTAATAAACCGCAACCACAATTCTGTATTTTGGCCAAGAACGTATGTATGAAATCTATCAATCCATCCTGGATATTCATATAAATGCATCAACTTTGGAGGTCTATTCAAACTTCCAGTTTCGCTTTCGCTTAAAAGAATGCTTTGAACACTTGGAACTTGATTTGATACAAATGCCCATTGACCGGCAGAAATTGCATTGACTTGAGAAGATGCCGGTGCGGAAGATGATGGAGTACCAAAATACATATCTGTATTTACCAAAGTATTCCACCTTGGATTCATATTTAATCAGCCGAAGGATACCTGTTCGAAAAATACTTGAAAAACACAAACTGTTAAGCACAAACAGACTGATGATCGAAAGATCCACACCTGTTCGAAGGATCAACAGGGTTCGAAGGATCTCTGTTGAGTTTCGAACAATGTTTTTCGAAAGATTCTCCAACGAAGGATCCTTATCTTTCGAAAATGAACAGTAGACCGAAAGACACACACGAAAGATGACTTCGAAAGACTCCCCAGTCGAAGGATCCTAGTCTTTCGAAAATGAACAGTAGACCGAAAGATGAAAGTTTCGAAATAATTCCTTGGTTCGAAGGATGATGATCTATCGAACCTCCACTTATCGAAAGATGGTCTTTCGAGTTCGAAGGATATCTTTCGAAATGGTTCTGACACAGTTGACAAATCGGACAGTTTGGTGAAAAGTTGACGGGTTGGTGAGAACTTTCGGCAGAAAGTATGTTCAGACCATATCTTCAGGTCTGAACATGCAGGTTTTTCACCAACCAGGTAATGATGTCCAATATTTTAATCAAAACACAACTCCCAACACACAAACACTTAGGAATTTAAAATTTTAAGATCAAAGTGTATTTTTATCAAGAACACAGCCCAGAAATATGAGATTTCTGATGAACCGAAGGTTTTCCAAAACCCGAATTTTGCTCGAAACTTCACTAAAAACCAACTTTTAATATGTGAGTATGAAAAGTATAGTGGTTTTTATAAGAACTTCCAGCAAAACACCAAGATTTCAGCCGTTTTAAACACGTTTTCCAGAAAAATATGAACTTAAAATCCCGAAAAACACAAGAACACCTCGGTTTTAACAAGGAGAAGAGCCAAGGCTCTGATACCACTTGTAGGTCCGGCTAGGGGAGGATCTAGTCGCCTAATCCTTGTATACGAACCACTCCGGTTGTGCGGAATCCAACCGAAATAGCAAACCGAGATAGAACACACAATAACACGACACGCAAAGTTCAACGATTAACACCACTTGTATTAAACGTATGAAAGGTCCAGTTACAAGCACAAGGTTTACAGATCAGCTCTATAAACTCTCTCTAACAGTATGTGTGTGTTCTCTGTTTTTCCCTATCTGTCCAACTCTCGAAATGAACACAACACACGGGTATTTATACCCGAACACAGCAGGTCTGGTCGAAGGATCATGCAGACTGGTCGAAAGATCATCTTTCGACCATGAATGGCTCGAATGATCAACATGTACCACGAAAGATGGGATCTTTCGTGGTCCATCTATCGAAGGTCCATCTTTCGAGCTCATCATCGAAGGATCCATGCAATCCTTCGATGGTGCATCCTTCGACCCAGCCATCTTACAAACATAATGTTGACTGTTTGGCCAAGTCAAACCAGGAGGATGGTTGACTTGGTCAAACTTACATGACTACAAAGACATCGTTTTACATCGTGACCGAATACAGACAAAGTGCAGACATAAGTGCACCAACAAATTGCCCTTGATTTTCTTGACTGTATATCTCCTAAATGTCAACATATACACGTGTGATTTAGTTTACGAATATTTTTCAATGCCTAGAACCTCGATCAGAGAGTAAAAAAGGTGTAAGGTTCACAATGGTGTAAAATTAAAATGGGATATACCAGGCTAGGATTCGAGTTACAGGAACAACGCCAAACCAACCACCCAAGAATGGAATCGTCGAGCGAAAACACTTGACAACCTCCTAGAAGCAGCTTTTCTTGCCACCAGACCTTTCTCCATCAATTAGGAATTTTATCCAGTCAATAAACACATTCCTTAAATTGTAGCCATTTGTTGAGTGTTTTTTTGGTGTCTAATCTGCATATATATCACAATTGCCCTTGATTTTCTGGACTGTATATCTTTTAAATGTCAACATATGCACGTGCGATTTAGTTTACGAAGATTTTTCAATGCCGAGAACCTCGATCAGAGTGTAAAAAAGACGTAATGTTCACAATGGTGTAAAATTAAAATGAGATATACCGGGCTAGGATTTGTGTTACATGAACTAGGGCTAAACCAACCACCCAAGAATGGAATCGTCGAGCGAAAACACTTGACAACCTCCTAGAAGCAGCTTTTCTTGCCACCAGACCTTTCTCCATCAATTTGGAATCTGATGCCGTCACTAAACACATTCCTTAAATTGTAGCCATTTGTTGAGTGTTTTTTTTTTGTGTCTAATCCGCATATATATCACCATTGCCCTTGATTTTCTTGACTGTTTATCTCTTAAATGTCAACATATACACGTGTGATTTAGTTTACGAAGATTTTTCAATGCCGAGAACCTCGATCAGAGAGTAAATAAGGCGTAAGGTTCACAATGGTGTAAAATTAAAATTGGATATACCGGGCTAGGATTCGAGTTACAGGAACAAGGGCCAAACCAACCACTAAAGAATGTAATCGTCGAGCGAAAACACTTGACAACCTTCTAGAAGCAGCTTTTCTTGCCACCAGACCTTTTTCCATCAATTTGGAATCTGATGCCGTCACTAAACATATTCCTTAAATTGTAGCCATTTGTTGAGTGGTTTTTTTTCTGTGTCTAATCCGCATATATATCACCATTGCCCTTGATTTTCTTGCTGTATATCTCTTAAATGTCAACATATACACGTGTGATTTAGTTTACGAAGATTTTTCAATCTTGAGAACCTCGATCAGAGAGTAAAAATGGCGTAAGGTTCACAATGGTGAAAAATTAAAATGGGATATACCGGGCTAGAATTCAAGTTACAGGAACAAGGGCCAAACCAACCACCCAAGAATGGAATCGTCGACTGAAAACACTTGACAACCTCCTAGAAGCAGCTTTTATTGCCACCAGACCTTTCTCCATCAATTAGAAATCTGATGCCGTCACTAAACACATTCCTTATATTGTAGCTATTTGTTGAGTGTTTTTTTGGTGTCTAATCTGCATATATATCACCATTGCCCTTGATTTTCTTGACTGTATATCTCTTAAATGTCAACATATACACGTGTGATTTAGTTTACGAAGATTTTTCAATGCCGAGAACCTCGATCAGAGAGTAAAAAAGGCGTAAGGTTCACAATGATGTAAAATAAAAATTGGATATACCGGGCTAGGATTCGAGTTACAAGAACAAGGGCCAACCCAACCACCCAAGAATGGAATAGTCGAGCGAAAACACTTGACAACCTCCTAGAAGCAGCTTTTCATGCCACCAGACCTTTCTCCATCAATTTGGAATCTGATGGCGTCACTATACACATTCCTTAAATTGTTGCCATTTGTTGAGTGTTTTTTTTTTTTTGGTGTCTAATCCGCATATATATCACCATTGCCCTTGATTTTCTTGACTGTATATCTCTTAAATGTCAACATATACACGTGTGATTTAGTTTACGAATATTTTTCAATCCTGAGAACCTCGATCAGAGAGTAAAAAAGCCGTAAGGTTCACAATGATGTAAAATTAAAATGGGATATACCGGGCTAGGATTCAAGTTACTGGAACAAGGGCCACACCAACCACCCAAGAATGGAATCGTCGACTGAAAACACTTGACAACCTCCTAGAAGCAGCTTTTCTTGCCACCAGACCTTTCTCCATCAATTAGGAATCTGATGCCGTCACTAAACACATTCCTTAAATTGTAGCCATATGTTGAGTGTTTTTTTATGACTAATCCGCATATATATCACCATTGCCCTTGATTTTCTTGATTGTATATCTCCTAAATGTCAACATATACACGTGTGATTTAGTTTACGAAGATTTTTCAATTCCGAGAACCTCGATCACAGAGTATAAAAGGCGTAAGTTTCACAATGTTGTAAAGTTAAAATGGGATGTACCGGGCTAGGATTCGAGTTACAGGAACAAGGGCCAAACCAACCGCCTAAGAATGGAATCGTCGAGCGAAAACTCTTGGCAACCTCCTAGAAGCAGCTTTTCTTGCCACCAGACCTTTCTCCGTCAATTAGGAATCTGAGGCCGTCACTAAACACATTCCTTAAATTGTAGCCATTTGTTGAGTGTTTTTTTTTTGTGTCTAATCTGCATATATATCACCATTGCCCTTGATTTTCTTGACTGTATATCTCTTAAATGTCAACATATACACGTGTGATTTAGTTTACGAATATTTTTCAATCCTGAGAACCTCGATCAGAGAGTAAAAAAGCCGTAAGGTTCACAATGATGTAAAATTAAAATGGGATATACCGGGCTAGGATTCAAGTTACAGGAACAAGGGCCACACCAACCACCCAAGAATGGAATCGTCGACTGAAAACACTTGACAACCTCCAAGAAGCAGCTTTTCTTGCCACGAGACCTTTCTCCATCAATTAGGAATCTGATGTCGTCGCTAAACACATTCCTTAAATTGTAGCCAATTGTTGAGTGTTTTTTTTTTGGTGTCTAATCTGCATATATATCACCATTGCCCTTGATTTTCTTGACTGTATATCTCCTAAATGTCAACATATACACGTGTGATTTAATTTACGAAGATTTTTCAATTCCGAGAACCTTGATCAGAGAGTAAAAAAGGCGTAAGATTCAGAATGGTGAAAAATTAAAATGGGATATACCGGGCTAGGATTCGAGTGACAGGAACAAGGGCCAAAACAACCACCCAAGAATGGAATCGTCGAGCGAAAACACTTGACAACCTCATTGAAGCAGCTTTTCTTGCCACCAGACCTTTCTCTATCAATTAGGAATCTGATGCCGTCACTAAACACATTCCTTATATTGTAGCCATATGTTGAGTGTTTTTTTCTTTTCGGTGTCTAATCCGCATATATATCACCATTGCCTTTGATTTTCTTGACTGTATATCTCTTAAATGTCAACATATACATGTGCGATTTAGTTTACGAAGATTTTTCAATGCCGAGATCCTCGATCAGAGAGTAAAAAAGGCGTAAGGTTCGCAATGGTGTAAAATTAAAATGGGATATACCGGGCTAGGATTCGAGTTACAGGAACAAGGGCCAAACCAACCACCCAAGAATGGAATCGTCGAGCGAAAACACTTGACAACCTCATAGAAGCAGTTTTTCTTGCCACCAGACCTTTCTCCATAAATTAGGAATCTGATGCCGTCACAAAACTCATTCCCTAAATTGTAGCCATTTCTTGAGTGTTTTTTTTTGTGTCTAATCCGCATATATATCACCATTGCCCTTGATTTTCTTGACTGTATATCTCTTAAATGTCAACATATACACGTGTGATTTAGTTTACGAAGATTTTTCAATTCCGAGAACCTCGATCAGAGAGTAAAAAAGGCGTAATATTAACAATGGTGTAAAATTAAAATGGGTTATACCGTGCAAGGATTCGAGTTACAGGAACAAGGGCCAAACCAACCACCCAAGAATGGAATCACCGTGCAAAAACACTTGACAACCTCTTAGAAGTAGCTTTTCTTGCCACCAGACCTTTCTGCATCAATTAGGAATCTGATGCCGTCACTAAAGACATTTCTTAAATTGTAGCCATTTCTTGAGTGTTTTTTTTTGTGTCTAATCCACATATATATCACCATTGCCCTTGATTTTCTTAACGGTATATGTCTTAAATGTCAACATATACACTTTTGATTTAGTTTACGATGATTTTTCAATGCCGAGAACCTCGACCAGTGAGTAAAAAAGGCGTAAGGTTCACAATGGTGTAAAATTAAAATGGGATATACCGGGCTTGGATTTGAGTTACGGGAACAAGGGCCAAACCAACCACCCAAGAATGGAATTGTCGAGCGAAAACACTTGACAACCTCCTAGAAGCAGCTTTTCTTGCCACCAGACCTTTCTCCATCAATTAGGAATCTGATGCCGTCACTAAACACATTCCTTAAATTGTAGCCATTTGTTGAGTGTTTTTTTGGTGTCTAATCCGCATATATATCACCATTGCCCTTGATTTTCTTGACTGTATATCTTTTAAATGTCAACATATACACTTTTGATTTAGTTTACGAAGATTTTTCAATGCCAAGAACCTCGATCAGAGAGTAAAAAAGGCGTAAGGTTCTCAATGTTGTAAAATTTAAATGGGATATACCGGGCTAGGATTCAAGTTAGAGGAACAAGGGCCAAACCAACCACCCAAGAATGGAATCGTCGAGCGAAAACACTTGACAACCTCCTAGAAGCAGCTTTTCTTGCCACCAGACCTTTCTCCATCAATTAGGAATCTGATGCCGTCACTAAACACATTCCTTAAATTGTAGCCATTTGTTGAGTGTTTTTGTTTTCGAGATCTAATCTGCATATATATCACCATTTCCCTTGATTTTCTTGACTGTATATCTCTTAAATGTCAACATATACACGTGTGATTTAGTTTACGAAGATTTTTCAATGCCGAGAACCTTGATCAGAGAGTAAAAAAGGCGTAAGGTTCACAATGGTGTAAAATTAAAATGGGATATACCGGACTAGGATTCGAGTTATTGAAACAAGGGCCAAACCAACCACCCAAGAATGGAATCGTCGAGCGAAAACACTTGACAACCTCCTAGAAGCAGTTTTTCTTGCCACCAGACCTTTCTCCATCAATTAGGAATCTGATGTCGTCACTAAACACATTCCTTAAATTGTAGCCATTTGTTGAGTGTTTTTTTTTTGGTGTCTAATCCGCATATATATCACCGTTGCCCTTGATTTTCTTGACTGTATATATCTCTTAAATGTCAACATATACACGTGTGTTTTAGTTTACGAAGATTTTTCAATTCCGAGAACCTCGATCAGAGAGTAAAAAAGGCGTAAGATTCACAATGGTGTAAAATTAAAATGGGATATACCGGGCTAGGATTCGAGTTACAGGAACAAGGGCCAAAACAACCACCCAAGAATGAAATCGTCGAGCGAAAAGACTTGACAACCTCATTGAAGCAGCTTTTCTTGCCACCAGACCTTTCTCCATCAATTTGGAATCTGATACCGTCACAAAACACATTCCTTATATTGTAGGCATTTGTTGAGTGTTTTTTCTTTTCGGTGTCTAATCCGCATATATATCACCATTGCCTTTGATTTTCTTGACTATATATCTCTTAAATGTCAACATATACACGTGCGATTTAGTTTACGAAGATTTTTCAATGCCGAGAAAATCGATCAGAGAGTAAAAAAGGCGTAAGGTTCACAATGGTGTAAAATTAAATTGGGATATACCGGGCTAGGATTCGAGTTACAGGAACAAGGGCCAAACCAACCACCCAAGAATGGAATCGTCGAGCGAAAACACTTGACAACCTCATAGAAGCAGCTTTTCTTGCCACCAGACCTTTCTCCATCAATTAGGAATCTGATGCCGTAACTAAACACATTCCTTAAATTGTAGCCATTTCTTGAGTGTTTTTTTTGTGTCTAATCCGCATATATATATCACCATTGCCCTTGATTTTCTTGACTGCATATCTCTTAAATGTCAACATATACACGTGTGATTTAGTTTACGAAGATTTTTCAATTCCGAGAACCTCGATCAGAGAGTAAAAAAGGCGTAAGATTAACAATGGTGTAAAATTAAAATGGGATATAACGGGCAAGGATTCAGGTTACAGGAACAAGGGCCAAACCAACCACCCAATAATGGAATCGTCGTGCAAAAACACTTGACAACCTCCTAGTAGTAGTTTTTCTTGCCACCAGACCTTTCTGCATCAATTTGGAATCTGATGCCGTTTCTAAAGACATTCCTTAAATTGTAGCCATTTGTTGAGTGTTTTTGTTTTCGAGATCTAATCTGCATATATATCACCATTGCCCTTGATTTTCTTAACTGTATATCTCTTAAATGTCAACATATACATGTGTGATTTAGTTTACGATGATTTTTCAATGCCAAGAGCCTCGATAAGAGAGTAAAAAAGGCGTAATATTAACAATGGTGTAAAATTAAAATGGGATATACCGGGCTAGGATTCGAGTTACGGGAACAAGGGCCAAACCAACCACCCAAGAATGGAATTGTCGAGCGAAAACACTTGACAACCTCCTAGAAGCAGCTTTTCTTGCCACCAGACCTTTCTCCGTCAATTAGGAATCTGATGCCGTCACTAAACACATTCCTTAAATTGTAGCCATTTGTTGAGTGTTTTTTTTTGTGTCTAATCCGCATATATATCACCATTACCCTTGATTTTCTTAACTGTATATCTTTTAAATGTCAACATATACACTTTTGATTTAGTTTATGAAGATTTTTCAATGCCGAGAACCTCGATCAGAGAGTAAAAAAGGCGTAAGGTTCACAATGGTGTAAAATTTAAATGGGATATACAAGGCTAGGATTCGAGTTAGAGGAACAAGGGCCAAACAACCACCCAAGAATGGAATCGTCGAGCGAAAACACTTGACAACCTCCTAGAAGCAGCTTTTCTTGCCACCAGACCTTTCTCCATCAATTAGGAATCTGATGCCGTCACTAAACACATTCCTTAAATTGGAGCCATTTGTTGAGTGTTTTTCTTTCCGAGTTCTAATCCGCATATATATCACCATTGCCCTTGATTTTCTTGACTGTATATCTCTTAAATTTCAACATATACGTGTGTGATTTAGTTTACGAAGATTTTTCAATGCCGAGAACCTTGATCAGAGAGTAAAAAAGGCGTAAGGTTCACAATGGTGTAAAATTAAAATGGGATATACCGGGCTAGGATTCGAGTTACAGGAACAAGGGCCAAACCAACCACCCAAGAATGGAATCGTCGAGCGAAAACACTTGACAACCTCATAGAAGCAGCTTTTCTTGCCACCAGACCTTTCTCCATCAATTAGGAATCTGATGCCGTAACTAAACACATTCATTAAATTGTAGCCATTTCTTGAGTGTTTTTTTTTTGTGTCTAATCCGCATATATATATCACCATTGCCCTTGATTTTCTTGACTGCATATCTCTTAAATGTCAACATATACACGTGTGATTTAGTTTACGAATATTTTTCAATTCCGAGAACCTCGATCAGAGAGTAAAAAAGGCGTAAGATAAACAATGGTGTAAAATTAAAATGGGATATAACGGGCAAGGATTCGAGTTACAGGAAAAAGGGCCAAACCAACCACCCAATAATGGAATCGTCGTGCAAAAACACTTGACAACCTCCTAGTAGTAGTTTTTCTTGCCACCAGACCTTTCTGCATCAATTTGGAATCTGTTGCCGTTTCTAAAGACATTCCTTAAGTTGTAGCCATTTGTTGAGTGTTTTTGTGTTCGAGATCTAATCTGCATATATATCACCATTGCCCTTCATTTTCTTAACTGTATATCTCTTAAATGTCAACATATACATGTGTGACTTAGTTTACGATGATTTTTCAATGCCAAGAACCTCGATCAGAGAGTAAAAAAGGCGTAATATTAACAATGGTGTAAAATTAAAATGGGATATACCGGGCTAGGATTCGAGTTACGGGAACAAGGGCCAAACCAACCACCCAAGAATGGAATTGTCGAGCAAAAACACTTGACAACCTCCTAGAAGCAGCTTTTTTTGCCACCAGACCTTTCTCCGTCAATTAGGAATCTGATGCCGTCACTAAACACATTCCTTAAATTGTAGCCGTTTGTTGAGTGTATTTTTTGGTGTCTAATCCGCATATATATCACCATTGCCCTTGATTTTCTTAACTGTATATCTTTTAAATGTCAACATATACACTTTTGATTTAGTTTATGAAGATTTTTCAATGCCGAGAACCTCGATCAGAGAGTAAAAAAGGCGTAAGGTTCACAATTGTGTAAAATTTAAATGGGATATACCAGGCTAGGATTCGAGTTAGAGGAACAAGGGCCAAACAACCACCCAAGAATGGAATCGTGGAGCGAAAACACTTGACAACCTCCTAGAAGCAGGTTTTCTTGCCACCAGACCTTTCTCCATCAATTAGGAATCTGATGCCGTCACTAAACACATTCCTTAAATTGTAGCCATTTGTTGAGTGTTTTTCTTTTCGAGATCTAATCCGCATATATATCACCATTGCCCTTGATTTTCTTGACTGTATATCTCTTAAATGTCAACATATACATGTGTGATTTAGTTTACGAAGATTTTTCAATGCCGAGAACCTTGATCAGAGAGTAAAAAAGGCATAAGGTTCACAATGGTGTAAAATTAAAATGGGATATACCGGGCTAGGATTCGAGTTACAGGAACAAGGGCCAAACCAACCACCCAAGAATGGAATCGTCGAGCGAAAACACTTGACAACCTCCTAGAAGCAGCTTTTCTTGCCACGAGACCTTTCTCCATCAATTAGGAATCTAATGCCGTCACTAAACACATTCCTTAAATTGTTGCCTTTTGTTGAGCGTTTTTCTTTTTGGTGTCTAATCCGCATATATATCACCATTGCCCTTGATTTTCATAACTGTATATATGCTAAATGTCAACATATACACGAGTGATTTAGTTTACGAAGATTTTTCAATGCCGAGAACCTGGATCGGAGAGTAAAAATGGTGTAAGGTTCACCATGGTGTAAAATTAAAATGGGATATACCGGGCTAGGATTCGAGTTACAGGAACAAGGGCGAAACGAACCACTCAAGAATGGAATCGTCGAGCGAAAACACTTGACAACCTCCTAGAAGCAGCTTTTCTTGCCACCAGACCTTTCTCCATCAATTAGGAATCTGATGCCGTCGCTAAACACATTCTTTAAATTGTAGCCATTTGTTGTGTGTTTTTTTTTTGGTGTCTAATCCGCATATATATCACCTTTGCCCTTGATTTTCTTGACTGTATATCTCTTAAATGTCAACATATACACGTGTGATTTAGTTTACGAAGATTTTTCAATGCCAAGAACCTCGATCAGAGAGTAAAAAAGCCGTAAGGTTCACAATGGTGTAAAATTCAAATGGGATATACCGGGCTAGGATTCGAGTTACAGGAACAAGGGCCAAACCAACCACCCAAGAATGGAATCGTGGAGCAAAAACACCTGACAACCTCCTAGAAGCAGCTTTTCTTGCCACCAAACCTTTCTCCATCAATTAGGAATCTGATGCCGTCACTAAACACATTCCTTAAATTGTAGCCATTTGTTGAGTGTTTTTTTTTGTTTCTAATCCGCATATATATCACCTTTGCCCTTGATTTTCTTGACTGCATATCTCTTAAATGTCAACATATACACGTGTGATTTAGTTTACGAAGATTTTTCAATGCCGAGAACCTCGATCAGAGAGTAAAAAAGCCGTAAGGTTCACAATGGTGTAAAATTAAAATGGGATATACCGGGCTAGGATTCGAGTTACAGGAACAAGGGCCAAACCAACCACCCAAGAATGGAATCGTCGAGCGAAAACACTTGACAACCTCCTAGAAGCAGCTTTTCTTGCCACCAGACCTTTCTCCTTCAATTAGGAATCTGATGCCGTCACTAAACACATTCATTAAATTGTAGCCATTTGTTGCGTGTTTTTTATTTGGTGTCTAATCCGCTTATATATCACCTTTGCCCTTGATTTTCTTGACTGTATATCTCTTAAATGTCAACATATACACGTGTGATTTTGTTTACTTAGATTTTTCAATGCCAAGCACCTCGATCAGAGAGTAAAAAAGGCGTAAGGTTCACAATGGTGTAAAATTAAAATGGGATATACCGGGCTAGGATTCGAGTTACAGGAACAAGGGCCAAACCAACCACCCAAGAATGGAATCGTCGAGCGAAAACACTTGACAACCTCCTAGAAGCAGCTTTTCTTGCCACCAGACCTTTCTCCATCAATTAGGAATCTGATGCCGTCACTAAACACATTCCTTAAATTGTAGCCATTTGTTGAGTGTTTTTTTTTGTGTCTAATCCGCATATATATCACTTTTGCCCTTGATTTTCTTGACTGTATATCTCTTAAATGTCAACATATACACGTGTGATTTAGTTTACGAAAATTTTTCAATGCCGAGAACCTCGATCAGAGAGTAAAAAGGCCGTAAGGTTCACAATGGTGTAAAATTAAAATGGGATATACCAGGCTAGGATTCGAGTTACAGGAACAAGGGCCAAACCAACAACCTAAGAATGGAATCGTCGAGCGAAAACACATGACAACCTCCTAGAAGCAGCTTTTCTTGCTACCAGACCTTTCTCCATCAATTAGGAATCCGATGCTGTCACACTAGCCAAACACCACTTTATATCCATTAACTCCATCTCCTCGGCGTCAATCTGATCGTAATCCTCTTTTGTCAACATTGGATTTCCGATCCTTCCTGCAACTAAACTCTCATAAGATTCTAAAACAGTAACCAACAAAGACATATGACCTTTGGCCACTTCTTCAGAAAAATTCTGACCGTTCTGAAGATGTAAAGCAATGTTACAGTTTAGCACTTGACCTTTACCCTCTGAAGTTGCTGAAAATTTTGGTTCACATGATGGATATGAAGAAAATTCATTTTTTGATCCTCGAGAAGATTTTCCAGAAGAACCTTTTGCATTAAACGCAGTTTCGATCTTTGGTGAAATGTTTGTCTTTTCACTAACACCTCCTTTGTAATACAAACCAATGTCTTGTTCACCATTAAAGTCTTTCATTCTAGCCATCTTTCGTTGTTCCATCTCTTGAGCTTCAAGTTGTTCAATAAACATGCTCAACGTTAGATTGTCAAATTCTTCCTTATTCTTCAACATCATAATATACGTGCCCCAAACATCTTGTGGCAATGTATCAGCCAACTTTTAAATTAATTCATCATTATCTTTCTGGATGTTCAACCTCTTCATGTTCATCACCAAATTACAATATCTTTCTATAATCTGCTTGGTGTTTTCAGTTTTTAATCCAAGAAATAGATCAAATTCTTTCTTCAACAAAGATGTTTTGTCTTCATCATTTGTTTACTACCAACAAACTTCGATTTTAGTTCTTTCCAGATTGAGAATGCACTTCCATTGTGTTGCAATAAAATCAGAATTTCTTCCTTAATAGCTTGCTGCAATAGACTAACCATCATCTTTTCACTTTTGTATTTCTTTTTCTAATCAACACTTAGATCTTTAATAGCAACAGGATTTCCGTCATCATCAACCGGATTAACATATCGTTGTTCAATACATTCCCATGCATCTAAGTAATTTGCTTGAACCCAATTTTCAAAACGCTCCTACCATCCACTATACTCCTCAATACTCATGAGCTTAGGCGGTTTTTGCATGGTGCCCATTTCATTTTCTAACATCGTATTCTGAGTTATAGTGATTGGAGATGCAAATGCGTTGTAGAATTCGTTTTCCATGTTTCGGTTCCAAAAATTTCACAAACTCAGACTTTCAAACGAACTGAATAAACTTTGAAACGAACTGGAAACAAATCTCAAATGAACAGATGTCTGATTAACCAATTCGTACGAACTGGTAACACCTTGGTGCAACCTGGGTGCAATTCGTGTGAAACGAAAGTGATTTCAAGCGAACTGATACAACAATGTCCAATCCGTGCGAATTGGAAGTGATTTCAAGCGAATTGGTTCCTTTTTACTCACTTCGTGTGGATTGGTCCTACTTTCATTCGACCTGGTGGGCCATTTCGTGCGAAATAGACGATCTAGAGGTCAAATCGTGCGAAATGGATGATCTGAATGACCAAATCGTGCGAATTGGTGCTGATGTCATACTAATTTCACATGATCGGACGGGTTTTTTTGATAAATTGATCAAGTTTTAGTTCGATTTTAGATTTGATTCTTTCAAGGATTTGTTAAAACAGTGTTTCGCACGTTATATGTGAAAATCAAGCCATTTTATCCGTAAAAACTCCGTTAATTTTGAAAAATGTGAAGAAGAATGAGTATAAGTTAGAATTTTTTGGTGAAATCAAGCTGAAATGGTAAGAACTCTTCCTCCTGAGCTCTGATACCACTTGTAGGATCGTTTGCACGACCAAACGAGTCGTTCAGAAGAGATCTCGTCCAATACGAAAGGTGGAAACAGACGTGTCGGAGTTATTTCAGCTGATTTGCACAAAGAATCACTTTAATTGTCTCTTGTATTGATATCAGATTGTTTTACAATGCTGGAGACACTTCGGCAGAGCCTCGCTACCGGAAACCAAAACATTACAAATGAACAACCAGGCTCCACTATATATAGGCAGTCGTAATTCGCACGAAATGACTCATGCGAACCGGCCATCACCAATTCGTACGAATTGGCATAGCCAGTTCGTGCGAACTGGACAATCTCCTCTAGAATTTTATTTTCTCATACAACGTGACCTAGTCTATCATTCTCAATACAAGACTCGATACAAGATGAAGTCGACAGACATATGCACCAACAATGATCCGAACGGGCGAGTTCCCATTCGATCAGATGGTCATCCGAGCGGATAACCATTCGAACGGATGGCCATTCGAATGAGTGTGTTTTGCTTGTAAATCGTCTTTGAAAATTTGAATTTTTGTTGTAAGGTTTAAACAATGTAAAGTATTGATGCTAAGTCATCCGGTCGGATGGTCATCCGGACGGATGGCCATTCGATCGGATGGCTATTCGATTGAGAAATCTGTAGTTTGAAGTTTTCATAACAACGTGTCAAACAACGGAAACACACCAAGTCCAGCCCATTCGATCGGATGGGAACCACCCCATTCGATCAGCCTTACTGTTCTTGATGAAGTTTCATGTTCAACCCGTTAATCGGTCATCTCTCCGGTGGGAATCTGTTTTCAAGCCGGGTCTCAACTAGGAAATGAGTAGAGAGTCTGAATGAGTCAAGATTCCATCGGTTTTGTGTAGAAAGTTGAAGAAAAGTTTGAAAACAGTTGAAAAGTGTTGAACTCTTGTTGAGATTTAGTTAAAAAGTGTGGAAATCCTTTAGATCTGAACCATTCTTGATGAGATGATGTCACACAACCGTTTGCATAAGCAACCAAGTGAGAACCACTTTCAAGGAGTCCAAATCGGGCGATTTCAGAGAAAAAGTAAGTGTTTATGTGATTTTGATGAGGAAGATGATGTAGAAGTGTTTAGAGATGATGATTGTACAAGATTTGAGGAGAAAAGCTTACCAAAAAGCCTTGAATCGCGATCAAAAGTGCTTGAGAGTGACTTGAGTACAGGTGGTCGGATGGAGGTGTTAAATAAGTGAAATGAGGTGTACGGGTACTATTTATAGGCGTGAGAGAGGAGTTAAGGCGGTGGAAGATGCGGGGTGTCGGATGGACTTCCGGTCGAATGGCCATCCGAGCGCATGGTCATCCGGACGGTAGTCCATTCGATCGGTTGTTCATCCGATCAGTCTAGTTGTGTTTGTTAGTTTTCCAACTTTCGTTTCGTGTGTTAAGAGTTGCGTTGCGTTTAAGCAAGTTGCAAGTGAGCGTTTGAGCATATAAGCGTTGCATTGATAATCACATAACATTTAACAAATAATCACACAAATAATCACACAATTAGCACACCGACATAAGTAATTCTGCGTTTCGAGTTTGCGTTGCGATAGCGTGGTGATAGCGTTTAGTATAAACATGTGATGTAATATACGATAAAAAGCATTTATATAGTTTGTGTTGTAAACAGCGTTTAAATGCGATAACTGTGTTTCGAATAAGCGTTGTAAAATGCGTTGTAAAATATCGTTTAACCTGTTGCGATAATCGAAATCTCTGGAGTACAAGCCATTAAGCAAGAAATGACAGATGACAGTAATGACCTGGAAAGTCGGGTTGTTACACGGATGACCATCCGCTCGGATGGAAACCCATCCATTCGGATCACCTGTCAAACACTTAGCCCGCTCGACAGGCTGTTTACACTCTGCTCAACGACTTATGCTACTGTTTTCATGCTCAGGATAATCCAACGCGCTCCCTTCATTCCAATTCCGCTTGTGTTTACCTGTTAAACACACACTGTGAGTATACTCGAACCCCTTTTCATTTAACGTACTTTTGGGTGTTACATACGTTGTATATCAAAACACATCACACAACGCAAACACTTTCTAAACGCTATCCGCTCTCGCATGCTATACGTGATTTGTTGAATGCTTGTACTATGCTTATACAGTGTTACACTATACCGCCTCTAGCAATGATAGTACTATAGTTTGGACTCAGCACCTGTCGTGGACAGGGGTTGCTAGGGATCACATTACTCTACTTCACGTGTTCGCTGAACATGTGTTGCGCATACTCTACAACGTAGTCTCATGGTTTAGTTGTAATCATTGTTTGATAGTTACATGCTTCGTCCATTACGTGTTATATGCTGGTTATACGTAAAACGCTTTTCATACTATATGTTATGAAAACTTGTGTACTCCCCTCTACATTTTATGTATTGACTTTATTTTAACATATGTGACAGGTTGATTTGGATGTTACGCTATGCTGAATCAAGTTAGGAAGTCTAGAAACCCATCGAATAAAAACCTGAGTTGTCGGAATAGTATTCGTTTTTTAGACTGATATATGTAATGACTGTTTTGCTTTATATGTTTAAGAGTATGGGATATTGAACGTTAAATATATTTTCATTAATATTTGTTATGGATTCTCATGAACAATCTGTTTCGCTCAGTGCCACGCCCCGATGATTCCGCCATCGGTTGGGGTGTGACAGATTGGTGTCAGAGCCATAACTATAGGGAATTAGGTCGAGTCGTGTAGAATTGACCTAGTCTATAGTCTAAGTACCAACAGAGCAGCTTCGTGCGAACCCAGTAGGGGTTTCGTACGAGCCTACTTTTGATACTCTCGTTCGAATACGCGAAAACTATAACTTCGTGCGAACCCGCATACTACAGCTTCGCACGAAGACGACCTTTCCTAAGGCTGAAAACACATATTTGCCTTTCCTAAGGTTAACACAATACACACGCTTTTAAAAACACTCGTATAACACAAACGAGTGATTATGTCGAGATTAGGTGTGAAAACCAAGAACTCTTGATAAGATCACTCACTCTACGCGTATTTTCACTCTCAACACGAGAATCTCCATTAAGTAGGGAGTGGCATCCATATCTTGGCGAAATTCTCCATCTCTATCTCATGGTTTTGCCACACTTATAGGAACGAAGTTGTTAAGCTAGGGGTGAAACCCGCATCTTTATAACGCGTTCCACTCACTACTTTGATTTTTTTTACAAAACTCCCACCAAAGTCTCGATTGTTCCGACAACTTGAGACACGTAGTAACTGGAAGGATGAGTGCCCTTCGTCGTGTTTTGGTGAGAGCACAGTCTATTAGGCCAAAGCGTGTATTCGAATTTGTTGGGAATAATCGAATCACTTTGGGTAGTCGATGTCTAACACCCAGGACGCTCTGATTTCAAGCCGCAATCGCCGAATTTACCCGTTATCGATTTTATGTGTTTATATGTTTCGATTTTGGAGATTTTACGCTATCCGCTCATCGCCCTACAAAACGCGCACAAGTCGCACAGCTTTCGTAACCTAAAAAGCTAACTAATCGCAAACGAACTAAGAACTCTCGTACGCAACTCTCGCACGCTATACTACTGGCTACGCTACTCGCTATCCCTCGCAAATCTCGAACGCACTTCGCGATCCTGAAAGATAGGTGAATACGTGCAATATATGTAGGTGAATACGTGCAAAATATGTGCTTACGTGGACTATGTGCTCATACGTGCTTATGTGTTTATGTGTATACGTGCTTATGTGGTTTATGTGCCTACGTGACTATGTGTTTATGTGTCGACGTGTTCCCGAGCTTTATATAATAATAATAATAAGTATGTTGATTAAACGCTAAAACTTTTCGAAACCCGATATAATCGAATCTCGTCTAATTCATATGACGACGTCTACTGCAGAATCTGCACTCAACAATGTTGTCATTTGGATCTCACACCTAACGTGCTGCTTGACGAAACCATGCTGATAAGCACATCGCTTCACTGATAGCCAAGGAAATGGCTAAGGTCATACCTCAGATTGTCAGTGAGATCAACAAGGTCAGCAGCAAGTCTTCTGTCGAGTCAAAGTGTGACGTGCCCAAAGCTCCTTTAAGCTTCAAACAATTCAAGGCATGCGGTCCTGCAAACTTCACTGGCGAAGATGGACCCAGTGCTATATTCCAGTGGTTTGACTCTATCGAAGTCACCTTCAGGCAAAGCGGATGCCCAGAAAATCTGTGTACTGTGAATGCTACTGGGGTCTTCCAGTCTAGGGCTCTGGATTGGTGGACTACTGAGCGCAATAGGCGCGGTAATGATTCAGCTTATGGCTTTTCTTGGGAGGAACTCATGGAGCATATGTTGAAGGAGTTCTGTCATCCTCATGAAGTCCAGAAACTGGAGAATGAATTTTGGCATATCAAGCAGGAAGGAGGTGACAACGCTGGTCTCACTGCTCGCTTCAAGTAGCTTAGTATTATCTGTCCCAGTCAGGTGGCTACGCCTGATATGACAATCAAGAAGTACATTCGAGCTCTCCCCGACTATGTAGCTGATTTTGTTCAAGCAGCTAAACCCACTACTATTGAGGAAACCTACCACCTCGCAGTTGAGATCAATGATAAGCGAGTCTTGGCTGGGTATTTCAAAACCTCAACTAAGAGCCTCAATCAAGCAACTGCAACTCCTGCTACCGACAGTGCAGCATCACAAGGTTCAAAGTCTTCAAACCAATGTTGCAAACGGAAGAACAACAACAAGAAGAACTACGCTACTACCGCCGCTCCACTCAACGTTGTTCCTGTACAACCCAACAACCAGAACCGCCAAGCTCCTGTTACCAACGCACCGCCTGCTAAGCGTATGTACACTGGTGTTCATCCTCTGTGCCCTACTTGCACATATCATCACCCGGCAGGGGTGAACTGTCGTTTCTGTGCCAACTGTAATATCTATGGCCATTTTACTGCTCACTGCCGTTCAGGCACACGTCAACAAGCTGCTCAAGCTCTTCCAGCACCACCAACTCAACCTCTTGCTCTTCAGGGTAACCAAGCAGCTCCTGCACCCGCTGTTCATGCGCGAGCTTGCTACTCTTGTGGTGACCCTAACCATTTTGCTAATGTCTGCCCACTGCGTGTGGTGAAACAAGAACCGTAGCAACAACCACCGCAACAACAACCGCAACAACAGCAGCAGCAGCAACCAACACAAGCAGCCCGCGGAAGAACCTTCAACATCAATGTCTGCCAGGCCCCAACTGACAACAATGTTGTCAATGGTACGTTCCTTGTTAACGGAATTTATGCTTCGTGTTTATTTGATACTGGAGCCGATAACTGTTTTGTTTCGTTTGAATTCGAAAAGCTCCTAAAACGTAAACGCGCTAACCTCCCAATGACATTCGACGTAGAAATTGCCACCGGAAGAACCATCACCGTCAGTTCTGTTCTTCGTGATTGTACTCTCGAACTCCACAATCACGTTTGTGACAACCCGTAACTTCGAGGTATAAATCGTTCGTTTCGCTCTTACGAGTAAATATATATTTAGCTATTTTCGACGAATTTAATTGATACTCATTTAGTTTATGGTGTGCAAAAGTGTAGTCGAAACCAAGTCTAGTTGGTGATGAACCTACCCGAACCGTTTGAACCATGACATAACTCGCATAACTCGAAACTTTTGAGGCACGAATCCTTAGCGTGAATATTATACATCTATGTTGGTTTATTATAAATCTTTATTAGTTATTCATATGTTTAAAATAATAATAATAATAATAATAATATATTACATAAGTTACTAAACCCAAACCAAATTCCCCACCCCACCCATGTGCGTATGTATACTCTTTACAGCAAAGATATATGTTGCTGCTCCACTTTGTTTCAGCCCAAACAGTACCCTCATTTATGTGCAGCCCAACCTTGTTTTTTTTCCTCCACGTTTATCAGCGGCCCGACTTCCTGAACCGCCTCAAACCCCTATCATTCATATATTACGTAAGTTGGGTATTATAATTAGAAGATCGTTTCTTGGTTGTTCACTTTCCCTACGCCGTAAACCCTAACTGTAGCGCCAAACCGCCGTCCGCAACCTCCGTTCGACGTCCGTTGACTCCGGAGCAACCACCCAAGATCGCCACCGCAATCCGTAAGTGCCGCACTTTTCATAGTTATGAATAGGATCTCGTTGCCTCGGTTTCGATTCGAATTCTACTTAAAATCCTTGCATGAGAATGTGCTTATACATGAAACTGTGATTAATATTATGTGCGCATGTGAATTGTTTTAAAATATATTTGTGAACATATGAATGAATAGGATGAGTTAGGCTTGTTTTAAAGACTGTGATGGTACGTTCATAGGGTGATTGTACATGAATCTTGATCTTGACTTTGGGATAGGAAGATACATGATGTTTGTAATGAATGTGAAACAGTTTTCCTCTTCTTTCTTACATATGGTGATAAATAGAATCGTCATCAATGGAAACGTGTATTATTACGAATTGCCGGAACTTGTTAATCTGAACATATATGTAAACATACGGTAGATTTCACAAAGGTGTGTGTGGACACGAATCGAGGAGTCGATGTCGGCTATATATATGGGTGAACTGTTAATGGCAAGTGTGGTATGTGATATATAGATGTACGTGATGTATATGTATGTTATATATGTATGTAAGGATTGGGCATGAACGTGATTGCATGAACGAGTATTGTTACGATTAACCGATACTTGATGAGTTGATTATACATGTAAACGTAATTGTAGAGTTCTATATATGAACGATGATATATATATGTGTGTGGGTGACTGTGATAATGATGTCATGGGTGCAAGGTTACTAGTTAAGGAGTTGCATGTTATATGAAAAATAGGAAGTTATGTATATGGGGTTTTGTGAATCATGATAGACTAACTGTTAGTGGGTATAGTGACATGAAACCTTTTAAATTGGAATTTGCATAAGTGGTCGATGTATGCATGAGTTACTTTTATAAAGTGTATTGGTGAATGCAAGTTGGTATGGGTACAGGAGGGTGCGAAATTTGTGTAGTGAATAAAGATGTAGTAAATTATGAATTAAATGTTAGCTGATGTGGTGATGTGTTAATTACAAGTTATTGGTGTGATGTGATCAATATGATATCTAATAATATACATGATTTCTGTGTATTTTCTTGTTGCGTACTAGTTACTAGATACGTGTAGGATTTTGGTTTCCGCGTGAGCACACACTAACTTTTAAAAGGTAATCATATTAGGACATGATTGACCAACCCCGACCGTTAGATATTTTAAAGAGTTCAACCGAGCAACCAAAGGTGAGTTCACACTTTCCACAAGGCATGGGATTCCCAGGGGTTGGGAATGGGTAAAGGATTTGAACTAAAACTGCGTGATCTCCTGGTTTGGAACACGTACACACCCTCTTTATTGAAGGGTGACAACACGTACTAAGAATTTAATCGGAACCTGCGTAGTCTTCTGGTTTGGGGATTACGTACACACCCTCTTTATTGAAGGGTGACAACACTGATGCTAGACCAAAAACTCTATCATGAAGTCCCTCCTTTTATATCGACTTAATCGCCGGGCCAATGGCGAGCGGGTCATTAGTTAGATAGCGCTATTTAGGTTTGACAAGCCTCACACCGTGCCGCAGAGGACGGGCGTGAACTAATGGATCTGGGCACTAGTCAATGATGATAGACATTGACGTCAGGGCACCAACTTACTTTAGTCAGTGGTCGATATGGTAAACAGGTCTAGTGGTTAACATGGGGAAGCCCCCACCAACTATGGATATGTTTGGGTAACAGGGTAAACTGATTAACTTACAACTTACAAATGAATTCCTGGTTTTTGAAACAACTTAACAATGAACACCAACCGTGAACTCGCTCAACTTTGTTGTTGATTCGTTGTTACATGCCTTGCAGGTCGTTAGGTATCTATGGAGCTTGCACGAGCAAGAGGAGTCGTTGTGGGACATGGACCGTTGTGTGCCATGTTAATATTTAAACTTATTGAACTTATGTTTTGGTTTTACCTTTATTGCTTCCGCTGTTTAACTTGAACTTGGTTAACTTGTTTTTGAACACCAATTATATTGCGTGGTTGGATTTTATTTATTTTAAATACATTGTTCAATATGATTGGTGGCTTGATCCTGGTCAGTCACGCCTCCAAGCGGCGATACTCCGCATGTGGATTTTTGGGGGTGTGACAGATTGGTATCAGAGCCATTGGTTATAGTGAACTTGGTTTTAAAAAGGGGAAAAGCTTTTTGATAAAACCAGACTATAACCTATACAGTGCTCAACGATCCACAACGACGCTTCGCTCCACGTGCAAGACTCCACACTATAGGTGATAGGATTTATGTTTATATTGCCTACTTGCTAGTTACATAGAACTTTGCTCGTGATATGCTTAGATAAACGTAACAACTATTGTTTGAAAATACTTGTGTGCTTACTCTCTTCTGTCATCGCACTCTCGCGAACCTCTCTCACCCATGTTTCCTTTGATGTGACAGTACACATTTGTTTATGACGAAACACACGAACACACACTCGTCACTATACCAAGATGGCATGGATTGCTTGCTCACCTTATGATGCGTTGATAGTATGCCATAGTCCTTAGGTTTTTGTGATCTTATTACATTGACGACCTCCGTTTGACATCTGAGTTTGAGGAATCATTTGACATGAGTTAGGAGGAACTGAGATGAGCATGCAAATCGCAATATTATTGTGGGTGCACACATAATAATAATGCGGGGTGCATGCGAGTCCCAGTGAGCCTTGACAAGTGGAAAAGGGGTTCCGTTCCGTTATTTGACCGATGTGAAACATAACAAACCTATAGGGGTCATAGCAGTGATTGTCCCCTACTCGAATGTGAACTTTTCATTCATCTCTGGATCCTTTCGAATCTCGATGCTATCGAGTATTACCTGAACACCCATCTGAACACCTAGCGAACCGTGTAGAATGTTAGGTGCTTATACGAACGTCCCTGAGTAGGATGTCCCAGCGTCGAATGATTGATCGATACCTTTCTTGCTCCTCTTCGTTTGCTGGAACTCATGTTTTGACATCTTAGATCCTGAAGTGTGATCACTTCTGCGATACCCTCGTAACAGACCGAGTATTACTCAAGCAACTTGCAACATCGATGGACAGGAGGATGAGCGTAGTACTTTACCGACCTCAGTACTTGACGACCCTAATTACCGGCAACGAGCACCAGCAAATTGGCTTCAAACGAATCCTTAACCCTCGTCAGCAACTCATGGGAGTCAACTCTTATGAATCAATCGGGGCATAAGTGAGGACAGCTGATGGTAGTATGGAAGGTGTGACTGCCAGCACAGTGAGTAACGTGTTAGGACGTGGCTCAGAATGTGAAAAGATGGACCTTGATGGTGAAGAGTCGTAGAGTTCCGTTTCAAACAACAGCATTAGAGGCAACGGTCACGGCAACAACAAGGTATTTGTAATGGTAACCAACAGTATGGAAAGTGAAGGTGCTTACGGCATGGAGTGGCCAATGTTAAATTCAACGACAACAACCAAGGGAACAACGGCCGTACTGGAAATCCTCGCAACGAGTACAACAACACGGGAAATGATGCTCATAGAGGGACATTAGGGATTGGCGTGGGCGACGCCGGAATTATAACAACATGGTAGCCTACGTGTTCTTGGTGACTAATCACTTCGCCACTGTTCCGCTTAACCCTGATGCTTCTTGAAACCCAGCCTGTTGTGGAATCGGCTGATGGCGAAAACAATGAAACCACTACTGAGGCTGAAGCTACTGCGGAATTTCGGGACGAAATTCCAAACCAACGGGGGAATGATGTGACACCCCAGGAAACCATGCAACCTAACTAGTTTCCCCAGTAACTACGTGCTAAATTTCGGGACGAAATTTCTTTCAACTTGGGGATGATGTGACAACCCGTAACTTCGAGGTATAAATCGTTCGTTTCGCTCTTACGAGTAAATATATATTTAGCTATTTTCGACGAATTTAATTGATACTCATTTAGTTTATGGTGTGCAAAAGTGTAGTCGAAACCAAGTCTAGTTGGTGATGAACCTACCCGAACCGTTTGAACCATGACATAACTCGCATAACTCGAAACTTTTGAGGCACGAATCCTTAGCGTGAATATTATACATCTATGTTGGTTTATTATAAATCTTTATTAGTTATTCATATGTTTAAAATAATAATAATAATAATATATTACATAAGTTACTAAACCCAAACCAAATTCCCCACCCCACCCATGTGCGTATGTATACTCTTTACAGCAAAGATATATGTTGCTGCTCCACTTTGTTTCAGCCCAAACAGTACCCTCATTTATGTGCAGCCCAACCTTGTTTTTTTTCCTCCACGTTTATCAGCGGCCCGACTTCCTGAACCGCCTCAAACCCCTATCATTCATATATTACGTAAGTTGGGTATTATAATTAGAAGATCGTTTCTTGGTTGTTCACTTTCCCTACGCCGTAAACCCTAACTGTAGCGCCAAACCGCCGTCCGCAACCTCCGTTCGACGTCCGTTGACTCCGGAGCAACCACCCAAGATCGCCACCGCAATCCGTAAGTGCCGCACTTTTCATAGTTATGAATAGGATCTCGTTGCCTCGGTTTCGATTCGAATTCTACTTAAAATCCTTGCATGAGAATGTGCTTATACATGAAACTGTGATTAATATTATGTGCGCATGTGAATTGTTTTAAAATATATTTGTGAACATATGAATGAATAGGATGAGTTAGGCTTGTTTTAAAGACTGTGATGGTACGTTCATAGGGTGATTGTACATGAATCTTGATCTTGACTTTGGGATAGGAAGATACATGATGTTTGTAATGAATGTGAAACAGTTTTCCTCTTCTTTCTTACATATGGTGATAAATAGAATCGTCATCAATGGAAACGTGTATTATTACGAATTGCCGGAACTTGTTAATCTGAACATATATGTAAACATACGGTAGATTTCACAAAGGTGTGTGTGGACACGAATCGAGGAGTCGATGTCGGCTATATATATGGGTGAACTGTTAATGGCAAGTGTGGTATGTGATATATAGATGTACGTGATGTATATGTATGTTATATATGTATGTAAGGATTGGGCATGAACGTGATTGCATGAACGAGTATTGTTACGATTAACCGATACTTGATGAGTTGATTATACATGTAAACGTAATTGTAGAGTTCTATATATGAACGATGATATATATATGTGTGTGGGTGACTGTGATAATGATGTCATGGGTGCAAGGTTACTAGTTAAGGAGTTGCATGTTATATGAAAAATAGGAAGTTATGTATATGGGGTTTTGTGAATCATGATAGACTAACTGTTAGTGGGTATAGTGACATGAAACCTTTTAAATTGGAATTTGCATAAGTGGTCGATGTATGCATGAGTTACTTTTATAAAGTGTATTGGTGAATGCAAGTTGGTATGGGTACAGGAGGGTGCGAAATTTGTGTAGTGAATAAAGATGTAGTAAATTATGAATTAAATGTTAGCTGATGTGGTGATGTGTTAATTACAAGTTATTGGTGTGATGTGATCAATATGATATCTAATAATATACATGATTTCTGTGTATTTTCTTGTTGCGTACTAGTTACTAGATACGTGTAGGATTTTGGTTTCCGCGTGAGCACACACTAACTTTTAAAAGGTAATCATATTAGGACATGATTGACCAACCCCGACCGTTAGATATTTTAAAGAGTTCAACCGAGCAACCAAAGGTGAGTTCACACTTTCCACAAGGCATGGGATTCCCAGGGGTTGGGAATGGGTAAAGGATTTGAACTAAAACTGCGTGATCTCCTGGTTTGGAACACGTACACACCCTCTTTATTGAAGGGTGACAACACGTACTAAGAATTTAATCGGAACCTGCGTAGTCTTCTGGTTTGGGGATTACGTACACACCCTCTTTATTGAAGGGTGACAACACTGATGCTAGACCAAAAACTCTATCATGAAGTCCCTCCTTTTATATCGACTTAATCGCCGGGCCAATGGCGAGCGGGTCATTAGTTAGATAGCGCTATTTAGGTTTGACAAGCCTCACACCGTGCCGCAGAGGACGGGCGTGAACTAATGGATCTGGGCACTAGTCAATGATGATAGACATTGACGTCAGGGCACCAACTTACTTTAGTCAGTGGTCGATATGGTAAACAGGTCTAGTGGTTAACATGGGGAAGCCCCCACCAACTATGGATATGTTTGGGTAACAGGGTAAACTGATTAACTTACAACTTACAAATGAATTCCTGGTTTTTGAAACAACTTAACAATGAACACCAACCGTGAACTCGCTCAACTTTGTTGTTGATTCGTTGTTACATGCCTTGCAGGTCGTTAGGTATCTATGGAGCTTGCACGAGCAAGAGGAGTCGTTGTGGGACATGGACCGTTGTGTGCCATGTTAATATTTAAACTTATTGAACTTATGTTTTGGTTTTACCTTTATTGCTTCCGCTGTTTAACTTGAACTTGGTTAACTTGTTTTTGAACACCAATTATATTGCGTGGTTGGATTTTATTTATTTTAAATACATTGTTCAATATGATTGGTGGCTTGATCCTGGTCAGTCACGCCTCCAAGCGGCGATACTCCGCATGTGGATTTTTGGGGGTGTGACAACGTTTTCCCAGTCTCATTCCTCATCAACTTGGTAGTTTCGATGTCATAGTAGGCATGGATTTTCTTCGTGAAAATCGTGCTGAAGTTGTCTGTTTTGAAAAGATGATTCGTTTCTCTCTTTTAAACAGTGATCAACTCTATGTTGATGGCGAAGTATCCTCAAAATAACTGAAGCTTATGTCATGTATTCAAGCAAGCAAGTATCTCCACAAGGAATACTTGGCTTTCTTAGCTCACATTGTAGTAGCGGAGGAGGAAAAGAAGCCGATGGAAAAGGTATTTGTCGTTCGTGATTTTCCTAATGTCTTTCCTGATGATTTACCCGGTCTACCCCCGATTCGAGATATCGACTTTCGTATTGACCTCATTCCTGGAGCTAATCCTGTCGCTAAAGCTCCTAATCACATCGCACCGTCCGAAATGCGTGAACTTTCTAGTCAACTCCAGGAGTTACTTGATAAAGGTTTCATATGCCATAGCACATCGCCATGGGGCGCACCGGTCCTTTTCGTGAAAAAGAAGGATGGATCGTTCCGAATGTGCATCGATTATAGGGAACTCAATAAGCTTACTATCAAGAATCGCTACCCTTTACCCCGAATCGACGATTTATTTGATCAACTGCAAGGCGCAACGTGTTTCTCTAAGATCGATCTACGTTCTGGTTACCATCAACTGCGAATTCTGGAGCAGGACATCCTGAAAACCGCTTTTCGTACCCGTTATGGCCATTACGAATTCGTGGTTATGCCTTTTGGTCTCACAAACACACCCGCGGTCTTCATGGATTTGTTAAACCGTGTGTGTAAACCCTTTCTTGATTGCTTCGTTATTGTGTTTATCGATGATATTCTTATCTACTCAAAGACAAGAACCGAACAAGCGCAACATCTTCGTTTAGCTCTCGAGCTTCTCCAAGGGAATCGCCTCTACGCCAAATTCTCCAAGTGTGAATTTTGGCTCGAGGAGGTCCAATTCCTCGGTCACATCCTCAATAGTCAAAGTATTCACGTCGACCCCACGAAGATTGAAGCAGTTAAGAGTTGGATTACACCGAAAACCCCATCTGAAGTTCATTCTTTTCTCAGATTGGCGGGTTATTATCATCGATTTATCGCTGATTCTCGAAAATCCCCGTTCCTCTCACCTCCCTAACGTATAAAGACAAGCCTTTTTTTTGGGGAAACGAACAGGAGGATGCCTTTCAAACTCTCAAGCGTATGCTTTGCAATGCTCCTGTACTCACGCTACCCGATGGAAACACCGACTTTGTTGTTTATTGCGATGCCTCTAACCTCGGTCTTGGTTGTGTTCTTATGCAACGAGACAAGGTTATCGCGTACGCGTCTCGCCAACTCAAGGTCCACAAGAAGAACTACACAACCCATAATCTTGAACTTGGTGCAGTTGTTTTGCGTTAAAGATATGGCGACACTACCTGTATGGTGCTAAGTGTACGATCTTCACCGACCATAAGAGCCTACAACACATCTTGAACCAGAAAGAACTGAACATGCACCAACGAAGATGGGTTGAACTTCTCAACAGCTACGACTGTGAGATACGCTATCACCCAGGCAAAGCAATCGTCGTCGCTGACGCTCTTAGCCGACAAAGCTATTTACATAGTATTCGAAATGTTCAAGCCCAACACGACCTCAAAGCCCTCATTCATGACGCTCAACACGCCTGTTTTCTCGAGAACACCTCGAAGGAAGATAGAATACTCAGAACCGAAAACCTACTAGTGAATAAACCGAATGGTATCTTTCACTATCTCGACTGTATTTGGATACCTAGTCGCAATAATCTCTGCGAGATTTTGCTGACTAAAGCCCACAAATCCCGATATTCCATTCACCCTGGTGCTGACAAGATGTACCAGGACCTTCACTCCAGGTATTGGTGGCCAGGATGAAGAAGGATATCGCTCTCTATGTTTCAAAGTGCCTAACTTGCTCGAAAGTTAAAGCCGAACACCAACGACCCTCTGGCTTACTCGAACAACCCGAGATCCCTATGTGGAAATGGGAGAGTATAGCTATGGACTTTATTACGAAACTCCCTCGCACACCATCAGGTCACGATAGCATTTGGGTTATCATTGACCGTCTTATGAAATCCGCTCACTTTTTATCGATACGAGAAGACTTCAAGGTAGAACGATTAGCACGAATCTATACCAACGAAGTTATTTGTCGACATGGGACACCTCGTGACATCATCTCTGACCGCGATGGTCGATTGACCTGTCGTCTCTGGGAGACATTCCAATCTGCTCTCGGTACTACTCTTAATCTCAGTACCGCATTCCATCCCTAGACCGACGCTCAGACTGAGCACACGATCTGCACCCTTGAAGACATTCTTCGTTCATGTGTTATAGATTTTGGTGGTAATTGGGATTCGCATTTACCTTTAGTAGAATTCTCTTACAATAACAGTTATCACGCTAGTATTCAAATGGCACCCTTTGAGGCATTATATGGTAGAAAATGTCGATCGCCTATTGTATGGAACGAGATCGGAGATGCTCAAATCACCGATCCTGAGTTACTACAAGAAACGACTGACAAGATCCTCCAAATACGAGACAATCTCTAGAAAGCTCGGAGTCATCAAAAACGTTACGCCGATAAACGCCGCAAGCCCCTTGAGTTCGAAGTTGGTGATCACGTACTCCTAAAGGTTTCACCTTGGAAGGGGGTGATCTGATTCGGCAAGAAAGGAAAGCTAACGCCACGATACGTGGGTCCCTTTAAGATTCTAGAGAGAATTGACAAAGTGCCCTACCGACTTGAATTACCGGAGGAACTCAGCAACGTACATCCAACTTTCCACGTCTTGAACCTTAAAAAGTGCCTAGCTGAAGAAAATCTTCACGTGCCTCTTGAAGATTTGCAAGTTAACGAAACTCTACACTTTGTGGAAAATCCAGTAGAAATCATGGATCGAGAGACCAAGGAACTTCGACGCTCTCGCATTCCTATAGTGAAGGTTTGTTGGGAAGGCAAACGCGGCGCCGAGTTCACTTGGGAACTTGAAAGTGATATGAAAGCTAAATATCCGCAACTCTTTGTTACACTGCTCCTTAATTTCAGGACGAAATTTCCTAAAGTAGGGGAGGCTATAACAACCCGACTTTTCGGATCGTTACTTATCATTGTCTTTTCCCTTGTAACCGCTTGTACTTTGAGATTCGATGCTAATTTAACCCATTGCGTTAATATATATATATATATATTGGTTTTAAACTATGTTTTCAATGCATATTATAACGCTTATTCAAAACGCAGTTATCGCATTTAACGTTGTTTATAACGCTTACTATATAAACGCATTTTATCGCATATTACATAGATTTTTTATACTAAACGTTAGCGCAACGCAAACACAACGCAAACTCAACGCAACTCGAAACACGGAATTACTTATGTTATGTGTGTTATTTGTGTGATTATTTGTTTAAATATTGTGTGATTATCAAAACAACGCTTACACGCTCAAACGCTCGCTCACAACTCGATTAAATGCAACGCATCGCTTAACAAACGAACCAAAGTTGGATAACTAACAAAACGCAACACGGCCATCCGAATGGACATCCGCTCGGATGACCATCCGCCCGGATAACCATCCGACCGGATGGCCATTCAACCGGACAAGCCATCCGACACAACGCCACTCGCAACCGACTTAAACCCTCGCACCTCCACTATAAATTCTACTCGTACACCTTCTTTCTTTGATTTGACACTCTAATCCGCTCACAAGCTCTCAGTCACTTTCAATCGCGAACCAAGGCCATTTTGTAAGCTTTTCATCTCAAATCTGGTACAATCTTCATCTCTAATAACGTCTACATCATCTTCTTCATCAAAATCACACACAAACACTAACTTTTTCCCTAGAATCACTTACTTGGACCTCTTGAAGGTGCTTTCCACCCGTTTTGCTTAGGCAAACTGTTGTGGAACACCATTTGATCGAGAATGGTCCTAGACCTAAAGGATTTCCACACTTTTCAACTGAGTTATGCAAGATTTCAACACTTTTTCATCTGTTTTCAACTTTTCTTCACTTTTCTACTCAAAACTGATGGAACCTAGACTTAATCAGACTGTTGACTCGTTCCTTAGTCGAGAGCCGGCTTGAAAACGGATTTTCCACCGAAGAGATGGACCGATTTACAGGTCAAGCATGAATATTCATCAAGAACAGCGAGTTTGTTCGAATGGGCTGAGACCATTCGGCCGAATAAACTGGACTTGGTGTTATTCCGTTGTTTGACGCGTCGTCACGCCATCTCCGTTAACTCAAAACCTTTTTACTTAGAAAATTTTAACGAAAACTTCAACCACAGATCATTCCGTTCGAATGGCCATCCGACCGAATGACCATCCGCTCGGATGACCTGACATTTATATTATCCATCGTTTTAACGCTTTTAACGAAACATCAAATTTTAAACGATTTACAAACACCACACGTTCATTCAAATGGCCATCCATTCGAATGGTCATCCACTCAGATGACCATCTGTCTGGATGACCATCCGCTCGGATGGAAACCCATACGTTCGAATCACCTGTCGAACACTTAACCCGCTCGACACGCTGTTTACACTATGCTCAACGACTTATGCTACTGTTTTCATGCTCAGGCTAATTGTAACACCTCATAAAATCGTGTCCAATAATGTATTGACACGTGTCCCTAAACCTAGTTATGTCAAAAGTTGGTTAAGAGGGACTATTTTCGTTAAAAACGAAAACTATGTTTAAAGAAGGACTAAAAGTGTCAACATGCTGAAACTAAGCCTCTGAGTGACCGTATAAAGTGTCCATATTCTCATATGAGCCACTTATTGGATGTGAGGAGCCATTTACATAATTCTTTGAAAGTCACGTAATTATTTGAAAGTATGCGCAACGAAGGGTTAAAAGCGTCAACATGTTAATTCTTACCTCTAAGTGACCTTTTAACAAACCGAGAGTTTTATGATGCTTAGTCATACTCTTGGGTGTGCCTAATATTGGTCAATAATGACTTTTGTGATAATCATAACAAAATATGCATTATTCGAGCTCAAGGACTATTTACGACAAACTACGAAAGTCTGCCGATTCTCATAGCGGCGTACACTCCGAAACAAGGTCATAAGTTAGACATACCCTAAATACCCTTAACATAGCTTAAAAATAAGTTTTGAAGGGTTCGGTGTGTGAAAATATGCTTATTTGATCACAGTGACTAAAAGCGTCAAAACTGCGAAAGTATGCATATTCGCGCATATTCTACGTTTTGACCATATGCGTGCATCCAAAAATTTTTGTAATCATTAAAATATTATATTTTAGTGATGGGAATGCAAAAATACCATTCGTTGCGTAATTTGGATTGTTTTCGCGTCCGTTCGAATGTTCGTCGTAATTAAGCGAAAAACGCGACTGTACAACCGAACAAACTGACATCCATGACATTTTTTAGCATAATTCAAGTTAAATATACTTTAACTTCCTTATGGAGCTCAAAAATGGGGTTAACGGGTGTTAGAAATGCCAAAACTCAACAATACAAGTCCAGGGGCTAAATTTGCCAAAAATGGAAAGTCTGCCCCTGAGAGTTCCATACGGACCGTAAAGGAAAATCCCATATGGTCCGTAAGGGGTCCCCAGCAGCAAAAACTTTGTGTGCAGCCCAAGTATACTGCCTTAACTCACATAATTCGAATATAGGGGCTTGTTGCTTGTATTGTACACCTGTTAGGACACTAGTAATGATCCTAAGAGCCCTCTAACACCTGGAATGATCCTAGAAACCATCCAACAACTATAAATAGGTGTGGTTTTTCATTTCATTCCTTGCACCATATCAATCTTTCCTCCTCTCTTCTCTTGTGGGAGCTCCTGAGCAATTGGGAGCATACCTCTAAGTATTCTTCAGTCCCTAGGATCACTTGTGAGTGTTCCTTTCGTGGCTAGTTATTTTATTTGTATTTTAAAGCCAAAAAGTCAAGCGTTTACGATAAATGCTTTGACTTTTAGTTAGACCTTAAACGGTTAAGCCATTGTTTGCAACGAACATGGCTACGTGATCGTAATTACGTAGGTGTTAATCCTTCAAAAGGACACCTCCTAAGAATCACGTTTACTTGGTCAATTGACGAGTCAACGTATTGACATTTTAAAAAGTCAACGGGTCAGATTTTAAAATAATTGCGATCTGAGTTTAAGAGTGTTCTAAAATATGTTTTATCACTTAAGCAACTTGGTAATAATTATTAGAACATGTGTAAACATGTTCGGCTCGTCAATTCCAGTTTTAGGGTCAATTCGCAACCGAAAGTCGCGTAGTTTGACTTCTACGTTGACCTTTGGTTATAAACCGAATTAGAGTAGTATGTTACTGATTTAAGGTTCCTTATGATCGTAATAGGATGTAGCATAATCCAATAAGGTTATATTACATGATCATATTAGTAATCTGAGTTTTATGCAAGTTTCCGTATTTATGCCATACTTTGACCTTTACGCCCTTTTTAGCAAAAATAAGGTTTTAGACACAAATAAGCTTGCCAATGATTTAAGCACCGATATGTTAACATGTTTAACATATTTTGATGTTACAAATCTGATCATAAACTGAGTTTGCGTATAATGTCGTAAATTGTGCTTTAAAGTGACCAAAATGCCCTTTAGGCGCATAGATCGGTTTTAAGCATAATTCCTTATACCAAACTCATTGCCTACTGATTTAATATCATGATTAGGATATTTTGGGATATCAATTCAGATTATAAACTGAGTTTACGCACAAGTGCCTGTATTATGTTCTTAAATGATGATAATGCCCTTATAACACACAAAATGGTTTTAAAGCATGATGTTCATACAAAACCCTTTTCCTACTGACATGTTATATTAAATAACATATTTTGGTCATATAAACCTGATCATAACATCATTTTTCCTTAAACATCGTACATATCGTCAATTAACGACTTTAATGTCGTTCGGCGCATAATATGGTTTTAAACCATATTTAGCAATCAAGACTTTTTACCATTGATTTTATAAATCATTTTAAATATTTTTGCAGTAGGTACATATTGTAAACTCATAATCCCAATTTAAGCTTTCGAAACTATGTGTGAAATGACCGAAATGCCCCTAAGGTGCATAGTTTGGTCTTAAATTATAAAACACACATATGTTCGATATCCTACTGATATTAGATCATAAATAAAGTGTTTTCACAGAATGTTTATGTTCGTAAGATCAGATTATACACAAGTCTCTTTTATACGTCGCTAAATTACCAAAATACCCTTGTGAGGCATAGTTTGATTTTAAAACCTTAACGGGCATACAAGTTGATATCCTACTGATATTATAACTTGTTTAAAGTGTTTTGGCATATGGAACTTGTTCATGACTCATTCGGTTACCCGTTATCGCTTATACACGTACGGTTAGACTTACATAACTAGTTTACATAAGTTTACCGAAAAGGGTTTAACCTTATCGTTTTAATCTCAAAATCCATAATTTACATTGTTTACCCATATTATACAAGTCCTAGTACTTGTTGGGTTTAGACCACATTCTATTCAGTATACGTTTAATCTAGCGAACCTATTCTTAAGTATCGGGTCATATCTAAAGGAACTACCTTTGGCCCATATACATTCTAACAGATAATAAATCTGTTCATTCCAGACTATAGTACCCCCCAGATAATCGGACGTGGGTCAATAATACTTAGACTTGCGGCTTTTTCCAAATATAGTCTTATTGATTGAAAGCTAGCAAAAAGGTAAATACTCTTGACTTATTTTAGTGTAAACTTGGGTTGGAATATATGTCTCTTGGAGCGGTTATTACATAAGTAAGTCGCCTATGATTGTGCAAAAGTGTAAGAATACGGTTTAATCCGTTTACTTGATAATTGATATAATTGGGGGTTAATGATACCATGTCCGGACAACCCAATAGGTTAATCAAGTATATAATCTCGTAACACGAATAATCCCAAGATACATTTAAAATATCACCTATAGGTTTTCTACATGTATAAACTATTTTCGAAAAACTATTTTTCCATAGAGTCCGTTAATTGTATTTACCAACTTTGGCTGACGTATTTTCTAAAGATTAAACAGCAGGTACCGAACCTTATAATAGGCTGGGAATACGTGTCGGCTAGAATGAAGGCTAAGGAATTTGAACTCCTGATGCTTAATGCCTATGACGTCTAAAGCTCTGTTTATTTGGATCCTGCCTGTGGGCTTGTATCGAACGCTTGTAATACTTTTATACATTCAAGCTTTATTTTAATAATTTTAATCCAATACTTCCGCTGTATATTATTATACTGTGATAACTGTTATTCAATCGTCACGATTGTACCCTTCTGGGCCCACTGATAATCGGGGTGTGACAGGTTGGTATCAGAGCTACTGTTTGAGTGAATTAGACACTAGCCCTTAGTGTCTATTCTCAAATATCACAAATGCAGATTCCTTTAAAAACTCCGAGTCTAGACCAGAATATAAGATTACTCTAAATCTATATAGTAGTTATTGATTTTTATACCATCAAGATGTCACGGACCATATGAAGAAACTATAATGGGTCACGGACTCGAGGATCTCTATCATTGAGTAGCTTGAAGTTCCATATGGTGAACTACATATGTTTTGGAGACAATGACTCTGATATGAGGATGATAAACCTCGTCACCTGATGATATATCTTTTGATATTCTTGTGATATCCTAATATCATTCATTCAAAGTCTATCATATTTGATAAGACATTCCAGTGATATATCACCAGCTGATTAAAACAACAACGATTATGGAAAGCCGTATCATGGCAAAGATATATGTGCACTTTGCACCAAAGTTCTATTCTTTGCTTCAAATGTTCTCTCATTCTAGAGAATAAGCCAAAAAAGGAATCACTTCTTCTGATTCATGCTTAAAGCATATAATTTCGAGTCTTCGAGCTCGGTTAATTTAAACCCATCTGGGTGTATATATTATATTATATAAATTCGGCAACTCACTCCAGCAATTTCTCCAACTGGAGTACGAAAATGATTTTTATTTCATTGAATTTTAACAACTACGAACGCCAAACTTAGTTTGATAGAAGCGCCATATGATAATTGGCAGTATCCTAGTGTGTCCCATAGATTGCTTTCATGCCTAGCCAGTATGACGGTTTAATGCATGGAACCACTAAGATCTCCCAACGGTCATATTGTACTGATATCTGCTAATAGTAAGCATCTAATATAATTTGGCGATATTACTGCCATAAGAAGAATCATTGATTTTATGGAGCCCATTTTATGATTTTTCCTTCTAATAATATGAAGGTCACATTTATTGATACTACCTTATCAAACAGATCTCTTGATTGCGCAATAGACAAAGGCCAAAAAGCACATGTTCCCACCAATGAGTGGTTGAAAAAGTGCAAAATTTCCGTCCAAATATGAGACGACATATCCCCAAATCTCCCAATACGGAGAGGGGTTTGTATTTAAATGGTGTACTTTATTGAGCCGTATCATATACGCTGTACTTTATTGAGGGGTATTCCTGAATCTCCCCATAAGGAGAAAGGGTATATTTTATACAGTGTACTTTATTGAGCTGTATCATATACGCTGTACTTTATTGGGACGTACTCCTGAATCTCCCCATAAGGAGAGAGGGCATATTTTATATAGTGTACTTTATTGAGCTGTATCATGTGACAACTCATATTTCGAACCTATCTTTGTACTTTGATGTAACCTAGGTGAACTTGATTGATTTATTGAATATTACGATTATGTGTCTATGTGTATATATGTATGTTGTAGTCGCACAACCCAACCCAACCGCACAAGCCTTTGGGCTTTACAAATCTCGGCCTACTTCTCTTTAACTCGAACCAAAGGGGAGCCCATGTGAAGGGTTCGGCCCACTCCCACCATACGCATACATGGATCCTTTGAGAGTTGTTTCTCATTACTTGCAATCACACTACACACCCACAAACCCTAGCTCTTCTCTCTCTCTCACGAACTCGAAGGCAGCCGCACGCATCATCGAAGTTCATAGTATTCGGATCAATTCTTGTCCCTTCTCTATTCGGTTAGTATATTAATTTTTGTTGGATGGTTTATGATGTGTGTTGCATATACTCGATATGGTAACGAGTCTAGTGGATACATGGGGTAGCCCCCACGGCCGAAATGCCAGATAACTATCATGGGGTAGCCCCCACGGCAGGATTGCCAGAGTAAATGGGTTAAACAAAGGGTTAAACAAATCACGTTTTCAACTATGGGGTAATCCCCACGGCAGGAACGCCAGTTAAAGGAAACTGTTTTTGGAACAACTTAAAACGAACACCCAACCGTGAACTCACTCAACTTGTTGTTGACTCATTACTACATGCTTTGCAGGTCTATAGGTACTTAGCTGGAGCTTGCACAAGGGAGAGTCGTTGTGGGACATGGACAGCTGAGTGCCATGTTAAACATTTGGATATTTGAACTCTTGATTTGGTTTTAAACATTATGCTTCCGCTCATAACTTAACTATGTTTGTTTTGGACACTAATCACGTTGGTTGGACTTTTACAATTAATTATATACCTGTTCGATATGATTAGTGGTTTGATCCTAGTCAGTCACGCCTCCAAGCGGTGATACTCCGCATGTGGATTTTGGGGGTGTGACAGATTGGTATCAGAGCCATTGGTTATAGAGAACTTGGTTTTAATAAAGGAAAACGTTTTTGTTAAAACCAGACTATAACCTGTACAGTGCTCTACGATCCACAACGACGCTTCACTCCACGTGCAAGGCTCGACATTCTAGGTGATATGGTTTGTGATTTATTGCCTACTTGCTAGACTACGTAGAACTTTGCTCATGATATGCTTAGCTAGTATAGCTACTCTTGCTTGAACACTTGTGTGCTTACTCTCTTCTGTCATCGCACTTTCGCGAACCCCTCTCACACATGTTTCTTTTGATATGAAGATCATGTCTGGACGCATTAACATGACCCAAGCCCAGTTGACGGCTCTGATTAACGAACAAATTGCTGCGGCACTTGCAGCCGCACAAGCAGTAGGTATACCCTGCTGTTCAAAACTCATTCTAGGATCTTTAGATCCTACTCTCGTGAATCTATCCTTGTGTTAAACCTTGTCCTTTCTTATACCCACAACAGGTCAACATGCTCAGCCACCTGTGTGCACCTTTAAAACTTTCATGGACTGCCGACCCACTACTTTTAGTGGCACTGAAGGAGCAGTAGGTCTCCTCCACTGGTTTGAGAAGCTAGAATCTGTGTTTGAAATGTGTGAATGCCCTGAGGCACGCAGGGTGAAATATGCTACCGGCACTCTTGAGGGTTTAGCCCTCACATGGTGGAACGCTCAAGTCCAAATGCTAGGGTTGGTTGCTGCTAACGCCACCCCATGGAACAATTTTAAAGAGATGATCAAGGAGGAATACTGCAGTCGTGACGACATTCATAAGCTGGAAGTCGAATTTTTCAACCTCAAGATGACGGGGTCAGAAATTGAGGCGTATACTAAGAGATCGAATGAGCTTGCACTACTGTGTCCTACTATGGTGGACCCTCCAATTAAACGTATCGAACTTTATCTTAAGGGCCTAGTGCCAGCAATCCAAAGTCATGTGACATCAGCAAACCTCGCCACCTACCAGCAGGTTGTTCAATTGGCTCACCGTCTCACTGATCAGGCGGTGGAGCAAAACAAGTTACCAAAACGTATTAGTGCTACAGCTACCTCTGAACCTCCCAGTGATAACAAACGTAAATGGGATGGAGCTTCAAGCAGAGGCTCGACTTCTATTCAATCCCAGTCACAGCAGAGAAGAACTGAAGAGTATAAGAGTCCTAGTCAGCAATCGTCAGTTAGCCAAAGTCAGGGTGGATACAAAGGAAATCACCCCAAATGTAATCGTTGCAACTTACATCACCGCGGGCCATGCACCAGGGGTAACTGTCATCGGTGCAACAAGCCAGGCCACGCGGCAAAGGATTGTAGAAGCGTATACCCAGCAAACCAGAATCGTCAGCAACCGCAAGATCAACAGAATCAACGCCAGCAACAGCAGCCGCAGGGTAACAACAAAGGGTGCTTTCAGTGTGGAGCTGAAGGCCACTTCAAGAGAGATTGTCCCCAGCTAAACAGGAACCAGAACAACAATAACAACAACAATCAGGGGAATGGAAACAACGGGGGTAATAATGGCAATGGTGCAAGGGGCCGTGCGTTCGTTATTGGTAATGGAGAAGCAAGGAATGATCCCAATGTTGTGACGGGTAAGTTCCTTCTCGACGACTTTTACGTTACTGTCTTATTTGATTCGGGTGCTGATACTAGTTATGTGTCCCAAAAAGTTAGTCAACTGCTTAAGCGTACCCCAACACCTTTGAACCCCAAACACGCTGTAGAGTTTGCTAATGGTAAAAGTATAGAGGTCACCCACGTAGTTAAAGGTTGTAACCTAGTACTTGCTGATCACACTTTCTCGATCGACCTTCTTCCTATCACTCTGGGTAGTTTCGACGTTGTCATTGGGATGGATTGGTTATCCCAACACCAAGCTGAGATTCTTTGCAACGAAAAGATTGTCCGTATTCCGTGCTCAGGTGAGGAACCCCTTATGATTCGTGGCGACAAGAGTGGTGCTGTTGTGAGCATCATTTCTTCCCTTAAGGCTCAAAAGTGTTTGCGTAAGGGCCACACTGCCTTTCTAGCTCTCGTTACCGACACATCGAAGAAAGAGAAAAAGATAGAAGACTTTCCGATTGTACGCAAATATCCTGAGGTATTTCCTGAGGAACTACCTGGCCTCCCGCCTCATCGTCAGGTCGAGTTTCAAATCGAGTTAGCCCCCGGAGCGGCACCCATAGCTCGTGCACCGTATCGTTTAGCTCCATCAGAGTTGAAAGAGCTATCTACGCAACTACAAGAACTCCTAGATAAGGGTTTTATTCGTCCTAGCTCTTCGCCCTGGGGAGCTCCAGTGCTGTTTGTAAAGAAGAAAGACGGTACGTTCAGAATGTGCATCGACTACCGTGAACTGAACAAGGTGACTGTGAAGAATCGCTATCCTCTTCCACGCATCGACGACTTGTTCGACTAGCTGCAAGGGTCGAGCTATTATTCGAAGATTGATTTGAGATCAGGATATCACCAGCTGAGAGTCCGAGAGGAGGACGTCTCCAAAACAGCTTTTAGAACTCGATATGGCCACTATGAGTTCTTGGTCATGCCTTTTGGGATGACAAACGCACCGGCGGTCTTCATGGACTTGATGAATCGAGTGTGCAAGCCTTACTTACACAAGTTCGTTATTGTCTTCATCGATGACATCCTGATCTATTCGAAGAGTCAGGAGGAACATGAGCAACATTTACGACTTATTTTGGAACTCCTTCGAAAGGAACAGCTGTACGCCAAGTTTTCAAAATGTGACTTATGGCTTCGTGAAGTCCATTTCCTAGGCCATGTAGTGAACAAGGATGGGATTCACGTTGATCCATCCAAGGTAGAGTCAATCAAGAGCTGGCCTGCACCTCGTACGCCAACGGAAATTCGCCAATTCTTGGGATTGGCAGGTTACTACAGGAGATTTATCAAGGATTTTTCTAAGATCGCTCAGCCTCTTACTTCACTAACGCAGAAGGGAGTTGTTTATCGTTGGGGAGACGCACAGGAGTTAGTGTTTCAACACTTAAAGGATAGACTTTGCAGTGCACCTATTCTTTCATTGCCAGAGGGCACAGACGATTTCGTGGTTTACTGTGACGCATCCATTCAGGGTCTTGGCTGTGTATTGATGCAGCGGGATAAGGTTATAGCCTACGCCTCACGCCAACTCAAGGTTCATGAAAAGAACTACACTACACACGATCTGGAGCTGGGAGCGGTTATTTTTGCGCTTAAGATATGGCGACACTACTTGTATGGCACCAAGTGTGCTATCTACACTGATCATAGAAGCCTCGAGCACATCTTCAAACAGAAGGAACTCAATATGCGACAGCGACGATGGGTCGAACTGCTGAATGACTACGAATGCTCAATCAGGTACCACCCGGGCAAAGCCAATGTTGTGGCCGACGCCCTCAGTCGAAAGGACACTGCGCCTAAGCGCGTACGAGCTTTACAACTTACTATACAGTCTAACCTTCCTTCTCAAATACGAAATGCTCAAGTAGAAGCATTGAAACCAGAGAACGTCATGGCTGAAGCCCTACGCAGTTCAAGGCAACGCTTAGAACAGAAGGAGGACGGTGCTTACTACGTAACAGGACGCATTTGGGTTCCACTGTATGGAAACCTACGAGAGCTTGTGATGGACGAGGCACACAAGTCTCGCTACTCGGTACATCCTGGTTCGGATAAAATGTACCACGATATCAAAACTACATATTGGTGGCCTAGCATGAAGGCCCACATAGCAACTTACGTTAGCAAGTGCTTGACTTGTGCGAGAGTCAAGGCGGAATACCAGAAACCTTCAGGCCCACTTCAACAACCAGAGATACCACAATGGAAATGGGAGCAAATTTCCATGGATTTTGTCACTGGCCTGCCTAGATCTCAACGTGGAAATGATACTATCTGGGTGATCGTGGATCGACTCACAAAGTCTGCTCACTTCCTGGCTATCAAAGAAACGGATAAGTTCTCCACCCTAGCAGAAGTATATCTCAAGGAAGTTGTCTCGAGGCACGGGGTGCCCCTCTCTATCATCTCGGATCGAGATGCACGTTTTACATCAGAACTGTGGCAAGCAATGCACAAGTCCTGTGGCTCAAGGCTAGATATGAGCACAGCTTATCACCCGCAAACGGATGGGCAGTCGGAACGTACCATCCAGACTCTCGAAGACATGCTTAGGGCATGTGTGATTGACTTTGGCAACGGCTGGGAAAAGCATCTGCCACTTGTGGAATTTTCGTACAATAATAGCTACCACACAAGCATTAAAGCTGCTCCGTTTGAGGCATTGTACGGTCGTAAATGCCGGTCACCTCTTTGTTGGGCAGAGGTGGGGGATAGTCAGATTACTGGTTCAGAACATGTGGTTGACACAACAGAGAAAATTGCTCAGATACGACAACGAATGGCGGCAGCTCGTGATCGTCAGAAAGTCTACGCCGATAAAGGCATAAAACCACTAGAGCTCCAGGTTGGGGAGCGTGTACTACTCAAAGTTTCACCCTGGAAGGGTGTGGTTCGTTTTGGGAAACGGGGCAAACTTAACCCACGATACGTTGGACCTTTCGAAGTCATCGAGAAAATAGGCAAGGTGGCCTACAGACTGAACTTACCAGCAGAACTCAGTGCAGTTCACGACGTCTTCCACGTGTCGAATCTGAAGAAATGTCTGTCAGATGAGACCCACGTAGTTCCTTTGAAGGAGCTCACGATCGACGAGCAGTTACGATTCGTCGAGGAACCTGTTGAAATCACGGACCGGGATGTTAAGGTCCTCAAGCGTACTAGAATACCTCTCGTTCGAGTTCGTTGGAACTCACGTCGCGGCCCAGAGTTCACCTGGGAACGCGAAGATCAGATGAAACAAAAGTATCCCCAGCTATTTACACATGGTACAACCGCTACTAAGGCTGAAGCTACGGAATTTCGGGACGAAATTCCAGATCAACGGGGGGAGGATGTGACACCCCAGGAAAACCAGGAAAACCATGCAATTTAACTAGCTTCCTCAGTGAGTACGTACTAAATTTCGGGACGAAATTTCTTTCAACTTGGGGATAATGTGACAACTCGTATTTCGAACCTATCTTTGTACTTTGATGTAACCTAGGTGAACTTCATTGATTTATTGAATATTACGATTATGTGTCTATGTGTATATATGTATGTTGTAGTCTCACAACACAACCCAACCGCACAAGCCTTTGGGCTTTACAAATCTCGGCCTACTTCTCTTTAACTCGAACCAAAGGGGAGCCCATGTGAAGGGTTCGGCCCACTCCCACCATACGCATACATGGATCCTTTGAGAGTTGTTTCTCATTACTTGCAATCACACTACACACCCATAAACCCTAGCTCTTCTCTCTCTCACGAACTCGAAGGCAGCCGCACGCATCATCGAAGTTCATAGTATTTGGATCAATTCTTGTCCCTTCTCTATTCGGTTAGTATATTAATTGTTGTTGGATGGTTTATGATGTGTGTTGCATAGACTCGATATGGTAACGAGTCTAGTGGATACATGGGGTAGCCCCCACGGCCGAAATGCCAGATAACTATCATGGGGTAGCCCCCACGGCAGGATTGCCAGAGTAAATGGGTTAAACAAAGGGTTAAACAAATCACGTTTTCAACTATGGGGTAACCCCCACGGCAGGAACGCCAGTTAAAGGAAACTGTTTTTGGAACAACTTAAAACGAACACCCAACCGTGAACTCACTCAACTTGTTGTTGACTCGTTACTACATGCTTTGCAGGTCTATAGGTACTTAGCTGGAGCTTGCACAAGGGAGAGTCGTTGTGGGACATGGACAGCTGAGTGCCATGTTAAACATTTGGATATTTGAACTCTTGATTTGGTTTTAAACATTATGCTTCCGCTCATAACTTAACTATGTTTGTTTTGGACACTAATCACGTTGGTTGGACTTTTACAATTAATTATATACCTGTTCGATATGATTAGTGGTTTGATCCTGGTCAGTCACGCCTCCAAGCGGTGATACTCCGCATGTGGATTTTGGGGGTGTGACATATCATATACGCTGTACTTTATTGAGGCGTATTCCCGAATCTCCCCAAAAGGAGAAAGGGTATATTTATAAATGGTGTACTTTATTGAGCCGTACCATATACAGTGTACTTTATTGAGCTAAATTATATACGCTGTACTTTATTGAGGCGTATTCCCAAATCTCCCCATAAGGAAAAAGGGTATATTTATAAACGGTGTACTTTATTGAGCTGTACCATATATAGTGTACTTTATTGAGCTGTATCATATACGCTGTACTATATTGGGGCATATTCCCGAATCTCCCCATAAGGAGAAAGGGTATATATTTAAACGGTGTACTTTATTGAGCCTTATCGTATACGCTGTACTATATTGAGGTGTATACCAAATCTCCATCTAAGGAGAAGTGCATATAATTAAAACGTCAAATGAGACGCGTCCTGGAAACTCCAACTGAGGAGATAGACTAAAGGTGCCAATTCTATTGGGTGAAGACAAATTAGTCGAAGGACCGCTAGCAATCAAGCAAATAAATCTCTTTTAAATTTACTCAGTCTACTAGTTCTTATGTAATTGAGACTAGTAAATAAGACCATGATAAAAGACTCTATCTTAAATGTATATTTTCCCACCAAAGGTAGTGGTTGAAAAGGGTTATTGAAGTGGAAAATTGATTCCCTCGCACCCATATAATCTTAAAAATCCTTAAGTGATTTTCGTCCAACTATAGGGCAGCACTTATCTAAGATTTCCAACTAATTCCCAAATGTGTGGAAATGAGATAGAAATTTCATACGTCTATGCAATGCTAATGTCACACCCTGATATTTCCACGTATTACCGGTGGGCCCGATGGGGAGTATCGTGACGTAGTTGATACCATCATAGTCAAATAATCACAGTTTAATGCACAGCGGAAGTCTTGAAAGTAAAATATTAATACAAACCGAAATGAAAAGTATAATTAAATATTATACAAACGGTCATGAGTGGATCCACAGGCGGATCTTAAAACATAAAGTAAAATATTGTTCGACATACTTTAAGTATTAAGAGCTTGCAAGACTCTTTATCTAATACTCTGGAGCTTCCAGCCCATTTCGCATAGTACATGCACTTAATATTTTTGAAAAATACGTCAGTTTACACTGGTAAATACAATTAACTGACTCTTTTGAAAACATTTATAAAAATTGATTTGACTGCACAAGGCACAAATGTTCTTTTATAACTTGGGACAGTTATATAAAATAATCTTGTATACAGTTTTACATGTTTGTCGTACGTTTAGGGCCCGGGCCGAGACAAGATTAATAGACACACCACTAGTATAGGCCCACAAGAAGTTTCCTCACGAGTGAGATACCGTTTTACGTACGCAACTGTCAGGTGTATGCCTACACCTCGTGCTTAAGTCGTGGCCATTTCAAATGAATGAGCTGAGGATATCCAGGACACGATCATATTAACCCCCAAATACTTTGTATCAAACAAAACAGATTAAAACGGGTTATCTCAATGATTTAAGCACTAATCGATTAAATATTCAATACCCGACCAAGCGGTAATAATTTACCGTATCCCAAGCCCGTATAGGGAAAATAAGTTAAAAGTATTTACCTGAGCTTAGAAATGTAATTAAATCTCAGCCGTATATTCTATTCAGTAAGTGTAGGTAGCTTTTACTGGGCTCCTAATCTGGAACGAAGGTTATATCAACCTATTAGATTACTAACGGGTCTTATTTATGTTATATACTTAGACCGGTTAGTTTAATTAAAGGTTTACGGTACGAAATGCTAGATTAAGCAGTGACCGGATTGGAATGTGATTTAGTCCCAACAAGTATGAAGACTTGTATAAAATGGGTAAACTAAATACATTCTGGATTTTGAAGTGAAAATGATAAGGTTTGACCCGTTTCGGCTAATTTGTGTAAACTAGTTACATAAACCGTATCGAACGCGTATATACATGACGGGTAACCGAATGAGTCACGTACAAGTTCCATAAGTCATTATGCTTAAAATATACTATGATATCAGTAGGATATCAACAATTATACCCCAAAGGAATTTAAACCCAAATTAAGTCCTGAGAGGGTAATTTGGTCATTTTAAGGTGTATAAAAGAGATTTAATAGCAAACTGAGGTTCTGGTCTAAAACATTCAGTAAAAATATTTATTTTATCAAGTTACATCAGTAAGATATCATACATATGTGGGGTTTATCTTTTATGGCCAAACTATGCACCGTAGGGGTATTTTGGTCATTTCACATATCCTTTTACGGTCAAATTTGGAAGTCTGAGTTCAAGAATTATACTTACTGTTAAAGTATTAAAATTTATTTTTAAAATCAGTAGGTAACAAGTCTTAGGTGTTAAATATGGTTTTAAACCATACTATGCACCTAATTATCGTAAAAGTCGGTAATTGACGATATTCAAGATGTTTATAAAATTATGAAGTTTTGATCAGTCTTTAATGTTAAAAACATTTTATTTAACATATGACATCAATAGGAAAAGCTTTGGTATACAAATCATATGTTAAACTCATTTTATTTACAAAAAAGGGTATTATCGTCATTTACCGAATTATACAAGAACTTTATGTTATGATCAGTATAAAATCTGACCAAAATTTCCAAAAATCCCTAAAAATAATATCAAAACAAAAGGTAATGAGTATGGTGCCAAAATTTGGGTTTAAACATGATTTATGCTAAAAATGTAATTTAATTAACAAAAAGTTTCATTTTACAATATCTTGTATAACTTTCGTTTGAGACCAGAAACGGATGTCAAATTTATTGGACATACTTATATATCAGTAATAAAGCTTTTTGTCCTCTCACATTTTCAAAAATCTCGTTTTTATAACATAAGGGCATAATGGTCCAATTTAAGCATATTAACAGAATCATGCAAATAACTCAGTTTTCTATGGGACCAGGTAGTATAACCCCAGAGAGTTATACTAACACATAATATGGTCACAAAGGAACCCTAAGGCATAACTAAAAAGCACTGAAAGTCAAAGCAAACGTATACTTTTGCGACTTTCGGCTGCGAACCGAGCCTAAACTCAGAATTGTCGGGTTGAACATGCCTAGACATGTTCAATTAATATTTACCAAGTTATTAAAGTGACAAAAATGATTTTATATCTTCCACATTATCAGTTATGAATTTTATTTAAAAACTGACCCATTTGACATTTATTTTAATTAATTTTGACCCGACAATTAACTAAGTAAACGTGATAATTCGGAGGTGCCCTTTTGAGGGATTATCACCTACTTAATTACCAACACATAGCCACTTTCAATTCGAATCATGGTTGGACCGTTAGTGATTAATCACATAGTCAAAGTATAATTACGATATCTTTGACTTTCGGTCATTAAGCTGATAAAAACTTAACTATAGAAGCTAAGAACACTTACAATGGTCCTTAGCACGAATATTAAACTTGAGAAAGTTTACTAGATGACCAGGATGCTCCAGAGAAGTGTTTGAGAGTGAAAACTTGAAGTGTGCACTTTCAAGAACTCAAAACATGGCCCTTTATATAGGGTTTTTGGATGATTTAGGATCATTCCAGCTGTTAATGGAGGTCACCAGATATTCACAAGTGTCTTTATGTCAGGGAAAACCATTAACACAGTCCCTAGAATCGAAAACCAGCATGCAAAGGCGGTGGAGGAGCTGCTACATGCAGCTGTGCAGTGTTCTGTCGCTGGTGACTCAGTTGCGGCCTGCGTAGACATTAGAGAAACTCTACGCGGCCCGCGAGGACCGCTTATTCCGGTAAAAAGTTTCCCAGCTTTGCATTTTCAGTCCTTGGTCCATATTTAATTTAAATAACTTTCATTTATTACACTAGTAACCCCCAAAGTTAACTTTTAAGAGTCTTGGGTTATAAAATAAACGTCGTTAAGCTCTCGGATAGTTACGGGATCATCCGAAAGGTCTTGTTTGCTTTGAAACTCCATAAAATCAATATCCGACATTCGTGAGAGTATAATAAAATATTACAAAGCCTCGGGATTGTTAAAAGATCATTCAGAGGTAAAGATTTAACATGTTGACACGTTTATCCCCTATACTTTGTAAACTCTTGAATTTAAGCACAACGGCTTCTTGTGTTTGACAATTTATCCATTTACGAATACGAACATCTTGTGAGGTCAATCAGAGGCACAAGTTTTTCATGTTGACACTCTTTATCCTTCCACATACATCTTTACACTGTTTGACAACTCCCTCAAAGTTATCTTTTTTACATGATCAGTGCTTATGACACGTGTCATCACTCTATTAGACATGATTTTGCGTGGTGTTACAGCTAATCATCCCCAAATCTCCCAATGTGGTGAAGAATATATATTTAAACGGTGACTGTATCGAGCCATATCATATTCGCTGACTGTATTGAGGCGTATTCCCAAATCTCCCAACGTGGAGAGGGACTTATATTTAAACGTCAACTGCGGTGTATTCCCAAAACTCCCACTATGGAGAAGGATTTATGTTTTTAAAACGTCAACTAAGAAGCATCTCCAACTGAGGAGAAGAAATTATATTCAATACATTGACTGAAACGTATCATTAAAAATCCCCAACTAATTCCCAACTGCGTGGAAAGGAGAAAACTCTAGTCCAACTTCGTGACGATATCTGTACCAAATCTCCAACAATTCCCAACTATGTGGAAGGATAGGAATCATAATATTGCATTGTCAGTTAAAACAATGACGGATGTGACCTTTATGGTTCCCTGTCTAAGGTGGTGGGTTATACCCAAGCCTCATAGTCTATATGATCAATAGGATCATGACTAATATCATCAATAGGATGATCATATTTAACATCCTTAGAGATGTTTGGCCTACGGGCTATATTATAATGTCCATTTGTGACAAAGACAGTTGTAATCTTTTATGATTTCTTGTCCAAGGTGGTGAACTATGCTCAAGCCTCATAATCTATATGATCAATGCGATCATGATTAATATCATCTATGTGATGCTCATATTTAACATCCTTAGTGATGTTTCGCCTACGGACTATATTATATCGTCCATTCGAAACAATGACAGTTGTGACCATTATGGTTCCCTGTCCAAGGTGGAAGGCTATACCCAAGCCTCATAGTCTATATGATCAAGTGCGATCATGACTGATATCATCAGTACGATGACCATTAATTTAACATCCTTTTGTGATGTCAATTGAATCGCCTACGGGCCATATTATATCGTCAATTGTGATGACAGTTGTGGTCTACGACCTCTTATTCAAAGGTAATGAACTATGTCCAAACCTTAAAGCCCTTTGATCAAATGAGATCGCGGCATATATATATATATATATATATATATATATAGGATGAGGATCATTACAGAACACTAACTATTGCGAGAACAAAAAGAACAACTCTAAAGTACTAAATTTTGGGATTTAAAGTAAATATTTTATAAATTTTATGTTTCTTACATTCATATGTGTATTATATATACATAAAAAGTCAACAATTTTAACATACACACAACCTACATATATGTTGGCAATTTAACCTACATATAGCCTACATATGTGTAGGTTATACAAAAAGTGAAAATTTTCCATATTTTGTTTTAAATTCTAGTGTAAGAAAGAATAAATCTTATATTTGTAACATTTTCATTTACTTTTTAGGTTTTTAGAATAGAAAAAAATGGGTGATTCATTGTGTTCTGCGTGTTCTCGCAATATTTAGTGTTCTGCATAGAACCTTCTCTTATATATATATATATATATCTTAAATTGTCCTTAGTGACAAGGCTTGGTGACATATCTTTCATATCCTTCGTGACGAGGCCTTGTGCCATATCCTTCACAATCTTATGACAAGCCCTTGTGCCATGTCTTTCATGTCCTTCGTGACAAAGCCAATGTGCTTTATTTAAATGTCCTTCGTAACAAGCTAATGTGCTATATTTAAATATCCTTTGTGACAAGCCGATGAGTTATATGGCTAAACCCATTACCAATTGTGATAAACTTATGGCGAGCCTGAGTATTGGCAAAGCAAGTAAGAAAACGGCGGTGACGATTTAGAGCACCAGAACCGTAATGACGAAGAGAATCGTCTTCGATCCATAGTTACCGATGAAGTCGGTAAAGCCCTGGCTGGATTTATGGCCACATTTAAAGGGCCAAAGCCATCAGTACAGAAAGAGAACTCCATTTCTAAACCCCGTTCAAATACTCATAAGACTGAAAAGACTCATTTCTCCTCAACTAAGAGTGAGCAGAGTATTAAGAGTATCAAGAAAGGTGAGTCACATGACTCTAAGAAGGGGTGTACATATAAATACTTTGTGTCTTGTAAACCCCGTGACTTTACGGGTGAGATTGGAAAAATTCATGCTCTAAAGTGGCTGGATGAAATGGAAACCGTTGTTTATATAAGCGGTTGTGCCGCCAAGGACACTGTTAAATACGTGTCCCAATCCTTCAAAGAGGATGCTCTGACTTGGTGGAAGGCACTGATCCAATCCACTGGCAAGGTTGCAATGTACAACCTTAGTTGGTCAAAGTTCATGGAACTGATCCGCGAGACTTATTGCCCACATCACGAGGTGGAGAAAGTTGAAACTGACTTTCTAAGGCTGACCATGAAAGCCCTCGAGTGTCGAGCCTATGTATCGGAATACAACTCTTTATCAAGACTCGTGCCATATATAATTACCCCCAAGTCTAAGCGCACTGCGCGGTTTATTGGAGGACTCGCTCCAGAAATTAAGGGGATGGTTAAATCCTCCAAACCTGCAACTTTTAGATCCACTGTGGGTCTGGCTCTTTCTGTTACTGAAGATGAGATAAGAGCAAGGGCGATTAAGGCCGAGGAGGATCACAAGCGAAAGCGTGATGATAACCCAAGTAAGGATTACAAAAAGGGTAAGACTGGTTCGAGGTATAACCAGTCCAAGCCGAATGAGGCAAAACCCAAGTGTAAAACTTGTGGGAAGCAACACTTTAGAAAACGTCTCCGTGAGCAGACCAAGGGTTGTGGCATCTGTGAGGAAATGGACTACAAGTCTCATGAATGCAAAAACTTGAAAGACGCCACGTGTTATGTATGTGGCAAGAAAGGGCATATAAAGAACCGCTGCCCAAAAAGGGCGACTAACGGGAAGAACAAGGCCATTGATGGAAAGAAAGACAATGTTTGAGCCTTCCAATCTGCTATAGCTAAAGCAGTTCAAGACGTATCATTACGAATATGTTTTCCGTAAATGAATTATTTGTTAGAAACTTGTTTTAAATTCTGGAGCTAGTTAAAGCTTCATCGATTGTAATTTAATATAATTTAAATCTGCCTTTTCAAGGCTTAAATGTTATTTATAAAATCAAGTGGCCAATCCAGATAGTTTCACATGTGATATATCCTTCATGAAGCAATTGTCTTTAACAATCTTTTTATCTATAAATCCTGCGAGATTCGATATGCTCTTAGACAAGGATTGGTTAGTCCAAAAAAAACAATTCCACTTTGTCTGCAGTAAGAAACTTATCGAGATTAAATCCCTATCTGGTAATATATTGTCACACCCCGGATTCCACGTGTCACCGGTGGGCCTGGTGGGGAGTATCGTGACGTGGTTGGCAACATAATAGTCAAACAACACAATTATATAAATGCACAGCGGAAGCAAAAGATAAATATATTACAATCCGAATATAAAGTAATATCCAAGTATTACAACGGAAAGTAAAGGATCCACAGGCGGATCAATATAAAAAGAAAACTGTTCAACAGACTTTGACATCTAGAGCTTGCGAGACTTGAGTAATAATGCCTAGAGTAGCCAGCCTATTTCGTCTAGCACCTGCACTTAGCCTTTTTGGAAAATACGTCAGTTTACACTCGTAAATACAACTCAACTGACTCATTTGGAAAAGAGTTTGTAAATTGATTTGAATTCACTTCGGCACAAAATATCTTTATAACTTGGGACAATTATTTGTATATAATCTTGTATACAGATTTACTTATTTGCCGTCCATTAGCACCGGTTAGAAGAGCCGGTTTAAGTTAACTGACACGCCACAGGTATAGTGCCCACAAGGTTGATTCCTTTACGTGGATTACCAGTTTTTACATAATGCATCTGTCAGGTGTACGCCTACACCCCGTGCTTAGGTCGTGGCCATTTCGTAAAATGATGCCAAGGATATCCGGGACATGGTCATTTAACACCCAATGGCCATACATCAAATAATACAGAACAAAGCGGGTTATGTAAATACGTTAATCACAATCCGATTTAAATGACTACATACCCGACTAAGCGGTACTTTTATAGTACCGTATCCCAAGCCCGTATAGGGAAAATAAGTTAAGAGTATTTACCTGAGCAAAGTATCAATCAATTACAGCAAATGCAAGTACTTTTACTGGGCTCCTAATCTGGAACGAAGGTTTATAATGACCTATTAGATTTCTAACGGGTCCTTAATTAAGCCTTAGCTTAGACCGGTTAGTTTCAATTATACGGTTCGTACGCACTATTAAGCGAAGACCGGATAGAATCTGATTTAGACCCGACAACTTCGGAGACTTTCTTATTATGGGTATTTCATACACACTCAGGATTTTGAGATAAAACTGAAAAGGGTTGACCCGTTTCGGCTAATTTATGTAAACTAGTTACATAAGCCGAACCGAACGCGTAAGAGGCGTAACGGGTAATCATGAGAGCCATATACAGGTTTCCTAAGTTAATATGCCTCAATTATGTTGTGACATCAGTAAGATGTCTTTCATTATGCCCGAAACGTATTTAAACAAAAACTATGCCCCGTAGGGGTAGATTGGTCATTTAAAAGACTATAAAAGAGTTTAAGTATTAACCTGAGTTACATGTCTGATATAATCAGCAAAAATACTTAGTTTGATAAGTTATAACAGTAGGGTAAAGTAGATATGTGAAATTTATCAAATATAACCAAACTATGCACCGTAGGGGCATTTTGGTAATTTCACTTAAGCCGAAAAGCTCAAAACTGAAGTCTGAGTTTAAAAACCTTTGCTTACTGTTAAAATATTACAATTTACCTCAAATATCAGTAGGTATCACCCTTTGTATGTTTAAAATAGTTCTAGTACGTACTAGGCGTAAAAAAACCGCTTAATAAGGCGATTAGAGGCCATTTCCGGGTTCGATACATAAAGCTGATATTTTCATTATTCCAGAAGGCTTAAAATAATTTATTTATCATTTAAGATCAGTAGCAAAAGGTTTGGAGTCGATTAGATATGTAAAACTCATTTTATAGCCCGAAAGGGCAAAACCGACAATTACCAGATTAAGCCTACGACTATAAGTTATGCTCAGCCTAAAATTAATTAAAAATCTTTAAAAATCCCAAAATAATATATTACATCAGTGGGTAATAAGTTTGGTATCAAAAAGTAGGCTTAGATAGGCCATACGCTAATTATGTCGTTTAATTAACAAAAAGCTTCTTAATTACGCTAATGAGCATAACTCTCAACCTACACCTCAAACTGATGTCAAATTTTGTATGCAAGTTTAAACATCAGTAAGTAAGGTTTCTTCTCTTTTACATTTCCAAAAATCACGTTTTAAAGTGAAAAGGGCATAATGGTCATCATATGAGCAATTAACGGAATCATGCGTATTAATCGGTTAACTATGAACCATGGTGTATAATCACAGAGGGTAATACTAGCATGTAACCTGGTCCAAATGAAGCTCTTAGGTATTTCTAAATCATACCAAAACGGGTCAGAACTGAAGTCAAAGAAAAAGTCAAAGCTTTGCGACTTTCGGTTCCGAACCGGGTCTAAACAGTAAATTGTCGGGTTGAACATGTTTAGACATGTTCTTACACTAATTACCAAGTTATATTAATGATCAAATAGGTTGTATGTGTTCTACATTGCTAATCATGCATAAATTAGAATTTAAGTATCCTGTTGACTTTTTATTTACAAGTTTGACCCGACATTTGACCTAGTTAGAGTGGGAATCAGGGGGAACCCTTTTAAGGGTTTATTACCCACATAATTGCCAACTTATAACTACTTTTGATTCGACTAATCACTGGACCATTAGTGATTAATCTTAAAGTCAACCGTTAATTACGACGGTTTGACTTTTAAGCTATTACTAGGCAAAAACTTAACTAAGGAAGGGTTAGCAAACTGACTGAAGTCCTATGCTTGATTAGGAAGGTCTTGTGTCTGCTCTTAAGCTCCCAAAAGCTCCAGAATTGCACAAGAAGTGAATGATCAAATGGTAGAAACTGCATGGCCTTTTATAGTGAAATTTTCACCATAGATTGTTGACAAATAAGTCTACCACTGACCACAACTCATTAACAAGTGTCCCTAGTGTTCTAGGGGTTGTTTAGAGGTCAACCAATATGAGGAAAATCGTTTAAAGATCGATTATGTGCGAAAACAGGCAGCTGTCAAAAGTTTCTGCAACTGGGCGTCTGACGTGGCCCGCGTAAGATCATAAGAACTCTTACGCGGCCCGCCTACGCCTCATTTTCAGATTTTTTTCATTTTCTAACTTTTGCAACTTGTCCCTTGGCCTTTCGAAGGGTCAACCGACTTTATTACTTGCAATTTGAGCCCTCCATATTTACCTACAAGGGCTTTAGGACTTATACCCCATTTTCTAAGTCCCTGGACATTTCTGGTTAACCCGAAAAGTCATAACTTTCAACGTTAACGCTTTAACCCCTCACATACGAATTTGATCATAACTTTCTCATACGATTACGAAACTTTATGAAATTTATATCGTGCATTCTTGTGAGCATAATTAACCGTTACAAAGCTTCGGGTTTGTCAAAAGGTCACTCAGATGTATAACTTAAACATGTTGACACATTTAACCCCTGTAGTTTGTAATCTCTCACTTTTAGCTTCGTATGATCCATGATTTATTCGTTTGATGCTATAAACATCATGTAGGGTTAATGTACAATATATTTATTCACTGATGACATTTAGAACCCGTATATTCACATACTTTCCATGATTGTCAACTTTAATCCTTTTATAACATTCTTTCACACGTTCAAACATATTACACGTGTCAACAAATTATAGGACATGAATTTTCGAGGTGTTACATCCTCACCCCTTTAAAATAAATCTCGACCCGAGATTTACTGAAATAAATAAGGGTACTTTTCTTTCATCATGGACTCAACCTCCCACGTATATTCGGGTCCTCTGCGGGCATCCCATTTGACCTTTACAATAGGTACATGCTTCCTTCGAAGCTTCTTAACCTATCGATCTTCAATCGACAATGGTTTTTCCACAAATTTCAAGCTCTCGTCTATATGCACATCTGTATGTGGTATAACCAGTGATTCATCAGCGAAGCACTTCTTCAGATTGCAGATGTGGAACACATTGTGAATTCCACTGAGCTCTTCAGGTAAGTTTAACTTATAGGCAACTGACCCGACACGTTCGATAACCTCGAAAGGTCCTATGTATCTCGGGCTTAACTTGCATTTCTTACCAAATCGCATCACCCCCTTCCAGGGTGATACTTTAAGCAACACTTTGTCACCTACTTCGAAGTGAAAATCTTTACGCTTTGGATCTGTGTAACTCTTGCCTTTCTCGGGCAGCTTTGAGACGGTCACGAATCTGGACAATCTTGTCCGTCGTTTCAAAGACTATCTCTGGTCCTGATAATTGGACATCTCCAACTTCCGCCCAACAAACGGGCGTTCTACACTTTCTACCATATAAGGCCTCGAAAGGCGCAGCCTTAATGCTGGTATGGTAGCTATTGTTGTAGGAGAACTCAATCAATGGTAGGTGGTTATCCCAACTACCACCTAAATCAATTACACATGCACGTAGCATGTCTTCCAATGTTTGAATAGTACGCTCACTCTGACCGTCTATCTGAGGATGGTAAGCCGTACTAAAATTCAAACGCGTGCCCAAAGATTGTTGGATGCTTTTCCAAAAATGTGACGTGTATCTAGTATCTCTGTCAGAAATAATAGACACAGGTATGCCATGTAAGGCTACAATCTTATCCACGTATAATTGGGCTAACATGTCGGAGCTATAAGTCTCCTTAATGGGTAGGAAATGTGCTGACTTAGTCAGTCTATCAACTATAACCCATATTGTATCATTTCCTTTCCTCATCTTGGGTAACTTGGTGATAAAATCCATGGTTACCATCTCCCACTTCCACGTAGGAAGTTCAGGCTGTTGTAGCAAACCTGACGGTTTCTGATGCTCGGCTTTGATGTGCGCACAAGTCAAGCATTTTGCTACATAGGTTGCTACAGACTTCTTCAAGCCTATCCACCAATAATTTTCCCTTAGATCCAGGTACATCTTATCAGCTCCAGGGTGAACGGAATATTTAGAACTATGGGCTTCCTGAAGGATAACATCTCGAAGCCCTCCATAAATTGGAACCCATATTCTTCCATTCAATCTCAGAATTCCGTCTTTGCCAAGAGATAACTGCTCCTCATTTACTCCTAGCTTTTCATTAGGATAGTTAGCTTCCAACACAGCTTCCTTCTGTGCAGCTAACAACCTTTCAGTCAAACTGTTCTTTATTTCCATGCGCTTGGCATTGATTCGGATGGGTTTCACCCTTTCCTTTCGACTCAAGGCATCAGCGACTACATTCGCCTTGCCGGGATGATATCTGATTTCACAATCATAATCGTTTAAAGTCTCCATCCAACGGCGTTGCCTCATGTTTAAATCCTTCTGATTAAACAGATGCTGGAGGCTCTTGTGATCCGAATAGATCACGCACTTGATTCCATATAGATAATGCCTCCATAGTTTTAGTGCGAATACAACGGCACCCAACTCCAAGTCGTGGGTGGTGTAATTCTTTTCATGCACCTTTAACTGTCGTGATGCATAGGCAATAACCTTGCCTTTCTGCATAAGCACACACCCCATGCCAGTGTGCGATGCATCGCAGTAAACCACAAAATCTTCTATTCCTTCTGGCAATGTCAGTACTGGGGCGTTGCTCAACTTTTGTTTGAGGATATCAAAGGGTTCTTGCTGCTTAGGGCCCCAAATGAACTTTACTTTCTTCTTGGTCAAGGAAGTTAGGGGTGCAGCAATCCTTGAAAATTTTTCAATGAAACGCCTGTAATATCCTGCCAATCCCAGGAAGGTACGAATCTCCGTAGGCATCCTTGGCTCCTTCCAGTTCATAACTGCTTCTACCTTAGCAGGATCCACTTGGATACCACGCTCACTCACCACATGTCCAAGGAATTGGACTTCTCGAAGCCAAAACTCACACTTGGAAAATTTGGCGTAGAGTTTCTCATGATGTAGAAGTTTGAGAATACAGCGAAGGTGATTCTCATGGTCAGCTTGGTTCTTCGAATAGATAAGAATGTCGTCGATGAAAACGATGACGAATTTATCTAAATAAGGCTTGCATACGCGATTCATGAGATCCATGAATGCGGCTGGTGCATTAGTGAGCCCAAAAGGCATCACTAGGAACTCGTAATGACCATAACGAGTCCTAAATGCTGTTTTGTGTACGTCTTCATCTCTAACCTTCAGTTGATGGTAGCCTGGCCTCAAGTCAATCTTCGAGAAATAACTTGCTCCTTGCAATTGATCAAACAAATCGTCGATCATTGGCAATGGATATCTATTCTTTATCGTGGCCTTATTAAGTTCACGATAATCGATGCACAGACGCATCGATCCATCCTTCTTCTTGACAAACAAGACTGGTGCTCCCCAAGGAGACGAACTAGGTTTAATGAAACCTTTAGCTAGCAATTCATCCAGTTGTGTCCTTAATTCCTTCATTTCCGTGGGCGCCAACCTATAAGGTGCTCTAGCAACTGCAGCTGCTCCCGGGATGATATCAATCCTGAATTCCACTTGCCTATCTGGTGGCAAACCAGGTAGTTCTTCCGGAAAAACTTCAGGGTATACAGAAATGACAGGGATGTCTTCTATCTTCGGTTTAGGCTCATCAATAATCACTTGTGCCATGTAGATGACACAGCCCTTCTTTAAACACTTTGAATCCTTGAGCATAGTCACTTGCTCAGGCAGTCCATACTGGGTATCTCCCCGAATGGTAAGTGATTCACCAAACGGAGTCTTTATCACTACTTGCTTTCTATTGCAGACAATTTGGGCTGGGTTATGAGATAACCAGTCCATACCCAAAACTATGTCAAAACCGGCCAACTTAAAGGGAAGTAGAGACAGAGGAAAAGAATGGTTCTTAATGGATATAACACATCCATCTAACACAGTTGAGACGGTTTCTAGTGTGCCATCTGCTAACTCCACCTCATAATTCACACTTAAGGTTTTGACAGGTAATTTCAACAATTCACAAAACTTATTATCTACGAAAGACTTATAAGCGCCTGAATCAAAAAGTACTCTTGCATAGACATCATTTACAAGGAAAGTACCTGTAATAACGTTGTCGTCTAGAACCGCTTCCTTTGCGTCCATTCTGAAGACCCTAGCATTGGTCTTCTTGGTCTCTTCAGGCTTCTTGGCGTACTTAGGGCAGTTGGTCTTAATGTGCCCTTTCTCATTGCAGTTGTAGCATGTGGCATCTCTTATCTTCTTGCACTCTATCGTCTTGTGCTCTTTAGACTTGCATATTCCACATGCAGGTGCTCCTGAATTAGAATTGGATTCAAGTCTGCACTTTCCAAAGTGGCGTTGCAAGTCGTGCACTTTGGTTTTTCCTCTGTTCGCTGACTATTCCTTCCAGACCCAGACTTCTTAGAGTCGGTGTTTCCCTTGTGCTTCTTCTCTGACCCTCGTGAGTTATCATCCTCACGCTTCCTCTTACTTTTTTCAGATTTCTTTAGCGATCTCAACCTGACCGCATCTAAAGTAAGGGACAAAGAGAGATCAGCTGCTGACCTAAATGTAGCAGGTCTTGAAGCCTTAACACTGGCTTTGATTTCTGGGGCTAAACCCCCAATGAAGCGAGCAATTCGCTTGGGCTCTGGTGTTACAAGGTAAGGAACCAATCTGGACAGGGTATTGAAACTGGTGAGGTAAGCTTGACAATCTAAGTTTGTCATCACCAATGATAAGAAATCAGATTCAATTCTTTCGACCTCATGTTGAGGGCAGTAGTTTTCCATAATGAGAGTAACAAACTGCTCCCATGACATGTTGTAAAGTGGGATCTTCCCAGCAGCTTGAATGAGAGACCTCCACCATGCCAGTGCCTCTCCTTTGAACGATTGGGATACATACTTTACTACATCCCTTTCAGCACAACCGCTGATGTCCACCACCGTGTCCATTTCATCCAACCAGGTCATACAATCTACTGCTCCTTTCTCCCCAGTGAAATCTCAGGGTTTACAGGAAACAAAGTACTTATAGGTACAAGACTTGGTACGTGGTTCATTATCGAACGCTATCTTCTTGGATGGAACACTGTGTTCATTTGATGAATGACGATCATCATCCTTCTTTGGCTCCTCTTTCTTAGAGGGCGGCTTGTTGTGAGGCTCTGAATGAGTTTTAGGGACAGACTTAGAGTGGGGTATAGATGAGGCTCGACTATGCGTCCCACTATACTCCTTAAATTGTTCTTCTACAGCTTTAGATACAGCTGTGTCAATCAGTGAACGAAGCTCTCCTTTGGTTATATTATTCCTATCATTATAATCGCGGTTTTCCAAAGGATGACTGTTTATCTCGTCAGAGTCAGCCATGTAGTCTTAGTTGCTACAAAAAGAAAATAAGGGCAAGGTTTATTTAGAAGCCCATACAGTACTATCGTTCTTAAACGATTTATTAACCATGCTTTTAATACACATTTTAGTTAATTTGTTACATATAAAAGTTGTTCAGGATCTTTATCATAATCCTAAATTATAAGTTAATAATAGCACAAAAGGCCTAGTCACGTAGACAAGTTTAATTTATAAGCCATGATTTCAGAGAATCGAGGCTTTAAGGTTTGAATCAAAGTTCATTACCTTTTCTTGATAGTGAGTTGTAGGCTACCACTGTCTTTAGTCTCAGAGGACGTTAATTATAGCCCGTGGCCACTTCATCCATAAGGGATGATTATATAAATAAGGGAATTTAAAAATAACCCATTTAAGAATGACTTATGTGAGTTTATCCTATCACACTTTGTCAAGCATGTTAATATTCTTTCAGATGTTTAACAAAAATTTGAATCTCTTAAATAAGTTTTACCATCTTGGCCATGTCTATAATTACATTTAGGCTAGGTTTTACTCTTTAGATTCTTTTTAATAATTAACGCAGAACAATTTCTAAATTGAAATGTTAATAAGGATCTGAACCTAAATTGAGGAACTGCCATCTTGGCCGGGTCTTAATAATGACACGAGGCTAGGTCTTGTCCCTTTTTAGATTTTGCCATTTTATTATAATGGTAGATCTTATAATATAGGAATGATATTTTAAATATAATCGTTCCTTTAAAATTTACACAAGTATATGGTTGCCCTAAACGGGACTTCTTAAGAAAATGACTTGCCCATGCAAGGGCTAATCAGATAAATAACAAGGAACCAAATAAGGACAAAATAAAACGAATTTGAATTTGTCCTATGTTCTCGTCTAGACTCAAGAATGTGCAACTGTGTAACTGAGATTAAACACAAAGGTTAGTGTTTAATTCACTCAGTGTTGGCTCTGATACCAACCTGTCACAGCCCGGATTCCACGTGTCACCGGTGGGCCCGGTGGGGAGTATCGTGACGTGGTTGGCAACATAATAGTCAAACAACACAATTATATAAATGCACAGCGGAAGCAAAAGATAAATATATTACAATCCGAATATAAAGTAATATCCAAGTATTACAACGGAAAGTAAAGGATCCACAGACGGATCAATATAAAAAGAAAACTGTTCAACAGACTTTGAGATCTAGAGCTTGCGAGACTTGAGTAATGATGCCTGGAGTAGCCAGCCTATTTCGTCTAGCACCTGCACTTAGCCTTTTTGGAAAATACGTCAGTTTACACTGGTAAATACAACTCAACTGACTCATTTGGAAAAGAGTTTGTAAATTGATTTGAATGCACTTCGGCACAAAATATCTTTATAACTTGGGACAATTATTTGTATATAATCTTGTATACAGATTTACTTATTTGCCATCCATTAGCACCGGTTAGAAGAGCCGGTTTAAGTTAACTGACACGCCACAGGTATAGTGCCCACAAGGTTGATTCCTTTACGTGGATTACCAGTTTTTACATAATGCATCTGTCAGGTGTACGCCTACACCCCGTGCTTAGGTCGTGGCCATTTCGTAAAATGATGCCAAGGATATCCGGGACATGGTCATTTAACCCCCAAGGGCCATACATCAAATAATACAGAATAAAGTGGGTTATGTAAATACATTAATCACAATCCGATTTAAATGACTACATACCCGACCAAGCGGTACTTTTATAGTACCGTATCCCAAGCCCGTATAGGGAAAATAAGTTAAGAGTATTTACCTGAGCAAAGTATCAATCAATTACAGCAAATGCAAGTACTTTTACTGGGCTCCTAATCTGGAACGAAGGTTTATAATAACCAATTAGATTTCTAACGGGTCCTTAATTAAGCCTTAGCTTAGACCGGTTAGTTTCAATGATACGGTTCGTACGCACTATTAAGCGAAGACCGGATAGAATGGGATTTAGACCCGACAAGTTTGAAGACTTGTTTAATATGGGTATATTATACACATTCTGGATTTTGAGATAAAACTGATAAGGTTTGACCCGTTTCGGCTAATTTATGTAAACTAGTTACATAAGCCGAACCGAACGCGTAATAAGCGTAACGGGTAATAATGAGAGTCATTTACAGGTTTCCTAAGTTAATATGCTCCAAATATGTTGTGACATCAGTAAGATATCATTTATTATGCCCGAAATGAATTTAAACACAAACTATGCTCCGTAGGGGTAGTTTGGTCATTTATAAGGTGATAAAAGAGTTTAAGTATTAACCTGAGTTACATGTCTGATATGATCAGCAAAAATACTTAGTTTACCAAGTTATAACAGTAGGGTAAACTATATATGTGAAATTTATCAATTATAACCAAACTATGCACCGTAGGGGCATTTTGGTAATTTCACATAAGCCGAAATGCTCAAAACTGAAGTATGAGTTTATCAAACTTTGCTTACTGTTAAAATATTATAATTTGCCTCCAATATCAGTAGGTATCACCCTTGGTATGTTTAAAATAGATTTAGTACATACTATGCGTTAAAAACGCATAAAAAGGCGATTAGAAGCCGTTTCCGGGTTCTATATAGAAATCTGATATTTTTATTATTCCAAGGGGTTTAAAATAATTTATTTATCATTTAGAATCAGTAGCAAAAGGTTTGGAGTCGTTTAGATATGTAAAACTCATTTTATGGCCCGTAAAGGCAAAACCGACAATTACCGGATTAAGCCTACGACTATGAGTTATGCTCAGCCTAAAATTAATTAAAAATCTTCAAAAATCCCAAAATAATATATTACATCAGTGGGTAATAAGTTTGATATCAAAAAGTAGGCTTAACTAGGCTATACGCTAATTACGCCGTTTTATTAACATAAAGCTTCTTAATTACGCTAATGAGCATAACTCTCAATCTACACCTCAAACTGATGTCAAACTTTGCATACAAGTTTATATATCAGTAATTAAGGTTTCTACTCTTTAAAATTTTCAAAAATCAAATATAAAGGTGAAAAGGGCATAATGGTCAACATATGAGCAATTAACGGAATCATGCATATTAATTGGATAACTAATGACCGAGGTGTATAATCACAGAGGGTTATACTAGCATGTAACCTGGTCCAAATAAATCTCTAAGGAATTTCTAAAACATACCATAACGGGTCAGAACTGAAAGTCAAAGTAAAAGTCAAACTATGCGACTTTCGGTTCCGAACCGGGTCTAAACAGGAAATTGTCAGGTTGAACATGTTTAGACATGTTCTTACACTAATTACCAAGTTATATTAATGATCAAACAGGTTGTATGAGTTCTACATTGCTAATCATGCATAAATTAGAATTTAAGTATACTGTTTACTTTTTATTTACAAGTTTGACCCGACATTTGACCTAGTTTGAGTGGGAATCAGGGGGAACCCTTTTGAGGGTTTATTACCCACATAATTACCAACTTATAACTACTTTTTATTCGAGATTTGACTGAGTCATTATTAATTAATCTCGAAGTCAAACCGTAATTACGACGGTTTGACTTTTAGCTAAATAACTAAGCTAAACTCAATAAAAGAAGGTTAAGCAAACTTACAAGAGTCCTATGAACGACCAGAGATCACTTGAGAGAAGTCTTGAGCTCCAGAAGTGATCAGGAATGCAAGAGAAGGTTTGAGGAACTTGGTTGCAACCTAAGGGCTTTATATAGTGATTTAATCACCATAAAAAGTTGACACACAAGCCTATATCTGACCACAACTCACTAACAAGTGTCCCTAGATGTTTAGGGGGTGCCTAGGGGTCGTCCAAGATGAGGAAATTCGGTTAAAAGTCGAGCAGAATGCAAAAGGCAGGCAAAACCCAAAGTTTTCGGTACTGGCAGTCCCTCGCGTGGCGCGAAGACCCCTCGCGTGGCGCGACGAAGTACCTGCACAAATCTGAATTTTAGATTTATTGCGTTTTGATCCTTGGCTCTTCAAACTTCGATTAGACTTTTGTTTTTTGCATCTTGAACCCTCCAAATTGATTTATAAGGGCTTTAAAACATATACCCACTTTGTTAAGTCCCCGGTTAACTTTATTGTTACCCGAAAAGTCCTAACTTTCAACGTTGACGCTTTAACCCTTCGCACACGAATTTGATCATAACTTTCTCATACGATGACGAAACTTTATGAAATTTATATCGTGCATTCTAGTGAGCATAATTAACAGTTACAAAGCTTCGAGTTTGTCAAAAGGTCACTCAGAGGTATAACTTAAACATGTTGACACTTTTAACCCCTGTAGTTTGAAATCTCTCACTTTTAGCTTCGCATGATCCATGATTTATTCGTTTGATGCTATAAACATCAAATAGGGTTAATGTACAATATATTTATTCACCGTTGACATTTAGAACTCGTATATTCACATACTTTCCATGTTTGTCAACTTTAGTCCTTTTATAACATTCTTTCACACATTTAAACATATGACATGTGTCAACACATTACAGGACGTGAATTTTCGAGGTGTTACATCCTCACCCCCTTAAAATAAATCTCGACCCTAGATTTACTGAAATAAATAAGGGTACTTTTCTTTCATCGTGGATTCCACTTCCCACGTATATTCGGGACCTCTACGGGCATCCCATTTGACCTTTACAATAGGCACATGCTTCCTTCGAAGCTTCTTAACCTGTCGATCCTCAATCGACAATGGTTTTTCCACAAACTTCAAGCTCTCATCTATATGCACATCTGTATGGGGTATAACCAGTGATTCATCAGCGAAGCACTTCTTCAGATTGCAGATGTGGAACACATTGTGAATTCCACTGAGCTCTTCATGTAAGTTTAACTTATAGGCAACTGACCCGACACATTCGATAACCTCGAAAGGTCCTATGTATCTCGGGCTTAGCTTACCTTTCTTACCAAATCGCATCACCCCCTTCCAGGGTGATACTTTAAGCAACACTTTGTCACCTACTTCGAAGTGAAAAGCTTTACGCTTTGGATCTGCGTAACTCTTCTGCCTATCCCTAGCAGCTTTGAGACGGTCACGAATCTGGACAATCTTGTCCGTCGTTTCAAAGACTATCTCTGGTCCTGATAATTGGACATCTCCAACTTCCGCCCAACAAACGGGCGTTCTACACTTTCTACCGTATAAGGCCTCAAAAGGCGTAGCCTTTATGCTGGTATGGTAGCTATTGTTGTAGGAGAACTCAACCAAGGGTAGGTGGTTATCCCAACTACCACCTAAATCAATTACACATGCACGTAGCATGTCTTCCAATGTTTGGATGGTACGCTCACTCTGTCCGTCAGTCTAAGGATGGTAAGCCGTACTGAAATTCAAACGCGTGCCCAAAGATTGTTGGAAGCTTTTCCAAAAATGTGACGTGTATCTAGTATCTCTGTCAGAGATAATAGACACAGGTATGCCATGTAAGGCTACAATCTTATCAACGTACAACTGGGCTAACATGTCGGAGCTATAAGTCTCCTTGATGGGTAAGAAATGTGCTGACTTAGTCAGTCTATCAACTATAACCCATATTGTATCATTTCCTTTCCTCATCTTAGGTAACTTGGTAATAAAGTCCATAGTTACCATTTCCCACTTCCATGTAGGAAGTTTAGGCTGTTGTAGCAAGCCTGACGGCTTCTGATGCTCGGCTTTGACTTGCGCACATGTCAAGCATTTAGCTACATAGGTGGCTACAGACTTTTTCAAGCCTATCCACCAATAATTTACCCTTAGATCCTGGTACATCTTATCAGCTCCTAGATGAACGGAGTATTTGGAACTATGGGCTTCCTGGAGGATGACATCTCGAAGTCCTCCATAAATTGGAACCCATATTCGTCCATTTAATCTTAGAATTCCGTCCTTGCTAAGAGTTAACTGCTCCTCAGTTACCCCTAGCTTTTCGTTAGGATAATTAGCTTCCAACACAGCTTCCTTCTGTGCAGCTAACAACCTTTCAGTCAAACTGTTCTTTATTTCCATGCGCTTGGCATTGATTCGGATGGGTTTCACCCTCTCCTTTCGACTCAAGGCATCGGCGACTGCATTCACCTTGCCGGGATGGTATCTGATTTCACAATCATAATCGTTTAAAGTCTCCATCCAACGACGCTGCCTCATGTTTAAATCCTTCTGATTAAACAGATGTTGGAGGCTCTTGTGATCAGAATAGATCACACACTTAATTCCATATAGATAATGCCTCCACAGTTTTAGTGCGAATACAACGGCACCCAACTCCAAGTCATGGGTGGTGTAATTCTTTTCATGCACCTTTAACTGTCGTGATGCATAGGCAATAACTTTGCCTTTCTGCATAAGCACACACCCCATGCCAGTGTGCGATGCATCGCAGTAAACCACAAAATCTTCTATTCCATCTGGCAATGTCAGTACTGGGGCGTTGCTCAACTTTTTCTTTAGGATATCAAAGGACTCTTGCTGCTTAGGGCCCCAAACGAATTTTACTTTCTTCTTAGTCAAGGAAGTTAGGGGTGCAGCAATCCTTTAAAAATTTTCAATGAAACGCATGTAATATCCTGCCAATCCCAGGAAGCTACGAATCTCTATAGGCGTCTTTGGCTCTTGCCAGTTCATAACTGCTTCAACCTTAGCGGGGTCCACTTGGAAACCACGCTCACTCACCACATGTCCAAGGAATTGGACTTCTCGAAGCCAAAACTCACACTTGGAAAATTTGGCGTAGAGTTTCTCATGATGTAGAAGTTTGAGAATACAGCGAAGGTGTTTCTCATGGTCAGCTTGGTTCTTCTAGTAGATCAGAATGTCGTCGATGAAAACGATGACGAATTTGTCTAAGTATGGCTTGCAAACGCGATTCATGAGATCCATGAACGCGTCAGGTGCATTAGTGAGCCCAAAAGGCATCACTAGGAACTCGTAATGACCATAACGAGTCCTAAATGCTGTTTTGTGCACGTCTTCATCTCTAACCTTCAGTTGGTGGTAGCCTGACCTCAAGTCAATCTTCGAGAAATAACTTGCCCCTTGCAATTGATCGAACAGATCGTCGATCCTGGGCAATGGATATCTATTCTTTATCGTGACCTTATTAAGCTCACGATAATCGATGCACAGACGCATCGATCCATCCTTCTTCTTGACAAACAAGACTGGTGCTCCCCATGGAGACGAACTAGGTTTGATGAAACCTTTAGCTAGCAATTCATCCAGTTGTGTTCTTAATTCCTTCATTTCCGTTGGCGCCAACCTGTAAGGTGCTCTAGCAACTGGTGCTGCTCCAGGGATGATATCAATTCTGAATTCCACTTGCCTATCTGGTGGCAAACCAGGTAGTTCTTCCAGAAAAACTTCAGGGTATTCAGAAATGACGGGGATGTCTTCTATCTTCGGTTTAGGCTCATCAATAATCACTTGTGCCATGTAGATGACACAACCCTTCTTTAAACACTTTGAAGCTTTGAGCATAGTCACCTGCTCAGGTAGTCCATACTGGGTATCTCCCCGAATGGTAAGTGATTCACCAGACGGAGTCTTTATCACCACTTGTTTCTTGTTGCAGACAATTTGGGCCTGGTTATGAGATAACCAGTCCATACCCAGAACTATGTCAAAACCGGCCAACTTAAAGGGAAGTAGAGACAGAGGAAAAGAATGGTTCTTAATGGATATAACACATCCATCTAACACAGTTGAGACTGTTTCTAGTGTGCCATCTGCTAACTCCACCTCATAATTCACACTTAAGGTTTTGACAGGTAATTTCAACAATTCACAAAACTTATTATCTACGAAAGACTTATCAGCGCCTAAATCAAAAAGTACTCTTGCATAGACATCATTTACAAGGAAAGTACCTGTAATCACATTGTCGTCTAGAACCGCTTCCTTTGCGTCCATTCTGAAGACCCTAGCATTGGTCTTCTTGGCCTCTTCAGGCTTTTTGGCGTATTTTGGGCAGTTGGTTTTAATGTGCCCCTTTTCATTGCAACTGTAGCAAGTTGCATCCTTCAGCTTTTTGCAATCCAAGGTTTTGTGGTCCTTGGATTTGCATATACCACAAGTATAGGTTTTTGACTGAGTCTGCGAGTTCGACTCGAGTCTGCACTTTCCAAAGTGCTGTTTCTTGCAAATCTTGCATTTGGGCTTCTCACCAGACTGGTGCCCATCTTTCCTTGACTCAGATCCATTCTTGTTGTCACCGTTCCCACGGTGCTTCTTGTTCGACCTCCGTGAACTATCATCTTCACGTTTTCTCTTCTCAGCCTCCTTATTCCTCAGCGATCTTTGCCTGACCGCATCCAAAGTGAGGGACAAGGATATGCCAGCTACAGATCTAAAAGTAGCTGGCCGAGAAGCCTGCACGCTTGCCTTGATTTCCGGGGCTAAACCACCGATAAAACGAGCTATTCTTTTTGGTTCCGGGGTTACCAGATACGGAACCAACCGGGACATCGTGTTGAAGCTCGTGAGGTAAGCTTGACAGTCAAGGTTTGTCATCACCAATGATAGAAAATCAGACTCTATCTTCTCCACCTCATGCTGAGGGCAGTAATTTTCCCTGATAAGGGCAACAAATTGTTCCCAAGACATGTTGTACAATGGGATTTTCCCGGTGGCTTGAATCAGTGATCTCCACCAGGCTAAAGCTTCGCCCTTAAATGATTGTGACACAAACTTGACCACATCCTTCTCAGCGCACCCGCTGATATCCACAACTGTATCCATCTCATCCAGCCACGTCATACAGTCAATGGCTCCTTTCTCCCCAGTGAAATCCCGGGGTTTGCAGGAAACAAAATATTTATAAGAGCAACCCTTGTCACGGGGTCCTTGGTTTAGTACAACCTGCAGAGATGGAGCACTGTGGTGGTTCGAGGAGTGTCGATCATCATCTTTCTTGGGTTCATCCTTTTTGGAAGGTGGCTTTGTATGCGATGTAGATAGGGTCCTACTCCGAGTCCCACTATACTCTTCGTACTACCGCTCCAATGCCTTTGTAACTGCGTCGTCTACCAACACTTTCAATTCAGCACCCGTTAGATTAATGCGGGCGTTATCAATATTCTCCACTGGATGGCTATTAATTTCGTCTGAGTTAGCCATTTTAATTGAACTGTTACAGAAAACAAGGACAATAGTTTATTAGGGAGCTATTATGGAATTGCCCCTTAGGGTAATTCATTAACCATGGTAAACAGAGACCATATTTGGTTAATTTATTAATCATATTTATTTAGGATTTCTATAATAATTTATCCTAATTATAAAACAATAACAGTTTTATTTGTGGCACAAAAGGCCTAGTCACGTGGACATTTTATAAATTATAAGCTATGATTTCAGATAATCAAAGCATGAAGGTTTGAACCTAGTTCATTACCTTTATCTGACAGGGAGTCATTGCTACCACTGTCTTTTGGCTCATACTGAAATGAGCAGGGCCCGTAGGCACCATATTACAACGTATGGTAAAAATATGATCATCTTAATTGATGATCTAACCCATGATTCAGAGATCATTAAGTTGGGTTAGGAAATGACGTGTGTGATTTTAACGAATCACGTCTGCCAGGAGTGTTAACATGTTTTCAGATGTTAACTGGGATTTGAATCTTTTTAACAGGCCTTACCATCTTGGCCCAGTCTTTTAATTGACCCGAAGGCTAGGTTTCACCTTTAAGATCCTTAATTAATATTTAAAGTAGGCAGATTATTTTAAAAGGAATGATTTTGATTTATTTATTACATATAATATATTTATGCAGATAATAGAAAAAATGAAATTTATAAACTTACATTCCATTAATTTATTAAAAGTTTACACGTCGCCCTAAACGGGACTTGTTAATAAACAAACTTACCCACGCAGGGGTTTAAACAAGGATTTACCCACGCAGGGGCTTAACAACAAACATCATAATAGTCCACGTAGGGACTTACACAAATAACATAATAGTCCACGCAGGGACTTAAACAATAACATACCCTCGTAGGGGTTAATAGAAAGATAGACCCACACAGGGGTCAAAACAAACAAACATACCCACGCAGGGGTTTATACAGCAAGACTGGACCACGCAGGGGCTCAACAACAATTGGAAGGATTTAGTGGTCCTTCTTGCTCTTCCCTTTGATCAAGCTTGTCAATCCTTGGAAGAAGCTTTGTCTCTCCCTGCGGTCGTGGTGAAACTCTCGTTCAACCTGATCCAGTCTCTGAAGAATTTCCTCCCGTTCTGGGGGAGAAAACTGTGGCGGCTGCGATTGCGTCCGAATGATAGGTCTGGCCGGTATCTGGTACCCATGAGTTAGGTACCCTACTCCCCATGGATCTCCATACGGTCCTTGGGTGTTATAGTTAGCCGCTACCAAGTATGGGTCGGCCTCTGCGTAGTGGTAGTTGGTGTGCACTGGCTGTTCAAACGGGTTATATGCCATGGAACTCGTGTATGCCGGAATTGGGTTATCAAAACCCATAGGCGGTGGTTGCGGTGCAACTGGATGTGAGGGTCCACCCATTTGTGGGTCCTCCTGAAGTGGCGGGTAATGGCTGCCACTTGATTGGCGTGGAGAACTAAAATGAAAGTCTCCCGCTCGCGCAGACATACGCGCTCCGGTTCTCCTACGCCTTGGCGGTTGTGGAGGTGCCGGTTGAACTGGTGGCGGTGGCGTGACTGCCACAAACCGTGAATCCACAGAGGGATCCTGTTGCTGCTGCTGCTGCTGAGGCGGTGAATGGCGAGGAGGTGTATAATACCATTCGTGCCGGGTAAACATAGCTTGAAAGTTGTCTGGACCACCGTAGGGTGATCCGTGGAACGAAGATCCGTCAGAGATCTCTATCGGGTGGTTTGGTGTACCACTGGCAGGTTCGACGGGGTCCGTATCCTCGTCCATATCATCCGCGTGATCTCCCGAGAAATGATCCTCCGGCCCCAATGGGTTAAAACCCGCTGGTTCTGGTATGAAATTGGCCGGGTTAAACCGGCCCCTGAAGACAGGTGTAGGGTCTCCAAAAGAGTTGTGCGATAAGGATCGCTGTAACGGTATGTAGGATGGTTGAGGGTTGTTGGGCTCATACTCTGGCTGTGGCCCGTAAGGGTTATGGACAGGAGGTGTTGAACTGTGCGAAACCGACCGTCTAGCCGGCTCGAAAAGGTTCCTTCGGTTTTGTCGGGGATCGTTACTCTCTGTGGTCGAAGGAGCTCGCACATTCGAAGGTCCTGCCTCGTTGTCATTGGGGGCGGTGATTGGCCCCTTTCCACGTCCTCTTCTTCTAAAGAATCTTGGCGGCATTTTGTTAATCCTGTCAATATAGCATGAGATAACAACAACAATATATAAAAATTAAAGGACAAAACAAAAACCAAACAAGGTGGAATTTGTCCTATGTTATTTGTCTAGACTCAAAAGTTTAGATATGTGCAATTGTGTAACTGAGATTAAACACACAAGGCTAGTGTTTAATTCACTCAGTGTTGGCTCTGATACCAACCTGTCACACCCCGATTTCCACGTGTCACCGGTGGGCCCGGTGGGGGAGTATCGTGGCGTGGTTGGCAACATAATAGTCAAACAACACAATATTTAATATGCACAGCGGAAGCAAATGTAAAGATATAATTCAACCGAATTTAATATTGTAATATCGTGTACCACAACAGTCGATTGTTTATCCACAGACGGATCGAAAATAAAATGGAAACAATAGTTCAACAGACTTTAGGCATCTTAAGCTTGCGAGACTTCTATTGATGCTAAGGAGAAATCCCAGCCAATTACGCTTAGTACCTGCATTTAATCTTTTTGGGAAAATACGTCAGTTTACACTGGTAAATACATTCAACTGACTCATTTTAAAAATGATTAAAATTGATTTGGTTGCACGTGGCATAAACATTTTATAACTTGGGAGAATTATTTAAATATATAATCTTGTGAACGAATTACATGTTCCTTGTGCGTTCAGTAGCCCGGATCGTGTCCGGGTTAAAGATCAATAGACACACCACATTATTCTTTTGTGCACTGACGGGTGTACGCCTACACCCCGCGCTTAAGTCGTGGCCATTTCATAAAATGATGCCAAGGATATCCGGGACATGGTCATTAACCCCCCAAAGGCTTTAAGTAAACAAGACTGTTTAAACGATCCGATCAAATTATTCAATTAACCACCCAACGATGGAAGATTTGATGCCCGATCAAGCGGTATTCTATATACCGTAACCCAAGCCCGTATAGGGAAAATAAGTTAACAGTATTTACCTGAGCAATGTAATAGTCACAAAAAGCAAAATGCAAGTAGCTTTTACTGGTACTCCTAATCTGGAACGAAGGTTTATAATAACCTATTAGAATCCTAACGGGTCTTTAATTAAGCTTAAGCTTAGACCGGTTAGTTTCAAAGATACGGTTCGTACGCACGATTAAGCGATGACCGGAAAGAATGTGATTTAGACCCGACAAGTTTGAAGACTTGTTTAATATGGGTATATTATACACATTCTGGATTTTGAGATAAAACCGATAAGGTTTGACCCGTTTCGGCTAATTTATGTAAACTAGTTACATAAACCGAACCGAACGTGTAATAAGCATAACGGGTAATAATGAGAGTCATTTACAGGTTTCCTAAGTTAATATGCTCCAAATATGTTGTGACAACAGTAAGATATCATTTATTATGCCCGAAATGAATTTAAACACAAACTATGCCCCGTAGGGGTAGTTTGGTCATTTATAAGGTGATAAAAGAGTTTAAGTATTAACCTGAGTTACATGTCTGATATGATCAGCAAAAATACTTAGTTTACCAAGTTATAACAGTAGGGTAAAGTATATATGTGAAATTTATCAATTATAACCAAACTATGCACCGTAGGGGCATTTTGGTAATTTCACATAAGCCGAAAAGCTAAAAACTGAAGTCTGAGTTTATCGACCGTTGCTTACTATTAAAATATTATAATTTGCCTCCAACATCAGTAGGTATCACCCTTGGTATGTTTAAAATAGTTTTAGTACATACTATGCGTTAAAAACGCTTAAAAAGGCGATTAGAAGCCGTTTCCGGGTTCTATATAGAAATCTGGTATTTTTATTATTCCAAGGGGTTTAAAATAATTTATTTATCATTTAGAATCAGTAGCAAAAGGTTTGGAGTCGTTTAGATATGTAAAACTCATTTTATGGCCCGTAAGGGCAAAACCGACAATTACCGGATTAAGCCTACGACTATGAGTTATGCTCAGCCTAAAATTTATTAAAAATCTTCAAAAATCCAAAAATAATATATTACATCAGTGGGTAATAAGTTTGATATCAAAAAGTAGGCTTAACTAGGCTATACGCTAATTACGCCGTTTTATTAACATAAAGCTTCTTAATTACGCTAATGAGAATAACTCTAAATCTACAACTCAAACTGATGTCAAACTTTGCATACAAGTTTATATATCAGTAATTAAGGTTTCTACTCTTTTACATTTTCAAAAATCACATTTAAAGGTGAAAAGGGCATAATGGTCAACATATGAGCAATTAACGGAATCATGCATATTAATTGGATAACTAATGATCCGAGGTGTATAATCACAGAGGGTTATACTAGCATGTAACCTGGTCCAAATAAAGCTCTAATGAATTTCTAAAACATACCATAACGGGTCAGAACTGAAAGTCAAAGTAAAAGTCAAACTATGCGACTTTCGGTTCCGAACCGGGTCTAAACAGGAAATTGTCAGGTTGAACATGTTTAGACATGTTCTTACACTAATTACCAAGTTATATTAATGATCAAATAGGTTGTATGAGTTCTACATTGCTAATCATGCATAAATTAGAATTTAAGTATCCTGTTGACTTTTTATTTACAAGTTTGACCCGACATTTGACCTAGTTAGAGTGGGAATCAGGGGGAACCCTTTTGAGGGTTTATTACCCACATAATTACCAACTTATAACTACTTTTGATTCGAGATTTGACTGAGTCATTATTAATTAATATCGAAGTCAAACCGTAATTACGACGGTTTGACTTTTAGCTAAATAACTAAGCTAAACTCAATAAAAGAAGGTTAAGCAAACTTACAAGAGTCCTATGAATGACCAGAGATCACTTGAGAGAAGTCTTGAGCTCCAGAAGTGATCAGGAATGCAAGAGAAGGTGTGAGGAACTTGGTTGCAACCTAAGGGCTTTATATAGTGATTTAATCACCATAAAAAGTTGACACACAAGCCTATATCTGACCACAACTCACTAACAAGTGTCCCTAGATGTTTAGGGGGGTGCCTAGGGGTCGTCCAAGATGAGGAAATTCGGTTAAAAGTCGAGCAGAATGCAAAAGGCAGGCAAAACCCAAAGTTTTCAGTGCTGGCAGTCCCTCGCGTGGCGCGAAGACCCCTCGCGTGGCGCGACGGAGTACCTGCACAAATCTGAATTTTAGATTTATTGCGTTTTGATCCTTGGCTCTTCAAACTTCGATTAGACTTTTGTTTCTTGCATCTTGAACCCTCCAAATTTATTTATAAGGGCTTTAAAACATATACCCACTTTGTTAAGTCCCCGGTTAACTTTATTGTTACCCGAAAAGTCCTAACTTTCAATGTTGACGCTTTAACCCTTCGCACACGAATTTGATCATAACTTTCTCATACGATGACGAAACATTATGAAATTTATATCGTGCATTCTAGTGAGCATAATTAACAGTTACAAAGCTTCGGGTTTGTCAAAAGGTCACTCAGAGGTATAACTTAAACTTGTTGACACTTTTAACCCCTGTAGTTTGAAATCTCTCACTTTTAGCTTCGCATGATCCATGATTTATTCGTTTGATGCTATAAACATCAAATAGGGTTAATGTACAATATATTTATTCACCGTTGACATTTAGAACTCGTATATTCACATACTTTCCATGTTTGTCAACTTTAGTCCTTTTATAACATTCTTTCACACATTTAAACATATGACATGTGTCAACACATTACAGGACGTGAATTTTCGAGGTGTTACATATATATATATATATCCTAAATCACTCGGAAACTAAGTTGGTTCCGATACTTAGTGTGTTTATCCCGATTACAGAAGGGATCAAATAACCATAGAATGGTCATTCAAAGTCAAAATAACACTACTTTAGGGTCGTTAGTTAACGACTCGGTAGAGCTCGGACACGTAGTTTAACTACATTGTTTAATTAGAAACTTATAATTATTCCTTGATTAGGAATGCTTTAGTTGCATGCTAGCGAGTTAACATTCTTGGAGTGACATCACGGTATCACGTTAAGCTAGCCTTGCACAAGGACATCAAGGTGAGTTCATAACCCCCACCTTTTCTTGTTTTACATTTTTACAAATGTTTTCGGGGGTGGAAAGACATGCAAGTTTTGCAAAAATAAACAACTTTTTGATGAACGAAAACTCATATTCTAAACCGTGTTGTGAATGGATTTCAAGGAACTTAAATGGTTTACGAACGATTTAGACTAAACATACTGGTTTTACAAAACACACGTGTATTTACGAAATGTGCATGATTTTCATGACTAGAGACGGGAATGTCCTAACTACAACAACAAGACTGGGTTTGTCTGCGTACGCAAAACGAGACCACCCAGTGAGTTCATGTCCCCCTTTTCTTTTAAACTTTTTCGGTTTTATAACTCTCGGGGGAAATACATGTTACTTTGGTATGGTTAAGCTACGGAATGAATTAGTAGATCACGTGCGAATAGGCTGATACTTAAAGCACCATTAATCTTGTTTAGGACCATGGAACAAAGGGGGTAGATCTATCGGGTACAGGGCGAGCCCCACTCACGAGTCCTTGTGTGACCACATGGAGTTTCCTTTGTTACCCTCGCCGGGTGGACTGGTATAAATCGCTTACGGGTTGGTGGCTTCCTATGTCGACACACATATTAATGTCCTAGCTACACATTAATGATCAGCATGTTCATTGGCGCTTTATATACCGGATTTCGATACCTAAACTTTCAAATGTCTTTAAGATTTATTTTGACATAAACTCACAAATACATGGATTTACAAACATTGGTAACGTTTTCAACTTATGTACAAGTAAGAGGACGAGTTAGTCCTGCTTACAAAGACTCTCGTGGGCTAGACTCACAATTTTCATATATCATGCCGAGAAAATAATTGTACTATATTTTCTCAACAACTTTAAAACCGGTTATCAAAAAGATTTATTTCAAATCGTTTCAAAACAATCTATGAACTCGCACAACTTTATGTTGACTTTTTCGCATGTTCTTTTTCAGATTGCATTTCCAAAATTATGGAACGGTTGTAATAGGAAAACCCATGGGGATTCGAGTACTTAGCAGGCGTTCAATTTCTAGAAGTCTTAGCTTTTTGCTTCCGCTATGCAATGAAGATACCAGTCCAGTCAAGCCATGCTCTGATATTTCAGGGTGTGACAGATTGGTATCAGAGCTACAGGTTTCAGCGAATTAGGTTTCTTTATAGATACCTAGGCTCTAACCTCACTTTCCTCTGGGGACTTAGACCATTAAGACTTGAATACGTACAGAACGCCTAACACTCGAATATGGTCTCCAACCATTGCCGAAAACAATGTGTAAACATTTTGGTTTTAAAAATACACAAGTGTTGTGTTTGATACACGGTACACGAAGCGATTACACAGTAATCAAAACCTAGAGGGTTTTGATAGAACGCATTTAGCACCTTTGGAAATCTTATGTCGAAACTCATTAAAGGTCCTCACTTAAAAATCGTGACTATTAACTCGGGCAAACACCATTATATTATGTTGTCTATGCTATCTTACTTACCCGAGCAGGTAACCTACGCGGAATGAAATGCTAGTGCACAGGAATACATGAAACTTGAACTATACGTCAACGAATGTCGGAGCACATCACATTTTATGCGGAACGAAACGCTAGTACACAAGTACACATGAAACTTAAACTATACGTCAGCGGATGTCGAAGTATATCACACACGACTTTCGAGACAAGGCTTTTGGAAAACTTGATTGGACATGACAACAACGATGCTAATCCCGTTAGCGGGAGAACTACCGACTGCAATGCGGCACTTTCTCCATGTGATCAGGCAAACGACACGAATCTCGCTGAGGTACGTTAGAATAAAATTTCACAACAATCGGTGCATAGTCTAAAGACACTCACAGTTATTGGCACTGCAAAAGAAGTCACATGTCTTCGTATTCCCCCTATTTCATTTATGGCAAATGCGCTATGTTCGACATTCTATGGCAATGTCACCTAACAACCGACTATCACACAAAATTCCAGGTAAAGTCCTAAAATTTCTTTTGTTGAAATTCGGACTTTTACATATAGTGAGTAGATTTTTATATTTCTACTCCCCCTAACGGTCATTGCACCATGAGGATTTTATTTCATGATAGCGAACACGCAATTGTTTCATTCTTGACAAAGTTATCCGATACGCATGCATTGTTTGTTGCGGATGTGGTTTCACCCCAAATTATTGCTTTATCAAAGTCCAAATATTGTTTCGCTATACTTGATCTTTGCATTGTGATCTAGATGACCCGCATTATTGCACCGCGTTGACTCTTTGATATCGAGTCGACGGATTTCTTGCAAAACACATTTTTTTTCTTTTGAGTGGCATACATGGTTTTCGTTGTGACCATGTTGGAAGTCCTTATTGATACATGAACTCATTGTTGGATTGTGTTTAAACTAAGTTCAATTGGTTGAACTTGCTCTTAATATATATTCGATTCAAGATTCCATATGACGGATTGAGGCCATCATATTTGAAATAATCCCAACAAGCACTTCATTTGCTTTGAACCATAACATGCTTGTTTGGTCTTCGACTTCGTTGAATCGTTTCCTTGATCACGATCACCTTGTGGTGGCGTTCTCACATGTTTGAAGCTTGCGCTAATCTCGTTTACACACATTATGTACGGATTTAATTATTTATATATTTGTTTATTGATATTAAATCCACTTTGTTGGTTTATCATATTAAAGCAATCTTAACACAATCGTGTGTTAAGATAATGGTACACAAGTTCATATCATATTTCGATGTACCTATTAACGACTATTTCATCATCGATCGAACATTTTGTGATATTTATTACTCTTTCATTTTCGATCGAAAAAACATTATTTAATTATTTCATTTTCAGTTGAAAATCCTATGGGATTTGTTTGGAACATCCACATTTATTTCGTTGAGCCTTCATTTGATTTAAAACACGGTGAACTTGTTTATCACCACTATTATTGAATTGTTACAATCACTACGACACCTTGTGGCGTCGGTATGAACTTATAGCTTGGGCTAACTATAATCGAGGGTTTCATGCAAAACACGGTGATACTCATTCGATCACTGTTATTATCGAATTATTTCATTCACTATGAAACCTTGTGGCGTCGATATAAACTTGTAGCTTGTGCTAATCATGATCAACCGTTTCATGCGAAACTATATATGCTTTTCGTTCGACACATCATGTAAACATTCTTAATGCAACTATGTATTAAGAGAATGATACACCAGGTTCGGTTGTATTTCATTTCGGTGTATCCTTGAAACACGTTGACTTTTATTCATTCAATGGTTCGATTATTGATAAATCATTTTTATGATTCTATTTATGTGAGTTTGTTGAATTCGATTTTCATTTATACAACAACCAACGCAAGTTTCCGTTGGTAGTGAATTCTATGGTTTCAAAATTGATATGCATATTGTGAATGTTCATTTGAAATTATGTTGGTTGAAATTCCTCTTTTATTGAACCCCACAAACTTGATCACATTGGTGATAGTATCACTATGCTTCGTTCGCTTGACATCGAATTCTGGAACAAACTCAGTTGATCCGTTGGGTTTTTATTGATGAAAACTGTCCTTACATTCACGTAAATCAAATAAGTTTTGATTTGATTACGCGGTTATTCACATTGGCATTGTTCGGACTTACCTGTGAACGACACAACTCTGAGGAGATAACATAGTCTAAATTTCGAGGACGAAATTTCTGTAACAGGGGGAGAATGTGACAACCGGTAATTAACTGCCTCTAATTACGCGATTAACAAACATTTAAGGCAATAATAAGTAGTGTTAAGGCACGAATTAACCTAATTAGGCTCTTGGTAAGTCTAGGAACGCTTATCGGTCGTTACAGTGCGCGTATGAGGATTTTCGGGAAATTTGTTGGATATTAAGCGATAACGAATCGACACCGTACTAAATACTGACAACGCCGACAAATACAAAGTTTATACGTATAATTTATACATGTGAATGTAGTTTTGCGGAAATAACACGCTTTCGAATGTAAAAAAAACGCAAACATGAACTAAAACGCGACTATAGGAACGCACTGGTAAAGAAACGGAAGCATCAAACGCTTCTATTAACTTAAAAACTGAAATGCATTGGTATATTTATCTTCGCTTTCGAATTTTAAAGTTCACAGTTGAAAACGGATCGAGAAACGGATTTAAAAACGATAAACTACGCAGTTTAAGCGATTTAACGCGACCGAAGAGCATACTCATCTAATAACGACTTCCGACGTAAATTTTAGTGTTTTAGATCAAAATATCTGTTTTACGACATACTACGGAGTTCGGGAGTGAAAACGGGCTTTGGGAATGTGATCGGGCCGCTCAAAACACCAGAAACGGGCTTGTGGGCCCTGGGCCTAAGCCCATTTGAAAATCCGTAGTATATATACTCCTTATAAGTCCATCTTCCTCACATTTTCCTTTGAAACCCTACCGCACACAACAACAGTACTCTGCTTCTCTCTCGTGTCCAGTCACCAGCGACCGGAGCCGGAGTAATTCCGATCGGTGCCGGCTGTAAACCAGACATACACATACACTCACCCTTCCTTCCTTCTACTTCGCATTCAAACCTGGCACACACACAAGGGAACCAGCCGCCGAAGCTTCGACCGGGGCCCGACGGAGACGACAACGTCACGGCAGCCACGAGTGCACCAGACCCCCCCCCCTTCACCTCTCTGACTTCTCTACTTCGGCTCCAACAACTGGTGTCACTTCGGCGACACCTTCAGTCGTTGCATCAACGACAAACACCCCCTTCTCTTGTTCTCCTGGTACGATGACCAGAGCAAAACCGGTCGTACTCCGACCGTTTTTCCGGCGAGGTGACTATGATGATGTTCTGATGAGGTTTAGCTCGTAAATCGGACCTTGCAGGTCCTGATCAGTTCGCTTTCCACGGCTCCAGCAGATCCGACGGTGCCTCTCCACTTTCGAAAAGCGCTGGTGAGTAATCTCTTGTGCGTTATTTCCGATTTTATTCAGATTTGGGTTGATTTAACTCGGTCAAACTGAGTCAACTCAGTGTTCGGGTTAACTCAGTATGGTTCGCGGTCAAAGATCAGTTAACAGAAGACCGGTAACGAATTTAATCGAAGCGAGTTACTATACATTAGATTAGATTTTAGATTTTATTTAGTTAACGCGCACCGAGCTCGAACCGATATTTTAGTGTTACGTTTGGTATTTCGATAGGAATTTTACATATAGTGATTTTTATTGTTGAAAATTGTTGAATTTTGAAATTATAACGACAACTTTCATTGTCGGGTTATTCCAAAAACAGAGGAAACTCTGTCCGTTTTCCGTTAAAAATCCAAAACACGACGCGCAATTATATTCTAAAAACGACACTTATCGAAGTCCGAATTTTTCCTATAAAATAAATATAAAGACATATTTATTTTGACGACGTTATAAGTTAACGAAAATCGATACTTATTTAAAATAAACATAAGGTTTATAATTATTTCAAACATCGATATTCCGAGCACTTTTATACGATAAATATAACGTGTGTACATATTTCAAACATCTTAAGTTCGAATATTTATTTCACACCACGACTTCATACATTTTCTATAAAATAAATATGACGACTTATATTTATTTCAAACGTCGAAATTTATATTTGAAATGTCAAGATTTCGAATATATATGTAGATATATATATATATATATACATACACATCTTATTCTCTTACGTCCTACGAAATCTACGAAAAGTCGTACTACTATCCATCTACGCCTTCTATTCGCGACAACTAACACGTCATTGTATATATATATATATATATCCTAAATCACTCGGAAACTAAGTTGGTTCCGATACTTAGTGTGTTTATCCCGATTACAGAAGGGATCAAATAACCATAGATTGGTTATTCTAAGTCAAAATAACACTACTTTAGGGTCGTTAGTTAACGACTCGGTAGAGCTCGGACACGTAGTTTAACTACGTTGTTTAATTAGAAACTTATAATTATTCCTTGATTAGGAATGCTTTAGTTGCACGCTAGCGAGTTCACATTCTTGGAGTGACATCACGGAATCACGTTAAGCTAGCCTTGCACAAGGACATCAAGGTGAGTTCATAACCCCCACCTTTTCTAGTTTTACATTTTTACAAATGTTTTCGGGGGTGGAAAGACATGCAAGTTTTGCAAAAATAAACAACTTTTTGATGAACGAAAACTCATATTCTAAACCGTGTTGTGAATGGATTTCAAGGAACTTAAATGGTTTACGAACGATTTAGACTAAACATGCCGGATTTACAAAACACACGTGTATTTACGAAACGTGCATGATTTTCATGACTAGAGACGAGAATGTCCTAGCTACAACAACGAGACTGGGTTTGTCTGCGTACGCAAAATGAGACCACCCAGTGAGTTCATGTCCCCCTTTTCTTTTAAACGTTTTCGGTTTTATAACTCTCGGGGGAAATACATGTTACTTTGGTATGGTTAAGCTACGGAATGAATTAGTAGATCACGTGAGAATAGGCTGATACTTAAAGCACCATTAATCTTGTTTAAGACCACGGAACAAAGGGGGTAGATCTATCGGGTACAGGGCGAGCCCCACTCATGAGTCCTTGTGTGACCACATGGAGTTTCCTTTGTTACCCTCGCCGGGTGGACCGGTACTAAATCGCTTACGGGTTGGTGGCTTCCTATGTCGACACACATATTAATATCCTAGCTACACATTAATGATCAGCATGTTCATTGGCGCTTTACATACCGGATTTCGATACCTAAACTTTCAAATGTCTTTAAGATTCATTTTGATATAAACTCACAAATACATGGATTTACAAACATTGGTAACGTTTTCAACTTATGTACAAGTAAGAGGACGAGTTAGTCCTGCTTACAAAGACTCTCGTGGGCTAGACTCACAATTTTCATATATCATGCCGAGAAAATAATTTTACTATATTTTCTCAACAACTTTAAAACCGGTTATCAAAAAGATTTATTTTAAATATTTTCAAAACAAACTATGAACTCGCTCAACTTTATGTTGACTTTTTCGCATGTTCTTTCTCAGGTTGCATTTCCAAAATTATGGAACGGTTGGAATAGGAGAACCCATGGGGATTTGAGTACTTAGCAGGCGTTCAATTTCTAGAAGTCTTAGCTTTTTGCTTCCGCTGTGCAATGAAGATACCAGTCCAGTCACGCCATGCTCTGATATTTCGGGGTGTGACAACCGAAAGTCGCGTAGTTTAACTTCTACGTTGACCTTTGGTTATAAAACAAATTAGAGTAGTATGCTACTGATTTAAGGTTCCGTTATGATCATAATAGGATGTAGCATAATCCTATAAGGTTATATATGCAAGTTTCCGTATTTATGCCATACTTTGATCTTTACGCCATTTTTAGCAAAAATAAGGTTTTAGACACAAATAAGCTTGCAAATGATTTAAGCACTGATATGTTAACATGTTTAACATCTTTTGATGTTAAAAATCTGAACATAAACTGAGTTTGCGTATAATGCCGTAAATTGTGCTTTAAAGTGACCAAAATGCCCTTTAGGCGCATAGATCGGTTTTAAGCATAATTCCTTATACCAAACTCATTGCCTACTGATTTAATATCATGGTTAGGATATTTTGGGATATCAATTCAGATTATAAACTAAGTTTATGCACAAGTGCTTGTATTATGTACTTAAATGACGATAATGCCCTTATAACACACAAAATGGTTTTAAAGCATGATGTTCATACAAAACCTTTTTTCCTACTGACATGTTATATTAAATAACATATTTTGGTCATATAAACCTGATCATAACATCACTTTTCCTTAAACATCGCACATATCGTCATTTAACGACTTTAACGCCGTTCGGCGCATAATATGGTTTTAAACCATATTTTGCAATCAAGAGTTATTACCTACTGATTTTATAAATCATTTTAAATATTTTTGCTGTAGCTACATATTGTAAACTCAGAATCCCAATTTAACCTTTCGAAACTATGTGTGAAATGACCGAAATGCCCCTAAGGTGAATAGTTTGGTCTTAAACTATAAAACACACATATGTTCGATATCCTACTGATATTATATCATAAATAAAGTGTTTTCACAGAATATTTATGGTGGTAACATCAGATTATACGCAAGTCTCTTTTATACGTCGCTAAATTACCAAAATGCCCTTGTGAGGCATAGTTTGATTTTAAAACCTTAACGAGCATACAAGTTGATATCCTACTGATATTATAACTTGTTTAAAGTGTATTGGCATATGGAACTTGTTCATGACTCATTTGGTTACCCGTTATCGCTTATACGCGTACGGTTAGAATTACGTAACTAGTTTACAAAAGTTTACCGAAAACTATTTAACCTTATCGTCTTAATCTCAAAATCCAGAATGTACATTGTTTACCCATATTATACAAGTCCTAGTACTTGTTGGGTTTAAACCACATTCTATTCAGTATACGTTTAATCTAGCGAACCTATTCTTAAGTATCGGGTTATATCTAAAGGAACTACCTTTGGCTTGTATACATTCTAACAGATAATAAATCTGTTCATTCCAGACTATAGTACCCCCCAGATAATCGGACTTGGGTCAATAATACTTAGAATTGCGGCTTTTTCCAAATATAGTCTTATTGATTGGAAGCTAGCAAAAAGGTAAATACTCTTGACTTATTTTAGTGTAAACTTGGGATGGCAAATATGTCTCTTGGAGCGGTTATTACATAAGTAAGTCGCCTATGATTGCGTAAAAGTGTAAGCATACGGTTTAATCTGTTTACTTGATAATTGATATAATTGGGGGTTAATGATACCATGTCCGGACAACCCAATGGGTTAATCAAGTATATAATCTCGTAACAAGAATAATCCCAAGATATATTTAAAAGATCACCTACGGGTTTTCTATATGTATAAACTCTTTTCGAAAAACTATTTTTCCAAAGAGTCAGTTAATTGCATTTACCAACTTTGGCTGACATATTTTCAAAAGATTGAACAGCAGGTACCGAACCTTATAATAGGCTGGGAATACGAGTCGGTTAGAATGAAGGCTAAGGAATTTGCACTCCTGATGCTTAAGGCCTATGACGTCTAAAGCTCTGTTTATTTGGATCCTGCCTGTGGGCTTGTATCGAAGGCTTGTAATACTTTTATACATTCAAGCTTTATTTTAATAATTTTAATCCAATACTTCCACTGCATATTATTATACTATGATAACTATTATCCAACCGTCATGATTGTACCCTTCCGGGCCCACCGGAAATCGGGGTGTGACACTTATCCAACGTGTTCCCTTCAATCCAATTCCACTTGTGTTTACTTGTTAAACACACACTGTGAGTATACTCGAACCCATTTTCATTTAACGCACTTTTGGGTGTTACATACGTTCTATATCAAAACTCAGCACACAACGGAAACACTTTCTATACCCTAACCGCTCCCGCATGCTGTACGTGATTTGTTGAATGCTTGTATTATGCTTATACAGTGTTACACTATACCGCCTCTAGCAACGATAGTACTATAGTTTGGACTCAACACCTGTCGTGGACGGGGGTTGCTAGGGATCATATTACTCTACTTCGCGTGTTCGCTGAACATGTGTCGCGCATACTCTACAACGCAGTCTCGTGGTTAAGTTGTAATCATTGTTTGATAGTTACATGCTTCGCCCATTACGTGTTACATGCTGGTTATGCATAAAACGCTTTTCATACTATATGTTATGCAAACTTGTGTACTCACCTTTACATTTTATGTATTGACTTTATTTTAACGTATGTGACAGGTTGATTTGGATGTTACGCTATGCTGAATCAAGTTAGAAAGTCTAGAAACCCACCGAATAAAAATCTGAGTTGTCGGAATAGTATTCGTTTTTGAGACTGATATCCGTAATGATTGTTTTGCTTTATATGTTTAATAGTATGGGATATTGAACGTTAAATATATTGTCATTAATAGTTGTTATGGATTCTCAAGAACAATCTGTATCGCTCAGTGCCACACCCCGATGATTCCGCTATCGGTTGGGGTGTGACACTTGGGATTCAAGTGGCCTATGATTGTGAAAGGACTATAGTTTGAATTGTCTAGGGCCTCTCGGTTCATGATGTGTTTAATAAGGTCTATAAAAACTAACCTAATCAAGACACTCTAGTTTAAATTTAAAAACTAAAACTCTATAAATGCTAGACCACTGACATGAAAATGTACCTATATTACGTAGTAAAGCCTAATGAAGTCCGAGTATCGAACCCACGAGACACTAGCAACGCGAACTAGACTCGGACTCTCCTAAAAACTTAACTGGTTTAATTTGTGTTTTATGGTAAATAAACTCAAAACTCGAACAAACAGACAACTCGGACTCTCCTAAAAACTTAACTGGTTTAACTACCTAGGCATCAAATCCTACCGATGAAGCTGGAACTGTCTCCCAACCGATAAAACCAGCTATTCCAAGACCGGGCGGCTTATCTGCGTCCTCAGTGGCTGGTGCCATGAAAGGAGGAAGTTTAAACTTTACCGTAATGTTCTAATTGAAATAATAAGGAGTCATGTTGAACGGTATACCATTTTAGGTATTATATGAGAGGGAAACCTTTGTCTAACTTATCTTCCAAAGTTGGTGAGATCTAAGCCCCTATTCTATTGGATTCAAAGCCCAAGTAAGTGTATTTTTTTAATGTTATAAAGTATTTTGTTAGAATTTCATTGTATTCTATGTGAAATTTTAAAGTGAAACTGATGGTGTTTACTCAGATTAAAGGATCAGAATTTGTGCTTGAGTCAAAGACCACTATGAAGGTGGAACTTTTGGTGTTATCTTCTCCCGAATGAAAGATGAATCCGGTAACCCGTCTTGAATTCTTTGATCACATCATGCACATGCTTAACTTAATAACTCATGATTTACATTATGAATTCCCTAGAGGTGTGAGCCACCTATTTTATCTGTTAACAATGGTAAGCTTATGAATGTGGTTCCTAAATTACTAATATAATGTCAAATTCATGAAATTCTTTCTAATTTCAGTTGAGTTGAATCGAGTGGCAGATATTCTTTCTAATTTCAGTTGGAAGTTAATCCAAAAAGCCATTGATGATAAGACCAAATGGCTCAAGGATCACCAAACTGCACCATTGGCTGAGCTTTATAATATGAAGGCAGACATGGAATTTGTTTGCAAGCCTCTATTGTAGGTCTCAGGTCATGGTTATTAACATTGGACTCTAAGCTTGTGTTTATCTTTTTTTTTTCTCTTAGTCCGTCGGATATTAGTCGTTTTTGAAATTTGGAGACAATATGCTATATTCCTTTGACTTCCACTCTTGATATAAATAGTTTTAATTTAAAGTTACATATGTTTCATATTTGTTTATTTGTTTTCAAGTATGATTTAACAAGTATTTACATGATACACTGCATGATTCATTTATGTTAATTGATGAGTTTAAAATTTAGATACTCGTTGTTAAATTATTTTTCAGTTACTTTTTCCGGGAGCTACAAATATATTTATTGTTGAATCCATATTTTCCATCATATCATTTTATAGTTGTTAGCTGTTAGGTATGTTCATATATAATTCTTGATTACAAGAGATTTGTGTAGTTCTGAAACTTTGATGACTGCAACATATGAATGGGACGGAATACCGCATACACAACTGGAACGGAAGAGGAATAAGCATGATAATGGGTATCATGGCCATGTTTTTGTATCCAGTCATGGAGACTCGAATTTCAACCCTTAGAACGGAAGAGGAATAAGCACAATAATGTGTGAAAAATTTGTATAAAGTTTACTACCTGTTTATAACTGAAATGTTAGTGGGTCAAACCGGTCGGTCCAATATTGGACCAGACACAGTGGACTTGCCTCTTGATTTGTACCGGCTTAAAACATCAGCATACTTATCGCTGTCGGGAGTAGCAGTGTCAGTTTTGTGCAATGGGTGTTCAATCTATCAGTCATTCAACAAATGCAGGTGATATGACAGCCTCTAGTTCGTTAAATCGATTCTAGATACTTGTTTTCTACTTTAAGCCTCAATTCTGAAACAAGATCAAGTAACCGAATCAGATGGAGCTGTTGTTGGAGGCATTCAAAACTCAGTCCAGTCTTTTTGGGACCTGATGACAGGCTTCATGGGATTGATCTTCTCAAACCCTCAGGTGATCTTTATAACTATGTATTATAAGTGGCATGATGTGTTCGGGTTAGTTATTTTAGTTTTTTTAAGTTAAGGGGTACTAGGGCCAGTTCACATGAATTTAACAGATGTTATTAGAGAGTGTTGGTAAAAAAAAAGACCAATTGTGTTACTTGTGAGAAAACAGTGAGATCCAAAACAGTAATTTCTCATATTTAGAGACCAAATCCATAGAACAGGTATACCACAATGACTATCCATGTACTTCTTTCAAGTTTTTAATATCATGTTATTTAATTTAATAATTACATTAATAGGGTGTGAAATTCTTACATTTTAATCTCAAACTTTAAATATATTACATAAATTAAAAGGTACAAAATATTAACAAGGGTATTTGTTTTATTTTGTCATATTTTTCTTTTACACATGACACTTTTCTATGAAACTAGTGGGAATGTCCGCGCATTGCAGCGGGTGTGTAGTTTTGTCATCCCGTAATTTTGTCACCAACCTCATACGTTGTGACCTTTATTCGTAAATGTGTCCACCTCGGTAGTGTGACGTCCAGTCGTCCACATACTTTGTGTACAAATCTCATATGTTTTATACCAACAAACCTTGCAGAAAGGTTCTAGTACAAAAAGGTGCAAACAATTCCTTGAGAATTTCATCAGAAACCATAATACTAAATGAACAGTTGGGTGATCTAAAAATAACATGGAGACGTTATCAGAAAATTCGATCAACAAATTTCACTGTTATATGTTGTCTTAAGTCTTTTTTATATAATGTGAGTAATAATCTAAATCACCAGTATAATATGTTGTCTTAAGTCTTTTTTTTATAATGTGAGTAATAATCTAAATCGCCAGTATCAGAAATTGGAAAGTAACCAATTCAAAGAACATTAGCTTAAAAGAAAAGACAAACAACAGAAGGTGAACATATAATGCAATATAGCTTGCAGTACCATCAGTTTGTGAAACAAATTGAAATAGAACAAATTCTTGTAAGCCGTAGACAAAAATTTGGTCTTATATTCTTGTACGTCTATATACAAGCCCAGACCTATATCGCGTGGATAGTAAAGCAAACCATTCCTTGCATACGGTCCCAGATCTCCCCACATCCTGTGTGGGACCCTTGTTAGTATCTCAAAGACAATTACTTCAGCACATAGGTTGGTCATGGAAGTAGAGCCGGCTGCGCAGCGATGTAGTGTCATATCTAACAAGGAAAGTAAAAGAATTCAACATTAGGTGTAATAGGGTCAGAGTCATTATAAGGAAAAGGGAAAACAAAAAGATGGAAGCGGGTCATTCTACAAAAGAAATTTCAGCTGTAAATTTATGCTAAAAGAATCCAGCATTAAGTGTAATAGGGTCAGAGTCATTCTAAGGAAAAGGGAAAACAAAAAGATGGAAGCGGGTCATTCTACAAAAGAAATTTCAGCTGTAAATTTATGCACACTATCATTTGGAGTTTGAATAAATATTTTGGCAATCACATTAATCTTGAAAAAAAAAACAGAAGGAGGAAAGTAGGTGTTAAAAAGTTACAACGGAATTTTGATGCTAAATTGCTAATAAAGTATGATTTGAATGCTATAAAGTTGACCTCGGTAGTAAAATCTTTTTTTACTGTCATGAAACTTAGTACATTGTATGAGATGTAATAAACAATCATAAGAGCATATAGATGAGAAGATAGATGTACTACCTTAGGTGTCATATACGAAAGTGTTTTCTTCAACATAACAGTATCCCCTTTCAGTCTTTGAAAACGTGCCACAAAGAAAGGGTCAGGGTCATTTTAAGGAAAAGGGAAAACAAAAAGATGGAAGCGGGGCATTCTGTATTTTCCCCTCCCTAATTCTCCCAAATTATCAATATAGCAGCCTTGTTCTTTGTATTGTTTAGTTAAGTCATTACAGTTTTACCATAGTTTGATTTGATTTAATATTTATAAATACCAAATGAAGAAAACCAACTGAAAGAAAGAATTAGAACTGTACCTTTAATATTCCGTGAATCTTCGATGGCGTTTAGGCGAATCTCCATCAACGGCACACTTGATCATATCTCCCCCAACAGCATTCTTAGTCCTTTCGTCAGGACCTGATAATGTTTAATTTAATTTAATTTAATTTAATTTAATTTAATTTAATTTGTTGTTTGAGTTTAACCCATCTCTAACTGTTTCAGCCTACATCCAGTGCACTTAACTAAAAAACTACAAGGAGAACTTCAGTTATGCTCTACAAACTTCATTAATTTCATATACACGAAACCCAAAATCAAAATGTTATAAAAAGTCGCTGTTCTATGTTGATCAAACACTACATGTAATTTGCTTAAATGAGGTTCTACCACTAAAATTATGTTATAAATGTTAAACCACTTTAAATATAAATCTATACTTGTAATTATTTTAGTATCATGTTAGTCATAGTTCTATGTTTGATCAAACACTACATGTAATTTGCTTAGGGGGTGTTTGGTGTTGCATTTTCAAAATAGATTATGCGTTTTCAAAATAGATTTTGCATTTTCAAAACTGCGTTTTGAAAAAGCTGCTTCTCCAAAACTGCGTTTTGGAGGCAGATAATCACTTTTTCATCCAAACACTTTTTTAGATTATTTATGTTTTACAAACGCAATAATCAAATAATCACTTCAAAACGTAATCCCAAACACCCTCTTAAATGAGGTTCTACCACTAAAATTATGTTATAAATGTTAAACCACTTGAAATATAAATCTATACTTATACTTATTTTAGTATCATGTTATTGTGTATATGGATCGACAGTAGTAGACGTGAACGATCCTCTCTTTATTACAACCTAAACACCCAAAACTCAACTTTACATATTCCGCTTGAGAAGTTCTGCACATCAAAGCTCCAGCAGCAGGATCACCAACATCATCTGGTTCGGTCGTTTTCACTTCACTATTTAAGCAACCGAATTATCATCCTTTTTCGCGGGCTCTGGAGGTGTCACAAACCCTTCACGAGATACTTCGTGTATGTCAGAATCCTTAACACTAAACTGTTTGTGCACACTCATATCATCAAAATTCACATGGAACCCATCATGACCCACGAATCGAAATCTCTCATTTTCGTCAGCCGGATCGAAATAGTCCCAAGAAGATGCTGATTCGGGTGGGGGTGGGGGCGGTGGCATTGCGAACGGTATCGAATCGACGTCGTCTACATAAACCCTAGAACTAATATCAATCACAGATGGGTTAAGACTAACTGTCACAGCATTACTCCCACCAGACCTCATGTAACTCACTCTTGGCACAGGAAGCTGACGTGAACTGCCGCTAGGACCGGCATCAGCACCGACAGTGTGCGGTGGAGACTGTGATGGGTGTGGTGAATGTGCAGGGGTTTTGTCAGTTTCTGTGGGGGGAGATGAATCTAACAACACTTCAGCCTTTGCGAATCTACGTAGGCTATACCGATTTCACGAAGTGATTGAACATAAGCAAAATGAGCTGCTGCAAAATCGTACCGTGAATCAATTACTTTTTTGATGAATTTCTTTATTTCTTTGCATAAACGCAGAGCTTCACATCTCTCTCCTTTTGAATGTGATACCCCCATTCTTGAAATGTAGCTAATTTACCCTAAGAATCTCACTTTTTTTGTTAAAATCTAACTAAAAGATTGTATTTTTCTGCAAACCCACTTCGTAAAATCAGCAATTTACCCCAAAAACAGTGAAATCAAGAACGCAAATAGCAATGTATTCAAGATAATGCACCCTAAAAATGTGACCTATTTTTCTGCAAAATCCAAACTAAACATTGTGTTTTTGAGTAAACAAAAGCAAACCCACTTTGTTAAATCAGCAATTGACTCCAAGAACAGTGAAATCAAAATGGAAGTCAAGAACACATATAACAATGTGTTCAAGAAACCCTTCTAAATGAGCTAATGTACCCTAAAAATGTTACCTTTTTTCTGCAAAATCTAACAAAAATATTGTGTATTTCAGGGAAAGAAAGCAAACCCACTTGGTGAAATCAACAATTTACTGCAAAAAGAGTGAAATCCGGATGGATTTGAAGAACCCAAATGGGAATGTGGTCAAGAAACCCTTCCGAATGAGTTGAGGTTTGAAGAAGACGTAGGATCAAATCGAGCCAAAATCTGATTTTGTATAATGAATCAAGATGAACACACCAAAAATATATAACTTTAAAGCCCTTGATTGATTTGCAAAGATGAATACAATTGATGTATTGCAAAATACATATTCGTGTAAAGTTTGTATAGTTTTCATTTATTTTTAGTTCCGTTTTAGTTAGAATTTCATTACTTTGACGAAATCTTGTGTTTCCAGGTTGTTTGTGCTAAAAATGTCAAAAAAAACGAAGTTTTAGATGCTGGGAAACAAGGTGAAAAGAGTTAGAAAAATTTCTGAAGTTTTGAGACTCTTGAAGCTGATCAATTTTCGAAGAAGTCTGTGGAAAATGAGCCGTGGCGTCGCGCCACGGCTATACACCTTCATCGTCACGCCCCGCCACAATTTAATTAATTATTTCTGGAATTTCGAGGTGTCGCGCTGCGCGACTTCAATAGCATTTACCCGTCGAGCGACGCGACGGGGTATTTGGATGGCAATTCTTCGTTATTGAGTAGGGTTTAGTATAAAAACCAAGAAATAAATCACAAAACCCTAACTACGAATTGAGGCAACCATAGGCGATTTTGGGAGTATACTTGGAGAAATTTTGAAGGTTTTGAAGCACTATAATCATCGGTACGAGTTCAAGACGAAGGATTGAAGACTTGCTCGGGTTTTCCAATTCCTTCTTTGATGATTTCTTTCTTTAGAAACTCGTTATCATGAATTCTTACTTGAACATCTTTGATTTGTTTTCATTATTTAACATGCTCGGCTACACTTTTATGCCGCCTAGACTATGATGAATGGATTGAATAAAGTTTAAACCTTTTTCGTTAATTGCATGTATTTTATGGGTTGATTGTGTATTGTAAACAGTTTAGTTTATTGATTTGATGTGCATGCGTATTTTCATTTGGTTTATTATTATCAATTGCTTCGTGTAAATCTTGGTGGTTGTCTGCTACGGAATAGGTGCATACTAGTTCTTAGACTGTGTATCTTTGACCTTTAGGGAGAATTGTGTCGCAACCCCCGTCCCCCTATAGAAATACAAGAACGGGCGGTCGTGGCCAGTTTCGGTGGTATCTTGTTATTGTCTAATTTGGCAGCGGAATTTTCATCAGGACCGTAGTTACGAAATATTTTATCAGAGTAAAATACCACACTTTCATAATATTAAACACATGGGATAAAACCCAAGTTTTTAGTACACTCATTTTCATAGGAATAAATCCTATTTTATTTAATAAAAACATCTATTTTATTTTAGGTAACTTTATCGCCACTTTTCTAAGCCTTCAGTGTTGTCCAGCTGGCTTCTAATTGGCTTTCACATTTTGTTACCTTAAACGCGTTTAAAAACATTTTGTCAGTGGGAAATACTAGTGAGTGAATCCCAGTTCAATTAAGTTTAAATAAAAACCATTGTACAGTATTGAGGGCGGTCTCGCAATTACATTTGATTCTTTCTTGGGATTCTTAAGTAGGAGGAGCCAACTCTTTGAAGTTTGCTGCAAAAGAAAGAAAGACATCAGGATATTAGCACAGGATGCATCACCAGGATATGTTTGGGGATATCTAAAAACCCTAAACCCTACCGGAGGTCAACCATTTCACCGGAAGGCTTTTGCCCTCGGGAATGGAGTCCCGTCTAACAAAGAAAAACTTTCGTTGCCACCCATCCTCATTTTTTGAAGCTTTGAGGATAAGGGGATTGCTAGAGGTCGAGAAAAGTAAAAAGCGTCTGTTGCCATGTGATCAGAGACGGTAAGCAATCGGAAGGTCTTCGATACAAAGATCGGGGACATGAAGGGTTTTGATCTGGTTAAGCATGATAAGTACTCTCCAGACCATAGGCATTGTCTGAGCAAAACAGAGGCCGGTGACTCGGAAAAAATCCATGATAAATTCCGGAAAGGGATATCGAAGGCCAAGAGAAAATGGGTAAGACGAGAAACAAATCCACTCCTCGGAAGATACATCGGAACGAATACTCCGGACGAACGGACGGATAATCGCCGTGTCGGAAAAAGCACCAGAGGTTCTTAACGCAGCAATATCAGCGTTGTCAAAGGAGCACACCTCTTTCTCGGGGTGTTTGAGCAGGTTCTGATTGACAAATGATGAGGTGGACTCGCCGGAGTGAGAGCGTGTTCTGGTGGCCATTGGAGGATTTAAGCAAAGAAATTCTAAGAGATAAGAAGACGAAAATACATGAGAAATCTGGGAAAGGTGATCGCTTATCAACAAGGAAGAGAGAAGATATAGGGGCTAAATGGATAGCCATCGAGTAGAAAGCGCGTGGGAAGTTGCACATTGTCATTTCAACAGTCCAATCATATTCATTGCCTCGATTCACGAGATAAGCTTTAAAATATATCCGTTGGAATTGGTATACCAACAGATATATTTTGGGGACAAATGTTATGGGTAGTTTTTTAGACATATATCCTGACTAATATTCTGGCTTTGATTGTTTATTTGTGATCAGGATACCGGATCAGGATATTGGTAACATCCTGATACGATATCCTGGTAGTGACTAATTTAACCACGTGCAGATTGAAAGGTATAAGTCTCCAACCTTCAAGTGGACTTCTTCTCCTCAAGACTCGGGCAAATCAGTTGGATTATAGACGTTGAAGCCGGAGGACGTGGACTACAACGTTCACTTGTGGAATATTCACAGCATCCCGATTTAGAAGGATAGTTAGCTAGTTTCTTTTACTATAAAAGGATTGATCGGATCAAGTAGAAACACACACAGTCATTCGCACACTCTTTCTCTCTTGTTGCAAACAATCACTACACACTAACACTTGTACTCGAATTACATTGTAACACCTAGTTGATCCGCATCATATCCTGCATTGTATCCTGATATTTGAAGTAATACAAGAACAAGGCAGGTGCGATTGTCAGCTCCCGAGGTTTTGTGTCGGCGATCTAGATTGATCAAGGGCTTTCCTCGTACATCTGTGTCACCCTTTACATTTTTGCTCATTGTTTGATCATAAATACAGCTCTATATCCTGAGCCGTATCCTGAAATTGTTTTTGCAAACAACTCAATCAACATATTTTTAACACATTTCTTCAGCACACTACCTCACTTAACTAATTTGATCACTTAATTGCTTCGGTAATTTTTGACCAAAATAGCTCCCCCTTTTTGCATGAGTCATCTTTGACAAGCCGGAACAAACTTTTCCACCTCTCATTTTCTTGAGTGAATCATAAGACATAGGAGGAGGATTCCTAGCTCGGTATCTTCTACAATCTTCAGGAAATAGGTGCTTTGGTCTGGTATCTTGCTCAATTGATGATCGGCCATCATTGTAGCAAATAGTCGAAGTAACCTGTTCACAATCACAATCACAAACACAACTCTAAATTTTCTTTTAGACTGATTCAAAGTACAGACAAAATCGTATTCATCTGTTGTGTGCAATGGAAAGAGTAACTCAAGCGGTTTGAGACACGATTGATGTGATACGGAAGACTTAGAAAAAAACTGTACACAAATCAAAATATTTTTGGATTTTAGATTGTTTTTTTTAATCAATTTTTTTTAACTTTCAACCTTTGAGATATAGAGCTGACCAAATACAAGATCATACCAACTTGAAAAGCCTAGTCACACTTCAAATTTCTTTAGGATAGCTACGACTCAAGAACGATTGTTGGTATGTTTGTCCACTTAAATCCATGCACCATTCTTTCGACATACATCCGGTGATTAATTATCATGTTTTGGGTATATTTAGGATGAAGCTAGTGGACCCCACACGTGTTCGGTTAAACTTTTCTGTCCTCATGGTCTTTTGAGATGAATGCCTTAACAACTTAGAAATAGTATATACTAGGTGATGTGAGCTCCAGATCTATGTTTCCATAAGCAGAGGAGATGATCACCTTAAATCAGATGATGAGAGCTTCAGGTCTATGTTTCCATAAGCATAGAAGATGATCATCTGATTAGAGAGCATAGCTAATAAAATATTTACTTAATATATGTACGCGCTTCGGCGTATCTTTTATTCCTATTGCACAACATTAACATTGCGTGTCTTTTTGCTCTTTTTGGGTTGCACACATTGGTGTTTTTTTAATATATATATATATATATATACTAGGTTATCACCCGAGAGCTTCTCGGATTGTACTATTTAAATGACGTAGACAACTAATGTAGAAATTTATTTATCATGTACGATGTGTGGGAAAATAATATATTTATAGATTAAAAAATACTAACTTGTTAAAAGTATAGAACAACACGAAAAAAGACAATCAAAATACAATGGGTCAATCTACCACCTCTACATGTATCTATTACTACCCCCATCCACTCATGTATTTCGACCCGCACGTTGCACATTAAATGACGAAGCGGTTTGATTTAGCGTAACATGTTCGGAAGCTTCAGAAGATTACATTGTTGTTTTAAAGTTCATCAAATAAACACAAAAATAAAACTTGGTATATGTTTCTCTACCGAATACTATAATAAATAATCATTATATTAATTAGGAAAAGTGTAAAATACAATACGGCTTAACGTACATCACGTACGACAACGTGCGTGATTATGTGTATAACGTGCGTGATTAATGTTTTCATCTTGCGTGATTAATATTTTCCAACATGCGTGATTTGGGTTTTTTGGTTTATAACGAGCGTGATTTTCAAATAAACGTGCGTAATTATCTGTCGTACGTGATATACGTTAAGCCGTATTGTACGTTAACTGGCCTCTATTAGTTATGGGTAAAGATAATCATTATCAAAGACATACTTCATCTTATATAAGTTTTAACATATTTAATCAGCTACATTAATTTATAAAGTTCAAAGATCACCTGCATTGGCACATGTCTAAATGGGTGAACACATCAAAATAAAAGTAAAACGTGTTTTCGTTGTGGAAACACACAATAATGTCAAAAGTACAAGATGAGAAGAAACTGCAGCAATGATGATTCCACTCTCAAGTCTCGCCTAAAAATCAAATACCAAACTAGAATCTCATATCAACAGACTTAATTACATGCCAAAATTGATAACTCGTTAGATAAGCATATAAAAACTTACATAACAAACCAGTAAACTTAACATTCGGAAGCATGTAGAATTTGCTTCAGTTTTCGAATCACTTGCCTCATGGTAGGTCTTCCAGCGACAGAATCCACAGTGCAAAGCAAGCCCAAGTGTCGCACCTCCACAAGAGCATCTTTCGGACCCACTTCCCACAATTTAGTAGTAAAAACCTCCTCTGTCCGTCCCTCTCTATGGAGAGTCACCGCCCATGGCACGATGGTGTAACCATCTTCATCTGAAACCAATAAAATAGACATTATATGAAATTGGGTTCTTTAAATTTAGCAGCTTAAATAAAAGGATGTGATTTAAATACTATCTCCTTTACTACATATAAAAGTAAAACTTATATTTTTGTCAAACCATAATTTTGTGGCCTAAATAGAGTAAGAAAGGTTGAGTGGTGTACACATCATGCCCTTGTTCTTGTAACTACATGACTATATATTTTTTTATATATTTAATAAAACGATTGGTATCTATATAATACATGTACCTATTAACTATAACAAATTCATGGAGGGGTTCTTTGCCATTAACAAAGTTCTTATCAACATTATTAACAATTAAGCCCAGAAAACAAAAACAACAAATAAAATTAACAAAAATAAATATATAATGAAGCAGAAAAGTTAAAAGACATAATCTTGCTTTCTAGAAGTTGTAGCTCAATTTCAAAGCTTTAATAACTTAGTTTAACCTAAAACCAAAGGTTAAGCTTTGGCATTCAACCGAAACTTTCTTTTCAATAAAGACTTATTTTTTATTTTTATTTTTTTATAAAAATACATCCCAAAAATCTGCATATGCCAAAACAACCAATATAGAAGAAATAATTACTTACTATTTTATTTGTAGGCATGATACACGTTCAAGAGTGTGCGATGGTCCCCCATCAATGTGCCAAATCGAGCTTTTGCCTCGTCAGCAGCCCTCTGCGTTTCTAATGGTCAGATTGACGATATCATTTTCTTTTCAAAACTTCATGTGAAGGGTTCAACAAATAATGGGAAATAGTGAAAAAAATAATATTCTAGTTTAATATAATGTTAAGCTATAATACAAGATATACCGTACCAGATGTGGTAGCGTTCAACAAACTTGTATGGTTTATACTTGGGTACACAAGACGCGAGTTCGTAGTTTTATTGGTAAATAGTGTTGCTAGTGTTGAAAATTTTGATGATGAAATGTTGTTGTTAGAGCTTGTTCATTAAGTTATCATATTAGACCTACAACTATCTAACCGTAGCTTTGTAAATTTATGCCTCTCTTTAGCATTGGTATAAGCACCGTCAGTAGTACAGACTACAGAGTAAATGAAATTAGAAAAAAATAAACCACGCAACAATTAAAGGGAAATTTAATACATAATGAATGTATATTTTTATAAAGGGAAATCGATATCGTACCATTTGTAATGTCGGACAAAGGGGTTCTCTCCACGTTACCTACAAAAGAATTAACCATTTTATAGTTATCTTATTTAACATAAACATTTATTTTAAACATACAAAAGATGTGATTAATACAAGTCTTACCATTTGATGTAGGCATGTAGCACCATTTGTAGGAACTGTAGAAGAGCTCTTGACGGTTTCTGCCTTTTTTCTCATATTCTTGTATCTTTAGAATGCAAAAAAAGAAAGAAGTATTGTATATACTAATAAAGGAAGCAAACACTTGTTCTTGAAATACAGCATCAGCAATACATATAAATAACTAATAGTGTTAAAAGTAACAGGCAACAGTAAATTATACAAAATGGATGTATAATTGAATGTGTATTTATTTAAATAACACTTGGGTTGAATTCATTCACCTTTTGATAACACTTGGGTTGCTCACAAAAAGCCAAATTCATTCACGTTTCGATAACACTTAGGTTGCTCACAAAAAGCCAAAGACAAATACATAGTTTTAGATACAGGAACACTGAGTATTATGGTGTGTTCATGAGGTTTAGGCTTCATATTTTCAAAGGGGGTAAAAATAAAGCTGTCAATATACAAATAACTTGAAAGATTGATAAAATAACATCTAAACTAAAAATTAATCCACCTAAAATTGTTCATCATAAGTTGATAAGTACAATATAATATACATATATCATTAAACCAATTGTATGAAAGAGACACAGAGCAAGATGAATGGTACCATTGTTCATCCAGGACTTCAACACAAATCTCAACAATATATCATACGAAACGTGATTTTCACACCTACTACTCAATTTTGCTTTCATGTTTTCAATCTATGCAACCCTAAGTATCTTCCTTGCATCCCCCACCGTAAAAAAACCCGCTTCAGGCAACCTCCACTACAGACATAGGATCTCAGATCCAAATTGGATGAGGTGGATGAAAACCCCTAATCAACTCTTGAATACACATAACCTAAAATCGATGAAACAAAGATTTTGAAGGGGGAGATTGAGGTGAAGACGACTATAGCAAAATCCAATGTTAATGACTTCAAATCGGAACCAGAAACTTATCTTGAAATAACCTTTAGAATCAACTTTGGTGTGGCGAGATTGACGAAGAAGAGATTAGGTTGCGGAGGGGTTCTACAGGAGGAAGAAGAAATGGAAAATTAGGGTTTACAAATGAAAGAGCGGCATTAATATTTTCGGATTAGGGATGATGCCGACCCGAATTTAATCTGGATCCCGCATCCACATGTCTTCATTTTTTTCCCGCCCAAATCACAAAAAAGCTTGCACCACAACATGACACGTGGCTCATATTTTTTTCATTTATTATATATATAAGATATATATATATGCACAACATTGTGTGTCTTTTGAATGCCTAAATTTAATCTCGCAACCCCTTTTGGACATAATCGGTTCGTGCAATCCTGCAACAAGGTGGGTATCCACATTTTCATACGATCTTTATCTTTATCACCAATATGCAGTTTACTTGTCTGAAATGCTGAATCTACCGACATATCGTTGACTTGGAGCCGTATCTTCCATCAGATCCTATTCATGCGAAGACATAATCAAGTTAGTTCCTATCATTTCTCATATAAGATCATGATTATTTTGCAATAATTACATTTCATGGTCTAGAAAGTATTTTAATACTCCCCCTATTTTTTTTGTACAACCATTTACGGAAAAAAATAAAAAAAAAATATAAAAAACGTATTTACGTGTTGGGATTCAACCCTATCAGAGGAACAGATAATTAAAGCCAAAACTGGATCAGAGCAGTGGATCCAGAATAAGCAGACGATTACAGTTAGTTCATGCAAATCTCTCCCCTTGAAAGTGGTTTTGTATCTGGTGACCTCCTATCTGCTGATCTTACTAAGTGCTGACCTACAACTGCTGCTTTGCATCTACTGACCAATATCAAAGACTGATGGAAGACCAAAGCTCTGCTGACTCAATCTACTGCCTTGAGTCAAGTACTGCTGATCCGGACAGGCACTGCTGGGTTCACAGCAGTGGAAGGATGCAGCAGCTGTTTAAAGTGTCTTTTATGTAAAGAAATGTAATAGCAGTAGTTAGTACATCAGAGTTTGTATAGATCAGAGGTTAGAGTTTGTTAGGAGGTTAGATGTCACTTTCATGGTGACGTCAGCTAAGATGCTCAGTGGTTTGCAAGTGCCTATAAATAGTTCAGTACTTTGTACTGTTCTATTAGCTCTTTCACCACATCGTCTTCTTTGCACGAACAAACTACGGAGCTCTGGCTGAGGGGGAGTTTGCATTCATTCATCAATCATTGTAATCGTTGTTGAAACAAATTCAATCTTCCGATTCATTGTGTAAAGATGTTTGATCAAAGTATTACTCTCGTTTGATTGTATGCAAAGTTTGTTTTCATTATAATTCCGCTGCACAACTCTCTCATTTCCATCTTAATTTCAAACGAAAATACAATAAAAAAGAAACTCAGATCCAACAATTGGTATCAGAGCTTGGACAGTCAAATTTGATTTAACAATCATTTTGACGTAAATAGTTCAGCTCATAACAGTTGATATTGATCGTTTGTTCGTCCGTTGAAAAACAGAGCAAGGATTAATCACCATTAAAGTTGATTTCTCAGTGTCTGTAAAACAACAAGAATGACGTCACAATCTCAGGATGATAAAAACAACATCGGCTCACTTTTTAAACCACCTATGCTAAAAAGAAATGAGTACAACATCTGGCAGAGAAGGATGGGTCACATCCTTGCTCAACAAAGCACAGGTTGTTGGAGGTCTGTCATTTATGGTCCCCATGTTCCTTCAGTGCCAAGCGCTGAAGATGCTAAAAAGTTCGTTCCAAAACCAGTTGAAAATTATACCGAAACCGACTTTCAAAAGATCGAACTAGATGCTAAAGCTTTTAGCATCATAGCATCAGCGCTGCCCAATGAGATATATGCTGGACTGTTACACTGTAACAGTGCCAAAGAATTATGGGACGCACTTAAGGAACAGTTTGGGGGAACTGAAGAAGTCATAGAAAACAATAGGGAAATCCTGAACCAACAGTATGAAACATTTTGCTACGTTAAAGGTGAATCACTAACACAACAATTTGAGCGTTTTAGTTGTCTCATCAGTGAACTGAGGCTTGTTAACACCACCTTTACAAACTCAACTCAAAATAGCAGGTTCCTCAGGTCACTGCCAGAAAAATGGGACACTATAGCTTTTGTCACCCGAAACTCACCTGAATTCAAGGATCTGACCTTGACCCAACTCCACGGTCGACTCCTGACCTACGAAAGGGAGTTGAACCAGAAAAGGAGGTTACAAGAGTCAGGAAAAGTTACCGATGATTACACTTTCGGTAATACTGCTCTTCTGGGTCAAGAAGAATCTGGGAGCAGTGGTAAGGACCAGGGTTATGATCACTTCATTGACATAACTGCTGGTGCAAATTTCAACAACCCTGATCCTTACTCTGATAGTTATGCATTCACTGCAAATGAAAACCAGATGTCAGATAATCTAAGCTTTGAACTCAATGATTTACAACATTTCGATCCCACTGACTTAGAGGAAATGGACATTCTGCACCAACTGGCTTTGCTAAGTGTTAGAACTAGCAAATTTTACAAGAGAACAGGGCGAAAATTCCCAGGTTTGCATGGGAATCTAAGGGTTGGGTTGGATAAATCGAAAATCAAGTGCTACAAGTGTAATAGGTTGGGACATTTCGCTAGGGAATGTAGGAGTCAAACTACTGGTCCCATAATTACTCATCCTAGCTCAAATCATAGACCTCAAAACCAAAGCACTGTGCACTATGCCCAGTATACCCCAGCAGCTCAAGTGAACACTGCTCACTATGCTGCTGCCCCTGTGCCAGTACACTATGTCCAAACTACTGTTCCACAAATCCAATATGTTCAAACCCCTACTCCACAGGTACAAGTGCAACCTGTTGCACCTCAAACCACTGCTCCAGCAGCAGCACAACCAGATCAACAAAGTTTTTTTACTCAAGGGTTTGTTGACTGGAGCAGTATGCCTGAAGATCTTAGTGATGAAAATTTTGCACTCTATGCTTCTAATGATTCTTCTCATGATGAGTTTTGTTTAATGGCATTAGAGTCAATACAGGAGGGGGTTGAAAATGAGGAGGAACAGCAGAGTTTTGAAACAGTGGAAGAGGTGACTGAAGCAGTGGTTACTGCTGTGGCTGGTGAAATACTGTTGGGAGAAAGTTCAGGTACCCTGATTGAACCAATGACAGATCCATGGTCCATAGAGGACAAAGAAGAAGAGAAAGAAGAAAAGGCTGTTGAAAAGAAGGTAAAAGCTGATGATGATGAAGATCATCAATGTGATTGTGCAATGATGGCAGCTGCCAAGGACGCTTCTGCATGATTTGATAGTCTTTGGTATGTAGATAGTGGAGGCTCCAGGCACATGACAGGATGTAAAGCCCTCCTCAAAGACTTTAAAATCCATGGAGGGGGTGATATATCCTTTGGGAATAATAGTAAAGGAAAAGTTCTGGGGTCTGGTACAGTGCAGTCTGGAAAAGTAAAATTTGAAAATGTCAATCTAATAGACAATCTAAAATTCAACCTTCTGAGTGTGTCCCAAATGAGTGACAAGGGATTTGGGTCATTCTTCACAAAAGACCGTTGTAGGATTGTTGGGCCAGAAATGGTCAAAAAGATTGAAGCAATAATCAAAACTGGTCAAACTAAACTTGTTGCTCAAAGAAGTGGCAATGTTTATGTTGTTGACATGTCAAAAGAGTGTCCCAGAGCTGATGCCTGTCTGTTCTCAGCTGCCTCTAACAAAGAGACAGAACTTTGGCACAGAAGACTGGGACACAAAAATCTTAAGACAATCACAGAAATTTCAAAAAATGGGTTGGTGAGAGGCCTACCACAAAAATTGTTTTCATGTCCTGAACATTGCATTTCCTGTTTAAAAGGAAAACAGCATAAAAGTTCTTACAAGTCCATTGAAGAGTCCAAAACAACCCAGTGTTTGCAAATGCTACACATGGATTTGTTTGGCCCAGTTCAAGTCATGAGCCTCAAAAAGAAAAGATATTGTTTGGTTATTGTTGATGACTTTTCTAGGTTCACATGGACTTTCTTTTTGCACTCAAAAGATGAAACTGCATGCATTTTGCAAGACTTTGTAATACAGGTTGAAAAGCAATTTGACCTTCCAGTGAAAAGCTTCAGGAGTGACAATGGCACAGAATTCAAAAATAGGGAGTTGGATGCCTTCTGTGTGAAGAAAGGGATTGTAAGGCAGTACAGCATCCCAAGAACACCAGAACAGAATGGGGTAGTGGAAAGGAAGAACAGAACTCTGATTGAGGCTGCCAGAACCATGCTTGCAGATTCAGGTTTGCCATTAACTTTCTGGGCAGAGGCACTAAACACTGCTTGCTATGTTCAGAACAGAGTTTTAATAAACCCCAGGCACAAAAAGACTGCCTATGAAATTCTGTATAAAATTAAACCACTGATCTCATATTTCAAAGTGTTTGGCTGCCCATGCTTTATTTTGAACCTAAAAGATTCCATTTCAAAATTTGCAGCCAAAATTGATTGTGGTTATCATCTGGGATACTCAACCACTGCCAAGGCCTACAAAGTGTTCAATACACGGACCAAGGCAGTGGAGGAGACTTTGAATGTTAAGTTCAATGAACTCTCATCAATGAAAATCCCAGCAAACCCTGCAGATCTGTTTGATCTTGAAAAATTCACTTTTGAAAATACTGCTGTCAAGACTAACAGTGCAGGTCCATCAGAGGATACAACACCAGACTATGGGTATGAAATCATCATCCCTCAAAGGTCTGCCACAAAGGGAAAAGCACCAGCTATTCAAAACAGTTGTCAAAGCTCAACCACTGCTTCCACATCCTCAAACACTGCTGACAAAAGTCCTCAAACAGTGGATAAAAGTCAGCAGTTGTCCACTTCATTACCTCCTATACCACCACCTTTTGAAGCCACTGCTGGATCATCAAAGTCCCCAGCAGTGGTTAGCTCAGATGATACACATTTGCAGCCTTCACCAACCAATGCCATCATACCATATCAAGGAGATTTAATCTTCTTGAGATCTCATCCACCTGATCAAATCATTGGCAACATAAATGAAGGGGTACTCACAAGAAGTCAAACCCAAAACATTTGTCTTTTTGCTGGTTTTCTATCACTCCATCAGCCAGTCAAGTACCAAGAGGCACTGAAAGACAACAGCTGGGTAGAAGCCATGCAAGAGGAACTCCAACAGTTTAAAAGACAACAAGTATGGGAGCTTGTACCACTGCCAGAAGAGGTTAGTCCCATTGGCACAAAGTGGGTCTTCAAGAACAAAACTGATGAAAGGGGTATTGTTGTCAAGAATAAAGCCCGGCTTGTGGTTCAAGGTTACAGACAGGAAGAGGGGATTGATTATGATGAAACATTTGCCCCTGTTGCAAGATTGGAAGCCATTAGACTGTTCCTGGCCTTTGCTGTCAACCACAATATGAAGGTGTTTCAAATGGATATCAAAAGTGCTTTCCTCTATGGTACAATTCAAGAAGAGGTATATGTTTGTCAACCTCCAGGTTTTGAGGATCCATTTTATCCAGATCATGTCTACAGGCTAAACAAAGCCTTGTATGGCTTGAAACAAGCACCAAGGGCCTGGTATGAAACTCTTTCCAACTTCCTACTCTCAAATGGTTTCAAAAGAGGTACCATTGATAAAACACTGTTTTTAAAATGGAGAGGGAAGGATTTAATGATTGTCCAGATTTATGTGGATGACATTATTTTTGGAAGCACATGTAACTCAATGTGTGAAGAGTTTAGAGAACTCATGACAGCTGAGTTTGAAATGAGTGCTATGGGTGAGCTGCAATGCTTTCTTGGTCTCCAAGTACAGCAATTGCAAAATGGAACTTTCATTCATCAAAGCAAATATGCTAAAGAACTTTTAACCAAATTTGATATGAATGATTGTAAACCATGCAGCACACCCATGGCTACAAATAAGCTGGTCATGTCTGATGAAAAGGATGAGCTGATTGACCAAACACTTTATAGAAGCATGATTGGGTCTTTATTGTACCTAACTGCATCTAGACCAGACATCATGTTTGCAACATGTGTCTGTGCAAGAAGTCAATCAGCTCCCAGAAAATCAAATCTCATTGCTGTAAAAAGGATCTTCAGATACATAAAAGGTGCTCCCACACTTGGTATCTGGTATCCAGCTAATGGGAACATCAAGCTTTCAGGTTTCTCAGACAGTGACTTTGCTGGATGTCACACCACAAGGAAGTCCACATCAGGAGGGTGCCAGTTTCTAGGTGATTGCTTAGTCTCATGGCAAAGCAAAAAGCAAGCAGCTGTTTCAACATCCACTGCTGAAGCTGAATACATTGCTGCTGCAAGCTGTACAGCCCAACTCCTGTGGCTTCAAAATCAATTACTGGATTTTGGTATCACTGCCTTGAAGACACCACTCATGTTGGACAGTCAGGCAGCAGAAAATATCATAAAAAATCCAGTTTCCCATTCAACCACCAAACACATCGACATCAGACATCACTTTGTGAGGGATTGCTATGAAAAAGGTTTGATTTCTCTGCATCATGTCCCAACTAAAGACCAGCTGGCTGATGTGCTCACAAAAGCACTTGATACAGCCACTTTTGAAAGCTTGGTCTCTAGAATTGGGATGCTGAACATGGAATAACAAGCAACATCTTGTTTTTCTATGAATAAAAGCAACAAAATGTTTTCAGAAAATCAAAACTCCATCCTTAAAAATAACTAAAAATGAAAATTTTTTCATTAAAGTCCTTAAAAGTCTGCCATTAATCACTGATTGTTCAAAAGTCTGCTCTACTCCAAAAGTCTGTCCACTGCTGAAAGTCAACCCCTGCTCTCTCATTATCTTGATAAACTCTGTTGTTCAAAAGCAGTGTCTTATCCACTGATATGCTATCCACTGATAGTGAAAATCATCCACTGCTTTCATACCACTGCCTTCATCAGTCACTTTCACAAAAGTACTGTCCTTCACTTTCACCAGGGGTTGTCACGTGGGCAGTACATATTGGTCAGACTTTTTGTAACGGCTGCCACCTCAGCATTCACTTTCTTCCCTATAAAATCCCTCATTCACCACCAAAACAGGGTTTTACTGTCGAATTGAATTCTTAAAAATTCTCTTCTCAAAGCAGTTTTTCTTCTCATTTCTCACAAATTTCTTCGATCATTCATCTTCAAAATGACAAAATCGAAGTCCTCTTCAAAACCCTCATCCAAATCATCTTCGAAAACAGCCTCTCAAAAGGCAATCTCCACTGAAATTCCACATAAACCATCTCACAGTCTCCTGGGTCTTCTCACAAAACCAGGAACCACCAAAGTTTTCGACTCCATCATTGATCTCATGGCAAAATCAAAGTACAAAACTTTGTTCACTGCCGATGCACCAATCTATTTGGCGACCCAAAGGGAGTTCTGGAAAAATGCAACCCTTGAAAAACAAGGAGACACTGCAACCACCATAAACTCTTCGATAAAGGGTAAAGTTGTCCAAATCACGCCACAATCCATTTCAGAGGTCTTTCAACTCGGTGATCAGGAAGGTAAAATTTCTTTCACTAAAAACGAGTTACAAACTGACTTCATTGAGAGAGGGTATGAAGCCACAATGATGAAGAAAATTACCTTAGAAAAAGGTTATTTTCCGTCTGCAACCAGATTTTTATTTCATACCCTCCTACTATGTGTTTCAAACAAAACCACTTCTTTCAATGAAATCCCTTTAAAGATTCAAAATCTGGGATATGCAATTCTTCAAGGAGAAAATTTTAACTATTCTCGGGAACTTTTTAAAGATTTGGTTAATAATGTTGAAACAAAATCATTCTTACTGTTTCCAAGGTTTTTAAGTTACTATTTTACAAAGAAATTCAGTAAGGATGATTTAGCTGCAATAAACCAAGGTGATCCTACTAAAATAAACAGTTTAACTACTGAAACTTTTTCAAGGATGTTAGCACCTTGCAAAACACAAGCAGAGGTGCCTGCGCAGATTTTAGCAGTTACAACTGCTCCTCAGGTATCTGCTGCTGAGCCCACTGCTCAAGGGCCTATAAATAGTTCAGTACTTTGTACTGTTCTATTAGCTCTTTCACCACATCGTCTTCTTTGCACGAACAAACTACTGAGCTCTGGCTGAGGGGGAGTTTGCATTCATTCATCAATCATTGTAATCGTTGTTGAAACAAATTCAATCTTTCGATTCATTGTGTAAAGATGTTTGATCAAAGTATTACTCTCGTTTGATTGTATGCAAAGTTTGTTTTCATTATAATTCCGCTGCACAACTCTCTCATTTCCATCTTAATTTCAAACGAAAATACAATCAAAAAGAAACTCAGATCCAACATTACGAAATAAAGTCTTCCACACCAGGCACACAAAAACATATGTCAGCACGAAAATGAGTGTGTTAAAGTACAGTTGAGTGTGCAACCAGGGTAGATACCATAACCAAACCTGTGATTTTCCTCTTCAAACTTGTATCTAAACAACCACTGCTAATAACCGGTGTTACTAACAGTCCTCCTTGGATGTTCCTGCACTCATAAGCAATTCAGTTAGAGAGTGGAACCCAAGCCATCGCAGTCTTGGGTTATCCCCTTACATCAAAATAAGAAACCTCCCGATATGCCAAATCTTTTCCCTCATTGATTTCTTTTACAACCATTGGTTTGACTCGCCAAACCTGTGTTGGTTTAAAAATTTTGTTTGTAAAAGATTTAAAGTTTGAAACAATTTTATGTTTAAGACCCGGAGGGAAAGATTGAGGTTTTGATGTGTTGGTCCTTTTCATCTTTGAATCATGTGAAACCGGCTTCACATGCGGAGATCTAGATGGAGAGTTTTCCATCTGATCTTTCAAAGATGTGTGATTTTTGCCTTTTGATCTAGGGAAGCAATACTGGTTGCCTTTATCGTCTGAATCGTGTCGCATTGGGCATTGCTTGAGCACATGACCTTCTTTTCCACACCAAAAACAAGCCTTGAATGGCTTTTGAGACTTTGCAGTTCCGTATGATGCAGCTAGAGGTGGGGATTGCTTTGAGGATGACTCAGCATGTTGAGAAACGTGAGGTTCGACAACTTCAGATGATCTTTTGATCTTTGACTCCCCAAGAGTTTCATTTGTCTCATAATCTAAACTCGTGCAATCATTAATATGGAAGTCTTTTTCCAATGGATCTTGATTTACTAGACTTGCAGAGTCGTTTGGGGTTGTTGGTTCTTGAACACCCAATGGTTCAAGGTCTTCAACCTTTTTACCAACATCTGTTACTGAAGTTTCCGATTCATTTGAGCTTTCCAATTCTTGGTATGACTGAAAATCTGAATCGGCTTGTGTAAGACCCACATCAGAAATTTACACGATTACAACTTTAAAATATGCATTTTAATACTCAAAATGCAACTTTACAAAAATTTGTCATACCGACATTTCCATATGTTTAAAAACATTACAAAAACATAGTTGTAAGCGTTTACATAAATAACTTATAACAAAACAAAACAAGGTTTAACACGGAAGCTTTATTTAACGTGTGTTCGGTTCTTGTTCGACGCTTGACCAAATTTCCATTTTTACCCTTTTGCTCATTATTAGATTACACTATAAGGTAATCTTAACGAAAACTCATAAATTCTTAGTCATTACATGACTAATTTACCGTTTCGCCCCTTTTTACCATAAACCATGGTTTTTATCATTTATGCTTGTTCCGACCCGTATCATTACGCGTCGGAAACCATATTTCGAATAATATCATTATCATATTTATAACTTATAGAATATGAGGAAGAGTTGGGTAGAAAGTGGATTTTTCCTAGAAAGTCTAGGAAGCAATCAGAATGCGACACGTGACATTGAAGGATTTTAACTAGAAGGGCAATTATGTACTTTCACAATCTATTTTTATTTTAGGAAATTATCTTCAATAACTAACTATCCATAATGAAACCGATTTGCTCCATAAATTTCAGAATTTTTTGTTTTCAATTTCTGATCTCACTTATCAATCATTCCTTTGTTTTCTTGCTCACAAGATTCATCGCTAATCATATTTTTATACGGAGAGAAAAATCATGGCATCTGGAATCTATCAGCATGTTCTTGGTACTGTGTTTTAACAGTTTGTTCTTGGTGATGTGTTTTAACAACAAGCAGATTCATACAGCTGTGTTTTATTATTCAGATTCATACAGTTGTGTTTAACAGTAAGCAGATTCAAACAGTTGTGTTTTAGCATTCAGATTCATACAGTTGTGTTTTAACAGCAAGCAGATTCATACAATTGTATTTTAGCATACAGATTCATACAGTTGTGTTTTAACAGCAAACAGATTCATACAGTTGTGTTTTGACAGCAAGTAGATTCATACAGTTGTGTTTTAGCATTCAGATTCATACAGTTGTGTTTTAACAGCAAGGAGATTCATACAGTTGTGTTTTAGCATTCGAATTCATACAGATGTGTTTTAACAACAAGCAGATTCATACCATGTGTTTTACCATCCATGTTGGTAATGTTGGAGGATTTCTTGACGCTGTGTTTTAACAGCAAGAAGATTAATACGATGTGTTTTCTTGATGTGTTTCTTCATGAAGGATAGAATGAAGAGAGAGAGAGAAAATTGCAAGAAATGTGGGGTGGTTAAGGAATGACAATTATTTCCATATTTAAAACAAGCTAAATGACATATCTACCCCTGATTAATTAAATAATCCTATTTTTAAGAAATACATATTACCAAAATGCCACCAAGATGATCTCAACCATTAAACACACCCATTGGATGGCACAGATCGCTTCCTAGACTTTCTAGGAAAAACACACTTTTCGTAGGATCCCCACTCCATAGAATATATAGGTATTCTACAAAGAAGTGTAAATTTCACTTACCTTGCATCCATGCCACGCTTTTCTTTCCGTACTTGCTCCGTTTGACCTGCTTCATCCACAAGCTTCCACCTAGCTTGTTAAGCGTCAAACTATCATCATAATTTCCACAAGGTGGTTAGATTAGTCATTCTAAATCATGACCTTCAAACCTTATTAATCTTTTTACCGTTATTATTATTGAACTCTATCATAGGTCAGTTTGACTTTTAAAAAGTCAAACCACCAATTGACATATATGAGTGCATTAACAAGTTCACAAGACTTAATTTAGGCACATTATCAACCACTTAGTGAGCATCATCTTTTGAGATGCCATATTAACTAACATGTTATCTATTTCATACATCAAGTAACAATAAATCAACATGTAATTTTAATCATTGTAAGCACATATACACTTTGACCATCATAATCATGAGTTTAACTCTTGTGTGAAGACCCACTTCTAATCACTTATGAACTCTTAACAAAATCTCTAATTTGTTCAATGTCACACCCCGACCACGTAAAACAACAAATCGTGGTGGAAACGCCGGGGAGTGTTGTAACAGAATCATTGTTTCACAACCATGGATCAAATAGTTTTGTTTTATTGAATTATTGAACTCAATGTTTTATTACAATTCAGATAAATACAAATAATTGTTTCTCAGTTTTAAAGTCGCTAAGGCACAAGTCCATCCTATGTGTAGCATGCATCAACAATCATCACATAGCAGTACCTGAAACATATGTGAAAATAGGTACGTCAGCATAAAAATGCTTGTGAGTAACATAGGTTTTGTGAATCAGATTCATGGCTTTGGATAGTACAAGGAAAAGGTTTTTCGTTTATAAAATTAGCCATGAATCCTTATAAAAGGTTTAGTTTCGAAAACACATTGCTTTGATAAAAGGTTTGTAGTATATACAAAAATATACTTTAGTTTTGAAAAGTTCGTATAAATAGTATAACAAAGTATACTTTAGTTTTGAAATAGTTAAACAGATAGTATATCAAAATATACTTCAGTAAATAAAATAATAGATTTGGTAGTATACCTCAAGTATACTTTGGTTTAAGGATAAAAGCATCGGTAGTATATTAAATTATACTTTGGTTAGAAAATAGCATATTAAGCTATGCTTTGGTTTGAAAAAAAGCATATCAACTATGCTTTGGTTTGAAAATAGCATATCAACTATGCTTTGGTTCAAAAATAGCATATCAATTATGCTTTGGTTTCGATAATAGCATATCCACTATGCTTTGGTTTTGAAAATAGCATATCAACTATGCTTTGGTAAATAACAAAGTAGCATGTAAAAACATATGTTGGATTTTGTACATAGTATATCAAAATATACTTTGGTAGATCACATTTGAGAGCACATCAAACTGTACTTTGGTAGTATATCAAAATATACAAAAGAAACTGTGATTTTGTATTCATTCAAACCTTAGTGTATCAGACTACACTTTGGAGACTATAGAAATACCACAAAGGCAATTTCTATTTGGTTAAAATTTGGTTTCTGACATTCCATACAACAGGAATGGGGTGTTTATTCCTATAGCGCTATATCATACTACCAATCGGCTTGGTGAATGTATTAAAATGAGTACGATCCAACAATTAGTTTTTTTCAAGTTTTGAAAATCAGTGTTTAAACCATAGATAATCGTTTAATTTGTCAAAAGAATAAGTACTAAGCATGTGTAATCATATAGTTTAAAATCATGAAAGTAACAAATAGGCACATATGTTTCACCCCGAAACAATTGAAAACAGTAAAAGAGGGGACTATGTACTCACTTGAGATTGCAAGTATCCTTGATTAAGTGTCCTAACAAAGCTCGGGAAATCAAGGAATCAAGTGGCACCTAGTATGGAATCACTATGTTAAACAATCGGATCCTAAATCGGGAGATAGGATAGAATGGTGTTCTATAAATCAAATGAGTATTTGAACTCATATGGTATGATTTAATAGAGCTAACATTCTGATTTGGAAATCTACCTAAGTGCTCTTGACCCGTTTCGACCCATTATGGTAGTATAATGTTACACCCCAAAAACCGAATTTTTATATTCGTTAAATGTTACGATATGGTACATCAAGAAATAAGTGACTAGGTTATTTAACCTAGTTAGGAATATGGTAAAAAGTAATTAAAGGATGAAAGTTGTGCCCATTTATAATTAGTGGCAACTTGAGGGGTTAAAGTGGGTTAAGTTGAAAGTTGATTTAACAAATAAAGATTTACACACACAAACACACACACGATCGTGTGTTCTAGAGAGAGAGCAGGAGCTCTCATGAAGTCAAAACCCTAATTCCCTCTAATCCATCAAATTGGAAGGGTAAACGAAGCTCAAATTCATAACCAAACACGGATTAATGATCACCTTCACAAGGGGATCGTAAGGTATGTCTTAGATTCTAGATTGGTGATGATGCACGAAATGGGTTATGATGTAAATCACGAATTTGTATGAAATTGAGTATGAGTATGTGTTAGAATCATCATTTGGAACATGGATTATGCATGAATTAGGTTAATTTGATGTTTAAGGGTGAAACCCGTTTGTTATGGTGAAGATGATGACATGGGTAAATCATCTATGTCTAAGTTCTTGCTTAATATTGATGTATTTTGAGTTGTATGATGTATTCTTGTTAGAAGAATTGAAAGAAATGTGATACTAGTATGTTTGATGTTTATGCATGTATGAATCATGTTGATTAGGAGGTAGAAATTGATGAATTGTGTATGAGATTAGAATGATATGCATGAACTAGTTGTACACTATGCTTACAAGGTAGTACATATATCAAAAGTATGATGAATTATGAAGAACTTAAGATTAGATCACTTGTAAGTGATTAGCAAGTAGTTATGAAGTGGGTTTTAGATGAGGTAATGCAAATTGATGATTCACTTATGTTAATAATGTTTGGAATCATACACGTGTGTGAATGTTTAAAGATATGGGATAAGAAATGATGAATTGTTGTTAGATGAAGTAAATAAAATGTGATGATAACATGTTTGATGTTTAATTTAAATACCCCATGTTGGATTGTAGAAGCATTTGATGAACTATGTATGAATTTAGAAGATTGTGTATGAATAAGTTGTACGTTATGCTTAAAAGGTAGTACGTACATCAAGTGAATGATAAAATGTATATAGTGTCGTCCGTATAGTCGATTATGATGTTACGGAAATATGTTGATAAGTTGATAGTTATGTATGGTTGATAGTTGACTTTTGAAAGTCAACTAAGTATAAGAAACATGAGTTGACTCGTTGTCGTAAATGTAGGTTTATGAGAAGTCGTATGGTACATGTAATAGCAATCCGTGTTAAATGTAATGACATGATGAGTTACATGAGTTAAACGTATACGGACATTATTATATGAGTTATGTTTGTTAGAAATGGTTAATGAAAGTTAAGTGTGAAATATGGGATTGATACGATTGTTATCAAGTACAAATGAGTATGCTAATGATAGCGTGATTTCGATGACATGGAAGTATAGGAATCATGTCGAGACGGAATCAGGCACGGAAGGCTAACGGGTCAAGAAGTGGCGAGGAACGAATGGGAACACGGATGCATGAGGTAAGTGATTCCGTAATCACCTCTTAGTTGTTATGTGAAGTTATATGCAATTTAATTAAATATGATATTTGAGGTCAAGGAGGAATGAATTGTACGCTATCGATGAAGTATTAAACGGATCTTAGCTTTGATCCGAGAAAGGTATGTGTGATTAGGAATTGTAGCTAAGTAGTAGGATTGGTTACTTATGCAAGGAAATCCTTTGTTTTTAAGGATAGAGTAATGTTGACAAAAACGCCCTTGATATGTATTTCGGGCAAACGACCTTAAACGTCGTTTGGAAATGAGTTATTCGATTAGAGTAATGTCTTTGTCAAGTATGAAAGCGAAGTGTAGGGTTTTGTATGTCATAGACCTTTTAATGCACAATACCCATAACGGGTCAAAATAAGCTTTTGAGCGAAAATGGGTTAAGAGAATGCTAGACATCCGAGAAATTAATCTTTTATGATAGGTGTCAATGAAATTATTAAGTTCGTATGAGGTTGAGGTCAAATAAACATATTTTGTTAATAAATGCACGAATGGGTCAAATAATGAGAAGATGATAATAAGCCGAATGTATGTAAGCTAAGAATTTCCTTAATCCGGATGTGGGATATTAAGTTCATATGATAGAATGTGAATTTACAAGCGTGTAGGAAGAAACGGGAGGTTAAACGGGTTAACGGTTCAAAAGTTACGCGCGTTTTAGTGCGTTCGGTCGACGAAACGGATCTGCAGGAAATAGACTTTTCTAGAGGCCGTCGCCGACGGGTTCCCACCCCGTCGCCGACGGGCTCCCAAAAGTGTGAAAGAGGCCGACGGCCTAACTGACTGGTTACGGGTTAAATTGGGCGACGGGTATTTCTGGAGGCCGTCGCCGACGGGTACCCACCCCGTCGCCGACGGGCTGTCTAGCCCACTTCTCCGTTTTGTTTAATTTTGCTTTTCCAAATGATCCGTAACGCATCCCGATGGTTCGTAAAGTTTCTTATGAGCATATAGGGATGCTCATAAGTAGATAGGCATGTACGTATGTTTATATGTATCCGTATACGTACATAGAACTTATGTAAGTAGGTATGTGTGTAAGTATGTAAGTTTATAGTATGGGAACAAGTACTAGTTATGTATGTATAAATGTAAATGTGTAGATATCGGCTTATGTAGGTACGCAATTATCTATATAAGAGCATGAGCATCATGTGATTGAATATGAAGATACATACGCGTGTAGGTATGTATAAAGATATGCACAAGTAATGCATGTATGTAAAGGCGTGGTAAAGATATGTACGAATGTAGACGTGTATGCATGTATGTATAATGATATGTATGAGCGTATGCATGTATGTGTAAATGTAGGAAATGTGTGTACTTATGTAGTTGAGTATGAATGTATATATATAAGGACATGTATGAGTGTATGCATGTATGTAAAGTTGTAGGAAAGGCATGCACGTATGTAGATGTGTATGTGTGTATGTGTGTATGTATGTATGTAAGTACGTATGTATGTATGGAATAGTCACGTTGAGTGTTAATGTCATTAATGGTATACCTCGACCATGAAAAGTAATGCAGGTACATTATTGAAGCCTCACCAGGAAATGGATATGCAGATGAAATACTTAAAGCTTAAAAGATGACGAAGTGTGAAGTGTACGTGAATGTACTTTGTTCTTTAATGTGTACTAATGTTATGAATGTATGTGGTGAATGCAGGTTGTACGGATAATGAGCGACTATCATATGGATTAGGGATCGAAGACCGAGTCACAACAGGGATTGTACGGGGACGTTGAATGTAAAATGTAGCAATCATGAGCTATGTTTTTAATTAGTGAATAAAAGGATGACGGATTTATGAATAAGAGCTATGTTAAAGTTAAAGTTTAAATAGGTTGAGGTATTTATAAAGAAAGAAATTTTATGGTTCATGTTTTCCGCTGCGACTTTTGTCATGTACGATTTAGGGTGTTACATATAAGCTACTATAATGCGCCGTTTGCGTAGAACTATGGTCGGATGGTTAACTATGTGGTATGTCAAGTCTTGCATGCCCAATTATCCCTAAACATGTTACTAAATCAGATTATATGTCAAAAAGTTGATCACATATGCAAAATACGGATTTATGCTTCAAAAGGGCATTTTGGTCATTTCCTATGGGCATATAAGCTAACTAACAAATGACTAACCAATCCAATGTGATCATAAGGCATAACCGCATAGGTTATTCCCTATGCAACTATGATCACTAAGCAAGCTTGGTCGGATCCTAATGATCGACCAAACGGGTCGGGTTCGAAAGTCTAAGTGGTTGTCTAGACCGCTTAACTTACGATCCTAAACAAGCACTAAACTAATAGTGACGAGTTAAACATGTCAAAACATGATTAATTAATTTAGAAAACTGATTTGGTATCAAAACAAAGTGTTTTGATACCTAAAAGTAGTTTCGTGGCAAAATGCGTGGTAAAACGCATTTTGACCGAAACTTTGACTCGTCACTACAACTAGTTAACGTGGTAATCAACCGAACTTTGCATTGACCATTGACTGGTCAAACTGAAAGTCAAACATTGTTTGACTTTTAAGCTAGGAAAGCAATAAAAGAATGAAGGAATGCTTACAAAAGGTCCTTGCTTGAACTTGATCTTATAAATTCTCAGGTATGAAGTTATAAAACCCCAACTTAGAGAATTTTAGATCAAGTGTGAAGAAACAAATGAAATGGCCATGCTATTTATACTTGTAGCAAACTCAAAAAATCAAGACAAGTGTTTGTTTGGCCATCAAGCATTAAATCTTAGCCACACAAGTGTTACAAGCAGGTTCAAAGCCTTGGAGAGGTGATAACTTGGTCCCCAAAACATAAAAATTGCAAACAAGGGCCTCAAGAATGAGCTGGGAAGCTGCTGTGAAATTTCTATGAACTGGGCATGCCTTACAGACCGTAAGGACATGTGCATACGGTCCGTAAGGGACCTGCAGACCAGCAACTTTCACTTATTTACAGTTTAGCCCCTGCCTTGTTTCGTCGCGTTTCGGCACTTCTAACACTTGTCAAACCCATTTTCAAGCTCCATAATGATGTTAAAGTATAGGGAACTTAAAGAATGCTCAAAAATGTCTCGGATGTCGGTTCGTTTGGTCGTACGGTTGCGTTGTTCGGTTAATTACAACGGAAGTCGTAACAAACGCAAAAACGATCCAAATTAAGCGACGAATGGAATTTTAGCATGCCAATCACTAAAATAAAATATTTTAATGATTACATAAATTTTTGGATGTCCGGATATATTCAGAACGTAAGATATGCGCGAAAATGCAAACTTATGCACTTTTTGACACTTTTAGTCCCTGAATGACCAAAAAGTTATTTTTAGCATACTGAACCCCTCAAAGCCTATTTCTAAGCTATGTAAAGGATATTTAGGGTATGTTTAACTTATGATCAAGTTCCGGAATGTTTGTTACTATACAAATCGGCATAGTTTCGCAGTTTGACACAATTAGTCCCTGCGATCGAACAAACTTGATTTTGACACACCAAACCCTCCAAATCTTATTTCTAAGTTATGTGAAGGTTATTTAAGGTTTGTTAAGCCTATTTCACTGTTCTGGAGTGTTTTTCGCGTTAAACTGATTACGTTCGCGCATCAGTTTGCGTATAACTTTCCAGAAAGTGATTTAGAGCTCAAAATCGAACGAGAATTGATATGTGCAAATGATACACATATTTATACAAATCCCAAGTATGAAACACAATATTTCATCGGATTTGAATTTGTATGATGGTCGTTGTGACACGGGTGTCACATTCAAGTAGTTCATTCATGCTAGTTAGTATGATGTTTATAAACACCAATACAACATCAATTTGTCAAATCATCAAAACCCATTTATCACATACAAGGTTAATCGTTCAATCACTAGTTTATGGCACTAAATCACCAGATTCACATCTAGGGTTTGTTCCTAGACTTGTACTCATGCCATTTTCATTATAACATCCAACATTCAATCTTAAATTTCGTTTATGAATGTTTATCCAAATTTCGAAACATCATCAAATGATAAAATTCTACATACCTTTTGATCTCCTAGCTTGGTTGATCAAGAATTTAGTTAAAGCCCCAAATTTTCTAGCTCGATTCCCTTCGATTTGCTGAATTTTCGTGAGTTTAGGGTTTCAAAAAGAAACCCTCTTTTGTTCTCCGGTATGTTCGATCCAGAACACACACTTTGTGTGTCTTTGGAGTTTTTTTTTATCTTTTTTTGTTTTAATAATAATTATTTTCACACTTAACCCTTTTAGTCCCTCTAGTTTTCAAAAGCTATAAAAAGGTTACATAATCAAGTTCCTTCATTATTTTAAAACATTTAACTGACTAGGTTGATATTCCTAGTTACTTAGTGGGTCCCGGGAGTTATAACCCGTTTTATTTTAAGACCCGTTAACTCGGGCTTCTTATAAACTTACTTTTCTCAAATCATTTATTCTCCTTTTAATTAATATTAGATTATTTGTTTAAATCCTAATATTCACCTGGTTAATTTTACCACTAATGGTATTTTACCCGTTCAAAATTATTAACGTAGTTTGATTACCAAACCCGTTTTCGGGGTGTTATAAGTCTACCCCCCTTAAAGAGGTTTTGTCCTCGAAACCTTTCTTACGTAGTTCCTTAGGTTTGACTCCTTGGACTTAGTTTCGATAATTACCTGAGCATTGCTCGCATTTAATAATCTTACCAGGATAAAGGATAATATGGTAATGCCCTTTTGGCTTCCAAATGTATGCGCCTTTCACGTGTAAGGCCTCATGGGCCGTACTTTCATCTTGTATTTCATATCTTTATTAATTATTTATTTTGGCGGTTAGACTTGTTAGTCACCGATTACCTTATACTCCATCGCTCGAGTATATTCACTTTGCCTTTCTGAGGCTTATATGAGTTTATGATCTTCTATTCCCGTAACTCACGTTACAACGTGATCGTATCTTATATTACTTTTCTTGACCGTGAATACGTCACGTCACGTTTAAGTTTATCTCGACTTTCCTTTATCATACTCCTTCTTTTAGAATGTATCGTCTTGCACCTATCGGTGTTAAGACTTATATCATTTAATATTAACCACTTTCTAACTTCTCTCTTAATATCCATATTTGTTAAAACGTTATTTCTTACTAAAAACTGAATTTTAGTTCAACGTTTTCTCTTTAATTTACGTCAATTACTCACATCAAGAATTTACGTCCAAGGATTTATCCCCTTCCGTTGTCATTTCGGTAATGACTTCGCCCTTTTTGTGACGTAACACAATTTAAATAATTGTGGATTCTTTGTCAATTTTGCCCGTTTAAATGTTTTAGTGAAATCGTTCACTTTTTTCAACCACACTTTTCATGATCTCTTCGCTTTAACCCATTCGATTAACTTAGCGAAACCCATCGCTTTTAATTTAACTTTACCTCCCATTATTATTTTACATGGGGAGTTACAACCAGTTTCCTCATTTTACTTTATTGAGCCGTAGGTTCTTTCACATAGCCTCGTAGACTTCTTCCTTAGACTTCCACCTTCTAAGGTAAAATCCCATATGTTCGTTTCTTTCTATTTGTAACCCGAGGGTCTTTTTGGTCCTGTTAGACCTTAACACTACTTATAATCCCGTAGGTTATGATGATCCCGTAGGTTATGATGATCCCGTAGATCATCTTTTATTCGTGTCTTTATTCAATTGTATATACGTTTATATACGTATATGGCGTCAAGGCACCCCTTTTTATGTTTAGAAACATTTATTTTTGCTTTGTGGATTTCATTTGACCTTGACCGTAGTCTAAGGCTACTTTTGTTTCCTTTCGAATTATGCTTCCGACTTTATGACTTCTAACGTCATTTACACGTCGGTTTGTCCTACGCTTACCGTTACCCGGTTCGTACCTATACTTCTTTACGACCCATTACCTGGGTTCTTTATCTTAATTGTTTTATCATTCTTGTTTTGTTAGTATGCGTTTTTCCTTTCTATCATGCATTATTAGGGTATTTACTATGTTACTTAATTGATATATGTATGAATATACACATATTTATGCATCTTTCATTAACAAGCGGCTTGTCTTGCTTTTCAAGACTAGCCCGACTCATTAATATGCCGTTTTTTTCCTTCTCAAAATATATATTTGGTGCTATGGAACCTGTTTTATAGTTTCATTGTTACTAGGACTTGGTGTCCCACTTGCCATTAGTCCTTATCTATTTTCACTATGGTGTTTTACAAAGGTTACTCCACATATCATTTAGTTATTCCATATCATCATATGGAATTTACCCACATCATTCATCAACACATATAATGTTTCCTTTTAAGTTGGCTTGGCCGAGTCTATAACTCGCCTTAACCATTCATACTTATTATTTTTTCTAGGTTCGAGTGTAATTACACTTCCTCCCAATTCGTTCCTTAATCATTTACACATCTGCATTCTCCGGGTTCGAGTGTAGTTACACTTCCTCCCAATGCATATCTTAATCCTTTTACATATTTGTATTCTCCGGGTTCGAGTGTAAGTATACTCCTTCCCAATGCATTTCTTAATCATTTTATATATTTGCATCCTCCGGGTTCGAGCGTAAGTACACTCCCTCCCAATGCATTTCCCGACATCTCCCACTCACTTAGTCCTTGTTACATAAGGGGTACTTATATTAGTTATAATAAACTCATCGTATCATGTGTTTAACACTTACCTGGCCAGGGTAAGTAATCCGCACATGGTACGCATAAACTTATTATAATTAATATATATTACCTCCCATGTAAGCAAGTTTTCGGTTTGTGGTTACGTCCCTTATTTTATTTGGTAAAACCTTTTATTGCTATATTGCAAATATTAGGTTTTTATCTTTATTTATTCACAAATCATAAGGTGTTTTCATTTCATAAACTTATATACAATCACATTCTGTGATGGGATTGTTACATATCTATACCGTGTCTTTTATATAAAACTTTTACCTGAACGGTTATCCCCATCCAAGTTTCTAAGTGTGAATTTTACTTAATAGGATCTTAATGATAATGTTTACTTGGATGATCACCGCCATCCAAGTTTCTATGTTTGGATCTTTTATGTATGTTTGTTATTCACATTGTGAATAACGCGTATTACCCTCCCAAATTCCTTTGGGGAATATTATCCTGGATGATTATCCCATCCAGATTTCTCCCAAACTTTTATCTCGTACGTTTCTACCATTCACCATGTGAATGTTGCACTTAATTAATTATACTACATGAAAAGTGTGCACCTGGGTAATACTCGCCCTAACGGGCCTTCATTTCTTTGCCCCCTTTTTATTTCAGTCTAACCGTTTGACCTTAGTCCTTTGCATGCATGCTCCTCTTGTCATGCTTTGGACCTTGCCATGATCTCATTGATAAACTTTTGAATTTCCACCATCCTCAGGTGCGGAAATTATATCACTGAGACATTAACTAGAAATTAGTATAATGCAATTTATAAAAGCCCGTACTTTAATACAAGGCACCTATACTACTTGTTATCACAAGTAAATTTCCCGACCCCAACCGGTCCTTTACCATTTTTTTAGGGTTACCGTGTATTACACGATAGTCCTAGGCGTGGTTTACAACATCTTTCATTCATACTATATCACTATAACAACTTACCGGACCTCGCGATCAAACTTCGAACTGAACACCAATATTTATCAAGAGCATAAGGTTTAAGTCCAAGTATAGTTTTTCCCCACCATACTTGAATCTCTTAAACCAGGGATCTAATACCAACTTGTAAGACCCACATCAGAAATTTACACGATTACAACTTTAAAATACGCATTTTAATACTCAAAATGAGACTTTACAAAAACTCGTCAAACTGACATTTCCATATGTTTAAAAACATTACAAAAACATAGTTGTAAGCATTTACATATGTGACAACCCGAATATTCAGGTTAGCACTACATAAATTCCACAAACTTTATCGTGTGTACTTATGTTTGATCCATTAAATGTTTGTGTGCGTGTGAGTAATTATCCATAAACTCACTTATACATGAACTCATTAGACGTATTGTTCAGTCTTTTGGATTGGGCCGCAAACCTACTCGTAACACACTTTATGACCATTTGGGCCTCTCTCGTCTGGCCCGCCTAGTAAATCAGGCCCGACATATGTTATTATATATGGGGGCGGGTATGTGGTTAAGTAGAGGTGCACAAAATAACCGGTTAATTAACCGTAACCGGTTATTAACCAAAACCGTAACCGGTTAATAACCGATTTAGGAATAACCGGTTCAATAGGTTATTTAACCGTAGGTTAGTAACCGGTTATAAGTGTTTAGTATAATAACCGGTTATTAACCGGTTTTTGTAAATCGGTTTTTTAACCGATAGACTGGTTAACCGAAAAAATAACCGAAAAATTCAAAAAAAAGGCAAAAAAACCGGTTAATAACCGAAAATAACCGGTTAATTAACCGAACCGGTTAAAGTAATTAACCGGACCAGTTAAAAAAATAACCGGTTAAAGTAATAACCGGTTAAAGTCAAAAAGTCAAATTAACCGGTATAACCGGTTAACCGATCCGGTTATTAAAATTAACCGGTTTGTGCACCTCTATGGTTAAGTGAACATTAGGAAGGTAGCCCACCCCTAAACCATGATGGCCGGCCCAAGTGATTAACTTAAGCCCAGTTCGGCCAAAATTATAGGCCTGGTCGCCCAAGTAATTATTATATTAGGACGCGTTTTTGTGTTGGTAATTATCTTTTATTCAAATATAACCCTACCTTCCCTAAGAGTGCATACGGCAGTAGACCTTCCCCTTTGTGTCGAAGTCTTTTCTTCTTGGAGATCACCCTTTGTGCTTATCAAATACCAATCTCCTGGTTAGTCATGCATGATCACTAAACTCTTGGTTTAACGTGTTATTTATATGTAACTGATCATGAATCTTGAATGATTTAGAGGGTGGTAATAAACGTGTAATATTGATTAATTTATCAAGTAGTATTGCATGATCAATAATTGTTATTATAGTATGATTTAGATTAGTGATTGTATGTGAATTGCAAGAATGGTTGTAATATTACATGATTGGGTTATGTTTCTGATTCTATGTTCAGTGGCGGATCTAGAAAATCCGCCAAGCCGTAACGTTTTATAAAAAAGCGGTAGAAAATCCGCCAAGCCGTAACGTTTTATAAAAAAGAGGTAACGAAATCAAAAAAACGTTATATTTTTCCAAAATTTACACTAATTTTACACTACCGCTGGAGCACCAAGCCGTAGCGGGGGTTGCCCCTTGTTATATGCTGGATCCGCCCCTGTCTATGTTAAGGATAGTTACATGAAGAGTGGTTATAATATGCGTATTATAATAGGATGTTTAATGGTTATGAGATTTCGAATGACACGTAATCGGTTGTTATGTGGTTGGATTGATTATTTGCTTGATATTAACTTACTGTTAATGACAATAGTGATGCATGAATAACATATAATTAGGTGTGGTCACAAAGCAATATTAGGATAACAATTAGAGGTGAAAAAAAAAACGATTGATGTATTGAATGGGAGTTTGGGCTCGGTTGGTTGGGTACTGGGTATTGGGCCACCAACCGAGTGGATGGCATAATGTTAATGATTTCATATAATCTGATGTCGGTTGATGATTTGATAAATCGGGTTTGGTAGAAGAATTGAATGTCGATGCACATGATACTTTATCCCATCTGTTATGTATTAGGACACATGTGCGTGACTTTCTGTTGATAGAATGATAATAAAACACAAGGTTGCCACCTGTTAAATATGTCAGCAATGACTATGGATATTAGGGAGGTGAAACTGTTCCAACAACCGACATAGATATAAATATATGTGTAGTAAATGGCGGCCCATGTGTGTGAGTTTGTAGTATGAATCAAATAAAAACATGTGCATGTTATTATAACTAGTATGGGCCCATGTAAATACTAACCGATTGAATTTTAAAAGCTCTTTGCAAAAGTTCACTCCACTTTAGTTATACAAATTAATGAGATCAATGAGAGTGGCAAATTATAACCAGAATAAATGTTGTGGGAACAATGGTTTAGTATTTCAAGTTTTGAATGTGATTATCATTATCAATGACCTTTGACCATTAATAGTTTGCATGTATTGAAATTGATCTGTGATATGTCGGCCATACAATATCTTTTTGCAACGGTTAAGGAGTTCATGTGAAATATGAATCGGTGATGTAAACGTGTATACAACTTGAATACCAGTTATGTGATAACAATGAATAACTAATGTACATGAGTAATTGTTACGACTAGTCATATGTTATGTGTTTCTGGTACACCACTGGATTGATGGTGTATGTAATACTTGTGTGCTACATGTGTAATATGAATAAGGAATTTGTGATTAAGTGTTACGAAACTAACAGTTACTGGTAATCATATTAGGATCTGGTTGACCAACTGTAAACGTAAACAAGTAACTAATCTTACCGAGCAAACCAAGGTGAGTTCACACTCTTTATAAGGCATGGGATTCCCGGTGGTTGGGAATGGGTTAAAGAACTAAAACGGAACCTACATATTCTCCTTGGGTAGGATATGTACCTCCATCCTCCATGGGTAGGATGCCAATATTAATCTTGTGTATTCTCCTTGGGTAGAATACGTACGTTCGTCCTCCTTGGGTAGGACAAAAACCTTAAACTTACTAGACAAAACTCTATCATGAAGTCCCTCATTTTTATATCGACTTAATCGTCGGGCCAATGGCGAGCGGGTCATTAGTTAATAGCGCTATTAGGGTTGACAAGCCTCACACTGTGCCGGTAGGATGGGCGTGTACTAATGGATCTGGGCACTTAGTCAATGATGATAGACATTGACTGTAACACCCCGTGTTTTCACGAGTGAAAGTCAAAGTCAAGGTCAAAGCCAACGACCGATTTCGCGCGACGTGACTCGTAGAATTGTTTCTATTATATTTAGATTATGTGGAGTAAATGTTGTACATTACAATAATCAAGCCTCACCAATCGTATTTCAATCGACCTACGACTGCGAACGATAGGAAGTAACAATGCGATAAAGTTAATCAAGCAAGCTAATCAAATCGACACCAAATCGTAACTCGAACTACGTATTTTTACTTGTGGTTATATGTGTGTGTGCCTTACGTGTTACTTGTGCATGTTTATTTTATGATTGTGTGGTAATCAAGCGAACTCAATCGAACTCGAAGTCTAACTCGAATATGACCGAACCCGAACCCGAACACCGAATCGAACCATATGAGAAGTAGTTGGGACTGAAAGTAATTTGATTAGGAAACCCTATCGAATCGCTCGCAAATCGAAACCAAATCAACATCGCGCCGAACTCACCATGATAGGCGACATCCGCACGGATGGCCCATCCGCACGAATGGCCAATCCGCACGGATTGCCAGTCCGCGCGGATAACCTACCCGGGTGCGTGCCATGCGCACGGCTCCCCCTTTCCCTTTTTTGCATCCTATAAATACACGGGTCACTCTCCACTTTTTCCACTTTTGGCAAGTGACGTCCGAACCACACGCATTCTCCACCTTTTCCCAGATTTCTCTCAATCCAGGTAAGATCTTGCACTAATTCTTGTACATCTTTGATCACTACACCATACTACACCTTTCTATCTTTCGAATCATCGATTTTCACCATGAAATCATCCGGACTTGAGGTGTTCACGGGTGACGTCATCATGAAGTTCGTAAGAACTTCATGCTTGGCTTCATTCCACCAAGAATATCTCAGATCTAAACGATTTCTACAAGTTTTTACAATAGTTTCACCTAGATCTAAACTTTTCTAAGGGATAAAAGAGTTGAAAGGAATAAATCTAATGTTCCCTCTTTCTTTTGCCCTTAAAACCGGTACAAATCCGATCAGTCCTAGTGTTTTACTCGTCAATAGTGATACCCTAGTTCCGGATCTGGAGTTGTACCATAGACAACTGAATTCGGGGTTAACCGGGATGACCGTTCTGAGTCGCCGGCAGGCCGAGTTAGGGTGGTTCCTGACCGGTCTAGTCACGCGGGTAAGAACACAACTCCAAGTGGTTGCCACGTAATCAGAACGTCTCGACAAACGACAACAGAAACCAAGTGAAGACGAGCGGGACAACCAGACCAGTTGTCCGCACGGACTAGCTGTCCGCACGGACGAGCCATACGCACGTACAGCCCATACGCACGTACGGGTCATACGCACGGGTTGTCACCCGCACGGACTACCCTTGGGACCCACTCTCTAAATGAGGTTTGAGTATCGACGAACGAGCAATCCGGACGGACGACCTCTGAATGGATTACTCTTCGGATCATGAGACACTAAGGCCTTAAAAATGAAAAATCAACCAAAATTCATCCGCACGGCCAAGCCGTACGCACGGACAGGCTATCCGGACGGATTCTCTCTGCCCGCGCGCACTGGCTGCCCGCACGGACTACCACACGCACGGACCGCCGTCCGCGCGGCCGGCTTGAAAGGTAGAAACACTTTGGTGTTTTCTAAATGCTACAACGAAAACTCCAAAGCACAAGCCATCATACACAAACACATCTTAGGAAGAAACAATCCACTTGAACATTTAACCACACAAGCAATCTAACCGTACGGATAAGTCGCCCGCACGTATAACTAGTCCGTACGGGTTACCACCCGCACGGACAGTCACACGCACGGATGACCTATCCGGATGGAACACCGTCCGCACGCATCACCATCCGCACGCATCACCATCCGTACGGATAGGTCATGCGCACGGATGACTTCTATTCACGGACAACTGATCCGCACGATCAGTCATCCTACCTACCCTCGCTTGTACTGTTTTACGCGTCACTTATCGTTACGTTATCGAATCTATTCCGGCTAACCGAACTCGCTGAAAAGCGCTCCCTTCAATCCATACCACTGTGAGTATACTCGAACCCTTTTTGCTTTTAGCACTTTTGGGTGTTACATACGTTACAACTACTCAAACTACAACTATCACACTACTCAAGCTATTTTAACGCTAAACCAATAATGCATGTTATACGTGGCTTATGAATGCTTGTTTGTTATGTTTACACATGGAATGCTGTCTACCTGCCTTAGCAACGATAGTACTATAGTTTGGACTCAGCACCCGTTTCCACGGGGGTTGTTAAGGATCTTTTACTTGCATGGATTACAGTGGTAATCATGTATTGCGAACTGCCTTGGGCAGTCAACCCGCAGTCATTGGTATCGATGGATCTATGTCGATAACTAACGTGCTTCATTTCACTATGTGTACGTGCTGGTTATGCGTAAACGAATTCGAACTCTATATGCTATTATCAAACTTGTATGCTCACCTTTACATTTTATGTATTGACTTTATTTTAACGTATGTGACAGGTGCTTAGGTTGCATGTTTGCTCTTTGTGCTGTGATGAAATCGAAGCTAGGAGTTGGAGTCCTAGAAACCAATAAATAAATTAGTTATGTTTAAATCTGAGTTGTCGGAACAGAATATTTGTTTAGTTTTTGTCTGTAATAACTTGTTTTACTATTTGAGACATGGTATGGGACATGTTAACTTAAATTAAATGGTAATGATAGTTGTTATGGAAACTTCTGGACAATCTGTTTCGCTCAGTGCCGCGCCCCGATGATTCCGCCATCGGTTGGGGTGTGACAGATTGGTATCAGAGCCATAACTATAGGGAATTAGGCAAGACTCGACCTAGTCCGGGTCAAAGTCTTAGAGACCTAGGCTATAGTTAAGAACCAACAGACCAACTCACGCGTATGCGTAAACTCACCACTATCACTCACTCTTTTCTGGCTTTACACTCGAATTTTCAAGTTGTGAACAGGTCATGAGGTCGAGAATAGGTGTGAAAACCGCAAACTCTCGACTAAAGTACCTAATCAGCTTGTGTTTTTAGCTACAAACGAGGAGAATTATACCAAATCAGGAGTGAAATCCATATTTTGATGAATAATCTCCTCAACTTTTATCAAAAACAAGGACGGAAGTTGCAAGATGGGGGTGAAACCCTAACCTTGACGACTCGTCTCACTTTTATACAAAACTCCACCAAAGTTCGATGGACTCCAACGGTCCGAAGACACAACCTAACCAATAGGAATTGCGCCAGCGCCCAAGAATCGAGGCAAAGGCATAGTCCTGGAGGTCGTTGTGCAGGATCCTTGAGAATAGTCGAGCTACTTTGGTTAAGTCGAAGTCTATTAGCCGCAGACAATCCATCTTCGATTATCGATCTTTATGAAAATTTTATGCTTTTTCTGTTATTTGTTAACGTTTTGAGATATTATTGGTTTCGACCCAACACTATTGCTTCTGCTGAAACACAAAACTCACACCTCTCCTCGCTAGCAACTCAACAATGGGAACAATTAGGATACTTTGTACGCTCGTAGGTACTTTTAGTGACTAAGTTTATGTGCTTACTGTGCCCATATGATTAGGGATACTATAACTATGTACTCTATATGTTTATGTGATTTTGTGCAACTCTGTAAATTTGTGACTATATGCGTTTACATGGTACGTGTTACTGAGCTTTAGAAATCCTAGACGTGTGAGGTGAGATTCGAATACATATGTTGAGTTCCATGGCGGTGTCTATTGCAGACAATGTCGTCTGGATCCCGTCATCAACTCTCTCGTCAGGAAAAGAGGGACAGACGCCTTGCTTCCATCGTCGCGAAAGCAGTAGCAAAGGCTGTGACCGATGTCTGCGAGAATGCCAGCAAGTCATCCGAGGAATCGAGGACTGAGGGTCCAAAAGCTGCCGCGAGACCTTTCAGTTTCAAGCAATTCAAGTCATGCGGACCGAAAGAATTCACGGGCGAAGGAGGTCCTACTACTCTATTCCACTGGTTTGACTCTCTCGAGGTTACCCTACGACAAAGTGGTTGCCCTGATGACCTTCGAACTCTGAACGCTACCGGCGTCTTTCAGTCCCGTGCTTTGGACTGGTGGACGGCCGAGAGGAACAAGAGAGGGAATGATGCAGCTTACGGGTTGTCGTGGGATGAGCTCAAGGAAGTCATGCTGGAGGAATTCTGCCCTCCTCACGAACGACAAAAGCTTGAAGATGAATTCTGGCACCTACATCAGAAGGATGGAGACAATGCTGGTCTTACCGCTCGCTTCAAACAGCTCAGCATTATCTGTCCCGATCAAGTCAAGACTCCTGAGATCACCATCAAGAAGTACATCCGAGCCTTGCCCGACTGCGTTGCTGATTTCGTGCAAGCGGCTAAGACTACCACGATCGAAGAAACCTATCTGCTGGCCGCTGAGATCAATGACAAAAGGGTCAAAGCTGGGATGTGGGATAAGACCTCCAAGCATCTGCATCAAGCCACTACTGCTACACCAACTGCTGAACCCACGTCATCAAGCAACAAGAGAAAGAACAAGAGAAAGAGCAACTCCACCAACAAGAACTGTGCAATTTCTGCTGCACCGATCCAAGCGGTATCTGCTCAACAGCGTCAAGTAGTGGCGCCTGTGGCCAATGCACCGCCTGCAAAGCGTGCATATACTGGACCACACCCACTCTGCCCTACTTGCACCTATCATCATCCAACTGCTATTCAATGCCGCTTCTGTGCTCATTGCAATGTCTACGGCCACTTTACTGCCAACTGCCGTATTCGTCAAACTCCTGCCAATCAAGCTCTACTCGCTGCCCCACAGGGTCAACAAGCTCCTCCGGCACCAGCAGTCAAAGCCAGAGCATGCTTCACATGTGGCGACCCGAATCATTTCGCCAACATGTGCCCGAACAGGGTGGTGAAACAAGAACCCCAGCAGCCACAGCAGCAACCACAGCAACAGCAGCAGCAACAGGCCGCACGTGCCAGAACTTTCAATCTCAACGTGCGTCAAGCCCAGGTCGACAACAACGTGGTCAATGGTACGTTCCTTGTGAATGGTATTTATGCTTCATGTTTGTTTGATACTGGAGCCGATAATTGCTTTGTGTCACTCGAATTTGAGAAACTCCTTAGTCGTAAGCGTTCTCGACTCTCCTCTGCATTCGAAGTTGAAATCGCTACCGGAAGAACCGTCGCTGTAAACTCTGTTATTCGTGATTGCACGCTCGAACTCAACAATCACGTCTTCTCGATCGATCTCATTCCAATGCAACTAGGAAGTTTTGACGTCATAATAGTCATGGACTTTCTTCGCGAAAACCATGCCGAAGTTGTGTGCTTTGATAAAATGATTCGTTTTTCGCTCGCCAACGGGGATTCATTGTGCGTCTATGGAGATACTACTTCGAAGGGTCTCAAACTTATATCATGCCTACAAGCCAGCAAGTATCTCCGTAAGGAGTACAGGGCTTTCTTGGCTCATGTCGTAGCAGCGGAGAAGGAAAAGAAAGAGAAGAAGAAAGTGAATGACGTCCCAGTGGTTCGAGAATTTCCTCGAGTCTTTCCCGAGGATCTTCCCGGACTACCTCCAAAGCGTGATATCGATTTTCGCATTGACCTTATTCCTGGAGCGAATCCTATTGCCAGAGCTCCCTACCGACTTGCGCCGTCCGAAATGCGCGAACTCTCAACCCAACTCCAGGAATTGCTTGAAAAAGGCTTTATTCGCCCAAGCACCTCTCCGTGGGGCGCACCAGTCCTTTTCGTCAAAAAGAAGGATGGGACGTTCCGGATGTGCATCGATTACCGGGAATTGAATAAGTTGACTATTAAGAATCGCTATCCTCTGCCTCGAATCGACGATTTGTTTGATCAACTACAGGGCGCTACGTGTTTCTCGAAGATCGACCTGCGTTCCGGATATCATCAGCTACGTATACAGGAGGAGGATATTCCCAAAACAGCGTTTCGCACTCGTTACGGCCATTATGAATTCGTTGTCATGCCTTTTGGCCTAACCAATGCACCCGCAGTTTTCATGAATCTGATGAATCGAGTGTGTAAACCGTATCTTGACCGTTTCGTCATCGTGTTCATCGACGATGTCCTGATCTATTCCAAAACAAGATCCGAACACGCGCAGCATCTACGTTTGGTTCTCGAGTTACTCCAGGGAAATCAACTCTACGCCAAATTCTCCAAGTGTGAATTTTGGTTGGGGGAGGTCCAATTTCTGGGTCACATCGTAAATAGTCAGGGCATTCACGTCGATCCTGCGAAGATTGAAGCTGTTAAAAGCTGGGTTACGCCTAAGAACCCGACTGAAGTCCGTTCCTTTCTCGGACTGGCGGGCTATTATCGACGATTTATCAACGGATTCTCGAAGATTGCTGTACCACTTACTTCTCTTACTCATAAGGATCAGCCTTTTGTCTGGGGAACCAAACAAGAGTCTGCCTTTCAAACCCTCAAATACATGCTTTGCAATGCTCCTGTTCTCACGCTACCCGACGGAAACGATAATTTCATTGTCTACTGTGATGCTTCTAACCTTGGTCTCGGTTGTGTCTTAATGCAACGAGACAAGGTTATTGCTTACGCATCCCGTCAGCTCAAAATCCACGAGAAGAACTATGCAACCCACGATCTCGAGCTAGGCGCAGTTGTTTTTGCATTAAAGATTTGGCGACACTACCTGTATGGTACTAAGTGTACGATCTTCACCGATCATAGGAGCCTACAACACATCTTTAATCAGAAGGAACTAAATATGCGTCAACGCCGATGGGTAGAGCTTCTCAACGACTACGACTGCGAGATTCGTTATCACCCAGGCAAAGCAAATGTTGTTGCCGACGCACTTAGCAGACGGAGTTATCTGCTTAGCACTCGAAATGTCCAAGCCCAGCACAACCTCGAAGCTCTTATTCGCGACGCCCAGCATGCATGTTTTAACGAGCGCACCTTGAAGAAAGAGAGAATCTACCACGATGGAGCCCAGCTTGTGAGCAAATCAAACGGGATATTCCACTTTCTAGACAAAATCTGGATTCCCAGGAGAACTAACCTGCGACAGATCATCATGGACGAAGCCCACAAATCCCGATACTCTATTCATCCTGGTGCTGACAAAATGTACCATGACCTTCGATATAGGTACTGGTGGCCGGGTATGAAACGGGATATCGCCCTCTACGTCGGAAGATGCCTAACCTGTGCTAGGGTCAAGGCCGAACATCAACGACCCTCTGGCTTGCTCGAACAACCTCCAATCCCTATGTGGAAGTGGGAGAGCATAGCTATGGATTTCGTAACCAAGCTTCCACCCACGTCATCGGGTCACGACAGCATTTGGGTTATCATTGACCGTTTGACCAAATCAGCCCACTTTCTGCCAATACGAGAGGACTACAAGGTGGAACGATTAGCCCGAATCTACACTAACGAGATCATTTGTCGACATGGGACGCCTCGTGACATCATCTCTGACCGTGATGCTCGATTCACTTCGCGATTGTGGGGAACGTTTCAAACGGCACTAGGTACAACACTTAATCTAAGTACGGCGTTCCACCCACAAACTGACGGTCAGAGCGAGAGAACGATTCGTACGCTTGAAGACATGCTCCGTTCATGTGTTCTAGACTTCGGTGGCAATTGGGATAAACACCTTCCGTTAGTCGAATTCTCGTACAACAACAGCTACCAGGCTAGCATCCAGATGGCACCTTTCGAGGCCTTATACGGGAGAAGATGTCGATCGCCTATTGTGTGGCACGAGATCGGTCACTCGCAACTAACCGGTCCGGAACTGCTGCAAGAAACGACAGACAAAATCTTCCAAATTCGGGACAATCTAGCGAAGGCTCGAGATAGACAGAAGCTTCTCGCCGATAAAAAGCGCAAGCACCGTGAGTATGGCGTTGGTGACTACGTACTCCTAAAGGTATCACCTTGGAAGGGTATAGTCCGATTTGGCAAAAAGGGAAAGCTTGCGCCTCGGTATGTGGGACCTTTTAAGATTCTGGAAAGGATCGGAAAAGTCGCCTACAGACTCGAATTACCGGAAGAACTTAGCAATGTCCATCCAATCTTCCATGTGTCAAACCTTCGAAAGACCATCTACGAACCAGCCGTACATGTTCCTCTAGACGATTTACGAGTGAACGAAACATTGCACTTCGTGGAAAAGCCTGTCGAAATCATGGACCGCCAAACCAAAGAACTCAGGCGCTCACGCATTCCCATTGTGAAAGTCCGGTGGGAAGGCAAACAAGGCGCGGAGTTCACTTGGGAACTCGAAAGCGACATGAAGGCAAAGTATCCACAGCTGTTTAACGAAGAAGCAACGCCCAGCTAAAACAGCGAGTATTCGAGAGAGTTTTTCGAAGAATTTGAAATATGACAATATGTATGGAAGCCAACAGAAACGGCCGAAACTAATGAAGATTGAATAGTATAAATAAGATCACGTCATTTGTACATTCTTGTGCATCGATCTCACTCGTGCACGAATTCCGCACGTCGTACGAGTCGGATCGCAATCAAAGCGAATTCAAACTAGAACCCACAATGATCAAGGTTTTGAAAGAAAAAGAAAAAGGATTTTGAAAATGAAAAATTAAAGATTGAAAAAGACTTCTCTCAAACGACTTCATAGGCTTTTAAATCAGCCGATTTTAACCGTAAAATCCTGGTTAATTTGGCGATTCTTCACACGTGATTCACAAATTAGTTACAGCTTCCGGCTTAATTTCGGGACGAAATTTCCTAAACAAGGGGAGGCTGTAACACCCCGTGTTTTCACGAGTGAAAGTCAAAGTCAAGGTCAAAGCCAACGACCGATTTCGCGCGACGTGACTCGTAGAATTGTTTCTATTATATTTAGATTATGTGGAGTAAATGTTGTACATTACAATAATCAAGCCTCACCAATCGTATTTCAATCGACCTACGACTGCGAACGATAGGAAGTAACAATGCGATAAAGTTAATCAAGCAAGCTAATCAAATCGACACCAAATCGTAACTCGAACTACGTATTTTTACTTGTGGTTATATGTGTGTGTGCCTTACGTGTTACTTGTGCATGTTTATTTTATGATTGTGTGGTGATAATCAAGCGAACTCAATCGAACTCGAAGTCTAACTCGAATATGACCGAACCCGAACCCGAACACCGAATCGAACCATATGAGAAGTAGTTGGGACTGAAAGTAATTTGATTAGGAAACCCTATCGAATCGCTCGCAAATCGAAACCAAATCAACATCGCGCCGAACTCACCATGATAGGCGACATCCGCACGGATGGCCCATCCGCACGAATGGCCAATCCGCACGGATTGCCAGTCCGCACGGATGGCCAGTCCGCGCGGATAACCTACCCGGGTGCGTACCATGCGCACGGCTCCCCCTTTCCCTTTTTGGCATCCTATAAATACACGGGTCACTCTCCACTTTTTCCACTTTTGGCAAGTGACGTCCAAACCACACGCATTCTCCACCTTTTCCCAGATTTCTCTCAATCCAGGTAAGATCTTGCACTAATTCTTGTACATCTTTGATCACTACACCATACTACACCTTTCTATCTTTCGAATCATCGATTTTCACCATGAAATCATCCGGACTTGAGGTGTTCACGGGTGACGTCATCATGAAGTTCGTAAGAACTTCATGCTTGGCTTCATTCCACCAAGAATATCTCAGATCTAAACGATTTCTACAAGTTTTTACAATAGTTTCACCTAGATCTAAACTTTTCTAAGGGATAAAAGAGTTGAAAGGAATAAATCTAATGTTCCCTCTTTCTTTTGCCCTTAAAACCTGTACAAATCCGATCAGTCCTAGTGTTTTACTCGTCAATAGTGATACCCTAGTTCCGGATCTGGAGTTGTACCATAGACAACTGAATTCGGGGTTAACCGGGATGACCGTTCTGAGTCGCCGGCAGGCCGAGTTAGGGTGGTTCCTGACCGGTCTAGTCACGCGGGTAAGAACACAACTCCAAGTGGTTGCCACGTAATCAGAACGTCTCGACAAACGACAACAGAAACCAAGTGAAGACGAGCGGGACAACCAGACCAGTTGTCCGCACGGACTAGCTGTCCGCACGGACGAGCCATACGCACGTACAGCCCATACGCACGTACGGGTCATACGCACGGGTTGTCACCCGCACGGACTACCCTTGGGACCCACTCTCTAAATGAGGTTTGAGTATCGACGAACGAGCAATCTGGACGGACGACCTCTGAATGGATTACTCTTCGGATCATGAGACACTAAGGCCTTAAAAATGAAAAATCAACCAAACTTCATCCGCACGGACAGGCTATCCGGACGGATTCTCTCTGCCCGCGCGCACTGGCTGCCCGCACGGACTACCACACGCACGGACCGCCGTCCGCGCGGCCGGCTTGAAAGGTAGAAACACTTTGGTGTTTTCTAAATGCTACAACGAAAACTCCAAAGCACGAGCCATCATACACAAACACATCTTAGGAAGAAACAATCCACTTGAACATTTAACCACACAAGCAATCTAACCGTACGAATAAGTCGCCCGCACGTATAACTAGTCCGTACGGGTTACCACCCGCACGGACAGTCACACGCACGGATGACCTATCCGGATGGAACACCGTCCGCACGCATCACCATCCGCACGCATCACCATCCGTACGGATAGGTCATGCGCACGGATGACTTCTATTCACGGACAACTGATCCGCACGATCAGTCATCCTACCTACCCTCGCTTGTACTGTTTTACGCGTCACTTATCGTTACGTTATCGAATCTATTCAGGCTAACCGAACTCGCTGAAAAGCGCTCCCTTCAATCCATACCACTGTGAGTATACTCGAACCCTTTTTGCTTTTAGCACTTTTGGGTGTTACATACGTTACAACTACTCAAACTACAACTATCACACTACTCAAGCTATTTTAACGCTAAACCAATAATGCATGTTATACGTGGCTTATGAATGCTTGTTTGTTATGTTTACACATGGAATGCTGTCTACCTGCCTTAGCAACGATAGTACTATAGTTTGGACTCAGCACCCGTTTCCACGGGGGTTGTTAAGGATCTTTTACTTGCATGGATTACAGTGGTAATCATGTATTGCGAACTGCCTTGGGCAGTCAACCCGCAGTCATTGGTATCGATGGATCTATGTCGATAACTAACGTGCTTCATTTCACTATGTGTACGTGCTGGTTATGCGTAAACGAATTCGAACTCTATATGCTATTATCAAACTTGTATGCTCACCTTTACATTTTATGTATTGACTTTATTTTAACGTATGTGACAGGTGCTTAGGTTGCATGTTTGCTCTTTGTGCTGTGATGAAATCGAAGCTAGGAGTTGGAGTCCTAGAAACCAATAAATAAATTAGTTATGTTTAAATCTGAGTTGTCGGAACAGAATATTTGTTTAGTTTTTGTCTGTAATAACTTGTTTTACTATTTGAGACATGGTATGGGACATGTTAACTTAAATTAAATGGTAATGATAGTTGTTATGGAAACTTCTGGACAATCTGTTTCGCTCAGTGCCGCGCCCCGATGATTCCGCCATCGGTTGGGGTGTGACATTGACGTAGGGCACAACTTACTTTCATCAGTTGTCGATATGGTAACGGTCTAGTGGTTGACATGGGGAAGCCCCCACTGGTTATGGAAATGGTTTGGGAAACTGGTTAACTTATGGTTTACAAACAAACTCATGGTTTTTTGAACAGCTTTAAAACGAACGCTCAACTGTGAACTCGCTCGACTTTGTTGTTGATTCGTTGTTACATGCCTTGTAGGCCTTTAGGTGCATATTGATTGGAACTTGCTTTCTGGGAGGCTGGAGTGGTCATGGGTCGAGATACATGGAAACGCGAGACGAACTTAATGGCTTTCACACACTTGGTTTATGAATTTCTTAATTAATGTATTAGGCTTCCGCTGAACGTTAAATGATGTTTTGTAACACTTCTATCTGTTAGGATCTGAGTTTGGATTGATTATGTTTTATGTTTGAATTAAGATGAAGATGAATGAGAGATGCAGCAGAATATAAATAAAAACAAACTTTGCACACAATCAAACAGGAGAATTGTTTTCAATACACAAGTTTAACATTGAAACGAATGCTTGAATTTATTTCAAACACTGAATTACAATTGCAAGTGTATCACAAACTCCCCCTCAGCCTGAGCTCACAATGGTTTGTTCGTGCAGGAGAAAGATGGTGAAGAGCTAATAGAACAGTACAGGGCACTGTTCTATTTATAGGCACAAGCAAACCACTGAAGCATCTAAGCTGACATCACCATGAAAGTGACATCTAACCTCCTAACAAACTCTAACATCTGACCTATACAAACTCTGCTATGCTAACAACTGTTATTACAATACAATTCATAAAGTAAACTAAACTACTGCTGCATCCTTCCACTGATGTGAACCCAGCAGCACTTTACATATCCAGCAGAGCTTGACCCATATCAGTAGATTAAACAGTAGAGCTTTAGTCTTCCATCAGTCTTTGACTTGGGCAGCAGTTGTAGGTCAGCAGTTAGTAAAGATCAGTAGTTTGGAGATCAGCAGATGTTGAAACCACTTTCAAGGGGAGAGATTTGAATATAAACTTTTGCTTATTCTGGATCCACTGCTCTGATCCAGTTTTGGCTTTGATTATCTGTTCCTCTCATAGGGTTCAACCTCAACACTATCAATAATAAATGAAAGTTTTATTTGGAATAGTTGTTATGAGTTCAACATGATTGGTGGCTTGGATCCTGGTATGTCACACGCCTAACAGGGACATTCCCTAGGTGGTATTTTGAGGGTGTGACAACATAAATCACTTATAACAAAGCAAAACAAGATTTAACGCGGAATCTTTATTTAACGTGTGTTCGGTTCTTGTTCGACGCTTGACCAAATTTCCATTTTTACCCTTTTACTCATTATTAGATAACACTATAAGGTAATCTTAACGAAAACTCATAAATTCTAAGGTGGTGTTTGTTTTTTCAGATGCAAAAGGTCTGCTGTCTGTGGACCACATCTGCAGGCATCTGTAGGAGAAGAGGTGGACCAAAGGTCTGCAGTCTGCAAGGAGAAGAGGGTTTGTTTTTTTTTACTTCTACAAAAACCACTTCACAACACACACAGAACACTCCTCTCTCTCTCTCTCTGCCTTCATCTACCACTACCACAACCATCCGCCACCACCTCCTCCACCGTCCACCTGCCACCACCAAAACCAACAACCATCGTCAAGCACCACCGCCCCCTGTCTCCTGCCGCGAAGCCAAGAACCACTGCAAACCCTAGCCCCCACTCCAAGAACCCACCCCCATCGCAACCACCACCACTGCCTTCGTCGTTCCACCACCGCCAAGAACATCAAAACCCACCACCGCCATCGTCATTCGATTTGGGGGTTTTGTTTGAAGAGGAAGAACATCAAACCCACCACCGTCGATCTCTCTCTTCTTTCCCCCTCTCTCCAGTCACTCCATCTCTCCCTCTAGGGTCTCTATCTATTCTTTCCCTATTATGCAGGTCTGTGGAGAGTGGTGGTGGAGATGTGGCGGTGGAGGTGGTGGCGGAGATGTGGTGGTGGAGGTGGTGGCGGGGATGCAGAGAGTGGCGGTGGAGAGTGGTGATGCAGAGATGTGGAGAGTATCTGTGTTTTGAAAGAGAGAAGAGGTGAGAAGGGGTGGGCTTATGTCTGCTTGGGGAAGAGGTGGGTAAGAGGTAAAAGGTGAGAAGTGCTTTTGGAAAACAAACAAGCTGCAGGACCCAAAGGTTTGCGCGTGTCTGCGCGACGCAGACATAAGTGGCCAGAAGTGCTTCTGGCCAAAAAACAAACAGCACCTTAGTCATTACATGACTAATTTACCGTTTCTCCCCTTTTACCATAAACCATGGTTTTGATCATTTATGTTTGTTCCGACCCGTATCATTACGCGTCGGAAACCATATTTCAAATAATATCATTATCATATTTATAACTTATAGAATATATAGGTATTCTACAAAGAAGTGTAAATTTCACTTACCTTGCATCCATGCCACGCTTTTCTTTCTGTACTTGCTCTGTTTGACCCGCTTCATCCACAAGCTTCCACCTAGCTTGTTCAGCGTCAAACTATCATCATAATTTCCACAAGTGGTTAGATTAGTCATTCTAAATCATGACATTCACACCTTATTAATCTTTTTACCGTTTTTATTATTGAACTCTATCATAGGTCGTTTTGACTTTTAAAAAGTCAAACCACCAATTGACACATATGAGTGCACTAACAAGTTCACAAGACTTAATTTAGGCACATCATCAACCACTTAGTGAGCATCATCTTTTGAGATGCCATATTAACTAACATGTTATCTATTTCATACATCAAGTAATAATAAATCAACATGTAATTTTAATCATTGTAAGCACATATACACTTTGACCGTCATAATCATGGGTTTAACTCTTGTGTGAAGACCCACTTCTAATCACTTATGAACTCTTAACAAAATCTCTAATTTGTTCAAGTAGTTCATTCATGCTAGTTAGTATGATGTTTATAAACACCAATACAACATCAATTTGTCAAATCATCAAAACCCATTTATCACATACAAGGTTAATCTTTCAATCACTAGTTTATGGCACTAAATCACCAAATTCACATCTAGGGTTTGTTCCTAGACTTGTACTCATGTCATTTTCATTATAACATCCAACATTCAATCTTAAATTTCGTTTATGAATGTTTATCAAAATTTCGAAACATCATCAAATGACAAAATTCTACGTACCTTGTGATCTCCTAGCTTGGTTGATCACGAATTTAGTTAAAGCCCCAGATTTTCTAGCTCGATTCCCTTCGATTTGCTGAATTTTTGTGAGTTTAGGGTTTCAAAGAGAAACCCTCTTTTGTTCTCCAGTATGTTCGATCCAGAACACACACTTTGTGTGTGCTTGGAGTTTTTTTTTATTTATTTATTTTTTGTTTTAATAATAATTATTTTCACACTTAACCCTTTTAGTCCCTCTAGTTTTCAAAAGTTATAAAAATGTTACATAATCCAGTTCCTTCATTATTTTAAAACACTTAACTAACTAGGTTGATATTCCTAGTTACTTAGTGGGTCCTGGGAGTTATAACCCGTTTTATTTTAAGTCCCGTTAACTCGGGCTTCTTATAAACTTACTTTTCTCTAATCATTTATTCTCCTTTTAATTAATATTAGGATTATTTGTTTAAATCCTAATATTCACCTGGTTAATTTTACCACTAATGGTATTTTACCCGTTCAAAATTATTAACGTGGTTTGAATACCAAACCCGTTTTCGGGGTGTTACAGCTTGATCCTCATTTGAGCTTCCTTCGCCAGCTTCTGAAGTTGTGGTACTTGAGTCTTCGCTGCAGCTTTCTTCATTTAGCTCTTTCTCTGACTCTGACGTACTTGTGTGAGATGGAACAAATTCTGGAATTTCCTCCGTGAGGAATTTTCCGAATCTGTTTTGTTTCAATTCTGGAACAAACACAGGAGGTTCACACAGAACTTGTTCATCACAAAAAGCAGATTGTAAATCAAAACATTCAACCACTATATTATCATGGTTGTGGGCCATGGGTTTTGGCAGATGCCCATTATAGTTATCCTGAGGAAGTTTTGTTTGCCTTATCACAATTCCAGGCGAACCAGTTAACAGTAGAATAATTGTCGCCTGAATAGCCTATACCTATCTTCGATCCACCACAATCATCATCGCATCCATCCTCTTCACGCTCGATCACATCTGCATTGTTATCAGAAAGGTTGGGAATCTATTCATTTTCACATGAAACATCTTTAGCAACAAGGTCATTTTCATCAATCAAATCATTATCCGGATGAGGAGATGGCATGGGTACATAGTTTTTGCTATGTGCAGGAAGAAAGAGTTTTCTTTCATTCCCATGCTTATCTTTGTACCTGATTCCATCCTTCACATATGTCGATCTTTGGCAATTTTTAATGTCAACCAGTGCCTTTTTACTGACGTTCCATTTCTCAATTGTGATTTACAATTTATTGTTTTCATTTTGAGATTTTTCTATTCTTTCAGTTAAGTCGTTTATGACAAAATCTTTTCTGAAAACAAATTCTTTTAAAGTCTTCATTTAAGCTAAAGTCGAATTCAACTTTCTCTGATACGCAACTTCATTTTCTTTCAACTCTTTGTTAAATTGCAAAACTTTTTCTTTGTCTCTAATTAGGTCACGGTTGAGGGATTTGTAATGTGCCACGACGTTCACACATGGTTGGGAACATAATTTGACTTTAAACTTGTAAGGAATGTTGTTTGCCAAGTCTTCCTCATCCCTTTCTTTGTTGGATTCCATTTTCATCGCCTCTTCAGGAATCTTTTCTTCTATCTTTTCACTTGCTGCATTGCTCCCTTCTTCCTCCTTCACAGCTTGAGCATCATCGACCACAATATTCTTTTCATCACACTGTGGAGCCTTTTCAGAGTTTGCGGAAGCATTGTTGAAGTTCGATGCGTTTGCAGCTTGTGAGCTAGAGTCGTTGGAGGTTGTTGGGGGTACAGATGTCATGTTCTTGTGCGCATCAGCAGATTGGACAGATTCTGAGGATGTTCGACTTGATCTCTTTCAAAAGATTCTAGAGCATCAATCAGATCTGATAACGTGATTGGATTCAGGTTGTTTAATAAGCTTTGTTTAATTTTCATACATTTTAAGCTCCACTCTTTTGGAAGTGAGTTCAAAAGTTTACTGATTGCAGCGCGATTGGTGATGGGATTACCAGCCTTTTTCATTTTCACCATCATGTTTAAAAATCGGCTGATAAGACCTGATAAGCTTTCCCCACGAACACTGTCGAACATGTCATATTCCTTTTGGACCGTGTTCCTTTTGTTCCGAATCAGTTCTTTGTCTCCTTCATAGAAATCAATCAACGCTAACCAAAGTTTATTCGCCGTCATGTACTCTTCAAACATATTGTAGTCGTTCGTTGATAGGGCCATTGTTAAAGCAGCGTGAGCCCGACGGTCACGTTGAATCAATGCCTTGTCTTTATCTGTGTAAGTCGAGGGATCGTTGTTGACTACACGCATGTCATCACGAACGGTCATGGGGACGTGATTTCCGACAGTGATCGAGATCCATTGGTTATAGTCCGTGTACTCGAAAAAGGACTTGATTCGGTTTTTCCAACTACTGAAATTATGCCACCCATTTCTCTTCTTTCTAACCTAATCAACGACAACAGCAAAACAATCTTCTTCTACTATTTCTCACTCAACACAAAATCCTAACCCTAATAACCATTTTCAAACCAAAATGTCTCACACGGTATTTCAAACAACTCAAATTATGCCTGTTTCGTTTTCACCTCTTCTATGAGCGAATCCATTTGCGGATGATCTGGACTGTGCAACTTGTTTGTGGGTTCATTCCAGAACCGAATTAATAATGTTTCAAAATATGTTGAAAACGATGATCAGAAGAGAAATCGTGTTGAAATAGGTGAAATCAAGGAACAATTCGTACTTTTGTGACCGATTTCTGGGTGGAATTTGGGAAACAAATGAAATTTCAAACCCTAAATCCAGCGAATAGTAGTAGCAGGTGGGTTTGCAGTGGTATTAGGTTGTACGGTGGAGCTCGTGGTGGTGAACTTTGGGTGTGGTGGTGGTTATGGCGGTGGTCCGAGGGATGACGTTTTGACGGAGATAGCAAATAATAACCAGAAAAAATTAATAACTCTATTTCTACTCTTTTCTTAATTTTTTTTAAATTAAATACGTTGGCAGTTGTAAAAACGTATGAATAACGTTGCCGGAAAAATGTTGATTGTTCGGCGTATTTACCAAATACGCCATCAACTTGAACTCGCGTTCAAGATTTGAACACGCCGGAAAAATTAAAGCCGTCGCCGTAAAAATCAAAGTCGCCGGAAAAGTATTAGTACGCCAGAAAAGTACAAGTATGGTGGATCTTCAAAAAAAGGCCAAAACTTTCAGATCTAGTTTAAAACAACTTCAAATGAAATGAGAAACCGTTTTAAATCTTTAAAACTAATCAATTTTTTTTTTTAAGAAATAAAGACATTCATGCCATTTCCAAAGATAAAGACAGTTTAAAAAGTGAAAACCCAGTAACTTTAAATCTTAAGAAAAATCGGATTTTTTATGAAGAATTTGAAGATCACACTTCAAAAACCCCAAAAACTTTAAAAACTTTTCAAATAAAAATCAGATTTTTGGGATGAATTTGAAGATTGTTAAATCCCAAATTCGAGTACCAAGCTCTGATACCAAATTGTTGGATCAAATCGAGCCAAAATCGGATTTTGTATAATAAATCAAGATGAACACACCAAAAATATATAACTTTAAAACCCTTGATTGATTTGCAAAGATGAATACAATTTAGCCCCCAAATCTCTCTCTTGTGTGTTGTCCAAAACCCTAATCATCACTTTCTATTTATAGCCAAAACAACTTTTGGCTAATTACATTTATGACCCTAGAGATAATAAGTTGCCAAAACTAGAAATAAACATAAAAACTAATTAAATAAGATAATAAAGACAAAATATATTTTAAGGGTCCTAATAATTACACATGGTATCATCTTATTCTAACATGGTTGATACGGGTCGTATAAGGTTATACGGCCCGTATCAACCATATTAGAATAAGATTATAGTGTGGTCATATATATATTATACGGCGATGTTATACGGGTCGTACATAGTTATACAGCCCGTATACATTGAATTTCGTTTATTTTATTGTTTTATTACTATTTGACGCGACGTATTATTCCTCGATTCACGTGCGAGTAGACGTAAGATTCTTGGATTTGATGTTATATTCCTCGATTCTCGTGCGAGTTATGTGATTAGACGTTAGATTCCTCGATATTCATGCGAGTTATTTGATTCGACGTTAGATTCCTCGATTCGCGTGTTAATCATTTGAAACGATGTAATATTTCGTAAAATTCTCTATATAAACGCCACTAATTTCATTCATTTTCATTCGACTTCTATTCGTTTCTTCTATTTTTCTCTGTCTTCAAATTATTTACGCTATAATGTCGGGTTGGCGTGACTTTTTTAGTGTGTTTGATAACGAGGCGAATCAGGGGAGTTATATAACAATCAAGATAACAAACCGGGCATGTTTGATCTGAATGCTCTGTTCGATCCCAGTATTGCGTCTGATGCAGGTCAGGATACTTGGGGTTTCGATGCCTTTCAGCCTAATTATGCTGGTTATTTTCCATCGCAACACCCGGTTAATTTTGAAGCCCCTCCTGTTAGTGTTGGACCGCCGACTGATAGTTCTCATTCTCCTCCCATAAGTGGTGGACCGCCCGAGAGTCCAAATGCTGACCAGGAACCTAGTGAGTTTCAAAATAAGCAGGTATAACATTTAATTATACGTTTATTTGTTGTACGTTAACTATTTTAGTGTTTTTACGTTTGATGTTGTTTTTATTAAAATCTTAGATTAGGGGTGCTAAACGGGTCGTGTTCGAGGGTTGGTGGGTTTAACCCGACCTGAACCTGAAAATTTTACACAAACCCGAACCCGAAAATCGTATCATACATAAGAACCCGAACACGACCCGAAGTTTCATGGGTTAACCCGAACACGACCCGTTCAACCCGAATTCTTTTTATTTTTTTCTTAAATTAATATATTAAAATTAAAATTTACTTAAAAAACACAAATATATATATAATAATATCATATTTAAATTATAAAATCTATGTTAATTTCTCTTTTTAAGTTATAAACTTATAATCATGGCATTAAAAATACACACCCCATTTAATTTATGACATAAAATACATTGTAAAAAATATATAATATAGTATAAATGTGTAACGAGTCAACCCGCCAACCCGACCAGGTTGACCTGAACCCGGCCCGTTAACCTAAACGGGTTCGCGGGTTCGCGGGTTCAACCTGAAACTGACCCGAACCCGTTTATATTAAAACTAAACCGATGGGTTCGACCCGAACCTGAGCATATTCATTTGAGTTAATCATTAATTGACACATATAAGTGTTTTCATTAGAAATTCGCTAGCATGGATGAATTGGTAGAGTGGTGTAGAGACGTTGGACGTTGTTAGGAAACTTTATTTGTAAGTATTGAAGAAAAATAGATTCAACTAGATCTATGAAGAAGATAACAGTCCTGAAGATCACAACAAGAAGAAGAAGATCAGATAGGACAACTGAAATGCACAACATCTACTTCAAAGAATCACAAGTTGATCAAGAGCTGAATTCGATTATCAGAGAAGGTCATTTCTGTTGGATCTGATGATATTTCTGATGAAATATCATCAGTTTCTGACGATTCTGATCATCAGAATTTCCGATGATTTGTTCACCAGAATTTCTGATGAAGTGGTTTATCAGAAATTCTGATGAATACCCCACTTGTCTAAAACTCAGCTTTATCCTGCCATGATGACCGAAGCAACTTGACATTATTGGATATCATGATTACAAAGGCAACTTGAACGTTGGATTCAATGAATATGTCAAATTGCTACTTTTTGCATGACTTATTGCATGAATAAACTATTGTTTATTCATGTACCCAGCCTTCTATAAATAGAAGGCTCACCAAGCAGAGGATACTTGAGTTTGAAGCTTAGCATTCATATATACCATACAAACTCCATTGCACTCTCACCCGCATAATTCAAGATTCATTTTTATTAGATAATAATCTTATAATCACCTTGTAAACTATTTTGTTTCAAAGTGATATAAACTTGATAATTCTGTAGGTCTTGTTTCTAAAAGTCTGATTTCCATTTTCGCACATCTTTTTCACATCTACTGAAATCACTTGCCATATTACGTGAAAAGAAGTTGTTAAGGCCATACTGGGTCCAACAATTGGTATCAGAGCAGATTGAATAAACTATTTTCAAACGATCAATCGCTCATCTTCTTTTCTCTAAATATGATCAGCTTTCAATCCTGGAATAATGCTTTTAATATTGGTTCTATGTCTAAACCTCCGACTCTGGTCAGAGAGGAATACCCCCAATGGAAAATCAGGATGGTCAATTTTCTTAATGGTCATGATCGAGCTCTGTTTCAATCCATTGAAAGGGGTCCACATATACCAATGACTGAAATACCAGCAATTCCAGCAACTGACCAATCACCAGGAATCCCTGCCTCCCGTGTTCCCAAATGTAAAATAAACTGGAGCACAGAAGACAAGGATCTGGTGGCTGGGGATGAAAGGGCAAAGTCACTTTTAATTATGTCCATCCCCAATGACATATTTTCACAAGTTGATGCATGTGCATCAGCCAAGAAAATATGGGATAAGTTGGAAAATCTTTGTGAATGAGGAGAAAGGATGAAGAGAAACAAGAGAACAAACAATGTTTCCTCATATGAGAGGTTTAAAAGTTTAACCAATGAAAGATTAAATGATACATATCAAAGATTTACAAAACTTTTAAACGAGCTAAAGAAAATTGGTATAACAAAGTCAAATGATGAAAGAAACATAAAATTTCTTGATGCTTTACCTAGAGAATGGAGAAGTCTAACCATGACTTTGTCCTCAACCTTAGAACTAGGAAACATGAGTCTTCATGACTTATACAGCATCTTGATCCCCAGAGAGGAAGAAATATTTGAAGAAACCATTCAAAGAGGGGGATCTTTAGCTCTTATCTCAAACTCACAAAGAACAACACCTACCAATGATCCACAACCATCAAACAGGCAAAGTTTTGAAATTTCTAATACTTCATCAGATTTTTCAGCTTTCGCTGAAGCAATAGCACTGCTCACCAAAATATTTGAGCAGAGGTTGAGGGGAGGAGGCTAGAGATACCAGAAAAGTGACAGAGGGAGGATGGATGGAAGATCTAAGGAAGAAGTTAAATCTAAGGATAAAGGGAAGGCTGAGGTTGTGTGTTACAAGTGTAAGCAAAGAGGTCACTATGCATCAGAATGCAAGACCAAAAAGTTGAAAGATGTTTCTTATTATGAGAAGAAGCTGGAAGAAGCTAAGAAGCAGCAGCAAGTCAGCTTAATTGCAGGAACAGATACATGGCTATCTGATGATTCTTCTGATGAAGAAGAAGAAGAAATGGCCAATTTCTGTCTCATGGCACTTTCTGATGACATACCAGAAACTTCAGGACAACAGGTAAATTTAGATAATCTTAATCTTGAACACAAGCTAAATGAGCTCATGTCAGATTTTCCAAATCTGCAAGATAAACATCAATCAGATAGTAAAAAATATGATGAGTTGCAAAGGACCATGAACAAAATTATTCTTGAAAACCAATTACTAATAGAAGAAAGTTTAGATCAAAGAGCTAAAATTGAGTTCTATGAAAATGAAAGAAAAGATCTTTACAAGAAAATCAATGATAAAGAAATTAATGTAAGAGGTTTTCCATAAGCAAAAGAATTTATGAACTTCACTGAGTCCACACCAAAGAACAAAGAAGAGGGTTTAGGATATGTAAAAAACAAGAGAAAGTAAACCCCCTGTCTTTGTAAAAGCAACTCAACAGATTTCTGATAAATTTTCATCAGAATCTTATTCTGAAACTTGCAAGTCAACCTGTTCTGAATGCTCTTTTGATAAACCCAACTTTGAACCAAAAAGAAGTGAATGCAAACAAGAGTCTGTAAAAACTCCAGAAGCAGTTCACTCATCTTTTCAAAACTATCCCATCATTCCATCACAAGAAATAATATCAGAAAATTATGATAAATCTTGTATGTGTGTTGACATACTGAAGCTTGTTCAACACCATCTCCAAAAGAAAAATAAAAAATCTGTTTATGGCTCAGCATATAACAGAAATTCTGATGAAAGGCCATTAAGAAGAAATAATCGGATTAAAATCTCATCAGAAAGAGTACCCAAGCATGCCTGGGTACCAAAAACCCTCTAACTCTTCCATTTCAGGACCATCATGTGCAGCAGGTCTGGTACTGCGATTCAGGAAGCTCCAAGCACATGACTGGGGACAGGAGCTTACTCAGCAACTTTGTTTCAAAGCTGGGTAAATTGGTAAATTTTGGAAATGGAGTGAAAGGGAGGATCATGGGATACGGATGTATAAGGTATGGATGTTTGACCATAGAGAAAGTAGCATATGTTGAAGGCTTAAAGTATAATCTGCTAAGTTGTGGTCAATTCTATGACAAAGGTTTTCAGGTAACCTTTTTACCAAAAAAATGCTTGTTGATAAGTATGGATGATAACAAAATCTATTTAAGTGGAAAAGAATAAGACAATCAATATACTATTTTGATTTCATAGAAGAAAATGAACATCCAAAATTATGTTTATTTTCAAAAATCAACAAAGTAAGTAGTTGGTTGTGGCATAAAAGGTTGGCCCACTTAAATTTCAAAACCCTAAGCAAACTAGCAAGCAAGGATCTGGTAAAAGGATTACCTTTTATATTCTCAAAGAAGGATAAAATTTGTGATGCTTGTGAGATGGGAAAATCAAAAAGAAGCTCACACAAGTCAATTTCTGAGTCTTCTATTTCATAAAATTTGGAACTTTTACACATGGATTTGTGTGGACCCATAAGTACAGAAAGTTTTTCTGGAAAGAAATACATACTAGTAATAGTTGATGATTTTTCAAGATATACATGGGTTGAATTTTTAAGGAAGAAAAGTGAAACACCTGATCTAATCATTAATTTTATCAAGAAAATTGAAAATCTGTTAAAATTAACAGTCAGAAGGATCAGCTCAGACAATGGGACAGAGTTTAAAATTTCAAAAATTGAGAGCTTTCTTGTAAGTAAAGGAATCTCTCATGATTTTTCTGCTCCTAGAACACCTCAACAGAATGGGGTTGTTGAAAGAAAGAAAGAATAGAACCTTAGTAGAAGCTGCCAGAACAATGCTTGCTTATGCTAAAATGCCCACTCATTTTTGTGCAGAAGCAATAGCAAATGCATGCTTTACTCAAAACAGAACCCTAATCAACAAAAGGCTAAACAAAACACCTTACAACATTATCAATGGAAGGATTCCAAGTGTAAAATTTTTACATACATTTGGTTGTAGATGTTTTATTTTTAATGATTTTGAAAGCCTTTAAAATTTTGACAGAAAAGCAGAAAAAAGTATTTTTCTTGGTTATTCTTTGTCCTCAAAAGCTTATAGAATTTTTATTCTTAACACAAGGACAATCAGAGAAAGTCTGTATGTTTCATTTGATGACTCATCAGAAACATAGGTTTCTGATGAATACATGAAAGAAATAAATTTTTCTGACAAACAAGAAAATTATGAACATCTCTTTGAAATGATAACTGAAGATTTCTTAGAACATGATAATTCTCTCACATACAAATCAACAGATATCTCATGTACTAACCCTGCAGAACAAGTGAATAGTATACCAGAAAATCAAAATTCTGGTACACTACACACAACTGAGGCAACAGTTCAGGGGGAAACTTCAAATCCATCAGAACCAACAACTTTTCACAACAAGTTAAGATGGATCAAAGGACATGTTCATTCTGACATCATTGGCAATACAGCAGATGGTGTGAGAACAAGATCTGCAACTGCACATGAGTGTGCATTTGCTGGGTTCTTAAGCAAGATAGAACCCAAGTCTGTCAAAGAAGCTCTGAATGACTCAGACTGGATTCAAGCTATCCAAGAAGATCTTGATCAGTTTGAAAAGAGCAAAGTATGCGATCTGGTACCCAATCCTAAGGACAAATCTGTCATAGGCTCAAAATGGGTATTCAGGAATAAATCTGATGATAATGGCATAATCACCAGGAACAAAGCAAGGTTAGTGGTCAAAGGTTATTGTCAAGAAGAAGGTATTGATTATGATGAAACTTTTGCACCAGTAGTAGATTAGAAGCTGTAAGAATTTTTCTTGCTTATGCTGCATCCAAGGATTTCAAAGTTTATCAAATGGATGTAAAATCAACTTTCCTGAATGGTAAAATTGAGGAAGAAGTTTATGTGCAGCAACCAGAAGGCTTTTTTGATCCAAAATTTCAAAATCATGTTTACAGATTAAACAAAGCCTTGTATGGGTTGAAGCAAGCTCCAAGAGCCTGGTATGAAACTCTATCAAACTTCTTACTCAATTTTGGGTTTACTAAAGGTACTATTGACACCACACTTTTCCTCAAAACACACAAAGGTCATACTCTGTTGGTCCAGATATATGTTGATGACATTATATTTGGATCAACAAATGAAAAATTTTGTAAAAAGTTTCAAAAGTTGATGACCAGCCACTTTGAAATGAGTATGATGGGTGAGTTAACTTTTTTCTTAGGGTTACAAGTTAAACAAAGAATTGATGGAATATTTTTAAGTCAATCAAAATATGTGAAAACAATTCTACAAAAATACTCACTTGAAAACTGCTTTGTTTCAAAAAATCCCATGGCAACAGGGAACAAATTAGATTCTGATAAAGATGGAATAAGTGTAGATATTAAAACCTATAGGGGGATGATAGGGTCACTGCTATATTTAACTGCAAGCAGACCAGATATTATGTTTACAACATGCTTTCTGGCCAGATATCAATGTGATCCTAAAGAATCCCACTTAAAAGCTGTAAAAAGGGTTTTCAAATATCTAAAAGGCACATCAGAACTTGGTCTCTGGTATCCAAAGGATACAAACCTTGAATTAATTGCATATACAGATGCAGATTATGCAGGGTGCAAAATTGACAGAAAAAGCACATCTAGTGCCTGTCAGATCTTGGGAGAAAAATTGGTATGTTGGGCAAGCAAGAAGCAAAACTGTGTTGCCACATCAACAGCAGAATCAGAATATGTAGCAACAGCAAGTTGTTGTTCACAAGTGCTGTGGATGCAAACTCAACTGAGAGATTATGGAATAAATCTGACAAAAATACCAATCCTATGTGATTCAAAGAGTGCAATTGCAATAACAGAAAATCCAGTTCATCACTCAAGAACCAAACACATAGATGTCAGATATCACTTCATAAAAGATCATGTGGAGAAAGGTAACGTAGAAATGTATTTTGTTCCAACTGAAAACCAAATTGCTGATATCTTTACAAAACATCTTGATGAAAAGAGACACAACTTTTTGATCAGCAAACTTGGCATGGTTAATATAAAAGATGAAAATTTTTCAGAAAAGAAAAAGACACAAATTGAAAACCAAATTGATGATCATCAAAATTCTGATAATCAAAGATTATTTAAACAGGGTTCTGATAAAGAAATCCATCAATCTGATGGAACATCAAAAGGTCTGATAATTCATCAATAAATGTGATGACTTATCAGAAAATCTGAAGAAGTATCAGAAAATCTGATGAAATCATCAGAAATTCTGATACAACATCAGAAACTTTGTTTAGACATCAAAATGATCACTGATCATCAAAAATCTCTCCATCTTCATGTATATCCCATATGTATAAATTCATAATTATGTATAGTCTGTTTTTGTATTTTTTTTTCTTTCTTGTATTTAATTAAAAAAAAGGGGAAAAGTAACATGCATTAAGATAAAATTCAATACAGAAAATTAAAAAAATCAACCGTCACAAGAAATTTTTTTTCATAAAATTGAATTATTCTTACACTACCAATGCATGCAATGTCATTTTTTCATAAGAAGTTTATTAGACACGTAGGCACTAAAATGATTAGGAGCTATGAAAGTAGCCGCCTAGCTATTTAATGCTTACTCACACAAGGGGCTTAGTAGACTATCATATTCACTGCAACAGATATCGTCTTAATTGAAGAGATGAAAATAAAAACCTTTTGCTGTTAATATCATTTATGAGGAACTATCACTTTCATCTATAAATATTAACAACCTGAAAAGGACTTTCTTCACACCAAAATCATCTCTTCAAAAGCTCTTCATCAGAAATTTCTTATTTTAAAATAGGTCGCCCAAAATCAATGAAAGTTACACAATTCCCTCTCCCTCTTCACAGACATCATAATCTTAGACTAAGATCTAACTTGGAAGGACCTGCATGGGAGGACTGCAGGTATGTGTATAATATGATCATGCGAAGTCCCTTGGGCTTTGCTGTATTTACACATGTCACTATATATCCAGAACTTCTTCAAGAATTCTGGTGGAATTCTCAAATCATTTTAAGTGGCACTTCCATGTGGATAGATAGCGAGGTTATGGGGGTAAAAATCACCCTAAAGGAGGAAACACTCAGAGATGTCCTCCGGTTGGGTGTTGATCAAGAAAACACCTTCCTGGATAAGGCAGATGTGCAACAGACCTTGACAGAAATGGGCTATTATTCAAACAACGTGTCAAGGCAGATTAGCAAATCTGGTTTTATACCACATTTCCAGTATTTTGTGACACAGCTAAGTGTCTGCTTCTCTAAGAAGATTGGACACTTCAACGAGCTGTCCCATAGGATGATGGAGGTGATTCATGTTGTTGTACAAGAAAAACCTTACAACTACACTAAGTTTCTCATGAGAGACTTTAGAAGCAAACATTCATAACCGTCAACCTTTTCTGATCTACCCACGATTCGTAACCAAGGTGATTACCAGTCATCTGGACTTCGGAGGAGTGAGCAGGTATCCAAGGGCTGAGCTGGCACTTCAAGAAAACATAAAAGATCCTACCCTGGTTCCATCAACGAATCACACTGGACGAATAACCAGTCTCTGGTTATATGTGAAGTGCATGTACAACGTGCTGGATGAGGAGGAGGAGTAGTTTGTGTTTACTTGTTTTATTTTGTTTGTGTGTGTTTAATTGTTTTTCTTCTAGTTATATATTAAGTTTGCCTTAATTTTGTTTTACTTAAAAAAAACAAACAATAAAAACATGTCAATAGATCAAGGGGAACTAAAACAACATGTCTGATAAAAACAAGGAAAATCTGGTGAAATTCAAATGAAATCTGATAGGATTTAGTGAAACTCAGAAAAGCTGATAATCAATCATAAAATCTAGTAATTTTTCAGAATACCCATTAAGCCATCAGAATCTGTTCATTCACCAGAAAAATTCTTAAAATTACTAGAAAAACTGATAATATATCATAAAATCATTTTTTTATCAGAAAAATCTCTTGATAACCAGGAAGTCTGACAAATCAACAGACAGAAACATTAGAAAACATTGCCTTTAATCGGATTAAAAAGAAACTTATGATCATCGAAAAAAAATTAAAATAAGTTTCTTTCAAAAATATTTTTTCTGAGGACTGGAACAAGCTATATGACAAACACTTCCTGGAAATCAGAACAAAGGTGTGGAGTTCAGAACTGCAATGTAAGTAAAAATTTTGGAACTCTACTCATTCCCTCTCATCTCAAAAAAAAAATTTGCTGATTTAATCTCTATAAAAGAATCAAATGCATTCTGATGATATATATAAAGGAAATCCAACTCTCAAAAGTTTTACTCAAAGATTTTATGATATATGTCATCAAGAGGACAACTTGGGAAGATACACAATCTCAGAAAAGGTTTTTATTAGACCTTTTTGAAACAAAAGGGGTTCCATATGAAGAAAAGGTGCAAGTTGGATATTAGTGTTTATCTGCTAAATCTTGTGAATCTCTAATTTTCTTTAAAGAGATATACAATAAATTAGAGATAAACCAAAGGTTTTTCAAAAACGGTTGTTTCCTTAAAGGATTAAAACATCATTAAGGTGTCATTAACAACCTTGAATACAAACAACCCACGAAAAACACTCAAAAATCTCTGTCTCAATACACTATAAATACCTCAATAAAAAACAGAGACTTCCATCTTCAACCTTCATACTCAAAACCCTAAAAACCCTTTTCCGAGACAAAAACCCAAATTCTCAATGGCTGCTACCAACATCAACACACCACCAATCGAACACTCTGTTCCTTTCATCACCGAAGCTGAATTTCTTCCATTAAAGAGCAACAATGAAGAAATGAATGATAACATTGAAGAATATGACATAAAGTGTCAAATTCTCATTGAATTTCTGATCAGATGCCCGATAGCTCAAGCTCTCACAAAGCCCAGAGAGGTACCAGAAAGACTCCTACAACAAGTTGTAAAAACTCTCAAAGTCTCAAATCAAATCGAGCTAACAGCACATGTGTGGGGAGATATCTTCATTACAATATCACCGAAGAAAATAAGGGAATGTTTGGAACTACCCTTAAGACAAAAGCTATGAAGAAACACCAGAAAAAGAAGATATGTTTTCACTATTTGATGTTGTGATGGGTTACAAGACAAAGATTTCAAAAATCAGTGAATTCAAGAGGAACAAGCTACCTGCCTTCTGGAAAGTGTTAATGGAGATTCTGAACAAGTGTTTATCATAAAAAATTGGAGGTACAGATTAGATAAATATGAATGTTATGACAATCATGTTCAGTCTCATTAGTGGGTTGAATATTGATTTTGGAACATAAATATTTAATCTGATCAGAAGATCAATTCTGACTAAAACTAGAAGGATTGATTCACATCTACCCTTTCCCATATTTCTGTCAATCATAATTTCTGATGCATTTTCTAAAAGGAACCTAGAAATTCCGGCATCAGAAAATATGTGGAAAACAGAAATCATGAGACCTTGGACTGCTGTAGGGTCTTGGAAGTCAGATTATGATGTACCTGTTCTGTCAGAAAGAATGATGTATCTGATACCAGAAGATTCACCATTCAGAGCAGAATACCTGAAGATGTTAGGTAAAAAGCCAGAAAACAAAGAAGTTTTTGAAAGTGTGTCCCCCATGGAGCATGATGCACAAGAGTCAAGCACACCAAGAATGGAGCAGCAGGGTGAATCTGATCCTCATCCAGCTGATGAAGATGTGAATATGAGTCCTGTGGCAGAAGAACATCATGCTGAAATCTCACATATGGGAGAAGCATGTGCACAACATTCTAAACTCAATATATTTCATAATTCTAAGAGTGATTCTGATGGTTCAATTCAAGGAAATTATGAAATTTTACATAGAGGCACTGTTTCTACAACACAAAATGTGAGTGGAACCAAAGACCCATTTTCTGAATCAGACTCTGAGGAGGAAAATGTGGTGACAACAGGTGGAGATCAGTCTACTGATCAAGGAAACCTGGATGAGAAAACTAAGAGTTTCTCAACAACTCATGGAGAACCTGAAAAGGTTCAAGGATATGAGGAAAACCAGAACTTGAATGTGTTTCAATTTTTTGGTGAGGGTACAGAGAATATGGAATATTCCAATCCTCTTAACCTCAGAACAGCAGAGAATGTGTTTTCTGTTGGTGTTAGAGGATGAACATATGTTGCTTCTCCTATTTACCAAGGACATCAATCTATGTCCACTGAACAACTTCACAAGGAACTTGAAGACACATCTACCACTGAGAAGACAACAACAGAAAGGAAAACTGATCTGATACTGGAAGAAATCAGAAATCAAAAATCAGATATCAAAGTCTTATCAGAAACTGTCAAAACTGTAGAAGCAGACAGAAGACAACACTGCAGCCCTCAACAAACTGCAGGAGTCATCAGAAAACAGAGAGAGCTCATCAGAATTCAAGAAAGCTCTCAAAGAACTGCAAGATATCAAGAGACAGATGGCTGAAGTTGCAACTGCATGAGAAAGCTCTGTTCAGATCAGTGAAATATGCAGGTATTTAAATCAAACTCAGAAATATATAAGGAACAACATGAATGAGAAACAAGAGCAGCTCAAAAAGAAGGGAAAGAACAATGAACAGCTGAGAAAAACAATTGAAGATTGCATTGAAAACTGGATGGAATCAAGAGGATGGTACAAAGAAATGTACAAGGAAACTCAAAAGGCAATTAATCACAAGAAAAGGCTGAAACCAGGGGACAAATACAGAAGTAGAGTGAAGATCAATTAATGAATTGATGAGATTAAATTTCTGTTTTTGAACAATATTTTGTTTTTGTCTGTTTTTGAACAATGGTTGGTTTGATTATGTTTTATGTTTCTGAACTTAGTTGTTTGATTTTTCTTTTCAAGGATTAGTTGAAAGATGTTTATGTTTGATATAGATAGTTCATTTTCTTACAATACTTAGAGGGAAACTGTTAGGAAACTTTATTTGTAAGTATTGAAGAAAATTAGATTCAACTAGATCTATGAAGAAGATAACAGTCCTGAAGATCACAACAAGAAGAAGAAGATCGGATATGATAACTGAAATGCACAACATCTACTTCAAGAACCACAAGTTGATCAAGAATTGAATTGGAATATCAGAGAAGGTCATTTATGTTGGATCTGATGATATTTCTGATGAAATATCATCAGTTTCTGAAGATTCTGATCATCAGATTTTCTGAGGATTTGTTCACCAGAATTTCTGATGAAGTGGTTTATCAGAAATTCTGATGAATACCCCACTTGTCTAAAACTCAGCTCTATCCTGCCATGATGATCGAAGCAACTTGACATTATTGGATATCATGATTACAAAGGCAACTTGAACGTTGGATTCAATGAATATGTCAAATTGCTACTTTTCGCAGGATTTATTGCATGAATAAACTATTGTTTATTCATGTACCCAACCTTCTATAAATATGTCACGGCCCCCGACCCGGTTTAACCCGTTTCAGGAGCCGCGGGACAGAAAATCCCGTGGTATTTATTTAACAGCGGAAGTTTCTTCAGGATCTTTTAAAAACTGAAATATTTCCCGATTATTTTATTTCACAACTCGGGATAAAACCCGGTAATTTACAATCTTGAGATTTCACAAAGAAATCTTTTATTTTAAAAAACATGTTTCCTTATTTTTATACTAAGCCACTTCCTTAAGCTTGTAGTGCTTCACGGCACTTTTCCTGGATCACAACAGATCACCTGAAACATGTTTGAAAAAGGTTTTGTCAGCGGGAAATACTGAGTGAATCATTCTTTTTAATAAAACGACTCTTTTGTTATAATTTACAGTATTAAGGGCGATTACAATGTTCCTGATATCAAACCAACTACCCACGGTATTTGTCACTCGACCGGATCTGTGACTATGGTCATATCCCCCATTGGCTGCCCCAATGGTGACGATTATCAAGTAATGTATACAAAACCCCACATACCGGCTGTAATTTGGTGATTACAAAGACTTAATCCCCGTAATTATAACTTTGAAAATAAACATGCTTTTGTAAACAAATTTGATAAAAAGAGAATGACTCACATTGCAGATTTAATTTTGAACAGAGCTTAGCCTACTGATTAGCCTTGATAACCTAGTTTAAATAATAATGCACACAAACTAGGTTAGTAACTTAATACAGCATTTACGATAACTCACGAGATTAAACCCTCACATTGAATGACAAAGTGCGATACTTAAACATCCATTGAATTAACAACGAATGACAAAGCATAAACCCTAATGTGGGCAGCACTTAAACATCCATTGGATAGTTTAATCGATCGGACATTGAATCGTATCAGCGATCGAGTTATTACCCTGAGTTGCGGCAGCACTTCATGATTCGTGTGTGTTTTATAGTAATTCTACGATAACTCAGGGTATGAAGCGAATTTTAACGTCGAATTAACACAGAATGTCAAGTCCCAGACTCTTGTATTTATACTTGAAAATCGGTTCCCCCGCGTGTCGCGGAGGGTGTCTCCGTTCCTGTCGCGTGTCGCGGGGCGTGTCAAAGTAGGGTAGGGTAGGTTAGTCACTGGTATAGGCCTGGTGAGTTGTTATTCGAACGTATCTCAAATTTGACAGCGTATTTCAAAGATAATTATTAATTAGGGTTTACCCCCCTGAGTTTTAGGGACCCTGATTCTAATTCCAACTATTCTGAAAATTTTAGGGTTTGTTCAGAATCACTTGGGTTTCTCAATTAGGGTTTCCTATTGTACAATTAAAATAATAATTAGGACTTTTTAATGAGAGTTGTTACATTCTCCCCACCTTAATAAAAATCTCGTCCTCGAGATTTACTGGAATAAATGAGGATACTTTCTCTTTATTTCTGATTCCAGCTCCCAAGTGTATCCAGCTCCTCTCTTTGAATTCCATCTGACTTTGACTAAAAATAGTCGTTTATGTTTGAGAAACTTGATCTTTCGATCCTCAATTTGAAGAGGTTTCTCAATAAATTTTACCTTTTCGTTTACCTCTATATCTCGAAGAGGTACTACCAGTGATTCGTCTGATAAGCATTTCTTGAGATTGGATACATGAAATACATCATGTACTCCAGCTAGTTCTTCTGGTAGTTGTAAACGATAAGCAACTGATCCTATACGTTGGATCACTGGAAATGGTCTTACGTATCTTGGACTTAGCTTTCCTTTTTTACCAAATCTAACTACTCCTTTCCAAGGAGAAACTTTTAATAGTACTTTGTCTCCTACTTGGAATTCAAGTGGTTTGAGCCGATTGTCTGCATAACTCTTCTGACGATCGCGAGCCGCCTTCAGTCTTTCCTTGATTTGAGTAATCTTATCAGTCGTCTCTTGTACTATTTCAGGACCTGACAATTGACTTTCTCCTATTTCTGCCTAACAAACTGGAGTTCTGCACTTTCTTCCGTACAGTGCTTCAAATGGGGCAGTTTCAATACTTGAATGATAACTATTGTTATAGGAGAATTCAATTAATGGTAAGTGATCGTCCCAGTTACCACCAAAATCTATCACACATGCTCTGAGCATGTCTTCTAGAGTTTGGATCGTCCTTTCACTTTGTCCGTCTGTTTGTGGATGATATGCAGTACTCAAATTTAGTCGAGTTCCCATAGCTTGCTGGAAACTTTTCCAGAAATGAGAAGTAAAACGACTATCCCTATCCGAAACAATGGAGAGTGGAACTCCATGTAAGGATACGACTTCATCTACATACAATTTTGCCAATCTTTCCATACTAAAGGTTTCTTTTATTGGTAGAAAGTGAGCAGATTTGGTTAACCGATCTACAATTACCCAAATCGCATCATTACCTTTTTCTTGTTTTGGGTAACTTAGTAACAAAATCCATTGTTATTAGTTCCCATTTCCATACAGGCATTTCTAATTGTTGTAGTAACCCTGAAGGTTTCTGATGTTCTGCCTTAACTTGTGAACAAGTAAGACATTTAGAAACATATCGCACTATATCCTTTTTCATTCCTATCCACCAGAAGTTCTTTCTTAAATCTTGGTACATCTTATTGTTTCATGGGTGCATAGTATACCTAGATTTATGGGCTTCTTCTAAAATCTTAGGTCTTAAGTCTCCCTGCTTAGGTACCCAAATTCTACTTTTGTGGAATCTCCAAATTCCATATGCTCCTTGTTCTAATTCATTTATTCGTCCTTTCATTCCTTCATCATCATCCTTGATTGCTGTATCTTGAACATTCTTCAATTGTTCCATTAAATCTATTTGTAGATTTAATCTGAGAGCACGAACCCGTCGTTGTTTCTCATAATACTTACGACTTAAGGCATCTGCAACTACATTTGCCTTTCCTTCATGATACTGAATATCACAGTCGTAGTCACTTAGGATTTCCATCCATCTCCTTTGCCTCATGTTTAACTCTTTTTGCCCAAATATAGATCTTAAACTTTTATGATCTGTATAAACAGTAAATTTACTTCCATACAGATAATGTCTCCAAATCTTAAGGGCAAAAATTACGGCTCCTAATTCTAAATCATGAGTCGTATAGTTTTCTTCGTGCTTTTTTCAATTGCCTTGAAGCATATGCAATCACCTTTTTGCGTTGCATAAGCACACATCCATATCCTAGTTTTGAAGCATCACAATATACTTCAAAATCTTCAGTTCCTTCTGGTAAGGCTAAGATTGGAGCATTTGTTAATTTCTGCTTCAAAATCCTAAAAGCTTCTTCTTGTTTAGATCCCCATTCAAACTTAACGGTTTTACAGGTTAGCTTAGTTAATGGAACAGCTATCTTGGAAAAATCCTTAATAAACCGTCTATAATATCCAGCTAAACCTATAAAACTTCTAATTTCCATTGCTGTTTGTGGAACCTTCCAATTGGTAATTGCCTCTATCTTAGCAGGATCTACGTGAATACCTTCGTGATTCACCATGTGTCCTAGGAATTGCACTTCCTTTAACCAAAATTCACACTTCGAGAATTTGGCATAAAGCTTTTCTTTTCTTAACAAAGTTAAGAGTGCATCAAGGTGTTCACAATGCTCTGTCTGACTTTTGGAATAAATAAGTATATCGTCTATAAAAACAATTACAAATTTATCCAAATATGGTTTACAGATCCTATTCATCATGTCCATGAATGCAGCAGGTGCATTCGTTAACCCAAAGGGCATGACTGTAAACTCGTAATGACCATACCTAGTTCTGAAAGCAGTTTTAGGTATGTCTTCTTCTTGTACCTTCAATTGATGATATCCGGAGCGTAAGTCTATCTTAGAAAAATATCTAGCTCCTTGAAGTTGATCAAACAGATCATCAATCCTAGGTAATGGGTATCGATTCTTAATTGTAACCTTATTTAATTCTCTATAATCGATACACATTCTCATTGAACCATCCTTTTTCTTAACAAATAGCACTGGTGCTCCCCAAGGAGATGAACTAGGTTGTATGAATCCTTTACTTAGTAATTCATCTAATTGCTTTTTCAGTTCTAACATTTCTGTGGGTGCTAACCGATAAGGTGCCTTGGCTATCGGTGTAGTTCCTGGAATTAGATGAATTCTAAATTCTACTTCCCTATCTGGTGGTAATCCTGGTAATTCTTCTGGAAATACCTCCGGATATTCTGAGACTACAAGAATCTCCTTAAGTTCTTTACCCTTAGTACTAATGATTACTGAAATCATATATACTATTCCTTGTTTTCGTTCATAATTAGTAACTTTCATTACTGATATGAACTTCATGGGCTTACGTGGTTTATCTCCTGTAATCCTAATTACTTCTCCGGTGGTTGATTGAATTTCTATGGAATTTTGATCACAAAGGATTCGAGCATGGTTGGCTACTAACCAATCCATTCCTAATACAACATCAAATTCAGCTAAATTCATTGGCAATAGGTTTGCATAGAATTTATGTCCTAAAAGTTCTATATTTCCTTCCTGCAAAACTTTATCTATTTTAACTGAATTTCCGTCTGCCGTTTCGACTGTAAAAATCTGCCTAATACTGGTTAAAGGTAAATTAAGAGCTTGACAGAATGAAGTATTTATAAAACTTTGGTTTGCACCAGAGTCAAATAATACTTTTGCGTATACGTTGTGAACTAAGAACGTACCCGCTATCACATCTGGGATGAGTTCTGCTTCTTGAGTGGTCAGCTGAAATGCCCTGGCATTCTTCTTAATAGTTCCGTCGGTCGCCTTGGTTTTGTTGTCTGCTGGTTTGCCCAATTTAGGACATTCTGTTTTGAAATGTCCATTTTCTCCACAGTTATAGCATACTATTGTTTTCTTTCTGCAGTTTTCTTCACGATGTCCTACAGTTTTGCAAAAATTGCAGGTTATATTGCATCTTCCATAATGTTTCTTCTTGCATTTCCTGTAGAATGACGGAGTTGAGAATTGCCCAGTTCCTCTTCTCTTGAAATTACTACTATTACCCGCACGAAATCCTTGGGTAATTTTCTGAGCCAATTCTTTCTTCTTGTTTTCATCTTGTGTACGTACCAGTTCGTCAGTTAGGGTGTTAGCTAATTCCACAGCATTGTCAATAGTGCTAGGTCTCGCAGCTTTAACGATATTGCGGATTTCACTAATCAGTCCCCAAATGTAGCGAGAAATGAGTACCGGTTCTGGCGAAGCCAGCGTTGGTACCACTCTAGCATATTCAAAGAATGTCGAAGTATAACCGCGACAATCTACACCCATCATTCGATGATTTAGGAACTTATTTGTCATTTGTTCTTTTTCATACTCAGGACAGAATTTTCTTTCTACAAGACTCTTAAATTCTTCCCAATTCATGGCATAAGCTATTATTCTTCCTTTTGATTGTAACACAGTGTTCCACCATTCGAGTGCTCCTTCCTTGAAAAGATTTGACGCGTACATGACCTGATCATCTTTGGCACATTTACTTATTGCAATTACTGCTTCGGTTTTCTCTAACCAACGCAGTGATGAGTTGCTCCTTCATTGCCTGCAAATTCAGTGGGTTTACAAGCAAGGAATTCTTTGAAAGTGCAACCAGGCGTTGCGGCTTTCATTTTCTTAGGAAATGGAGCTTGATGTGGTTCCTCATTATGATTAACTTGATCATCGCCTCCGTTTACACTATTACTGAAGTTATCTTCAGAAATACGTTTACTAGGAACAATTTGTTGCGGTTCGATTGGATTCTTTACAGCGGCAACGATTGCTGGAATAGCATTGGCTATCCCTTGAGCAACAATATTTTCGATATCTTGCCTAGTCATATATTGATCCCCTGGATGTTGCTCAGACTGATTAACCTCATTTACTGGTTCATTACCAATGTTTGCCATCTGATAATTAATATATATAATTTTATTAGTATCTGATAAATAACAATTATACACAAAAACAATCAGACAATTTTCACAATACACGTATAGTCAAAACTATCGATTTCTAGATTTCATTTTATATCTTTTATAGTATGCATCACTACACACCAATATCTTACAGAGTTTTATTCGTAGTTATTTTACAGACTGATTTCACTATTACTTTTACTATTACACAACCACAGTTTCACCATCCTACTATCTCTCGTCACTTGTCGTCCTAAAAACGAAGCTCCCTTTCATCATACTTCCAGGCAATTTGACCCCCTATTTCCCGGATTCTATTTCCCGCATCCATTAACTCTTCGCCAAAATGGCGAAGTTCTGCTAAATTCTCGTTACTCATGGGTGGATTTGGTAATGGTTCTGGGTCGAACTGAGGAAGAAAGGAATAAGGACTATTGATTAGGTTTTGAAACTGCCAATCATTTGTCCACCATTCGTCTATCCTCAGAGGTTGAGTATGGATTATAGGGTCTGGAATTGCTGGTTCTAAGTTTATTGGTAGTTGATTTTCAATAGTAGGGTACAGATTATTATTAATTGGCCTGAAAACATCACAGCTTGCCAATGCCCGATCTAATTCCTCCTGAAAAGGTAACTCCTCCACCTGTCTAGAACTTTCTCCGACTTCCCTCTGGATTTTCCTAGAACTTCCTCCATATTCCATTCCTGGTCGCCTAGAATCTTCTCCCAATTCCATTTCCAGTGACCTAAAACCTTCACTGACTTCAACCCCTTTTCCTTTGTCTAAAGGATTTTCTATTTTAGGAATTTTCCTGGTTGTAGGCTTCCTCCTACGCACACGTCTCCATCCCACAAATCTCCTCCTCTTCTTGGGTTTAGGTTTCTCTGGAGGTGGTGAAGCATTGAATTCAACAGGTTCTTCTATGTCTGGTATATACTTATTGAAATCTCAGGAAACCTCTATTTTTACTGGATAGAGATTTAGGTTTTGAAGGGCGTCAGACAAGTCACTCATGCTGTTATGCAAAATACACACAATTACTAATGTATAACAAAATTTTCATAGGAAATCTTTTAAATATTATTTCATACTGGGTAAATACAAAACAAATGAAAATTTAAAACACACGAGGTTTTATTGTAAATTTATTTATTTACTGGATAAGATTTCTGGACTGTAGACGCTAAAACTTGATTTTAAAATATTTAGAGATTTGCATTTACTGCTATAGTAGCTAGCATATAAATATCTGCCCATTTCTTATCAAATTTGTCCTCCCAAGGTGTTTTACTGGTTAATTCCTGGGTTTCCTGTTTAACTTTCTTCTCTCGGGATTTCTTTATTTTCTCCTTACTTTTTCTAATAATCAGACTTCTTTTACTAGGAGAAAGTGGTTCTTCGTACTGCGCTTTACGGACAAATATTCCTTCTTCAGGAATTACATAAGGTTTTGTTTGGGATGAACTTCCTTTCTCGTTGGATGACCTATCTAGTTTAAGATAGATGTTTGACAGCTTTTGTTTACCCATACTGTAACTAACAAATAGTCAATTAATAAAACACATAATCACATAATTGGCAATCAGTAAAAAAATTTAAGTATTTCTAAATACTTAATAGGCTTAAATCAGTGGCTCTGATACCACATTTTTCTGTCACGGCCCCCGACCCGGTTTAACCCGTTTCAGGAGCCGCGGGACAGTAAATCCCGTGGTATTTATTTAACAGCGGAAGTTTCTTCAGGATCTTTTAAAAACTGAAATATTTCCCGATTATTTTATTTCACAACTCGGGATAAAACCCGGTAATTTACAATCTTGAGATTTCACAAAGAAATCTTTTATTTTATAAAACATGTTTCCTTATTTTTATACTGAGCCACTTCCTTAAGCTTGTAGTGCTTCACGGCACTTTTCCTGGATCACAACAGATCACCTGAAACATGTTTGAAAAAGGTTTTGTCAGCGGGAAATACTGAGTGAATCATTCTTTTTAATAAAACGACTCTTTTGTTATAATTTACAGTATTAAGAGCGATTACAATGTTCTTGATATCAAACCAACTACCCACGGTATTTGTCACTCGACCGGATCTGTGACTATGGTCATATCCCCCATTGGTTGCCCCAATGGTGACGATTATCAAGTAATGTATACAAAACCCCACATACCGGCTGTAATTTGGTGATTACAAAGACTTAATCCCCGTAATTATAACTTTGAAAATAAACATGCTTTTGTAAACAAATTTGATAAAAAGAGAATGACTCACATTGCAGATTTAATTTTGAACAGAGCTTAGCCTACTGATTAGCCTTGATAACCTAGTTTAAATAATAATGCACACAAACTAGGTTAGTAACTTAATACAGCATTTACGATAACTCACGAGATTAAACCCTCACATTGAATGACAAAGTGCGATACTTAAACATCCATTGAATTAACAACGAATGACAAAGCATAAACCCTAATGTGGGCAGCACTTAAACATCCATTGGATAGTTTAATCGATCGGACATTGAATCGTATCAGCGATCGAGTTATTACCCTGAGTTGCGGCAGCACTTCGTGATTCGTGTGTGTTTTATAGTAATTCTACGATAACTCAGTGTATGAAGCGAATTTTAACGTCGAATTAACACAGAATGTCAAGTCCCAGACTCTTGTATTTATACTTGAAAATCGGTTCCCCCGCGTGTCGCGGAGGGTGTCTCCGTTCCTGTCGCGGGGCGTGTCAAAGTAGGGTAAGGTAGGTTAGTCACTGGTATAGGCCTGGTGAGTTGTTATTCGAACGTATCTCAAATTTGACAGCGTATTTCGAAGATAATTATTAATTAGGGTTTACCCCCCCCCCCCTGAGTTTTAGGGGCCTTGATTCTAATTCCAACTATTCTTAAAATTTTAGGGTTTGTTCAGAATCACTTGGGTTTCTCAATTAGGGTTTCCTATTGTACAATTAAAATAATAATTAGGACTTTTTAATGAGAGTTGTTACAAAATAGAAGGCTCACCAAGCAGAGGATACGTGAGTTTGAAGCTTAGCATTCATATATACCATACAAACTTCATTGCCCTCTCACCCACAGAATTCAAGATTCATTTGTATTAGATAATAATCTTACAATCACCTTGTAAACTATTTTGTTTCAAAGTGATATAAACTTGATAATTCTGTAGGTCTTGTTTCTGAAAGTCTGATTTCCATTTCCACACATCTTTTTCACGTCTACTGAAATCACTTGCCATATTACGTGAAAAGAAGTTGTTAAGGCCATACTGGGTCCAACAGACGTGAAAATGGCTACGCCATCGTTACCAAACGCACCATCTACGATAAACCCCCAAGCGGTCAGCCGTTAAAAATTTGGCTTACGTGCGATTCTGCCGGCGAGCACAAATCAACAGCCACGGTCAGACGCGGCGGGACCAGGAAAACCGGTTGCAAGTTCCAACTGATCGGGACATACAGAAAGAGATTAGGTCATTGGGATCTAAGGGTTGAGGAAGCAAAATATAATCATGAACCCTTTCTGTATCTAGAGGGTCATCCGTCCCTAATGAGGCTAACTCCATCGGAAGAGAGGACGGTGGAGCAACTGACGCATCAGAACATAAAACCACGAGACATTCTTGCTGCCATTAAAGAACAGAACCCCCATAATGTCTCAACAAGAAACATCATATACAACGCTCGGGCCAAATTGGGTCGAATGGAACAAGTCGGCGAGACTCCAATGCAGATACTTTTCGACCGGTTGGAGAAGGTTGGGTTTGTTTTTTTACCATAGAACATCTGAAAACGGCGAACGGGTCGAGGATGTTTTCTTCATCCACCCGGAGTCGAACATGTTGTGGCACGCCTTCCCGCATGTGTTGCTTATAGACTCCACCTACAAGACGAACCGGTAAAAAATGTTGCTAATCCAGATTATCGGTGTTACATCCACGTTGATGTCGTTTTGCATTGCTCATGCGTTCTTAAGCAACGAGAAACAGGAAAACTTCACATGGGTTCTACAGAGGTTGAAACACTCATTAGACAGAGTTATGGAACCCCGTGTAATAGTAACGGATAGAGATCGCGCCCTAATCAACGCATGTGCAACCGTGTTTCCTAGGGCTAGACATTCATTGTGTAGGTGGCACATACAACAAAACATTGCCAAATATTGCAGGCAAAGCTTTAAAACCGAAGAAAGCTGGCAAAGGTTTCTTTACAAGTGGGGCAAGCTAATTAACTCAACGACCGATCTTGACTACAACTATTGGTACGAGCGAATACGATCAAAGTTGCCAAGCAAAAAAAGCGACGATAAGTTTTATATTATTTTTGTTTAATAATCGTACTTATTTGACTTGTCTTAACTACACTTGACTTTGATTACAGAGATTATAGACTATTTGCATTCAAACTGGTTACAACCATATAGAGACCGGTTTGTTTCATTCTGGAGCGACCAACATCTGAACTTCGGTCAACGTACAACGAACAGGGCAGAGGGTCAACATGCCCTTTTGAAGCATTACCTAGGCGACTCTAATTACACGCTGGAGAAAGTGGTACCACTTATTGATAAGCTCATAAAAAACCAGGTGACAGAAATCAAAAGCAGCATTGAAACAAGCAGGAGCCGAACATTGGGTCCACATAACAAACCAATATTTGATCTCCTATGAAAGAAGGTTTCACATGTCTGCCTAGACTTGATATCCGCCGAAGTAAATGAAATAGAAACCTTAAAGTTATCTAACGGTACATGCGCGTGCCGTTTGTATACAAGTTGTGGGTTGCCGTGTGCGTGTCGGTTGGAACCGTATACAATGAATGGTAATACATTATTCGACCAAACACATTTTATAATCATAGCATTTCATCACACAAAATCTTATTCACGTTTTATGTTGTTTGTTGGTATGTTTCTCAGGTCAAATGATCCCGTTGGAGTTGATAGACCCTTTTTAGAAAAAGTTAAATTTGGACTCCAAACTGAAACCGAGCGAGGAGTGTTTCGACTTAGACGATGAACTCGCGCTTCTCAAACAACATTTAATAGCCCAGCCGAGAGAAGTCAAGAAAAACCTGGTTCAAAAGATGAAGGATTTGGTACAACTCAATAAGACGAAGCTCAAACAGCCAGTTGTGCAAAAAAACACACGGGGTCGTCCAAGTTTAAAAGCTCAGCAACAAAGGAAGGATGATTCGTTTACGGAGCCTCCAAGGACACAGCTTTTTTACAACGCAGGACGCGTATAGTGATTCACCTGTTGGGTTTGGCACACGAGAGTCAATCATCGAACCTACCAGGCACAGCTCGTTTGTCGAGTCACGAAGTTATTGTGCTGAAACACCTATGTTCTTCGGCGAGATTGCGAAAGGCGCTAAGAATTCGAAAACGAAAAAGAAGGTCGCAAAATCAACGGAAGAGCGACCACACTTACCTTTGCTGCCTGCCGCAAAAGTTAATATGTTCATGCACTTCAAGCAGTTCATTCCACCTTGCTTCTATCCACACTTCAGTCACATACAAAATATGCAGGGTGATGGTAATGGTGGGTTTCGATCTATAGCGGTTGGCTTATCGCTTCAAGAGTGGCAGTGGCCGTTAATACGGGGGGAGCTTATGGCTGAGTGCAACCGGTACCATGTAACACCCCGAAAACGGGTTTGGTAATCAAACCCCGTTAATACTAAAAGACGGGTAAAGTACCGTTTACGGTAGAAGTAACCCGGTAAATATTAGGATTTAAATGAATAAACCTAATATTTAATAAAATGCGAATGAATACTTTTAAGGAAATAAGTTTATAAAAGGCCCGAGTTAACGGGACTTAAAAATAAAACGGGTTATAATTTCCCCGAACCCACCAAGTAACTAGGAATATCAACCTAGTTAAATATGTGCCTTAAAACAAAGAAGGAAACTTGGGAAATAACCCTTATTATAAAGCTACAAACTAGAGGGGCCAATGTAGGATAACTTAAAAAGTTATTTAATAAAACAAAAAAAAATATAATACACACACACAGTGTGTGCGTGTTCTTCTGATCGACCAGGAGGGTGCTCCAAGGAGCAAAACCCTAGTTCACACTAAATGGCTAAATTGAAGCTCGAATCAAGACTCAAATCACTGCATGAACACATAAAAACGATCACCTAGTCATGGGGATCACAAGGTATGTTGAAATTTGCTATTTGGTGAAACTATGAAATCTTGATGAACTATCATAATCGAAATTCTGGAGTGAATGATGAATCTATGGGTATAGTTGTGATGAAATTCATGTTTAGAAACAAACCCTAGTTGAAAACTCAAAGGATTAGTGTTAAAAACTAAGGATTTGATGTATTCCCTTGTATGTGCTAAGTGGGTTTTGGCTAAATAATGAAGATGATGATATGTTTGTGCTAGAAATCATTATAATTGATAGTTGAAGCAAGCTACTTAAACAAATTGCAAGTTTGAGTATTTGCTTATACATGATTCGAAATGGGTTTTGAATGTTGTAGTGAAATTAGTGATTTAATTCATGAATATGGATGTTTGAAATCATGTTAACTAATAATTGATAGGTAGAACTTGAATATATTAGGCGTTCGGATGAATGCTAGTGGTATGACGAAATGGGTTTCACTCGTATATGAGGGACCCTTAGTCCTTGCAAATTGAATGAACAAATTAGTCTTGATAATCACTTGAACAAGATAAAGTGTTGAAAATGTAATAAACTCGGCTAGAACATTGGTTAAAAGTGTGGCCTAAAGATAATGCCTACCGAGTAATCAAAGAATGCCTAAACTAGTTGATGAACTTGAATGTGCATCTTGTATATTAATGGGCATTTGACTTTTAAAAAGTCAAACCGACCTACCATACGATAAATGGTAATTTTTGATATGAAATGCGTAAGGTGGAATAATCGTATTAAATTATGATTAAACTAACCACCTTGAAAACGATGATGATAGTTTGACGCGTAACAAGCTAGGTGGAAGCTTGATGAGGGAGCGAGTCAAGCGAATCAAGAAGGAAAGGAAAAGCGTAGTTCGGATGTGAGGTAAGTTAAGCTTACGCCCTTTTTACTTTTATTACAAAATGCTTATTTGTGAGCATGGAATACGATTTATATTAAGTAAATGAAACATGATGTTCCGGCGCGATATAATGCTAGTCGGAACAAGTGAAAATGGTGAAATGGTAATCCGGACATGGGTTAACGAATAGATAAAGGGATTTAAAACGACACCATTTGGCATAAGTCATAATGGGTCAAATAAAACAGGAAACAACTTTCAAGTTGGATGATTTCAGAAAGTAACCGGGATAGGTTAAAGGGGTGAAATGGTAATTAAGTGCCATCTTATAATGACAATTGGTCATTTTAACTAAACGGGTCAAATGGTGTTGTTAACACCATTTGTCAATAATATTTGATGATTTCTTGTTGAGTTTTGTGATCACAGGAATTAACACATGGTTAGCATTTCTATTATCTAGATATTAATAGCGAAAGGTATTGAAACGGGTCAATATGTTGATCCGAGCCAGGTACGCATAATTATGTTGTAGTTAAAAGTGCTATTTTGGTCGAATAATTGGTGAGAGTCCTTCGTTGTAAAAGAAGGACCAAAATCGACCAAAACGCCCTTGTAGGCTAAATTGAACAAACAACCCTTAAAGGTTGTTTGGAAACGAATTTCGTGATTAGATAAATACTTAGAATAAGCATAGAAGTTGAAAGATGTAATACGTTAGTCAAATGGCTCTATTTGAGTCTTGCCGTAAAATAATAATCCGAGGGGTAAAACTCGGAACATATAGATATCCACATTAGATCCAACACAATTATAGTTGTGGAGGAAGATTACTTGATAAGAAATGTAGGAATAAGATGCTAGAAATGAATGAAAGCGATTTCAAGCTTTAAAGTGCTTAAATACCCTTAACGGGTCAAAATAAGCATACGAGCGAAAACGGGTTTAAATTGTATAATAAACCTATGATTAGAACCTAATATGGTAGGTAACATTAATTTGAAGAAGTGTATGTGATATAGGAATCAAACAAATACGTTTGTTTGATAAAATGCATAAACGGGTTAAAATTCTGTAAAAAGGTAACGAGTCAAAGGCTTATAAGTCTCAAAATTTCTTATGTTGGATGTAGGATTTTAACTCCATAAGATATGGAGGATTAAATTACGGACGTGTAGGAAAAAGAATCGGGTAAAACGGATCAATAACGAAGAAGTTATGGCCGTTTCCGTAAAAACAGGCATAACTGAAAATGCAGGACCCAGCTCCAGACCTGCTGGAAACTGGTTTCCCCCGCGACACGTGGAGGAACAACATGGATCCGCCGCAACACGCAACGGAACCCTGATTTGGCGAAAAAATTTTATTTTAATCAGTTTCGCTTCCCGGACTCGTTTAAATACGTTCTAAGTTACATATGACTAATCCACCTCATGTTTTATGAGTTTCAGGTATGATTTTAGCACCGGAGGACGATCAAGCACAACGAAGAACCGAACACGATCAAGAAATAAGCTTCCGCACTATGTATCGTTGTTTTGTTAAATGACGAACTCAAACATGTTATTTTGTATAGTTTTAATTATGTAAATAAAGTTTAATGAAACCCGTATTTTCAATGTATATGTAATCTTAATTACATGATTTTTTTTCGTAAATTATACGTTAAACTCTGATTTATAAGAACGGGTGTTACAAGTTGGTAATCATAGCTCAAGGTTGTTGACAAATGTGTTCGGTTCGAGGCTTGATCGCAAATCCGGTAAGTACATGTATGTTAATAGTTTAGCATGCTAAAGTGTTGTAAACAACACATAGGGCTATCGTGTGTTACACGTTACCCCAATTAAAATGATTGATATAGGTGACGAAAATACGCGTGTTGACGCGTATAGTAAAAAAAAAAGCCTTGTATTATAATACGGGCGATTATTGAAGTTGACGTTACTAACTTTTGTGAATGTTTTAATTGAAGGACACTCGCGTTTGAAGACGACGAGTGTCAAACGAATTGTGGATATGATTATGGAACGGTCCGAAGTATGACAAGAGGAGCATGCTCACCGAGGACTAAATCGCGTAACGACCGCGAACAAGGTTAATGGCAAGGAACGCCCGTCGGGGCAAACATTACCAGGTGCACATTTTAAATAATCGCACAAATAGTAATATGCAACAAATAAGTAGAAATTGAAAGTTGCATATGTAGATTAAAAACTTGGAAAACCCCGAATAGAAAATGTATTCGGGATATTGTTTCCAAGAGAAATAAATAGAGGCGTTACTTACATAGGGCGTGATGTGAAAACTATAAAAAGGTCATGTGTGTCATGTGTTAATCGCTTACTCTGGCCAAGTAAGTAGTGGCATATGATACCATGAACTTCTTATGGCGGACACGTTTACATCCGATGTAGTAAGGGCGGGATGAATGGGACTAACTTAAAAGTACCCAAATGAATCAAATGAGCAAAATATTTGATAATAATGTAAACGCACAGCCGGGTGACGGAAGCGTATTACATTAGGATGATGAGCCCGAGTGAAGGGACAAAGATTAATGTAAAAGGATTAAGGTATGCAATTTGGAGGGGTGTGCTTACACTCGAACCCGGAGAATGCAAATATGACTCTTAACGGGCTGATTTTGTAAAACACCAAATTTGAGAACAGAGTAGGAATATAAAAGCGAAACGAAGTCATAATGCATACCGTAAGGGTTGCAATAATAACGACTTCGGTAAAACACCCGGTTGGTGGGTAAGGATTTAGACGCATGCGTAGACTGAGAAACAGGAACGCGAAATAGAAAGTCAAAAGACTCGGAATATGAGTCATGACTAAAAGATGACAAGAATTTTCGCAAACATAAATTTTGATAAAAAAAATTAAAAAAAAAAATTACGTTCGACTAGTTAAAAGTCGAACGGGTCGAACAAAGAATGAAATTTGACGTTCACCAGTGATGAAATTTCACACGAACAAGTCAAACGAATTAAATAAATGATGACGCTTGCTAATGTAAGTAGGCGCGGACTGAATAAGTAAAAGTGTGAGATGTTAACTAGTCTATGTAAAGGGTTATGAGCGTTAAGAACGTTAAGATAAAAGAACCCGAGTAATGGGTTGTATAGAAGTATAAGTATGAACCGGGAAACGGTAAGCGTATAACAAATTGACGCGTAAATAACGTCAGAAGTCATAAAGTCGGAGGATTAGTCCGGAAGTAAACAAATGAAGCCTTAGACTACGGTCAAGGTCAATTGAAGTTCAAGAGCGAAAATAAACGATTCCAAACATAATAAGAGATGCCTTGAAGCTATATATGTATATGAACATTTGAATATAGACAAGAATAAAAGATGATCTACGGGATCATCATAACCTACGGGATTAAACGCAGTGTTAAGGTCTACGGGACCAAAAAGACCCTCGGGTCATAAAGAGAAGGAAACGAGTTGTTAATGTCTCACCTTAAAAAGGTGAAAAATTTAAAGAAATAGCCTATGAGGCTAAGTGAAAGAACCCACGGGTCAATAGTGTAAAGCAAGGGAACTAGTTATGATTCCCCGCGTAAAATGAGAACGGAAAAGAATAAATTATGGGATGTCAATTTCCTTAATATGAGTAATTGACATAGTTAAAAGGAAAAAAAAAACGTTAAACTAAAATTCAGTTTTAGTAAGAAACAACGTTTTAACAAATATGAATACTATAAGACGAATTTGGAAATAACAAATATCAAAGAGTATGGGTCTTAACATCGATAGGTGCAAGACGATATATTCGAAAAGTGGTATTTTTGAAAATGAAAGGTTGATATAAATTAAACATGACGTGACACGATCACAGTCAAGAAATGCAATGTGAAGTGGAATCACATTATCACCAAGCGAGCGGTAAAAAGCAACTGGACTAATAAGTCTAGTTAGTGAGACCGGTTAAGGTCATTTAAGTAAGTTGGTTGCTTGTAAGCGGTGGATTCGGTATAACTGAACCGAATAAATGAATTTGAAAACAAAAGAGATTGTTGCTAAAAGTGAAAGATTTCACTAAAGACCTTTAAACGGGTCAAAGTAACGGATTCATAAGGAAATTCGATAGCATATGAAAGCGATGGATATCGCTAAGTTAACTAAACTAGTGGAAATAACGAGATTACGTTATTTCGAAATTACACTATGTCGTATGAGATATGTAGACAATTAGTAACCAAAAAGATGTTACCGTACTTTTCGGGTAATACTAACGATTGGTTAAAAAGTATAAGTAATGTTTAAAATATTTCTCGGATTGAATACATTGAGTATAAACTCAATGAATTATGTAAGAAAAGGTTTCGAGGACGAAACCTCTTTAAGGGGGGTAGACTTGTAACACCCCGAAAATGGGTTTGGTAATCAAACCCCGTTAATACTAAAAGACGGGTAAAGTACCGTTAGCGGTAGAAGTAACCCGGTAAATATTAGGATTTAAATGAATAAACCAAATATTTAATAAAATGCGAATGAATACTTTTAAGGAAATAAGTTTATAAAAGGCCCGAGTTAACGGAACTTAAAAATAAAACGGGTTATAATTTCCCCGACCCTACCAAGTAACTAGGAATATCAACCTAGTTAAATATGTGCCTTAAAACAAAGAAGGAAACTTGGGAAATAACCCTTATTATAAAGCTACAAACTAGAGGGGCCAATGTAGGATAACTTAAAAAGTTATTTAATAAAAAAAATATATATAATACACACACACAGTGTGTGCGTGTTCTTCTGATCGACCAGGAGGGTGCTCCAAGGAGCAAAACCCTAGTTCACACTAAATGGCTAAATTGAAGCTCGGATCAAGACTCAAATCACTGCATAAACACATAAAAACGATCACCTAGTCATGGGGATCACAAGGTATGTTGAAATTTGCTATTTGGTGAAACTTTGAAATCTTGATGAACTATCATAATCGAAATTCTGGAGTGAATGATGAATCTATGGGTATAGTTGTGATGAAATTCATGTTTAGAAACAAACCCTAGTTGAAAACTCAAAGGATTAGTGTTAAAAACTAAGGATTTGATGTATTCCCTTGTATGTGCTAAGTGGGTTTTGGCTAAATAATGAAGATGATGATATGTTTGTGCTAGAAATCATTATAATTGATAGTTGAAGCAAGCTACTTAAACAAATTGCAAGTTTGAGTATTTGCTTATACATGATTCGAAATGGGTTTTGAATGTTGTAGTGAAATTAGTGATTTAATTCATGAATATGGATGTTTGAAATCATGTTAACTACTAATTGATAGGTAGAACTTGAATATATTAGGCGTTCGGATGAATGCTAGTGGTATGACGAAATGGGTTTCACTCGTATATGAGGGACCCTTAGTCCTTGCAAATTGAATGAACAAATTAGTCTTGATAATCACTTGAACAAGATAAAGTGTTGAAAATGTAATAAACTCGGCTAGAACCTTGGTTAAAAGTGTGGCCTAAAGATAATGCCTACCGAGTAATCAAAGAATGCCTAAACTAGTTGATGAACTTGAATGTGCATCTTGTATATTAATGGGCATTTGACTTTTAAAAAGTCAAACCGACCTACCATACGATAAATGGTAATTTTTGATATGAAATGCGTAAGGTGGAATAATCGTATTAAATTATGATTAAACTAACCACCTTGAAAACGATGATGATAGTTTGACGCGTTACAAGCTAGGTGGAAGCTTGATGAGGGAGCGGGTCAAACGAATCAAGAAGGAAAGGGAAAGCGTAGTTCGGATGTGAGGTAAGTTAAGCTTACGCCCTTTTTACTTTTATTACAAAATGCTTATTTGTGAGCATGGAATACGATTTATATTATGTAAATGAAACATGATGTTCCGGCGCGATATAATGCTAGTCGGAACAAGTGAAAATGGTGAAATGGTAATCCAGACATGGGTTAACGAATAGATAAAGGGATTTAAAACGACACCATTTGGCATAAGTCATAATGGGTCAAATAAAACAGGAAACAACTTTCAAGTTGGATGATTTCAGAAAGTAACCGGGATAGGTTAAAGGGGTGAAATGGTAATTAAGTGCCATCTTATAATGACAATTGGTCATTTTAACTAAACGGGTCAAATGGTGTTGTTAACACCATTTGTCAATAATATTTGATGATTTCTTGTTGAGTTTTGTGATCACAGGAATTAACACATGGTTAGCATTTCTATTATCTAGATATTAATAGCGAAAGGTATTGAAACGGGTCAATATGTTGATCCGAGCCAGGTACGCATAATTATGTTGTAGTTAAAAGTGCTATTTTGGTCGAATAATTGGTGAGAGTCCTTCGTTGTAAAAGAAGGACCAAAATCGACCAAAACGCCCTTGTAGGCTAAATTGAACAAACAACCCTTAAAGGTTGTTTGGAAACGAATTTCGTGATTAGATAAATACTTAGAATAAGCATAGAAGTTGAAAGATGTAATACGTTAGTCAAATGGCTCTATTTGAGTCTTGCCGTAAAATAATAATCCGAGGGGTAAAACTCGGAACATATAGATATCCACATTAGATCCAACACAATTATAGTTGTGGAGGAAGATTACTTGATAAGAAATGTAGGAATAAGATGCTAGAAATGAATGAAAGCGATTTCAAGCTTTAAAGTGCTTAAATACCCTTAACGGGTCAAAATAAGCATACGAGCGAAAACGGGTTTAAATTGTGTAATAAACCTATGATTAGAACCTAATATGGTAGGTAACATTAATTTGAAGAAGTGTATGTGATATAGGAATCAAACAAATACGTTTGTTATATAAAATGCATAAACGGGTTAAAATTCGGTAAAAAGGTAACGAGTCAAAGGCTTATAAGTCTCAAATTTCTTATGTTGGATGTAGGATTTTAACTCCATAAGATGGAGGATTAAATTACGGACGCCTAGGAAAAAGAATCGGGTAAAACGGATCAATAACGAAGAAGTTATGGCCGTTTCCGTAAAAACAGGCATAACTGAAAATGCAGGACCCAGCTCCAGACCTGCTGGAAACTGGTTTCCCCCGCGACACGTGGAGGAACAACATGGATCCGCCGCGACACGCGACGGAACCCTGATTTGGCGAAAAAATTTTATTTTAATCAGTTTCGCTTCCCGGACTCGTTTAAATACGTTCTAAGTTACATATGACTAATCCAGCTCATGTTTTATGAGTTTCAAGTATGATTTTAGCACCGGAGGACGATCAAGCACAACGAAGAACCGAACACGATCAAGAAATAAGCTTCCGCACTATGTATCGTTGTTTTGTTAAATGACGAACTCAAACATGTTATTTTGTATAGTTTTAATTATGTAAATAAAGTTTAATGAAACCCGTATTTTCAATGTATATGTAATCTTAATTACATGATTGTTTTTCGTAAATTATACGTTAAACTCTGATTTATAAGAACGGGTGTTACATACCACGACTTATGGAAAACGATAAATGAACCTGAGTTTCAAGATGTTCTGGAGTCATTAGATTGGTCTGGTATAGGCGCAACACCTGAACATAAGTGGCTACAAATGCCTTTCACGGGGTTTATGATAGCAAACCGGTGGAATGTCGTTTGTCTCTTATTAAGTGACAATGGTTGTGCTTCATTTTCTCCCATGTTCAGAACAGCCGAAGATAGTATTCCGCATCGAACGGTTGCGCTTGTACATGTACACAGGAACCATTTTATTCACGTCAGATTAGAAGGGTAATATCCAATGCCAACCCCATCAGGATACTGGCGACAACCGACACGAAATACGCTAGCAGGAAGTTGCTATTACTATTACCAGGAATGTATTGACCAATATATTAGGATCGTTGATGAATACAGGACCAGGGCATACATGGATTTAGGTTGCCTATGAATTTAAATTGTTATTTCATGTTTTGACAATTTGTAATGATAAACATACACGTTATATAAATATTTTGGCAACTTATTGAAATTGAACTTGAAAAAATGTTTAAAATGTTATTTCATGTTTTGACAATTTGTAATGACGAACATACACGTTATATAAATGTTTTGGCAACTTGTTGAAATTGAACTTGAAAAAATGTTTAAAATGTTATTTCATGTTTTGACAATTTGTAATGACGAACATACACGTTATATAAATGTTTTGGCAACTTGTTGAAATTGAACTTGAAAAAACGTTTAAAATGTTATTTCATGTTTTGACAATTTGTAATGATGAACATACACGTTATATAAATGTTTTGGCAACTTGTTGAAATTGAACTTGAAAAAACGTTTAAAACGAATCGACGTTAACACATACCGACTGTATCTTCGTCACTTCCGCATATAGTAATTTAAGAAAAATGAAAAATACTCAATTGTATACGGGTCGTATACATGTATACGCCTCGTATACATGATGAAAACAGGGATCGTATATGGAGTATACGATTGAATTAAAAAATAATAAATGATTGTATACGGGTCGTCTACATTTATACGACCTCGTTTCCACCATACGGCCTCAACATTCTCTAAAAATTCTCTCGATTTTCTCTCGGATCGTTCATGGATAGCGTTCTTCGGCGTTTGTAACGTTTTCTTCTCGTTCTTCCTATACGGTACGTTTTCGTTTAGTATACTTTCAAATTGCGAAACATGTTAGATTATGGTCTTGTATAGTAAAGGATCGAATAGCGTACATAGGCATAACGATTAAGATTGTATGATTGAATTTGAAAAAAAATTGAAACTGAAAATCGTAACTGAATATTAAAGTGTATACGGTCGTATACAACTTATATGATCATATAAAGATTAAATATTCAAAGCGTATACGATCGTATACAACTTATACGATCGTATAACGGTTGAATATTCAAACTGTATACAATCGTATACACTATATACGCTCGTATACAACTTGAATGTTCAAACTGTATACGACCGTATACGATATATACGGTCGTATACAGTTTGAATATTCAAGTTGTATACGATCGTAAACATTGTATACTACCGTATAAACTTATATTTTATTCCCAATTTGTTATATTTTTAGCGTATCTGAAACGTATAATACGTGCGTATAAGAAACGTATATCTGAGGTGTACGTAGCGTATACGTGCGTATACGTGCGTATAATACTTGCGTGTACGATATGTATACTTCATGTTTACGGATCGTGTACGAGATGTATAACACGTGAGTATACGAAACCTATACTTGATGTGTTCAGAGCGTATATGAGATGTACAATACGTTCGTATACATGAACAGTAGTCGTATAATACGTTAACGCTAATCGTATAGTGATTGCTAAGTTGTAATCGTTATTTTTACAGTCAATATGGCTGAGTCATCAGCAGCTGCTGCGGCCCGTAGAGGTCGAGGTCAGGGTCGGGGACGCGGACGGGGACGTGGACGTGGATAGGAGGAAGAGGTTGTGCCTGATTTTACTGAGATGGGGCAGTTTATTTGCGTAATCCCCCGAGGTACGGCTGCCTATAGGGTTTTGGGCAGATTACGAGAGATGGAGCTGGATGCGCCTCGGACCATTGATATTCAGTTTTTGACCGATATTGGATCGATCGGTCAGGTCCAGGAGTTCATGCCAGCTAACTCCGCGTGGGACCGCTTATTTGATGCCGCCGCAGAGCGGGCTCACAGGGAGATTACTTTAGAGTTTTTATGCACTTTTTCATTTGTGGACACCTGGGGTGGGGGTTTACAGCATTTTTTGACGACACCCGTCGTAGCTTTTACGCTTTGCGGCAAGACTCAAAGGATGACACTTCCTGAGTTCGCCGTTACCTTGGGTCTGTATTCACAAGAGTACTCAGTGTCCCAGGAATTTTTTGATGCGCACATCAGCACGTTTAGTGACGTGTTGTGGCCTTGGTAGGGCACTATTGGGTCCGGGGAGTTCACGAAACCGAGTTTGCGATCCTCGAAGGCGCGGGCGAGTTGCCTTTACAACCCGTTACACCGATACCTACATCGGTGTATCGCCGTGACGATCGCCAGTCGTCATGATAGCAGGGAATGGGTCACCCAAAGTGACCTATTCTACTTGCACGACTTACTTACCGGCAGGGGGCAACTTGGCGTACAGTTTGGCCGCATATTTCGCCGAGTACGCTTTTAAGCGTACCTCTTCCCACATTAGATGTGGGGGCTTCGTCACCCGTCTGGCGAAGCATTTCCCTTGCCTCTTGTCCCCGCAGGTGGCAAAGGATATCACCCTAACACTCCAGCTTGACAGGGTTGGGAGGGGCACAGCCCAATCGATGGGTTTGGCTCACGAGGTCGAGGGACAGGGGCTGGTTTGGGCGTATGGTGGTGATGAGGGAGAGGGAGGCGAGGGATATGGAAGCGAGGGGGAGGGAGGTGATGGAGAGGGAGGCGAGGGAGGCGAGGGAGAGGAAGGCGACGGAGAGGGAGGCGGGGTACATGAGGGGGTCGATCATACCGTCGATCGATCACAGGTAGCTACGGAGGATGTACAGGGTGATCGCCCGTACGTTCGACGGAGCGTGAGACAGTGTGTGATGCCTCCACCGGGGGTGGAGGAGACACTCGTTCAGGTGGAGAAGAGACTCGTTCAGGTCGAATCGAGACTCGCTCAGGTCGAGTCGCATGTAGCTGCAGTCAGAGGGGATGTACAGTGGATGGTCGAGGCGATTGTGGCTATGAATTCTGGCACGCCCCTACCTCCACGAGCTGGCGCTGCACCACCACCGCCTTAGCTGCTTATTGTATTTTTTTTTTGTTATTTTACATTTGAAACTTTGTAAAAATTTATCTTTTTGTTTGTTTTAGATGTAAAACATTGTAAATATGAATCTTATGTTTAGATGTTAAGTTGTTGGTTTAATAATTGTTGTCGTAGTTTATTATAATCATATCACATATTTATCGTTTTACAAAGTGGAAACTTATTAAACATTATAAATACGTTTAACTACAAACTCGTAACATAATCCGATATATACAACACTATTTAAAAATTTACTAACCTTATTAAACGGTTTCCCAACTGCACCAAAATATTAACTTTTCTATACGGGCTATACGGGTCGTATAGCATTATACGGCCCGTATACAGATTTTAAAACTAAAAACCCTTATCAAACCTGTAAAACAAAATTATGCAGGCCGTATAAAGTTATATTGCTCGTATATATCTGTATACGGCCCGTATATAACTATACGTCCCGTATACATATAAAATAAAAAAAAAACATTCCACCACATTAAATTCTGTGCATAAACATTCTATACGGCCCGTATACAAATAGGGATGTGAAAATAAGATTATAGGGGTGTGTAAATAGAAGACCTCTATATTTAATTATCAAAAGCGGTATAACTATCAAATCTCGAACGTTTACACGCCATATCTTTCTTCAATCTTCTCGTGTCGACTTGTACGTTGACTTTGACTTGTTGGCATTGCTTTGTTGAATTGATTCGTTGATAACATTAGACTACACGATTTAGACCCAACAATCTCCCCCTTAGGCTAATGTTATCAAACTCTTGCATCATCTTTAGAACCGTCAACATCATGCATGATGTGATCTTCAATTTGGCAAGCTTTAGTCTCAATTTTAGCCCCAACAGAAGAATGTGTGTGTGATTTTTCAAGTGCGAAAGGGTAACCTGAAAAACAGTAACTGTAATGATCAATACTCAATAAGACGCTGTGACCAGGTGTTCGGTGGCAGCCTCGGTGGTGTGCAGTTGTACCATCGGAACAGTGTAACCGACATACTTAATAACGAATCAAGTTAACAGATTAGTCCACTTTCGACTCATTGTTTCTAGCAAAACAACAAAACAAGGAGGGTGAAGGTTAGGAAGACAACATAATTAGGAGATCAAGTGTTGATTTTTTGTGAGACCACACGTTTAACCATAAATCAAAGACGGATACAATACTCTTGTCTTAAAAAAACACAAACCCTAATACGGTATCCATTTCAAAACAATAACACAAATCAACTCAACTGTAAACGCCTTGAAACCCCTAATCCGGTTTCCAGTGCCAAACCATAGCATAATTTAACTATAACGAAGTAAATTAAAAACGGTTTCGACATGAACAACTTGAAAAGATCTCGAACTCAACATGAGCAAGAGATTCGGATTACCTTACACAAACAGACTAAACAAAGCTACAAGCCTAAAAAAATATGCAAGTATAGAGAGAGAGAGAGAGAGAGAGATGAAATTACATTTGCGTTAGAAGGAGACGTGAATCATGGCTGCTACTTGATTGATCTCTTCTACTCTGCGATTAATATTAGAAACCTTACTTGCTATCCATCATTAATTTAGCTATAATTTTTTAATATAATATAGGAAAACAAAACCCCATAGTCTGTGATGAAGATCATTAAGCAGGGATTAACAGAGTTGACTGAACACAATCATCCGCGATCAAACAGAATAATACAAATGTTGAAGAAAAATGAATGAGCATGAAATTAAACATACAAATGTTGAAGGAATTTATTCCAGATTCTCTATTCGAACATACAAATGAAATTAAACATACAAATGACCTTCTAGTGCCTAATCGAACCACCACCGTTAAAGTCCCTTCCTCTCTTCGCCAGTTCTAGTTTCCCCCGATTATCTTTCTGGAGATTTATTCCAGATTCTCTCCCTATATATGCATAAATTGAACATGAATTGAAAGATGATTGAAGGAACTGAATCGGTTAAAAACCGAAGCATTCAATAGAAAGGCTGAAATCCCCCAATTAACCCTCTAGTGTTGAGTGAAATACATATTTAGCCCCTCTAAAATCGCTTACTCATCCTTGTACTGCATGGTGCTTGATAACTTGTATATGCATGGTTCACATTTGCTTTATTTATATAGTTATATAGATATATAGATAACAGCGTTCCTGTATGCATTAGTGTGCATGTATACAAATACCCCAACCTCCACATTGTTTGTCTTCGTCCAACCTTTGTACGATTAAGACGAGCATGCGCAATGCGGCCGCCCGTTAAAGCCTACGGATGCCTCCATTGGGGATGGTGTAAGTTGCGAGGAATTCAATATTTGGCTATTGGGGTGTTATTCACGGATACCATTTGATGTCGAACGAAAGGTGTGGACCATGGTTTTTTTTAAGTGGTTGTTATTTTAGGTTTTTCTATTATTATTAATTTTTCTAGTTGTTCCTTTTTTTATATATAAGTTACGTTTGTACTTTTTAAATATTAAAATTAAAAACAAATACTTTAGTTATTAAAAATGAGCATAAGAGATGGTACTGATGATTCGTCATTAGATGCTTTAGTAATAATAATTCACAACTTGATGCTTTGTGTTGGTTTTAAGTGCATTTCTAGTGTTTTCTGCAGACGCGAAATAATATTTTAGTCTAAATTATTTTGTGGAGTTAAATGTCATATTTTAGTCTAAATTATTTTAGTCTAATAATAATTCATAACTTGATGCTTTGGTTTGGTGGTACAAAGGTTTCATTTTCACGTCGGTTTAAAAAAGTTTCACTCTTATCATTTTAATCCCGTTGGTTAACTTTATTCATTTTTCTATTAACGAGAAGAAAAGCAGTTCGTATATTTAAATGTAATTCTGTTAACTAACTAAATGTGAATTTAACAAGAAAAATGACAGAATTCCTCTTCTCTTTTAAGATAATGTCCCAAACCACACCACAGGCATTTAACTCTTATTTTGAATTAATGAAAAAACAGTTCGTAATTCATTTAGGAATGTACAACACAGGCATTTAACTCTTATTTTGAATTAATGAAAAAACAGCTCGTAATTCATTTAGGAATGTGTTGAAATCACACTTAATGCACAATGTACAAGATTTAAAGCACAAGAAAACACAAACTTTTTACCCTTCAACTGATTCATCATCAACCGTTCATCTTTTTCACTTTTTCACACGGATCATGATCTGGACGGCTGATATTCACTTCACACGGATCGCCATTTCCATTCCCTCCTCTCTCACAAATTACATCTCACAAACTTCATCAGACTTTCTCCTCTCTCTCTCTCTCTCTCTTTCTTTCAGGTCATTGCCGGCTGTTTTTCTATCTTTATCGCGAACTTAAAGGTATATTTTTATGATAAACTGATCAATTACAAACTGTTTTTTCATTAATTCAACTCATAGTTGCAGTTGTGAACTTGTGATGCCTGTGCATTAAATGTGTTTTCAACACATTCCTAAATGACCATTTCTGCTCTTCCTATATGCTTATTAAGTAGTATAGATTTTGTGTGTGTATTTAGTGTTTACTTAAGCACTGCGTGGGGCCGGAGTGTTTTGGCTTAAAAGAAGTGGGACTTAACAAGAAAAATAGGGATCCTGTTGTTTCGGGTCTTTAAGGTAGGTCTGGTTTGATAGAACATATTTTCGGGTGGGACTAAATTTTGTTTTGGGCTCATAGTTTTGGGCCTGACACGAAACGTATTTCGTGTCTCTCTCCGCATTCTCCCCCAAATTTTCCTTCAAACATTCCAGGAGCTTCTCGTTCTTTCTCTCTTCATGCCGGAATCTTCTCTCATTTCAGTTCATAGTGTATATCATCGATTATCGGTATGATTCTCAGCACACTGATAACTCCTTACAACGTCATTATCATCGCCTTCTTTAATCTTGACGGTTGCTCATCTTAGCTTCTCTAAACCCTCCTAACTTAAAATTGTTGTAAAATGTTATAGGGTTTTAGTAAATGATGGGCCGACAAACACCCTGCTGATAATAGGATTTAATGTCAAAATGATGGTTGTCACAAAATTTTGAAAGACGACAAGAATCCTTTTTTGGTCAATATAAGTCAAATATGAGACATATTTCGGGTTCCTGTGATATCCTTAGAGTTAATTGCCAAAATTGTCCCGGCACGTTTAAGATTTAATGATATTTTGTACCAAATTGGCCCCCAAGTGTTTGTAAATTTTATGCCAACTACTAACTTAGTTTATTTTTATGTGAAGTTAGAGGATATTTGAATGAAATTGGTAAATATAAAACAACAATGACTATTTTGGCAATATACTCAAAACTTTTTTAATTTCTTTTATTTAATTGATTCACCGTAAATTGTTGAGAATTTGTCTACTGATTTTGCTTAGGATTATCAGTTATGGTGGTTTAGTTGAATGAGGTATTTTGTGAAATGATTTGGGGGAATTAATACATATAGATACGTATATGTATATATATGCTTTAGTTTTAGGGCATGATTGTGTGAGATTATCAGAGCCGGCCCTGAAGGAGGGCAGGGAGGACAACCGAACAGGGCCCGTGATTTCGTAGGGCACGTAATTTAGCAGTCCTGTAGATGTTTTGGAGTATATGAAAGAAGACGGTTATTCGCCAGAAGCATGCATTGCATATAGAATATTGTTGACTATTCCAGTCACTGTGGCATCTGCAGAAAGAAGTTTTTCGAAGTTGAAGTTATTGAAATCTTACCTACGATCTTCAATGTCCCAAGAAAGACTTAGTGGGTTGGCGATGATTGCTATCGAGAACGAAGTCTTAGATGATATAAATTGTGAAGAGTTGATTCACCAATTTGCTATCAAGAATGCCAGGAGAGCTTCACGAATCATTGGTTAGCTATTAGCTTAGTAGTTTTTACGGTATGTCATTCATTCAAATACTATATTTTGTATTTTGTTAATTGCATTGTTTATCGAATGACATATTTTTGTCAACGGTTCAAAGTTGTATGAAAAAACTAGTTTAAATTTTTTATTTAGTTAAGATCTAAGGGCACGTTTTTCGAGCTCGAACAGGGTACATGAATTCTCAGGGCCGGCCCTGCAAACAACTAAACTTATACCAAACGGTTATGTACTGTTACTAATAAAGATGATAGCATGCAGAAACATTTTAAAATTATCATTCCAACACAAACAGTAAGTTGATGTTTTGTTTAACAACTAGAAGTGCACGGGTTCGAAACCCGGCACCCCTATTTTTATCGCTGTATATATTTTTTTTAAAACCATTTGTTTCTTTGTTTTACTTGCTTTTGAAAACTTATGCATACATATAATTTACTATTTATTTTATTCAGTTTAGAAACAGATAATATAAACTTTTAAAACATATTTACTCAATTGACTAATTAATAAATTATTATTATAATTATCATTATTAATTCTTTTATAACCTTTGTAAATATCTAATTAATTTAATGACAATAGGGATTATATTAAACCTACAAATGTTAACGAGTTCGTTATGTGCTATTTTAAACATCTAGGATAAACACTCTTTATGCACACTCTATCCAAATTGCACGTGATACATTTGATTCATGTTATACATGTTATGCTATTGTAAACTCTCATGACTATGTGTTCATTAACTTTACAAGCCTCCCTAACAATGGTAGCGCTATAGGTTGAGAAACGCTCCTCCCGTTATTTTGGCGGGTATTTTTAGGTTAAACTATGTTAAAACCATCTCATTCATTGGGATAGGCATGTTAATTGCGTTAAACTTTGGTTTGGACACGTAGAGTAACATCGTTTCGAGTATATACTGTTAATATGATCATGTTATTCACATTGGATATGAGAAACATTTATACGAATTATTATGCTATGTATCAAACTTGTATACTCGCCAACATTTTCGTTGATTTTATTTTAATACATGTTGCAGGTTAAAATTGTGCAAGATTCAAGAAAACAAGCTAGGATGGCTTTAGATACCCATTTTAGCAAATAAAGAATTGTTTGAATTTATGTTTGTTAATTTGAAACATTGTATTACATTCTAGTTTTAATGAAATGAATTTTAATCATATTTAGTGTTATGTTGTTTTGAGCAATCTGTTTCGCTTAGTGCCACATCTCGATGTTTCCGCTATCGGTTGGGGTGTGACAACAACAATGGCGAAAACATGGGATTGATGAACACTGTATAATATTTTATTGTTTTGGCCGGTTTCGGTTTCTGTATTAACTTGACCAAAAGGTATATTTATTATGAAATCATGTTTTTAGAAATGGGAAAAGAATGAACCCAAACCGTTTTGACCCATTCCGAACGGGACCCGATCTGACCCGAACCCGTTTAGACGCCAATCCGTTCCAACCCGGACCCGTTCTGACCCGACCTAAAACAACCCTTTTTTTTATTTGACCCATTTCAACCCTAATCCGGTCTGACCCATGACCTGTTCTGACCCGACCCGACCCGTTTGCCTGTCCTACATAAGAGTAAAGTGTAGTTTTTTTAGTATCAAAAGGCTATGAAACTAAGCAAAACAGATGAACTTCTGTTCTATTAAAGTCTTTATTTTTATGTTTATTATAGTTTAGGATGTAAAGTAATAACAAAAGAAGTTAAGAATAGAAATTCAATATGTAATTAGTTTAGTTGATGGCTATGCTTTAACAAAAAATGACTGCCACCTCTTAAATATTGATTTTGTTTTGTTTTGTTCTGTCAAAGTGTTTGTCATTATATAGCATCCTTCTCCAACTGGCTAATTGATGTTGGGGATGGCAAGACAGGTGTAGTTGACGAAGAATCACCATCCGACTCAAAATTCATTGACATACCTGCGCAATATCTTATCCATTCTGGAGAGAACGGGCTGCGAGAGTTAATAAGATTCGCCTACGATGATAACCTGCTCAAATTTTCTACATCAATTACTTTGTCCGAAAGAGCCATAGTATGCCCGAGAAATGACACTGCTGAACAAATAAATGACATGATACTCGTGTCTTCCCCTGGAGAATGCTCAACGTACTTAAGTCTCGACTCCATGGTACCTCACTCCCAAAATGGAGGTGAAACGGATATGATGTACCCTCCTGAATATCTTAACTTATTGAACATCAATGGTATTCCCCCACATTGCCTAAAACTTAAAGTGAATGCCCCTGTAATTCTGTTACGCAATATCAATCAAAAATCTGGTTTGTGTAACGGTACTAGATTGTTAATTTCTAGGTTGTTACCTGGAATTATTGAGGCACATGTAATTACAGGCACTGTTGTAGGACACTGTGTTTACATACCTATAATCAACTTTGTACACAATAGCAAAGACTTGCTCTTTGTCTTCACAAGACGACAATTCCCAATTAAAACATGTTATGCAATGACCATAAATAAAAGCCAAGGCCAATGATTAAAAAAATTGTTGTGTACTTGCCTCAACCTGTGTTTAGTCATGGCCAACTATATGTTGCTCTGTCGAGAGCAACATCCCCAACGGGTCTCAAAGTCCTTATAGAACCTCAACAAAATTGTGAGGCAACGAAAACAAAAAACATTGTGTACTCAGAGCTGCTAGGTGAAATTACAGCTCACGAGGTTATTACCATACTTCACACACACACTTAAAGAATAATAATTGTTGTAAGCAATTATCATAAATACCCATTACAACTCCTAACTTAACTAAACAACCCTTTAGCTGCACTACTTATCTAATAGCATTAGTTCCTGTAATACTTCTATTGACACTCACAAAAGTCAGAATTGTTAGCATGGATTTTACGTTATTAGAACGTAAGAAATAACTTCAATATGTTCTTATACTTTAAGAATATGTTTCATGTTATCCATCTACTAACCTCCAATATAGTGTATTTAATGACGGTAATATTTTTCTTGAACAGAATGGCAATCATGAATGATTTCAGAATAGCATCAATCGTCCCCAGGGGTGATCCAGCACCAATAGAAGTCCGTGTTATAAGAAAGTGGAAGCGAAGTAACGACCTCTTCTACCTCATGATAGACAAATATGTATGTACTTCCTTTACACACATTAATTACCCACTATCACCAGTATAATAACATAACCTACTGTACATATACATGGAGATGGAATACAGGCAACTGTCCCTTGGTTAGACAATGATTACTTTTAAAGGAAGATTAGTATTTTTTTCATGTTACTTGCTAGACGATTACATATGCAACGATGCACCTACATCACTAAAAGTTAATGCACATCCAGCAAGTATTCTCGTGGGAACAACAACAACGATAACCTTGATACCTAGCTCAGAAACATTCCCAATGCATTACTTAAACTTTTGTCCATATGCTGACTTGCATCTCCGGACTGACGACAACCTTACTGACGAAAAACTAAGTGTTCTCACAGGTATTACATTTGTTATATTAATAAATCAAACATTACTGAATGCATGCTCATTATAGATATGATAATCAACCAGGTTTCCATTCTAATTATTTTCATTCATGCTCTGATATATTGACTTCTTAACGCTTAACAAAATAGTTCATTCTACATATTACATGAACAAAATAGAAGACACCATACCAGGTATCACTAAAAAGGGGAAGAACTATCTACGTGTGAAATTGACAGACATCAGGTACTTTTAGACAATATCTACTTCATAGTTTAACCTAAATCAGAAAATAACTATAAAATCAATACAGTGGTCCAAACATTGATGTCACCCTATGGGAAGAGGTTATACCACGTTTTGATAAGCAAGCAATGTTAAGCGCAGAAGAACCATTGTCGTCGCATTCACATCGTTGAAGGTCACCATCTTCAAAGGTCACACATCAGACAAACTACAACTGTCGTCAACCCCATCAACCCACGTTTACTTCAACCCCGATGTAGAGAGTGCCATAGAAGCTAGAAACAGGTAAAAAAGAAGACTCTTTCATTTACTCAGCTATAATTTTTTTTTCCAATCTAACAAAGCAAATTACTTCTATAGGTTCAAAGAAGGAACACTACATCTACTAGCAGCAACCCCTGGCTACGAATCACAGGAACACCATCTTCGCGTAGAAGACAGAAACAAAAGAACAATTTCAGAGCTCTTGGAACACCAAAAAGAAAACCAGGTACATACATAACTGTAAACTATCCACGTAATTGTTTATAATGTTTATAAATGTTGTTAATTAGTTAATATTGGTAGCATATTACCCTAGGTCAATTATGCAAAACTATTGGAAAAGCTGATGAATACTATTTACAAGTTCAACATATTATTTAAAAATATTTGATTTATCATATTATCCTATAAGTTGCCTATATTTGTAAATGATCGCCAACAACTCTCCGCTACAAATATCATTATCATTATTAAATATCTACAACTTCTCTTAATAAAGACAATGAGTTTTACTATTACCACCCTACCTATATCATTCATTAAAATAATGATTTGATCTGATAACTTTGTTATACAGGGGCAAACATTCAGTTGCCAAGCATCAGTCACAGCTTACATCAAAGGTCGGCCATGGTACTACACAATGTGTCCACAGTGCCCAAGAAAAATATACCAAACAAAAAGAGGTTGGTCATGTGGTAGTCACCAAAACCTACCAGAACCAAAATTCATGTAAGATGAAAAGAAATATAATTATACAATACAAAACAAAAACAAGAAGCCAAATATCCTAATTAATAACTAACTGCAGGTACTGCGTGGCAGCAACAATCTCAGACAACACAACTCCTACTATGGCAACATTTTTTGACGAGGAAACTGTTGGGTTAATCGGCATACAATGTAAAGACATGGTCCTGAAGCATGGCTACACAGACCGTTATCAAACACCAGAACCCCTATATGAGGCCATTGGAAAAGACGTCACAATGCAGGTTCAGTATGCCCATTCAACAACTCCCAATTCCAACTCAAGTGTTCTCTCCGTCAACAAAGTCTACGACAGCAAGCTAAACATCACAGCAAAGTGTGACCTTTGTGTGTTTTGAGAAAAAGAGTAGTGTCACTAGTTCCTTTGGTAAACCTAGAATTGAGTAAGAAGTTTGATAAAGTTTCATACCAGGCTCTAGGAGCTTACTTCAACCCATACTGGGCTTTGTTTAATCTATAAACATGATTTTGAAATTTTGGATCAACAAAGCCTTCTGGCTGATGCACATAAACTTCTTCCTCAATTTTACCATTCAGAAAAGCTGATTTTACATCCATTTGATAAACTTTTAAATTCTTAGATGCAGCATAAGCAAGAAAAATTCTTACAGCTTCTAACCTAGCTACTGGTGCAAAGGTTTTGTCATAATCAATACCTTCTTGTTGACAGTAACCCTGACCACTAACCTTGCTTTGTTTCTGGTGATTATGCCGTTTTCATCAGATTTGTTTCTGAACACCCATTTTGAGCCTATGACAGATTTGTCTTTTGGCTTGGGTACCAGATCCCATACCTTGCTCCTTTCAAATTGATCAAGCTCTTCTTGCATGGCTTGAATCCAGTCTGGGTCATTTAGAGCTTCCTTGACAGATTTGGGTTCTATCTTGCTTAAGAACCCAGAGAATGCACACTCATGTGCAGTGGCAGATCTTGTTCTGACACCATCTGCAGGATTGCCTATGATATCAGAATGAACATGTCCTTTGATCCATCTTAACTTGTTGTGAAATGTTGTTGGTTCTGATGGATTTGAAGTTTCCCCCTTATCAGGTGCTACATTTGTCTGAAAAGTATCAGAAATCTGGATTTCTGATGTACTACATACTTGATCTGCAGAGTTAGAACATGAATAATCTTTTGATTTATTTTTGTAGGCATTGTCATGTTCTAGGAAATCTTCATTTAACATTTCAAAGAGATGTTCATAATTTTCTTGTTTGTCAGAAAAGTTTATTTCTTTTATGTACTCATCAGAAACCTCTGTTTCTGATGAGTCATCAAATGAGACATACAAACTTTCTCTGATGGTCCTGGTGTTGAGAATAAAAACTCTGTATGCTTTTGAGGACAAAGAGTAACCAAGAAAAATGCTTTTTTCTGCTTTTCTGTCAAAATTTTCAAGGCATTCAAAATCATTAAAAACAAAACATCTACAACCAAATGAATGCAAAAATTTTATACTTGGTATTCTTCCATTTATAATGTTGTAAGGTGTCTTGTTGTGCCTATTGTTGATTATGGATCTGTTTTGTGTAAAACATGCATTTGCTATAGCTTCTGCCCAAAAGTGAGTGGGCAATTTAGCATAAGCAAGCATGGTTCTGGCAGCTTCTACCAAAGTCCTATTTCTTCTTTCAACCACACCATTCTGCTGAGGTGTTCTTGGAGCAGAAAAATCATGAGAAATTCCTTTACTTACTAAGAAATTCTCAATTTTTGCATTTTTAAATTCTGTTCCATTGTCTGATCTGATCCTTCTCACTGTTAGTTTTAACAGATTTTCAATTTTTTTAATAAAATTAATGATCAGATCAGGAGTTTCACTCTTCTTTCTCAAAAATTCTACCCATGTGTACCTGGAGAAGTCATCTACTATTACTAGTATGTATTTCTTTCCAGAAAAACTTTCTGTACTTATGGGTCCACACAAATCCATGTGTAAAAGTTCCAAATTTTGTGAAATAGAAGACTCAGAAATTGATTTGTGTGAGCTTCTTTTGGATTTTCCCATTTCACATGCTTCACAAATTTTATCCTTCTTTGAGGATATCAAAGGTAATCCTTTTACCAGACCTTTGCTTGCTAATTTGCTTAGGTTTTTGAAATTTAAATGAGCAAGCCTTTTGTGCCATAACCAACTACTACCTTTGTTATGTTTTGAAAATAAACATAGTTTTGGATGTTCACTTTCTTCTTTGAAGTCAAAATAGTAGATTGATTTTCTTATCCTTTTCCCACTTAAATAAATTTTTTTATCATCTATACCTATTAACAAGCATTTTTCTGGTAAAAAGGTTACCTGAAAACCTTTGTCACAGAATTGACCACAACTCAGCAAATTATACTTTAAGCCTTCAACATAGGCTACTTTCTCTATGGTCAAACATCCATATTTTATGCAACCATATCCCATGATCCTTCCTTTCACACCACTTCCAAAGTTTACCATTCTACCCAGCTTTGAAACAAAGTTGCTGAGTAAGCTCCTGTCCCCAGTCATGTGCTTGGAGCTTCCTGAGTCGCAGTACCAGATCTGCTGCACATGATGGTCCTGAAATGAAATGATTAGAGGGTTTTTGGTACCCAGGCATGCTTGGGTACTGTTTCTGATGAAACTTGAAACAATTTATTTTTATTTCTTCTTGGTTTTGCATCAGAAACTCTGTTATATGCTGAGCCATTAACAGATTTTACATTTTTCTTTTGAAGATGGTGTTGAACAAGCTTCAGTATGTCAACACACATACAAGAGTTATCAGAATTTTCTGATAGTTCCTCTTGTGATGGAATGATTGGATAATTTTGAAAAGATGACTGAACTGCTTCTGGAGTTTTTACAGATTCTTGATTGCATTCACTCTTGTTTGTTTTGAAGTTTGGTTTGTCAAAAGAATATTCAGAACAGATTGATTTGCAAAATTCAGATTCAGATTCTGATACTAAATTATCAGAAATTTGATGAGTTGCTTTTACAAAGATAGTGTCACACCCCGACCACGTGAGACAACGAAACGTGGCGGAAATGTCGGGGAGTGTTGTAACAGAATTAATTGTTTCAAATCCATGGCAATTGAAGTTTCGTTTTATTAAATAAACAAGCGAGTTACATTGTCTTTAAACAAGAAATAAAGAGTACATAACAAAATTTAACTAGTTCTTGTCTCGTTTTAAGTCACTAAGGCACAGGTCCGCCTAAGTATGTCTTGATAAGTCCTATGCATCATCTCCTGAAAACACATGTGAAAATAGGTACGTCAGCATAAAAATGCCTGTGAGATACATAGGTTTTGAGAAAATAGGATTCATGACTTATGTTTGAGAAAATGTTTAGTCATGAACCTTGTAATTTGCTTTGTCTTGTAAATCATTTGAAAAACGATAAGATCAGATGTATGTATAAATAAGAGAATAATGTAGGGTTAAATGAATAACCATGTAAGATGAGTTTGTATAAGATAAGTTGTTTGTAAATCAATGTCTTGTGAAAAGTATGTTATTTATATAAAATGTTATATGTCTCAAACTAAAATGATTTAAATAACGCTACGACATGTAATACCATACAATCAATTATATATAGGAAGTACCAGCGGCGTATCCACCATGCTTGTATCATATTACACACGCCTCGTTACTTAATCACTTACTCAAACCAAACTACCAAAGTAAAATGTTCATGTCTAATGTAAATCATGTAATGTGTATCCAAAATGTAAGCATGTGATAAATAACAAATGTACTAAGTATGATGAACAATGCAACAAATGGACATACATAGCATGTGAACTGTACTAAGTATGCAACAATAGACATACATAGCATGTGACGTGAAACAACTGTACTAAGTATGCAACAATAGACATACATAGCATGTGACGTGAAACAACTGTACTAAATATGCACAAAATGGGCATACATAGCATGAAATGTAATGTAAAACAATGTACTAAGTATGCACACAATGGTCATACATAGCATAAAATGTAACGAAATCATGTACTATAAATGTACTAATGAACATAGGAAGTATATGATGTGAAAACAGGAAAGCATGAAAGTAACAAGTAGGCACATGTGTTCCACCCCAAAATGTTTGGAAAACAGTAAAAGAGGGGTCTATGTACTCACTTGAGATTGTTTAGTAGTCCTTGAGTAACAACCAAACAATGCTAGAGATCACGGATATCAAACGGCACCTAATATAGGTAACTATGTTAATAAACCGGACCTATATCGGAGGATCGGATAGAATGAGGGCTCGTAAACCAAATGAGTATGGGAACTCATGTAGTATGGTTTAACAAAGCCTACATACTAAATGAAACCTAGCCTAAGTGCTTTCGACCCATCGCGACCCATTAAGGTAGCTTATGCTACTTTAACGCGTCGTGCGCGCAAAAGCACATTCGAGACGTCTAACTAGCCCTATGACAAGTGTTATATGCCTAAACATGTTACATAATCAGTTATGTGACAAAATTTTAGGTTACATATGCTTAATTACCAATTATACATGAAAAGGGTATTCTGGTAATTTACCTAAGGCATATAAACTACCTATCATACAACTACTCAAACGATGTGACCATAGGGTATAACCTCAGAAGGTTATTCCCTATATGCTATGGTCCTAAAGTATTTGGTCGGATCCTAATGATCGACCAAATGGGTCGGGTTCGAAAGCATAAATGATTGATTAGATCGCTTACCCTTACGACCCTAGACAAGCACAAAACTAAAAGTGACGAGCTAAGCATGTTGAAACATGCTTAACTAAACAAGTTTTGGTATCAAAACAAACGGTTTTGATACCTAAGAGTAGTTTGGTTACAAAATACGCAAGAATACGTATTCTGGCCGAAACTACGGCTCGTCACTGAGCCTAGATAACGTGGTAATCAGTAGGTATAGTCACTAGGGACTATGACCATCGTGATTACGCTCACGTTATGAAGTTCAAACGAACTTCGCATTGACCATAAACTGGTCAATGCAGAAAGTCAAACAAAGTTTGACTCTCGGACTCGAAAAGCAATAAAAGAACGAAGGAACACTTACAAAGGGTCCCCGAATGCTAATCTCGATCCAAGTAGCTTAGGTATGAAACAAAGGTTTCAACTTAGAGCTTCTCAAATCAAGATTCTAGTGGGTTTTGCAATGGCATGGGGGGGGGGGTATTTATAGGATTCGTAAAGCCGTTAAGATCGTTCCTCGTTAACCGTGCTTCAATCTCAACCCTCCACCTCAAAACCCTGGTTTTTGAAAACCATTAGAGCCCAAGGTATTGCCCCAAAACCATGTGCAAGGTGAAATGGACCAGATTCAAAGTTTCTGCAAGTTTTCTGCTGTCTGGGGACTGCTTGCGCACCGCAACACTCAGAGTGTTGAGGTGCGCAAGGACCTAATTTCACAGATTTACACTTTTGGTCCCTGCTAGTGTTTTGAGCTATTTCCGACATGTTTAAGGCTCGTTAACCCCATTTCAAAGCTCTAAAATGAATTTAAAGTATAGGGAACTTAAAATGTGCTCAAAAATATCTTGGGTGTCGGTTCGTTTGGCCGTACGATCGCGATGTTCGGTTAATTACGACGAAATGCGCATAAGCGCGAAAAACGATCCAAATGACGCGACGAATGGATTTTTCTTATGCCAAACACTAAAATAAAATATTTTAGTGCTTACATAAATTTTTGGATGTACGGATGTATTCAGAATGTAAGTTATGCGCATAAATGCAAACCTGTGCACTTTTTGACGCTTTTAGTCCCTGAATGACCCAAAAGTTTATTTTAGCACACCGAACACCTCAAAGCCTATTTCTAAGCTATGTAAAGGATATTTATGGTATGTTTAACTTATGGTCATGTTCCGGAATGTCTGTTACAGTTCAAATTGGCATACTTTCGCAGTTTGTCAAATTTAGTCCCTGTAAGCGAATTAACTTGATTTCGGCATACCAAACCATCCAAAACTTATTTCTAAGTTATGTAAAGGTTATTTAAGGTATGTTAAGCCTATGTCACTGTTCCGGAGTGTTTGTTGCATTAAACTGGTTATATTTACGCATCAGTGCACGTATAACCCTCCAGAAAGCGATTTAAAGCTTGAAATCGAACAAGAGTTGATATGTGCAAACGATACACATATTTTTACAAATCCCAAGCATGAAATACAATATTCCATTGGTTTGGCATTTGTTTGATGGTTGAAGTGACACAGGTGTCACAGTCTCCCCTACTTTAGGAAATTTCGTCCCGAAATTTAGTTTTAGAGGAAACTTGTGAAGACAGCTGTGACGGTTTCGCTTTCAGACAAATCCATTGAACCCTTAAGTAAAACTCTGGGCCATGTTAGGATTCTTAGCGAAAATTTCAACCCTCAAAGTGAAGTCCTTGTAGTGACAAAACATGGAGTTTCGAACTACGGGTTGAAAAATGTTTCTTATGAAGACTCATCATAGGAAACTTAGTGTGTGATTGAGATCAGAATTGGGGAGTGTAAGAATAAATGACACTGGTCGAGGTCCAAGACTTCTCCCGTATCATTACTCTTGTCACTATAGGTCTTAACACATGCCAAAACTTCATGTGGTTTCTGTGCACTGAATTCCATAATTATGTAGGCCTCCATAATTACGTATTTCCTTGCACAGTCCGCACAGTTCATTTCATAATGCGTATGGGAAAAAAAATCAAACGAATAATCCTGTGGTGATTTAACTTGACTGCAATAGAGTCTCTTTAACTAGGTCACCAAAGGATTAGATCAACGAACAATCTCTTGAACTAGACCACCCGAGGGCCTATTTAACTACATAAACACATGATATATTTAACTAGATTGTCGAACCAATCTATTTAACTTAGATCGACGTAGGATCTCTTCAACTAGACCACCAGAGGGCCTATTTAACTATATCAACGCATGATATATTTAACTAGATTGTCGAACCAATCTATTTAACTTAGATCGACGTAGGATCTCTTTAACTAGACCACCAGAAGCCCTATTTAACTATATCAACGCATGATATATTTAACTAGATTGTCGAACCAATCTATTTAACTAAACTACCCAAGAGGAATATTTAACTACATCGACGTAGGATGTCTTTAACTAGATTATCGAACCACTCTCTTCAACTAAATCAACACATGTTGTCCTTAAACTTTGGAACAGTACTTTATAATCCAAGGGACTTAACTACAACGTAGAAGTCCATTAAGGATTTAAGATAGTACCTTTTTGAATATCCTACTACGAATCCTTCATACGAAGATATGGAAGATTCTACAAGGATTTTGAATAACAGAAATTTGGATCACATAAGAAAAAGGAACACATAAGCACATAATCACATAATTGTTTAATTTGGCCTTAAATTTGTTATCTTTGGACGCGGATACTTAAAGCACACCAGGAATCAAATCCGTGGATTTCATTTGGCACTTTAAATCATTTTCAAGAATCTATCTATAAAGATAGAATGATCTACCAAAAATTCGATTTCGTTTTCAAGAAAACGCAATATTCGAATTAAGGTACAATAATTTTAGAATATACAGAAATACCCTTAGGTACCCTATTAATAATTTATAGTGGTACTTTGGGTATTCGTACAGAGTTGCAACTTGCGCCTTGTACTTCGTTTCCTTGGAAGAAACGGGTACTTAGGATTTTTGTGGGAAATCGCAAGAGATTATAAAATGGAAAGATTTTGGGGGTAATCTGTTCTTCAAGGAATACGGCTCCTTGATTGTCGGTATTGTAGGGGATACGTTGTTTATACATGCCATCACATTTGTACATTGCAATGTAAAATAAAAAGATTTATTTATAAACAACAACAACTGTTTCATGGACCTTGACAATAAAAGAAAATAATACATAAGGCTTGATTATTTCTAAACAACATTGTCTTCTAGTTGGTCCGATGCTCATCCTGCGCTGGATTTGCATTAGCAATCTTTGGGCAATTTCTTCGTAAATGGCCCATCTCGCCACAGTTGAAGCAAGGACCTGGTGGACAACGAGCTTGAGCAGGATTTACTTGAGGTTGGTTTGGACCACCGTGGTTTGGGGTAAATCGACAAGCATTTGCCAGGTGACCGAGTCGCCCACATGATGCACATAAACGACACTGTAGGTGAGCTAAGTGGTGTGCATTACATTTGTTGCATATCGGTGCAGTACCGGCATAAGGTTTCCTTGCAGGAGGTTGAGTTGGTTGATTGCGGGTGTTTTGGTTGGGTTGAGCAGCAATCGCAAAATTCTGCGAAGCCTTACGCTTCTTAGAAGGTTCTGTTTTGCTTTCCTTGGTTTCCTCCTGAACATTAGCTGCTTGTTTCTTGTCGCCTTTCCGAAAAAGTTTGTTCTTTCTGATCTGAGATTCAGTCAAGGTTGCAGCTAGCTCAATGGCCTGCCTAACCGTAGTGGGGTTACTACCAGTAACAATATCCTGAACTGATTCAGAGAGACCATCAATGTATTTTTCAATCGCCTTATCCAAAGGCGTAACCATAGTAGGACACAACAGGCTCAGCTCCTCATATCGATCAGTGTAGGCTCGGTGTTCACCGCTGTCTTGCTTAAGATCGTCGAATTCCCTTTCCAAGGCCCTGATCTCGTGACGAGGACAAAATTCCTTCATCATTAGTGCTCTAAGTTCTTCCCACGTTTGAGCCAGTGCCACTTCGGCACCCCTATCTCTCACCACACCGTTCCACCACGTCAAAGCTCGTTTCTCAAAGACACTAGATGCGAAATCTACCTTTCGCTCGTTTGGACATTGAACATGCCTGAAGGTGCTCTCTAGACTCTCGAACCATTGCAGAAGTGCAGTCGCTCCTTGAGACCCAGAAAACTTTGATGGCTTAGCCGAGTTGAATGTCTTGAAGTTGCAGAGGGTATTATTGTTGTTGAGAGCTTGGTGACATTGAGCAACGATGTTCGGGATTGTAGCAGTCATTTGCTGTGTAATGACAGCTGCCAGCTCTTCAATAGATACCGGATTTTCGCGTCGTGGAGGCATTCTAAAAGGAGAAACAAGAGAGAAAACAAATGAAATGGCATTGGGTAAGAATAGGATGTTACAATTATCGACCAAAATCATGGGTGATGGTCATTTGTTTGAACCACGAAGCAAACAAACAACACAAAGGCTGAGTCAAAGCAAATAGATCCTCATAATGTATCGCGAAGACATGCTCGCCTATAAGTGGACACTCACCCCAAGAGTTCCCAGGTAAGAGTGACTGGTCCGATTATGTGGATTTGTACGAACACTCTAGCCTTAGACAGAAAACCCAGGGTACAGGCATCCACTCTTCCAGTTTGCACGTGTTCACACTATTTAGGACCCAAAACTTTGACGAGAGTTTTGAAAACTCAAAGGGGTTCAAAACCTTGTAACAGAGGGTTCAAAACCTTACAATAGAGAGTTCAAAACCTAGCAATCAATCATCCAAGAACAGATGATTAATTTTCAAAGCGGTTTCGAAATTTATGTTCTTGTTGTGGTCGTCGCCCAAGGATAGGTGACAGTATTGTTTTATGACTAAACGCAAGTAAACTCGCGTTAGGGTCCTAGGAAGGTTATAGACTAGGTCCAAGCATTACTAATAACCTAATTCCCTATAACCATTGGCTCTGATACCATCTTTTCTGTTACACCCCGACCACGGGAGACAACGAAACGTGGCGGAAATGTCGGGGAGTGTTGTAACAGAATTAATTGTTTCAAATCCATGGCAATTGAAGTTTCGTTTTATTAAACAAACAAGCGAGTTACATTGTCTTTAAACAAGAAATAAAGAGTACATAACAAAATTTAACTAGTTCTTGTCTCGTTTTAAGTCACTAAGGCACAGGTCCGCCTAAGTATGTCTTGATAAGTCCTATGCATCATCTCCTGAAAACACATGTGAAAATAGGTACGTCAGCATAAAAATGCCTGTGAGATACATAGGTTTTGAGAAAATAGGATTCATGACTTATGTTTGAGAAAATGTTTAGTCACGAACCTTGTAATTTGCTTTGTATTGTAAATCATTTGAAAAACGATAAGATCAGATGATATGTATAAATAAGAGAATAATGTAGGGTTAAATGAATAACCATGTAAGATGAGTTTGTATAAGATAAGTTGTTTGTAAATCAATGTCTTGTGAAAAGTATGTTATTTATATAAAATGTTATATGTCTCAAACTGAAATGATTTAAATAACGCTACGACATGTAATACCATACAATCACTTATATATAGGAAGTACCAGCGGCGTATCCACCATGCTTGTATCATATTACACACGCCTCGTTACTTAATCACTTACTCAAACCAAACTACCAAAGTAAAATGTTCATGTCTAATGTAAATCATGTAATGTGTATCCAAAATGTAAGCATGTGATAAATAACAAATGTACTAAGTATGATGAACAATGCAACAAATGGACATACATAGCATGTGAACTGTACTAAGTATGCAACAATAGACATACATAGCATGTGACGTGAAACAACTGTACTAAGTATGCAACAATAGACATACATAGCATGTGACGTGAAACAACTGTACTAAATATGCACAAAATGGGCGTACATAGCATGAAATGTAATGTAAAACAATGTACTAAGTATGCACACAATGGTCATACATAGCATAAAATGTAACGAAATCATGTACTATAAATGTACTAATGAACATAGGAAGTATATGATGTGAAAACAGGAAAGCATGAAAGTAACAAGTAGGCACATGTGTTCCACCCCAAAATGTTTGGAAAACAGTAAAAGAGGGGTCTATGTACTCACTTGAGATTGTTTAGTAGTCCTTGAGTAACAACCAAACAATGCTAGAGATCACGGATATCAAACGGCACCTAATATAGGTAACTATGTTAATAAACCGGACCTATATCGGAGGATCGGATAGAATGAGGGCTCGTAAACCAAATGAGTATGGGAACTCATGTAGTATGGTTTAACAAAGCCTACATACTAAATGAAACCTAGCCTAAGTGCTTTCGACCCATCGCGACCCATTAAGGTAGCTTATGCTACTTTAACGCGTCGTGCGCGCAAAAGCACACTCGAGACGTCTAACTAGCCCTATGACAAGTGTTATATGCCTAAACATGTTACATAATCAGTTATGTGACAAAAGTTTAGGTTACATATGCTTAATTACCAATTATACATGAAAAGGGTATTCTGGTAATTTACCTAAGGTATATAAACTACCTATCATACAACTACTCAAACGATGTGACCATAGGGTATAACCTCGGAAGGTTATTCCGTATATGCTATGGTCCTAAAGTATTTGGTCGGATCCTAATGATCGACCAAATGGGTCGGGTTCGAAAGCATAAACGATTGGTTAGATCGCTTACCCTTACGACCCTAGACAAGCACAAAACTAAAAGTGACGAGCTAAGCATGTTGAAACATGCTTAACTAAACAAGTTTTGGTATCAAAACAAACGGTTTTGATACCTAAGAGTAGTTTGGTTACAAAATACGCAAGAATACGTATTCTGGCCGAAACTACGGCTCGTCACTGAGCCTAGATAACGTGGTAATCAGTAGGTATAGTCACTAGGGACTATGACCATCGTGATTACGCTCACGTTATTAAGTTCAAACGAACTTCGCATTGACCATAAACTGGTCAATGCAGAAAGTCAAACAAAGTTTGACTCTCGGACTCGAAAAGCAATAAAAGAACGAAGGAACACTTACAAAGGGTCCCCGAATGCTAATCTCGATCCAAGTAGCTTAGGTATGAAACAAAGGTTTCAACTTAGAGCTTCTCAAATCAAGATTCTAGTGGGTTTTGCAATGGCATAGGGGGGGGGGGGTATTTATAGGATTCGTAAAGCCGTTAAGATCGTTCCTCGTTAACCGTGCTTCAATCTCAACCCTCCACCTTAAAACCCTGGTTTTTGAAAACCATTAGAGCCCAAGGTATTGCCCCAAAACCATGTGCAAGGTGAAATGGACCAGATTCAAAGTTTCTGCAAGTTTTCTGCTGTCTGGGGACTGCTTGTGCACCGCAACACTCAGAGTGTTGAGGTGCGCAAGGACCTAATTTCACAGATTTACACTTTTGGTCCCTGCTAGTGTTTTGAGCTATTTCCGACATGTTTAAGGCTCGTTAACCCCATTTCAAAGCTCTAAAATGAAGTTAAAGTATAGGGAACTTAAAATGTGCTCAAAAATATCTCGGGTGTCGGTTCGTTTGGCCGTACGATTGTCACGGCCCCCGACCCGGTTTGACCCGTTTCAGGAGCCGCGGGACAGAAATCCTGCGGTATTTAATTAATTGAGTTTTACAGCGGAAGTTTTCATCAGGATCTTTTTAAAATGTAAATATTTCCCGATTATTTTATTTCACAATGCGGGATAAAACCCGGTAATTTACAATCTTGAGATTTCACGAAGAAATCTTTTATTTTACAAAACATGTTTCTTTATTTTATATTGAGCCACTTCTTTGAGCTTGTAGTGCTATATGGCACTTTTCCTGGTTCATAACAGGTCACCTGAAACATGTTTGAAAAAGGTTTTGTCAGCGGGAAATACTGAGTGAATCATTCTATTTTGCATAATGATGCATAGTTATTAATTACAGCATAAGAGCGATTACAATGGCTTCTATCTTATCTTTATCTGGCACTGTCACAATGGTGACATGTCACAATGGTGACGATGGTCATACCACTATTTAGATCAATGAACCTAAATAGTGACGATTATCCCTGTAGGTCAATGAATCTAACAGTGATTATCCCGAGTAGGTCAATGAACCTAACTGGGAGAAAATTAGTAATGTGCACAATACCCCATTAACGACTAATGACAAAGCATCACCCTAATGTGGGCAGCACTTAAACACCCGTTGAGTACATTGATCGATCGGAAAATGAATCGTAGCAGCGATCGTGCTAATACCCTGATTGCGGCGTCGATTAGTGAACCGTGTGTGTTAATTGTGATAATCAGAGCATAACTCAGCGTATTTTTCGAATTTCTTCGTCGTTCTGAAGCCAGAATTCAAGTCCCAATCTCCTGTATTTATAGCCGAATTTTGACCCTGAGGCGGCCCGCGTGAGAATTAAGCAAACCTGAGGCGGGCCGCGTGAGACCTATTTTTAGGCATAGGGTTGCCACGTGTGGGACTAGCTCAGCTGAGTCGACGGTTTCTGAAAATTCGAATTGGACAGCTTTTTATGTGGATAAACATAACTAGGAAATACCCCCCCCTGAGTTTTAGGGGCCCTGATCCTGATTCTGATTATTCTGAAAATTTTAGGGTTTGCACAGAATCACTTGGGTGTCTCAATTAGGGTTTCCTATTGGTCAAATTAATTTAATAATTATGACTTTTGATGAGAGTCGTTACATTCTCCCCAACTTAATAAAAATCTCGTCCTCGAGATTTACTGGAATAAATGAGGATACTTTCTCTTCATTTCTGATTCCAGCTCCCAAGTGTATTCAGGTCCTCTTTTTTTTTTTTTTGAAATTTTGACTAAAACGAGTCGTTTATGTTTGAGAAACTTGATCTTTCTATCCTCAACATTGAAGTAGTTTCTCAACAAATTTCAGCTTTTCGTTACCTTTATTTCTTGAAGAGGTACTACCAAAGATTCGTCTGATAGGTATTTCTTGAAATTGGATACATGAAATACATCATGTAACTAACTTTTCTGGTAGTTGTAAACTATAAGCAACTGGTCTTATACGTTGGATCACTGAAATGGTCCTACGTATCTTTGGACTTAGTCTTCCTTTCTTACCAAATCTACCAACTCCTTTCCAAGGATATACTTTTAATAGCATTTTGTCTCCAACTCGAACTCCAACGGCTTTCGTTTATTATCTGTATAATTCTTCTGGCGATCTATATTTTGTCTTCAACCTTTTCTTCGTGATACTGAATATCACAGTTGTAATCACTTAGGATTTTCATCCATCTCCTTTGCCTCATGTTTAATTCTTTTTTGCCCAAAAATATATATCTTAAATTCTTATAATCCGTATAGATAGTACCCTTACTTCCATACAGATAATGTCTCCAAATCTTAAGGGTAAAAATTATAACTCCTAATTCTAATTTATGTGTTATATAGTTCTCTTCGTGCTTTTTCAACTGTCTTGATGCATACGCAATTTCCTTTTTGCGTTGCATTAACACACACTCAGATCCTAACTTTGAAACATTATAATATACTTCAAAATCTTCAGTTCCTTCTGGTAAAGCTATTTTGGAAAAATCCTTAATAAACTACCTGTAGTATCCGGCTAAACCTACAAAACTCCTAATTTCCATTGCTGATTGCGGAATCTTCCATTTGGTAATTACTGCTATCTTAGCAGGATCTACGTGAATACCTTCATGATTTACCATATGACTTAAAATTATACTTCTGATAGCCAAAATTCATACTTCTAAAATTTGGCGTAAAGCTTTTCTTTTCTTAACAGAGTTAAGAGTATATGCAAATACTGACCATGTTCGTCCTGACTTTTTGAATAATTAAGTATATTATCTATGAAGATAATTTATTCATATACGGTTTACAGATCCTATTCATCATGTCCATGAATGCTGCAGGTGCATTCGTTAATCCAAAGGGCATGACTGTAAACTTATAATGACCATACCTAGTTCTGAAAACAGTTTTAGGTATGTCTTTCTCTTGTACTTTCAATTGATGATATCCGAAATATAAGTTGATCTTAAAAAAAATTATCTAGTTCCCTGTATTTGATCAAAATAGATCATCATTTCTAGATAATGGGTAACTTTATTCAATTTCCTATAATCAATACATATTCTTATTGAATCATCCTTTTTCTTAACAACCAATACTGTGCTAACTGATAAGGTTCCCTGGCTTATTGGTGAAATTCCTGGAATTAGATGAATTCTAAATTCTATCTCCCTATCTGGTGGTAATCCAGGTAAATTTTCTGGAAATACATCTGGGTATTCTGAAATTACAGAAATTTCCTTAATTTCTTTATCTTTAGTATTAATGATTACTGAAATCATATATACTATTCCTTGCTTTCGTTCATAACTAACAACTTTCATTAGATATGAACTTTATGGGTTTACATGGCTTGTAATCATTATTATTTCTCCGGTAGGTGCCTGAATTTTTATAAAATTCTGATCACAGATAATTCGAGCATGATTGTTTACTAACCAATCCTAACATCAAATTTAACTAATTTCATAGATAATGGGGTTGCAGAAAATTTATGACTTAAAAGTTTTATTTCTACGTTTTGCAGAACCTTATTTATTTTAACTGAATTCCCATCTGCCGTTTCTATTGTAGAAATTTGCCTAATGCTGGTTAACGGTAAGTTAAGAGTTTGGCAGAATGAAGTATTTATAAAACTTTGGTTTGTACCAGAGTCCAATAATACTTCTGCGTAAACATTATGAACTAAGAACGTACCGGCTATCATATCTGGAATCATCTCTGCTTCCTTAGCAGTCAGTTGGAAGGCTCTTACATTCCTTTTTGCTCCTTCTGCAGGTTTGGCTTTATTATCAGATGATTTGTTCAGTTTTGGACAATCTGGCCTAAGATGTCCAGCTTCTCCACAGTTGTAACAGACTGAAAATTTCTTCCTCCTGCAGTCTTCTTCTTGATGCCCCGGAATTTTGCAAAAATTGCAATATCCTTTGCATCTTCCAAAATGCTTCCTTTTGCAAAAATTGCAAAATAGACTAGTGGTAGATTGCCCATTCTCTCTTTTCTTGAAATTGTTATGGTTACCCGAACGGAATTCTTGGGTAATCTTTTGGGCTACTTCCTTCCTTCTATTTTCTTCTCTTGTCCGTACTAGTTCGTCAGTCAGAGTATTGGCTAATTCCACCGCATCATCAATCGTGCGAGGTTTCGCAGCCTTGACGATATTACGGATTTCGGAAATCAATCCCCAAATATAACGAGAAATAAGTACCGGCTCTGGCGAAGCCAGGGTTGGTACCACTCGAGCATATTCGAAGAATGTCGTAGTATACCCTCGACAATCTACATCCACCATCCGATGGGTTAGAAACTTATTTGCCATTTGATCTTTTTCATATTCAGGACAGAATTTTCTTTCTACAAGACTCTTAAATTCTTCCCAATTCATAGCATATGCCATCCTTCTTCCTTTTGCTTGTAACACCGTATTCCACCATTCTAGCGCCACTTCTTTGAAAAGATTTGACGCATACATGACCTGATCATCCTGAGCACATTTACTTATGGCAATTACTACCTCGGTTTTCTCTAACCAACGCAGTGCCGCAGTCGCTCCTTCATTGCCTACAAACTCAGTGGGTTTACAAGCAAGAAATTCTTTGTAAGTGCAACCAGGTGTTGCAACTTTCCTTTTCTTAGGGAGCGGAGCTTGCCGTGGTTCATTATCATGATTAACATGATTATTGCCTCTGTTTACGCTATTACTGAAATTATCTTCAGAAATACGTTTACTAGGAACAATTTGTTGCGGTTCGATTGGATTTTTAATAGCAGCAACGATTGATGGAATTGCATTGGCTATCCCTTGAGCAACTATTCCTGGAATAGCGTTGGCTATCCCTTGAGCAACAATATTTTCTATATCTTGCCTAGTCACATATTGATCCCCCGGTTGTTGCTCCGGTTGATTAACCTCATTAACTGGTTCATTATTAGCGTTTTCCATCTGATAACTAATTTATAGATATATAATTAGTATAAAGGAAATAATCCAATGTCACAATTTAATTGCACATAATCATGTAAACAAATATACAACCAGAATTGTAATTTTTTTTTTATATTTCGTTTGTTGTATAGATTATATCATGCTTCTATATACAACCGTTTTATTATTTACTTTACACAAACTGATTTTACTATTACTATTACACAATCATAGTTTCATAATCCCCTATCCTTTGTCAGATGATATTCTAGTAACGGCGTTCCTTCTCATCGTATTTCCAGGAGATCTGTCCAAAAATCTCTTGAATCCTATTCCCAGCATCCATTTCGTCAAAATGACGAAGTTCAGTCACATTCTCGTTACTCATTGGTGGATTTGGTAAAGGTTCTGGTTTGAATTTAGGAAAAAGCTTATAAGGATGGTTTTGTAACAGTATTTCATTATTCACCCATTCGTCTATTTGCCATTGGATTGAAGGGTTTGGAATAACTGGTTCTAAGTTCATTGGTAGTTGTGTTTCAAGAGAATGAATAAAATCATTTTCATTAATAGGCTCAATAGTATCATCGTTTGCCATTATAAAATCTAGTTCTTCTTGAGATGGTAACCCCTCAATTTGCCTAGAGCTTTCCCCAATTTCCATTTTCTTAGGCTTAGGTTTCTTGAGAGGTGAAACATTGAATTCTATAGGTTCTTCTATGTCTGGAATATACTTATTGAAATCTCTGGAAACTTCTATTCTTACTGGATAGAGATTTAATTTCTGAAGGGCTTCCGACAAATCACTCATGCTGTTTATGCAAAATACACACAATTACTAAGTTAAAAAACATATAGAAAACCTTTTAATATTATTTCATACTGGTTAACTACCAAAATAACTGAAAATTAAAACACACTAGGTTTTATTTGTAAATTTATTTATAAGGTTTCTAGACTATAAATAATAAAAGTGCTAAAACTTTGAGTCAAATTATTTAAAGATTTATATTTACTACTACAGTAGCTAACATATAAATATCTGCCCATACTATTCAAAATTAGTTAGATAATAAAACATATAAAAAAAATAGCAATTTATTAAGTATTTTGAAATACTTAATTGGCTTAAATCAGTGGCTCGATAAGTGGCTCTGATACCACCTTTTTCTGTCACGGCCCCTGACCCGGTTTGACCCGTTTCAGGAGCCGCGGGACAGAAATCCTGCGGTATTTAATTAATTGAGTTTTACAGCGGAAGTTTTCATCAGGATCTTTTTAAAATGTAAATATTTCCCGATTATTTTATTTCACAATGCGGGATAAAACCCGGTAATTTACAATCTTGAGATTTCACGAAGAAATCTTTTATTTTACAAAACATGTTTCTTTATTTTATACTGAGCCACTTCTTTGAGCTTGTAGTGCTATATGGCACTTTTCCTGGTTCATAACAGGTCACCTGAAACATGTTTGAAAAAGGTTTTGTCAGCGGGAAATACTGAGTGAATCATTCTATTTTGCATAATGATGCATAGTTATTAATTACAGCATAAGAGCGATTACAATGGCTTCTATCTTATCTTTATCTGGCACTGTCACAATGGTGACATGTCACAATGGTGACGATGGTCATACCACTATTTAGATCAATGAACCTAAATAGTGACGATTATCCCTGTAGGTCAATGAATCTAACAGTGATTATCCCGAGTAGGTCAATGAACCTAACTGGGAGAAAATTAGTAATGTGCACAATACCCCATTAACCAGTAATTCAAGATATCCATGACTTAGTCCCTGTAATTATAACCTTGAAAATAATTTGAGGTATTGTAAAATAGTTGATAAAAAGAGAATGACTCACATTGCAGATTTATACGGGCAGAGTTTAGCCTACTGATTAGCCTTTTTACCCTAAATTTAATAACAGGCACACAATTCGGGGTTAGTAATCAATACAGCCTTTACGATAACTCACGAGATCAACCATCACAACGAGTGACAAAGTGCTATGCTTAACATCTGTCGAATTAACGACTAATGACAAAGTATCACCCTAATGTGGGCAACACTTAAACACCCGTTGAGTACATTGATCGATCGAAAAATGAATCGTAGCAGCGATCGTGCTAATACCCTGATTGCGGCGTCGATTAGTGAACCGTGTGTGTTAATTGTGATAATCAGAGCATAACTCAGCGTATTTTTCGAATTTCTTCGTCGTTCTGAAGCCAGAATTCAAGTCCCAATCTCCTGTATTTATAGCCGAATTTTCACCCTGAGGCGGCCCGCGTGAGAATTAAGCAAACCTGAGGCGGGCCGCGTGAGACCTATTTTTAGGCATAGGGTTGCCACGTGTAGGACTAGCTCAGCTGAGTCGACGGTTTCTGAAAATTCGAATTGGACAGCTTTTTTATGTGGATAAACATAACTAGGAAATACCCCCCCTGAGTTTTAGGGGCCCTGATCCTGATTCTTATTATTCTGAAAATTTTAGGGTTTGCGCAGAATCACTTGGGTGTCTCAATTAGGGTTTCCTATTGGTTAAATTAATTTAATAATTATGACTTTTTATGAGAGTCGTTACAACGATCGCGATGTTCGGTTAATTACGACGAAATGCGCATAAGCGCGAAAAACGATCCAAATGACGCGACGAATGGATTTTTCTTATGCCAAACACTAAAATAAAATATTTTAGTGCTTACATAAATTTTTGGATGTCCGGATGTATTCAGAACGTAAGTTATGCGCAGAAATGCAAACTTATGCACTTTTTGACGCTTTTAGTCCCTGAATGACCCAAAAGTTTATTTTAGCACACCGAACACCTCAAAACCTATTTCTAAGCTATGTAAAGGATATTTATGGTATGTTTAACTTATGGTCATGTTCCGGAATGTCTGTTACAGTTTAAATTGGCATACTTTCGCAGTTTGTCAAATTTAGTCCCTGTAAGCGAATTAACTTGATTTCGGCATACCAAACCAACCAAAACTTATTTCTAAGTTATGTAAAGGTTATTTAAGGTATGTTAAGCCTATGTCATTGTTCCGGAGTGTTTGTTGCATTAAACTGGTTATATTTACGCATCAGTGCGCGTATAACCCTCCAGAAAGCGATTTAAAGCTTGAAATCGAACAAGAGTTGATATGTGCAAACGATACACATATTTTTACAAATCCCAAGAATGAAATACAATATTCCATTGGTTTGGCATTTGTTTGATGGTTGAAGTGACACAGGTGTCACAGATAGTGGGTTTATTTCTATTTGAGCTTGTAGTACTTGTATAGCCTAAACCCTCTCCTTTGTTCTTTGGTGTGGACTCAATAAAATTTATGAATTCTTTAGCCTGTTGAAAACCTCTTACATTGATTTCTTTGTCATTGATTTTCTTGTAATGATCTTTTCTTTCATTTTCATAAAACTCAATTTTTGCTTTTTTATCTAAACTGTCCTCTATAAGATGTTGGTTTTCAAGAATGATTTTATTCAAAGTCCTTTGCAACTCATCAGATTTTCTAATATCTGATTTATGTTTTTCTTGCAGATTTAGAAAATCTGACATGAGCTTGTTTAGCTTGTTTTCAAGATCAAGATTGTCTAAATTTACCTTTTGTTCTGAAGTTTCTGGTAGTCCTTCAGAGAGTGCCATGAGGCAGAAATTTGCCAATTCTTCTTCTTCATCATCAGAAGAATCATCAGATAACCATGTATCTGTTCCAGCAATTAAGCTTACTTGTTGCTGCTTCTTTGCTTCTTCAAGCTTTTTCTCATAATAGGCAACATCCTTCAGCTTTTTGGTCTTGCATTCTGATGCATAATGACCTCTCTGCTTGCACTTGTAACACACAACTTCAGCCTTCCCTTTATCCTTAGATCTAAACTCTTCTTTAGATCTTCCATCCATCCTTCCTTTGTCATTCCTCTGGTATCTCTGGTTACCTCCCCTCAACCTCTGCTCAAATGTTTTGGTGAGCAGTGCTATTGCTTCAGCAAAAGCTGAAAAGTCTGATGATGCATCAGAAGTTTCAAGATTTTGACTGTTTGAAGGTTGTGGATCATTTGTTGTTGTTGATCTTTGTGAGTTGGAGATTAGAGCTAAAGATCCCCCTCTTTGAATAGTTTCTTCAAAAATTTCTTCCTCTCTGGGGATCAAGATGCTGTATAAGTCATGAAGACTCATGTTTCCTAGTTCTAAAGTTGATGATAAAGTCATGGTGAGACTTCCCCATTCTCTAGGAAGGGCATCAAGAAATTTTATGTTTCTTTCATCGTTTGATTTTGTTATACCAAATTTCTTTAGCTCGTTTAAAAGTTTAGTAAATCTTTGATATGTATCATTTAATCTTTCATTTGGCAAACTTTTAAACCTTTCATAAGATGAGACATTATTTGTTCTTTTGTTTCTTCTCATCATTTCTCCTCATTCACAAAGGTTTTCCAACTGATCCCATATTTCCTTAGCTGATGCACATGCATCAACTTGTGAAAATATGTCATTGGGGATGGCCATTATTAAAAGTGACTTTGCCCTTTCATCCCCAGCCACCTTTTCCTTGTCTTCCTCACTCCAAAGTATTTCACTTTTGGGAGCTCGGGAGGCAGGGATAGCAGGTGATTGGTCAGTTGCTGGAATAGCAGGTATTTCAGTCATTGGTATATGTGGACCCCTTTCAATGGATTGAAACAGAGCTCGGTCATGACCATTAAGGAAATTGACCCTCCTGATTTTCCACTGGGGGTATTCCTCTCTGACCAGAGTCGGAGGTTTAGACATAGAACCAATGTTAAAAGCATTATTCCAGGATTGAAAGCTGGCCATATTTAGAGAAAAGAAGTTGAGCGATTGATCGTTTGAAAATAGTTTATTCAATCTGCTCTGATACCAAATGTTGGACCCAGTACAGGCTCAAAACAACTTCTTTTCACGTAATATGGCAAGTGATTTCAGTAGATGTGAAAAAGATGTGCGGAAATGGAAATCAGACTTTCAAGAAACAAGACCTACAGAATTATCAAGTTTATATCACTTTGAAACAAAATGGTTTACAAGGTGATTGAAAGATTATTATCTAATACAAACGAATCTTGAATTCTGTGGGGGAGAGAGCAATGGAGTTTAGGTGTATGTGTGAATGCTAAGCTTCAAACTCACTTTGCTTCTCCTGGTTTAGCCTTCTATTTATAGACGGCTTGTATGAATAAACAATAGTTTATTCATACAATAATTCCTGCAAAAAGTAGCCAATTGACATATTCATTGATTCCAACGTTCAAGTTGCCTTTTTCATCATGATATCATTTAATGTCAACTTGCTTCGGTAAGTGTGGCAGAACAGAGCCAATTTCAGACAAGTGGGTTGTTTCATCAGAAATTCTGATAAACCACTTCATCAGAAATTCTGATGAACAAATCATCAGAAAATCCTTGATGATCAGAATCGTCAGATACTGATGATATTTCATCAGAAATATCATCAGATCCATCAGAAATGACCTTTTCTGATAATCTAATTCAGCTCTTGATCAACTTGTAATTCTTTGAAGTAGATGCTGTGCTTTCCAGTTGTCCCATCTGATCTTCTTTTTCTAGTTCGTGATCTTCAGGACAGTGATCTCTTCATAGATACAGTTGATTGTGTTTTTCTTCAATACTTACACTTAAAGTTTCCTAACACTAATTTTATTTTTAAAGATAACAAGATCTATTAAATATGTTAGAAAGTTACTACATATTTTTACAAAACATTCAAGTTCATGAGTTTATGATTTAGGGTTGTTTTTGTCAAGATAGTGATTAAAGATTTTATATTGTTGATTGATGATTGTTGATTGAAATTTTGAAAAGAAAATGATACGCTTGTAAGCGTGGACACCTCCAGTTACAGAGGAAACTCTGGCGAAATTTTTTCCAGAAATATAACACTTAGAAATATTTTTCTAAACAAATGTTTACAAAATATATTTTTAACTTTGTTTTCAAAATAAACTTCGCCATGATTTTTATTTCAAAAATTACAAGGTATCGGAGGTGGATTTTCGTAAATAAAACTTGTTAAATTTATATTTAGAATATATATTTCATAATGAAACGCTTGTGTGATCATGTGATTATTTTGTGAACTACATATATTATTTTTAGGGCAAAAATAATATAACTGGAGTATATTATGAAATCACGACTCCAAAATAATACTAACGCTATCACAAATAAATATTTAAGTTATATAAGTATCGTAATATAACACGAACTTTAAAAATGTAACTTATGTATTTTCGGAAAATCCTCTTAAATGGGTATTTTGATAAAGTATTATTTTGGAAATGGTATGAAGTAAAATATAATATTTTTGGGAAAAATATGTATATTTTGGAGTTAGAATATTTTAGACAAAGTAATTAAAATATATTTTCAAGTGAGACTTAGAAATATATTTTCGGAATTATAAAACACACATGTATTAAAACCCCCATCCTTGGGAAGGAATATATTTATTAAATATATAAGAAGTGTGAACAGGGAATAGTTACCTAACTATTTCTCTAATAAAACGTTAAACCCTAAGCCAATGCACGACCATCCGTCTAATAGAAGTTAGTACGTGTAGGTCGTCACGCAGTAGGTTGATTTGGGATTGACTATTTCGAGACGCACTTCAGTGAGTTCATGTCCCCCTTTTCTCTTAACTGTTTTCAGTTTTTATACTTCGGGGGTGGAATACATGTTACAGTAATTACGGATACTTTTATACATGGTATGGTTAGCTTAAGGAGGGTTTACTACTTAGATCATATGAGTGGGTAGGCTGGAACTAGAGGCAATTAATCCTCCTTGTAGGACCGAGGGTCATTAGCGGTAGATCTATCTGGGTGTAGCGAGCCCAACTCCAGGCCCACTGTACGGACCTTGGGGTGACTTTGAGCCCGACGCAAAAATCTGCTAGGTTTGAGTCTTCCTACAGCACTTCACACATATCATTGGATTTGCAACCCAATGGTGATCTCTTTTTCCTTATTTGCTACATACCAGGGATTTTTCATACATACAAACATATTACAAAGGTTTACATATTCACTTTTACATGAACTCGCTCAACTTTTTGTTGATTTTTCAACTTACATGTATTTCAGGAAATTAGAGGATCTGGCAGTGTATGCACTGTCGTCACGCTGCGTAGGAATAATGGTGTCATCCAAGTTTAGGAATTGTGATCTTTGCCTGGACGTGTCACACCCCAACCGATGGCGGAATCGTCGGGGCGTGGCACTGAGCGAAACAGATTGTCCAGAAATTTCCATAACAATTATTAATACTATTCAATTTAAATAATACGTCCCATACCGTATCTTAAACAGTAAAATAATTATTACAGACAAAAAAACCAGGCAAATATTCTGTTCCGACAACTCAGATTTAAAATAAACAGCAATTGTTTATCTGCTTCTAGAGACCCCTGATTCGTTATCTACAGACAACTATTTGTTGGGCTCTAAAGCTTTATTCTAGCTTCAAATTCCTACCACATGTGCATCCTAAGCACCTGTCACATACGTTTAAAATAAAGTCAATACATATAATGTAAAGGTGAGCATACAAGTTTGATAATAGCATATAAAGTTTGAATTCGTTTACGCATAACCAGCACGTACACATAGTGAAATGAAGCACGTTAGTTATCGACATAGATCCATCGATACCAATGACTGCGGGTTGACTGCCAGAGGCAGTTCGCAATACATGATTACCACCGTAATCCATGCAAGTAATGATCCTTAACAACCCCCGCGAACGGGTGCTGAGTCCAAACTATAGTACTATCGTTGCTAAGGCAGGTAGACAGCATTCCATGTGTAAACATAACAAACAAGCATTCATAAGGCACGTATAACATGCATTAACGGTTAGCGATCAAATAGTATTGAGTAGTGTGATTGTTGTAGTTTGAATATTCGTAACGTATGTAACACCCAAAAGTGCTTAAAGCAAAAAGGGATCGAGTATACTCACAGCGATTTATGGATTGAAGGGAGCGCTTAGCGAGTAAGATTAGCCTGAATAGATTTGGTAGCATAACGATAAGTGAAACGTAAAACGGAAAACAAGTGTTGGAGAGTCGGACAGCTGGTCGATCAGACGGTAGTTCGATCGGACAGCTGACCGTTCGGCTGACAGTCCGTTCGGTCCGCTGTCCGGTCGGTTGGTAGGCCGATCAGATGGTTGTTCGAGTGGATTGTTTCTTCCTATAAGAAGTATGTGTTTGTGTATGATGGCTTGACTTTTGAAGTTTTCGTTGTAGTATTTGAAAACTTTGAAGTATCTTTACCTTTCAGGTCGGTCGATCGAACGGTCGTTCGATCGGCCGGCTGTCCGATCGGTTAGGTACTTCAGTAAATAGGTTCTCAGCAGGATGTCACCTGATCGGACGGCTGTTCGATCGGGTGGCACTCCAAACGTGTTGAACATGTTGAAAACCGACTAAGTGTTGAAGCATAGTATCTCATGATCCGAAGAGTAATTCAATCGGACGTTAGTCCGATCGAACAGCAGTTCGTTCAATACTCTCTTCAATGAACTGCTCAAGTGTGGGGCCATGTGCTAGCCGATCGGCTGGCCTGGTCGATCGGCTGGTTGTCTGATCGGCTGGCTGTCCGTTCGGACAGCAGTCCGATCAGTCAGCATTCTGACCTGGTCAGCCTATTCGTCTAACACTTGGTTGTTCTGGTTTGTTTGTCGATATATCGAGGTATTTTGGCAACGAGTCGAGCCATAGAACCCTCGTTCTTATTTGTTTCCCCTGCTCGGGCAGGAATCACCCAAACCCGACCGGTGAACTGTTTGGAACGGAGTTTAACGTTAACCCGTAACCGGTTAACCTCGTGGGTAGAATCCGGACCTTGAGCCATACAACCCCCGAAGTGACTTGTAAATCGGCACAAGCCCCGTTTCTACCGGTTTGAAGGCATTGAGTGTAAAAGAGTTGAAAAACCATCTTTCAATCATTTTTCACCATGTATATGTTTAGATCTACTAAGGATCTTTGTTTGTTTATGTGGAAATCGGTTAGATCCAAGCTATTCTTGGTGGATTGAAGCCAAATCATGGAGTTCTTCAAGAATCCATGATGACATCATCCTAGAACACTTGATTCTAGGTGATTTCACGGTTAAAAGTTAAGATTTGAAAGATAGAAAGGTGTAGGAGTGTGTATAGATCAAGAAAGTACAAGATTTAGGACGAAATCTTACCAGAATCGAGAGGAATCTGCAAAAAGGTGAGCTGAGCGTGCCGGTCGGTCAGAGGTTTCCAAAAGTGGAAAGAATGACAATGACAGGGGTATTTATAGGATGCCAAAAGGGGTAAGTGCTGGCCAATCGGCCAGGCAACTCGATCGGACAGCCTGTCCGATCGGACAGCAGTCCGTTCGGCTGGCTGTTCGATCGGCTGGAAGCCTGATCGATCAGTCGCACGTTTCGAGTGTTTCGCGCGTCGATTTTTGATATTTCGATTTCGATTGCGAGCGGTATGGTACGATAGGGTTTCCTATTCAAATTACTTTCAGTCCCAAATACTCACATCTCGCATAATCTATTTTCCACCAGCTATCATCGTTCGTTCATGATTCGTGTTCGATTGCATTTTGAGTTAGACTTCGAGTTTCGATTGAGTTCGCTTGATTATCACAACACAACATAATTAAACATGCACAGGTAACACGTAAGGCATACACACACGTATAATAACAAGTAAAAATACGTAGCTCGAGTTGCAATTTGATGTCGATTCGATTAACATAGCTTGATTATTGATTAGTTAACTTTATCGCATTGTTACTTTCTGCAATTCACAGTCGTAGATCGATTGGATAGCGATTAACATACGACGATTCTTGCATTTAACGACACTTACTCCACATAATACAAATAAAATAACATAATTCCTGTAAGTCAAGTTGCGCGAAATCGGTCGTTGACTTTGACCCTGACTTTGACTTTGACTAGTCAAAACACGGGGTGTTACAGCCTCCCCTTGTTTAGGGAATTTCGTCCCGAAATTAAGCTGGAAGCTGTTCAATGTCGTGATTCGCGTTTGAGAACTTTCTGTTCGGGCTGGTTTTGATTCCGAAACAATTGCGAACAGAACGTGTAACGTGCGGAATCCGTACATGAACGTGACCAAACACACAAGAACGTACTATAATCGGTGATTCTATAGATTGATATGAAATCGTACAAAGCACTAGAATCACAATGCTACTTTCTCTCTCTAGCTCCTGTCTTGAAACAACTGCGGGTACTTAGCCTTCATGTCGCTTTCGAGTTCCCAAGTGAACTCTGCGCCTCGTTTGCCTTCCCATCGGACTTTCACAATAGGAATGTGTGAGCGTCTGAGTTGGTTGGTTTGGCGATCCATGATTTCGACAGGCTTTTCCAAGAAGTGTAATGTTTCGTTCACTTGTAGATCATCTAGAGAAACGTGTAAGTCGTGGTTGGCTAGGCACTTTCGGAGGTTTGACACGTGGAAGGTCGGGTGGACATTACTCAGTTCCTCCGGTAGTTCGAGTCTGTAGGCGACTTTTCCGATCCTTTCCAGAATCTTAAAGTTCCAACATATCGAGGCGCGAGTTTTCCCTTCTTTCCGAATCGGACTACACCCTTCCAAGGTGACACCTTTAGGAGTACGTAGTCACCAACGTCAAATTCACGGGGCTTGCGCTTTTTATCGGCGTAGCTTTTCTGTCGATCCCGAGCTTTCACCAGGTTGTCTCGAATTTGGAAAATTTTGTCTGTCGTTTCTTGCAACAGCTCAGGACCGGTTAGTTGTGAATGACCGATCTCGTGCCATACAATAGTGTTGATGCACTTTGTGTGGACGCGACTCGGCTCGGTTCGACTCGGCCTTGAAGACTTGAAGACACGAAGATCAAGACAAAGCTACAGCCAAGGGGGAGTTTGTTGGTGCACTTGTGTCTGTACTTTGTCTGTATTTCGTCATGATACAAAACGATGTCTTATGTTAGTCTGGGTTACGTCTTAGTTTGTTGCAATGTGCGGTCAATGTAAGTTTGACCAAGTCAACCATCCTCCTGGTTTGACTTGGCCAAACAGTTAGCACATTGGTTGAAAGATGTTTGAGTCGAAGGATGGTCATCGAAGGATTGTTTAAATCCTTCGATGATGATGACCTCGAAAGATAGACCTCGAAGGATATCATCTTTAGTGGTCGACAGATGATCTTTCGATGGCTTTCTGGTCGACAGATGATCTGTCGATCAATCTGTGTGATCCTTCGACCAGACCTGCTGTGTCGGGTATAAATACCCATGTAGTGTGTTGTGTTCAAAAGGGGGTTGGACATAGGAGTCGACACAAGAGAAATAGAGAGAGCATTCTGTTGAGAGCACACACACACTTTGAGAGTTTATAGAACATATCTGTAAACATTGAGCTTGTAACCGGACCCTTCATTCGCATTAATACAAGTGGTGTTAATCGGTGAATCTTGTGTGGTGTGTTTGTGTTTGTGCTTGTTCTCGTATTTCATCTCGGTTGCATGCTAGCTTGGATTCCGCACTCGCTAGTGTGTTAGATACAACAAGGAAAAGGTTTAATCTCATCCTCGAGAGGGACCTACAAGTGGTATCAGAGCTTTGGCTCTTCTCCTTGTTAAAACCGAGAGTTTTCGGACTGTTTTTCGGGTTTAAAAGGTTTATTTGTTCTGAAAAACTTGTTAAAATAAGGTTTCGGTTTGTTGTCGGTTTGCAGAAATATTCATATTTCTGGGTTTGTTCTTCTTATCTTCAACCGATATTCATAGTGTTCTTAGTATTTTACACTTTTGATCTTAAAAGGATTAAATTTCAAAGTGTTTGTGTGTGGGGAGTTGTAAACTGATTAAAATATTCGGACCTTACCTGTTTTGGTGAAAACCTGCATGTTCAGACCTGAAAGATATGGTCTGAACATACTTTCTGCCGAAAGTTCTCACCAACCCATCAACTTTTCACCAACCTGTCACCCGTTGTCAACTGTGTCAGAACCGATCGAAAGATATCCTTCGAAGTCGAAAGATCATCTTTCGACCAAAGGAGGTTCGACAGATAGTCATCATTCGAGCATCCTTCGAAGTGTGAGACTTATCTTTCGTTCCAAGGAATATTTTCGAAACATACATCCTTCGGTCTTCTGCTCATTTTCGAAAGACTAGGATCCTTCGATTGGGAGGTCTTTCGAAGTCATCTTTCGTGGTTCATCTTTCGGTCTACAGTACATTTTCGAAGGATAAGGATCCTTCGTTGGAGAATCTTTCGAAAACATTGTTCGAAACTCAACAATGATCTTTCGAACCCTGTTGATCTTTCGAACAGGTGTTGATCTTTCGATCCTTTGTCTGTTTGTGTCTAACAAGTTTGTGTTTCAGGTCTTTCGATTCGTGATCCTTCGGCTGGTTGTTATCCTACGAAATTTTAACATAGTTTGTGAAAATTAAATTTTTAATAGGAGAAAACTTATTTTTCAAATCTAAAATCAATCTTCACTTAATATATTAATTTTTATAAAATGGGAACAAACGGTCAGTGGGATCCAAGCGCATGGACTCTAACTCCACAATCAGCAGCTTCGCAATCATCAGCTACGCAATCTGCGTCAGATTTCAACAAAGCATGGATGCAGGCTATTGTCCCACCTCAAGCAGCAATGATAACTGCAAATCAATGGGCATTGGTCACAAATCAAAGCAACAGCATTCAATCTATGATGCAGAACGACAGTGAGACTGGTACAAGCACGAAACCGCCAAAGCTAAATCATATCAATGATTGGGGATGGTGGAAAGAAAGGCTGAGAACTTACGTTCAGGGGCAAGGTCAAGATCTATGGATGTGCTTCTTCACCGCATTTGATAGTGATTTGGAAGTTGCAGGATCTAATCCAGAAACTTACAGCACTATGTCTGATGATGATAAGAAGAAATTTGAGTTAGAAAAGAAGGCATTCATGATTCTCACACAAGCTCTTCACAAAGACATTTACCACCAGTTTGTCTACTGCACGACTACTAAAAGCTTGTGGGATATGCTCACGTTACGTTGTGAAGGAAATGCTCAATCTAGAAAGATCAAGCAAGAATTACTGAAGAAAGAGTTTGAAGGCTTCACGTGTATGGAGAATGAGACTTTGGCAGAGCTATCTACAAGGTTCCATCACTTGTTGAGCGAGATGTTTGGTTTTAGAGTCACTGCCACTCCACAAGAAATGGTGAAGAGATTCGCTGATAGCTTACCAGCAAAATGGAGCAGTTATCTTGAGATTCTTAAAGAAAATGGTGTTCTAGACACAATCAACGTGTATGAGTTGATTCAAAAACTGGAGAACAAGGATGTAGAAGAAAAGCTGAAGGCAAAAAGAACACAAACTCCTCAAAATCCAGAAATGTACTTTGGGATTGCAGGAGGTATCAGTGGAGAAAGACCAGCTTCTCAACACGCGAAGCTTCAAACAGCTTTCGTCTCTAACACCGGACCTTCAACAACAGATCAGTTTGATCCTTCAGCTTACACGATGTTTTCTAGACCGAATGTGCAACCGAAAGCTCAGCAGCAACAACCGCAACAGCAAGGGTTTTATGGAAGCTCTTCAAACTTTCAAGCCACTTCCAATCCTAACACAGTCAGATTAGACAATTCCAACTTTTCCAAAGTCAGTGTCGAAGTAGCCAAGGAGCATATGGAGATGTTGAATACCTTGGTTAGTGCTTATAGTGGATTGATCGCAGGTCAGATTGGGAATGTCAATCTAACCAATGAAGATTATCAGCAAGTGGATAAAGAAGAGTTTGAAATGATGGATATAAAATGGGCTCTTGCTAGTGCAATTCGAAGAGCAAAGGAGTTTATGGAAAGGACGGGGAGAACCAACTTGGAAAGTAAGAAAGATACCAAGTATGGGTTCGACAAGCAAGCTGTAACGTGCTTTAACTGTGGTGAGCGGGGTCATTTCAAAAGGGAGTGCACAAGACCAGCTCAGCACGGAAACCAAAATCCTTTCAGAAATCAAGGCAACCAACAGAACCAGAACAGGAACAACGTTCGTACGTTGATACCTGTCAACAACCAAAGCCAAGCAGGGCCATCAAATGCCAACCGGGGGCTTGTGGTTCAAATAGATGAGGGTTGTGATTGGTCGCTTCAGCTTGGAGAAGGAGGAAATGGTGGAACAGCATGTTTTGCTGAAGTCGTAAGGGATTTAAAACACGCCAGTGGTGGAGAATCTTCCGCCAATGGTGGTGACTCTTCTGAGGATGAAGATTCTTCTGGTTATAATGGAAGCTCAGATGAAGAATCCTCCACTTCAGGGAATGATCATGTGGATCAAGCTTCTTACTCTTCGTCTTCTCTCCATTCAGCCTTTATGGCTAATGTCGACAGTTCACCAGGTCAGGTATGTGTCGATGAACCCACTGTAGCTAGTTGTGATAACTGTGATAGTTTGCGTGTTAAAAATGCTGATTTAGAAGCAAACATGTCTGAGTTGCAAGGCAAACATGATGCTTTACAAGCTAGTTTGTTTGACTTGCAAGACAAACATGTTTCATTGAATGATGAGTGTTGTGAATTGCAAAGCAAACACGAGGCTTTGCAAGAGAAAGTTGAAATCACATCCAAACACAATCAAGAATTGATTGTAGATTCTGCTAAAGCGACTGAAGCTAACGTGTTTTTAACCAGAAATGAAAAGGAATTTAAAGCAACAATTGCGTCATTAAGACATGATGTTTCAGAATTACAAAAGGCTGTTTTGCGAAAACAACATGCTAACAACAATCTTATTGACACAATTGAAAAGCAAATGGTAGAATTGGCAACAGCTCGATGTGAATGTGAAACAATCAAGCAGAAATTGGAAAGTTATTCCAATTCCCGCTATGTATTGGATCACATTATTGATGTTCAAAGGAAAAAGGGGGATAAGAAGTGTATGGGATTCAAATCATGTCCTCCCCCAATGAATCACAATTACTCCAAATTGCCTGATAACGAGGATATGCCCCGTTTTGAACCTACTGTGCCACTCAATCTAGATGATTTTGCAGCAGGCCTCGGGTTCACAACTGGTACATCATCCTCGGGTGAATCTGAAACTGAATCTGAATCTGAGATTGTGACAGATTCATCATGTGTTAAGGAACAGAGTCCTCCCATTATTGAGGATGCTGATTCTTCGGATGATGAATCTGAAGTGATTGTGAAACAACAGTCTAACTCGGTTACAACAGATATTCCAATCGAGAATCACATCCTGTGTGATCCACCAGTGAAACCGAGTAAGACTGATATGTCAAAACCAATGGAGTCCCTTGTATCAAGCAGTGAAGGGAATAACTTGTTGTACACGCTCAAAGGAGATGGCAAAATTTACTCTAACAAAGATTTTCCAATTAAAAATGTAAATCAAGATTTAATTGAGCAAATTTTTGAAGGATGTACTGACAAGTTTTTGGGAAACAAAAGTGGCAAAGTTACTGTCACTCAATGTGATCCAATTCCGTGTGAACAAATTAGAAAACAGTACGGAAACCAAAAACTACAAGCTGAGCGAAAACAACAAGTCAACTCCGGAAAGGGTAAGGGACAGGGAAAGAAGGCTCAGAACAAGAATGTTCAAGCACCTAAGGTTCAACAACAATGGGTGCAAAACAAAAGAGCTCCTGTTAAGAAACGAGAACCGAAAATGAACTTTGTTGGATCCACGGGTTCAGACAAACTTGAAACATTTCAGGATAAATCTAACCTTGATTTCATAAAACAAGTTAGAATTTTAAAACGAGATGAAAAGAATAATTACACCCAACAAACCAACGGATGTGATTTAGGTCCAAGCACGTCTAGATCACAAAGTTCATGGTCTGGTTCTTCGTCTGATCATCAACATGTTTCTCCGAGGTTTGTAGAGCGGAGAATGTGCTTTGAGTGTGGCACAATTGGGCATATTGTAAGATACTGCCCATACCTGCAAAAGTTGAAGCCAAAAACGAGTGCTTCCCAAGAAACCAATTACCAAAAACGATCATTTTCCCCGAAACAAGACCCACGTGTCTTGAAAGAAAGGGAAAAGAAGTTAAAACAAAAGAATCAAAAGGTAATTGAGAAGGCTTTAAAATCAGAGGTCAAAGAAGAAAAACCTGTTCAAGCAAAACCTAAAACTGTAAAACCAGTAAATGTTAAAACAATTAATGCAAATACTGGTAACGGACAAACAGCTTGGAAACAAAAACAGGTAATTCAGTCAGGGGGAGCACCTCAGGTTCTTTTTCCTAATCATCAAGTGATAGAAATCACTTACCTTGATGATCAAGGACGACCCAAGTCCACAAAGGCTTGGGTCCCTCTCTCCAACTAATTTTTGAGTGAGTGTGTAGGATATTCCAGGAGGAACTTTCGATAGTCGTAAGATTGTTGATAGTGGAGCATCCTTGCACAAAATAGGCAACAGAAGAAATTGCTGCCTTTGATGGAGAGAAAAAGTAAAGGGAAACAGAAATGTCTGTTGAAAGAGATTGAAAAGCTTCGACAAAATGAAAATCATTATCAAAATGTGAATGTTCAAGGCTTTGATCGGGTCACCGGGATAGATTCAAATCAAAATGTACGCACCTGCAGCACGTCTGAAGTTCAACAATCTACAAGATGAATGTGCAGTGTACATTTCTTCGTGGTGTGATTGAAGAAAATGTGTTTGTTGAACAAACCAACCAGGTGTGCGGACGCCTTGGCATGGGTTGAACAACCGCACACTACTTCTGAAAGAGAAAGACAAAGACCTTCGCTGGTGCAATGTGGAAGACCAGCCGGACCCAAAGGTTTCTGATCTTGTTGCTGTCAAGAGATGTCTAAGTAGCTACAAAGAATCGACTTTGAAATCCACAACGGGTGGATATCCAGTTTGGGAGAGCGCTCAGATTCCTTGCAATGCACGAAGCAGTTGCAGGATACGGTTTTAAATTTCTAATCTCTCCTATACTTGTCGATATTTAAGCTGCTTTGTGAATTATTATCTCGTTCAGCACTCTTTGACCAGACAATGCTGTCATGGTCCGCACCGCAAACCGACATGCCAACTGATTATTTCCAAAATTCGCTAAATCATTTCTGATTAAAACTTAATTTTGGTAAACGGCATTGAGGTAAAACATGAGTTAACCAACATCGGAAAATCATTTTTTGTAAATACCTTTGTGCTTTAAATTTATCTTAGTTTATTGATTTTAGGGGGAGTAAATCCAAAATCCTAAATCCAAACTTTGAAAATCCAAAAACATTAAAAATTTCAAAAACACAAAAACAATGGAAAAACAAAAATGAGTTTCCTGGCGAGCAAAAGAGAAAATGATAGTACATCAGTGGTCTGTCTAAACCTCTTTAAACCTTAAATGAAAAACGATAAGCAGCTCTATATAAGATGTATCGGTAGGCTCACAATCATTTTAAAGTGTGCAGGGTGATATAAACTTAAATCTGACTGAAGACTGGGTGGGAACCATTCATTGGCATATGGTCTTGGTACCGAAATTTCGTTTGAGAGATTGCCGAGGTTCTGAGATATTCGGTCTTTATGCTGCTTATCATCTGGGTATCATGGTTGTATCTTTTACCGAAAAATAACGGGGACGCAAGTCTAGATCTTCCATGATACTATACATACGTGTACATACTGCATACGACCTCAATAAGTGATAAACAATCACATGTCCCTCAAAATAAGTGATAAAATATCACAAATTCTTTCCGGGTGTCAAGTTCGTCTCTCTGCTGTACGAAAGTACTGACCTGTTCACGGACTTGCTCCTGTGCCCTCATGCATATGAAAATCAAGTTCCTCATAAATAAGTGATTCTATCACATAGGGCTTGTTTTCAAATCAAAATAAGTGAGAATCTCACATCATATACGGTCAAACAGATGATAATCGGTATACTCACCGGTAAGATGAACCCTCGTGCATACCTTGATACGGGAATGTGTCGTGATGTGGATGAACACCGGTCGGTAAGTATAAATTATACCTTAACGTATCCCCTCGCCATGATTACAAATGATAAGCTGAGCTTAAGTGGACAACAATACCGATAATTGTTATAGGATGCTTATCTTAATGTTAACTAAAAGAACAACAAGAGCGTTTTGGATATGACCGTACACTGATATGATTCTCTTACCCTCGAAACTCGCAAAAAGAATGTCTGTAAATATTTATTTTATGCATCTTTGTATATATTTATTTATTGTTTTCCATCTTTACATTTGAAAAAAAAAAAGAGAAAATTTCAAAAAGATTTTAGGTGTGTTTTAATATAAACTTTATAAAATCCAAAAAGATTTTGCTTCTAGTTTATTTTTGATTGACCGATGTTGGAACTCGAGTCTATCCTACCCAAAATCCTGATCGTAAGCTGGAAAAACAATTGCATTCTTCATAATCAGTCGAAGTTAACGAGTTTTGAAAGTTAAAGGATTAAAATGAATACTTTTCTAAACTTTCAAACTGTTGTCGGTTGGTGTTTGATTGAGATTTGATCTCATATGTGTTGTTAGTTTATGTGTTAACTATATTCCAAGCGGTTGTTCTCATTATGCGTTTAGCTTTCTTGCATGTGCAGATGCTAAAGGCGAGGAGAACATGTTCGATGAAAAGCTTTGGAATGAAGACACGAAGTGGAGGCACTCAAAGGATAAAATGAACGAGTTGCCGCTGTCCCTTCATCAACACCACAAGGATCTGAAGAATTGACAAGTCAAAAGATTCACGAGCATGACTCAATGGAGAGTTCAATCTAAGGGGGAGTTTATTGACACACTACCTAAGTTAAATGGGGAGTTTGTTGATACACTTTCTGCTTACGACGCGTGAAAACTTTGAAGATCCTCCGACATGAAAGACATAGAAGACGAACCATCACGAGTAGCGTCCAAGGGGGAGTTTGTTGATGCACTTTGTGTGGACGCGACTCGGCTCGGTTCGACTCGGCCTTGAAGACTTGAAGACACGAAGATCAAGACAAAGCTACAGCCAAGGGGGAGTTTGTTGGTGCACTTGTGTCTGTACTTTGTCTGTATTTCGTTATGATACAAAACGATGTCTTATGTTAGTCTGGGTTACGTCTTAGTTTGTTGCAATGTGCGGTCAATGTAAGTTTGACCAAGTCAACCATCCTCCTGGTTTGACTTGGCCAAACAGTTAGCACATTGGTTGAAAGATGTTTGAGTCGAAGGATGGTCATCGAAGGATTGTTTATATCCTTCGATGATGATGACCTCGAAAGATAGACCTCGAAGGATATCATCTTTAGTGGTCGACAGATGATCTTTCGATGGCTTTCTGGTCGACAGATGATCTGTCGATCAATCTGTGTGATCCTTCGACCAGACCTGCTGTGTCGGGTATAAATACCCATGTAGTGTGTTGTGTTCAAAAGGGGGTTGGACATAGGAGTCGACACAAGAGAAATAGAGAGAGCATTCTGTTGAGAGCACACACACACTTTGAGAGTTTATAGAACATATCTGTAAACATTGAGCTTGTAACCGGACCCTTCATTCGCATTAATACAAGTGGTGTTAATCGGTGAATCTTGTGTGGTGTGTTTGTGTTTGTGCTTGTTCTCGTATTTCATCTTGGTTGCATGCTAGCTTGGATTCCGCACTCGCTAGTGTGTTAGATACAACAAGGAAAAGGTTTAATCTCATCCTCGAGAGGGACCTACAAATAGGCGATCGACATCTTCTTCTATATAATGCCTCGAAAGGTGCCATTTGGATGCTAGAATGATGGCTGTTGTTATACGAGAACTCGACTAACGGCAGGTATTTATCCCAATTACCACCGAAGTTTAAGACACACGAACGGAGCATGTCCTCAAGAGTACGAATCGTTCTTTCAGTCTGACCGTCGGTTTGTGGGTGAAAAGCAGTACTTAGATTAAGCGTTGTACCGAGTGCTGTTTGAAACGTTTCCCACAGTCGTGAAGTAAACCGAGCATCACGATCAGAGATGATGTCTCGAGGCGTACCATGATTACAAATGATCTCGTCAGTGTAGATTCGGGCTAATCGTTCTACCTTGTAGTCTTCCCGTATCGGTAAGAAGTGAGCTGATTTAGTCAAACGGTCGACCACAACCCATATGCTGTCGTGACCTGATGACGTGTGTGGTAGCTTGGTTATAAAGTCCATGGCTATACTTTCCCACTTCCACATGGGAATAGGTGGTTGTTCAAGTAAGCCAGAGGGTCTTTGATGTTCAGCCTTGACTCTAGCATAAGTTAGGCATTTTCTTACGTAAAGAGCGATACCCCTTTTCATACCTGGCCATCAGTACTTATAACGAAGATCCTGGTACATTTTATCAGCACCGGGGTGAATAGAATACCGGGATTTATGGGCTTCGTCCATCAAGATCTATCGTAAATCGGTTCGTTTGGGATTCCAGATTCGATCCAGAAAGTGGAATATCCCGTTCGATTTGCTCACAAGCTGGGCTCCATCGCGGTAGATTCTTTCTTTCTTCAGAGTGCGTTCGTTAAAACATGCATGTTGAGCGTCGCGGATGAGTGTTTCGAGATTATGCTGGGCTTGAACATTACGAGTGCTAAGCAGGTAGCTCCGTCTGCTAAGTGCGTCGGCGACAACATTTGCCTTGCCTGGGTGATAATGAATCTCGCAGTCGTAATCGTTGAGAAGTTCTACCCATCGGCGTTGACGCATATTAAGTTCCTTCTGATTAAAGATGTGTTGTAGGCTCCTATGATCGGTGAAGATCGTACACTTAGTACCGTACAGGTAGTGTCGCCAAATCTTTAACGCAAAAACAACTGCGCCTAGCTCGAGATCATGGGTTGTATAGTTCTTCTCGTGGATTTTGAGCTGACGAGATGCGTAAGCTATGACCTTGTCCCGTTGCATGAGAACACAACCAAGACCAAGGTTGGAAGCATCACAATAGACAATGAAATCATTGTTTCCGTCGGGCAACGTGAGAACAGGTGCGTTGCAAAGCATGTGCTTGAGGGTTTGGAAAGCAGTCTCTTGTTTAGTTCCCCAAACAAAAGGCTTGTCTTTATGCGTGAGAGAGGTAAGCGGTACAGCGATCTTGGAGAATCCTTCGATAAATCGTCGATAATAGCCCGCTAGTCCGAGAAAAGAGCGGACTTCTGATGGATTCTTAGGCGTAACCCAGCTCTTAACTGCTTCAATCTTCGTAGGATCGACGTGAATACCCTGACTATTAACAATGTGACCCAGAAACTGAACTTCCTCTAACCAGAATTCGCACTTGGAGAACTTGGCATAGAGTTGGTTCCCCTGGAGTAACTCGAGAACCAAGCGTAGATGTTGCACGTGTTCGGTTTTCGATTTGGAATAGATCAAGACATCGTCGATGAATACGATGACGAAACAGTCGAGATATGGTTTACACACGCGATTCATAAGATCCATGAAAACCGCTGGTGCGTTGGTTAGACCAAAGGGCATAACAACGAATTCGTAATGGCCATAACGAGTACGAAACGCGGTTTTGGGTATATCATCCTCCTGAATACGTAGCTGGTGATATCCTGAACGTAGGTCGATCTTGGAGAAACACGTAGCGCCTTGTAGTTGATCAAACAAATCGTCGATGCGAGGTAGGGGATAGCGGTTCTTGATAGTTAACTTATTCAATTCCCGATAGTCGATGCACATCCTGAACGACCCGTCCTTCTTTTTTACGAAAAGGACTGGCGCGCCCCAAGGAGAGGTGCTCGGGCGAATGAAGCCTTTCTCGAGTAATTCCTGGAGTTGTGTCGAGAGTTCGCGCATTTCGGAAGGCGCGAGTCGGTAGGGAGCTTTGGCAATAGGGTTGGCTCCAGGAATGAGGTCGATACGAAAGTCGATATCACGACTTGGCGGTAGTCCGGGAAGATCCTCTGGAAAAACATTAGGAAATTCTCGAACCACAGGAACGTCTTTCACTTCCTTCTTCTCTTTCTTTTCCTTCTCCGCTACCACAATGTCAGCCAAGAAAGCCCTGTATTCCTTACGGAGATACTTGCTAGCTTGGACACATGAGATCAGCTTTAGACCCTTTGAAGTAGTATCACCGTATACACACAATAAGTCACCATTCGCGAGCGAGAATCGAATCATCTTGTCGAAGCATACAACTTCAGCACGGTTTTCTTGAAGAAAGTCTATGCCTACTATGACGTCAAAACTTCCGAGTTGCATCGGAATGAGGTCAATTGGGAAGATGTGATTGTTGAGCTCAAGAGTACAATCACGAAGAATAGAGTTAACGGCGACGGTTCTTCCGGTAGCGACTTCCACATCGAATGCCGAGGAAAGTTGGGAGCGTTTACGACTAAGGAGTTTCTCAAATTCAAAGACACAAAGCAGTTATCGGCTCCAGTATCAAACAAACATGAAGCATAAATACCATTCACAAGGAACGTACCATTGACCACGTTGTTGTCGGCCTGGGCATGACGCACGTTGAGGTTGAAAGTTCTGGCGCGTGCGGCCTGTTGTTGTTGCTGCTGTTGTTGTTGCTGCTGTGGCTGCTGTTGCTGGGGCTCTTGCTTCACGACCCTGTTTGGGCACATGTTGGCGAAATGGTTCAGGTCGCCACATGAGAAGCAGGCTCTGGCTTTGACTGCGGGTGCCGGAGGAGCTTGTTGACCCTGAGGGGCAGTGAGTAGAGCTTGGTGAGTGCTTGTCGAATACGGCAGTTGGCAGTATAGTGACCGTAGATATTGAAATGAGCACAAAAACGGCAAGCGATGGCATTTGGGTGGTGGTAGGTGCAGGTAGGGCAGAGCGGGTGTGGTCCAGTGTATGCACGCTTTGCAGGCGGTGCATTGGCCACAGGCTCTGCTACTTGACGCTGTTGAGGTGGTACAGCTTGAATCGGTGCGGCGGTGATCGCACAGTTTTTGTTGCTGGAGCTGTTCTTTCTCTTGTTTTTCCTCTTGTTGCTCGATGAGGTGGGTTTAACAGTCGATGCGGTGGCGGTAGCTTGATGCAGATGCTTCGAAGTCTTATCCCAGACACCAGCCTTAACCCTTTTGTCGTTGATTTCGGCGGCCAGTAGGTAAGTTTCTTCGATCGTCGTAGTCTTAGCCGCTTGCACGAAATCAGCAACGCAGTCGGGCAAAGCTCGGATGTACTTCTTGATGGTGATCTCCGGAGTCTTGACTTGATCGGGACAGATGATGCCGAGTTGCTTGAAACGAGCAGTGAGAGCAGCGTTGTCACCCTTATGCTGGTGTATGTGCCAAAATTCATCTTCAAGCTTTTGACGTTTGAGAGGAGGGCATAATTCCTCTATCATAACTTCCTTGAGCTCGTCCCACGACAGACCGTAGGCTGCATCGTTCCCTCGCTTGTTCCTCTCGGCCGTCCACCAGTCTAGTGCACGGGACTGGAAAACGCCGGTAGCATTCAGAGTTCGAAGGTCATCAGGGCAACCACTCTGTCGCAGAGTGACCTCAATGGAATCAAACCATTGGAATAGTGCAGTCGGACCTCCTTCGCCAGTGAATTCTTTTGGCCCACGCGACTTGAATTGCTTGAAACTGAAGGGCCTTGCTGCAGCTTTGGGAGCTTCGGTCCTTGATTCCTCGGATGACTTGCTGGCATTCTCATAAACATCGCTCACGGCCTTTGCCACACTTTTAGCGATGATGGAAGCAAGACGTTTGTCCCTCTTTTCTTGACGAGAGAGTGCATGACGGGATCCAGACGACATTGTCTGCAACAGACATCATCACAGGACTCATCACATTGTATTCGAATCTCACCCCACACGTCTACTACTTACTAAAGCTTAGGAACACGCAATGTAACATGTAGCACATATACACTTAGGCTCAAATCGTAAACATATAAGCACGTAGAGCACATATCACATAACACCTAAGCACGTAAAGCAGAGAAGCAAGGATACACATACGCATTTAATCACTAGAGGTAGTCAGAAAATAGAAACCTATTATTCAAAGTCTGCGATCATTCGAGAATAGCGTAGTATAAGCGTATAGCGTAGTATAAAGTCGCCCAAAATTCAACAATTTGTTAATGGCTGTGCGGTGGGTTGCGTGTTTTAGCAGAAGCAAAAGGCATTAGTTCGAAACCAGTAGTACCTCAGAACGTTAACAAATAAGCAGAAAATACATAAAACCTCCATAAAAATCGATAAAATCGAGGGTAGATTGTCTGCGGCTACCTAGACATTGACTAACCAAAGTGGCTCGACTATTCACATGGACTTGTCGTGCACGCTTGACCTACCGGGCAGTGCCTCTGCCTCGATTCTTGGGCGTTGGACACGCATCCCGTAGTCATATCGTGACTTCAGGTCGTTGGAGTCCATCGAGACTTTGGTGAGAGTTTTGTAAAGCCCAAATGAGTCAGGAATAACTATCAAGGTTCTGGTTTCACCCCTGACTTAACAACTTTTGCTCCTGAGCTTTAAATAAAGTAGAGGAGATTATTCATCAAAATACTGATTTCACTCCTGATTTGGCATAATTCTCCTTGTTTGTAGATAAAATACGGGTTGATTAAGCAATTTTAGTCGAGAGTTTGCGGTTTTCACACCTAATCTCGACTTCATCGCCTATTTATAGTTGAAAATTCGAGTGTTGTGATAGTGTAGTGTAAGTGAGATTAGCGAGGAATTAGCTCATACGAAATCCCTATTGGATGTACTTGAGTCGGTCTGTTGGTTCTTAACTATAGTCTAGGTTTCTAAGACATCGACCCGGACTAGGTCGAGTCTTGCCTAATTCCCTATAGTTATGGCTCTGATACCAATCTGTCACACCCCAACCGATGGAGGAATCATCGGGGCGTGGCACTGAGCGAAACAGATTGTCCAGAAATTTCCATAACAATTATTAATACTATTCAATTTAAATAATACGTCCCATACTGCATCTCAAACAGTAAAATAATTATTACAGAAAAAAAAACCAGGCAAATATTCTGTTCCGACAACTCAGATTTAAAATAAACAGCAATTGTTTATCTGCTTCTAGAGACCCCTGATTCGTTATCTACAGACAACTATTTGTTGGGCTCTAAAGCTTTATTCTAGCTTCAAATTCCTACCACATGTGCATCCTAAGCACCTGTCACATACGTTTAAAATAAAGTCAATTCATATAATGTAAAGGTGAGCATACAAGTTTGATAATAGCATATAAAGTTTGAATTCGTTTACGCATAACCAGCACGTACACATAGTGAAATGAAGCACGTTAGTTATCGACATAGATCCATCGATACCAATGACTGCGGGTTGACTGCCAGAGGCAGTTCGCAATACATGATTACCACCGTAATCCATGCAAGTAATGATCCTTAACAACCCCCGCGAACGGGTGCTGAGTCCAAACTATAGTACTATCCATGCAAGTAGATCGATTGGATAGCGATTAACATACGAAGATTCTTGCATTTAACGACACTTACTCCACATAATACAAATAAAATAACATAATTCCTGTAAGTCAAGTTGCGCGAAATCGGGCGTTGACATTGACCCTGACTTTGACTTTGACTAGTCAAAACACGGGGTGTTACAGGACGGGTCGCAAGTCTTAAACTGTGTTTCTATCCATGTCTTTTGGTTGTGTCTTGTGAACAAGTTTTTAATTATGTCGTTGTAATCTGTTTTAAGTGTCGACTTTCAAAAAATGTTGTCGTGTTAACTTTTAAAAACTTGTTAATTGGATGAACATCATGGTTTTATTTTCATATAGCATTGTTGTGATTATGCTATGGTATTAAGAAGTCACACCAAACTAAACCCACGCTTCCGCAAAGCCAGGGTGTGACAGCTTGGTATCAGAGCATCGATCATAGCGAACTAGGATTCCTTCTCGAGTCTAGACTATGATCACTAGGGCTCTCACGAAAAGATTTTTACATTGCATACACTAAACGTCCAGATCCAGGGCACAAAACGTTTTTACAAGAAAAAGGGCACAATACACTTTTTCAAGATTTATATATTTCAGTCTTAGAGACTGAGGGAGGATCAGTCTTAGAGGCTGGGGGAGGATTAGTCTTAGAGACTGAGGGAGGAATTTGGTCTTAGAGATCAGGGAATTTAGTCGGAGAGACTGGGTAGGATAGTCTAAGGAAGACTAGGATGATTACTTGTTTGCTTATTGGTAACTAACATGTTTATTTGATTATATGTTGATTATTTGTGCATATGCGTGATTGTGTTACAGATATCATGCCATCCTCATCAGACATGGGAGTTTCAGATACCTTAGATCCTATGGCAGTTGTTTCAGATGACGAGGTTCCATCTGAGCGAGAGGTGTATACCTCGGATACCACCAGCACCGATGACGATGATTTCCAGCCGTTTGCGCTACCCGACGTCGGAGCCGAGCCTGCTGATGGCCTTCCTGTCGGGGACTTACCACTTGCGGTGATCCCTACTCCTATACCGCTTGCTGCTTATCCGATGGTAGATATGCCACTTGTTGATGTTTCTGACGATGATGTCGATCTATTTGAGGAGGACCCACCTGAGGCTGACCATGAGGGCGGGGCCCCTATTGTTGCTGATGTCATTCTACCCATTGCCGATGCCCCTGAAGAGGAGGCACCTGCTGATTCACCTGTCCCAGATTCCTTTGAGTCTGTGGCGTCCGCATCTTTGCACACTCAGGGAGTGCAGCATCACTCTCATGACGCCGACCCGGACATGGCGTTATCAGCTGCACCTGCTCCCACACACGACTTTGAGTTTGATCACGATATTGACGATGATTTAGACCCCATCTCTCCCCCTGGTTTTGATCCTGACCAGGATATTGAGTTCATACACTTAGACCAGCCCTTAGAGGAGCCTGTAGCCCCTATCGATCCTTTGTTTGATGGTCCCGCTGATTTTGATATGGATTTGGTTGACCCGGAGCCTGTCGTGGCCCCTGAGCCAGCCGCCGCTCCCGATCCTGCGTTAGAGCATGACCCTGTTCATGACGATGCACCCGTTGTTGCTCCTTTTGTTGATGATGTACCTATTGCCGATCATCCTGTTGTTGCTCCACCGTTGGTGGATGATCATGTTGCTCACGCTGCTGTTGACGCTCCACTCTTGATAGAGGATCCTGTTGTTGCACCCTTTCCTGATCCTATGCCGGTACTGCTTGACCATGCACCTTTTGCTGCTTATGTGGATCCACGTTATGCCGACATCCACAATGGGTGGATTGATGACGATGACGATTACCCACCACACGTGGTACCCATCACACCTGTTTCGACACACACTGATGTTCCCTTGATTCCCCCACATACCACAGATGCTCACCGCACAGATCTCCCGATCACATATCTCCAGGACGTCCCTCCACCACGTCCTGGGGAGGGTTCATCACGACAGCCGTTTGATCATACACCTTTCATGGCAGGAGGCAGCCAGTTCATACCCCAGATTTCTCATCATACTTTTGTTCCCCCGGTGCTGCCATCATCCTTACCGTTCACGTCACAGTTTTCTTCTGTTGCATCACCCACTGCACTATCGAGCGAGCCAATTTTATGGACTACACCCCCTATTATGCCACTGTCCGATCCTTACCACCCATACCATGTTGGGTCCTCTACGGAGGACATCCTCATTTCTTTGATGATACAGCAGGACACATTGACACGTCGTATTTAGGTTTTGGAGAGTGCACCACATCCATCTTGTTATTGTCAGGCACCATTTGCAGCACCGCACCCTCCACGTCCACTGTCCCCCGATTCTGCCGCTCGTTTTTGGACTCCTGAGAAGCAGATAGCATACTTGCTGCGCGCCTATCGCGCTATGGAGGAGGACTGGTTACATATGTGTCACTTACTCTATTCTCATTTTCCTCCTCCTCCGCCGCCATCAGCATAGGCATATTTTTGGTTTTACGCATGTAGATTTTTGGTGAGAGGACCGCGATTGTGCAGACTATACAGCTTTTTGGAAGACCGCATTTTGATGACATGACTTTTGATGTTTAGCTTTTGCTTGTTGTAGTTGATTAGCCAGATTGGGCAAGGGCGATGTGACCCTTAGCCATTTGTGATGTACGATACAGATACAAAACTTGTAAACATTATTGTGGTCTCAATTTATGATAGCGCAATCGCAGTATTCTCATTATATATGATGTTTGTTTGATTGTATACATTTTATAACATGTGATGTTATATGCTTGGTTAAATTGTAACATGAGATGTTATGTGTTTGAATGATATTATGTACGTATGTTTTTTACTTACTATGACCTGACCAACACGATCATCTTTTAGAAGATGCCTCCAAGACGCGAGATACGTATGCCTACCAGCGAGGCAGAACTCCAAGGAATCATTGCTGCCGCCATAGCGCAGTATGCAGCCTCACAAGGAGGAACCAGCGGGAGCAATTCGAATAATAACGGCAATAACAATCCACCACATGGTAATGTTAAGTCGTTTGAGACATATTATAATACATTTGGATATTTATAGCACGTCCGCTAATACCATTTGTAAATACTAACGTATGTGCAGGATGCACCTACAATCAGTTTCTCGACTGCAAGCCCGTGAATTTCGACGGCACCGGAGGTGCTGTTGCGTTCGTGAGGTGGGCTGAGAAAACAGACTCTTTCTTAAGAATGAGCAAATGCGCTCCCGATCAACAAGTGACTTACATCTCAGGGCTGTTTCTGGATGGAGCCCCATCGTGGTGGAACTTACAAGTGCAGACTTTGGGAGAAGCTGCTGCTTACGCGTTAACATGGGTTGAGTTAAAAGAGTTAATGCGAAGAAAGTATTGCTCGCGTGCTGAGATACAAAGGTTAGAGACTGAGTTCTGGCATTTAAGGATGGATGGTCCCAAGATTGCGGAATACGTTCAAAGATTTCGTGATTTATCCCACGTTGTGCCGTACATGGTCACACCAGAGTTTAAACGGATCGAGAGATTTATCTGGGGATTGGCACCTCAGATAATGAGTATGGTCACCACGTCCAAACCAGCCACGATCACAGAAGCTATCGACCTAAGTGTAGCACTTACTGAAGAGGCCATTCGGTTGAACAAGTTTCCAAATGTTGAACCAAAGAAGAAAGAAACACATGCTGAGTCGTCTGGTGAAAACAAGCGAAAATTTTCAAATTTCAAGCAAGGAACCAGCCATATAAGTAAGAAGGGCGAGTCAAGCACACCGGCTAGAGCTGCAACCGGTGCTGAGAACAAAGGAAAGGGTTATATGGGCACACTGCCCAAGTGTAACACATGCCAGCGCCATCATTCTGGCCGGTGCGGACCAAAAACATGTGAAGCTTGTGGGAAAATTGGTCACTTGAAGGATACTTGCTGGGTTAGTGCTGGCCGGGGAGGCCAAGGAGGTTTTGGTAATAGGAACAACAACCGAGGTGTTAATAGGAACCGTCCGCAAGGAAATAATGGCGGAAATGGAAACCGTGGGAACGTTGCGAATCAAGCTGGTAATGGAAATCGCAACCAAAACAACACTCAAGCTGGGAACGGAAATGGCCAAGGGCCAGGATGCTTTAATTGTGGAGAAGTTGGACACTTTAAGAAGGAATGCCTGAAACTGAATCAACCCCGTGGGAGAGTATTCAACATCGGCGCAAGAGAAGCGCGCCAGGATCCCAACGTTGTCAGTGGTACATTCCCGATAAACCAACGTTTTGCATCTGTTCTGTTTGATACTGGCGCCGATTATAGTTTTGTGTCATTAGAATTTAAGAATATACTTGGTTTGGCCACTAGTAAGTTAGACGTTCCATACTCGATTGAATTGGCGAATGGGAAACTAGTTGAAACGGGTGAAGTTATAAGAGGATGCGTGATAGAATTGGGAGGACACGAATTTACGCTAGACCTGCTACCTGTCGAGTTGGGAAGCTTTGATGTGGTAGTGGGAATGGATTGGTTGTCGAGCAACAAGACCGAGATTGTTTGCCACGAGAAGACCATCCGTATCCCTGTGACGGATGAAGAAACAATCGTAGTGCATGGAGAGAAGCATGATACGCCGCTGAGAATCATTAGCTGTCTGAAAGCTAGAAAGTGTTTACAGAAGGTATGTTTTGCATTCTTGGCACACATCGTGGATAAGGAAGCTGCTGAACCGAAGATCGAAGACATTCCAGTCGTCAAGGAATATCCGGAAGTCTTTCTAGAGGACTTGCCAGGGTTACCACCTCAAAGGCAAGTCGAGTTCCACATTGACTTGGTTCCAGGCGCCACGCCTGTAGCCAAGGCACCCTACAGACTTGCGCCTTCGGAGATGCAGGAGTTGTCAACACAACTCCAGGAGCTATTAGACAAAGGATTCATCAGACCAAGCTTCTCACCTTGGGGGGCTCCGGTTTTGTTTGTTAAAAAGAAGGACGGTAGTTTCCGTATGTGCGTAGACTACCGCGAGCTTAATAAGTTGACTATCAAGAATAGATACCCTTTGCCGAGAATCGATGATCTATTTGATCAGTTGCAAGGCTCAAGCTTTTATTCAAAGATCGATCTTCGATCTGGATATCATCAACTAAGGATACAAGAGGAAAGTATCCCGAAGACGGCCTTTAGGACTCGTTATGGACATTACGAGTTCCTAGTTATGCCGTTTGGGTTGACAAACGCACCTGCAGTTTTCATGGACCTAATGAACCGAGTCTGCAAGCCGTACTTGGACAAGTTTGTGATCGTGTTTATCGACGACATTCTGATTTACCCGAAGACGAAGGACGAGCACGAACAGCACTTAAGAGCTATTTTAGAGCTACTTAAGAAGGAGAAGTTGTACGCTAAGTTCTCGAAGTGTGAGTTCTGGCTACGCGAAGTCCAGTTTCTTGGACATGTGGTAAATGGAAATGGAATTCATGTTGATCCCACAAAGATCGAGGCGATCAAGGATTGGGAGACCCCAAAGATGTGACAACCCGCACTAAACCAGGTATCCGTACAACTTAATTAATGATTAATTACTGCTTAATTACTGTGCTTGTTTGAACTAGCTGATGAACTGCTACTTGATATCTGATACATGTACTTACTTGCATCATACTTGCTTGCTGTCACTACATTATTTACATACTGAACCTAAGTGACAACCATGATGCACAAAAAACACAGTAGCACAATAACGGATAACCTATTGAACATGCTGATAAAGCCAGCATCAGGCAAACACTGCCTCCAAGGCCTATAAGAGCCTGAGATATTTTGCAACACTAGTAGTGAGTGTAGGGATACAAGGGTTGTGGAACTGCGTCTCTAGGAATAAGTTACAATGACTGGATGTGCTTAAAACGTACTCTAAGTACAAAACTCAGCACTTTACATAATAATTCAGCTTTTAGCTAACTAATAAAGTGCCAAAACATGAGAAAGATAACACTTTCCAAAGTGTCAGGAATGAGTAGTGTCACTAAAAAGAGTAATAACGACACTTTAAGCTTTGTTAAGCACTTTAACGGATTACCATCCAACCGAACAACCGGACTATACCCGGAACATGAAAATATTGTTATTTTCACTATTTATCTTTTTCTAAGCCAGTTAGGATCCCTGAATACCCTAACACCCGTTGTAACACACTACACTTTAGTAACTAAGTTAAACACTTAATTAACTTGGTTTAAACTAACTATATACTTAGTGGCTAGTTAAAATCGAACCAAGGACCCCCCCCCCCCCCCCCCAACCGAATCGGTCACATAGTGACCACCCCATTGTACTTGTTGATTTGCTAAATCTTCTATGTTTAGTATCTAGCCTACATAGAAACCAATGGATAATAACTCTTGATCTTAGCCTATAAGTTTCCCTAATTACACAACATAATCATCACCACTCAACACAACTTTCTCACCTCTCTCTCTTGCTCTCTAAGTCTCGGCCGAACACCCCCCTCCCCTATCCATCATTTTCGATTTTGATCTTCAAGTTCCATTATCATACAAGCATCAAGGGTCGTATACAAGGAGTCTTGGAGCAAGCGGAACGCGAAGGACCTCTTTCTTTAGCTTTTATCCACCCGTTTTTCGTCAAGATTCTTCCCTAGCCTCGAGCTAGAGGTATAATGCTTAAAACTCGTATTTGAACTATTCTGAAGTGGTTAAAAGGATTTGTATCGGTTAAATCTCGTTAAAATGCAAAATGATGAACAAAAGTCTACTAAAACACTAAAAATGGTGGTTAATAACTCATAAGTTGTGTAAATGTTGTAGTATTCGAAATGTATGATTATTTAGACCCGATCTATGATGTGGTAGCTCGGATCATCGTTTAACCCGGTTTGGTAAGGTCATGGATCTTAACATAAGCTTGTTTTGAATGATACACGGGTTAAAAGGAGAAACTCTACCACACATGAAACATGAACTTGTGTAAAAATGTTTTAACTTGTATAAAAGTTGTTTTCTTGTTTAACTCGCTAATCGGACACTTATAACACGATTTAATAACATCTAAACCACAAAACAGCAAGCTGAGTCACTGTTTCAGCCGCCTTCATCAGGCTCTAAACGGACTTTAAGAACTCGAAAAACGGAATTTCAAAAGCCTAAATCGTGTCATTTCGAAAAACGAAGAAAATGGCGCTGGAATCGTATTTTTCTGATGTCGGTTACTATTTTAAAAACCTGTTTTCGTGACAGCAGCTAAGGCTGTTTGTTACTGCAGTAAATTGGGCTGTGCGTTTTCGATCACAACTTAAAACCCAAACCGAACCAGCCCCTGAAACTTTTATCTAAGATGGTCACGGATGTATTTGTGACTCTCAAACTGGAATTTCGATAAACGGACATACGAGGAATTTTTGACGAATTTTTCCGTAAACTGTGATCAGAATGTGACAAATCTGATCACAGTTCGGTAAACGATTTTCTATAAATTATTGATAAGAAACTGGACCCCGATATTTTTATACAATCATTTTTGGGTCGATTAGGACGACCCGTAAAAATTAGGGAATTTTTGGAAAGGGTTAAGTATTTTATTTAGTCGTCCGAAAATAGTCCAGTTTCCACATATTGAAACTGAAACGACAAGGGTAGCGTTTCGCGTGTTAAAACGTAAGGGTTGATTGTTGATGATCATGGGTTATTTTCAAAAAGAAAATGATGTGCGCATTAGCACGGACACTCCCGTTTTTAGGGGATACTCTGGCGAATTTTTCTAAAAATACCAAGACTTATAAAAATTATTATTTTCTAACAAGTATATTTAACCTCATTTCTCGGAAATTAAACCTCGCCACGAGTTTTGACATAAATCTTTAAAGTGTTGGTTATGAGACTTGAAAATGTATCTTGTCAATACTTAAAGTCACCACATACATAATACTTGTACAAGTCCCCCATCCTTGGGAAGGAGAATAACTACCAAGTATACAGAATGTAAACACGAAATAGTTGCCTAACTATTTCCCAAACACTTAAACCTTAAACCTAAGGCACGGCCATCCGTCTAATAGAATTAGTACGTGTAGGTCGTCACACAGCTGCGTGAGCAGGAGATACTTGGTAGAGACGCTTCACTGTGAGTTCATGTCCCCCTTTTCTCTAACTGTTTTCAGTTTTCTTAACTGCGGGGGTGAAATACATGTTACTTTGTTTACAAGTACTATTATACACGGTATGTTAACGTAAGGAGGTTTACTACTTAGATCATGTGAATGGGTAGGCAGAACACCGAGGGACTTAAGCGGTAGATCTATCTGGGTGTAGCGAGCCCAACTCCAGGCCCAACAGAACGGACCTCTGAGAGGACCAACAGAACGGACCTTGAGTGACTTGGTTGCCCGACGCATAAATCGGCTAGGTTTGAGTCTTCCTACTTACATTTCACACATGCTAATGGCCTTGCAAACCATTAGTGATCTCTTTTCCTTACACTGCTACATACCAGGGAACTTTTATACTTACAAGTGTTTTACTTACTCACTTGCACATGAACTCGCTCAACATTATTGTTGATTTTTCAACTTACATGTATTTCAGGAAATTAACGAGATCTGGCACGGTATGGCATGTTTTCCGCTGCACTAGTTTCCGAGGTCATCCGGGGTTTGGGGGATGTGTCTCTTTCCTGGACAAGACACAATCCTTAAACCATGTTTATATTATGTTTAAGTTTGTAATGTCTGTTGAACAAGGTTATGGTTGTTAGGGTATGTTCCCGTTAAAACAATGGTACTGTATTTGGTTTTCAAAACTTAATGGATGATCTTGCATGTTTTTAACTCATATAGCTTTGTTATGATTAAGCTATGGTATTAAGAAGTCACACTAAATTAACCACGCTTCCGCAAAGCCAGGGTGTGACAGCTTGGTATCAGAGCTCTGATCATAGCGAACTAGGATTCTTTCTCGAGTCTAGACTATGATCACTAGGGCTCTCACGAAAACATTTTTCTGCATACCACTTAAGTCCAGATCCAAAACTTTTTACAAACAAATGTTGAGCACATTTTATTATTATAGGCTCAGCCTGGAGGGCTGAGGCTCGGTCTGGAGGATCGAGGCTTGGTCTAGGTGACCAAGGTAGATGGCTAGGAAGAGTAGGCTCAGTCATGACGACTGAGGCTCGGTCAAGGGGACCGAGGCTCGATCTAAGAGGTCGAGGTGGAGGATAGAGCAGTCTTAGAGACTGGGAGGAATTTGGCTAGGAAAATTATGTGATTATATGATTATATGATTGATTATTATACGTATATGCGTTTGTGTTACAAACATCATGCTTTCATCATATACTAGAAAGATGGACACTACGAATCCCATGGCCATAGTGTCAGACGACATAGTTTCATCGAAGCACGAGGTGTACATTTCCGATACTGCCGGCACAGACAATGACGACTTTCAGCCCTTTTGCGCTGCCTGAAGTCGTAGCAGAGCCTACTGATGGCCATCTTGTTGGGAGTTTGCCACTCGCGGTGATCCCTGCTCCTGTGCCCCCTTGCCGCTCATCCTGTTGATGATATGCCCCCCAACGTGGCCTCTAACGACGATAACGACCTACTAGAGGAGGACCCATTCGAGGGCAGGACCCTATTGCTGCTGGTATTAGACTACTGCATGCGGACGCTTCTGCAGGGGAAACTCATGCCATTTCCCCTATCCCAGACTCATTTGAGTTTCTGACATCCGCATCTTTGCACATACAGGGGGTGCAGCACCACTCACACGACGCCGACCCTGATATGGCGTCATCAGCTGCCCCAGTTCTCGCACACAGACTTGAGTTTGATCGCGATATTGAGGACGATACTGTTTTTCCACCTGGTTTTGATCCATACCATGACATCGAGTTCATGCACTTAGACCAGCCTTTAGAGGATCCTGTAACCCCTGTGTTTGATGATCCAACTGATCTTGAGATGGAGTTTTTGATCCGGAGCCAGCCGTGGCCCCTGAGCCAGGCGCTGCTCCTGACCCCGCATTGGAGCATGACCCTGTTCATGCCGATGCACCTACTGCTGCTCCTTGATTGATCATCTGCTTGGATGAGAGAAAATTTGGGGTAACTGTGCAAGACAATTTATTATTACGGGAGCCCACGTAATAACGATTTGTAGTGCACAGGAATCCTGGTGGACTCTGCGGGTCAAGCTAATGATAACCAATATAGCAGGAAATAACTAAAACACGAATGACCAAGGCGATGTAGTCTCGAGTTCATTCTATTATGAGCAACAAGCCAAATTGGCAAGCCTATGTGAAGGCTCAGAAATTTATTTCCCCACTCATACAGTGAGTATATTTGCGTGTGACATTGGGTTATTACATGATGGCTTATGTTACTATATACACCTCATAGACAATTGGAACGCTGTCTAACCCGCTTCACACCACTTCGACAAAAGGGAATGTCACCCAGACATGACACAAACGCCAGTACGTTGCCAAGGACAGAAGCCGAGCTGCAAGAACGCGTCTCACAGATAAATGCACGACATGAAGCCCTCCGCTCTAAGTACAACGATGGCATTACTGGAAATAACCCTCCAACTGGCTGCACCTATAAACAGTTCCTGAACTGCAAGCCTTTGAACTTTGACAGAACAGGAGGCGCCGTTGCATTTGTTCGTTGGTCCGAAAAGACCAACTCCATTCTAAGAATGAGTAACTGTTCGCCCCAACAGAGTGTTACCTATATCTCGGGGATATTTCTGGATGGCACACTCTCTTAATGGAACCTCCAGGTTCAGACCCTTGGCACAGACGCTGCTTATGCACGGAGCTGGGACGAGCTCAAGGAAATGATGAAGAAGAAATACTGTTCTAAGGCTGGAATCCAGAAGCTTGAGGTGGAATTCTGGGATTTAAAGATGGACAAACCAAGGATTCCTAAATAAGTCCAGCAATCTCACGGCTTGTCTAGGGACGTCCCCTACTAAGTCATTGAGGTTGTATGATACAGTTGTGTACTTGTAAGCTTTACATTGTGGTCCCAAATTGTGGCAATGCAATCGCAGTATTCTCATCACTTGTGATGTTCAATCTATTGTTTATGCCCTATGACATAAGATGTTATGTGATTGATTTATTGATAGCATGAGATGTTATGTGTTGGTATTGATGAATGCATACGTACACTTCACTTGCTATGACCTAACCTACGTGAAACATCTTTTAGAAGATGCCGCCAAGACGCGAAATGCGCATGCCCACCTCCGAGGCAGAACTTCAAGAGATAATTGCTGCAGCTATAGCACAACACGAGGCCCTACGCTCCGAACCCAGCAGAGGCACCTCAGAAAATAACGGTTGTTCCTACTGGCACTTCCTCAACTACAAGCCTCCGAAGTTCGACGGCACTGGGGGTGCCATAACTTTTGTAAAATGGATTGAAAGTATGGAATCCATCCTTCGAATGAGTGGCTGTACGCCAGAACAACAAGTCCCATACGTTTCTGAGTTGTTTCAAGATGGAGCTCGATTATGGTGGAATCTTCAGGTTCGAATAATGGGCCTAACTACAGCATACGCGTTAACTTGGGATGAACTGAAAGGAATAATTCATAAGAAGTATTGCCCCCAACGGAAACCCAGAAGTGGGAAGATGAATTTCGGAGCCTGATGATGGAAGGTCTGAAGGTGTTGGAGTACGTGCAAAGACTTCATAATTTGTCACGAGTTGTTCCGTACCTGGTGAAACCAGAATTAAAGAAATTGGAACAATTCATTTGGGAACTGGCACCTCAAGTCTTGAGCTTGATGACAACATCAACGCCACCAACAACTGATGTCGCAAGTAAGATGGGTCTGGCACTCGTTACGGAAGCAATTAGACTAGAAAAACTTGCAAATCCTGACAAGGAAACTCAGGTAGAGTCGTCTGGAAAGAACAAAAGGAAGCTTACCAAAGATACCCAAACGAATAACGATGAACAAAGATCTATTCGAGGTTGTTTTGATTGCGGTGACAAAGGGCATTTCAAGAAAGATTGCCCTAACAACAAACAGGCCAATGATAAGATTTACTTAGAAACTGAACCAAGACGTGCTGAGTGCAAGTGTCACTACAATCATGGATGTCGGAATCCTAGGTACGGAAGGAAAGGACACAACAAGGAAGGTTGTGGGATGAAGAGTCCCATACAAGGAGAAAACAGTAACAACGCTCAAGGTGGAAATGGGAAAGTAAATGGCCGAGTGCTAGGATGCTTCCATTGTGGGGACGTTGGACATTTTAAGAGGGAATGCCCGAGGTTGAAACAAGACCGTGAAGGAACATCCAACATCGGAGCTTGTGAGGCATGCCAGGATCCAGGTGTGATTTCTGGTACGTTCTCTAACAACCAAAACTTTTGCATCTATTTTGTTTGATGCTGGTACCGATTATAGCTTCGTATCATTAGAGTTTAAGAATATGCTTGGTTTAGCCGCTAGTAAGTTAGATATTCCGTACTCAATCAAATCGGCTAATGGAAAGTTAGTAGAAACCAAAGAAGTGATCAGAGGTTGTGTGATCGAATTAGGAGAGCGTGAGTTTGCTCTGGATCTACTACCAATCCAGATGGGAAGCTTCGACGTAGTGGTAGGAATGGATTGGTTATCAAGCAACAAAGCTGAGATAGTTTGTCACGAGAAGGTTGTTCGTATCCCAACCGATGAGGGTGAGACCATTGTTGTTCATGAAGAAAAGCGTGAGACGCCGTTGAGGATTATCAGCTGCTTGAAAGCAAGGAAGTGTTTGCAGAAAGGATGTGTTGCCTTCCTGGCACACATTGTGGATAAGAAGGCTGCTGAGCCAAGAATCGAAGACATCCCTGTCGTAAGGGAGTACCCAGAAGTCTTCCCAGAAGACTTGCCTGGAGTGCCACCTCAGAAGCGAGTAGAGTTTCACATCGATTTAGTTCCAGGCGCCGCGCCTGTGGCTAAGGCACCTTATAGACTTGCTCCGTCCGAGATGCAGGAACTGTCGACACAACTTCAAGAGTTGTTAGACAAGGGTTTTATCCGACCAAGCTTCTCGCCTTGGGGAGCTCCGGTCCTGTTTGTCAAGAAGAAGGATGGTAGTTTCCGTATGTGTATTGACTACCGGGAATTGAACAAGCTGACGATCAAGAATAGGTATCCTCTGCCAAGAATTGATGATCTGTTCGACCAACTGCAAGGTTCAAGCTTTTATTCAAAGATCGATCTTCGATCTGGATACCATCAGTTAAGGATACAAGAGGAAAGTATCCCAAAGACAGCCTTCAGAACTCGTTATGGGCACTACGAGTTCCTAGTTATGCCGTATGGTTTAACAAACGCACCTGCAGTCTTTATGGATTTGATGAATAGAGTTTGCAAACCGTACTTGGATAAGTTCGTGATTGTATTCATCGACGACATCTTGATTTATTCGAAGACGAAGGCTGAACACGAGCAGCATCTTAGGGCCATTCTAGAGCTGCTGAAGAAAGAACAGCTGTATGCCAAATTCTCTAAGTGCGAGTTTTGGCTACGAGAGGTGCAATTCCTTGGGCACGTAGTAAATGGAAATGGAATCCACGTTGATCCCACAAGATCGAGGCGATCAAGGATTGGGAAACGCCAAAGACGCCAACCAAGATTCGACAATTCTTGGGTTTGGCTGGCTGCTATCGAAGGTTCATTGAAGATTTCTCAAAAATCGCTCAACCATTGACGCTCCTCACTCAGAAAGATAAGAAGTTTGATTGGGGAATCAAACAGGAGGAAGCCTTCCAGATATTGAAGGATAAGCTCTGCAATGCGCCTATCTTAGCTCTACCAGAAGGTACAGATGACTTTGTGGTATACTGCGACGCATCGCGCCAAGGATTGGGTTGCGTGTTGATGCAACGCCAAAAGGTTATTGCTTACGCATCGCGTCAGTTGAAAGTGCATGAAAAGAACTATACCACACACGATTTGGAGCTCGGCGTAGTGGTTTTTGCTTTAAAGATCTGGAGACACTACCTTTATGGTACGAAGTGTACAATTTTTTTTACAGATCATAAAAGCCTACAGCATATATTCAACCAGGAGGAGCTGAATATGAGGCAAAGACGATGGGTTGAATTGTTGAACGATTACGACTGCGAGATTAAGTATCATCCAGGGAAGGCGAATGTGGTCGCCGATGCCCTAAGTCGAAAAGAGAGAATCAAGCCCATAAGGGTTAGAGCTTTAGAAATGATTATACGAACTGATCTTTCTTTGCGCATTCGTGCCGCGTAGAAAGAAGCTCTCAAGGAAGGGAACCTTGAGGAGGAATATCTCCGTGGAATGGAGAAGCTTTTAGTACCAAACAAGGAAGGGACATTACGTTTTGAGAAAAGGATTTGGGTTCCTCTGTTTGGTGATTTAAGGAAAGTTATTTTCGACGAAGCTCACAAGTCGCGGTACTCTATCCATCCAGGAGTGGATAAGATGTACCAGGATCTCAAAGATTATTATTGGTGGCCTAGGATGAAAGGCGACGTTGCTGTTTATGTGAGCAAATATTTAACGTGCGCTAAGGTTAAAGCGGAATACCAGAAGCCTTCAGGACTTCTGCAACAACCTGAGATTCCCAAGTGGAAATGGGAACAAATCTCCATGGATTTTATTACGAAATTGCCAAGAATGCCAAGAGGCCATGACACTATCTGGGTGATAGTGGATCGATTAACGAAGTCAGCACACTTCTTACCTATCAGAGAGAAGGATAATACGAGCAAATTGGCCGAAATATACATGAGAGAGATCGTCGCGCGCCATGGAGTGCCTCTCTCAATCATTTCTGATAGAGACGGAAGGTTTGTGTCAAGGATATGGCAATCCTTCCAAGAAGCCTTTGGCTCACAATTGAATCTGAGCACTGCGTTTCATCCGCAAACTGACGGCCAGAGCGAGCGAACGATACAGACTTTGGAAGACATGCTGAGAGCATGTGTTATGGATTTGGGCGGTAGCTGGGACAAGCATTTGCCTTTGGTCGAATTTTCGTACAACAACAGCTACCACACCAGTATTGGTGTTGCGCCATTTGAAGCCCTTTACGGACGCAAGTGCCGATCACCTCTATGTTGGGCTGACGCGGGTGATAGGCAGCTTGCTGGTCCCGAAATCGTCCAAGAGACGACAGACAAGATTGCGCAGATTCTTAAACGCATCGAAGCAGCTCGCCACAGACAAAAGGCCTATGCGGATCCAAACCGGAAACATGTGGATTTCCAAGTTGGAGAGATGGTGTTATTGAAAGTCTCACCCTGGAAGGGTGTGGCACGCTTCGGAAAGCGTGGGAAGTTAAATCCGCGCTACATTGGTCCTTTCAGAATTCTGGAAAGAATAGGACTAGTAGCATACAAGTTGGACCTACCTGCTGAACTGAATGGTGTTCACGATACATTTCACGTACCAATCTAAAGAAAAGTCCAACTCAAGTTACCGTTTCTATTCCCACCGACGAGATTCATGTTGACGACACGCTCCACTTCGTTGAAGAACCTGTTGAGTTCACGGATTGGAAAGTTAACAGGACCCGCCGGAGCAGTGTCAAACTCGTCAAAGTTCGTTGGAATGCCAGACATGGTCCTAAATACACCTGGGAACGTGAGGACCGGATGAAAGAGAAATACCCCCACCTTTTTCCTAAGAACCCTGCATCTACAAGCAGAACTTAAATTTCGGGACGAAATTTATTTAACGGGGGGAGAATGTGACAACCCGCACTAAACCAGGTATCCGTACAACTTAATTAATGATTAATTACTGCTTAATTACTGTGCTTGTTTGAACTAGCTGATGAACTGCTACTTGATATCTGATACATGTACTTACTTGCATCATACTTGCTTGCTGTCACTACATTATTTACATACTGAACCTTAGTGACAACCATGATGCACAAAAAGCACAGTAGCACAATAACGGATAACCTATTGAACATGCTGATAAAGCCAGCATCAGGCAAACACTGCCTCCAAGGCCTATAAGAGCCTGAGATATTTTGCTACACTAGTAGTGAGTGTAGGGATACAAGGGTTGTGGAACTGCGTCTCTAGGAATAAGTTACAATGACTGGATGTGCCTAAAACGTACTCTAAGTACAAAACTCAGCACTTTACATAATAATTCAGCTTTTAGCTAACTAATAAAGTGCCAAAACATGAGAAAGATAACACTAGACACTTTCCAAAGTGTCAGGAATGAGTAGTGTCACTAAAAAGAGTAATAACGACACTTTAAGCTTTGTTAAGCACTTTAACGGATTACCATCCAACCGAACAACCGGACTATACCCGGAACATGAAAATATTGTTATTTTCACTATTTATCTTTTTCTAAGCCAGTTAGGATCCCTGAATACCCTAACACCCGTTGTAACACACTACACTTTAGTAACTAAGTTAAACACTTAATTAACTTGGTTTAAACTAACTATATACTTAGTGGCTAGTTAAAATCGAACCAAGGACCTCCCCCCCCAACCGAATCGGTCACATAGTGACCACCCCATTGTACTTGTTGATTTGCTAAATCTTCTATGTTTAGTATCTAGCCTACATAGAAACCAATGGATAATAACTCTTGATCTTAGCCTATAAGTTTCCCTAATTACACAACATAATCATCACCACTCAACACAACTTTCTCACCTCTCTCTCTTGCTCTCTAAGTCTCGGCCGAACACCCCCCCTCCCCTATCCATCATTTTCGATTTTGATCTTCAAGTTCCATTATCATACAAGCATCAAGGGTCGTATACAAGGAGTCTTGGAGCAAGCGGAACGCGAAGGACCTCTTTCTTTAGCTTTTATCCACCCGTTTTTCGTCAAGATTCTTCCCTAGCCTCGAGCTAGAGGTATAATGCTTAAAACTCCTATTTGAACTATTCTGAAGTGGTTAAAAGGATTTGTATCGGTTAAATCTCGTTAAAATGCAAAATGATGAACAAAAGTCTACTAAAACACTAAAAATGGTGGTTAATAACTCATAAGTTGTGTAAATGTTGTAGTATTCGAAATGTATGATTATTTAGACCCGATCTATGATGTGGTAGCTCGGATCATCGTTTAACCCGGTTTGGTAAGGTCATGGATCTTAACATAAGCTTGTTTTGAATGATACACGGATTAAAAGGAGAAACTCTACCACACATGAAATATGAACTTGTGTAAAAATGTTTTAACTTGTATAAAAGTTGTTTTCTTGTTTAACTCGCTAATCGGACACTTATAACACGATTTAATAACATCTAAACCACAAAACAGCAAGCTGAGTCACTGTTTCAGCCGCCTTCATCAGGCTGTAAACGGACTTTAAGAACTCGAAAAACGGAATTTCAAAATCCTAAATCGTGTCATTTTGAAAAACGAAGAAAATGGCGCTGGAATCGTATTTTTCTGATGTCGGTTACTATTTTAAAAACCTGTTTTCGTGACAGCAGCTAAGGCTGTTTGTTACTGCAGTAAATTGGGCTGTGCGTTTTCGATCACAACTTAAAACCCGAACCGAACCAGCCCCTGAAACTTTTATCTAAGATGGTCACGGATGTATTTGTGACCCTCAAACTAGAATTTCGATAAACGGACATACGAGGAATTTTTGACGAATTTTTCCGTAAACTGTGATCAGAATGTGACAAATCTGATCACAGTTCGGTAAACGATTTTCTATAAATTATTGATAAGAAACTGGACCCCGATATTTTTATACAATCATTTTTGGGTCGATTAGGACGACCCGTAAAAATTAGGGAATTTTTGGAAAGGGTTAAGTATTTTATTTAGTCGTCCGAAAATAGTCCAGTTTCCACATATTGAAACTGAAACGACAAGGGTAGCGTTTCGCGTGTTAAAACGTAAGGGTTGATTGTTGATGATCATGGGTTATTTTCAAAAAGAAAATGATGTGCGCATTAGCACGGACACTCCCGTTTTTAGGGGATACTCTGGCGAATTTTTCTAAAAATACCAAGACTTATAAAAATTATTATTTTCTAACAAGTATATTTAACCTCATTTCTCGGAAATTAAACCTCGCCACGAGTTTTGACATAAATCTTTAAAGTGTTGGTTATGAGACTTGAAAATGTATCTTGTCAATACTTAAAGTCACCACATACATAATACTTGTACAAGTCCCCCATCCTTGGGAAGGAGAATAACTACCAAGTATACAGAATGTAAACACGAAATAGTTGCCTAACTATTTCCCAAACACTTAAACCTTAAACCTAAGGCACGGCCATCCGTCTAATAGAATTAGTACGTGTAGGTCGTCACACAGCTGCGTGAGCAGGAGATACTTGGTAGAGACGCTTCACTGTGAGTTCATGTCCCCCTTTTCTCTAACTGTTTTCAGTTTTCTTAACTGCGGGGGTGAAATACATGTTACTTTGTTTACAAGTACTATTATACACGGTATGTTAACGTAAGGAGGTTTACTACTTAGATCATGTGAATGGGTAGGCAGAACACCGAGGGACTTAAGCGGTAGATCTATCTGGGTGTAGCGAGCCCAACTCCAGGCCCAACAGAACGGACCTCTGAGAGGACCAACAGAACGGACCTTGAGTGACTTGGTTGCCCGACGCATAAATCGGCTAGGTTTGAGTCTTCCTACTTACATTTCACACATGCTAATGGCCTTGCAAACCATTAGTGATCTCTTTTCCTTACACTGCTACATACCAGGGAACTTTTATACTTACAAGTGTTTTACTTACTCACTTGCACATGAACTCGCTCAACATTATTGTTGATTTTTCAACTTACATGTATTTCAGGAAATTAACGAGATCTGGCACGGTATGGCATGTTTTCCGCTGCACTAGTTTCCGAGGTCATCCGGGGTTTGGGGGATGTGTCTCTTTCCTGGACAAGACACAATCCTTAAACCATGTTTATATTATGTTTAAGTTTGTAATGTCTGTTGAACAAGGTTATGGTTGTTAGGGTATGTTCCCGTTAAAACAATGGTACTGTATTTGGTTTTCAAAACTTAATGGATGATCTTGCATGTTTTTAACTCATATAGCTTTGTTATGATTAAGCTATGGTATTAAGAAGTCACACTAAATTAACCACGCTTCCGCAAAGCCAGGGTGTGACAAAAGACGCCAACCGAGATTCGACAGTTCTTAGGTTTGGCTGGTTATTATCGAAGATTCATTGAGGATTTTTCTAAAATCGCTCAACCTCTGACCGCGCTGACACAGAAAGACAAGAAGTTTGATTGGAGTGACAAGCAAGAAGAAGCGTTTCAGTTGTTGAAGAACAAGCCTTGTGACGCACCGATCTTATCGCTACCCGAAGGAACGGACGACTTCGCGTCAAGGTTTGGGTTGCGTATTGATGCAGAGACAAAAGGTTATAGCTTATGCGTCGCGCCAGTTGAAGGTACATGAAAAGAATTATACCACGCACAATTTGGAGTTAGGCGCGGTGGTATTTGCGTTGAAAATCTGGCGACATTATTTGTATGGTACGAGATGTACAATCTTTACTGATCACAAGAGCTTACAGCACATATTTGATCAGAAGGAACTAAACATGAGGCAGAGACGCTGGGTAGAGCTGTTGAATGATTATGATTGCGAGATCAAATACCACCTAGGGAAAGCGAATGTGGTCGCTGATGCCCTGAGTCAAAAAGAAAGGATCAAGCCCATAAGGGTTAGGGCTTTGGAGATGATTGTCCAGACAGACCTCTCTTTACGCATTCGTGCCGCGCAGAGAGAAGCTCTTAAAGAAAGAAACATTGAAGAGGAATATCTCCATGGAATGGAGAAGCAATTGGTACCAAACGAGGAAGGAACTTTATGCTTCATGAAACGAATTTGGGTCCCTCTGTTTGGTAGTTTGAGAAAAGTTATTTTTGATGAAGGTCACAAATCACGGTACTCTATCCACCCAGGAGCGGATAAGATGTACCAAGATCTTAAGGATTATTATTGGTGGCCTAGGATGAAAGGCGATGTTGCTGTTTATGTTAGCAAGTGTTTAACGTGCGCCAAGGTGAAAGCTGAATACCAGAAGCCTTCAGGACTTCTGCAACATCCTGAGATTCCCAAGTGGAAATGGGAACAGATTTCAATGGATTTCATAACAAAGTTGCCAAGAACGCCAAAGGGTCATGACACTATTTGGGTAATAGTGGACCGGTTAATGAAATCTGCACACTTCTTACCCATCAGAGAGAAAGACAACACGAGTAAAGTTGCGGAAATATACATGAGAGAGATCGTCGCACGTCATGGAGTGCCTCTCTCGATTATCTCTGATAGAGATGGGAGATTTGTATCAAGGATTTGGCAATCCTTCCAAGAAGCTTTTGGCTCACAGTTAAATATGAGCACTGTATGTCATCCGCAAACTGATGGCCAAAGTGAACGAACTATACAGACATTGGAAGATATGCTGAGAGCATGTGTAATGGATCTAGGTGGTAGCTGGGATAATCATTTGCCACTGGTCGAGTTTTCATACAACATCAGCTACCACACAAGCATTGGAGTCGCGCCATTTGAAGCGCTTTATGGACGCAAATGTCGATCACCCTTATGCTGGGCTGATGCGGGTGATAGACAGCTTGTTGGTCCCGAAATAGTCCAAGAGACGACAGGCAAGATTGCACAAATTCGAAAGCTCATCGAGGCGGCTCGCGACCGACAGAAAGCCTATGCAAACCGAAGAAAGAAACCTTTAGAGTTTCAAGTTGCGGATATGGTTTTATTGAAGGTTTCACCCTGGAAGGGTGTAGCACGCTTTGGAAAGCGTGGGAAGCTGAATCCGCGTTACATTGGCCCTTTCAGAATCCTGCAAAGGATTGGGCTTGTAGCCTACAAATTGGACCTACCTGCTGAACTCAATGGTGTTCACGATACATTCCATGTATCGAATTTGAAAAAGAGTCCAACACAAGAGACAGTGATCATTCCTGCTGACGAAGTTCATATCGACGACACGCTCCACTTTACCGAAGAACCCGTCGAGGTTATGGATTGGAAAGTTAACAAAACACGCAGGAGTAGTGTCAAGCTCGTCAAAGTTCGATGGAACGTAAGACATGGGCCTGAATTCACGTGGGAACGTGAGGATCGTATGAAAGAGAAATACCCCCATTTATTTCCTAAGACCCCTGCAACTAGAAGCAGAGCCTAAAATTTCGGGACGAAATTTATTTAACGCGGGGAGAATGTGACAACCCTCACAAATCCAGGTATCCGTACGAATTAATTAATATTTAATTAATGCTTAATTACTGTGCTTGCATACAATTGTGGTTAAACTGTTTCTTGATTTCTGATACATACATACTCATGCATCACATTTTATACTGTCACTCTATTTCTTACACACAAACATTAGTGACAACCTTGATGCACAAAAGCACAGTGAGCACACTATACGGATAACCCAGTAAACATGCTGACATTGCCAGCACCTAGACAGACACTATATTGAGGCCAGTATGAGCCGGGAATAAAGTACTACACTGGTAGGGAGTGTAGGGAGGTGAGAATCATTAAACTGTGTCACTAGGTGATAGTTATAGTGACCGGATGTGCCTAAAACACACTTTAATTACAAAATTCTGCACTTTAAACAAAAATTCAGCATTTAACATAACTAGTAAAGTGCAAAAACTTGGTAGAATAATTCTAGACACTTTCCAATGTGTCGGTAAATTATTGTGTCACTAAAAATAATATTAAAGACACTTTAAAGCTTTGTTTGACACTTTAACGGATCAATATCCAACCGAACAACCGGACTTTACCCGGAACATAAAAATATTGCCAAAGACATTGTTTATACTTTTCTGAGCTAGTTAGGGTCCCCGAATACCCTAACACCCTTTATATTTCATAACACACATAGATATCCTAACTAAACCTTTAGATTTCAACTAATTAGTAAACATGTCATTACACCCCAACCCTTACCCCCCCCCCCCCCCTCATTGGCGATGGTCACAAGGGTGGGACACACCCTTGTGCTTTCTTGATTATTTTAATCACAAATGTTTGGTATCTAGAATACATATTACATGGTGGATAATAAGTAAATGGGATTATAAGTAAACATGAGGGTTAAGAGCTTCATTTCACAATCACCAACTCAACTCTTGCTCTCTCTTTCCCTCTTGTCCGTCCGCCACCACCACACCACCATACCACCACCATCAAGCCTCCTACAAGCAAACCATACATACCCAAGGGTGTTAAAGATCATACAATCAAGCTCGGTGCTTTCGGAAGTGCAAGGACCTCTCTAGATTTCTTTTATCCACCTTGTTTACGTCTTGTTTCTTCCCTAGCCTTGAGCTAGTAGTAAGTGCCTCTAAACATCATCTTAATCTTGTTTATGGTGGTTAATAAGTGATTTAATGGTTGAAAGTTAAGAACACTAAAGAACATAACATAAAGTCTTGAACATAAGTGATTAATGGTGGATAAAGAGAAGATGCATGTGTAAATCTTATGAATCTTGTATGATTGTGATTATTTGATGTTGTTTGTTACTAGAAGTGGGATGGATCATCATCTAACCATACTAGATCATGTTCAAGAACATGAACTAGTAGTATGTTAGTGTTAGTTATGAAAGACGATGAAACTTTCCATCCATGAGACATGAACTTGAGTAAATAAATTTTTTCTTGTAAAATAAGACTCTAAACATGTAGATCTAAAGATCTACAAGTGGTTTTTCGGAAGAACCAAGTGAAAGATGCAAGATTTGTTAAAACCCGGACCTTACATAAACTAACATCATTTTAGTGAATAAACAAGTGTGTAAACACTTGTGTCACAAGAAAAATTTAACCAGAAATATTTTTGGTAAATCTTGACTAGAAGTTGTGAAACTTCAAGATCTTTAAAAATAAAGTTTTTAAGAAACTAATTTTATTTTTAAAGATAACAAGATCTATTAAATATGTTAGAAAGTTACTACATATTTTTACAAAACATTCAAGTTCATGAGTTTATGATTTAGGGTTGTTTTTGTCAAGATAGTGATTAAAGATTTTATATTGTTGATTGATGATTGTTGATTGAAATTTTGAAAAGAAAATGATACGCTTGTAAGCGTGGACACCTCCAGTTACAGGGAAACTCTGGCGAAATTTTTCCAGAAATATAACACTTAGAAATATTTTTCTAAACAAATGTTTACAAAATATATTTTTAACTTTGTTTTCAAAATAAACTTCGCCATGATTTTTATTTCAAAAATTACAAGGTATCGGAGGTGGATTTTCGTAAATAAAGCTTGTTAAATATATATTTAGAATATATATTTCATAATGAAACGCTTGTGTGATCATGTGATTATTTTGTGAACTACATATATTATTTTTAGGGCAAAAATAATATAACTGGAGTATATTATGAAATCACGACTCCAAAATAATACTAACGCTATCACAAATAAATGTTTAAGTTATATAAGTATCGTAATATAACGCGAACTTTAAAAATGTAACTTATGTATTTTCGGAAAATCCTCTTAAATGGGTATTTTGATAAAGTATTATTTTGGAAATGGTATGAAGTAAAATATAATATTTTTGGGAAAAATATGTATATTTTGGAGTTAGAATATTTTAGACAAAGTAATTAAAATATATTTTCAAGTGAGACTTAGAAATATATTTTCGGAATTATAAAACACACATGTATTAAAACCCCCATCCTTGGGAAGGAATATATTTATTAAATATATAAGAAGTGTGAACACGGAATAGTTACCTAACTATTTCTCCAATAAAACAGTAAACCCTAAGCCAAGGCACGACCATCCGTCTAATAGAAGTTAGTACGTGTAGGTCGTCAGGCAGCAGGTTGATTTGGGATTGACTATTTCGAGACGCACTTCAGTGAGTTCATGTCCCCCTTTTCTCTTAACTGTTTTCAGTTTTTATACTTTGGGGGTGGAATACATGTTACAGTAATTACGGATACTTTTATACATGGTATGGTTAGCTTAAGGAGGGTTTACTACTTAGATCATGTGAGTGGGTAGGATGGAACTAGAGGCCATTAATCCTCATTGTAGGACCGAGGGTCATTAGCGGTAGATCTATCTGGGTGTAGCGAGCCCAACTCCAGGCCCACTGTACGGACCTTGGGGTGACTTTGAGCCCGATGCAAAAATCTGCTAGGTTTGAGTCTTCCTACAGCACTTCACACATATCATTGGATTTGCAACCCAATGGTGATCTCTTTTTCCTTATTTGCTACATACCAGGGATTTTTCATACATACAAACATATTACAAAGGTTTACATATTCACTTTTACATGAACTCGCTCAACTTTTTGTTGATTTTTCAACTTACATGTATTTTAGGAAATTAGAGGATCTGGCAGGGTATGCACTGTCGTCACACTGCGTAGGAATAATGGTGTCATCCGAGTTTAGGAATTGTGATCTTTGCTTGGACGGGTCGCAAGTCTTAAACTGTGTTTCTATCCATGTCTTTTGGTTGTGTCTTGTGAACAAGTTTTTAATTATGTCGTTGTTGTAATCTGTTTTAAGTGTTAACTTTCAAAACAATGTTGTCGTGTTAACTTTTAAAAACTTGTTAATTGGATGAACATCATGGTTTTATTTTCATATAGCATTGTTGTGATTATGCTATGGTATTAAGAAGTCACACCAAACTAAACCCACGCTTCCGCAAAGCCAGGGTGTGACAACTATTGGGTCTTTCCCCTAGTAGTGATGATTATCATAGTTAGGATTTATTAGCCTAACTGTGAGAAATTAGTAATGTGCACAATACCCCACTAGCCAGTGATTCAAGATAACCATGACTTAATCCCTGTAATTATAACATTTGAAAATGGAGTATTGTAAAATACTTTTGATAAAAGAGAATGACTCACATTGTAGATTTATACGGGCAGAGTTTAGCCTACTGATTAGCCTTGTAACCTAATTTAAATAACAATGCACACGAACTAGGTCAGTAACTAATACAGCATTTACGATAACTCATGAGATTAAAACCCTCACAATGAATGACAAAGTGCAATACTTAAACATCCATCGAATTCACGACGAATGACAAAGTATAACCCAAGTTTGAGCAGCACTTAAACATCCATCGGATAGTTTCAATCGATCGGACATTGAATCGTAGTAGCGATCGAGTTAATACCCTGTATCGTAGCAGCGCCTCGCTATATTAATTGAAATTTTGACTTTTGAACAGTGAGAATTCGTTTTTGAAAGTTGATTTCGACACAGAATGAAAGCTCCTGATCCAAGCTATTTATAGCTGAAATTTGGGTCTCACGCGGCCCGCGTGAACCTTCAGCTAATCCTTACGTGGCCCGCGTGGAAGTCTAGTAGTAGTTTAGGGCTAGCGTGTCACACATAGGCCTGCCATGTGTGCAACGCGTGGCTCGGCGTGCTTATCCGGTCAACCCTAATGTTGACGCAGCCCGCGTAAGGTTAAGCTTACCTTTACGCGGCACGTCTGAAGACCATATTTCTTGGTTTTTTATGCACAATAGGGTTTCAGGGGTCCGGGTTTTTACTTATGGGTCGTTTTGGGACATTTTTTAGAGTCCTTACAGCACGCGCGAACACAACGGTCGAATCCAATCGGTCAAGGGATGAGAAGACTTACCTTGTGTATGAAAATGGGTGTACACATAGTGATGCGGCTTGGCACCGCATCCTATGAACATTTTCGTCACGACAAGGGGTCTGGACAACAGCAACAGTCACCGCAAGTGGCGATGCGGCCTAGCACCGCATCCCGCAGTCTTGGCCAGAGCATGAACGCGGAAACAACAACAATTACCGCGAGCAGCGATGCGGCGCGACACCGCATCCTACCCACGAGGCAAGTGGGACTGACTCCACAGAGCAAGTGGCACCAATGACAGTCGCCTGTCAGCCCATACATAAGCAACAGACTAACACCGCAGTAGGACGTGGCTTCACCTCCATAACCGACAAGCCTGACACACCTGCATAAGGGCGGTGCGCTGTCAGTCTAGCCACTCAATTACCCTCCTTCACTCCTCGGCTATAAATACCCATCCCAGACCAGGTTTGAGGTATCGCTTATCTACTCTCTCACTACTACTACAATCACACACTTTGCTTCTCAAGAAAACTACTGATTCTCACGCCGGAGAGTGGTAACAAGGAGCACCCCCACCCCTTCCTCCTTGTTACGAGTCACGGTGTGTTTTCCTTGTGCAGGAGACAGATCAGCGGATGATCCAGCCACCGATCCTCAGAAAGAAGGGATTAACCCTACTTGACGAGACCAGTGAATTAACCTCTCTTGGTTAACCACTGTTTCATCATTGGCGCCCACCGCTACACTTAGCACTTTTTTACATCTTTTTCTTTCTTGAAGATCATGTCCGATCGTCAAAACAATCCTACCGGGGTAAACCTCAACCCCACAAACTTGGTACCTACGGGGAACACCACCCCAGCACAACCAATCGGCCACATAGGCACATCCGCACAGCGGGGCTCTCCCCCAGTGTTCATACCAGATTTTTCACAGTACGGTTCTGTGATACCCCCAGGAATGGATCTCCATACCTGGTTTTACCAACAACAGACTGCCATTACGGCAACCTACAACAAAGCTTGCGCAGAAGCGCAAATACTTGGAGGACCCACTCCCGCACCATATACACCTGCGGCTCGTATCTTGCAATATGAGGGTAGGGCACCCACAAACCCGGCCTCCCGGGATAGGGTAGAGGAACGCGGCTCCTCCTACTGTAGCGTCCACACACTCGAAGAGGATGACTCCACATATGGGTCCCGCCGTAGGGGCCCAATACAAAGCCGCTTGGGCCCACACGGCGACAATAGGCGGCAATCAACAGCCCACCGCGGCTCCGGCATTCATAGCCGTTTGGGACCATAGCCCCACAACGAGGGGCATGATCGCTCCTACCCAGACGACCGTACATACTGCGGGGAATCCCACTGGGCTAATAGCCGACCAGGAGGATACAATTATATTCCTCCCACTCAACCCCGCACTACATACGTCCGCGCTGCATAGCGCAAACAAGCCCAACCCTACAAGCCAAAGTCCGCAACCGAAAACTCCAAAATCATACCGGAGATCGCCCACGCCGAAGTAACTACAACCAAACTCCCACTCACGATTAGGAAATACAGTGGTTCATCCGATCTGGATGACCACATGAATGTTTTTACCGGCTCTGGGTGCATGGGAAAGTGGGACGAGGCCACATGGTGCCATTTTTCCCCCCAGACCCTCACTGGATTAGCGAGGGCCTGGTTCGATTCTTTGCAAGTTGGATCGCTGGCTTCATTTGAACAACTGCAAGCAAAATTTCTTGCAACATTTCAGCCAACAACGACGTCACAAAGGCGATTCAATGGACGTCATGAACATCTGGCGCGGAGAAAACGAAAGCCTGGAATCTTTCGTTATCCGCTACAATAAAGAGTGCCTCGAGATTGGTGGGATCGCAGATCAAATGGCTCGCAACCATTTCATCCGAGCCGTCAAGGTGGATGAAATGGTGATGACCATCTCAGGCAAGGAGGGCTTGCCAGAAAAATGGGATGACGTCATGGCCACGGTTAAGACGTACGCCCAAACTCAGCGGTCACTCAAACAGCACACTGGCAAAACGCAGCCTCAGGCGGAAGGTCAATCCTCCCGCCAAGACACCAAGCGCAACAACAAGCGCAACTGGGACACATGGAATCGTGGTAACAATTCCAAACCATACGTCCCGCGCGGATACCAACCCGACACAAGAGCTCCAATCAACGCCCAATGCAAACAAAGGGCATCCAAGAAGGAATCTCGGGACCGCAATTGGACCGAGATCAACAATTCGTCAAGAGAAGTCCTCCAGATGGACGCACAATTCTTGCGACCAGCCCAACCCATGAAGTCCAAAAAGAACCAAGATCTTACTCTTTACTGTGAGTACCATAATGTAACACCCCGAAAATGGGCTTGGTAATTAAACTCTGTTAATACTAAAAGACGGGTAACATACCGTTATTAGTAAAAATAACGCGTCAAATATTTGGGTTTAAACAAGAAATACAAATAGTAAATATAAGCGAATCAAAGTTTTCAGGAATTGAATTTATAAGAGCCCGAGTTAACGGGACTTAAAATATAACGGGTTATAATTCCCGGGACTCACCAAGTAACTAGGAATACCAACCTAGTTAGTTAGTGTCTTGACATAATGGAACAAATATGGTTAAGATACCTATAAATAACTGGTGTAAAGTCGAGGGACTAAACATGGGCAAATTAGATAAAGTTTTATTAAAACCAATTAATAAACAAAACACACACACACATACGTGTGTGTGTCTGCGACTTCAAACAAAGCCAGTGAAGGCTCTCTTGCTCAAAAACCCTAGTCCCTCAAGAATCTCTCAAATTGAAGCCCAAATCAAGAGCCAAATCAATGCATGAACACAAATTCGTGACCACCTAGTCATGGGGATTACAAGGTATGTTGAAAATTTCGATTTGGTGATACTTTGAGATTATGATGAACAATCATAATCGAAATTCTGGAATGAATATTGATTCTATGAGTGTTATTATGATTATATCTTGGTTTAGAAACAAACCCTAATAGAAAATTTGATGAATTGTCGTCAAAACTAGGGATTTGATAATTACCCTATTATATGCTAAGTGGGTTTTGACTTAATAATGAAGATGACGATATGTGGGTGTTAGAAATCATCATAGGTGATAGTTGATGCAAGATACTTGAACAAATTATAAGTTTGAGTGAAAGCTTATGCATGACTTGAAGTGGGTTTTTGTATGTTATGATGAACACTCGGATTTGGAAGTGTTAATTTGATGAATATTGATGTTATGATACTAGTACTAAGTGTAGTTCATGAACACTAGACATGAAAGTTTGAATTTTGATGTTAATCTTGGTAAAAAATAACTAGTTAGGAACTAGTTAGTAAATATGTAGAATTATGCACATTAGGTGTTTGTTAAAATGCCTAAATGAGAACTAAGTGTTGATAATGTGCCTAATTGAGTCTTGTGAACTTGATAGTGCAATCATATGTGTTAATTGATGATTTGACTTTTAAATAGTCAAACCGACCATTAATAAGACCGAATGGTAATTGTGATAGAAAATATGTAAGATGGAATAGTCATAATTAATGATGACTAATATAACCGTCTTACGAATTATGATGATAGTTTGACGCTTGACAAGCTAGGTGGAGGCTTGGAAAGGAAGCGGGTCAAACGAAGCAAGTATGAAGGAAAAAGCGTAATTCGGATGCAAGGTAAGTATAGCTTACACTAGTCTTACATTGTGGAATATTTTCTTATCATATAAGTTATGAATGAGATTTCTAAACAATTGAAATAGGATGTTCCGTCGGGTAGTCGAACGGAACAAGAAAAATCAAAGATGAAAGAAACCATAATAATGGTTAAAAAGAAGTAAATCGATAATTTGGTCATACTATGTCGAAAGCAATAAACGGTTTATAAGTAAAATGACCGTATGATGTTAAACGGAACGAGTCTTGTAGATGGGATGATAATAAATATCATCTCGCATAGATAAACGCCCAATTCGGCCAAACGGGTCAAAAGGTGTAGACATCACCTTTTGACAATACTGACTAATGATTCTTTTGTCGAGTTATATGCTTACAGGAATAGATATCCAATGGATATTCGTATCGTTCTAAATTAGCGAATATAAAGCAAGGTATTAAACCGGGTTAACAAGTTGACCCTGGGCCAGGTATGTATAATAGATCAACTCCTCATTTAGGACTTGGAGATCGATGAGATTTAGGCAAAGTAAAAAGAAACATTCGGTTACCTTAAAAGGCAAACCGAAGGATTTAAATTATAGACAGAGTGTCTTGAAAATAAGATTCGGTTAAAAACGAGATTTTGGGTGTACATGGCTTAGGCAAACCCTTCGTTGTAAAAGAAGGGTTAAAAATGACCAAAACGCCCTTGTAAGCACAATTAAGCAAACAACTCTTAGAAGTTGCTTGAAAATGAGTTTTATAATCAAGTTAATACTTATAATAAGTCTAATAGCGTAAGATGTAAATCCTTGGTCAAAAGACTCTATATGAGTCTTTGCCGTATATTGATAATGCGAAGGGTAAAACTCGGATTAGATAGATCGTCACATTAAAACCATCACAAATATAGATGTGATGGAAGGTCACTTGATAACTAATGTGGAAATAAAATGCTAGAAAGAAATGGGTGTGAGTTATGCGTAAAAGTTGCTTAATTGACCTTAACGGGTCAAAATAAGTACTTGAGCATAAGCGGGTTTAAAATGCGTAGGAAACCCGTGGTTTGAGCCAAATATGATAGACGATATAGAAATTAGGAGATTCACGAGAATTTGGGACCAAACAAATAAGTTTGTTTGATAAATACATTAATGGGTCCAAATGGGTAAATTCTAGTTTAAGCCGAAAGCTTAAAACTCTATAGATTTGTTATTCCGGAAGTCGGGTTTTAACTCCATATGATGGAGAATTAAATTACAATCATGTAGGAAGAAACGGTAGGTCAAACGGATAAGCGGTTTGAAAGATACGAAAGAATTCGTGTCAAATTACGACAAAATAGAGAATCTGGATGCAGAGTCCACCGTAATTTACGGTCCCACCGTAAATTACGGTGGAGTTGAATAGGTTACGGTGCTAAAGGTCTGTTTTACGGGAGAAGAATTGAAACCCAAGGGCCACCGTAATTTACGGTCCCACCGTAAATTACGGTGGAGATTTTTTTTTATTATATTTTGTTTTTCATTTGAAAGTCTATTGTTTCCCGGACATCGTTCGGACATGATTAAACCCGTATGACTAAAGCATTTCATGTGTATGAAATGTAGGTACATTTTGGATGCCGAAAGACGATCAAGCTCAACGAAGAACCGAACACGATAAATATACACGCTTCCGCACTTTGCCACGTTGTAAATTTTAAACAACGAATTTCGATCACGTTATGTAGAATAAATTATAATTAGTAAAAGTTTTAAGAAACCCGTATTTCCGATGTATATCTAATCATTAATTACATGATTATTTTCCCAAGATTTACGTTAAACCTTGATATATAAGAACGGGTGTTACACATAAGGACTCGGGCCACTCAACCAACCACTGCATCAGTCTCCGATTGGAGATTGAACGAGCACTAAAGGAGGGAAAGCTGTAACATCTGTTGACAGCCGCGCAGAAACAAACCAAGCGCATCACCCCCACGATAAGGGCACATCCATAGGCAAAAAGACCATGCATGTGGCCTCAACCCACATGATCAATGGGGGCCGTGGAAGGCCGCGCAAGGTGGCAAGAAGAGGGGACAACGACTGGAAATATGAACAAGTCATTTTTTTCCAAAGTTCGAGGCGGACAGCGCGACAGGCGCGCCGTCGTAATCACCGGCTACCTAGCTCATTACTGCACGGAACGCTTATCTATCGATGTAACGCCCTGCGTTTTCATACTTTCCATATTTAGAAACCATTGCTTGAAATTCTATTTTTTGGAAATCTTGTATTCCTTGTAATCATATTTCGTTGTATCGTTGTAAAATCTGAGACTTTGATCATAATGAAACGAATCTTTTATACATGTTTATACGTTGATACGTGCACTCGTTTGATACATGGTTTGTAATACATATAAACGTAAGCTTAACTCGTAAACAATGATCGTGTATTCGTAATCCTTAAATCTTCATACATTTAAACACATAGTTATTCGATTATAAGATTAAGTTGTATGTTTTTTTCACTTGATCGTACCAAACTATAAACCATACATACTTGGCGCTCTCCAAGTGTGCCTGTTCCCCCTTCTTCCTTACCATGGCAAGTCTTTGTGATTTTTTGAGTTATCTTACTTGTTACGTTACATTTCATGTGTTATACACACCTATGTTATCACACTTTTTGTTAAATGAAAACATGTCATTTATGCATTTTGGACCTTGTTACAAGTTACATACATACTAGACACCATGTAACACTTTATTAAACATCAAATATATACCTTCTAATGTCAAAAAAATAAAATAAAAATTATAGGGCTGTTAACAGCCTTGCATCAGCCCACTTAATTTACTTGTTTTGAGTTATTTAGCCCACTAAACACTTCCAAAGCCCAACCCAATGAAACCCTAATCCATCCGCTATATAACCTAAGCCTCCTCCAAGCATTTTTCACTTTCTAAACACTCTCCATTCACTATCAAACACTCCAAACCGTAGCTGATTGCAGAAGTTCTAGCAGATTTATACCACTTCACTAAAATGAGCATAACTCACTCAATTCTTATCTGATTCACTCAATTCTTTTTCCTACTACTTTGTATTGACCTTAGCTATGTTTCCATGGGTTTTCCCTGGAAAACCAAAGCCTGGAACGTTGCCAAAAGGGCTCCAAAGTGGACTGATTTTTCTGTTCTTGTTTCAAACTTTGATAAACTTGTTTAAACTTGAGGAAACTCAACTCAAACCTATGTCCTTGTGCTTATAACCACTTCTATGGTTAGTTAGGCTTAAAAACAAGGTTGAGACATTCAAAATCAGAGGTATAAACCTCACAAACTTTCTGTTTTGTTCAAGGGTTTTAACCCACAAGTGGTGTTCAAGTTCAAGACTTGATGATTGTGTGATTTAGGATTAGCTTGGGCTAACCTACTTGAAAATCCACACATTGCTTGATGTTTTCTCATAGATTAGTTGTTCATATTCTATTGTTTCTTGTAAGTTCATGACCCTCCTTGTTGTTCATAACAACAAGTGTAGTGGTGAACAATAGAGGTACCTAAATGGAAGCTTTGTTCTTCCTACCTCATGTATGAAATCCATGATACTTAGAGGTGCCTAAGTGAAGACTTTAATCTTCTACCTCATGATTGTCTTATCTGATGTAATATACACTATGTAATACTTATGTAACAACCAAATAATTGAACTCTTGGTGATGAACAAATGGACATTCGTCAAGCTAGTAGATTGTATCATCTTAGGCCTTGACACCTTATCACGATTCTAGTGGAACTTTGTTCAATGAAAACATTTAAACTCTTTTAGAGTTTCATAGTGTCAAGAACAAGTGTCATAGGCATTAGATGATTATTTTCATATGTTTACTTTTCATGTTATTTAAACTCCAAATCCCTAGAATCATATGTAAACACCTCTTAAACTCCAAATCGAACACATTCAACTTCCTAGTCTAAACAAATTCGTCACATGGGATAATCGGAAAGCATATGCAATTTTGTGAGTATACTTGAACCCCTTTTTCGTTTACCACTTTATGGGGTGTAACATGTTATTTATAAACTTACACACAAACTTTATTCATATTGCACAAACATTCCTCATACACGCATGCTTATTTGATTACTTGATACTTTAAACTTGGGTTTATGACATCTTGTGTTAGACTTATCATTAACTTCGTACGAGCCTATCCGTGACATATATAGCGCTATAGGATTAACGCACCGCCCGTATACTTGAGGTTATGTCATGAGCATATTGCGTTTCATCATTGGTTTGCTATGTTAAACACATGCCGATTTTATTGTTTATCTTGTATCAAGAGCTTGCCACATGGAATTGTTTGAAACTTGTCTTTTTATGCTATGTATGAAAAACCTATATACTTGCCTTTGCTTTTGCATTGAACTTTATTTTGAAACATGTTACAGGTTGAGGACGACGACGCTTTAAACTTGAAGTAGTGATGATGCATAGATACACACTTAGACGTTTTAAGTTAATATACTTGTTTGTTGTATTCTTGTTTTGAACATATTGTACATCAAGTTGTTTTATTTGATTTTTAAACCTTGTAATTAACTTGTAGAAATGAAATGAAATCCATTACATAAATATTGTCACAAATAGTGTTATGAAGTCTCTTGCAATCCCGTTTTCGTCTCACTCTGATGTTTCCGTCATCGGTTGGGGTGTGACAGATTGGTATCAAAGCCATAACTATATGGAATTAGGAAAATTGCCACACTTTTGACCTAGTCTATAGTTAAGCACCAAAATTCGACCATACTTGCTTCACATGCTACTTTTATGAAATATCTTTACATGTTATTCTTGAAATGTCTCTTACGTGTTATTTTCTTAAAATGCTTTATGTACTTATACTTGTTATTATTATTTTGAACATACATCTTTTACTCATTTATACTAAATTCCAAACCAATTGTAATACACAAACGAGACGACTTCACCAAAATAGGCGTGAAACCCACAATTTGGTGAAAGACTCTCAATCCACCTATTCTTTTTACACGAAATTCGCCATCAAGTTAGGAGTGAGATCCTCACCTTGATGGAGAATTTCCGCTTTCAAATTCTAGTGTACCCTCGTCAAAGTGTTGAAATTAAATTTTGACCCGACGAGTACCAACCACACTTAGGATACGAAATCGTCAAGTTAGGGGTGAAACCCGCACCTTGTCGACTAGTTCCACTCCTTGAATTTTTCATAAATCCCGCCAAGTCTTGAAATTTTGATTGATTTGGGACATGTAGTAACCGGAAGGGTAAATACCGTTAACCGACTTATCGGCGAGAGTATTCCACCTATTAGGCCAAATCATGGTCCTCAAATTCGAAAGACTTTTCGACCACTTTGGTTAGTCAAAGTTCCGTTTTGGAACCATCCCAAATTTTTATCAAACATGTGTTTCTATTATTTATTTTATACGATGCAATCTTTCGAATTCGAATTTACTTTCGATGTTTTCATCTCACACACACATCATACTAAATCTTTTTCATACATTTATACCTATGCATGATTTCAAAACGTCACTCAATATTGTTTACATTGTTTATAATGCCAAAATGGAGACATATCATTGAGTTTGGAGTGATTTCCTTATCTTGACGATTAACTCCACTCCTTTTCTTAAAACGACCTCACCAACGTGTTAGGGGCGATTCCCTTACCTAGGTGATCGTTACCAAAACTTTCCTTCAAAATACTTTATCAAGCAAACACAATCATGTTTCATACCTAAATCATTTATCATTTATCGAAATACCTACTTATATCAAATTTCAAAGTTTATTGTTTTATCAACGTATTTCTTACCCTACTATCTATTTTTTTAACTCGCATACACAAAATTCTTAATCATACCTTAAAATGTTTTATTACCCGAAATTCAAAACCTTGCGAAATGCTACATATTAATTTAATCGGTCCAATGAATCTCTTGCCCATGAACTTCATATTCGACTTAACCACTAAAACACACACTCACGTTATATCACCACTCTCAAACGGAATTCAAACCAACTTTCTCATATACTTATAAGATCCTATAGATATTATACGATCGTTTTACCAAAGATTTTTTTTACATCAACAAATCATTTGTTAAAACTCTTTCCAATGATCACCAAATCCGTTTTGCTAAATTTCTTTTCTAAGGATCAACGTTTTCATAAGAACCTTCAAAATTCAAAGAAATCTTGTTTGGATGCGAATGAAACAAACCCGTATTTTCGAAAAAAACTTTTTCCACACCGCTTAATTCATCATTCAAATTTCAAACACGTGGGATAGAAGACTTCATGGGGACCGACAACCTTCAACGTACGTAAACTCTTTTAAAACAAAAGTATCATTTCCATTCATTATAAAACACGCTACGCGTAACCAATGAATACTTTATATTGTCTTACATTTACAAACTATATTCTACATTCCAAATCAAATTCGATCTATTTTGACTCAATAAACTCGACATTCGCTTAAACAACTATACATGTAAATCATCACACACGTTTTAGTCAATACCTCACGACACTTTCGTTTATATCATCTTACATACTCAAAATTTCTCAAACATTTAATGTGCCTAAATTCGTTATGTTTCGACACATACCATATACAAAATTTTTTATTATTTGTACCTACGCTCATATTCATACTTTTTATGCTCATACTTTCATTCATACTCATGATACATACATTCGTAGCCGTACGCGAGTCGAATCCGAGGGATTCTCTTACGTGGGTCCTATACATACTTAAGAATGGACTTGCTTATATACTACATTCTTATACGTAAACATTCTTATTTTCAAATACCTTAATTCATATGCAACTAGTACAAGCTACGCGGACCATGCGACGGTCAGTATAATCGCGGGTGCACACGGGATTATAGTGATATGCGCATGAGAACCATAGAGTGTACTACTGTATATGGTAAGACACGGAACGTAACATGACACCGAATACAAAACGGACGTAATATGGTCAAAACATGGTGGATACGCCGCTGGTACTTCCTATATATAAGTGTTTTCACCATGTTACCAAACTTTCGTAAAACGTGCCATGAGAAATTCAGTGTTTTGCAGACCTTTTGACCTAATACAAACTTTAAACAAATCACAAACGCATTATATCCGATTATCCATGATGAGACTTCATCTTTAACACACTACTTTCGTCTATCTAATACTTATATAATTCATATACTTGCATTCATTAAGAGTCAATCATTCGCCCCATACTCCTATTATCCTCCATTATCCTTTCATTCATACGAACCCTATTCACAATCAAGCTTGTTTAAACATTCAAATCCTAACTTATCTCATTACCTTTAAAACCGTCTTCCTATTCTTTATTCTTGTGTAAATGTACTTAGTATACCTTTAACTCTTTATTCAAAGTACCAAACCTTTTCGTTCCTCTCAATAAACAACTTTTTACGAAAGTGTGATTTTTATACTATCCTTAAAACTTCCCCTGTAAACTACCCCACTTTCCAATAAAATACAAACCGTTTGTCAAAATCTTCATTCTTAATACGTCCCATTTTTTTAATACATCTCCAATTTAAGTTATCAAAACTTGTTTAGACTCACTTTACCTATATACGCACCTATACGTTTTCAACTATGTTTGGTACCTCAAATTATTTTAGACAACGAACTCCCTTGCAAATTTACCTTGTCGTTCCACAAAGTTTCATACTTTTCAAACCGTTTCAAAATTTCCTAAAGGATGGGAGACTGTAACGCCCTGCGTTCTCATATTTAGAAACCATTGCTTGAAATTCTGTTTTTTTGAAATCTTGTATTCCTTGTAGTCGTATTATTTCGTTGTATCATTGTAAAATCCGAGACTTTGATCGTAATGAAACGAATCTTTTATACATCGTTTATACATGTTTATACATTGATATGTGCACTCATTTGATACATGGTTCGTAATTCGTATAAACGTAAGCGTAACTCGTAAACAATGATCGTGTATTCGTAATCCTTAAATCTTCATACATTTAAACACTTAGTTATTCGATTATACGATTAAGTTGTATGTTTTTTTTCACTTGATCGTACCAAACTATAAACCATACATACTTGGAGCTCTCCAAGTGTGCATGCCCCCCCCCCCCCCCCTCTTCCTTACCATGGCAAGTCTTTGTGATTTTTTTTAGTTATCTTACTTGTCACGTTACATTTCATGTGTTATACACACCTATGTTTTCACACTTTTTGCTAAAATAAAACATGTCATTTATGCATTTTGGACCTTGTTACAAGTTACATACATACTAGACACCATGTAACACTTTATTAAACATCAATTATATACCTTCTAATGTCAAAAAAATAAAATAAAATAAAAATTATAGGGCTGTTAACAGCCTTGCATCAGCCCACTTAATTTCCTTGTTTTGAGTTATTTAGCCCACTAAACACTTCCAAATCCCAACCAAATGAAACCCTAATCCATCCCCTATATAACCCAAGCCTCCTCCAAGCATTTTTTACTTTCTAAACACTCTCCATTCACTCTCAAAGACTCCAAACCGTAGCTGATTGCATAAGTTCTAGCAGATTTATACCACTTCACTAAAATGAGCATAACTCACTCAATTCTTATCCGATTCACTCGATTATTTTTTCTACTACTTTGTATTGACCTTAGCTACGTTTCCATGGGTTTCCCCTGGAAAACCAGAGGTGGATTGATTTTTCTGTTCTTGTTTCAAACTTTGATAAACTTCTTTAAACTTGAGGAAACTCATCTCAAACCTATGTCCTTATGCTTATAAGCACTTCTATGGTTAGTTAGGCTTAAAAACAAGGTTGAGACATTCAAAATCAGAGGTATAAACCTCACAAACTTTTTGTTTTGTTCAAGGGTTTTAACCCACAAGTGTTGTTCAAGTTCATGTAACACCCCAACCCAGAAGGGCTGACGTGTCACAATAACAGTGATATCATAAACAAAAGTCATAATTCCATTTATTTATTTGACAAGGATACAACCATTTAACAACGAAACTTAAGATTTATATACTAGCAGACACAATCAATTTTATTAAGATACATCTTCAGATTTATTCCTAAGCTTTATTCTTCTCTCTTTCCCCCGCCCAAGATAACCTGCTGACCTGTAAATACAAAATTTATACGGAATGAGCCGAATGCTCAGTACGGAATTATAGGCTCAAAGAACAAATAACGCTTTATGCAAAACTTATACAATGCAAGATCATAATTTCATAATCATATCTTACGGATGTACCCATGAGCAAACTGAAAACGTGATAATACACAGGTAGCTACTCCTGCATACTTATCACACGAAATGGCGAGTTGGCATACCCTCTATCCATTTCCTGAAACTGAAATCCTAGGATCGATCCATACGCCTCCTAGTAGCTTTGTACCACACTTGTACCTAGGGACGCTGTGAACTAATCTCTCCGTCACAGATGGAGCACATGCTGTTGATGCCGCAACAACATGCTCGTGGGACACTCCACGAGAAGCGATACTCAGGGTAACAGAGTACAAATGGTCTTATTCACATAACTTATAAAACTTATTTTCAGAACAGAACATAACTTATTTTCATAACAGAACAGAACTTATTTTCATAACAAAACAGAACTTATATTGGAACATGCGATAATGAGTACAACTAACATAATACTATCGCATGACATGAAAGCTTAAATCAAAGGTTTAGAACAGAATTCGAACGGACTATCAATTGAATCGAAAATCAAAGACGTGAAGAGTGTATGAATTTAATGGGTTTTATAACAATTTGAATATGAAGCAATAAGAAGTGGGGTAGGATCCGTACCTTAATAACTCCAAAGTGAAGCTACCTTGTGCTAATATTTTAGATTTATACGGGCAGAGTTTAGACTACTGATTAGTCTTTTAACCTAATTTAAATAACATGCATACAAACTAGGTTAGTAACTTAATACAGCCTTTACGATAACTCACGATATCAAATTCTCACAATGAATGTCAAAATGCAATACTTTGTCCATCGAATGAACGATGATCCGTTGAATTAACAACGAATGACAAGGTATAATACTTTACCCATCGAATTAACGACAATCCGTCAAATTAATGACGAACGATAAAGTATAATACTTTACCTATCGAATTAACGACAATCCGTCAAATTAATGACGAACGATAAAGTATAACCCTAATATGGGCAGCATTAAAACATCAATTGGATATATTGATTGATCGGATAATGAATCGTAATAGCGATCGAGTTATTACCCTGTTCTGCAGCACCCCGCTACTCTTAATTTGTGTTTAGTGTGTGTTAGGAGAGTAATCAGACAATAACTCGACGAAATTTTGGAGTTTCTTCGTCGAAAGAATGCCCAGAAACCTGTCCCAAAGCCTGCTATTTATACACGAATTTGACTTAGCTTACGGACCGTAAGCTTACCAACGTTACGGTCCGTAAGGCACCATACGGACCGTAAGCTTGGTAGTGTTGCGGTCCGTAAGGCTTCATAATAGGCTATAGGGTAGCCACGTTCGGTACTAGCTCAGCTGACTCAACAAATTTCGAAATTCATTAGGTGACAACGAGAATTTGAAGATAATTATCAACTAGGGTTTACCCCGCCCTGAGTTTTAGGGGCCCTAATCCTGATTCTGAAAATTCTGAAATTTTTAGGGTTTGTACAGAATTACTTGGGTGTCTTAATTAGGGTTTCCTTTTAACTAAAATAAATAAAATAATAATAGTTTTAAATTTTTGGGTATTACAACTATTACCCCCTTAAAAGAAATTTCGTCCTCGAAATTTTTTAAATAAGAATATAACCTATCGCATAAGTGACAGGAACGGAACTTTTATTACAGATTTACTAACTTATATAACCAGAATCTCCTAAACACACATGTGTATCTGAAATTCATAATTAAGGTCATGACTATATTTGTCAATTATCTTACATATGTGCCCTAATGGTCCTCTCTATAACGTATCTTAAAATATCTTACCGTACGAAAAGTCAATAGAGTCTTACAAATACTTAGAGTGACTTTTTCATTTGTAATCTGAACTAGTTCTGGCCCTTCAATAATCTTTTCTCCAACTTCATCCCAACAGATCGGTGCACGACATTTCCGACCATACAAAAGCTCAAAAGGTGCCATACCAATACTTGCTTGCCAACTATTGTTGTAAGCGAACTCAACAAGGCATAGATATTCATCCCAGTTTCCAGACCATTCAAGTGCACATGCTCGGAGCATGTCTTCTAAGGTCTGAATCGTACGTTCTGACTGCCCATCTGTTTGTGGATGGAATGCCGTACTAAACTTCAGGCGTGTACCCCAAGCTGCCTGAAAACCTTTCCAAAATCGTGAGGTGAAACGTGGGTCTCTATCGGAAACAATGGAAGATGGTGTGCCATGGAGTCGAATAATTTCTTTAAGAAATATTTCGGATAACTTATTAACCGAAAATCCTTGCTGAATCGGTAGAAAATGGGCTGACTTCGACAATCTATCGACAACAACCCATACAACATCATTTTTCTTGAAAGTCTTAGGCAAACCGGTAACAAAATCCATTGTGATCTCATCCCACTTCCATATGGGAATATCCAATGGCTGCAACAGACCGCTTGCTCGTTGGTGTTCAATTTTCACTTGTTGGCAAGTGAGGCATTTACTTACGTATCGAGCAACGTCTTCCTTCATGCCATTCCACCAGAAGTTCTGTCTTAAATCTCTATACATCTTAGTAGATCCTGGGTGAATTGAAAATGGTGAGCTATGAGCTTCGGCTAACAATGACTCACGAAGGCTGGAGTCATCGGGTACACAAAGTCTTTTACCGCACCAAATCACCCCATGATGGTCTATACTAAATTCAGATTGCTTACCCACCTCAAGATTTTGCACAATTGCCCAAAGTTCTCCATCTTGCTTTTGTGCATCTTTGATCCGTGATATGAGGTCGGGTTCAATCTGCATTCTAGCTAGATATCCATCGGATTTACTAACCTGAAGCCAAATGTTCATCCTTTCAAGATCTTTCCTAATATGAGGCTGAATTTGTATGCAAGATATAGTCCCGGAATTCTTTCGGCTCAACGCGTCAGCTACAACATTGGCTTTGCCTGGATGGTATTGAATATTTACGTCGTAATCTTTTAAAAGTTCTAACCACCTTCTTTGCCTCATATTTAACTCCTTCTGAGTAAATATGTACTTGAGGCTCTTGTGGTCGGTAAAGATGTCACAACTTTCACCATACAGATAGTGTCGCCAAATCTTAAGTGCAAAAATGACTACGGCTAATTCTAAATCATGTGTAGGGTAGTTAACTTCATAAGGCTTCAACTGACGGGAGGCATAAGCGATAACCTTCCCATGTTGCATTAGCACACAACCTAATCCTTTCTTTGAAGCATCACTGTAGACTTGGTAACCTCCTGATCCAGAAGGGAGAGCGAGTATCGGAGAGGATACGAGTCGTTTCTTCAATTCTTCAAAGCTTTTCTCTTGTTCCTCATTCCATGAGTATTTCACCCCTTTCCTTAGGAGTTTTGTGAGTGGTAAAGCGATTACCGATAATCTTTCAACAAATCTTCGGTAATAGCCAGCAAGACCCAAGAAACTTCGTATTTCAGTAACAGAAGTGGGTCTTGGCCATTTTGTAATAGCTTCAACCTTTGTTGGGTCTACCATAATTCCCTCTGCTGATATGATATGACCTAGAAATGCTACTTGGCTAAGCCAAAAGTCACATTTGGAAAACTTTGCGTACAACTTCTCATGCCGCAAGGTTCCAAGTACCGCATGTAGATGTGCTTCATGCTCTTCGTGACTCTTAGAATACACTAAAATGTCATCGATAAAGACAATAACGAATTTGTCTAAGAATTTGTGAAATACGCGATTCATCAAATCCATAAAGACTGCAGGTGCATTAGTTAGCCCAAAGGGCATAACCAAAAATTCGTATTGACCATATCGAGTACGAAAGGCGGTCTTGGGAACATCATCATTCTTGATCTTTAGCTGATGATACCCGGACCTTAGGTCAATTTTTGAGAAGAACTGAGCCCCCTGAAGTTGATCAAAGAGATCATCAATGCGAGGCAGAGGATACTGATTACGAATAGTAATCTTGTTCAGTTCTCGGTAGTCAATACATAAACGCATACTACCGTCTTTCTTTTTCACAAATAAGACCGGAGCACCCCAAGGTGAAACACTAGGTCTTATGAATCCTAGATCTAACAATTCTTGCAATTGTTCCTTCAACTCCTTCAGTTCCATTGGAGCCATACGATATGGAGCTTTAGAAATAGGTTCGGCACCAGGGATCAAGTCGATGGTGAATTCTACCTGACGGTCGGGTGGTAATCCTGGTAGTTCATCCGGAAATACATCAGGATATTCACGAACAACGGAATGGCTATCGATACTCTTAACACTAGCAGAAGTATCCATAATCGATGCTAGGAATCCAGCACAACCGCTTGATATAAATTTTCGAGCCTTAAGCGCAGAGATAATTTTAAGGGATTTATGAGCTTGAGTTCCCTGATATATAATATCAGGATGATGAAGATCACCGAAAATAACACGGCGAGAATGACAATCAATAGTTACACGATGTCTAGACAACCAATCTATTCCTAGAATAATATCAAAATCACACATATGTATTGGAAATAGATCGGCCTTACACACAATAGATTCAATACGGATCGGACAATCTTTATATACGTAAGTGATTGCGGATGAATTTTCCATGGGAGTGGAAATGGTTAAGGTATGATTTAAGAGAGTTGGTCTTATCGGAAGATACTTAGTAAACGAGTAGGATACTAAAGAATGAGTCGCTCCTGTATCGAATAACACATAGATACTACGTTTACCAAGCTGAAGGGTTCCAGATACAGTACCTGGAACATTAGCAGCATCAGTAGCAGAAAGTGCGAAAACTCTTCCTCCAACATTGGGTTGGTTATTCTTCCTAGTATCTTTCTTAGGACATTCCTTGATCATGTGTCCAGTTTGGCCACATCTAAAGCATGCTCCTGTACTTCGGTGACATACGCCCTGATGTCTCTTACCACAAATATTACATAGAGGATATGTAATTTGATTTGGGTTTACATATTGATTCATTGGTTGAGCTTTAATAGGTTCTGCATACAACTGAATCTGGTTTTGAGCAGACCTCTGGTTTTGTGGTCTAGGCTGCCATGGACGTGCCTGATTTCCAGAGTTTTGATTTCCTTGCACTTTGCGATCTTGATGCTGTGGTGTAGTGGATGATTGGCCGATTTCCTGCTTAAATTGTCCTTCCCTATTTCTCTTCTTATTATCCCCAGTTCGAGATAAGAATTCTTTCCTTTCGAATTCAAAAGTTTTGATTGCATCAGCAACTTCAGTGATATCCTTAAATTTCATATACATGATCGACTTCCGAATTCGATCATTGACTGCCCACTTGCATTTTTCTGCCTGGACTTCTGCTGATCCTGCAACGTCTCCTACAATACTAGCCAACCTTGCAAATCTAGTAATGAACTCAGAGGCTGGTTCATCACTCCCCTGTCGAATCACTGCATACTCCCTGATATAAGCTTCTTTATCAGCGGTCGAAAAATACTTGTCGTAAAAGATATTACGAAAGTCGACCCATGAAAGATTAGCGTCAAAATCATCCCCTCCTTTGACATTCTTATATCCTTCCCACCAAGTTTGTGCGTCATCTTCGAATTTGTAGGTAGCCAATCTAACTTTGTATTGCTCCGGAACTCCAAGAACTCCGAAGATCTTTTCAATATGAGCTATCCAGTTCCTTGCTTCGACTGGATTATTAGCGTGACTAAAGGATTTCGGCTTTTGTTTTTGGAATTTACTAATCCATATGTCTATACTATAAGTAGTATTGTTTGTGGTATTTTCACGAGTTTCACCACCAGAGATTGGATTAGTGTTAGTGCCTTCTGGATGACGAGTTTGTTGAATAACGGCCTCAGCTGTTTGAGCAACCAGGTTCGGAAGTAACCCGGCAACAGCCTGGTTGATAGCATTAATTACGCTTGGATCAACCGGAGTCTCATTTGAAGAAGTGTTGTTGCGTACAGGGTTAGTACGATTACTCCTACGTAGCGGACGACGAGGAGGCATATCTATACGAATAGAAATAGGAATTAAACCAAATAAGAGACCAAGTTGAATCCTATCATAGATATCTACCCATTCCTCACAGGTTTTAATTACTATCTTCAAGTTTTCTACAGGAAAGAGCCTTTGCTCTGATACCATAGCTGTAACACCCCAACCCAGAAGGGCTGACGTGTCACAATAACAGTGATATCATAAACAAAAGTCATAATTCCATTTATTTATTTGACAAGGATACAACCATTTAACAACGAAACTTAAGATTTATATACTAGCAGACACAATCAATTTTATTAAGATACATCTTCAGATTTATTCCTAAGCTTTATTCTTCTCTCTTTCCCCCGCCCAAGATAACCTGCTGACCTGTAAATACAAAATTTATACGGAATGAGCCGAATGCTCAGTACGGAATTATAGGCTCAAAGAACAAATAACGCTTTATGCAAAACTTATACAATGCAAGATCATAATTTCATAATCATATCTTACGGATGTACCCATGAGCAAACTGAAAACGTGATAATACACAGGTAGCTACTCCTGCATACTTATCACACGAAATGGCGAGTTGGCATACCCTCTATCCATTTCCTGAAACTGAAATCCTAGGATCGATCCATACGCCTCCTAGTAGCTTTGTACCACACTTGTACCTAGGGACGCTGTGAACTAATCTCTCCGTCACAGATGGAGCACATGCTGTTGATGCCGCAACAACATGCTCGTGGGACACTCCACGAGAAGCGATACTCAGGGTAACAGAGTACAAATGGTCTTATTCACATAACTTATAAAACTTATTTTCAGAACAGAACATAACTTATTTTCATAACAGAACAGAACTTATTTTCATAACAAAACAGAACTTATATTGGAACATGCGATAATGAGTACAACTAACATAATACTATCGCATGACATGAAAGCTTAAATCAAAGGTTTAGAACAGAATTCGAACGGACTATCAATTGAATCGAAAATCAAAGACGTGAAGAGTGTATGAATTTAATGGGTTTTATAACAATTTGAATATGAAGCAATAAGAAGTGGGGTAGGATCCGTACCTTAATAACTCCAAAGTGAAGCTACCTTGTGCTAATATTTTAGATTTATACGGGCAGAGTTTAGACTACTGATTAGTCTTTTAACCTAATTTAAATAACATGCATACAAACTAGGTTAGTAACTTAATACAGCCTTTACGATAACTCACGATATCAAATTCTCACAATGAATGTCAAAATGCAATACTTTGTCCATCGAATGAACGATGATCCGTTGAATTAACAACGAATGACAAGGTATAATACTTTACCCATCGAATTAACGACAATCCGTCAAATTAATGACGAACGATAAAGTATAATACTTTACCTATCGAATTAACGACAATCCGTCAAATTAATGACGAACGATAAAGTATAACCCTAATATGGGCAGCATTAAAACATCAATTGGATATATTGATTGATCGGATAATGAATCGTAATAGCGATCGAGTTATTACCCTGTTCTGCAGCACCCCGCTACTCTTAATTTGTGTTTAGTGTGTGTTAGGAGAGTAATCAGACAATAACTCGACGAAATTTTGGAGTTTCTTCGTCGAAAGAATGCCCAGAAACCTGTCCCAAAGCCTGCTATTTATACACGAATTTGACTTAGCTTACGGACCGTAAGCTTACCAACGTTACGGTCCGTAAGGCACCATACGGACCGTAAGCTTGGTAGTGTTGCGGTCCGTAAGGCTTCATAATAGGCTATAGGGTAGCCACGTTCGGTACTAGCTCAGCTGACTCAACAAATTTCGAAATTCATTAGGTGACAACGAGAATTTGAAGATAATTATCAACTAGGGTTTACCCCCCCTGAGTTTTAGGGGCCCTAATCCTGATTCTGAAAATTCTGAAATTTTTAGGGTTTGTACAGAATTACTTGGGTGTCTTAATTAGGGTTTCCTTTTAACTAAAATAAATAAAATAATAATAGTTTTAAATTTTTGGGTATTACAGTTCAAGACTTGATGATTGTGTGATTTAGGATTAGCTTGGGCTAACCTACTTGAAAATCCACACATTGCTTGATGTTTTCTCATAGATTAGTTGTTCATATTCTATTGTTTCTTGTAAGTTCATGACCCTCCTTGTTGTTCATAACAACAAGTGTAGTCATGAACAATAGAGGTACCTAAATGGAAGCTTTGTTCTTCCTACCTCATGTATGAATTCCATGATACTTAGAGGTGCCTAAATGAAGACTTTAATCTTCTACCTCATGCTTGACTTATACGATGTAATATACACTATGTAATACTTATGTAACAACCAAATAATCGAACTCTTGGTGATGAACTAATGGACATTCATCAAGCTAGTAGATTGTATCATCTTATGCCTTGACAACTTGTCACGATTCTAATGGAACTTTGTTCCATGAAAACATTTATACTCTTTCAGAGGTTCATAGTGTCAAGAACAAGTGTCATAGGTGTTAGATGATTATTTTCATATGTTTACTTTTCATGTTATTTAAACTCCAAATCCCTAGAATCATATGTAAATGTCACACCCCCAAAATCCACATGCGGAGTACCACCGCTTGGAGGCGTGACAGACCAGGATCCAGCCACCAATTATACTGAGCATTGATAATAGTAAAGGTATTCACCAACCACAATAGTTAGTAAACACCATAGTTTAAAATTCTAAAAGTTTAAGTTCAAATAATAGTTTAAACAGACAGCGGAAGCATAGACCAAACAGTCTCAAAACAAGGTTCATAGTTCATGATTATTTAAAACCCAACACACGGGTTAAGACGACCACTACATATCCCCAAGCTGCAAGCTCCTGATTCACTGGTTACCTGCAAAGCATGCAGTAGGGTGTCAACAAAAATGTTGGCGAGTTCACGAGATGTCCAGTTTTAGCTTTTCAAAGGAAAAATGTAGGTTGTTTAGGTAAAGCATTTATAATCACGTTATGGGGAGCTACCCCATATGAAAGCTACTAAACTTGAATTACCGAAACTGTTGACGAGAAGATTTGGTGCCCCAGGTCAATGTCTATCGTCATTGACCGAGATGCAAGGTCTATAGTTCACGCCCGATCTCCCCCGGTCACGGTGTGAGGTTGTCAAACCTAATAGCGCTATCAACTAATAACCCGTTCGCCCCCGGCGATTAATCGGTACTATAAGCAGGGACTTAATGTGATAGAGATTCGTTTAGTGTTGCTAGTTGTGATTTATAAATAATACCCAAACGTATCTCCCCCGGATGTAGCAGTACAAAAGTACCGTTCGCATATTCCCCCGGAAATTATCAGTTTGAAAACATTAATTAGTTTGTTCGTGTCCCTCCCTGGGACGCATGCTTTTAGTGTGTGAACTCACCTTGGGTTGCTCGGTAGATTATTTACTCGGTCAAACACGTTGGTCACCACGTCCTAGCATGGTTACCAGTAGGTCAGGTTTGGGTACGAGTAAGTCACGTATATTCTACACGTATCTAACACGTAGTATGCATAACATAAAATTAACAGTAAATCAGCACATGGCATATTTGCACAGACACAAGCCCAAAACATATTTGTCACATAGTCCAGTTAAACAGAAGCCCAAACAGAATACACTAGGCCCAATAACTAAGGTAGTCATGCCCAGTCGAGACCATGCGGTTTTGACTCGAGAACATACGGTCTCGAGTCGCAACCAAGGGATTTTGAATTGTGAATGGCTGGTCTCGAGTGGTGTATACGGTCTCGGGTTGTCACGGTTTGGTTTCGAGTCGCAATCACGTAGTCTCGAGTTGTCACGGTTTGGTTTCGAGTCGCAATCACGTAGTCTCGAGTTATAGTCTGATGATCTCGAGTCGAATTACCTCGGTCTCGAGTCGAGACTGAAGGTTTCGACTTGCAACCTGATTGTTTCTAGAATGTCTGAATGGATTGTACTATCCAATGGAATTTTGTTTTCATGATAATATGTACTAACCAATCAAAATGCATAAACATGTTTTATTGCCTAAATTCCAACTAAATCAGATCAAACATCACATTTTCAAATATTTTCATTGATCTTCAAATAGTTCATCAAGCACATTCATCACACATTCATCATATATTCATCCTTTGTTTGCATATACACAACCCTAGGTCGAAACATAGTTTAGACATCATCTTCGGCCCTAGCTCTAGCACATAATTATCATCAACATAGCTAATATTCATGCTTTATCATTTACCTAGACATATTTACAACATAACATAAAATCATCGGTTTAATGGTAATACATATCATGCTACTTGGTCAACAAGGATCATGTAAACATTTATTCTAAACATCAAACACCCTACACTAACCATCATTTATCATTCAAATGTCTTATCACTTTGTTATCATGCAAGAGTTTCACATATTTCATTCATCATTTCAATCCTTCAAGGCAAATAGCAATAATATACATATAAACACATAGTGAATAACTAAGGTACTAACCGGTTGTGGAAGGGCACCGATTTAAGGAAGAAAGTGAGGAAAAGAAGCGTCCGAGTGGTGATGATGAGCTTGACCGATCCTCCTTGTTGTTGTCGATTGGATCCGAGAGAGAGAGAGAGGGAGGTGAGCTTGATTTGTTAGGGTTTTCTAGAGAGAGTGAGTGAGGATAAAGTGAGAGAGTGTAAAAGAGAGTGTGTGAGGGTATTAGGTTGATATAAAAGGTGGTGCACCCCCAATAGGTTCCGGATGGGTTTAAGTGATGGGTGCGGCCCAAGCGGCCCAACTGTTTACTCGAGACCAAGTGGTCTCGAGTCGTGTCTGCGGTCTCGGCCCACTACATATGTACACACATATATATATATATATTACGTACACATACTCAAAGCAAGGATCACATAGAACATGAGGATAAACACAACTTTCATTTAATAGTATATATACACGCAACGAATTTTTACAAGGTATTTGCTCGGGAAAACCTAGAGTGTCACAGTAAACACCTCTTAAACTCCAAATCGAACACATTCAACTTCCTAGTCTAAACAAATTCGTCACATGGGATAATCGGAAAGCATATGCAATTTTGTGAGTATACTTGAACCCCTTTTTCGTTTACCACTTTTTGGGGTGTAACATGTTATTTATAAACTTACACACAAACTTTATTCATATTGCACAAACATTCCTCATACACGCATGCTTATTTGATTACTTGATACTTTAAACTTGGGTTTATGACATCTTGTGTTAGACTTATCATTAACTTCGTACGAGCCTATCCGTGACATATATAGCGCTATAGGATTAACGCGTCGCCCGTAGACTTGAGGTTATGTCATGAGCATATTGCATTTCGTCATTGGTTTGATATGTTAAACACATGCCGATTTTATTGTTTATCTTGTATCAAGAGAGAGCTTGCCACATGGAATTGTTTGAAACTTGTCTTTTTATGCTATGTATGAAAAACCTGTATACTCGCCTTTGCTTTTGCATTGAACTTTATTTTGAAACATGTTACAGGTTGAGGACGACGACGCTTTGAACTTGAAGTAGTGATGATGCATAGATACACACTTAGACGTCTTAAGTTAATATACTTGTTTGTTGTATTCTTGTTTTGAGCATATTGTACATCAAGTTGTTTTATTTGATTTTTAAACCTTGTAATTGACTTGTAGAAATGAAATGAAATCCATTACTTAAATATTGTCACAAATAGTGTTATGAAGTCTCTTGCAATCTCGTTTTTGTCTCACTCTGATGTTTCCGCCATCGGTTGGGGTGTGACAATCGAACCAGGCAGTACCTCTGACATCATCTATGAGCAGTGTTTCAACCAATTCGATCAAGAAGATAAAGATCGGTTGCAGTTGGTAGATTACCCGTTGGCCGGATTTGCGGGGGAAACAGTCTTCCCCCTGGGCCAAATCACATTCCCCGTGCGCCTTACCAATGGTAAGCACACACAGACCGAGGAGGTAAACTTCATGGTTGTCACGGCCCCCGACCCAGTTTCCTGGTTCTAATGCCATGGGACAGAAACCCGTGGTATTGGTATTTAAATTGGCAGTGGAATTTTTTAACAGGATCGTTTAAACTAAAAACACCCCTTTTATTTTATTTCAAGTTTCGGGACAAACCCCGTAATTTACAATAAAGGAATTTCACTGGAAATCCCCTGATTACAAAAACATGTTTATTTATTTACTGAGCCACTTTATCCAAGCTGGTAGTGCTACACGGCACTTTTCCTTGTCACAGTTAATCACCTGAAACATGTTTAAAAAGATTTTATCAGCGGGGAAATACTGGCGAGTCATTCAATTTGCACAAAATGACACATTGTTACAATTTACAGCATTAAGAGTTGAAACCACTGAAGTACCAATAGCTGTTGATACAACAGGTGTTTTAATATCTGTTGGTTTGGAAGGTTGATGAGTGGAGCTTTGGGAAGTTTGGGGACTGTGTTTTGTAGGTCTGGATGGTATTGATTTGGTTTGGCTCACTTTTCTAGTGGGCTGTTTTCTTTTAGGCTCAGGATTTTCTCCATCCTTGGGCTCAGAAACACCCTGCTCATCCTTCTCCATAAAAACTATTTTCTCCTGTTCAAACCTTGCTTTATCCTTTGCCTCCATATCCCTTTTTACCCTTGCTTTTGCATCAGCAATGGCATTTGTGGTTACATCAACCTTTTTTAGTAACATCTGGCTTAGGGATGTCTGCAAGCATACTTGAATTATCTGGTGTAATGTACAGACCATGTTCATATCCCTTTTTCTTCAACTGCTTCATTTTCTCCCCCTTTTTGGCATCAGATGGTGGAGGATTATCAACAAATATTATTGTGGGATGAGCAATGCCAGTGGTGTTTAGCAAATGGGCCTTGATTGCCTTGATATGTGGTCGGGTATCTTTAAACCTTGCTTCCATAATATTTCTGATCTTTTGAACTTGTATTTCATGTTGCTGATCAGCATATTCCCTTTGTTGTTGAAGCAGAGGTTGAAATAAACTCCAAAGCTCAGTGGGAGTAGGAGCAGATGATGGATCAGATGTTGCAGCTGATGCAGCAGTGGTGACGCCTTTTGTGCTTTTAACAATTGTTGCAACATGTCTTTGATTTCTGCAACAAATGTATCAAGTTTGTCTACCCTCTCCGTCAATTCTCGGTACATTAAACCATCACCCAAGTTAATGGGATCATCTGATTTCCCACTGGCAGTGGTTGTATCAGTGGTTGCCTTAGGGAATGTATTCCAAAAGTCATCCACTGATGACCCTTTTTCTTGGTACTGGGGACTTCTTTCTCCTGTAGGGGTAACCAGTTTTAGTGAACCAGTGAATGCTGGAAACACCTTGGATCCCAGGGAAGAAATTACCTTCAAGGGAGTCTGACTGATGAAACTACTGCCCAAGTGTAAACCAGTGGGTTCAACACTTGTAGTAGCTGCTCCACTTGAACTACTGATAGGAAGTACTTGTACTTCCTACAGTGTAACCTCCTCAGTTGTTGGTGGGTTAGCAATGATTAAGACACCAGACCCAGTCACTTGTTGGGGTATATTCTCATTAACAGCTGTTTGAGAAGAACTAGTTTGTGTCTGGGCTAGATCAAGAGCATCCAACAAAAGTTTTGTTTGTGGGGGAATTTGAGAAGTGAGGACGGGTGTAGAAAGCGAATATGCCCCGGGAAGTGGGCTGTGGATGATGGAATCAAGTGATTCCAGAGCATCATAATTTGGTGTCCCTGTTCTTACAACCTGTTCTTTTTTTAGAAGAAGCAGGAGGAGTTTGAGGTTCAGGTTGAGATCTTTCTTCCAACTGCTGTGAGGAAGTAGCAGCAGTGATTTCTGGTGACTTTTGTGTTGTCATTGGCAGTTGCTCTGGGATCTCATCTTCTAGAGTTGCCTTTGTTTTGGGTTTGGGGGCTTTTGTGATTTTTTCTGTTTTGGTTTTCTGGTGGTTTTAGGTGTGGGTTTCACAGCAGTTGTTTTGCTGTTGTGATCACCTTGAGCAGTGGGCTCAGCAGTAGGTGCCTGAGGAGCAGTGGTAGCTGCTAAAGTCTGCTCAAGAGCCTCTACTTGTGTTTTGGACACTTTTGATAGCCTTGTAAATGTTTCAGGTGTAAGGCCATTTATTTGACAAGGTTTTCCTTGGATAAGCGGTTTTCCTTGGATAAGCACATGAGCATTATCCTTTGCAAATTTCTTTTGAAAATAAAAGCTTAAGAACCTTGGAAATAGTAAAAATGATTTTTTTGTAACATTTTGACCAAGTCATCAAAGATCTCCTGGGAGTAGTTAAAGTTTTCCCCATGCAGCATAGCATAACCCAGGTATTGGATCTTCAATGGAATTTCATTTAAAGCAGTGGTCTTATTATAAACACACATTAAGAGGGTATGAAACAAAAACCTTGTGGCAGGAGGAAAATTGCCTTTTTTCAAAGTGTCTTTTTTTTCATTTCCTCAGCATACCCTCTTTCTAAAAAATATGTTTGATACTCTATTTTAGGAAAAGAAGTTTTACCTTGAAGATCATCCAGTTCAAAAACTTCTTATAGAGTTTGTGGTGTGATTTTAACTTGTACACCCTTTATCGAGGAATTGATGGCTATGGGTGTTTTATCTTGGGATTCAAGTGTCGCATTCTTCCAAAATTCTCTCTGGGTTGCCAGGTAAACCGGAGCATCACAAGTCAACAAAGTTTTGTACTTTGAAGACGACAGAGCATCAATGACTGAATCGAAGGTTTCGGTGTGACTTGGTTTTGTCAAAAGACCCAAGTAGTTGTGAGGAGCTTTGAATGGGATTTCTATGGCCATTTTGAGTGAATTTGTGAGATAATGAAAACAGGGATTTGAGTATGTGTGCGAGAAGAAGACGATGATGAGTGATTTGAGAGAAATGGATGATAACTGCTTTGAGAAAGGAATTTTGAATTCGATTCGACAGTAAAAACCCTGTTTGGGGGTTTTGATCAGGGTTTTATAGGGGGGAAAAGTGAATGCTGACATGGCAGCGGTTACAAAAAGATCTGACTGCTATGTACTGTCCATGTACCAACCTCTGATGATAATGGAGGACTGTTGGTAGGAAACCACTGATGGAACAATATCAGTGGTTTGCAACGGTTAAAATGAGAACAGTGACTGACTTTAAGCTATTAGTGGATAGCCATTAGTGGGTTAAAACACTGATTTTGAACAACAGTGATTAACAATGAAATGAGAGAACAGAGGTTGACTATCAGCAGTGGACAGCATATAACAGAACAGATGTTTGAACCGAAAACAGTGATTATGGACAGACTTTTAGGGTTTATGAAAAATTTTCATTTTAACTATTTTTAAGGATGGATTTTTGATTTCCTGAAAACATTTTGATGCTTATAATTCATGAAACATTTTCATTTTAACTATTTTTAAGATGCATGTTGAGATTATTAAAATAAACTATTACATAGAAAAATAGAAATTTAATGAAATATTTATAAACTATTACACGCTAGAGTTAACACTTGTTAAGATTTCGTAGGTAAAATTGTAACGATTAGGTAAAATTGTAATTTCATTGTAATTCTATTTTTTTAACTATCAGTGGATAGCCAACAGTGATTGAAACACAGATGTTTGATCACTCAGAGGTCAACATGAAAAATGAAGAAACAGAGGTTGTCTTTCAGGAGTGGATAACATTTAACAATCAGATGTTTGAACAAGAACAGTGGTTGTAATAGACTTTTAAGGATTAATGAAAACTATCATTTTTAACTATTTTGAGGATGTTTGACCTTAAACAGATGTTTGCGCTTAAACAAATGTTTGACCTTAAAAAGAAGTTAGCCCATAAACAACTGTTTGCAAAAAAAGACCAATTTCAAAAATACTATACCCAAACAATCAAAATGAGGAGCTTAATAATCATCCAAGTGTACTTCATTTTTATTTAGTAGTATAAAGACAAACCACTGTTCAATTTATAGTACAGATCAGTTAGCATGATGGGGTGATGTGATAAATATTGTTACATATAAACATCTCAGTGATATCACATCTAACAATCTAACATAGTATAAAACACTGATGTGATAAATACTGTTACATATAAACACTGTTAACATAAACAAAGGTAGAATATCTATTGTTGGTGCTGAACCACTGTTGTTGTTGGGCAGTGGTTCGTCTTTGAGTTTGTATAGGGTTTGTCTCGAGAGATAAACTATAGCGAACCACTGCTACACTAAACACTGTTACATAAGAAACACTGATACATAAATACTAAAGTTGAATCCGTTGTAGATCAACAGTGCTTAACAAGGAAATGAGAGAACAGAGGTTGACTTTCAGCAGTGGACAACATTTAGTAGAAACAGGTGTTTGAACCAAAAACAGTGGTTATGGCAGACTTTTAAGGATTAATGAAAATTTTTCATTTTTAGCTATTTTTAAGGATGGATTTTATTTTCTGAAAACATTTTAATGTTTTTATTCATAGAAAAACAAGATTTTGCTTGTTATTCCATGTTTAGCATGCCAATCCTAGAGATCAAGCTTTCAAAGGTAGATGTGTCTAATGCTTTTGTTAGAACATCTGCCAACTGATCTTTTGTTAGCACATCTGCCAGTGATTTTGAGAGAAATGGATGATAAAACACCACATAGATTCATAAAATTAAAATTGATTCATTTATTCATGACCTTAAAACTAAAAGTACAATAATTACATCACATGCTGAACAATATTAAAGTTCAAATCTAAGAATAACAGCAAGAATTAAGAAACTTTAGTTTCAACCCCATCGATTGATGAACCTCTCGATGTATGTCCTTCGGCATTGCCATGAACTACACGTCTCTATCACCGCGCTCTATATTACTGACAACACAAAGCTCACGAACGGAAGTTGAAGGAATCCGCATAAGATCTTTGAAAATCTGCTCTCTAGTTAACAGGCCAACTTGCAATCCATCAAAACATCTCTTCAGCTCTTAAAGAGTAGCCCTATCTTCATACACCTGTTCCTAAATTTGCCCGACAAAACGCTTCTTTAAATCATCTGATTTTGCATTTGTGAATGACGCCATTTGAATAAACTATATTACTCGACTTTCTTGAAAGTATGATATCTTCGTAGGAAAACTTGATGAAAAACAAGCGAAGTGACTATGAGTTTATATACTGAAATTTGTAATTGTGAAAACGTGTATATTTAATATAAACATATTAATGTATATTTCAAAACAACAGTCCTTTAATGCACAAACCTTTTCAAACCCCAACTTTTATGGGAAAACTGTAAAATTAAATACCAAGAAACCCAAGGGACAAAATTTCGAAGTTTCAAAGAACAAAAGCAGATTATCACAATTACAATTAACCTCTTCATTTACCAAGTAGACGCGTTTTTAAACTCTATAAAAGACCGATGATTACTTTTGATTCAAAACATCAACAAATTGTCCTACACATCACTTTCTATAAAAAAATTGTTCCAAATCACAAAACCAACAAAAAATCTACATGGAAAACTTCAGCTTCTACCACTGTTCAGACACCAGCGATGCTAAAACACAATTCTCGATGTGGTCACTCAAAGAACAAAGAACATACGAAGAACTAAACAGAAAAGTCGACAACATCAATGACACTAATTACAACAAAACTTGGAACAGCATAGCATTGCTCGATTAAGTCCTCCACTCTCCTCCATCAGAGTTCCAGAAGAATGCCGAAGAGTTTCTGACGCAACTTCTAAAACAGGATCAGAAAATCTGTCACATGCTAACTGACCTAAAATTCAAAAGAGAGCATGAAATCACATGGAGAAAGGCCAGAGTCTACGAAATCCTAGCAAGTGTTAACTCTAGCGTGTAATACTTTATAAATATTTCATTAAATTTCTATTTTTCTATGTAGTAGTTCATTGTAATAATATAAACATGCATCTTAACATTTTCTAAAATGTTAGTGTAAATAAAAACTCTCAACATCATCAACAGTTAATCAAAATAAGAAATAAACCTAAAATGCAAAGGTCTCTTCTCAACTGTTGTAGCACATCTGACTTTTCACGATATTGCACGAATCTATACTTTCTATAAAAGGATAAAATCTTCCTGACGCTAGAAAACCTGACTTTCGATTTAACTGATGTGTGATTATAAAATGTTGAGGGCAGATGTTTATTGGGAACTGATGTTTATTGGGAATCGACAGTAGTTTGGATTTTAAAGTGGGCCAAACCTTTGAATTTTAATGTAGAGCAGAGGTTTGGATTTTAAAGTGATTTTAAATTAGGCTTTATGATGTAATAATGACATAAGAAAAGCCTTGTTGGACATCTTCTCTTGCTGACACATCAGCTTTTCATATGTCAATGGGAATTCTCCTTTTATAGAAAGTATAGATTTGGGTATTCATATGTCCAAAATAATTATAAGACAGATATATATGGTACCATATCATCCATGAAGATCATATCAAGACGATATATTTCATTTTTGTTTTCATTCATCATCTTTTTCCACACGCTAACAATCTTCACTCTAATCGAATAGTTGTTTGAGAATGAATTAAGATCATTAAGCATGCTAACCTTTGCAACCTCCTTTTGAAGACTGTACATAAAAAAAGAATAAGCAAAATATATATATTGCTAAACGTAATATGATAATACAATACGCATGGATGTTCTTAAAAAATATCAAGGTTTGAATTCAAGCTTACCGATTCTCAATTCAAAATTTTAATTGAATGCAGTGGCAAATGTAATTTGAAAGGTAAGTAGTGTATATATCCTGCTTTATTAAACTAATTAAATATTAGAAATGATATGCAAAGTAGGAAAAAAGAGAGAGAACGTCAATTTTAAATTACCATTTTGCATATTTTGAATTTCAAAATTACTGATATTATCAGTAATTACTGATCTGATTTGAAAGCAATTGTCATGATGACTTTTCTAATTTTTATTTTAACCTTAATTAAGAGATAATAACCGTCAGTTTGAAATTCACATTTTGCATATTTTAAATGTCCAAACCTCAAAAAATTAGCATTAATTACTTATTTGATTTTCAACAAATAGTCATCAAGAATTTTTTTTAATTTAACTTTAAATTTTATCATGAAAACAATGTTGGAGGAACTCTTATCTCATTGGAATATAACGATTAGGTAAAATGGTAATTTCATTGTAATTCTAGTTTTTATTTAATAATTTCAATCCATCACTAATTAACACCATCAATTATAAAAATGTGAGCAGTGGCTGTTTTTTAGGAAAACCGCTGATGGTCAATATCAGTGGATGTCAACAATAAAAAAGTGAGCAGTGGCTATTTTTTCCTATCAGTGGATACCCAACAGTTTTTTAAACACTGATGTTTGGTCAGTCAGTGGTCAACACGAAGATTGAAGAAACAGAGGTTGTATTTCAACAGTGGATAACTTTTAACAATCAAATGTTTGAACCAACACAGTGGTTGTAACAGGATTTTAAACAGATGTTGGGGCTTAAACAAATGTTTTGCCTTATATATCAGTTGTCTGGACTTAAACAGAAGTTTGACCTTAAACAGATGTTTGCCCATAAACAGAAGTTTGGCCATAAACAGATATTTGCCCATTAACATCTGTTCGTAAAAAAAGACCAATTTCAAGAATACTATACCCAAACAATCAAAATGAGGAGCTTAATAATCATCCAAGTGTACTTGATTTTTATTTATTAGTATAAAAATGAAACAACTGTTCAATTTATAGTACAGATCAAACCACTGAAGTGATGTGATAAATACTTTTACATATAAACACTGTTGTGATAAACACTGTTACATATAAACACTGATGTCATAAAAATTGTTACATATAAAACACTGAGGTGATGACATCTAACAACCTAACAGGCTATAAAACACTGATGTGAAAAACACTGTTACATATAAACACTGTTAACATAAACAAAGGTCTGAGCTTAAACAGATGTTTGCCCATAAATAGAAGTTTGGCCATAAACAGATGTTTGGCCATAAACAAATGTTTGAGCTTAAACAAATGTTTGCCCATAAACATCTGTTTGCAAAACATGACCAATTTCAAGAATACTATACCCAAACAATCAAAATGAGGAGCTTAATAATTGTCACGGCCCACGACCCGGTTTGACCCGTTTCAAGAGCTGCGGCAGAAAATACTGCGGTATTTATTTAATTGAGTTTTACAGCGGAAACAGGATCGCTTAAAGCTAAAAATTTTCCCCGATTATTTTATTTCACAATTCGGGATAAAACCCCGATAATTTACAATAGTATGTTTTTACTATAAAAGCGTGATATTACAAAATCATTTCTTTATTTTATATTGAGCCACTATCTTAAGCTTGAAATGCTCCCCAGCACTTTTCCTGAATTACAACAGATCACCTGAAACATGTTTGAAAAAGGTTTTGTCAGCGGGAAATACTGAGTGAATCATTCTATTTTGCATAATGATGCATAGTTATCAATTACAGCATAAGAGCGATTACAATGGCTTCTATCTTATTTTTATCTGGCATTCTGTCACAATGGTGACATGTCACAATGGTGACGATGGTCATACCACTATTTAGATCAATGAACCTAAATAGTGACGATTATCGCTGTAGGTCAATGAACCCAACAGTGATTATCCCGAGTAGGTCAATGAACCTAATTGGGAGAAATTAGTAATGTGCACAATACCCCACTAACCAGTAATTCAAGATATCCACGACTTAGTCCCTGTAATTATAATCTTAAAATAATTTGGAGTATTGTAAAATATTTAATAAAAATAACTCACAAACGGTGAGAATAGTTGTATAAAGCAATTTGATAAAAAGAGAATAACTCACAAACTGTGAGAAAAGGAGAATGACTCACATTGCAGATTTATACGGGCAGAGCCTAGCCTACTGATTAGCCTTTTATCCTAATTTCAATAACAAGCACACAATTTGGAATTAGTAATCAATCCAGCATTTACGATAACTCACGAGATCAAATTCTCACAATGAATGTCAAAATGCAATACTTTGTCCATCGAATTAACGATGATCCGTTGAATTAACAATGAATGACAAGGTATAATACTTTACCCATCGAATTAACGATGATCCGTTGAATTAACAACGAATGATAAAGTATAATACTTTACCTATCGAATTAACGACAATCCGTCAAATTAATGACGAACGATAAAGTATAACCCTAATGTGGGCGGCACTTAAACATTCATTGAATATCTTGATCGTCGGATAAATGAATCGTAGCAGCGATTGTACTAATACCCTTTTCTGCAGCACCCTGCTATACTTAATTAGAGTTTAGTGTGTGTTAATTGTAGTAAATCGAACAGAACTCAGTGCCTGAAGTGAATTCTTTCGTCGAACAAATGTACAGAAGTCAGTCCCAATGCCTGCTATTTATACACGAAAATTGACTAGCTTACGGACCGTAAGCTTGCTGATGTTGAGGTCCGTAAGGCAGCATACGGACCGTAAGCTTGGTGACCTTACGGTCCGTAAGGTACACTTTAAGCTTATCTTGTTGCCACGTGTGGGACTAGCTCAGATGAGTCGACAGAATTCGAATTTGAAACTTTGGCAGCAAGTAATTCAGATAATCGTTAACTAGGAAATACCCCCCCTGAGTTTTAGGGGCCCTAATCCTGATTCTGATTTTTCTGAAAATCTTAGGGTTTGCGCAGAATCACTTGGGTGTCTCAATTAGGGTTTCCTATTGGTCAAATTAATTTAATAATTATGACTTTTGATGAGAGTCGTTACATTCTCCCCAACTTAATAAAAATCTCGTCCTCGAGATTTACTGGAATAATTGAGAATACTTTCTCTTCCTTTTTGGTTTCCAGTTCCTAAGTATATTAGGATCCTGTCTTTGAATCCTACATTACTTAACACTATTTGTTTACCTTTATATCTTAGAAAGGTATTACCAAAGATTTGTCTGATAGACATTTCTTTCAGATTGGATATATAAAATATATCATGTATTCCAACTAACCTTCCTGGTAGTTGTAAACTATAACAACTAATCCAATATGTTGAATTACTGGAAATGATCCTACATGTCTTCGGACTTAGTTTTCCTTTCTTACTCCTTTCCAAGGAGATACTTCCAATTATATTTTGTCTCCAACTCGAATTCCAACGGCTTTTTATCTATTATCTGCATAATCTTTATGATTATCTCTTGCCGTTTTCAGCTTTTCCTTTGTGATACTGAATATCACAATTGTAGTCACTTAGGATTTTATCCATCTTCTTTGCCTCAAATTCTTTTTGCCCAATTACATATATATCTAAACTTCTTATAATCCATATAGATAGTATCCTTACTTCCATACAGATAATATCTCCAAATCTTAAAGCAAAATTATGGTTCCTAATTCTAACTCTTGAGTGGTATAGTTTTCTTCAGACTTTTTCAATTGGCTTGAGGCATACGCAATTACCTTTTTGCGTTGCATTAAGGAATATCCAAACCCTAGCTTTGAAGTATTACCTTATACTCCAAAAATCTTTAATTCCTTAATGTCTATAATACTAAACTTACAAAATTCCTAATTCCCATTGAGGTTTACAGAATCTTCCATTTGGTAATCACTGCTATCTTAGTAAGATCTAAGTGAATACCTTCATGATTCTTTATATGACCTAAAATTGCACTTCAGCCAAAATTTATTCTTCGAAAATTTTGGGAGTAAAGCTTTTCTTTTTCTTAATAATCAATATCATACTAACCGATAAGGTTTCCTGGTTTTATCGGTAAAATTCCTGGAATTAGATGAATTTTAAATTCTATCTTCATGTAATCCAGGTAAATCTTCTGGAACTACATCTGGGTATTTTGGAATTTACAGAAATTTCCTTAAATTCTGTATCTCTAGTATTAATGATTACCAAAATCATATATACTATTCCTTGCTTTTGTTCATAATTAGCAATTTCCATTACTGATATGAACTTCATAGGCTTACATGGTTTATCTCTTGTAATCATAATTTCTCTGATAGTTGATTGAATTTCTAAGAAATTCTGATCACAGATAATGATCACAACATCGAATTCAACTAATTTCATATGTAATAGGGTTGCAGAAAACTCATAATTTATTTCTATGTTCTGCATAACCTTATTGAATTCTCATCTGCCGTTTCTAAATATAGAAATTTATCTAATGCTGGTTAATGGTAAGTTAAGATTTTGGCAGAGTAAAGTATTTATAAAACTTTGGTTTGCACCAGAGTCGAATAATACTTTCATGTAAACGTTGTAAGCTAAGAACATACCGGCTATTACATCTGGAATCATCTCGGCTTCCTGAGTAGTCAGCTGAAAGGTTCTCGTATTCCTTTTTGCTCCTTCTGCTGGTTTGACTTGATTGTCAAATGATTTATTCAATTTTGGACAATCTGGCCTAAGATGTCCAGTTTCTCTACAGTTGTAGCAAACTGAAAATTTCTTCCTCCTACAATCTTCTTCTTGATGCCCTGGAATCTTGCAAAAATTGCAATATCCTTTGCATTTTCTAAAATGCTTTCTTTTTCATAAATTACAAAATGGACTAGTAGAAGATTGCCCATTCCCTCCTTTCTTGAAATGGTTATGGTTACCCGAACTGAATTCTTGGGTAATCTTTTGAGCTACTTTCTTCCTTCTATTTTCTTCTCTTGTCCGTACTAGCTCGTCAGTCATAGTATTGGCTAATTCTACTGCATCATCAATCGTACGAGGTTTCGCAGCTTTGACAATATTACGGATCTCGGAAATTAATCCCCAAATATAACGAGAAATAAGTACCGGCTCTGGCGAAGCCAGGGTTGGTACTACTCTAGCATACTCGAAGAATATCGTAGTATACCCTCGACAATCTACATCTACCATCCTATGGGTTAGAAACTTATTTGTCATTTGTTCCTTTTCGTACTCAGGACAGAATTTTCTTTCTACAAAGCTCTTAAATTCTTCCCAGTTCATAGCATACGCCATCCTTCTTCCTTTTGCTTGTAACACCGTATTCCACCATTCTAGCGCCACTTCTTTGAAAAGGTTTGAAGCGTACATAACCTGATCATCCTGAGCACATTTACTTATGGCAATTACTGCCTCGGTTTTCTCTAACCAACGCAGTGCTGCAGTCGCTCCTTCATTGCCTGCAAACTCAGTGGGTTTACAAGCAAGAAATTCTTTGTAAGTGCAACCAGGCGTTGCAACTTTCCTTTTCTTAGGGAGCGGAGCTTGCCGTGGTTCATTATCATGATTAACATGATTATTACCTCCATTTACGCTATTACTGAAATTATCTTCATAAATGCGTTTACTAGGAACAACTTGTTGCGGTTCGATTGGATTTTTAACAGCAGCCATGATTGCTGGTATAGCATTGGCTATCCCTTGAGCAACTATTCCTGGAATAGTGTTGGCTGTCCCTTGAGCAATGATATTTTCTATATCTTGCCTAGTCACATATTGGTTCCCCGATTGTTGCTCAGATTGATTACCCTCATTAATTGGTTCATTATTAGCGTTTTCCATCTGATATTTATTTTATAGATACATAATTAGTATAAAGGAAATAATTCAATGTCACAATTTAGTTGCACATAATCACTTAAACGAATATACAAACAAATTTGTAACTTTTCTAATATTTCCTTATATCATGTTTCTATATACACCCGTTTCATTATTTAATTTGCACATACTGATTTTACTGTTACTATTATACAACCACAGTTTCATAATCCCCTATCCTTTGTCAGATGATGTTCTAGTAACGGCGTTTCTTCTCATCGTATTTCCAGGAGATTTGTCCCAAAGTCTCTTGGATTCTATTCCCAGCATCCATTTTGTCAAAATGATGAAGTTCAGTCCTATTCTCGTTACTTATTGGTAAATTTGGTAAAGGTTCTGGATTGTACTTAGGAAAAAGCCTATAGGGATGATTTTGTAACAGTATTTCATTATCCAACCATTCGTCTATATTCCAGTGATTAGAAGAATTTGGAATAGATGGTTCTAAGTTTATAAAATTATTTTCATTAACAGGCTCAATAGTATCATCAGTTGCCATTATAAAATCTAGTTCTTCTTGAGATGGTAACTCTTCAATTTGCCTAGAGCTTTCCCCAATTTCCATTTTCTTAGGCTTAGATTTCTCGAAAGGTAAAGCATTGAATTCTATAGGTTCTTCTATGTCTGGAATATACTCATTGAAATCTCTGGAAACTTCTATTCTTACTGGATAGAGATTTAAATTCTGAAGGGCTTCCGACAAATCACTCATGCTGTTTAGTAACATACATACAATTATTAAGTCATAACAAAATTTTATAGAACAAAAATAGTATTTCATACTACCAAAATAAATACAATTTAAAACATACTAGGTTTTATTTGTAATTTATTTATAAATTTTCTAGACTGTAGATAATAAAAATACTAACTTTAAATCAGAATATTTAAAGATTTACATTTATTATTACAGTAGTTAACATATAAAAATTTATATACTAAATAAGTATGATGACTTATTTTACATATATTAACTAGTCATTATCATGATGAATATTGGTTAGTGCTGCCTTGTTTAAGCATAGGTGATCAGTCCATGCATAACTAAGGCTAGGTTATCCAATATCTGCCTTTGATAATAACCATAGTATTTGAAAATAATCTTAATACCATTATTATTAATATATTATTATTAATAATAAAATTATAAACAATAATTTTAAATAAAAATATACTTCAAATATAAAAATATAATTTCTTTACCACAATATAGTAATACTATATTAGGTAATTCCATATATTAATCAAATATATAATGTTTTTCAATTAACAATAATAGAGCAACAAAATAAAAATCTGCCTATATTAACATTAACAAATAGCCAGTTAATAAAACACATAATCATATAATAGTAATCAGGAAAAAATTAAGTATTTCTAAATACTTAATTAGCTTAACCCAGTGGCTCTGATACCACCTTTTTCTGTCACGGCCCACGACCCGGTTTGACCCGTTTCAAGAGCTGCGGCAGAAAATACTGCGGTATTTATTTAATTGAGTTTTACAGCGGAAACAGGATCGCTTAAAGCTAAAATTTTTCCCCGATTATTTTATTTCACAATTCGGGATAAAACCCCGATAATTTACAATAGTATGTTTTTACTATAAAAGCGTGATATTACAAAATCATTTCTTTATTTTATATTGAGCCACTATCTTAAGCTTGAAATGCTCCCCAGCACTTTTCCTGAATTACAACAGATCACCTGAAACATGTTTGAAAAAGGTTTTGTCAGCGGGAAATACTGAGTGAATCATTCTATTTTGCATAATGATGCATAGTTATCAATTACAGCATAAGAGCGATTACAATGGCTTCTATCTTATTTTTATCTGGCATTCTGTCACAATGGTGACATGTCACAATGGTGACGATGGTCATACCACTATTTAGATCAATGAACCTAAATAGTGACGATTATCGCTGTAGGTCAATGAACCCAACAGTGATTATCCCGAGTAGGTCAATGAACCTAATTGGGAGAAATTAGTAATGTGCACAATACCCCACTAACCAGTAATTCAAGATATCCACGACTTAGTCCCTGTAATTATAATCTTAAAATAATTTGGAGTATTGTAAAATATTTAATAAAAATAACTCACAAACGGTGAGAATAGTTGTATAAAGCAATTTGATAAAAAGAGAATAACTCACAAACTGTGAGAAAAGGAGAATGACTCACATTGCAGATTTATACGGGCAGAGCCTAGCCTACTGATTAGCCTTTTATCCTAATTTCAATAACAAGCACACAATTTGGAATTAGTAATCAATCCAGCATTTACGATAACTCACGAGATCAAATTCTCACAATGAATGTCAAAATGCAATACTTTGTCCATCGAATTAACGATGATCCGTTGAATTAACAACGAATGACAAGGTATAATACTTTACCCATCGAATTAACGATGATCCGTTGAATTAACAACGAACGATAAAGTATAATACTTTACCTATCGAATTAACGACAATCCGTCAAATTAATGACGAACGATAAAGTATAACCCTAATGTGGGCGGCACTTAAACATTCATTGAATATCTTGATCGTCGGATAAATGAATCGTAGCAGCGATTGTACTAATACCCTTTTCTGCAGCACCCTGCTATACTTAATTAGAGTTTAGTGTGTGTTAATTGTAGTAAATCGAACAGAACTCAGTGCCTGAAGTGAATTCTTTCGTCGAACAAATGTACAGAAGTCAGTCCCAATGCCTGCTATTTATACACGAAAATTGACTAGCTTACGGACCGTAAGCTTGCTGATGTTGAGGTCCGTAAGGCAGCATACGGACCGTAAGCTTGGTGACCTTACGGTCCGTAAGGTACACTTTAAGCTTATCTTGTTGCCACGTGTGGGACTAGCTCAGATGAGTCGACAGAATTCGAATTTGAAACTTTGGCAGCAAGTAATTCAGATAATCGTTAACTAGGAAATACCCCCCCTGAGTTTTAGGGGCCCTAATCCTGATTCTGATTTTTCTGAAAATCTTAGGGTTTGCGCAGAATCACTTGGGTGTCTCAATTAGGGTTTCCTATTGGTCAAATTAATTTAATAATTATGACTTTTGATGAGAGTCGTTACAATAATCATCCAAGTGTACTTGATTTTTATTTATTAGTATAAAGATGAAACAACAATGTCTTTAAATCACCGGATTAGATCATGAACCCATATTAGAGGTCAAACAAAAGCACAACAGGACCACATAAATAATATCATTTCCACTTTTACTTCAATGCACTTAAATGATAGGGTGACTTGGGATTTTGTAAAAATGTTTGTTTTTGTACTTCTTTACAAAATAAGATGTTGACCAAAATTAAAACATATGTTGACCAATAGTCAAATAGATGTTGACCTTAAACAGATGTTTGGTTTAAGGCCAAACATCTGTTTAAGGTCAAACATCTGTTTATCTGACAATTTATTATCTGTTTATAGTCAAATAGAATTCAAGAAAATGAAACAATGACTTGAAGAACTATAATTTAACACATAATCTAATCGGGCAAATCAATCTATTATTTGACAATTCCCTGGTTTTTACAACATGAAACACACCATCATCATCTGCAATAATCAGATGATATTAAATATACATAATAATACTTATTCAGCTTAAAATTACAACGAAATTTAAAATCTAAGAACAACACCAAGAAATTTACGAACCTAACAGCAAAAATTTGGTGCTTTTAGCTTAAAATTTAGTGCTTTTAGCTTTAAACTCCATCAATGTATATCTTCGTCAATCGCCATGAACTCCACGGAAGTACTCAATGCATCAACATCAGGATTTATAGAAACCTGATCTCTCGTGAACAGACCAAGATGCAGTACATGAAAACACTTCTTCAGCTGTTGAAGAGTAGCCCTGTCCCCATATACTTAATCCTTAACTTTGTTCATAAAGAGCTGCTTTAAACCAAACTTTATGCTTCTTTTAATACAAAAAAGGCAGGAAAGACCATTACTCTAGTAAGATAAAATCTTATCTTACAGCAGTAGCAGATCATTTCTTGCGTTTAGTAGGAACTACCGCGGCTTCTATATCATCATCATCTGCCCAGAGTCATATATAATCATCATTTAGTCACCGGCAAAAATTATTTTAAATGTACATTTAAAAATCTTTCTGTGTTTAATTTAACTTTATGCTTCTTTTAATACAAACCTATAATAACCCGCAGCAGATTGTATCAATTTCAAACAACTGTGATTAGACTGAAATATAAAGCGAGAATTAGAGTATATCATTTCAAAATTAAAAACTCAAAATTTCAAAATTGGAGTAGCAAAAAACACATACTTTAAACGATGTTGGAACAATGATACTGGAAACAACCGTAGAACAATCATCATCATCTGCAGCAGATCATTCACAATCATCATTTAGTCACAACTCAGATAACAAAACTTTAGTAAAAATCAAAAACAAAAACACATACCATGATCAAGGCAAACCACATAACACCAAAATTTTTTATGAAAGTGGGTCAGAGAGAGCATCAGTTTTCTCTTATCCTAAAGAGATTGATGAAATCATCCAAAAATACCCAAAATAAAATTAATTAAACCATTCAATATTCTTGAGTACTCACCATTAATGTGATGACAAATATAAAATGAAAACCTAAAAGCATACAAATCATAATGAAATATGAAATCAGGTAGTTGTATAACAAATCATTATATTATATGAAAACAATAGCAAACAACATCAAACAATAATAGCAAACAACATCAAACAACAATAGCAAGTGACCAATCAATCAACCTCATAATCATATAGAAGCCTAAAAATAAAATAAAATGAAAATTAGATAAGTGAACATCAAAACTGAACAGGAAACCTGAAAAAAAATTAACCAAACACCTGATGTTGAATCCACTATAGATGTTGAATCCATTGTAGATGCTGAACCACTGCTGTTACAAACATATCATACCTCGGAAACTGGAAATTTAAAAGGGTCGGCTTCAACAATCGGAAGATTCAAATCTCAAGCAAATGAAACCCTAATTTCAAAAAGAATAATCGGTGAACATATTCACAGATCAATAATCGACAGATGTTGTACTCATATCATCACCGTTAAGAAAAATCAACACATATCTATAAACATACAAATCAAACCTCAAGATGAAAGAATCTTGTAAGAGAAACACCGTAGAACCCTTAGCCGGCGCCCCATCTCTCGATCTATCTCTCGAGTGAAACCCTATCAATGGTTACATGAAAAGACCCAAAACACAAAGGATTAGAATAAATAAGAGGAAATCATGGAAGTATTTCAATAAAAAAAGAAGAACAAACCTTTTGAATGAAGATAATCGATGAACAAAAGAAGATTTTATGGTGGCGTCTGGAAGAAGATTAGGGTTTAGATGGAGAGAATGATCTCAATAATTGAAGGATGTAGGCCAAAATCTAATTTGAAGAGATGATAAAGGAAAAAAAGGGGGACGGAGCACTGTTGGGCGGGAAAATGGAACTGAGGATGCCCTAATCAAGTGACATGTGGCCCAAATCACTTTCATTTATTATATATAATAGATTTTATAAATTTTGTCTAAGACTTTAACAATTAATTAGTCACCTTACTTATTTTATAAAAATATTTTTAAATATTATTTCTTCTCGTTTCTTTGGTCAAGTTATTTACTTTTCTAATTTATTATCATTATTTTTCAAATAAATTAGTTAACTTTTTAGAGGTGTACGTGAGCTGAGCTTGAGCTCGCCTAAGTTCGATCTCGGCTAATTTAACTTAAGTGCTGAACTTCGCTTGCAAGTAGATAAATGATTAATTAGGGTTGTAAAAGAGCCTAGTCCATCGTGTGCTAATTGAGACCGGCTCGATAAGATAAATTAAAACTAATATCAATATAAAAAATATAAAAATTTATTTGATAAGAATTTAATTCATATAATTCTAGAATCTCTATATCATTTAAAAAACATAAAAAGGTTATAAAATAATAAATATTTATAAAAAAACTGGTAAATATTATTTTACTTTTATGTGTTTTGTTGATATATGTTACGAAAAAATGATATAAAAACTTAGGTTTTTAAATAGTTTCTTATTTTCCTTTACATTTTTTAATTTATATGTTTCTAAAAAAATAATATATCATATTGTTGATATATATTACGAAATATGATATAAAAACTTAGGTTTTTAAATAGTTTCTTATTTTCCTTTACATATTTTTAAGAGTAAGTTGCCATTTTAGTCCCCGAGTTTTTGTCCAAATTGCCATTTTAGTCCAAATAGTTTTTTTTTCTCCTCTGGGTCCCTGCCTTTTCCTTTTTCTTGCCATTTGATCACATTGTCTAACTTAGTCTAAAAACCAGGTTATAATCAGGGGTATTTTTGGCATTAAATTACTATGAGGTTTATAAATTATGTTGTAAACTACCTCTGGTTATCACTACATAACAGTTATGCCAAAAATACCCCTGGTTATAACCAAATTTTTAGACTGAGTTAGGCAATGTGATCAAAATGGCAAGAAAATGAAAAAGTCAGGGAGCCAGAGGAGAAAAAAAACTATTAGGACTAAAATGGAAATTTGGACCAAACCTCAGGGACTAATGTAACATCTCGTAAAATCGTGTCCAATGATGTGTTGACACGTGTAATAAACCCTAATAAAGTCAAACGTTGACTATGAGGGACTAATTTCGTCGAAAATAAAAAACCTTGAATATGAAAGGACTAAAAGTGTCAACATGCTAAACTTATGCCTCTGATTGACCACACACGATGAACGTATTCTTAAACGAGTAAATATTCGGACGCAAGAAGCCGTTTGTGAAAGAAATCGAAAGTTTACAAGACAAAGGGGTTAAACGTGTCAACATGTTAATTCTTACCTCTGAGTGACCTTTTAACGAACCCGGGGCTTCGTAATATTCGATCATACTCTCGAGAATACTTGATAATAAATTCACAAAGTTTCGGTATCGTTATGAGATAATTAGACAAAATATCAAGAAGATGGGTTAAAAGCGTCAACATGTTCAAATTAACCTCTGAGTGACCTTTCCACGAAACCCGAAGCTTAACGATACTCGATTTCACTCCCGAGAATAATTATAATCCATCTCAAAGATTATTTGTGCTAAATATATACCTTAAAGTGCTTTAGTGGGGTTAATCGTGTCAAAAAATGAAGTATACAAGAGTTTTAGAGGACCAGGGGCTAAACTTGACATTTTTGAAACCTGGTGTGTGCCCTAGCGCTGCGCGATGCCTCCCCCCTGTTGCTGTCGCGCGCGGCGACAGGTCCATTTTCACAGAAAGTGACCTGCAGCTGCAGGTTTCTTCTTCCTTGGCCTCCAAACAAACCACCATTCACCTAAACTCGAAATCTAGCAGCTTTAGATGGTTTTTAAAACCACCATGGACACTTGTGAAGATCCTAACACCTCCAAGATATAAATAGAGGCTTTGTGTTGCCTCATTTCCTTGCTCATTCACAAATTCTTCTCTTCTCACTTGCTTAAGCTTTCTTGAGCATTTCTTGGGATTCTTGATCAAAAAGGAAGCCCTTCTGAGTTTAAAGTTCAAGCAAGGACCCTTTGTAAGTGTCCTTAGCCACTTTAGTTTGGTTTTTATATGTTTAAAGACCGAAAGTCAAGTTTCCGCAAAACGGCTTGGACTTTCGGCTTAAACCTTATTGGTCCAGCCATTGTTCGCCATGAACATGGCTACGTGATCGTAATTAGTTAGGTGATAATCCCTCAAAAGGGCACCTCCTAAGAATCACGTTTGCTTGGTCATTTGACAAGTCAACATGTTCGTATTTTAAAAGTCAAACGGGTCAGTTTTTGTAATAATAATAAACTGAGTTTAAACATGTTTTAAAATATGTTTTAAAATTTAAACAACTTGGTTATAATTATTAGAATATGTGTAAACATGTTCGGCTCGTCAATTCCAGTTTTAGGGTCGGTTCGCAACCGAAAGTCGCGAAGTTTGACTTCTGCTTTGACTTTCGTTTATGAACCGAATTAGAACTAGTATGCTACTGATTTAATGTTCCGTTATGATCATATTATGATGTAGCATAATCCTCTAAGGTTATATTACATGATCATAATAGTAATCTGAGTTTTATGCGAGTTTCCGTAAATATGCCATACTTTGACTATTTTGCCCTTTTATTTAAAAATGAGGTTTTAGACACCAATAAGCTTTCAAACAACTTAGGTACTGATATGTTAACATGTTTAACATATTTCGATGTTACGAAACTGATCATAAACTGAGTTTGCGGATATCGTCGTAAATTATGCCATAAATTGACCAAAATGCCCTTTAGGCGCATAGATCGGTTTTAAGCATAATTTATCACACCAAAACTCATTGCCTACTGATGTAGTATCATAATTAGGATATTTTGGGATATCAATTCTGTTTATAGATTGAGTTTATGCGCGAGTTCTTGAATTATGTCCTTAAATAACGATAATGCCCTTTTCGCACCTAAAATGGTTTTGAAAGCATATTTTTATACAAAATCTTTTGACTATTGATATGTTATATTAATTAAAATATATTGGACATATAAATTTGATCATAACGTAAATTTTCCTAAAAGATAGCAAATATCGTCATTTAACGACTTTAACGCCGTTTCGGCGCGTAGTATGGTTTTAAACCATAACTACCAAACAAGACTTGTTACCTACTGATTTTATAAATCATTTTAGTTACTTTTACAGTAGTATATGTTATAAACTCAGATTCCCAAATTAGTCTTCGAAACTATGTGTGAAATTACCAAAATGCCCCTACAGAGCATAGTTTCGTTTAAATTTATAAAACACACATATGTTTGTTATCATACTGATATTATATCATAAATAAAGTGTTTTCAAAGAATGTTTATGATCATAACATCAGATTGTACTCAAGTTCCTTTTATACGTCGTAAAATGACCAAAACGCCCTTACGAGGCATAGTTTGATTTTAAAACCTAAACGAGCATACAAGTTGATATCCCACTGATATTATAAGTTGTTTAAAGTATATTGGCATATGGAACTTGTTTATAACTCATCCGGTTACTCGTTATCGCTTATACGCGTACGGTTAGACTTACGTAACTAGTTTACGTAAGTTTGTTGAAACGGTTTTAACCTTATCATTTTTATCTTAAAATCCATAATGTACTTAGTTTACCCATATTATACAAGTCTTCATACTTGTTGGGTCTAAATTACATTCTATTCCGGTGCTTAATCTAGCGAATCGTACCGTTTTAGATATTTAAAGCTAGCCGGTCTAAGCCTACGACTTAAATAAGAACGTTAGCATTCTGAATTGGTTATATATTACCATCATTCTAGACTAGAGCAACCCGGTAAAAGCTACCTGCAATTAGTTAGGTTGGATACGACTGAGTTATTTTGCTGTGAATCAAGTATTAGCTCAGGTAAATACTTTTAACTTATTTTCCCTTATACGGGCTTGGGATACAGTACAATAATAATACCGCTTGGTCGGGTATGAAATCATTTAATCGGAATGTGATTAATAAATTACATAACCCGTTTTAATCTGTTTTGTTTGATAACATAAACATTGGGGGTTAATACGACCGTGTCTTGGATATCCTCGGCTCATTTCATTTGTAAATGGCCACGACCTATGCACGGGGTGTAGGCATACATCTGACAGATGCAAATGCTAATAACCCACATGTTGGGGATAACTCCTTTGTGGGTTTTATAGTGGTGAGTCGGTTAATCATGACCGGCTTCCAAACCGGCCCCATTTGTATGACAAACATGTAAATCTGTATACAAGATTTTAATAAAAATTGTCCCAAGTTATAAAAGAATATTTGTGCCTTGTGCATTTAAATCAATTTTCATAAAATATTTTCAAATGAGTCGGTTAATTGTATTTACCAGTGTAAACTGACGTATTTTCAAAAGACTAAGTGACAGGTACTACTCGTAATAGGCTGGGAGCTGCTCGGTGTCGAAATATAGGATCTTGTAAATCCTTAAAGATGCCTTAAAGTCTGCTAAACTTCATTTTATACATTCTATAATGATCCATCTGTGGATTTGGTATTACAAGCTCGTCGATAATTAATACTTTGATATTTTCAAACATTTGGGTTTGTAATAATATTTTATATTCCAATACTTTCGTTGTGCTATTCTGTATATGTTTGACCATGACGATACCAATCTTACGTCACGATACTCCCACCAGGCCCACTGGGCTGAGCTGTAAATATCGGGGTGTGACAACTGAAATGGCAATTTACTCTATTTTTAAATTATATGTTTCTAAAAAAATCAATATATCATAAAGCATAAAACCAGTTCTCACTTTTTATTTTTTAATAGATAAAATTAATGATAGAGTTGTTAAAATAAATTACATTTTATATATCATGTATTTTAGCGGGTCGATCTTAGTACCTCACGATCATATCAATTCACTTACACGCCTAGTTAATCATTTATAAAATAGCTAGCCAACTTGACTCAAGAGCTCGCTCTCACAGCTCATTTGCATCTCTAAAATATAAATTGATTTGTTTGAAACATAACAATAGTAAATATTAAAAGTAAATATTTTAATAAAAAAACAAAAATAAGTGAAATCAATTTTGATACTTTTGGTAAATAAATAATATAAAAAATAAATGAAGAAGAAAGAACTTTGAGAGGGAAAATAGGGAAAAAAATCTTAAAGTTAGACATTTAATTTAGTTGTAAGAGTAGAATTTTTTTTTTTTTTGAAAAATAAACTTCATTAAAACACCGAGCCGGACCTCAAATCAAGGACCGCTCCGAAAACAGATTACAACATATACAACGGGTATTTTACCCAATCATACCACTCTATCCTTTTACAATTCGATCTATACTTCAGCCACAAAAACGCCAAAGACTTAACCGAAGCCACCACTTCAGCAACCTTAGGATCGGACTTCTGAAAAATCGCCTTATTTCTTTCCAGCCAAATGGCCCAGCAAACGACCATACTAATACCTCTAAGAATCTTCTTACCCTTAGCTGAAACACTAGCCGAATCTTGCCAAGACAGAAGATCCTCAAGAAAATTAAAACGAGCAGGGACCAATCGACACCACCTCCAGATATTGCTCCAAACACCAAAAAACAAAGCCACACGAAACGAAAGTGTGAGTAACAGTCTCCTCATCAACTCCACAAAGAACACATCTAGAGTTAGGCAAATTGACCCTCCTTGTAAGAGTAGAATTGACAATTCAAAAAGTTAATAGATAATTTTAGGTCAATAAAATAAAGTGTTAAAAGCTTATCAAACAAAGGATATCTTTTGTAACTATCTTAGTTTATGGGCAAAACCTGCAAATTGGTATATAAGCAATTTAAACATGAAAATTGTACCTTTTTAATAGGATCTTTTAACATCGTTCGCTAAAAAGGATACACATATGTTATTTTCTTTTTGTCGTATAAGAACTTACTCTTTTTTTTAACTCAGGGTGAAAAGGTGGTCATCACACTCCATCATTCATCACACTATTGCACCTCATTTCATCACATTCTATCATTGGGTATGGATAGTGTACAAAGTGTCTAAAGTGTGAGAAGTGTAAAAAGTGTTTTAAACCATTTGATCAAAGATTTAATGGTTGAAATTAATAGGGACCAAATTATAGAATGTGTTTTAATTATTTGAATTGATTTGAAAATTGTAGGGGTAATAGTGTCTTTGTATATATTTCAAATTAGGTAACATGTCATAAATTCTAGCGATTCACTCCTAAATTCTAACGATTCAATTTTAAACTTATTCTAAAACTAGGTTATCACCCGGGATTGCTTCCCGGGCTCGAGGAAGTTACTTATACTTACTATTATTTGTATCAAGCTGCATATTCGTTAACTTACTCAACAAATGCTTGAATTGTTTCAGTTGCAGTATCTCCAGAAAAATTCAAGATATGGCTGCTATATAATCTTAAATGCATAAATGACCAAATAATATTCAACTATCGTAAATTTGATGATTCTAAAAAAAAAAACTTACAAAAATAGGCTACCTGAAAGCTTTGATTAGAAAGATTATTCCAAGGTGCATCTGATACTACATTACCGCCAACAGATATATGGTATCCATGACCCTAGAAAAATAAATGTGAACTTCGAATTAAGATAATGCAACAAAATAAATTTTAATATTTAGTTCTAATCAGGATTTACCAACTCATCTACAAACTTTATTATTCAAAACTTTTTTTATCTATATTATATATACATGATCTCAATATTCAGTTACCGACTAATCAGCAACTGAGCATTTTTGAGTCCACCACCATAAGAGCCTCTACCAAAATATCAATACCCATGTAGAAATCGAACTTTCTGTTACCAGCAACAGCAGCGGAGAGGCTTGGGTAATCTTCCTACATCGTCAAATTTAAAATTTCGTATACACATACATTCATATCATATAATAAAAAAAATGAAACTATGGATAGAATACCTGCCAGGAATAATTCAAGAATATGCCATCAAATACATCAAAAAATGGTTTGGTACTGTCGTTCAATTGATTTTGCCAATTCAGTTGAACGTCAGTCATAACACTATCATACCTACATAAAGAAAATAAAGCACATGCTTCGGTTCTAACGAAAACAAAATAATAGATTTGGTAAAACATGTTTCTTAGTATACCTACCATATAACTAAAGATCCAGGAACTGCAGAATGCATAGTCTTGGTCAAATGGTTAACAAACTCTTTCAAAATGGGAATCTTTTCGACATTTTCCAAAAGTGTATAAGATCAGAAAGCATTTTTGGCATAGGATATTATCAACGTCGATCAAGCGTAGTTTCGTAAATTGCATGAAGAAAACAAAATAAAAAACTGATTAAAACGCTGGAAACATACCTTCTTCATAGCTAGTCATTGCCACCTATGTATTTCTTCCATTAACCTAGCCATGTTGCGTAATGTCTCAAAACTAATCGCCAACACCGAAGCCCTAACATGAATAGTTCATCAACACCAGATACGGAATCAACTCGGTTAGGCGGATTTGCAGACGACTGAATCAACACACCACCACCATTAAGCCCGATAAGATCACTAGAAGTAGCAGACGCCATACAATCCCAAATCATCGTTGTAGTTGGGTTTGCAGCGGAAGCCTAGCCTTTTAAATCCTCCCTCTGTAGTTCACCAGCCTAAAAACAGTAACCATGTCAAGAATATATATGTAATCTTATCTTGTCAAAAAAACCTATAAAGATTTGATAGATGCGGGTCAAGAATATATGTAATTTTATCTTGTCAACAAAACCTATAATTATTTGTTAAACACGACCTCATTGGTGGATGAAGTAACGGGTCAAAATGGGTGTCGGACTGCAGGTCAAAATGGGTCGGGTCAAGTAAGTCTGGCATGGACATTTTCTGCTCTTTTCCTACCAATATTTAATGCACTCAATGTAGATTATAGAAACTATGTTATTAAACGTAATTTTTTTTTCATTGCTACTTGTTGCCTCAAGCTTGAATCTTTAAGTTCAAATTGTTATCAATTTAGGGATATAACTTTCGGATGTTAAAAGTGATTGACCTTATAAATAAAAGATAATCATGCATCATGGTTGCATTAGCATATTTGACTAACCTCTCTGTAACGTCTTGAGTAATTCACTTTCATCTAATCTATCAATTTTGACCAGAGCCTTCACATATTCGTTAAGTGCTGAAGGATTAGAGTGCAATGAAGGTTGACTTTCAAAAAGTCTTATCACTGCCTCTGGATCATTTCTATAATAAAGTTCCCTAAGATAAGCTACACTGCGTGATCCATCTACATCATGCTCACGAAACTTTCTTGCAAGACTTCCCACATAGCCCGACTGGAACCTTCTTTGACCATTTGGAAGCTTGTATACTGCAAGTACATTATTTTCAAAGTGAATAGCAGTGTGAAACTGTGAATAAAACGCTTACCTTTTTGTAATTCAAAAACAGATATTTAAGTAACTTATTATTGCAGGAACAATCAACATGGATGATTATGCACTAAGCAGTATATACAATATACCTGCATCAAATCTGAACTTTTGTAAAGTGATATAAGATCTAGAATATAGGATTTTTATAAGCTCTGGTTTCATATCTTCACCAAAAACCTAAAAATATGATGGGACCATATTACATGATGGTGACATAATGCAGAAATAAAAGGCCACTTTTTTTTCAAAAAGTCTTATCACTGGCACTCGTTTAGAGACACATACCACATCATGATCATCATCCACCATTAAGTTTGAATAAGAAGTCTTATTACGTATAATGGTACAAATCGAGCCAAACACAAGTAATTAAAACGATTCATGGGCAGGTATCGCTTTGTGGAGAAAACAGTGGTTGAAACCACTGTTAGGTTCTTTGTGCATAAAACAGTGGATGAAACCACTGTTGGGTTAAACTCTGGTAGTTTTAACCCAACAGTGGTTTCAACCATTGTTTTCTCCACAAAACACTGTTTTAGCCGAACAGTGGTTTCAAACCACGATTTTAACCCAACAGTGGTTTTAACCACTGTTCTCTCCACAAAACACTGTTTTAACCTAAGTCCCCCCGTAGTGGGGCGTTTTTTTTTTTTAAATTCAAAAAAAACGCCGGATAACGCCGAGATCCCCACTACATAGCGCGTTTCCGGGCGTTTTTTTTGAAAAAAAATTAACCCGGCGTGTTTATTAAAACGCTGCACCATGGTTTGAATGCCCAATCCCAACTCAAACGGCTAGTTTTTTTAAACGGCTAGTTTTATTTATTTATTTTTTTTTTAATTTCATTTCCCCCCTATATATATAAACTCATTCATTTTCAACCAAAACATCACAAAAACCCTCTAAAAAATACAACCATTTTATAAAAAACTTGATGGATTCTCCTAGTTCTTCATCCATGGTAAATTATTACTACAACGAGTTTTTTGCTGATGGCGATCAAAAAATGAGAAATCCTTGTCGTGCATGGAGCAAGCAAAAAATGAGAGATGCTATGTACGCGTGTATAATCATGCACAACATGATTTTGGAAGACGAAGGAAAGGCAATATGCCAGAATTATGTGCCAGAAGCCGTTCAAGAGGAGCATCCACAGGCGTCAATGGAAGAAAGAGTGAATAATGCGCGAGAGTTGCGTTACGAACCGTACCATTCCCAGTTAATGGTTGATTTCTATGAAGCACGGGGACTCCATTCTACATCGGGTACCCGTCCCGGGGACGGCTCGGGGACGGAAACGGCTTGGGGACGCCTAGGGGACGTTTCCTAACCGTACCCAGATTCTGGGGACTTCAGCAAAAACGTACCCGGTATTGGGTACTTCCTAATCAAGGTATCGGGGACGTTTCCTGAATTATTTAGGGTTTTTAACCCTTTTAACTTCCAAAAATATGAATCGTCGCCCTTTTTATATTATATAATCATTCACGTACAGTATTATGTCCATTATCATTCATCTAATTCTTCCAACATTCACGTACCTGTTATCATTCATTCATCGATTATGGCATCTCAAGAAGCACATAGTCACGGATCATCATCTACTGTAGAAGAACCTCCGCTGTGGAAGTATGTCACTAAAATCGAAAAACAAGGTGTCGTCGGAGGAACATGGAAGTTTCAGTGCAACCTTTGCGGTGATACGAGACAAGGATCATACTCTCGGGTTAGAGCACATTTGCTCGGTATTAAAGGTATTTGAATTTGATATTCTGTATTTGAGAGAACAGAGCATTTAGATGTTTCATGTTTGATACACTTTCTTCTTCTTTAATTTTTGAATCTTTGATACTCTGTAAATTGCGATAGAAGTAGGTAGGGAACAGAGCCATTTGTGAATAATATATTTAATACACTTTCTTGTCTGTACGTGAATGTTGAACTTGGATTATTGATGAATATATTTTAATGCCATTTGTTATCTTATCTTATTGAAACTTGAATTATTGAACCATCATAGGAATATTTTAATGAAATCAGTCAAATCACAGTTTAATATTTAATATCTTGATGAATTTTAATATTCAATTTAATATTCTATTTTAATATTCAATTTTTAATATATAAAGGTACCGGGATTAGTATTTGTAAGAAATCAATGGCGAGTGATAAACTTGAAATGAAACGGTTGGAAGAAGCGTATGAAGAGAATAAAGCCGAGTCAAAACCGAAAGAAGTCGGGTTGCCATGTGAAGCCGGAGTTGGCTTTAAGAAAAGAAAAGGTCTTTCATCACAACTTGAACGAGCTTTTGGTGTTGAAATCAGAGACCAACTGGATCAAGAAATAGCAAGAATGTTCTATACCGGAGGTTTACCATTTAATCTTGCTAGAAATCCACATTATCATAGGGCTTTTCAGTTTGCTGCTGCCAATAAAATTGATGGTTATGTACCTCCTGGTTATAATAAGCTGAGAACAACGTTACTACAAAAAGAGAAACAAAATGTTCACAAGCTATTGGAACCAGTTAGGAATTCATGGAAAGAAAAAGGGGTCACTATTGTAAGTGATGGTTGGAGTGATCCTACAAGAAAACCTCTAATCAATTTCATGGCTACCTCAGGTAGTGGTCCTATGTTTCTAAAGGCGGTGAATTGTTTTGGAGAAGTAAAAGATAAATTTTTTATTGCTGATTTGATGAAAGAAGTGATAAATGAAGTTGGTCATCAAAATGTGGTGCAAATTATTACTGACAATGCACCAAATTGTAAGGCGGCTGGAGAGATTATAGAGAGTAAGTATCCTCAGATCTATTGGACACCATGCGTTGTTCATACGCTTAATCTTGCTTTGAAGAACATTTTTTCACCAAGGTATGTGGAAACAAATGAAACACCATACGAAGAGTGCAAATGGATAAGAGACGTTCATGCAGATGCGCTTGCAATAAAAAATTTCATCATGAACCATAACATGAGACTCTCGATTTTCACCAAGTTTACCCCTATTAGACTGCTTTCGGTTGCCGATACTCGATTTGCCTCCGTCATTGTGATGCTTAAGAGATTGAAACTTATCAAAAGGGGTCTTCAAGCTATGGTCATAAGCGAGGAATGGTCTTCTTATAGAGAAGATGACACTGTGAAAGCAAATGAAGTTAAAGACAAGATTGTGGATGATGAATGGTGGGAAAAAGTATCATATATTCTTAGTTTTACTGGACCTATATATGAGATGATTAGAGTTTGTGACACCGACAAGCCATGTTTACACTTGGTATATGAGATGTGGGATTCGATGATTGAGAAAGTGAAGATCGAGATCTACAAGAAAGAAAAACGTCAAGCACATGAACTAAGTATCTTTTATGATGTTGTCAAGGATATTTTACAAGCTCGATGGACGAAGAACAATACTCCCCTACATTGTTTAGCTCACTCTTTAAATCCAAGGTATATGATTTTAAACTATATGCTTGATTTCTATTATGTACTTATGTTTTGACTTTTGAATGTTGTAGATATTATAGTGATGAATGGTTACGTGAGGATTCTGAAAGAGTTGCTCCACACAGGGATGGAGAAGTTTCACAAGAAAGGAAGACATGTTTTCGAAGGTTGTTTCCTAATGGTGATGAGCATAGGAGAGTACTTGATGAGTATGCAATGTTTTCAATGAAAAGTGGTCCTTTTGCCGATTTAACAAGCATTGAACAGATGGCTACTATGGAACCCAAGAATTGGTGGGTTAACTTTGGTGCCCAAACTCCTTTTCTCCAGACTTTGGCTTTTAAATTACTTGGACAACCTAGTTCTTCCTGTGCTGAGCGTAATTGGAGTACTTATGCATTTATTCATTCGCTAAGGAGGAACAAGTTGACTGCAAGTCGTGCTGAAGACTTGGTTTACGTCCATAATAATCTCCGACTTTTGTCAAGGAAACCGAATGATGATGTAAAGATGTGGGATGTGGGTGGAGATGCTTTTGATTCAATGGAAGATGTCGGGTTTTTGGAGGTTGCCGAGCTTTCGCTAGATGAACCGGAATTTGAAAACGATTTGATTAACGATAATTAATTACCTATGGTTTATGTAGTGTCTTTGGAGTTTAATATATTTTTGGACTTTGTTTAATATAATATAATTTTATTTTTAATATTATTATTTTTTGCCGTACCCGTATCTTGTATTTTTGAACTTTGCCGTTCCCCGTACCCGTATCGTCCCCGTACCCCAGTCCCGTACCCGTATCCGTGCTACATAGGTTGATTTGCTACACCACGCATGGTCGGTTCGGTATGTACCACCTGAGGGAGAGGAAGAAACGGAGGACGAGGAAGACGAAGTTGGCGAGGGTGAAGAAAGCGAAGATGAAAACTAGTGTTTTTTTTTTTTTTTTTTTATTTCATCGGATTTTAATTTTTTTATTTCTAGTATTGTATTTTTTTTTTATTTAATCGGATTTTAATTTTTTTATTTCAAGTATTGTATTTTTTTTTTATTTAATGAAGTATTTAAAGTTTAAAAAAAATAATTGGGAAATGATTGCATGGGCGTTATTGGAATAATGCCCCACTACACCACTTTATGCTATAATGCCCCATGCTGACTGGGATGACACGTGTCGGATAATGCCCCATGGTGGGGACATTATAAGTTGTTACCACTACACATGGTCTAATAAACCCAATAAAATATTACCAAACAGTGGTTTCAACCAGTGTTTTCTACAATCCCAATTTGATTACAACAGTGGTTTCAAACCACAGTTTTTAACCCAACAGTGGTTTCGAATGTTCAGTTTATTACAGAAAGTTCAACGACAAACGAAGAGTAAAATATTTGACTTTTGAGGTCAAAGAACTTCAACGAAGTGTATTAATTTTTTTTATAGAAATCTGCTGTCAAAATAAAATCATTACAACATCGAGAGCCAAATACACAAATTTGCCATAAACTGTCAAAATCAAACAAATGGGATTTTGTCTTGGTTGTAACTAACCGATTTATATAATTTTCAGTGACTTGTTTTCTTTGAGGCATTAACACAAACACCTGGTGGGAATCCCTGTGGTTCTGTAATATACCCTAAAAAATGATGATATTGAACACGGTGCATACCTGGATGATGGCAGTGTTCGTGCAGGATTCTTTGTCGATTACAACGCGTGGCGAGTTCATTCAACAGATAATCCAAACTTTCTCACCATCAAAAACCCATGTGGTTGTGGTCTGGCAGCCGAAGTTCGTCTCCGTCACCAACAATCGCTACCATCAACTGGATTCACCTGAGCCAGGCACCTTAAAATTCTAAAAATACAAATTCCGCCTTTGCTAGATCAGGGCACCTTTGCTAGATCAGTCCCGGATGCCACAAAACAACCAATAAAATATAAAATAATAAATAATGAATAAAAATATAAAAATAAAACACAAAAAAATTTGCTAGTTATTTACGTGCCTTGTTAGCCATGTTATTGGAAAGCCAATCGAGACCCTCGTAAAGTCCCTCTCCTTAGGTTGCACAGGTGCCCTGGATGTACCTATGGTAAACACTAGCCACCAATGATGTTAATATACAAAAACGATATACAGCAAAGTAACAAACAGTTTTTTGTCCATCTTTTTTAGCTAAAAAAGTACTTATTGCCATAATCATAAAACTCAAAGTAAAGAACTTCCACTTTTAAAAATTTCATATGAATTTGATACAGTTCATCTTTGTACCCACATCCTTCCATGTATATCATTCTGTCAAAACGCCTCTAAATATCCCTATTCCACAAGCTTACAATATTATCCACTCAGGAACGAACTAACAGATCAACAATAAACAAAAAGCGCAACGAATTAATCAATAATATCAAAACTTAACTCAACAAAAAACCCAAATCGATGAGCAATTTACCCAAAAGAGAAGCACACCCAAACACAACATTCCAACCAAAACCATAAACCCTAGCTTCTCAAACCCCCAAACTTCCTCAAATCTCCACTGTTTCATGCTGTAAAACAACCAAAACAATCAGAATCAAACGCTCGATCTCGTGAACATGTTCATCAAACAGATCACACGAACAAAATTTTCTAAATCTCGACTTGAGTGAGTACAAGTTTTACATTTTAACAAAAAGATCAGATTCAATTAATTTCAAAACCCGAACCACTATTTCTGGTCCTTTTGAAAACGATACCGGAAAATTGCAACATCTATACATCATAAAGAAAAATAGATTGATGGTTGTCATACCTAATAACGCAGACCATATATCAAAGTCTTTAGTATTTTGAACGGATTCTTGGGAAGCTTTAACCATCTGATTGGTCACACCAAGATTCGAGCAAAGACGCATCTGATAAGATTTGTGAAAAGATAATACGATGAAAGTTAGTAACTAAAAGCAACATACCATTAGATGGTTTATATGTCAAAGAGCATATGATTAAATCTATAGAGCTTGAGATCTGAGGAAAGCATAATCGTCGGAAACCATACCTTTTATCTTCTCTTATTGTTGAAGTAGTAGTTGTCTAATCCTCAAACGCTCTTTGATTACCATTTTGCTTCAATAGAATAACAGCCCTGGATCTTTAGAATTTTTTGTACGCTCTCTCTCCCCCCTCTCTGCAAATGCATTAGCAATAGATCCTTTTTATCCTCTCCTAAAAAAATAATAAGTAAATGAAGGTTATATAGACTAAAGCCCAAATGTGGAATGTACCTGGTGACAACCCCCATCTCCTGCATTCCACAAAGATCTGTAAATCATATACAAACCATCCAGTCTAAGAACTTTCACCACTGCGGGTCTTCAATAAGTTCTATAACATAAAAAATAGCTACCAAATGATATAAAGAAGGTGCACAACCGAAAAGATGCGGGCAAAATACGTTTGTCGACAGAGGGGACAACATGCAGTGAAAGGGTTTCACCGGAACCCTAATCTCCTCGCCAAAATCCCTAACTACTCACTGGATTAACAACCTTCACCAAATTAGTACTTGTGAGCCAATTTAACCTTAAACGAAATATACATGAAGAGTAGGACTCACCGGAAGTTGATCAGAACCCTAGGGTGTGTTGATGAACAGGTGGTGCTATTTTTGGTAGTGTGATTTTGGATTTGTGAGGAATCGATTGGAATAACGAAGGAGGAAGGCATGGCTACCACTGAGAATACTGGAAGAGGAATCGGCGGTGGTAGGGTGAAGGGGAAGATACAGGATTGTATTAGGCCATGCGTAGTCATAACGCCCCTTTGTGGGCGTTATGAGACACGTGTGCGGGTGGGCGTTATGCATTTAAGCCCGTAGTCATAAAGCCCCCGTCTAATCATTACTCAATTATTAATTTCTAATTTTTTTATAAAAACAGAAAATAAATAAATAAAACTGCAAGTAAATAAAAACAGAAAATTAATTAAGAAAACTGATAATAAATAAAAACAGAAAACAATTAAAAACAGAATATATAAATTGAAAAATAAATAAAAACAGAAAATAAATAAAAAAACAGAAAAAAACAACGAAAAAAGCAGATTTTTAATTTTCTCAATAAAACCAGCCCAAAGCCCATCAAAAACATCACATAAATAACCAGCCCAAAGCCCCATAAAAAACAAAACCCTAAAATCCTTCTTCCTTGTCTTCCTTCTTCTTCATATACCTGCAACACAAAAGCAACACAAAAACAGAGCATTAAATATATGTATGTATATATGTTTGTGAGTGAGGGGAAAATCAGAAAATTAAAAAAAAAATCAAACAAACACACACAATAACGCCGCTTTAACCCCGCTATAGACATCGCGCCGGAGAAAAAATTTTGGGGCATGGCGCCCTTCGTGGCGGTGTGCAGCGGCGCCATACGGCGCTATGGGGCTGCATACCGCCCCACTACACACAGCCTTAGAAGGGAGATGAGTACAGGAGAAGGAGAAGAAGATTCAGATCTAGGGTTTTGAAAAGGAAAAAAAAAGGACGGAGGGAGTATAAAGGGAATGGAAGTTTGGTACTGTTAGACGGGAAAATGGAATTGAGGTTGCCTTAATCAAGTGACACGTGGCCCAAATAACTTTCATTTATTATATATAATAGAAATAGATCCGGACATTCAAAAAAATCCAGAAATATGTAACTGCTACAAGAAATATATAACACTATACATCCATTATATAACACTATATAACACCATGTAACACCATATAACACTATGTAACACCATATAATACTATATAACAATATATAACACTATACATGTGACAACCCGAGATTCCAAGGTTTTCCTATACATCTCACTGACTTCACAACCCTGTTTTTACTATATGATTTACATGTTGTCACGTGTACAGTTTATCTGAATGATTTGTGTGATTTGTGTGATGATTGGTTGTAACTAGAATTAAAAGTGTCTCACAAGAATCATTCACCCGAAGTATCCACTAGAGATTTAGCCGCTCATGGTGCAAGATTGATCTTAGTAAGCGGGATACACGGTTGACCAAATCATCATTAATCTGGGTTATATAATAAAATTAGTAATATAATAAAATTGATGTTGAATATGGTGGACACGTGATGATGATGTTTTCTTCAAAAAACAAACCTCAAATGATGTTGACTTTGTGTGTGTGGTCGTCGATGATGATGATGTCCGCTGATGTAATTGTTATCTTTTGATGTCATTAATGAATTGTATAATGTTAAGTATAAGTCTCAACAAAAAAATGAAGTTTCGCCACACTTAGTATTTCGCCATAATGGAACTCGACTAAACATGAGTTTCGTCACCTGGAGTTTCGTCACATGTGGCCCAGTTGTGGTCGGCCCTGTTTGCGTTGTTTTTATATTGAAACCATGAAACCCTAAAGCACTATTGCTCTTTTCCCCCATAACCGACGGCTGTTTCTATTGCTTGAAGTTTCTGTGTCCAGATCAACTAATCCATCCATCATCACGGTTAGCTTTCCCCTCTGTTTATTAGTGTGCCATATTCTAATGATATGATACTGTGTGGGACTAGGGTTTCATGGACATCAATGTAACCTAAGACTATCATGATTAGGGTTGGTCATTATTAGATGTGTGTTAGAAATATTTGATGTTGAATGATTTGATTTGAATGTTGAGTCTTGACTAGTTGAGAATGGTTGAATGAATGATTATTGGCCAGAATTGTTATGTGTAACACCCCAAAAACGGGTTTGGTAATCAAACCCCGTTAATACTAAAAAACGGGTAAAGTACCGTTAGTGGTAAGAGTAACCCGATAAATATTAGGATTTAAACAAATAATCCTAATATTAAATACAACGTGAATAAATGCTTTTAAGGAAATAAAGTTTATAAGAAGTCTGAATTAACGGGACTTAAAATAAACTGAGTCATAATTTCCCCGAACCCACTAAGTTAACTAGGAATATTTAACCTAGTTAATAAGTGGGAATAGTGTTAGAAATAGTTAGATTGTGTCCTACTTAATAACTAACTAAACTTGAGGGACCAAAAGGGGAAATACTAAAAGATTGGGTTTATTAATAAAACAAAACACAACACACACACCAAGTGGGTGTGTGTGTGTCGACTTCGGCTGGAGAAAACAAGGGGAAACCCTTGTTCATCAAAGATCACCGAATTGAAGGAGTATTTGGGTCTCAAATTCGTGCATGAACGCGTAGAAACGATCACCAAGTCATGGGGATCACAAGGTATGTCACAAAACCTAGATTGGTTGAAGTTGAAATTTGAGACAAGTAGGTTACTTGCAAATAAATTGATGGATTATGATCCAAGGATGAAATTAGGAATGATTTTATGTCTATGAGTAAACCCTAGTCATTTACTTGTTGAATTGAGGTTCATAATTGTGAATTTCATGATTATCCATTTATGTGTTAAATGGGTTTTGTAGAAATAAGATGAACCCTAGAATTTTGACTATTAAAATGGTGTTAACTGATTTCCATGAGATGAATCTGAGAATAGTTTGCATGCTAGACATAATGGAATTGAAATTATGTTTATGTTTAGTAGAAATAACTAGTTATGAACTAGTTGTAAATGTGTAAAAATTTATGCACATTAGGTGTTTGTTAAAATGCCTAAATGAGAACTAAAGTGTTGAAATTAGAGTGAAAATGTGTATTTGAATGATATGGCAATTACGCGTAATATGAAGTGATAAGGGTTCTAAATATTATGTTGATTTAGACTTAATGTTATAACCCATGTGATAAAAAAATAGTTAACTAATCATGAAGTCGAATAGTAGCTTCGGCATAGAAAATAAGTGAGGTGGAATAGTCGTGATTTTTATGACTAATTTAACCGCCTTGTAAATGATTGAAAATAGTTTGACGCCTAACGAGCTAGGTGGAGGCTTGGGAAAGGAAGCGGGTCAAACAAATCAAGAATGGAGGAAAAGCATAATTCGGATGCAATGTAAGTATAGCTTTCACTAGTCTTAAATAGTGGAATATTCTCTTATCATATAAATTACGAATGAGATAACTAAACAATTGAAATATGATGTTCCGTCGTGTAGTCGTACGGAACAAGATAATCAAAGATAAAAGAAACCATAATAATGGTTAAAAAGAAGTAAATCGATAATTTGGTCATATTATGACGAAAGGAAAAATAAACTTTTAATGGTTACCTTCTATGGTAAGCCAAAACAAATAATAAGGGCAAAACAGTAATTTAGTCACACGTTGACAATAACCGTTAGTTTCAAAAAGACGCTTTTCCGCGTAAGACATAAAGAGTCGAAAGTGGTAATAAACGGTTTATAAGTAAAATGACCTTACGGTGTTAAACGGAACGAGTCATGTAGATGAGATGATAATAAATATCATCTCGCATAGATAAACGGTCAATTCGGCCAAACGGGTCAAAAGGTGTAGACATCACCTTTTGACAATATCGACTAATGATTCTTTTGTCGAGTTATATGCTTACAGGAATAGATATCCAATGGATACTCGCATCGTTCTTAATTAGTGATTATAAAGCAAGGTATTAAAACCGGGTAATAAGTTGATCCGAGCTAGGTATGTATTATAGATCAACTCATCATTTAGAACTTGAAGTTCTATGAGAGTTAGGCAAAGTAAAAAGGACATTCGGTTACCTTAAAAGGTAAACCGAAGGATTTAAATTATAGACAGAGTGTTTTGAAAACAAGATTTGGTTAAAAATGAGATTTTGGGCGTGCATGGCTTAAGCAAGCCCTTCGTCGTAAAAGAAGGGTTAAAAATGACCAAAACGCCCTTGTAAGCAAAATTAAGCAAACAACCCTTAGAAGTCGCTTGAAAACGAGTTTTACAATCAAGTCAATACTTAGAATAAGTATAAAAGCGAAAGATGTAAATCCTTGGTCAAAATGATAATCCGAGGGGTAAAACTCGGATTATATAGATCGCCACATTAAACCCATCACAAATATAGTTGTGATGGAAGATCATTTGATAAATAATGTGGAAATAAGATGCTAGAAATAAATGAGTGTGAAATATTGCGTAAAAGTGCTTAAATGCCCTTAACGGGTCAAAATTTGGTAAAAAGGGTAATAAGCCGAAAACTTGAAAGTCTTAAACTTTGTTAATCCGGATGTTGGATTTTAACTCCATATGATGGAGGATCAAATTACATTCACGTAGGAAGAAACGGTAGGTCAAACGGACAAGCGGATTAAAAGTTATGAAGGTTTTTGTTTAGAGAACGGCAAACTTGGAAAGACCTGCAGAGGCCATCGTAAGTTACGGTAGCTACCGTAACTTACGGTTGCCTAAAAGTCTTTACGCCACAAACCCCCTGCTTTACGGTGGGAGAATCAACATTCAGGGGCTACCGTAAATTACGGTAGCCACCGTAATTTACGGTAGACCCTGCAATTTAATGTATTTTAATCAGTTTCGTTTCCCGGACTCGTTTAGACACGTTTTAAACCCCGTATGACTAAAGCATTTCATGTTTATGAAATGTAGGTACATTTTGGATGCCGGAAGACGATCAAGCTCAACGAAGAACCGAACACCATAAAGATTCATGCTTCCGCACTTTGCCTCATCGTAAATTTAAACGACGAATCCGATCACGTTATGTTGAATAACTTATGATTTGTAAAAGTTTTAATAAACCCGTATTTTATAGTATGTGTAGTCTTAACTATACATCTAATTGATGGTAATTACATGTAAAACCGTTAAATAGTAACTAGGGTGTTACATTATGTGAAACCGATTTTGTGAAAGGAACTACTGTCCATTTTGGTAAGAGATGTGTTTGAAACATGAAATGTGTAAATTGCTTGCTAACTATTGTTATGAGGCTATACGATTCTGAACGATAATCGACTAAGATAAAAGGGTTCGATCTGTTTTAGAAGTTAAAATATATGTATGATGAGACAGGGAAACAGTTAGGGTTAGCGACGAAACATGTGTACTTTCGTCGCAAGGGAGTCGACGAAACATGTGTTGTTTCGTCACATGTCAACCTGACGAAACACATAGTGTTTCGTCACATAGAGTTTCGTCGATTGCATCTTTCGTCGAAGGACTTCACATGAACAGTAGGTTATGATGATTACACTAATTGCATGTTTTGTAAAGATTGAATAACATTAATCGAGAACAGGAAACCTGATGAATCCAGTATGAATGGTAAACCATCTGTTATGTGTGTTACGAGCTGATTTAATTGTTACCTGTTAAGCCATGGTTCTACTATGAATGCACACTATGAACGTATGTGATCAATGGGAATGTAAACTGATTTTGTATATGTGAATATCATAGGCTGTGATTGTTTAAGTGTGAACAAGTAATTAATAAAACCGAGCAAACCAAGGTGAGTTCACTGCTCTTTTCCAAGCATGCATTCTGGGGAGGGACATCGGGTAACATTCCGGGGAGGAACGGTAGGTTATTGGGATGTTTGTTATTATACTCAGTTTCTATCATATAAGACCCCTTACATCTACCGATAGTTGTCGGGGAGGCAACGAGGTTATTAGTTGATAGCGCTATTAGGATCGGCACCCTCACACCGTACCGGGGAGGACGGGCGTGAACTAATTACCTTGACCACTTGACCAATGCTTTGATAAAGGCATTGGGGATGGGCAAATACATCTTGTAGCCATTTGCGGTAATCGAGTTAATAACAACATCAAATCAAATCATCGAATCTGTGAAGCGTTTTAATCTTTTAACTTGTATCTAAACACGTTAACAAAACTTTGAACTCACCAGCGTCGTCTGACACACTTGTCTGCATGCTTGCAGGTCTATAGGTTTACATCATTTGGAACTTGCTGCCTGGGAGGCTGGAGTGGTCATGGGTCGATATACATGGGATGGCAAGACGAGACTAATGGTTTACGTACATTTGATTTATGAAACACTTCACAAATGGTTTATACCTCCGCTGTATACAATGAACTACATTTAATGTTTTGCAACGCTTATGTTAATAAATGAAAGTTTTATGAGAAATGTTATTATGAATTCAATGTGATTGGTGGCTAGATCCTGGTACATCGCACGCCTCGTGGGGGTTCCCATGTGTGGTATTTTGGGGGTGTGACAGTTTGCTATCAGAGCCAAGTTATAGTGAACTTGGTTTTAAAACGTTTTTTTTATAAAACCAGACTATAACCGAACAGTTCTGAAAACAAGAATACGACCATGACACTCAGCTCCAGATAGCAAGGTTCGTCTCTCGTTTACTCATTGCACAGCATAACTAGTGAACACGTACATATGATATTGCATGTGATTGCACGTTTAGCACAACAGTATGAATTCATGTATTACTTGCATGTGTTATGTGATTAATAGGGTGGTAATTCCCTAAACATTCATGACTCACATTTTGTGATGCTCTTTGTTTGTTACTCGAGTTTGAGGAACCATTTGACATGAGTTAGGAGGAGCTGAGATGAGCATGCAAATCACAATATTATTGTGGGTGCACACCTAATAATAATGTGGGGTGCATGTAAGTCCCAGTGAGGCTTAACAAGTGAAGAAGGGGTTCCGTCCTGTTATTTGATCGATGTGAAACACAACAGTCTATAAGAGTCATAGCAGTGATTGTCTCTTACTTGAATGTGACCTTTTCACTCCACTCTGAATCCTTACAAATCTCGAAGCTATCGAGTATTACTTGAACACCCATCTGAACGCCTAGCGAACTGGGTAGAATGTTAGGTGCTTGTACGAACGTCCCTAAGTTGGATGCCACCGTGTCAAATGATTGACTTATACCTTTCTCACTTATCGTCGTTTGATGGAACTTAACGTACTGACACCTTAGATTCTGAAGTGCGATCACTTCTGCAACACGCAAGCAGCATGCCGTGAATTACTCAATCGACTTGCAAGATTGATGGACAAGAGGATGAGTGTAGTACTTTATCGACCTCAGAATTAGAATGACCCTGGTTACCGGAAGCGGACACCAGCAAAATGACTTCAGTCGAATCCTTAACCCTAGTCAGCGACTCATGGGAGTCAACTCTTACGAATCAATCGGGGTATAAGCAATGACAATCGACTATGGTGTGGAATGTGAAACTACCAGCACAATGAGTAGCGTCTTAGGACGTGACGCGGAATGTGAAAAGATGGACCCTGTCGGTGGAAGATCGTAGGACTCCATTTCAAGCAACGACATTAGTGGCAGCAGTCATGGCAACATCAAGGTACTCGTGAATGTAGTCTACAACATGGAAACGAAGGTAACTTTGGCAAGGATTGACTGTTGTTAAGACGTCAGCAACTAAGGGAATAATGACAGCATTGGGAATCCACGCAACCGTAACAACAACACTGGAAGTGGTACCCGTGGTAGGGCATTTATGGTCTGCGTAGGCGACGCCAGGCGTAGTAGCAACATGGTAGCTTGGATGGGTAGCTAATCGCTTCGTCTCTGTTCTATTTAACCCTGATACTTCTTGAAACCGAACCTGTTGTGGAGTCGGCAGATGGCAAGTCAAATGAAACCTTATATGTTCGTTGTGATGCAAACTCGACCTTGTGGGAACAATGTTCGACATCGACCTTCTTTTTACCATCTTTGATGGTTTCGACGCAGTAGTTAGTGTTGGTTGGTTATCCGGATATTGCGCAGACGTACCCTGTGAGAAGAAATTTAGCATCGCGATATGCTCTAAAGTACCAAAATGGTGTAAAGGTTAGCACCATATCAGCAAAGAAGGTCCAGAAGTGCCAACGGGAGGATTACCCCGCTACGTTGACAACCGTTACTGAATGAGAAAGAGAGGATCGAGGAACCAGAAATTGTTCGTGATTTCTTTTGGTGAGCTACTCGAGGAACTTTCAGGTTTACTTCCAAAACTGTTAGAGGGACTCTCAGTTTGATCTCGCGCCAGAGGCAACCATGATTCTTCGTACTTCTTGCCGTCTTGCGCCAGGAGTGTCGCAAGAACTGTTAAATCAACTACAGGAACGGTGGGACAAGAGTTTTGTTGGACCTAGTTTTCGCTCTGGGGAGCCCCGATTTTATCCGTGAAGATGAGCCTTATCGTTGGACATGTGTACTGACAATCGATAACTCAGCAAGGTGACAGCCCAGAACCGTTTGTCTCGACCATGTATTGACAACCTGTTGACTAGTTGCGAAGGTCAAACCTCTAGGACTGTCTAGCAAACGAGCTTCCATCAGAAGGAAGTCCAAGAGGAGAATGTTCCTGGATCGGCGTATCGAATGCAATACGGCCATTGCGACTTTGTACACAATGACCATCGAGTTAACCAACACACCCGCAGCTTTATGGACCACATGAATCGACCGTGTTTATTGATGATGTATTGGATCATTTCCAGGCGAAGGGAACAACATGGGCGGTATTTGTATCTTTTGGATTCGAGAAGTACATTTTTGGTCGTAAAATCAACGAAGTGGGAATTCACGTGGATCTCGCTAAGATCCATTCTGTTAGAAACTGATCGACACCAAAGATCCATTCGAGGGTACAACAATTTCTTGGTCTCGCAAGACACTATCGCAGATTCATCCCAGGATTTTTGAAGACCGCGCAACTTTAATCTCCTTGACACAGCAGGGTGTTGTGTTCGTGGAAGACAAAACAGGAGTACGTCTTTTCAGCTCTCGAATCCCAACTCTGCAAGTGCACTGAGCATCGCCTTTACCCGAGGGTGCGGGTGATTTAGTAGTATACCAAGATGAATCGAATCAGAGTCCCAGTTACACGCCGATGCAACACAAGAGAGTGATGACTTACGTAATGGAATTACAAAGAAGAACTGCACGACACGCAACCTAAAGAGGAAACGGTGGTTTATGGATTTGCTTAGAGGCATTACTTGGACGGTACCGAATGCATTACTTAGACCGATCACAAGGGCCTCCCGTGTACCCTGGACTTGGAAAAGCGAAATCAGTTAATGGCATCGCTGGATAGAACTTTTGGAGGATTACGACTGTGGAACTCGAACGTGTGTCAGCTTTGCAGCTCACTATCGACTCTAACCTACCTGGTCAGACTCGCTCAGTTCAAACTGGAGAACTGAAGGAAGAGAAGTTTCAAGTGAATCCATGCGGGGCATGGAGAAGCAACCTTGGGCATGTCGGACGATATGCGCTACCTCCTGGAACGAATGTGGGTCTTATTATACGGTAACTGTAGGGAACTCGTGGCGAACAAAGCACACCGACCTCGATATTCTAGTCGTCTGGGTTTTGATAAGAGATATTAGGATCTATAGGATCTTGTACTGGTGATCGGGCATGAAGGCCCACCTAGCTACGTATGTGAATGACGTTGACTTGTGGGAAAGTCAAGGTGGAGTATCAGCAACCAGAAACACCCATATGGAAATGAGAACAGACTGCCATGGATTCTGTCACTAGTCTACTTACAACTTGAAACGGAAACAGTCTCACCTAGGTGATCGTTGAATGTCTCACGTTATCAGCACATTTTCTTTCAATTAAGGAAACTGACGAGACTTCACAGCTGTGAATGTTCCTCTGAGAGAGGCGGCTTTTAGGCACGAGGGGCCAGTTTCTGTTACCTTTTAATTTTGAGTTATACCTGATTTACGACCGGCAATACGCAACACCCTTGGCTCACATCTGGACATGAGCATTACTTATCACTGTAGGGCAAACGGGCTGAGTAACAGACCATCCTGACACGCGAAGACATGCTGCGAGCATGCGCTTGATTGACTATAGTAAACAATTGGGAAGGACACTTATCTTTGGGTGAGCTCTATTGCAGCTGTTACCGTTTTAGTATGCATACAGCTCTGTTTGAGGCATTTCATGGATGATAATGCCAACCTCCTTGTTGGACTAAGGTGGGTGACAACCTAATCACCAATCCAGAGTTTGAACTCGAACCTCATGGGAAGATTGTCCAGATCAGAAATTGTTTGGCGGCAACATGTGACCATCAGGGAAGCTGATAAGCTTAAGGGACACTGGGAGTTCGCGAAAGACGAACGTAGCGGAAGTCTCACCCTGGGAGGGTACGGTACACTATGGAAAACGTGGCAAGCTTAGTCTACGATACGTTGGGACATTTGGACTTCTGGAACGAATCAGTGGCATGGCCTTTAAACTCGAGTTACCCGACGAATTGGGTAACGTGCACGGTGCCATTCATGTCTCGAATCTAAGGCAGTGTTTTTCCGATAAAACGCTTGTGATACTCTTACTAGAGTCTGAGGTTAATGACAAGTTGCAGTTGTCAAGAAATCTACTGAAAATCATGGATAAGGACGTCAAGATTCGTTAGCATAATCAAAGTTGATCGTGAGAGTTCGTTGGAACTCAAGACGTGGACCGGAGTTCACGTGGGAACACGAGGATCAGATGAAGTTTAAGAACCCTCACTTATTCCAAACTGACCAATCTAAATGCAACTGGCGAATTTCGGGGTGAAATTCCCTTTCAAGTTGGGGATGATGTGGTACCCGCGGAAAATTCACAGTCATCCTAAGTTAACATTTTGCCGTTTTAGACTAACTGCTTGTCAAATTTTGGGACGAAATTTCTTTCAAGTTGGGGATGATGTGACAACCCGAGATTCCAAGGTTTTCCTATACACCTCATTGACTTCACAACCCTATTTTTACTATATGATTTACATGTTGTCGCGTGTACAGTTTGTCTGAATGATTTATGTGATTTGTGTGATGATTGGTTGTAACTAGAATTAAAAGTGTCTCACAAGAATCATTCACCTGAAGTGTCCACTAAAGATTTAGCCGCTCATGGTGCAAGATTGATCTTAGTAAGCGGGATACACGGTTGACCAAATCATCATTAATCTGGTTAATATAATAAAATTAGTAATATAATAAAATTGATGTTGAATATGGTGGCCACGTGATGATGATGTTTTCTTCAAAAACAAACCTCAAATGATGTTGACTTTGTGTGTGTGGCCGTCGATGATGATGATGTCCGCTGATGTAATTGTTGTCTTTTGATGTCATTAATGAATTGTATAATGTTAAGTATAAGTCTCAACAAAAAAATGAAGTTTCGCCACACTTTGTATTTCGCCATAATGGAACTCGACGAAACATGAGTTTCGTCACCTGGAGTTTCGTCACCTGTGGCCCAGTTCAAGGCCCAGTTGTGGCCGACCCTGTTTGCGTTGTTTTTATATTGAAACCATAAAACCCTAAAGCACTATTGCTCTTTTCCCCCATAACCGACGGCTGTTTCTATTGCTTGAAGTGTCTGTGTCCAGATCAACTAATCCATCTATCATCATGGTTAGCTTTCCCCTATGTTTATTAGTGTGCCATATTCTAATGATATGATACTGTGTAGGACTAGGGTTTCATGGACATCATTGTAACCTAAGACTATCATGATTAGGGTTGGTCATTATTAGATGTGTGTTAGGAATATTTGATGTTGAATGATTTGATTTGAATGTTGAGTCTTGACTAGTTGAGAATGGTTGAATGAATGATTATTGGTCAGAATTGTTATGTGAAACCGATTTTGTGAAAGGAACTACTGTCCGTTATGGTAAGAGATGTGTTTGATCCATTAAATGTGTAAATTGCTTGCTAACTATTGTTATGAGGCTATACGATTCTGAACGATAATTGACTAAGATAAAAGGGTTCGATCTGTTTTAGAAGTTAGAATATCTGTATGATGAGACAGGGAAATAGTTAGGGTTAGCAACGAAATATGTGTACTTTCGTCGCAAGGGAGTCGACGAAACATGTGTTGTTTCGTCACATATCAACCTGACGAAGCACATAGTGTTTCGTCACATAGAGTTTCCTCGATTGCATCTTTCGTCGAAGGACTTCACATGAACAGTAGGTTATGATGATTACACTAATTGCATGTTTTGTAAAGATTGAATAACATTAATCGAGAACAGGAAACCTGATGTATCCAGTATGAATGGTAAACCATCTGTTATGTGTGTTACGAGCTGATTTAATTGTTACCTGTTAAGCCATGGTTCTACTATGAATGCACACTATGAACGTATGTGATCAATGGGAATGTAAACTGATTTTGTATATGTGAATATCATAGGATGTGACTGTTTAAGTGTGAACAAGTAATTAATCAAACCGAGCAAACCAAGGTGAGTTCATTGCTCTTTTCCAAGCATGCATCCCGGGGAGGGACATCGGGTAACGTTCCGGGGAGGAACGGCAGGTTATTGGGATGTTTGTTATTATACTCAGTTTCTATCATATAAGACCCCTTACATCTAACGATAGTTGTCGGGGAGGCAACGAGGTTATTAGTTGATAGCGCTATTAGGATTGGCACCCTCACACCGTACCGGGGAGGACGGGCATGAACTAATTACCTTGACCACTTGACCAATGCTTTGATAGAGGCATTGGGGTTTGAGCAAATGCATCTTGTAGCCATTTGCGGTAATCGAGTTAATAACAACATCAAATTAAATCATCGAATCTGTGAAGCGTTTTAATCTGGTAACTGGTATCTAAACACGTTAACAAAACTTTGAACTCACCAGCGTCGTCTGACACACTTGTCTGCATGCTTGCAGGTCTATAGGTTTACATCATTTGGAACTTACTGCCTGGGAGGCTGGAGTGGTCATGGGTCGATATACATGGGATGGCAAGACGAGACTAATGGTTTACGTACATTTGATTTATGAAACACTTAACAAATGGTTTATGCTTCCGCTGTATACAATGAACTACATTTAATGTTTTGCAACGCTTATGTTAATAAATGAAAGTTTTATGAGAAATGTTATTATGAATTCAATGTGATTGGTGGCTAGATCCTGGTATGTCACACACCTCGTGGGGGTTCCCGTGTGTGGTATTTTGGGGGTGTGACTGTTTGGTATCAGAGCCGGGTTATAGTGAACTTGGTTTTAAAACGTTTTTTTATAAAACCAGACTATAACCGAACACTTCTGAAAACAAGAATACGACCATGACACTCAGCTCCAGATAGCAAGGTTTGTCTCTCGTTTTCTCATTGCACAACATAACTAGTGAACACGTACATATGATATTGCATGTGATTGCACGTTTAGCACAACAGTATGAATTCATGTATTACTTGCATGTTATGTGATTAATAGGGTGGTAATTCCCTAAACATTCATGACTCACGTTTTGTGGTGCTCTTTGTTTGTTATTCGAGTTTGAGGAACCATTTGACATGAGTTAGGAGGAGCTGAGATGAGCATGTAAATCACAATATTATTGTGGGTGCACACATAATAATAATGTGGGGTGCATGTGAGTCCCAGTGAGGCTTAACAAGTGAAGAAGGGGTTCCGTTCTGTTATTTGATCGATGTGAAACATAAAAGTCTATAAGAGTCATAGCAGTGATTGTCTCTTACTTGAATGTGACCTTTTCACTCCACTCTGAATCCTTACGAATCTCGAAGCTATCGAGTATTACTTGAACACCCATCTGAACGCCTAGCGAACTGGGTAGAATGTTAGGTGCTTGTACGAACGTCCCTGAGTTGGATGCCGCCGCGTCGAATGATTGGCTTATACCTTTCTCACTTGTCGTCGTTTGATGGAACTTAACGTACTGACACCTTAGATTCCGAAGTGCGATCACTTCTGCAACACGCAAGCAGCATGCCGTGAATTACTCAATCGACTTGCAAGATTGATGGACAAGAGGATGAGTGTAGTACTTTATCGACCTCAAAATTAGAACGAGACTAATGGTTTATGTACATTTGATTTATGAAACATTTAACAAATGGTTTATGCTTCCGCTGTATACAATGAACTACATTTAATGTTTTGCAACGCTTATGTTAATAAATGAAAATTTTATGTGAAATGTTATGATGAGTTCAATGTGATTGGTGGCTAGATCCTGGTACGTCACACGCCTCGCGGGGGTTCCCGTGTGTGGTATTTTGGGGGTGTGACAATACATCTATCATAGACATGCTATCCGAAAAATATAACACCATATAATACCATGTAACACCATATAACACTATATAACACTATACATTCATCATATAACACTATATAACACCAAGAAACACTATATAACACCATATAACACTATGTAACACTATATAACACTATATAAAAATATATAACACCATACAGTTCTGAACGAGATGACACAAATTCATAGATTAATTCATATTCCTATAATTAAGGGTGGCGGTTATGGAAGGTTATCAATTAATTAAATCAATAAGAAAATTACTTGTTTACCATTTTGAATTAATTTAGATTGAGGATACATATCATCTCTACAATATTTCTCACACTTCGCACACTTTTGAATTAATGTACAGGATCGTCAATCTTCTATCACATTTCCCTCATCACACTTGTAATGGTCATCGCATTCCATCAGACTCTTCACACCCAATCATAACTTAACACATCACCATCAAAGTCAAACACACACTATCACCAACGTGATGTGTATCACACAAAACCTCCCCATCACGCATGATGTACCCTTGCGACGGTGTATCACACCATCACTGACACACTTTACGAACCGCCCGGTCACCCTTAGAAGCTTAAAATATTTAATAATGATAGCAGAAACTAAGTTGGATTATTTATTTATTATTTATTTGTTTTTTTAAAACAAAATCGAAATTTCATTCATACTTGCCAAGTTACATCAAAACAAAAGGTAGACGGGCAACAAGCTGCGCCGCCACCCCTTTCTGAATTGCAAACCCTAATCTGCCAAAGACAAAACCTCGTCCCCCTGATGCTGAGCAATTGTTGTGGATGACCCGTTGGACCCTGGTCAGGAATTGGATAGCTTCTGGCGCTAGGGAGCCAAATGTGTCAAAGGCAAAAGGGACAAAAACATGATGGTTCTCTGCACAAGCTTTAGCGTGCTTATCAACTTTCTTCGATTCTGCCTTTCTTGCTGCTTGTCCATCTACAAACCCGTTTTCCCTTAAACCAACCAGAGGGGAAACCCCCGTGAGGTCAACACAAGCATGTTTCCCCCTAGCCCAACCAAAGACAAGCAGATCCGCTGGTCTCAGAGTAGATCTCCCTTCCATAGGGTTCGTAAGGAAATTCACAGGAGCCTCTTTCTTAGCCGTAATCCCAGTTCTTCTCAGGATGTCCCACAAAACATCTCACACCCAGTCATGCCGATATTTGAACCCAGGGAGCTCTTTACAATGAACTGCGTGCTCTCCATATTTATCCATACAAGCTTTACGACCTACCGGGCACGTTTCATCTTCTGGGTACATAGGGATCATCAGCCGGTATTTAAGGATTGCTCTGTATTCTACTGCTGACATACATTGTCCCAGCCCCTCAATTGGGATAACGGTCAAAAAATCATGGGCATGGGGACCCTTCAGGCACTCCCACACCGCCTTCTGGCGGGATGACAAATCAAAATTTTCTCCCAGTCTTTGAGCGATTTTGCTAAACAGAGCATTCGCCAAAGTTGTTTGTGGTTTCGAGGGGGCGGTGTCCTTTTTAGAGAAACCGCCGATATCAAAGTCTGGGAGAGAGACATTTAAGCGTTCAAGCGCCTGCAGATAGTCCCCGTCGAGCCCGACAACCCCACTGTTTCGAAGGATATGATCCTGTAGTTCCCAAGACTGAGCTCTGGACGCCACAAAAGCATAAACCCCAACATCTCGAGCTGAGAGGAGGCCCAAACCACCTAGACGCATTGGCAGAGATGCCAAACGCCATTGGAGGTCCCCAAAGAATGGGCCACCACCCACGACAATGTCTTCTATAGCCTCCCGGAGGCCATCATCGAACCGGGATGCTGCATCCTCCATCAAATAAGGTTGACAAGTTCGCAGCCCGAAAAGTAACTTAGCAACCCCTATGCAAGACCTTAGCAGAAGGAGTTCACATTGAGGGTCCCTAAGGCAGGGCAAGAGTTTCATGAGTTCAACCGCCCCCGCCGCCCGTCGCCCTGCCAACTCGCCAACAAAGCTAGGGTCACGGCTAACAGCTTCACCAAGTAGCGTAACCCCCCTCTCTGGTCTGCCAATCCCTTTCGGGAAAAGCCCGTCCTGAACTTTCTGCCCATCACATGTCGGCCAAAAAACCTCTGTTTTCTTAATATTGAGGCAAAGTCCTAGAGATGGCCCTTCCTCGTTAATAATGTCTAAGGCCCTAGCAACCTCAGTCGCATTGCCGATAATCGTCCCATCATCCAAGTACCAAGCATGAAACGGGAGGTTACATCGGTCCTGCACCCGGAGAATGAGTGGGTGTAAGGCAAGGGAAAAGAGAAGGGGCCCCAAGGGATCCCCTTGTTGCACTCCGGTAGTAGCCCCAATACACTCATTACCAACATACAACCGAGCAGGCTGGGCGTAAAGGAATTGAACTCATCGATAGATTGACGGGCAATGTTGATGAACCTCTTTCAGGAAGGTTGTGTGGTCAACCGTGTTGAACGCATTGGAGAAGTCCACAGTAAGCAAGGCTAAGGAACCATCTGCATGAAAGGAGTTGAGAAACCTGTTTGCACTGTGAAGCACCGCCTCTGCACCGTTTGACGTACCCACCCCAAACTGAAAGTCTCCCAAGTACTGGGCCATGTTTTTCCCGACCTTCTTCATTGCCACCTTGGAAACCAGCCTTCGCCATCTACCCCCCACAGCAATAGGTCGAATTCCTTTATCAGGTTTCAATAAAGGGGTAAGGGGGTTGAGGCAACAAACTCTGCTAGCACCTTAGGGCAGGATCCTCCAAGCCATAAGTTGACAACTTCAGTAATGGTCGTTAGCAAACCCGAGGAAGTCATTGAGCCCTCGCCCCCGATAGCATCTAACAAGTGTTGGGCCCGCATCCCGTCCCTACCACAAGATGTCCCTTTAGGAAAGGATCGGATACATTTGAGCACACACTCCTCATCAACAACAAGAGTGGGTTGGGCATGAGGGTTGGGAGGCAAGGAAGGGAGCGGCACCACAGGGTGTTTATCAATAAGAGCTTTCAAGGTCGAATCACCTAGAGGGGCGACTCCACTGGAGCTTAGGGTTTGCTTTTTTTTCGCTTATTTGTACTTATTGATTTAGGAAAAGATTGTAATACAATAACAAATATAAAAATATATGAAACGGTCTAACTTTTTATGCTTCCGCCACTAGTTGTACTGTTTGTTATCTACATTAAGTGTTGTTATCTTGAAAAAAATGATTTGTCTCTAAAAGAGAATATTTGAAGTTTTTTTTACAGAACATACAAGGTATTCAAACTTTTGTGTTTATAAGTTTTTTTCTCACAAGAAATGTTGTATTTTTGGATTACATTGTATGAATTTTGATTATGTGGAGGGATATGAAAGGATTTAGGTTAAAAAGGAAAAGAAAAAAGGTTGTATGCAACAATCTATGTAAATAAAACTTTGCTCGTGTTTTACCTGATTCAATACAACTAAAATACTTATTTGAGCGATGTATTATTTTTGTGTGTTTTACAAACAATCTTATTAATAAAAAAATAAACAATTAGGATGATAGCGGAGGTCATGTTCGACTAAACCACACACTTTAGGGTAAAGCCAAAGGAAACTTTTGTCATGAGATCTAGTTGTTATATAATCTAAACTTATGGTCTGTATGTGGCACACTAACTATAGATTGAACGTAAGTCACAAATGACAAGACTTAACTATTGCATTGGATACGTAAATGAGAGAATCAGGCCAAGACCTAATCAACAAACGGGTGTTAGGCACCAACAATTACCTAATGTACACGTATAACATAATACAATACTGTCGTAACTAGACTTACCAGTAGCGTGTGTTTGAAGAAATCCGTCCTTGACCTTACTACTATCATTAGCCAACCCACCATGATAAATCGCTCCAGTGATCAGGTAAGAGAATGAACTCCTTACCAAATATCCCCCACTTACAAATATTTGCTCTCAAACTAGAGGTTGATCACATACCTATAAACCCCACGTAACGATATTATTGTTGTGTAGAAGTATACCTTAAACAACTCTGATATAACTTTGGGGGTTGGGTCCAAATACATTATCTCTTAAACTAGGAAGTTGTAGAAATGGAATCAAACTGACCCCGATTGAACTCATTCTATAGTCAGTGGAGTCGTCTCGTTGTACTGTACAATCTTAAATTTTTAGGTTTCCGCTTTTAGATTCTAGCGTCATTGACATTGTGTTATTTTTTATTTTCGTAATTGTGTCTTTTTTTGCGATTCATTGTATTCTTTTTTCCTTGGCACTGTGTTATATTGCTCGACCGGCATTGTGTTATATTTTGCGAGATATTGTGTTTTTATATCCAATCCTAACTTTAGAGCGAGACTAACAAACGACATATCAACATAAAACATCTCATATTGTAGTCATCACTACCGATTGGTTAATAAAAAAAAGAAAGAACTTATTCCTAACCAAATCATCCTACCCACTTTAACTATTTTAGAGTACACTGCCATTTTGGTCCCTGAGGTTTTGTCACTTTTGCCACTTTAGTCCAAAACTCAAATCTTTTAAATCTGGGTCCCTATGGTTTCACTTTTATTGTCATTTTGGTCCAAAATTGAAATCAACTAATATTTATCTAATAAAATCTTGTTATTTTGTCCTTTTTCTCAGGGGCAAAATGCTCAATATAATTTTATTATAACACATTATTAATTAAATTAAATAACCCTTTGACCTTATAAAAGCAGACTTATCATCTTCATCTTCCCCTAAACCCAAACCCTAATCCATTATCTTCTCCTAACCCCATTCTCCTGCAACCGTGCTGATCGACGACCTGGGTTTTGTGTTTACTCAACGTATTATGAAGAAGACGATGATGCTTCACCTTGTACAGTTGTTGATTTCTCGAAAAAAGAAACAAAGGGTTATTTGAATACATTTGAAGAAGAAGAAGAAAATAGTAGCTCAAGCTTTGATGAATCATTTGAGACTTATTTGAATGAACATGTCACTAGCTTTGATGAATCATGTTCTCAGTCTTATGTTGATGTAAACAAGGAGAAAAATGAGGTTAAAGGTGAGGAAAAACCGGTTTTGGGTGGGGAGAAATTGGAGGATCAAGGGTCTATAGGTGTTTCAGGTGGTGTTTTTTTACTTGTATGTTTGTTGTAATTTGTGATTTGGGACTAGGATTATGTGAATTGGTGTGTTATTTGTGTGTTTGATTTGATGCCCTCGGGTGTTTGATGAAATGCTGGATGTGTTATTAGTGAAGCAATTGTTAAATTTCTATCTGGTGTATTGTTTTTTTATGTTTATGTCACACCCCGATATTTACAGCTCAGCCCGGTGGGGAGTATCATGACGTAAGATTGATATCGTCATAGTCAAACATACACAGAATAGCACAACGGAAGTCTTGGAATATAAAATATTATTACAAACCCAAATGTCTGAAAATACCGAAAGGATAATTACATACGAGTTTGCAACATTAAATCCACAGGCGGATCTATAAAAAATGTATAAAGTGAAGTTTAGCAGACTTTGGGGCATCCAAAGGATTTGCAAGATCCTTTATTAACACCAAGCATCTCCCAGCCTATTTTCGTAAAGTACCTGTCACTTAGTCTTTTGAAAATATGTCAGTTTACACTGGTAAATACAATTAACTGACACATTTGAAAATGTTTATGAAAATTGGTTTAGGTGCACATGGCACGAAAATATTTTATGAAAATTTATTTAAATGCACAAGGTACAAATATTCTTTATAACTTGGGACAATTATATTAATAACAATCTTGTATCAGATTTACATGTTTGTCCAACATTTAGGGCCGGTATTAAATAAACCGAACAAGATTAAACAACACACCACGAATATAAACTCATGGCGGGTTATCCCCAGCAAATGAGTATATCTTTTACATATGCACTGACAGGTGTATGCCTACACCCCGTGCTTAAGTCGTGGCCATTTACGCTTTTTAAATGAGCCAAGAATATCCAGGACACGGTCGTTAACCCCCAATGTTATATGTTATCAAGCAATACTGATTAAAACGGTATTATACAATTTAACCATATCCGATTAAAAAGGTTTCTACACCCAACCAAGCGGTAATAGTTTACCGTATCCCAAGCCCGTATAAGGGAAAATAAGTTAAAAGTATTTACCTGAGCTACTTCTCGATTTACAACAAGATTTATATAACTCAGTCGTATCCAATCTAATTAAATGCAGATAGCTTTTACCAGGAGGCTCTAGTTTGGAATGATGGTAATATATATAACCAATTTAGAATGCTAACAGGTCTTATTAAGGTCATAGACCTAGACCAGCTAACTTAAAGTATTAGAAACGATACGATACGCTAGATTAAGCGATGACCGGAATAAAATGTAATTTAGACCCAACAAGTATGAAGACTTGTATAATATGGGTAAACTAAATACATTCTGGATTTTGAAGTATAAATGATAAGGTTTGACCCGTTTCGGCTAATTTATGTAAACTTGTCACATAAAACGCACCGTACGCGTATAAGCATAAACGGGTGACCGAATGAGTCATGTACAAGTTCCATAAGTTATTATGCTTAAAATATGTTGTGATATCGGTAGGATATCTTCAATTATGCCCAAAACGAATTTAAAACCAATTTAAGCCCCGAAAGGGTAATTTGGTCATTTTAAAGTTTATAAAAGAGGTTTAATAGCAAACTGAGGTTCTGGTCTAAAATATTCAGTAAAAATATTTATATTGTCAAGTTACATCAATAAGATATCATACATATGTGAGGTTTACCATTTATGGCCAAACTACGCACCGTAGGGGCATTTTGGTCATTTCACATATGCTTTTAAAGGCAAAATTGGAAGTCTGAGTTCACAACTTGTACTTACTGTAGAAATATCAAAATTTATTTATAAAACCAGTAGGTAACAAGTCTTAGGTGTTAAATATGATTTTAAACCATATTATGCACCTAATTAGCGTAAAAGTCGACAATTGACGATATATGCGATGTTTATGAAATTCTGAGATTTTTATCAGCCTTGAATGTTTAAAATATTTTATTTTTCATATAAAGTCAATAGGAAAAGGTTTGGCATGTTAATGATATGTAAATCTCATTTTATCAATGAAAAGGGCATTATTGTCAATTACCGAATCCATACGAGAACTCTATGTTATGATCAGTATAAAATCTGACCAAAATTTCCAAAAATCCCTAAAAATTATATCATAATAGTAGGAAATGATTTTGGTGCCAAAAATTTGGATTTAAGTATGATTTATGCTAAAAAGCGCAATTTAATTAATAAAAAGTCATATTTTACGATATCGTGCATAACTTTAGTTTGAGACCAGAAACTGATGTCAAATTTGTTTGGCATGCTTATATATTAGTAATAAAGCTTTTTGTCCTCTCATATTTTCAGAAATCTCGTTTTTATAACATAAGGGCATAATAGTCAATTTTTAAGCAAATAACGGAACATGCAAATGAACTATGATTTCTAAGGGACCACGTAGTATAACCTCAGAGAGTTATACTAACATATGATATGGTCACAAAGGAACCTTAAGGCATAACTAAACTAAGCTAATTCGGTTCAGAACTGAAAGTCAAAGCAAAAGTCTACTTTTTGCGACTTTCGGTTGCGAACCGATTCTAATACTCAGAACTGTCGGGTTGAACATGCCTAGACACGTTCAATTAATATCTACCAAGTTATTAAAGCGACAAAACTGATTTTATAGCTTCTATATTATCGGTTATGGATTTTTATTTAAAAACTGACCCGTTTGACTTTTATTTAATTACTTTGACCCGACAATTAACTAAGTAACGTGGTAATTAGGAGGTGCCCTTTTGAGGGTTTAACCCCTACCTAATTACGATCACGTAGCCATGTTCGTTGCGAACAATGGCTTGACCGTTTATGGTCTAGCTAAAAGTCAAAGCGTTTATCGAAAACGCTTGACTTTTCGGCTCTAAAAGCCAAATAAAATAAACTAGTCACGAAAGGACACTTACAATTGGTCCTATGGACTGACTAGAACTCAAGAGAGGTTCCAAAATGATCAGGATCCTCTATGATTTGAGAGAGATAGCAGATTGAATGAAATGCATCCTCTATGATTTGAGAGAGATAGCAGATTGAATGAGATGCAAGTGATCAATGAGAAAAATGAGGGCCTATTTATAGTTTTTGGAATGAATTATGATCATGACAAGTGTTCTTGGGATGTAATGAGATCATCATAGGTATAATATCGGGTTTAAAAACCATCTAAGAGTCCCTAGATTCGAGTTTTGTGAGTATAAGGTGGTTTGGGTGTGAACAAGGAAGAAACTTGCAGCTGTAGGTAAGTTTCTGTCCAAAATGACCCATCGCGTCGCGCCATAGCAAAAGGGGTATGTTGTGGCGTCGCGCTACCACCCCCTATCTCAGCAAAACAAGTTTTAAACTTGTCACTTTTAGTCCCTGCACCTTTATAAGCTTTATAATTTTCATTTTAGGCATAAAAGCCTCTTGTAGTTAGTTTGGAGATGATCTAGGGAGTATAACCAAACACTGTTAGGTCCGGTTTCATTAAACGATCACCGAAAACACTAGTTTCTCCCCGTTGACGCTTTTAACCCTTTAATTTACGAATTTGTGCGTTTTAACGCGAAATGGCATAAGAGCCTTTCAAGATCAATAACAAGCATTCCCAATAGTACGATGGGATATTACGACACTTCAATTTACTCTAGCTCATTTACATGGTTGCTTAAAGGTATAGTTTTAAAGTTTGACGCTTTTGGCCCCTTTAATGCACAACTTGCGCGCATTATCATTTTATCGCGTCAAAGCCCTATGTTAACTATATTAGGCATTCTCGAGAGTATTATCAAACATCACGATGCTTCGGGTTCATTAAAAGGTCACTAAGAGGTATAATTAAACATGTTGATACTTTTAACCCTTCTTTTTGAAAGTTTGCGAAATTAATACATAATGATATCGAAACCTTGTGAATTTATTATCACTTATTCTTGAGAGTATAGTCGAACATTACGAAGCCCCAGGTTCGTTAAAAGGTCACTCAGAGGTAAGAATTAACATGTTGACACGTTTAACCCCTTAGTCTTGTAAACTTTCGTTTACTTTCACAAACGGCTTCTTACGTCTGAATATTTACTCTCCTAAGAATATATTCATCATGTGTCGTCAATCAGAGGCACAAGTTTGGAATGTTGACACTTTTAGTCCCTCAACATTCAATTTTTTTTATTTTTCGCAAAATTAATCCCTAATAGTCAACGTTTGACTTCATTAGAGTTTAGTACACGTGTCAACACATCATTGGACGTGATTTTACGAGGTTTTACAGTTTAACTTTGATTTGGGGCTTTTTCTATATGTTTATTTGTTGGTTTTTTGCTTGATGTGATGTCTTCTAGGTGTTTGATGAAATGCTAGATGTGATACTAGTGAAGAAATTGTTAAATTTCCCTTTGTTTTATGTTTTTTTTTTGTTCGATGGCCTGGGTTTTGTGTCGATTAGCACGGTTGTAGGAGAATGGGGTTTGGAGAAGATGATGGATTAGAGTTTGGGTTTTGGGGGGGGGGGGGGGATGAAGATGATAAGTCTGCTTTTATAGGGTCAAAGGGTTATTTAATTTAATTAATAATGTGTTATACTAAAATTATATTGACCATTTTACCCCTGAGGAAAAGGACAAAATAACAGGATTTTATTAGACAAACTAGGTTATTACCCGGGATTGCTTCCCAGGCTCGGGAAACTTAGTTATATTAATTATTATTTGTTATTAATACGACCTCATTACATCAAACATCTAATTGGATTCAACAAAAATGTCTACACTTCACCGGATTAGATCATGAACCCATATTAGACGTCAAACAAAAGTGCAACAGGACCACATGAATAACATCATTTCCACTTTTACTTCAATGCACTTACATGATCGGGTGATTTGGGATTTTGTAAAAATGTTTGTTCTTGTACTTCTTTACAAAATTACATAGAATTCAAGAAAACGAAACAACGACTTAAACAGATGTTGAGTTATTCAAATTTCTGTTGAATACTAAATGAAATGTTGACCAAAATTCAAACACATGTTAACCAAAACATCTGTTTAAGGTCAAACATCTGTTTAAGTCCAAACATCTGATATAGAAGGCCAAACATCTGCCAAATACAGTCATATATATCCATCCATTATTCTGAATTCATAAACCCATAAATTCAGAAGAATTTCACATTTGCGATCAATAAACCAAGTTTCTACTAATTGCAGTTACTATTAGGAAAAAGAAGCATGATATCATCTATATATAAAACACAAACTGGTAATAACATTGTTTTATCAAGTTAGCCATACACATCAACAAAACATCAACTTAATAAGTTCAAAGAAAAAACCATGCAATGTTAGGATCTGAGTTTCTTAGATTGTGTTTTGTTTAATTGAAATGAAAACGAAACAGAGACTAATTTCAGCGGAAATAATGAAATAAACTTTTAGAGCACAATCAATGGAAGAAAAGTTTAAGCACACATGTTTAACATAGAATCGAATGATTGTATTTGATTACAATAAACAATACTAATGCATGCATGCACAAATCTCCCCCTCAGCCTGAGCTCACTGATTGTTCATACTGAATGACTTAGAAGGAAAGAGCTCACAGAACAGTACAGAGTACTGTTCTATTTATAGTACAACTCAACCACTGAGCATCTTCGGCTGACGTCACCATGAAAGTGACATCTAACCACCTAACAAACTACAAGCACTGACCTATACAACCACTAATTACAAACTACTAATTACATAAACAAAGCATAAGTAAAACACTGATTCTTCATTCCACTGTTGTAGCTTCAACAGTGCTTTGGTCTTCAGCAGTACTTGAGTCACATCAGTAGATTGAGCTTCAGTACTTTAACTTCATCAGTCATTAAATCAGCAGCAGTTGTGAGGAGCAGTACTTTGAGATATCAGATGTTAGGGCCACTGTCAAGGAGAAAGATATGTACAAACACTGCTTATCAAGGATCCACTGTTCTTGAACCAGTTTTGGTTGTATTAACTGTTCCTTTGTAGGGTTTAATCCCAACAATCTCCCTCTGGAACAGATGATGCCAAAACACTTCATTATTCAGTATCTTTATTGCCTCATTAAGAATTCCTTAACTTGTCCTTTGAATTGTAATTCAAAGTTCATGGAATCTTCATCATCCTCATCCCTACACAGTTGAAGCTCAAGGAGATCTTGTACATCTTCTACACTCAGGCCTAGTGCATTTTCTCTTGATATATGCTTAACTTCTCCACTGGACTTGAGCAGAGTCAATACATGGGTCTTTTGATCAGACTTCCACTTTAGTATTTTTGAGTTCAGTGGGTTTCTTGGGAGAGTCTTTATTTTTGATGAGTTTGGTGAAGGAGGCCTGCTTATGACACCTTTATCAAGGTTTTGAAGTTTTGTTGAATCAGGATTTTCTGCAATCATATCCTGAAGGACAATCTTCATAATATAATCCACTTGTTCCTTCTCTTCTTCTTCCATCTGTTTTTGCCTTTTTCTTTGATTTAAGGCAATGATGGAGGTGTCAGATGATGTGAACAGTGTTTTCAAAGAAAGGTCATGCTGTTGTGAATCATCAGCCTTTTTATCTCTGTATGCTGGCTTCTTTGGAAGGCTAGGATCTGTCTCTCTCCTTCTTTCCAGCCTCTCATATGCCATATCAGTGTATTGCCTTAACCATTTTGCTATGGCTTTGGCTGTACCAACCTTTGCTGCAACCAACTCTTGCTTCTTTCTTTTGTACTCCAAGGTAAGATCATTAATTGCCTTTTTGTATTTACTCTAGTTTGGTGCTGATCTTTTCATACCTGGATCATTTTTAATTCTTTCAATTATGTTTGCTTCATGTTTCAGAGCAATGAGTGGCCAGTCATTGAACTGCTCAACCTTGGCTGGATAGAACTTTTCCCTCATGATCAATTCAAGGAGGTCTTTTCTCATCTCCTTTTGCAGGTTAGCTTCTGGTGGTAGGTTGGACATTTCTTTACTCAAATCTCTTGCATAATCTTCCAATTGTTTGGCTTTGGTGAGCAAAAACTGCATTCGATTTGAGATGGCATTGTCACTTTCCCCTTTACATTCAAGTCTAGCTCGCATTTCAGCTTGTCTGGCTTTGAGCTTTAAATACTCATCCATGTTGTTTGGATCTCTAAAACAAACAAGAGAGGGGAATTTTCTTTTTGAAGGATCATCTACTGTGTAGAATTGTTTCATTTCATTCTTTATTGCATGCAATTCTAGTGGATAACTGGCTGCTACTGGTATAACATCAGCAAGATCATTTCCTTCAAGCACCTTTGGATCTTTGATTGGATTGGCTAAGGTTGGAGGAATGAATGGTTGAGGTTTGACTACATTGTAAGGTGCAGATGAAATAGGATCAGGTGCTGGTATGTCATGTGATGTGGGATTGACGGTTGTATCGACTTCTGATATCATTGACGAATTTCGGGACGAAATTCCCTTTCAAGTTGGGGATGATGTGGTACCCAGGGAAAATCCACAATTATCCTGATTTACTCATTACTTCATTTCCTCTTTGACGCTTATCAAATTTCTGGACGAAATTTCTTTCAAGTTGGTGATGACGTGACAACCCGAAATCTCAACGTCCTTTCTCTACGCATCAGTTGTCTGGCAATCCTGTTCCAGCAAATCGTTTTATGCTGTATTATGTGCACCATTTATGTTTTGTTATGTTTTTATTGAACAACTTAAGAGTTGTCTATGTTTCATCATGTCTTCGACGGAATATATAGTTCTTCATCATCTTGTCTTCGACGAAGTATATAGTTTTTCGTCATCTTGTGCCCGACGAAGGATGTTGTTCGCCAAGATGGGCTTCGGCCCAAGAGAAACCCGGGCAGGGCCAGGCCCTGTTCGCACTATAAACTTATACGTTGTATGATTTCTCAAACCCTAGCCCTCATACCCTCATAGCCGACGGCAGCCTCCTTCCCCCTCTCATGAGAAGCTCTACCCTCACGTCCAAGCATAACTCTCTCACTCTACATCGACTGGTTAGTATGTTATCCATAGTTTCGATTCAGGCTGATTTGATTTCCTCTGATTTCATGTGGTTGTCTTTGATTATTAGAGCATGAGATATTGTTTATGATTTAGTGGCATAAAGAATTTTGTAAATTTTGTATGTTAGAAAATGTTGATTTTGATAACTAGAATCGTATGAATCTTGGGTACTGGTGATTAGATGATAATGATAAATGAACAACATGAATTTACAATTAAATGCTGTTAAGTGATGATTGGTAATTTAGTAATGATTAGGGTTGCATACTAATGATTGAAACCATTATATTGATGATCTGATTAGGATGTTTAGGGTTGTGGATCGAGTAGATTAATGTTTGTTGATTGAGTGTTGAATGTGTACATGATTAAACCGATGAAAATGATGAACAGTGATTAAGATTGATATGAACATCATAATGTAACCATCGTTTGATCCTTTGATTTTGCTGAATATATGTAACTGATGTTATGTGGCCAAGGATCTGTTAACTGACTTCGATGAAACATTGATGATGTTTCGTCATAAGTAACCCGACGAAAAATGTATGTTTCGTCACTATTAGTCACGACGAAAAATGTATGTTTCGTCACTGTTGGTCACAATGAAAAATATATGTTTCATCACTGTTAGTCCCGATGAAGAATGCATAGTTCGTCACCCCCCATATCGACGAAGGTTGATCCTTCGTCGCTAGTATATTTTGTTGTGAGGGTTATGGATGGAACAGTAGAAAGATATGATGTGTGTAATGTTGGATGTTTGTGTTTACAAATGTTAATTGTAGTATGAAAACGATACTGACCAAGTATGGACAAATCTGACTTGTCTGGAATGGTTAGAACATTCATCTGATGATGTGTTGAGTTGTGATAATCACATTGGATATGGTCTTGCATGAGAATTGAGTAGTGATACATGCCATACAATGATTTTTATGATAAAAGCAATATGTGAACCAATACGCGACTTACCGTGTGCAAATATGTGACTTGATTGATTGTGAAACTGATATTGTTTGGTAACCACGGTAGGGTTTAGGTTGACCAACTTGGACGGGTAATTTAACATACCGAGCAAATCAAAGGTGAGTTCATTTCCTCTTGAGCATGCGTCCCGGTGGTTGGAACAATCATTGGGTATCCCTGAGAGGGATAGGTTTTGGGTAAATTAAATGGGTATTCCTGAGAGGAATATGTTTTGTGGGTAAAACCTGGAATGTTGGATAATACACTCATCCTATCACCCTTAAGTCCCATCTTGTTTGTTACCTGAGAGGTAACGGAGTATTAGTTGGTAGCGCTATCTAGGTTTGGCACCCTCACCGCGTACCTGAGAGGACGGGTGTGAACTAATGACTCAGTCATGCCCAATGCTTTGATAGGAGCATTGGGGAACAGGCAAAATAAATCTGGAGCCATCTTGTATTCGAGGTATTATCAACATTGTAATCAATGAACGTAACTAAACACTTGATAACTAACGCTTTTGTAAAACTATGACCTCACCAGCGTTGTCTGATACACTTGTGTGCATGCTCGCAGGTTATAGATTATGTGGATCGTGGAACTTGCTGTCTGGGATGCTGGAGTGGTCATGGGTCGTAAAGCATGGGATTGCGAGACAAGTCTAATGGTTTTTATTCATACGGTTTATGTAACACTTAACAAATGATTTATGCTTCCGCTGAATACGATGAGTCATGCTTTATGTAATGTAATACTTTACCTTAATAAATGAAAGTTTTATTTAAATCATGTATGAGTTCAATGTGATTGGTGGCTAGATCCTGGTACGTCACACGCCTCGCGGAGGTTCCCGCATGTGGTATTTTGGGGGTGTGACATGTCATCATCATGCACATGAAACTTTCTTTTTCTTGTAAACACCTTTTTGGGAGAAGGTGTTTTTGTTTGAGGTTTTGGAACAGAAAGGATTATGGCTTGTGAATGGGTGTTTGAAGTGATGGGTGACTGACTAACAACTGTCGAGACAACTGCTGTCTCAACCACTGTTGTCATTACAACTGTTGATGTATCAACTGTTGTCTTCTGCTTTTTGGCAGGTGGTGTTTGTAATACAGATGTAGTTTGTGGTGTAACAATGGGTTGAGTGGTGGTTAGTGAAATGATGAGGGAAGTGGTTGAAACGACATTTGTTGAAACCACTGAAGTATCAACAACTGTTGATACAACGGGTGTCTCAACATCTGTTGGTATAGAAGTTTGAAGTGTGGAACTTTTGGGGATTTTAGGAGTAGGTTTAGTAGTTTTGGAAGGTGTGGTTTTGGGTTGGCTGACCATTCTGGTACTCTCTCTTCTGTTTGAAGTACCATATTCTTCCTTAGCCATCAAAACTTTCTTCTTTTTTTCAAATCTTTTGGCACCCTTTATTTCCATTCTCTCTTTTCTATCTGCTTTTTGTTCAGCAAATAGGTTGAGAGACACATCAACCTTTTTAGAACCATCTGGCCTTGGAATTTCTACCACAGGTTTAGACAATGGATCTGGTGGTAGATATAAGCCTTATTTTCCTTTCTTTCATTTCTCCCCCTTTCGGCATCATCAGGATTTTCAACATAAATGATAGTAGGAGGAGAAGTGCCAGTGGTTTGGAGCAAATGAGCTTTGATGGCCTTTATATCAGCTTGAGTATCTTTATATCTAGCTTCCATCACATTTCTAAACATTTGAAGCTGAATTTCATGTTATTGATCAGCATACTGTCTCTGTTGATGAAGCATAGGTTGAAACAAGTGCCATAGGTCAGTGGGGGATGGAGCAGATGTTGAAGCAGTGGATGGAGCTTTTTGAGATTGTAACAACTGTTGCAACATAATTTTGATATCTGCAACAGATGTTTCAATTTTGTCTACTATCTCCGTCAATTCTTGGTATTTTAAACCATCACCCAAGTGAATGGGATCATCTAATTTCCCACCAGCAGTGGTTGTATCAGCAGTTGGACGAGAAGAAGTTTCCACTGGTTCATCCACTGATGCCCCTTTGTCTTGGTACTGGGGACTTCCCTTTTCTTGAACTATCTTGTTTAACACACCAGTGGGTAATTCAAACACACCAGTTGTAACACCCCGCCCAGATTAGGGTTGACGTGTTACACAATTCGGTAATCAGAGATAATTAATAACTTAATTAAAACATAAATTCCATAGGTTTAAAAACAAAAAAAATCTCCAAAATGACATAACGATCTCAACAGAAAAATATAAGTGTCTAAATTTATTGAATATAAAGTTTTATTAAACTCCTTGTTCCAACTCTACCTTTTTATTATCACTCTTCACACATTTTCCCTATTTCCCTGAGTACTTGTTTAAGACATAATAAAAGAAAACAACAAAAAGAAACGTTTGAGCCAAAAATTGCCCAGTAACGGAGAAACAATAGCACTAACACATAAATGATAGAAGCAATACACTAAACACTTTAACGATACAAACAATACAATACGCTGAATGATCACTGATGAATACCATAAAGGTATATTAGAAATACCCATGTGAGCCACTAACAATAAACACTAACGCTTTGTACATTAGCTGCAGTTCCAATGCACCATTATGTAGAGGGGATGTGGGCACTCACACCTATCCCACTACCACTACCACTTACACTTACACTCCTAGGATCGATCCATACGCCTCTCAATAATCAATAAGTGCAATCACTTAGCACACAATACAATATAGAAACGTCGTGGGCCTTTCACACCGCCACGGATGGTGCACGTCAACTGTGCCTATGATAACGCCCTATGTCCCCATAGGTGGATATGCTCGGGTATTGAGGTCAATAAAACGATTCACTCAAGTCAAGGAAAATACACTAAGGATACACTAAGGCTATATCACATCTAGCCAATGATCAATAATAAATAATAAAAACTTGTAGGAACATGCGACAATGAGTGAAAAAAATGTAACCTATCGCATGCGTATTAAAGGCAATAATTCAATACGAGATGTGTAACAATAAATCATAGAACAGTGACGATGGATACTATAATATTATGAAGCGAGTAAACACTTTACACCACGAGTGACGGACCGAATATCCATGCATTATGAGAATAGAAAACAATATTGTGCTAAAAGCAAGAGACCACAAAATCCGTACCTTAGCTTAAACGTAAACAATGTAGACGCAACAAGTACTCACTTGAGACAAAGTGCTGCATATTAATCATGTTTTAAATTAGATTGGTTACTAAATTTTACATTTATTTAATTTGTGGACCCACTGAATGGATTTAGTTTTTTTTTTCGTTCCCACTAGTCTGAGAATATTAAAACATAATTCATCGATCTATTTTTCTTTTTTTCCTTATCACAGAAACAACTTTTAAAAAAAACTAAAGGATTATATTCTTATTTTATCATATGTGCATAAGTTTATTCAAGTTGACAGCAAGAACCATGCATGACCCCATAATCAATTCCTTAATACTAAACTTTATTTGCTTTGAGTAAACATACTGAATTTTAGGATTTCACTTTCAAAACACTTTTATATCATAAAAAGAATGTAGATCATTTTAGGAAAGTTATGTTATGAACTGGTGGTGATCACTGGTAAAAGAAACTTTTAATACAAATTTTGAGTTACATTTTCCTTTTCTTTGTGTCAAACGCATAAAGTCTCCACATTGTAAGTTGAATCCACAAATGGTGGGTTACACCAGCTAACAAAAAAAACAAGCATGAACAGCCAGAAACGATCACAAATGCTCACTTCTGTCGACTTGAAGGAAACTAAGTTTAGTGACTATTTTATTCACCAACTTCGTTTTCATATATTGTTTTCACCAACAGGTTAGTGTCGATACCTTATGTCGAAGAGAAAAGACGACTTGCGTGGTGCAAAACAGGTTCGTCACAGATCTTTAGATCACCACTAGGCGATGGGTATGGTGATGGCTCGAAGATATTGGGCTTCCAAGTGTACAACTGAGACGACGACCAGAATCTAATTAGAGGTTAATTTAAACGTAGGTGGGTTGAAATTATATAGTCACTATACAAGAGATTGTCGACTGAAAAAAAGAAGCTTACCGAACTACCGATCAACGTGGTAGCGGTGCTCAATGGTCTTTTGCAGCGTTCAACACACGAACCGCAAGCGGAACAAGCAAGTTTGGTCGGTTCAGATTTCAGACTGGTGGTTGGCAGTGACGCTTTCGTCTGCGCACTCGAAGATTAACAGAAAGGTTTAACGGAGATGTGGGTTGGCTTTTGGAAGGGTTGTATAAGGAATGATATCATTGAATGAGATCGATTAATAGGGATAATCCACCGTGTGAAAGGAATACGAAATCCCGCAATATAAGCCAGTCAAGTTTTGAGAAGGAAGAAGGTCCGTGTAATTTTGTTTGGTAAATTGGAAAGGATCGATGATTACAATCTCAAATATAATTTCTTAATCCATTCCCTTATTTAGTTATTGTATACTTTATTTAACTTTAATTTTTTTTTCGTTTGTCGGTTCCTACAATTTCTACTGCAATTGTGTTTAGAAAGTGTTATAATAGTTCATATGATTATTTATTTTCATTCTTCGTAGGAACATATATAGACATAACAATCTTAACTACTACCACCACCACCACCACCACCACCACTACCTCTACGACCACCACCACCACCACCACCACCACCACCACCACCACTACTACTACTATTATTATTCCAATTAATTGTGGTTTAAAGGTTGACCAACATTCTTGACGTTGAATATCCGACATAATAATATGTCGCACTACTTATGAGCTATGACATTTATTTCATTAGGGTTTTGAAAGTTTCGTATATTACACCAGTGGTAACTTTGATAGCATCAGAAATGGTTGCCTTCCAGGGAGTCTTACTGATGAAACTATTGCCCAGGTATAAATCAGTGGATTCAATACATGTAGTAGCTGCTCCACTTGAACTACTGACAGGAATTACTTGTAATTCCTGCAGTGTAACCTCCTCAGCTGTTGATGGGTTAGCAAGGATAGAGGAATCAGACTCAGTCACTTGTTGGAGTATTTTCTCAGTGATAGGTTGTTGAGAAGAACTGATTTGTGTATGATCCATGTCCAAAGCATTCAACAGAGGTAAGAATGATGGTGGAATTTGTGAAGTGAGGATGGGGGTTGAAAGAGAATTTGCCCCGGGAATAGGGCTGAGGAAGATGTATTCAAGTGGATCCAGAGCTTCATATTGTGGTGTCTCTGTGTATACAACCTGATCCTTTTGTGAGGATGCAGGAGGAGTTTCAAGATCTGGTTGAGATCTTTCATCCATCTGCTGTGAAGAAGTAGGAGCAGTGGTTATTGGTGACTTTGGTGTTGTCACAGGAATTACTTCTGGGATCTGATCTTCCAGAAGATCCTTTTTGGAGGGTTTGGGGGCTTTTTGGTAATTTTATTTTTGGGTCTTTTGGTGGGTTTTGGTGGGGGTTGCACAGTAGTGGTGGTGTTGCTGTGGTCACCAAGAGCAGGAGGCTCAACAGCAGAAGCCTGAGGAGCAGAGGTTGTCTCAGCGAAATTTTGCTCAGGTTCCTCTGTTTGTGTTTTGGAAGGTTTTGACAGCCTTGTAAAAGTTTCAGAAGATAGGTTGTTTATTTGAAAAGGATTTCCTTGAATAAGCACATGTGCACTATCCTTTGGAATTTTCTTTTGTAAATAAAAACTTAAAAATCTTGGAAACAATAAAAATGGTTTTTTTCTTTTCTTTGATATTAGTAACATTTTTGACCATATCATTGAAAATCTCCTGGGAGTAGTTAAAATCAACTTCAGCCATTATAGCATATCCCAGGTATTGGATTTTCAATGGTATTTCATTGAAAGCTGTTGTTTTATTTGAAACATACACGAGGAGGATATGGAATAAAAATCTCATGGGAGGTGGAAAACTCACTTTTTGCAAAGTATCTTTTTTTCATTTGTTCCTCATACCCCCTCTCAATCAAATCAGTTTGATATTCTTCCTTTGGGAAAGAATTTTTACCTGTAAGATCATTTATTTCAAAAACCTCTGAGATGGTTTGAGGTGTGACAACAATCTGAATTCCTCCTACGGTTGAAGTGATAGCCCAAGGCTTTTTATCTTGAACTTCAATTTGTGTATGTTTCCAGAAATCTCGTAGGGTATCCAGGTAAATCGGTGCGTTACAAGTCAACAAAGTTTTGTACTTAGAAGAAGAAAGTGCATCAATCACGGAGTGAAAAAGTTGTGTTTTGACTTGTTTTCTCAAGTGTACACAGGTAGTTATGAGGGGTTTTTAGTGCGAGAGCCATGGTGAATTCAAAAGTAGTTGCGAGAGAAGGAAGAAGATGAAGCGTTTGAAGGAATTTGATGGAAACCGCTTTAGAAAGAATTTTGGAATTCGAAATGGCAGTTAAAACCCTGTTTAGGGTTTTGATCAGGGTTTTATAAAAGTGAAAAGTGAATGATGACGTGGCAGTGGTTACAAAGATCGGACGGCTAAGAACTATCCACGTCACAACCTCTGATGAAAATGGATGATAGTTGTTTAGGGAAACCACTGATGGTCAATATCAGTGGATGTCAACAATAAAAATGTGAGCAGTGGCTGTTTTCTAACTATCAGTGGATAAACAACAGTGATTGAAACACTGATGTTTGGACTTAAACAGATGTTTGGCCATAAACAAATGATTGGCCATAAACAGATGTTTGGCCTTAAACAGATGTTTGACCTTGAACAGATGTTTGCCCATAAACAGATGTTTGGTCTTAAACCAAACATCTGTTTAAGGTGAACATCAGTTTGACTATTGGTGAACATCAGTTTGACTTTTGATCAATATTTGTTTGAGTTTTGGTCAACATCTCATTTAGTATTAAACAGAAATTTGAATAACACAATCAGTGGTTTGAACATCTGTTTGACTTTTGGTTAACAGTTGGATGGAAACCCATGTTAGATTGAACAGTGTGAATGAATAAACACTGAAGTATTATAAAACTGTGAATAAATATCGTGAAAAGTTAGATGTGCTACAACAGTTCTGTTAGTGCATGCGTCTGTCGACTTCATCTTGTATCGAGTCTTGTACATAGAATGATAGATCAGGATGCGTCATACGAGAAAATATGAGATTTTAGGGTATCTTGAAGGTGATTTCGCTTGAAGGTATTGATTCTGCTTGAAAGAGACTTGTACAGTCTCAAGCGAAATCATATGATGTGATTCCGCTTGAACTGATGTCTTGCCATATTCAAGCGAAATTTCAACACTATATATATATATATATATGTTCCAAGCAAAATCTAGATCATTCATTCCGGTCAGAGCAACGAAGTGCTGCCGAAGTGTCGTCTCGCTGTAAAACGTTTAATAATCAATACTACGACAGTTTAAAGTGTATATTGTGCTGAATTGACCTCAGAATGTCTGTTTCCGCCTTTCATTCTGAGTAAAACTCTTCTGATTGACTCGTTCGGGTCTGAAAATGATCCTACAAGTGGTATCAGAGCTCAGGAAGAAGAGTTCTTACTAATTCAGCCGAAAATTCTGATTTCTACACCTTCTTTTTCAAAATTCAAAATTTTTCACGGTTAAAATTGGCTAAAATTCTCACAGAATGTGCGCAACACTGTTTTAACAAAGCCTTGAAAGTTTCAGGCCTAAAATAGATCTAAAACTTACAAAAATCTGTATTTCCGCTTGAAAACATGTGCGAGATGATGACATCAGCAGCTCTTCAAGCGAAATCAGTCTATAATTTCGCTTGAAATCGGTGATTTCGCTTGAAAATTCAACTTTGATTCCGCTTGAATTGTGCTATTCTACTTCAGTTGTGTGATTTCGCATCAGTGATTCAGCTTGAATCCCTGATTTCGCTTCAAGAGTCTAATCCTGTTTGAATGTGTGTTTCTTCAAGCGAAATAGGGTATTTCGCTTGAACTGGGTGATCTCGCTTGAACAGGGATTTCTCTTGAGAACTATGATTTCGCTTGAACATTCAGTTTTGTGAACTTTGAAAATCCAAAATATGGACGAGGAATTTTATAATGCATTCGCTACCCCGGTTACCCCGATCACTTTGGCACAGAACACTATGTTGGAAAATGAGACTGGGACGATGCAAAAACCGCCTAAACTCATGACCATCGAGGAGTATAAGGGTTGGGAAGGCCGGTTTGAGAATTGGGTACAAGCGAACTACTTAGATGCTTGGGAATGTGTCGAGACGAAATACATTAGACCGACAAATGATGATGAAGAGATTGTTCCAATTAAAGATCTAAGTGTCGATGCTAGAAAGAAATACAAAGATGAGAAAATGATGCTAAGTCTTTTACAACAAGCTGTGAAGGAAGATATCTTGGTTCTATTGCAACACAATGGAACTTCTTACTCAATCTGGAAAGCATTAAGATTGAAGTTTCATGGTAGTCAAGAGATGGTCAAAAACAAGAAATCACTTTTGAAAAAAGAGTTTGATCTGTTTCGTGGGTTAAAAAATGAAAGCACAAGGCAAATTATTGAAAGATATTGCAATTTGCTAGCAAACATGAAGATATTGAGCATCGAGAAAGATAATGAGGAATTGATTGAGAAGCTAGCTGTCGCAACCCCCGATCCCTTATCTGCCCCGGGAACGGGCGGACACGAGCTCAGAGTTGGGTGGTATTAGGTGTTTAATCTTGCAGCGGAATTTACATCAGGACCGTAGTTAGGAAATGTTTATTAGAGTAAAACCACCTTTTTTATATTAATAAATATATGGGCAAAACCCAAGTTTCTTATTACAATACATTTATAGGGACAAACCCTATTTTATTGAATTTAAAACATCGTTTATTAGGTAACTTTTATAGCCACATTTTCCCCAAGCCTTCAGTGCTCTCCAGCTGGCTTTCATTAATTGGCTGTTCACATTGTGTTACCTGTAACGCGTTTTAAAAACATTTGTCAGTCGGAAATACTGGTGAGTGAATCCCAGTTTAATCAAGAAACATTGGTCAACGATGTAGCTTAGCTGGGTCAGCTACTAGACTCGCCACGATGTTGACACGTGTCAGCACCGAATGCTTCCGCGTTTCATGATCTGTCGCGGCCCTCGTCAACTATGCATACACTCTTACGCGGCCCGCTTCAACTAAAGAAGTCAGCGAAGTCAATTCCAGCCTTGATACCGCCCGCGTAAGATGTTGGGATGGGTTTATGCGGCCCGCCTCAGCCCTATATTTCTTATTTTTAATTTATTTAATATGTTATAATCTATTTAGGGCTCGGTTTTCACATACGGGTGTAATATAAAACATACTGAGACATTTTATAATATATTAGAGTGTCGGAAATATTATAAGGGTGTCGGTTTTACCGAGGGTTGTTACACTAGCTGATGCATTGCCATATGAGACTTGGGGCACATATCTCATGTTGCTAAGAAACAAGAAAGGGTTTAGCAGTCTGACATTGAGCAAATTTATTGAAAAGATTGAGGCTCAGGAGATGGAACAGAGAAAGGTTATAAGAATGAAAGATTTCGATGGTGAACAAGACATCGGACTTTATTACAAAGGTGGGGTCAGTGATAAAAACACCAACTTTTCACCGAAGATTTAAACAGCTTTCAATACAAAGAGTTCATCTGAAAGTTCTTCTAAAGGATCAAACAGCAACACAAGTTTCTCTTCATATCCATCATTTGATCCGAACATTTCAACAACAAAGAATGGCAAGAAGCTACAATGCAATAATGTACTGAATCTGGAGAATGATGAGGATTATTCAGCAGAAATTGCAAAGAGTCATATGTCTTTGTTGGGAACTGTATTGGAATCTTATGGTAGTTTTGTTGCAGGTCGGATCGGGAATCCAATGCTTACAAAAGAGGATTACGATCAGATTGATGCAGAAGAGATGGAACTGATGGACATAAAATGGTGTTTGGCAAGTGTATTGAGACGAGCTTAGAAATTTAAGCAGATCACAGGAAGAGATGATTTACGTGAAGCTAATATTTCTACTTTAGGATTTGATAAATCTAAAGTCACTTGTTTCAATTGGGACATGGAAGAAAAGTGATTGAAGAATCTTCAAAGAGAGCTTGTATGGTTAATCAGGATGATCAAAAGCAACCGGAAGGTTTCAATTGGGACAAATATATCTCAGCTGACAACAAAGCATGTCTGATAAACCAAGACGATGAAAAATTGCCTGAAGGTTTTAGCTGGGAAAATTTCAATTGGGATGATTATGATCCAAACAAAGATTCAAATCACAAAGCGTATGTTGCTCGAGTTGAGGAAGATAGTGATGATGATCGTGAGTATTGGGCAAGGAAAATGGCAGATCATTTGAAAATGATGGCTAAAAGTGATAGTGATGATGAAAAAGTTAAAAAGAAAAAGATCAAAACACCATTGAGTAGTGATGATGAATCTGTTCCAGTGATCAAGAAAAAGGTAAAGGAAGTTCAGAAGTTCAAAGTAGATGCAGAAGTAAATGCTAAAAAGATTCCTGTGAAGTGTGACACTTGTGAAGCTATAAAGAAGCAGAACAACACATTAATTTATAACTTGAACAGTTTGAAGGAATCTTATGATGTCCTGAACAAAGCTATGAATCAATACAATCAAACAAGTGAAGAACAGGCAATGGCAATGAAGACACTTCAGGGAGCTTTCATGATAAAGCAGAAAATGGTGAACAACTACATCGAGAAGTGTGTTGTGCTAGAACAGAAACTTGAAACTCAAAGAATTGAAACTGAAAGAGTAAATCGTTTGTTGAAAAGTTACTCATGTACTTATTATGTCATTGACAGGATTTATCCAACAGTAGAAGACATGAAGGTATTCGAGGAAGAAGAAATTTATAAGGCAAAGAATTCTGAAGAACAGAAGGTTTCTGAAGAAAACACTTCTGGTAAGAAACAAGGTTTCAGTTACAACAAGTGTCCACCCCCGCTTGAAAATGGATATTCTCCGAGAAATCCAAATTCAGAAAGAGTCGAAAAGGCAACAAATTTACAGTGGGAGTTGGAGTCTACAGTTAACTTGCCAGAAAATATTGATGTCATGTTTACATGATCTGACACTGATCATGAGTCTGAGTTAATAAAGAAAGTGGTCGATCAGGTGTTGGATAAAGATGAATCTGAGGAGTCAAAGTCGGAGTCTATGTCAAAGTCAAAGTCTGAGTCAAGCATTCCGAGTAAAACTGACAAACAGGGCAAAAGAGTTTACAACAAAGAATTCATGTTATCAAAGTCTAATTTGAATGACGAAACGTTTAAAGTTGCATATACTTTGAATGGTTCTGACAAATTATATTTTGATGAGGAATTTCCAATAAGAGGTGTTAAACCAGAAATGATCAAAAAGGTTTTCAAACTAACAGAAATTAATATTTCTGAAATAAAAGATGAAAATCTTAAAGATAAACCTAAAAAAATACACCTCAAGAGTTCAACAAAGAGAAAACAAGAAAAAAGGTTACAGTTCTGGTTCTGGTTTTCAAAAGAAACCAAACCATAACGGTAATTTCAAAAAGAAAGGATTAGGATTTATTCCTTCAGAAAAACTGAAAAATGAAAAATATGTTCGTGATTTTAAATCAAAGATGATATTTGTTTCAGGCACATCTACTGAAGAAGAGAAAGAAAATCTGTTCAAGAACCAGTCAAACAGAGAATTCCTTGCGAAGAAGCAAGAAGAAATGAAGACTGTTGATCAGATGAAAGAAACGAGAACTTGTTTCAAATGCAACACTGTTGGACATATTGCCAAAGATTGTTCCAAGGCAATAAAATCAAAACAGGGAGTTTCTCGTAAACTGAAAGATAAAGAGATTGTGTTTGAATCACCAATTGATAGAACAAAACTTTTCAAAAATTCGATTTTTGAGATTGGTGAACGTTCAAACAGATTTTACAAGAAGAAAGGAAACCTTGACAACCAGAAATGGGTTGTTAAGATGTCTGATGGTAGTTCTAGCAATGATTCTGATTCTTCAAAATCAGAGGAGCTATCTTCTGGCGACGAATCTGATTCCACAATCAGAGGAGCCACAGGTTGAGATTAAAAGTGAAAAATCAGTGCCAACTGTTGATGATGTGAATTTTCCACCACTTCGGGCTGAAAATTTTAAGAAGAAAGTTGGTAAAGTTGAGATTTCAAATCAATTTTTTTCTGAAAAGAAAGAATTTGATATTGAAAAGGCATTTAATTCCAAAGTTCATCATATTTTGGGAAAAATGGTTGACAGGAAGGTCAAGGGAGTCAAGGAATTTTACGAGAAGAAAACGAAGAAAGGTAAAGTTGAACCATCCCTGGTTTGTGATTGGGATGGTACCTACTACGAACAGTAAAATTCTGGACTTGCCGGAGCTCCCAAGTTGGTAATCGTGGAGCAGGAATCGGCATCTTTCTTATATTTTATTTGAAAAATTGAAAATTAGTCACAAGTATGACTTGCCGGAACTCCCAGGTTGGTAAGTGAGGAGTAGGAATCGGCATTCTGAGAATTCAACCTACATATGGTATTAATTGGTAAGCCATGAGGTTGAAAAAGAGGTTTTAACCTACAAGTGGTAAAATCAAGGTCATTAGTTTGAACTTGATTGAATTATTCTTACAAGTGGTAAATCAGGGACATTAAATTGTATATGATTTCCTACAAGTGATTGAGAAAAAAAATGATGAGTTTATCCCCTAACCTACAAATGGTTAAAATCAATCAACAAAACTTATTTTCCGAAAAAACCATTTGATTAAAACAAACTTAAGTGTTTTGAGATCACAATGGGAAAATGTTTTGTTGTGAGGGGGAGTTATGTTTGTTTATGCCAAGTGGATGGCGATTTGAAGCGATTTGATATCAGTTGTCATGTTGTTTGTACAGTTTGTTTTCAAATTTCTTTAAATGTGTTTGCATTTTAGGGGGAGTAAGAAATTTCAGAAAATCCAAAAACATTTGAAAATTTGAAAAAGACAAAAACATGATAAAATGAAAAATGAGTATTTGTGTAAAAAAAGAGGAAATGATAGTACATCAGTGGACGATCACAACATGCTAAAGAATTGGAAAGTAAAAATGTGATAAATGGTCTCACTGATGATATGCCAGTAGGTTTTTACACATTTAGTAGATTGTGACGAGATATAAACCTAAATTCAAACTTGCTTATATCGTGGGGAACATCTCTCAGATATATGGGTAACCCCCGAAATCTTGTTTGAAAGGTCCCTCTTTCTGAGATACTAGGTCTTTATGCTCAGTGATATCTGGGGTATTATCATGGGACTTCTGATAATGCGGAAGCAATGGCCTAGTCCCCGGAGAATACTTTACGCTTGCTTGAAATATAGCGCCGCCCTTAGCATAAAATGATGAGACAATAAAATTGCTAATCAATGTTGTTGTAAAAAAGATCCTCTAAAGGTAACACACCAAAAGTCGAGTCGTCATCTCTCTGCTGAACGGAAGTTCTGACCTGAGCTCTCACGGTTTCGCAATTAACCCCTTACAGATATCATCTGTGGTATACTCACCTGTAAGACTGAATATTGGGATCTGGATACGGGAGTATATTCTGAGGTGGGACACACGATTAAGTTTAAGTATCTAAGACATTAATCTCGTATCTCGAAGCAATTGAAATTTGTGTGAAAATTTAAGTGGATCAGTATACTGACAATCTAAGTGAATCGTTTAGAACTTAAAATGATTAAAGCTTAATGGTGTTGGTGATTTGTCTTAAAAAAAAACTGATATGATCCTCTTACACAAACTCACAAAAATATTGTTTGTAAATATTTCTTCTCTGCATTTCATTACATTTAAAAATCCAAAAAGATTTTAGTGTGTTTTAGCATAAATTTTGAAAAATTCAAAAAGATTTTCGACAACTGGTGTTGGAGAGCTAATTTTCAAAATTCCGAGTGCTAGACATGATGAACAGGTGGTTTGGGAGAGTGTGTTGTTTTTTATAAGAAAAACGATATTTCTTCAAATGTTTCATCAGAGATCTACATTGTAAAATCATTCTTTGATTGTTTTATTCCTGCTAGTGGTTTATTAGATGGTGAGATTGTTTTTACAAGTGATCATCAGAAAATTTATTTTGAGGTAGAGATTTGTGCAGGTAATGATAGAGTCAGGAATCGATCTTGAACCTATGGAAAGAGCAAAGAGCCATGTTACGATATTGGAAACAAGAATTCTAGACTACAATCCCAGCTTACTGAGAGGGGGAGTCTGAATGTCAAAGAGCTAGGTTCTGATCATGAGGTTGCGATTCTGGATAGAAAGAGAAGAGAGAGATTTGAGGATGCTTTACAGTGTCAAGATACTTCAGAGAGTTCGAAAGGACTGATAAAGACTGAAGATGCGAAGACTCGACACTTTAAGACTCGTCAACATTCGAGGGGGAGTCTGTTAGTGCATGCGTCTGTCGACTTCGTCTTGTATCGAGTCTTGTACATAGAATGATAGATCAGGATGCGTCATACGAGAAAATATGAGATTTTAGGGTATGTTGAAGGTGATTTCGCTTAAAGGTATTGATTCCGCTTGAAAGAGACTTGTACAGTCTCAAGCGAAATCATATGATGTGATTCCGCTTGAACTGATGTCTTGCCATATTCAAGCGAAATTTCAACACTATATATATATGTTCCAAGCGAAATCTAGATCATTCATTCCGGTCAGAGCAACGAAGTGCTGCCGAAGTGTCGTCTCGCTGTAAAACGTTTGATAATCAATACTACGACAGTTTAAAGTGTATATTGTGCTGAATTGACCTCAGAATGTCTGTTTCCGCCTTTCATACTGAGTAAAACTCTTCTGATCGACTCGTTCGGGTCTGAAAATGATCCTACAAGTTAAGAGGAGACCTTTGCATTTTAGGTTTGTTTCTTATTTTGATTAACTGTTAATGATGTTGAGAGTTTTTATTGACACTGACATTTTAGAATATGTTAAGATGCATGTTGAGATTATTAAAATAAACTATTACATAGAAAAATAGAAATTTAATGAAATATTTATAAACTATTACACGCTAGAGTTAACACTTGCTAGGATTTTGTAGACTCTGGCCTTTCTCCATGTGATTTCATGCTCTCTTTTGTTTTTCAGGTCAGTTAGCATGTTGCAGATTTTCTGATCCTGTTTTTTAAGTTGTGTCATAAACTCTTCTGCATTCTTCTGGAAATGTGATGGAGGAGAGTGGAGGACTTCATCGAACAATGCTATGCTGTTCCAGATTTTGTTGTAATTAGTGTCATTGATTATGTCGACTTTCCTGCTTAGTTATTCATCTGTTCTTTTTTCTTTGAGTGACCACATCGAGAATTGGGTTTTAACATTGCTGGTGTCTGACCAGTGGTAGAAGCTGAAGTTTGCCATGTAGATTTTGTTGGATTTTCTGATGTGGAACAATTTTCCACAGACAGTGATTTGTAGGACAATTTGTTGATGTTTTGAATCAAAAGTAATCATCGTTCTTTTATAGAGTTTAAAAACGCGTCTACATGGTAAATGAAGAGGTTAATTGTAATTATGATAATCTGCTTTTGTTCTTTGAACTTCGAAAATTTGTCCCTTGGGTTTCTTGGTATTTAATTTTTCAGTTTTCCTATAAAAGTTGGGGTTTGAAAAGGTTTTTGCACTTAAAGACTGCTGTTTTTAAATATACATTAATATGTTTATATTAAATCTACACGTTTGATTGATTAAGTATATAAACTCATAGCCACTTCACCTGATTTTCATCACGTTTTCCTACGAAGATATCATACTTTCAGGAAAGTCAAGTAATATAGTTTATTGAAATGGCGTCATTCACTTCTGTAAAATCAGATGATTTAAAGCAGCGTTTTGTCAGGCAAATCGAGGAACATGTATATGAAGACATGGCTACCCTTCAAGAGCTGAAGAGATGTTTTGATGGATTGCAAGTTAGCCTGTTCACGAGACAGCAGGTTTCCAGAGATCTTATGCGGATGCCTTCAACTTCTGTTTGTGAGCTTTGTATTGTCAGTAATATAGAGTGCGGTGATAGAGACATGGAGTTCATGGCGATGCTAAAGGACATACATCGAGAGGTTCAGCAATCGATGGAGTTGAAACTAAAGTTTCTTAATTCTTGCTGTTATTCTTAGATTTGAAAGTTTAGTTGTTTATGTGTGTTAAACTAAACAATGACACAAATCTACTGAAATTACAAAGAACTTACGAATGTATGTGTGTTAAACTAAACAATGACACAAATCTACTGAAATTACAAAGAACTTACGAATGTACATACCGATTTTGGATGTTGGTGGGTTGTTGGTGATGACGGTGGGTTGTTGGTGATGACGGTTGCTGGTGTTGGTTTCGGAGCGGTGGATGAAGACGGAGGTTGAAGGTGGGGGTGCGTCTGGTGCCCGGTTGGTGGGTGTGGTGGTGATTTTGGAGATGGTCTTGTGTGGGGTGGTGATTTTGGGGAGATGTTACAGTAGGGTAATGGGTGAAAATAGATGGAGGGAAAAGGCCCGCCTGTGAAAAAATTTCCCCATCCATTGGATGAAAACTCTAATCAACGGTTAAGGTTAATTCAAAGGGGTTGGAAGCGGATCCATCTTTTAGTCGCCACTAAAGGGGGTGTCACGGCTAAAGGTGTCGCCCCTATTGCTCCGTTTTCTTGTAGACTTTCGAAGATTAACTGAGTGGTTTCTGGTGGAACCATGACGGTATGTTTCATTGAATCAGATCAATTTCCTCGGGGTAACTACTTTACACTTCCTTTATACATTTATAAACTCAAGCATAATTGAATCAGATAATATTTTGCTTGGAATTACGTAGCTTATAATTTTGTCTTGTCTTTAAAATTGTATAAATCATGAGGTCCAGTATGTAAAATTCCAGTGAGTGTTTGAAGTGTGTCTAGTGTCCGTCTACAAGGTGTTCGATGAAATCCATAGCGGAACTGGTATGCTTTTAGTAACTTTGATGATGAATAAATTGTTCAATTTCTGGACTTTATTTTTTTTCTTTGATGATTTAAGTACTTAGTACCTAACAAGTAATTCAGAAGGATTTTGTTATTTGTAAAGAGCCATTATAGATGACTGCAAGTTTCTTAAATTATTTAGACTTTAATTGAACCTTTTTGAAGCACCCATAGAAATGGTTGGTTAGTGTATTGGCCAAAATACTAAGCTATTATATTAGAATTTATTGTTTTTTATGAAGATTTCTACATAAAAGTACATGTTAAAATCCTTGTATGTGTTTGAGTGTGAATAATATTTTCCTTGAATATTAGCCAAGAATCTATACAACCTAATAAAAGCCATACCTAGGGGACACATGTCCACCTCCTAGGGCCTCAATTTCTCATTTTCCCGCCAATTCTATAATCCCTTCATTCCCTGTGGTGAACTCCTACCCGGGATCCATTCAAAATCATTCGGGTCGATTTACATCTCATATATAAACACACAACCCGAAGATCCAACGCTTTTCATATCGCAATTAGGGTTTCAATGTTTCTCTCACTCTGTTCGCAACACATCCTCGCAGATCTTCATATCAAACCTCAAAACAAGGTTAGATCACACATAATTTCGATTAAAAATGATGATTTTGTCATTCTTTAACATTTAATCTTTGTTTAAATTGATTTGATTTTCACTCACGATCCTAGGGTTTTCTCTGGAAGCCCCTTTCTCTCATCCCATCCATCTGCCACATACATTCGATCCTTCATTCGTCTTCAATCATCAATTTTGTATACGTTGATTACCTATAATTTTTTATACTAATGTTCTTTGTTTCGTGGCCTTTCGTCATCGATAACGTTTTTTAAGGGATTAAGATTTAATCCATTGTGTTCTGTTTTGTATTCGTTTTGATCAGACTAGGTTGGAAGGTTTCGAATCACAGGTACGGATCGAAGTGGCCTGTTATTATTCTTCTTTTTACCAAATTCGGTTTAATGTTTATACAAGAAGGGGGGGTCGACCCACTTTCGGCTAACTCCCGGTCGACGATGGTAATCAGATCGAAGATTAAGGGGTGGTAACTTCTATGGCAACACCTTTGGTGGCAGTTAATGGAGGTATCTTTTTTGTCAATCGCTGTTTAAAATCACTGTTTTTTTATCATTTGATTAATTATTATTATCTTTTTTGCAAAAGTTTACATCTTTATTCGTTTAACTTGATTGGTTAACTGAAACTAGCTTCTTGTGGTTTTTATTGAATTATTAGATAAAATATTTGAATGATTGTGGGTCAAAATCCATATTGGGAGTTTAGTTGAATAGTGCATGTTTAGTGTTTGATGAAATTCCTTTGAGAGACATTTGTTTTATTTATTAGGTTTTGTCAATCTTTCTTTGAGTTCATCATTTTTGATCACTTGATTGATGTTTATCGTGAATGTTTAAATCTTTATTCATTTAACTTGATTAGTTTATTGAAAGTAGATTTTTTTTGTGGTTTTATTGAGTTATTAGATAAAAAAAATTTGATTAAAGATTTGAAGGAGTTTAGATGTTTAGTGCATATCAACTGTTTAGATGTTCAGAATTGAGGTTTGTGTAGTGTTGTGTGATTAATTAGTTTTCAAAGTTAAGGTTGTTTTGATTGGGGTTTGTGTATATTTGTGTGTTTTGCACAACTTGAATCCAGATAAGTATGAGGAGGATGAAGAGTTGGAGAGGATTATGGCTGATAGATTGTATAATTACATGGTAATTTTAAGGTTTTTGTTCGCAGGTATGCTTCAGCAATTAGAGCTACAATTTTACTTACTTTTAGGTTTGTATTTTAGTCTTTCCCTTCTTATTATGTTTATTTGATGGCTTCTAATATGACATGTGGTATTTTAATTTGTTGATAAGGGTGGTGTCCCCATCAGGGTTAGAAAGCAAGAGACGATAGAGAAGTTACAGAGATAGAAGAAGAGTAGTGTCGGAGACCGCTCTACCTTATAAGATTGCGGGACGGTGTTAGGAGATTTTTGAATTATGCGTCGTTGTTTAGGTTTGCTTCCCCGTTCGTTTTTGGTTTGCTTTCTGATCAAATTTCGTTTTATGTTGTTTGTTTTGCTTGCGCCTTTGGTTGATGCATCGTTGTTCAGGTTTGCTTCCCAGTTCGGCCGTTATTTTTGGTACTGCAGGTGACCGGCTCCTTTAATTTTGTTGCTTTTGTAAGAGGCATGTTTTACAAGTGATTATGAACTTTGATATCTTAGGCCTTTACTCAGGGGATGATTTAAATGATAAAACCTTAGAAGTATGTATCTATACTCTTCAGAATTATAAAACCTTAGGATGCTGGCTCAGATTAATAACGGCCATAGAGTTGTAATTAGTATGGCCTAACGTATAACTGGATCCAAAAAGATGTTCATTTTTTGGTGGCAAAACAAAACAAACCAAACTAAAGTAACTAAATATATATACATACATATAATTGATTGTTACATGTACTTTAGTTTTCCACTTGGGCTTTTTATATCAGTAGGGTACAAAATCACACCCCCATAAAGTAAGGTGCAATGAACATTGACAGCCATACTACAAAAGATAATAAGAAAACCAGAGATCACCTATAAAATAAATACATCGTAAATGGTAAAATTTAGACATAAATGTATGGATAGTTTGTATAAGAATATAATAGTATGCATATTTTGTAATCCTAATATATTGTAATGCTGATGCAGGATTCAGAATAATGACAAAGATATTGTGTTCAGAAGCAAAAAAAGACCCACATTTAAGGTATATAATTATTTTTGACTATGATTAGCAAGGTTGAAGGACCCGTTTTGTTAATACCGGTTGAAGATTGGTGTCCGTATAAAAGTCGTCTCCGATAAGGTATGTAAAGATCGATTAGTGTTTATATCAACATGCTAATTTACACAATCTAGTTACCAAATATACAATCTAGTTACCAAATCTATCTATTCTAATATACTAAAGCTAATTTTGCTTATGTGTCATTTATACATAAGCATACTCTATTATATTGACAAGTGTCATCCTTCACCTTTCATTATTTAAACAAGATTTACCCTATTATATTCAACTAAATTTTAAAAATCCATGATTTTAGGATCTTAGTTTTTCCTCATTAATCCAAAATGAGTAATTTGCAGCTTTTAAACTTTTAATTACGTTTCATTTATAAAATAAAACCATTTTTTCTTGAGAGTAAAATTCTGTAAATGTAATTTTACTAAAATATATATCTAATATTATAAATCAAGAAAAAATTAATTTAATTTGAGAACAAATAAATAAGTGAAGAAAAAGAAAGTCAAAGTTAGATTTAAACTTGGAAAGACTATTAATTTATAGTTTAGTAAAATAAATAGTTGTATGATTTTTAGCTTTACTTTTTTTAAATTTTCGCAAACTTTTTTAATTTAGTACTAAAAGTGGGAGTTCTGATCATCTTATTCGCGTGTTATAGAAGTGTTATAGGAGCTGAAGTAATAGTAATTGAACTTTCATATAATTTCTTTAACACACTATCTGACAAGAAGACTCCATTTAAGTTTAAAAGAAGACAATTTCCTATTGTAATATGTTTTGCCATGACGATATATAAAAGTCAAGGTCAGTCGTTATCCAAAGTAGTTCTTTTTCTCAGACAACCAGTATTTTCTCATGGCCAGCCTTATGTCGCTTTGTCCAGAGTTAAAAGCAGAGATAAACTCCTAGTAATTGTTGATAAGATGGTAAACTTACGAATACGACATTGAATGTTGTATATAAAGAAGTTTTTAGAGATTTGTATTTATATATTTCTTAGAGCATTCACATCCTGTCCACCAAATTTTGTAAGAGGCTCTCCCATGTTATAGATAGTGGTTACGAGGGGTTGTGAGTGAAGAAGAGAGAAAATGTTAGTGTTCATCTGTAAATATATGGAAAAACATTGTTCACCTTATAAATTTTTTAGTTTTTTATTTAATAGAAAAAAGATGATGCAAGAAAAACAAAAAGGTAGATAACTAAAAATAGATGAGAGGTGTCTCAAGTAATTTTATTTATTAGTTATAGAGAATAGAGATTGTAGAGATCATTATAGAGATATATATAGTATATATAGTATATATTATTCTTTTAGTAATAAGGGTTGAGTTCATTTCAGAACTCTAAATAACTACAGAACTTTCAGAACTCTTAATAAACAATCATTTTATATATAAGTTTTTGTATTTAGGATCTTTTTATCATCTATTATATGTATTTCTTTGATTACATACACGTTAAAAGTAGTTTACATATGTTTAATTGTCAAAATTATATATATGTGTCATAACTAATTACATATATGTAAAAAAACTAGTTTACATATGTGTAATTATAAATTTACATATAAAAAATGATAAAATTACTCTTAACATGTATGTAATCGTAAAAATACACATAATAAATGATAAAACAGGCTCCGGCGTGAGAATAAGTACTGCTCTGAGGGAGAAAACAGTGTGTGTTGTGAGTGAGAGTGAGGAGAATCGAATAGCATAACCTAAATGATGAAGGGTCCTATTTATAGCCGGAGGGTGAAAGAGCTATGCAGTTAATGCGGAAAAATATCGGTTATCGGTCAAGAACCGATATATGAGATATCGTTTATCGCGGTGAGATATCGGTGAGAAATCGGTAATTTCTAATATCATGCATAAATATATATATTTATATTTATATTCATATTCATATCTAGAGCCTATATATATACTAGAAGTCTAATATCGTGCATAAATATATATATATATTTATATATATACAAGAGGTGGTAGAAAGTCTAGGTGTGGGAATGAAAGTCTCAAAAGGTGGTAAATACTTTGTCCCACATTGATGTGGGAACAAAGTGAGTGGGTGTTTATAAGGTAAAGCATTTACTACTCTATTATAGCTTTATGACATGTTTTACCACAAGTCCTACCCGCGCGCGCAGGGGGGGTGCAAAAAAATGGGTTTCTGAGCTGGAAATTTGCTTGAACTCGTGCGTGCACGCGCATCCTGCGGACACGAATGCAGCTCCGAAACCCCGGGTCCCGCGTGAGGCAGTTTTTACACCATTTAACTTCGTTTTTTTTGCTGAAATCCAGATTGACCACCGATATTATCGTTGACCGATATACGATATTTTGGTGAGGGGCCGATAACCGAGATATCGCCGAGATTAACTGCATAGTGAAAGAGGGATGAGCAACCTTGCCAGCTGCTATAGGGCGCCAGCTGTCCGACCAAGGGGAATATCCTCTTGGTCCCCTCTGCTGCGGTCAGGATGGTGGTACACGTGGCGCGCCTATATTCGTCCCTGCTGGAGAAATCGTACAGCTCTTGTCGGTCTGCTCCCAGGATCTGTTGCAGGTCTATATGGCGCTCGGTTATTGGTGACACGTGTCGTCCTTTCTGTCGGAAGGAGCATCTTTGGTGCCACCTTGACGTCTTCCAGAAGCTTCTAGAAGCTTCTGGATTCCTTTGCTGATGTAGGCGCCATGTAGACGGAAAGGTGGTGTGGTCTCTGCCATGTAGATGTGGAATTGGGACCATACCTCTTCAGTTGCGGTACTTTCTAAATTAATGTACACTATCCCTACCCATTATACATAATTATTACTAAGGGCCAGGATCATTTCAGAACCATAAATATTTACAGAACTCCTAATAAACAATCTTTTTATGTTTAGGATAATTTTATCATTTATTATGTGTATTTTTACGATTACATACATGTTAAGAGTAATTTTATCATTTTTTATATGTAAATTTATAATTACACATATGTAAACTAGTTTGTTTTACATATATGTAATTAGTTATGACACACACACACACACACACACACACATATATATATATATATATATATATGTATGTATGTATGTATAGGGGCTGGTTATCGTACAAATGCGCTTATCGTACATTACGTACGCTACAATCTCAGCCGTCAGATCATCTTCCCGCATTGAAAATCGCATGTTTTTTGTAACAATTTCTCATGTTGGTTTTTTAACATGCGATTTCATCAAAATTACCACATGCAAAATTGTTACAAAAAACCAACATGCTATTTCATCAAAATTATCACATGCGAAATTGAATTATCACATGCGAAATTGTTACAAAAAACAACCTGCTATTTCATCAAAATTATCACATGCGAAATTGTTACAAAAAAAACAACCTGCTATTTCATCAAAATTTATCACATGCGAAATTGAATTACCACATGCGAAATTGTTACAAAAAACAACCTGCTGTTTCATCAAAATTATCACATGCGAAATTATTACAAAAAAAAACATGCGATTTTCATTGCGGGAAGATGATCTGACGGCTGAGATTATAGCGTACGTAATGTACGATAAGGGAATTTGTACAGTACCCTTTACCTATATATATATATATATATATATATATATATAATGTTGACAATTAAACAGTTTATTTGTTTGAAAATGCATCTGAATTAGACTTTTGAGTGGATTTTGGTTGTCATCGTCTTGTAATTGCAGAGGCTGCACTGGTGAGGCTCAAGATGGTGACAGCGGATCCTTGGTGTCATGGTGGTGGACAGAAGCATTTGTAAGTTTGCATGGTATCAAAATCAAATAAAAACCAAGAAATGAACTAGAAATCCACATGGAAATTAAGTCATACCATGATATCAGTAATACTCTACAATTTAATATATCATTAATGAATCATCAAGTTTCCATCACTTTATGCGAAAACCAATAATGTCCTGTAAATCTTCTATTTTGATATCCAATTGGCATAGGACACCACTTAAAGGCTGCTACTAAACTGTAAAACTTGAGATTCAAGCCATGAACTCAATTGTAGGCATTAAACAAATCGAGCGAGAAGAGAAATTATCCATAGATGCATACCTAAACAATAATACGCTGCCAAATGGAATTAAATACTTTAAATAGTCTGATTCTAATTACTAACTGTCGATGGTGTTTTATGGTGGTCAGTTCGCTTTCAGGTTCAAATCCTCGATTGCATTTTCTAACTGTTTGCATTAGATCGTGCGATTCTTAAACGCTCGATTCATATCCTCTCGTAGCTCGAGAAGCACGGTATGATTGATGAATCTAAGTTTCTTTTTCTTCAATTTTACATTTCTCCTTTGTTAAGCCTTGATTTTCGTAGTGTTTGTTGTTAAACAACACTTACAGTTTGTCGCACGTTGAGGATGTAAGATGGAAGTCTATGTCTGCTGCTTTAAGTACTATGTAGGACTTTGTTCAATTACAGGTAATTACACAATAAAACACATAAGAGTCATTTTTATTGCATCTATTAAAAGACATCACTTTCAGCAGATTACATGGGAAGAGTTGAGGATGTTAACGACGTTGAGACCGAAGGTAACAGCAGCCTTATGTGAATGAAGCTGCAAGGTACAAGGTAAAAAAATTTACCTGTTTGGTATACATGTACGTATAGTCAACCATTTAACATCACCTAATAGATTCAGTATGCCCTTTCCATTGAAAAAAAATACATACTTTTCTTCTTTGCCGATGTCCTATAGGTTGTTGCTATGGTATTTGTAACCCAATTCTTGGGCTAGAACTTTGTTTTTTTTTTCTTTTTTTATGAGGTATGAACAATAGCTTGGGTAAATTAGAAGCCGTAGGAAAAAAAATATGGGTAATAATTCATTAACCTACTATCAGGTTTGCATGTTGCACGTTATGTGAAAGACTCAAGTTCAGTCTATTCTATTTTTAATTCGCTGGCTATTAGTTATGTTCCGAACTTCGAAGTGTTTAAACGGTATTGAAAAGTTATAATCTTGATAGCTAAGCTTTTTAAATAAGATAACCAAATTCTTAAGATATACTTTTTTGGGTGTTTATATTCACCAAAGCTTCAACTACTGCTGAAAATAGAATTTATCATAAAAATGACTTGCTAAATATTATTAAATGAAACAAACAATGAGAATTGTAAATACCATGCGGTGAATTCCAAAGGTGATTAAATTAAAGTAGAAGTGTTCATTCAGTCTGGCCATTCATAAGTGGTATTTTATTGTAGTTAGGCGTCGCCCCTAAGGTATTTCATATAGAGCTACAACTTGCACTGATTATCAGAATTTAATATTATTAGCCTCTTTATCTTATCTTTAGTTTCTTATTTTGCAGATGTTCAAGTCTGCTGCTTCGGATCTTTCACGTATTAATTTGTTTTGACTCAAAAGATCGTAGCAACTGATGAGACGTTGCCGTTTATCAGTGAGTTGGAAATGTTGAGAACCGAGCAGATATCGATTTTAGTGGACGAGATAACCGGATGCATTAGGTAGCAAGCTTATTTATAGTTAAGTAGCTTTATAATGTGTTTGTGACTTAAAACGAACCCAGATTGTGACGTTTGTGACATTTATGTAATTTATGTTTATTTATGTTTATTTAGTTTTTGTGTCGTGAATCGGAAATTGGCAGGTTTGATATGAGAAAACTGAATAACATAAAAACAAAAACAAAAAAAACCTCAAAAACAATTTTAGCGACGACAAAGCAATAGCAACGAAAAATGGGCCTTTAGCAGCCGAGCAATAGCGGCGACCCTTTAGCGACGACTTTGGCCATCAATAGCGACGACAGTCGTCGCCCCTGTTGCTTCAGTTTCTTGTAGTTTGCGATGGTGGCAAGATGGTGCGGCGGTGGAAAGGTAGTGCGACATTTTTGGAGTGGCTTGGTGAGCCCACACTCGCCAGGTGTTGAGTTATTCCCTCAACCCAAGCCCCCCAAACCCCACGGATAAAAAAGAAAGCAACAGATCTTAATTCCAAGGTATTTTAACCCATTAATTGTTACAATACTTTTACCTTCTAATGTGAAAGTTTCTTTTCATGCTAGATTGAGCCAAAGAAGAGCCTTGCGACTGATTAGAGTGTTGAGACCCGCACCCCCATTTACCAGTTGTTTGACATCCGACTTACACCGTGACCTGAAAGTGCAGGTTAAATATTAGATTAAAATGTTAGTAATGAGTTTGATCTTTTCTCATGTATATGTTTTGCAACGTACACGAAGATGTTAACAACGCTGAGACACTCAAATACAAGATGTTTTTAAGTCCTTTCAAATCCGACTTACACCGTTGATGTGCAAATTATGGTCTATAAAAACTAACCTAATCTAGACACCCTAGTTTTAAATTTATAGACTAAGACTCTCTAAATGCTAGACCACTGACAGGCAAGTGTACCTATCGTACGTAGTAAAGCCTAATGAAGTCCGAGTATCGAACCCACGAGACACTAGCGATGCTAACTAGACCGTGACTCAACTAATTACTTAACTGGTTTATTTTGTGTTTTTAGGATTTTTTCTAATTCTACTAAAGCGAGTAAACAAGAGAATAGAGCACGCAAGAAAAATGGTGAAGTGACGGGAAGCAGACAATGATGAGAAAGAACTACCCAAGCTTCGACTCCCTATGACCAACCCATGACCTCCAGTCCTGACCAATGGCTAAAGCTCCGAATCTACCCAGAAAACCTCCCGCTAAGGATGATCAACCAAAATAGAAGATGGAACAAAGTGATGAAGTGCTAAATTGGAAACGACTCGAGCTATCGACACCGAATCCCACGACTGTCAGATTAAAAACAACTATGGTGCTAAAATCCTTTAGCCATGAAGCTAAACCTGTAAATAACTGAAAACCTAGGAAACCCTAAACGCGAATAAGTAGCTGGATCCGAGCTATCGGCCACCCAAACTACCAAACAACGCCTAGCTAATAACCTGGCAATCCTGACTCGTCGCTAAAGTTGCCAGAAAAGGATGCACACTATACTCAGCTGATTTTAATTAATTTAGTTAAACTTGAATTATCTATAATCTCAAGCTCTAGACCGAAAACCTAATAGATTAACAAACCTAGAATGATCTAAATAGTTCCAGACCAGACTAACAAGATCACCTAACCAAACAACCAATCACAACCAAGACAAGCATACAAATTCATAAACAATCACAAAACAGGAATATGTAAATCATCACAATTTAACACTAGTCAAAACCAAATAGTCAAAACATTAAATCATAGTTCATCTAGGCTTAGGTAGTCTAAGAAAATTAGCCAATCATAGTTTTAAAAACAACCAACCAAGTTTCAAATAATGAATTCATTGACATAGAATAAAAGAAACTAGAAAATAAAAGAACCCGGTAAGCTAAAACCGTAATCCCTTGAGTTCCAAGCTTCTTGATCTTCAACCCCAATAATTCATAAACTTCGATCCTTGCGAATAATGCTTCTTTTTTCGTCCCTGTATATCGTTCAGCTTTTTTTTCTGCCGTCTGGTCGTGCGTCTATGCTTGCTGCCGTCAAAGAATAATATATGTCGCCTTCTGTCACACCCCAACCGATGGCGGAAACATCGGGATGAGACGAAGTGTGTATAGATTGCAAGAGACTTCATAACACTATGTGACAATATTTAATTAAATTCAAATTTCATTGCAAGTACTAAATTGTCATACAACATTCAAAATGGAAATAACAACATTGTTCAAATTCAACATAACATCAAAAGATAACTAGATTAAAGGTGTGTATCTAGTCCACCCTAAACTTGTTTCATCATTCATCCATACTTCAACTATCAACCTGCAACATGTATTAAAATAGAGTTTCAATGCAAAAGCAATGGCGAGTATACAAGTTTGTTTACATAACATAATAGAATAAAAAACTCAAATCCAACATGATTCATAATATGTGATTACTAGTATGCAATTTTGGCGTACAATATGATCAAACCCTAGAATACAACGCATAAAATAGCCTAATCCCAATAGTTTAGCGGGGTGGTAACTTAACAATACCCAATAGAATAGCGGGCGGGGCGTTAATCCTATAGCGCTATAGTTGTTTAGGTGGGCGAGCAAAGTTAATGAGCATATAACGTTCCAAATCGTTCATAGAGCATACAAGAATAACAAGTAATTCACATTAGTTTCATGCTTGTTCAAGGATTGCGTATGTTTAATTTAGTTTAAAAGTTGTTTGCATAGTTATACATGTTGCATCCCAAAGTGTAAAGGGGAAAAAGGGATCGAGTATACTCACGGTTTTTGCAAGCTTTCCTACTTGATATCCCGTGAGCGTTGGTTGTTTAGTTTGGAGCACCTTGTCCTCCTACACGAAGGATCACAGGTGTGTGAGTTGGGGATAACGGAAGATTATAGATTTGGAATTTAAAATGCATGAACATAGCCATAGGAAAATAACCATTCATTACATATGATGTTGAAATGGTATACTTACTAACTTGATAATGTCCATTTGTTCATCATCAAGAGTTCGGTTTAAATATTATATAAGTATTACATAGATTATAATATATATCATATATGTCAAGCATGAGGTAGAAGACTAAGGTCTTCATTTAGGCACCTCTAAGAGTCATAGAAATCATGTAGGAGGTAGGAAGAACAAGCTTCCATTTAGGTACCTCTAAGTGTCATAGAAATCATGTAGGAGGTAGGAAGAACAAGCTTCCATTTAGGTACCTCTAAGTGTTTACCACTACACTTGATGTAAAGACAACCAAGGAGGGTCATGAACCATGAATAATATAGAAATGAAATATACATATTAACAAAGAGAAAGTCACCAAGTTAGGGTGGGTTGCACTTTTACCTCAATGTGGTGATGAATACACTAGGATTTCTAGGATCAAAGAGCTTCTTGTTGATGAATCCTCCTTGAAATGCTCCTAAAGTTACTTGGATTTTCAAGAGGTGTCCAAGAACTCTTATGTGTGTGAAAAGAAAGGTGTAAGTGGGAGTAATTTGGAGAAGTAAGAAAAAGGAAAAGTGAAGTGAGGAGTGTGGTGGTGGTGGTCTATTTATAAGGAGAAGGAGAGAGGAGAGAGAGTGTCTTGGAAAGGGAAAGAAATGATTAGGAGGAAGAGTGTAAGAATGGGTTAAATTGTGAGTGGTGGTGTAAGAGATTTAGTGAGATTTTTGAGATATTCTTTGGGTGAGGCCCCATTGGCCGAAAATTTTTATTATTATTATTATTATTAGGAATAACACTTAAATATTTTATAAAAGTCTTGCAACTTTTATAAAAGTTTGTGGCCTAATCTCACTTGATTGAACTTAATAATTATGGGGTAATACCTTCCCACAATTTCATCATTATTAAAATATTACCTGTTATTTCACTAATCCGTTTAGCGAGTACCGAACATTAAGGTGAAATAAAGAATCAAGAATTTTGAATAATATAGCGTTCAAAATGTGAGTCGTGATTACAATTTGCACATAAGTTTAACAAGAATGACATGAGTATGATAAAAATTATTTCGTGTTCATTATGATCAATCGTCTCGGATTACAAATAGAAAAAAATAGAATACAACGAGAGTACAAGACTTCCAAAAATAGAAATACAAACGACGGTTTCTAATTATGGAAGGTATGAACAAGTAGGGCGTTACAGTCTCCCCTCCTTTAGGAAATTTCGTCCCGAAATTTAGGAAGACGTAGGGAAAAGATGAGGGTACTTCTTCTTCATCTCGCTCTTGAGTTCCCAAGTAAACTCAGCGCCACGTTTACCTTCCCATCGAACCTTGACGATAGGAATTTTACTGCGCCTCAATAACTTGACTCCTTGATCCATAATTTCGACGGGCTTCTCGACAAAATGCAAAGTGTCATTTATTTGGAGATCTTCGAGAGGGACTTGGAGTCCTTCTTCAGCGTGACACTTCTTTAGATTTGAGACATGAAACGTCGGATGAACGTTGTTGAGTTCTTGAGGTAAATCGAGTCGATAAGCCACCGCACCAATCCTTTCGAGTATCTTGAAAGGACCAACATAGCGAGGGGTAAGCTTTCCCTTTTTACCAAAACGAACCACTCCTTTCCAAGGAGACACCTTGAGTAAAACGTGATCCCCAACGTTGAATTGCATCGGTTTGCGTCCCTTATCAGCATAGACCTTTTGACGATTTCGGGCCTTGAGTAGATTATCACGGATTTGGTGAATCTTATCCGTTGCTTCTTGTATGATTTCAGGGCCAGTAAAGTGTTTGTCACCAATCTCGTGCCAGTTTAAGGGAGATCGGCATTTGCGACCATACAATGCCTCGAATGGGGCCATTTTAATACTGGAGTGGTAGCTATTGTTGTACGAGAACTCGATCAAAGGTAAATGCACATCCCAACTACCACCAAAGTCGATGACACAAGAACGGAGCATGTCCTCTAGGGTTTGGATAGTACGTTCAGTCTGTCCATCCGTTTGAGGATGAAAAGCCGTACTGAGATTTAAATGAGTACCCATAGCGGACTGAAAGGTTTGCCAGAGACGCGAAGTAAATCGACCATCGCAATCAGAAATGATGTCGAGAGGAATACCATGATGTCGTATGACTTCATCGGTATAGATGTGAGCAAGTCGTTCAACCTTGAAGTCTTCACGAATAGGAATGAATTGAGCGGACTTGGTCAAACGATCGATGATCACCCAAATGCTATCGTGACCAGAGGATGTACGAGGGAGTTTAGTGATGAAGTCCATCGCAATGCTATCCCATTTCCAAACGGGGATTTCAGGTTGTTCGAGTAGACCTGAAGGTCGTTGATGCTCGGCTTTGACTTTCGAACACGTAAGACACTTAGAGACGTAAACGGCAATGTCTTTCTTCATACCAGGCCACCAATAGGATGTACGTAGATTATGATACATCTTGTCGGCACCAGGATGAATTGAGTACTTTGATTTGTGTGCCTCGTTCATGATGAAGTCTCGAAGTTCTTCGCGATCAGGGATCCAGGCACGATTGTCGAGGTATAGGATACCATCGGCCTTGGAGACGAGATCGTGTTCTTTAGCGCCTCGTATCTCAACATGGAAGTTACCTTCATTAATAGAGGCGTACCGAGCTTCACGAATGCGGCGTGGAAGGTCGTTCACGAGTTGGAGACAATGAATGCCCTTCATATGAGTCTTACGACTAAGAGCGTCAGCTACTACATTTGCTTTACCTGGATGGTATTTGATTTCGCAGTCGTAGTCGTTTAACAGTTCCACCCAACGACGTTGACGCATGTTCAGTTCCTTTTGGTCAAAGATATGTTGAAGGCTCTTGTGGTCAGTGAAAACCACACACTTAGTACCATAAAGGTAGTGTCGCCAAATCTTCAACGCAAAAACAACTGCGCCAAGTTCAAGGTCGTGGGTAGTATAGTTTTTCTTGTGTATTTTGAGTTGGCGGGAGGCATAAGCGATGACCTTGCCTCGTTGCATGAGAACGCAACCAAGACCACGGTTTGAGGCATCGCAATACACCACGAAATCATCATTCCCATCAGGAAGAGCGAGAATAGGGGCGTTGCAAAGCATGTCCTTGAGAGTCTGAAAAGATTTCTCTTGCTCAGGACCCCAAGCGAAAGGTTTCTCTTTTTGAGTCAACGAAGTGAGAGGAACGGCGATTTTTGAAAAATTCGAGATGAATCGACGGTAATAACCCGCCAATCCTAAGAAAGAACGGATTTCAGAAGGAGATTTAGGCGCGGTCCAATTCTTTACGGCTTCGATCTTTGCAGGGTCAACGTGGATTCCTTTTTCACTAACAACGTGTCCAAGGAATTGAACTTCTTTAATCCAAAACTCGCATTTGGAGAACTTAGCGTATAAGCGTTCAATACGTAAGAGCTCGAGTATAAGGCGAAGATGACGTTCATGATCGGCTCAAGATTTAGAATAAATGAGGATATCATCAATGAAGACGATCACGAAACGATCCAAATAGGGCTTACAAACACGATTCATGGGATCCATGAACACAGCGAGTGCGTTGGTCAAGCCAAAAGGCATAACCACGAACTCGTAGTGCCCATAGCGAGTGCGAAAAGCGGTTTTGGGGATGTCCTCATCGAGAACACGAAGTTGGTGATAACCAGAACGAAGATCAATCTTGGAGAAACAGGTAGCGCCTTGAAGTTGATCAAATAGATCGTCGATACGCGGAAGAGGGTAACGATTCTTGACGGTGAGTTTGTTGAGCTCACGATAATCGATGCACATGCGGAAAGAGCCATCCTTCTTTTTGACGAAGAGCACAGGAGCACCCCAAGGTGAGGTACTTGGACGAATGAACCCTTTATCGAGGAGTTCTTGAAGTTGCGTAGATAATTCTTGCATCTCAGAAGGTGCAAGACGATAGGGAGCTTTAGCAACAGGAGTCGCACCAGGTACGAGGTCAATACGAAAGTCAACAGATCGAGGTGGAGGAGGACCAGGTAAATCTTCAGGAAAGACGTCGGGGAAGTCGCGCACCACTGGAACATCACTTAAACTCTTTCCCTTGCCCTTTTCTTCCACAACGTGGGCTAAAAAGGCAAAGTACTGTTTGCGTAAGTATTTGTTCGCTTGTGTACAGGACATCAACTTCAGTCCCTTTGAAGGTCGGTCTCCATAGACGTGAAAAACATCACCAGAAGGAAGGGGTAAACGAACGTATTTCTCGTGACAAGCGATTTCAGCATGGTTCTTTTGGAGCCAATCCATGCCTATGATAACGTCGAAACTACCCAGTTGCATGGGTATGAGATCGATAGGGAAAACGTGTTCGTTAAGAGTAAGACGACAATCACGAAGAACGGAATCGACTAGGATGGATTTGCCATTGGCGACCTCAACGGAAAACGACTTAGGTAGCTTAGAGCGTGTGCATTTTAACAATGATTCGAATTCTATGGACACAAAGCTTTTGTCCGCACCAGTATCAAACAGTATCGAAGCATAAAGATGGTTAACAAGAAACGTACCGTTAATGACATCATTGTCGTTGCGCGCTTGATTTGCGTTCAGATTGAAAGCGCATCCACGAGGAGGTTGTTGTTGCTCTTGATTCCATTGTGGGCATTGAGGACGAAGATGATTGACGTCCCCACATTTGAAACAAGCTCTAGTGGGTCTTGCATTTTGAGGAGCAGGTGGAGCTTGTTGCGCTTGCTGAGCTGGTGGGGCTTGTGGTTGTTGATTGAAGCGGCAAAAGGCGGTGTCATGTCCATAACGGTTACAAGTGCCAAAACGAAGACACCGGGCATTGGCGGGATGATGGTAATTACAAGTGGTACACTTGGGATGAATCCCAGTGTACGACTTCTGGGTGTTATCAGGTGCAACAGGATTTGGGTTAACGGGTGGCACAATCGCATTGCAAACAGGGTTCGATTGCTTTCGCTTCTTCCCCTTATTGCTACTCGACTGTTGGGTGATTTGGTTGGCTGGCTTGAAAGAAGCGGGGTTTGCGGATTGTTTGTCGCGTACACGGTTGTTGTTCAGGGAAGCGGCCAAACGATAAACAGCTTCGATATTGTCGAGTTTGGCAGCCTCGATCGTATCGCGCATAGCAGAGGGTAACCCATGGATGTACTTACTTATTTTGCGCGCGGTGGTCATGACAAGGTGGGGGACAATGAAGCTAAGTTGTTTGAAACGGGTGGTGTAAGCTAGGTTCTCATCTCCCACTTGCTTTAGTGCCCAAAATTCTTCCTCCAACTTTTGTTGCTCATACGGAGGACAAAACTCATCCATCATCAGGGCCTTTACTTCTTCCCATGCCAACGCATATGCCAGTTCGTTTGAACGAATGTTCCTTTTGTTCGTCCACCATTCGAGAGCTCGGGCCTGGAATACCCCAGTCGCACTACGCGTTTTGAGCTCATTGGGGCAATCGCTGTTGATGAACGTGACCTCTATGCTATCGAACCACTCGAGCATGGTGGTCACCCCATCATTGCTAGTGAATGGTTTGGGATTGCACGATGAAAAGTGCTTGAAGTTGAACGAAGCGGGCTTGCGTACTTCGACCTTAGAGTCGACGGAGGAGTTCAGAGTTTCAGAAGCTCGAATCTCGGAAATGACCTTTGGAACGACGCGCGCAAATTGATCGGCCATGAAAGCCATCATTTTCTTCGTAGCACGGGACTTTGACTTCTTAGACGAGTTGGAGTGACGAGAAGACATCTAAGATTAAAAAGAACGAATAGGTGAGACTTGATCATAATGTTTGTTTAAGAAAAATCGTTTGCTTAAATTGATTCACATAGCATAAAGTGTCACATAGCATAAAAGTTTCAAATTGATTCACATAACATAAAGAGTTTAGATGTCTCATATAGCATAGTCATGAGTTCCACATAGCATAGCATGTATAAATGAAAGCATTGTAAATTTAGTTTGTTCACGAGGGATTATTAGCGTTTGTGATTGCGATAACGTGCTAAACGATTAAAACGAAATTTTGAAATGAACGAACGTTCAAGTATAAAATTACATATAAATTGAGATACATAAAAGAGAGGCTCAATAAAACATAGGATTGTTTCGGGTAGAGAAACGTCGACTATTCCAAAGTGGGTCGAAAGTCCTTTCGAATTAGAGAAAACGTGCTTTGGCCTATAGGTAAGATACTCTCGTCGAGAAGCGATTAACGGTATCTTACCCTTCCGGTTACTACACATCTCTAATTGATTGAAACAATCGGGACTTTGGCGAGATTGAAAATCGAGGAATGGGACTTAATCAACGAGATGCGGGTTTCACCCCTAACTTGACGATTTCGTACCCTAAATGTGGTTGGTACTTGTCGGTCAAAAATAAAATTTCGACACTATGACAAGGGTCCACTAGAGTTGAAATGGAAATTACCATTAAGTTGTGGATTTCACTCCTAGCTTAATGGTGAAATTTCGTGCAAAAATAGTTTAAGGTAGAATGAGAGTCGTTTACCAAATTGTGGGTTTCACACCTATTTTGGTAAAGTTGTCTCGTTTGTGTTACAAGAGTATACAAATAAACAAAGTGTATTCATGTTAACCTTAGGAAAGGCATATAAATTTAATCAACAAGAAGTATAGCTAGGAAGTATGCATGGTAGAGTACAAAAGTTTTAAACAACACATAAGAGGCAAAATTCCTAAAACTATAGATTAGGGCAAAAGCATGGCAATTTTCCTAATTCCCTATAGTTATGGCTCTGATACCAATCTGTCACACCCCAACCGATGGCGGAAACATCGGGATGAGACGAAGTGTGTATAGATTGCAAGAGACTTCATAACACTATGTGACAATATTTAATTAAATTCAAATTTCATTGCAAGTACTAAATTGTCATACAACATTCAAAATGGAAATAACAACATTGTTCAAATTCAACATAACATCAAAAGATAACTAGATTAAAGGTGTGTATCTAGTCCACCCTAAACTTGTTTCATCATTCATCCATACTTCAACTATCAACCTGCAACATGTATTAAAATAGAGTTTCAATGCAAAAGCAATGGCGAGTATACAAGTTTGTTTACATAGCATAATAGAATAAAAAACTCAAATCCAACATGATTCATAATATGTGATTACTAGTATGCAATTTTGGCGTACAATATGATCAAACCCTAGAATACAACGCATAAAATAGCCTAATCCCAATAGTTTAGCGGGGTGGTAACTTAACAATACCCAATAGAATAGCGGGCGGGGCGTTAATCCTATAGCGCTATAGTTGTTTAGGTGGGCGAGCAAAGTTAATGAGCATATAACGTTCCAAATCGTTCATAGAGCATACAAGAATAACAAGTAATTCACATTAGTTTCATGCTTGTTCAAGGATTGCGTATGTTTAATTTAGTTTAAAAGTTGTTTGCATAGTTATACATGTTGCATCCCAAAGTGTAAAGGGGAAAAAGGGATCGAGTATACTCACGGTTTTTGCAAGCTTTCCTACTTGATATCCCGTGAGCGTTGGTTGTTAGTTTGGAGCACCTTGTCCTCCTACACGAAGGATCACAGGTGTGTGAGTTGGGGATAACGGAAGATTATAGATTTGGAATTTAAAATGCATGAACATAGCCATAGGAAAATAACCATTCATTACATATGATGTTGAAATGGTATACTTACTAACTTGATAATGTCCATTTGTTCATCATCAAGAGTTCAGTTTAAATATTATATAAGTATTACATAGATTATAATATATATCATATATGTCAAGCATGAGGTAGAAGACTAAGGTCTTCATTTAGGTACCTCTAAGAGTCATAGAAATCATGTAGGAGGTAGGAAGAACAAGCTTCCATTTAGGTACCTCTAAGTGTCATAGAAATCATGTAGGAGGTAGGAAGAACAAGCTTCCATTTAGGTACCTCTAAGTGTTTACCACTACACTTGATGTAAAGACAACCAAGGAGGGTCATGAACCATGAATAATATAGAAATGAAATATACATATTAACAAAGAGAAAGTCACCAAGTTAGGGTGGGTTGCACTTTTACCTCAATGTGGTGATGAATACACTAGGATTTCTAGGATCAAAGAGCTTCTTGTTGATGAATCCTCCTTGAAATGCTCCTAAAGTTACTTGGATTTTCAAGAGGTGTCCAAGAACTCTTATGTGTGTGAAAAGAAAGGTGTAAGTGGGAGTAATTTGGAGAAGTAAGAAAAAGGAAAAGTGAAGTGAGGAGTGTGGTGGTGGTGGTCTATTTATAAGGAGAAGGAGAGAGGAGAGAGAGTGTCTTGGAAAGGGAAAGAAATGATTAGGAGGAAGAGTGTAAGAATGGGTTAAATTGTGAGTGGTGGTGTAAGAGATTTAGTGAGATTTTTGAGATATTCTTTGGGTGAGGCCCCATTGGCCGAAAATTTTTATTATTATTATTATTATTATTATTATTATTATTATTATTATTATTATTATTATTATTATTATTATTATTATTATTATTATTAGGAATAACACTTAAATATTTTATAAAAGTCTTGCAACTTTTATAAAAGTTTGTGGCCTAATCTCACTTGATTAAACTTAATAATTATGGGGTAATACCTTCCCACAATTTCATCATTATTAAAATATTACCTGTTATTTCACTAATCCGTTTAGCGAGTACCGAACATTAAGGTGAAATAAAGAATCAAGAATTTTGAATAATATAGCGTTCAAAATGTGAGTCGTGATTACAATTTGCACATAAGTTTAACAAGAATGACATGAGTATGATAAAAATTATTTCGTGTTCATTATGATCAATCGTCTCGGATTACAAATAGAAAAAAATAGAATACAACGAGAGTACAAGACTTCCAAAAATAGAAATACAAACGACGGTTTCTATTTATGGAAGGTATGAAAAAGTAGGGCGTTACACCTTCTGCTTCTCCCTTTTCGAATCCCCCCCCCCCCAGGTGTCACAATTTGACAACATTTGTTTAATATGTCTTGCTTGCTCTAGGTTGTGTATGAACTGTTGTTTGCTTGTTGACAATGCCAATCATGATTATGTATAGTTTTAAAGTGGTAGATGGGTATCCTGTTTATGATGTGAGATAGTAATCATTTAGGGAGTGTGTTAAAACATTGATCTAGTCATACGTGAGATAACCTGTTATGAAATTCTGAAACTTGATTGTATTATAGACGATCTCGTTGTATGTTAATAATCAAGGAGCAAGGTGGTTACTGTTGATCTCGTTATGAAGATCTGAAATTGGTTGCATGATAATTGTGTGTTCATGATTGAGTATTGATTCCATTGATTGCTTGATATGATTAGGGTTTGTTTGTTTTGAACGGTTTTGGAAACTGGGAAGTGGTTACGGGAATGATGGTGAAACTGTTAAGGGTGGTCGACGAAACTCATAGAGATTCGTCACCCATAGCATCGACGAAACACATGGGGTTTCGCCACCCCTTTGTATCGATGAAACTTAGTGTTTCGTCACCTGTCATGATGACAAAACATCACAGAGTTTGGCCGGTTGATGTTTCGCCGCCAGAGGATAGTTCACAGACTGTTAGTTATTAATTGAATGTGACGAAACCCTATTATTGTCTAATAATGATATAAACATTGACTGAGGGAAACATAACTTGGTTGCATGAGTAGCACACTTAACTGTTGAGTATTGTTGTAAGGCATACACGTAAATTGGGGAATGATACGAGTTTGGACAGCTGTTATGTGTTACTTGGTGATTGTTGCTTGAACGCACACTCAGATTATAACATACACGTGAACCTTGAGAATGTGAAACTGATTATGTGTACATGAATACCGTAGGCTTTGACTGATTATTTATGAACGAGTAATTAATCATACCGAGCAAATCAAGGTGAGTTCACTGCTCTTTTTCCAAGCATGCGTCCCGGGGAGGGACATCGGGTAAACATTCCGGGGAGGAATGCAGGGTTATTGGGATGTTTGTTAATACTCGCATATCTATCACCTAAGTCCCATCTACCGATTGTTGCTGGGGAGGCAACGGGGTATTAGTTAATAGCGCTATTTAGGTTTGGCAACCTCACACCGTACCGGGGCGGTCGGGAGTGAACTAGTGATCCCAGTCTTGACCATTGCTTTGATAGAGGCAATGGGGTTTGGGCAAAACAACTTTAATCCATCAATGGTAAACGAGTTATTACAACATCAAACAATTGAATCGTCTTATATTCATATCTGGTAACTAAAACGTGTAACAAACTTTGAACTCACCAGCGTCGTCTGACACATTTGTCTGCATGCTTGCAGGTCGTTAGATTTCTGATTATGGACTTGCTATCTGGGAGTGCTGAAGTGGTCATGGATCGAGACTCTTGGAACTAGTTACCTTGGTTATGAACATTTGATTTGAAACAATTGTTTAACTATTACTATTTGCTTCCGCTGAATGTTTTCTTTGGTTTAAACTTATGACTTGGCTTTATCTTATGCAATGAATCGGATGTTTTAATTGAATATTTATTATTGGTTCAATGTGATTGGTGGCTTGGATCATGATACATCACACGTCCCGCGGTGATTCCGCATGTGGTATTTTGGGGGTGTGACAACAAGACTATCATTTAGTGGCATTATATTTTCTATTATGACCAACATGAAATACGTAGTATATGTAGATTATTTTTTAGACTATATGTCAGCCAAACTAAATTCCGAGTTCTGAATTGGTATTTTAATCGATTTATACCCACATTGTTTCTTCGTATATACTCATTATTTCTTCGTATATACATAGTAAAAAATAACATTGTTAACTATAAATTAAGTTACAACTTTGAGTTCCAATGATCCAAACAATATCTGAGGTGAACTAGAGAGTGTGATAAGAAAAGAAAAAACGTTGGTATAAATTAACAAATTTCCCATGATTAAAAATAATTAAATCAATATAGTTATTTTATTAGTTGAAGTTATCCAATGACATTAGGAGTGAGAAACTGATAAGTAGCTTTTTGTTGGATTTTATAATCAGAACACCAATTTGGTAAATATTTTTACAGCAACACCATTTTGGTAAATAGTTTTTCCATCAACACTATTTTAGAAAAAAAAAACTCCCCAACTTCGATTATTTTGATTTTTGTATTCAGATGAAGTTTGCAAGAAATAAAAACTGAAGTTGAAGGTGACTATCTTGTTGTGTAAATAAGAGAGAATCTAGTATTTTAAAAGAAATAGAAGCATACAAAAAAAAGAGAATCTAGTATTTTAAAAGAAACAGACAAAAAAAAATATATGTTTGTACAAGTTTGGCTAGTGTGAAGAGGAAGCACAAAAACTCATGTCAAAAAGGTAGATTTGAACTTAATATATATTAAACTATTAAATAATAATAATAATTATACGTAATAAAATATAATTTTGATAATTTAAGAATATATATTAAAAACAAAAATAAATGATGATGTGGAAAATATAAGGATATGTAAGGATGTTTGTAAGGTTGGAGATCTAACGCTCCGTATTTTTCTGAAACTGTAATCATATAGTGAAATACTATTTTTATACCTACTTATATGTGTTATAATACTTGGGTTATAAGTTATCAATCTTGAATGTATGCGCACAACCAATACTCGAGATACTTGTAGTTATAACTTATACGTGCTCGCTAGTGGTTACATTATGTTATAACGTAATAATAATATTATATAGTAACTCATTACTCATATTTGCCTAACTTAGTGATAAAACAAATACATAAACGAAAGAATCAAATCACAAATTGAAAATGTACAAAGCGAAAACCTTCCTTGGTTCTTTTTTCCTTTTAAAAAGAAAAGTCATCATCATTTTGTTAAAAAAGTGTTAAGAGATAAAGAAACCCTATTATACTAAAACCCTTCTATATATATTTTACATGATCATATCCGAGTTCAACTATATCTAATAACCTCTTAACTCCATCTTCAACCTTCAACCTTCAACAACCTTCCTGTAAACTCACTTCCCACACAAATCAAACTTTCCACCATGTTTAACCTCTTAACTCAAATAAAACAACATTACCAAGACATCTGGACTCGCATAAAAAACCATTTCGATGACGGAAATAACTTATTTTCATCATTGGTACTGGGTATCATTTACCGAACCTTGTATTGTAACACCCCGTGTTTTCATAAGTGAAAGTCAAAGTCAAGGTCAAAGTCAACGACCGATTTCGCGCAACTTGACTCGTAGAAACTTCTTGTTTTTAATTGTATTATGTGGAGTAAGTGTTGTTAATTGCAATAATCGATGTGTGTTAATCGTTATTCAATCGATCTACGACTGCGATCTATAGGAAGTAACAATGCGATAAAGTTAATCAACTAACAATCAAGCTGTGCTAATCGAATCGACATCGAATCGTAACTCGAACTATGTATTTTACTTGTTGTTTATACGTGTGTGTGTGCCTTACGTGTTACCTGTGCATGTTTATTTATGTTGTGTTGTGATAATCAAGCTAACTCAATCGAAACTCGAAATCTAACTCGAATGTAATCGAACTCGAACTCGAATCACGATCAAACTAGGATAGATAGTGGAAAATAGATTACGCAAGGTACGAAGTAGTTGGCACTAAAAGTAATTTGACTAGGAAACCATATCGAATCGCTCGCAATCGGAACCGAAACGTCAAAGATAGTCGCACCAAACACACCACCCAGGCGCCAATCCGGACGGACTGATGTCCGCACGGACAAGCCATCCGCACGGGTAGCCGCCTGGGGAAGTGTTAAGTGCATTCGACCAGGATTGCTATCCGCACGGATGACCATCCGGGTGATGTGCAATCCGGACGGATGACACTTTCCTCTTTTGGCATCCTATAAATACACGGGTCACTCTCCAAACTTTCCACTTTTGGCAAGTGACGTCCGACCTGCACGCTATCTTCACCTTTCCTTCGATTTCTCTCAAACCAGGTAAGATCTCGCCCTAAATCTTGTATTTTCTTGATCTATACGCACTTCTACACCTTTCTATCTTTTAAATATTAACCTTTAACCGTGAAATCATCAAGATTTGAGGTATTCTAGGATGACGTCATCATGAAGTCCCCATGAACTTCAAGTCTGACCTCATTCCACCGAGAATAACTCGGATCTAAACGATTTCCACAAGATTTCACAAACAACTTCGCATAAATCTGAACTTTTTCAAAGGATAAAAGTGTTGAAAGAAATAAACACAAGTTTTCTCCTTCTTTTACACTCAAAAACGATAAGAATCGGATCAGTTCTAGTCTTCTACTCAATGTTAGTGATGCACTAGTCCTAAATCCGGATTCTACCCGCGAGACACCTGATTTCGGGTTAGACCAGAATGACTGTTCTGAGCCGCCGACCGGCCAAGCTGGGGTGATTCATGGTCGGCTTAGTCATGCGGGTAAGAATGCAATTCCGATTGGACGACACGTAATCAAAACATCCCGATAGAACGACAAAAGCGACCAAGGGTAGACGAACGGAACGACCCGAACGAGATGTTGTCCGGACGGACTGATGTCCGCACGGACAGGATATCCGGACGAGTTGCCATCCGGACGGACTACACTTGGGACCCATATTCAAACAAGGTTTGAGTATCAACGAATGAATAATCCGCACGGACGACCCTCTGAATGGATTACTCTTCGGATCATGAGATACTAAGGCCTAAAACAATTTCCAACATGTTCATCCGACCGGATTACCACCCAGACGGATTGTCGTTGTCCGCACGGACTACCATCCAGACGGATTTCACCAACTTCACCAAGTGACTCACCATTAAAGTCGTTGTCCGCACGGACTACCATCCGCACGGATTGTCGTCCGCTCGACCGACTTGAAGGGTAAGAGAACTTCAAGGTTTTCAAATGCTACAACAAACACTTCAAAAGTCAAGCCATCATATACAAACACATCTCACCCATAGGAAGAAACAATCCACTCGAATAGTCACCCGCCCGGACAAACTGTCCGCACGGATGACTAACCGGACGGATTACTATTCACACGGATTGCTGTCCGCACGGATGACCATCCAGACGATCAGCTATCCTACCCACTCTCACCCTGTATTGTTTTACGCGCCACTTATCGCTACGTTACCAAATCTATTCAGGCTAACCGTACTCGCTAAAAGCGCTCCCTTCAATCCATTAATCGCTGTGAGTATACTCGATCCCTTTTTGCTTTAAGCACTTTTGGGTGTTACATACGTTACGAATATTCAAACTATAATTATCACACCACTAAAACTATTTGAACGCTAACCGTTAATGCATGCTATACATGGCTTATGAATGCTTGTTTGTTATGTTTACAAATGGAATGCTGTCTACCTGCCTTAGCAACGATAGTACTATAGTTTGGACTCAGCACCCGTTCACACGGGGGTTGTTAAGGATCTTTTACTTGCATGGTTTACGGTGGTAATCATGTATTGCGAACTGCCTCGGGCAGTCAACCCGCAGTCATTGGTATCGATGGATCTATGTCGATAACTAACGTGCTTCATTTCTCTATGTGTACGTGCTGGTTATGCGTAAACGAATTCGAACTTTATATGCTATTATCAAACTTGTATGCTCACCTTTACATTTTATGTATTGACTTTATTTTAACGTATGTGACAGGTGCTTAGGATGCATATGTGGTAGGAATTTGAAGCTAGAATAAAGCTTTAGAGCCCAACAAATAGTTGTCTGTGGATAACGAATTAGGGGTCTCTAGAAGCAGATAAACAATTGCTGTCTATTTAAATCTGAGTTGTCGGAACAAAATATTTGTCTTGATGTTTGTCTGTAATAATTATTTGACTGTTTGAGATACGGTATGGGACGTATTATTTAAATTGAATAGTTTTGATAATTGTTGTGGAAACTTCTGGACAATCTGTTTCGCTCAGTGCCATGCTCCGATGATTCCGCCATCGGTTGGGGTGTGACAGATTGGTATCAGAGCCATAACTATAGGGAATTAGGCAAGACTCGACCTAGTCCGGGTCGAAGTCTTAGATACCTAGACTATAGTTAAGAACCAACAGACCAACTCAAGTACGTCTAGTAGGAAATTAGTACGTACTTATTCCTTACTATCTTTGCTTATCCTACACTATTTCTGTACTCGAATTTTCAACTATGAAAGGGGCAATAAGGTCGAGATTAGGTGTGAAAACCACAAACTCCCGACTGAATTGCTTAAATCAACACTACTAACGGGGGAGAATTATACCAAACCAGGAGTGAAACCCACATTTTGATGAATAATCTCCTCTATTTTATCAAAACAGGAACGAAGTTGTTAAGCCAGGGGTGGAACCCTAACCTTGACGACTTGTTCCGTACATTTTACGAAAACTCCCACCAGAGTCTCGACGGACTCCAACGACCTGAAGTCACGATATGACTAACGGATGCGTGCCAAATGCCCAAGAATCGAGGTAAAGGCACCGTCCTGGAGGTTAAATGTGCGCAACGGGTCCTTGTGAATAGTCGAACCACTCTGGTTAGTCGAAGTCTACTAGCCGCAGACAATCTATTTCTTAAAATTTCATGGGTTTCGATTTTTGAGTCCACAACTGCTGACTCTGATGTTTCGCCGATTTTATGTGCCTATTTATGTGCTTTCCTGTTTATGTGTTTAAACTTTGGGATTTACTCGATTTTTGAGTTTACTTCGATCGACACACGCGACTCGCACTGCATCTTGTGATTTTGTGCTTATTTTGACTCCAAACGATTGCGTAACGACACATTCGACGTGCGAAATCCGTGAACGTACGTGACCGAACACACTAGATGTACGATTTACCGTAATTCTTATTGATCAGTTTGACAAATACACGCTCCAAGAATCACTATTTGCGACTTTCTCTAGACCTAGGATTCTGTTTTTTGACCGCCTTTAGTAATCAAGGGTGTATTCGTTTTCTTGCTTCTGTGCTTAGGTTGTAAATGATTATATGCCCTACGTGCTTATGTGATTAAATGATTCTGTGTTTTGTGTGGTTATGTGTCTATGTGTTTATACGGTACGTGTTCCTGAGCTTTAGCAATAGTAGTAGACGTGTGAGGTGAGATTCGAATACAATGTGATGAGTCCTGTGACGATGTCTGTTGCAGACCATGTCGTCGGGATCCCGTCATGCACTCTTTCATCAGGAAAAGAGGGACAAACGCCTTGCTTCCATCATCTCCAAGAGTGTGGCAAAAGCTGTGAGTGATGTTTATGAGAATGTCAGCAAATCATCCGAGGAATCGAGAACCGACGCTCCTAAACCTGCCGCAAGGCCTTTCAGTTTCAAGCAATTCAAGTCGTGTGGGCCAAAGGAATTCACTGGCGAAGGAGGTCCTACTGCACTATTTCACTGGTTTGATTCCATTGAGGTTACTCTGCGACAGAGTGGTTGCCCTGATGACCTTCGAACTCTGAATGCTACCGGCGTTTTCCAGTCCCGAGCACTAGACTGGTGGACGGCCGAGAGGAACAAGCGAGGGAACGATGCAGCCTACGGTCTGTCGTGGGATGAGCTCAAGGAAGTTATGCTAGAGGAATTCTGCCCTCCTCACGAACCTCAAAAGCTAGAAGATGAATTTTGGCACATACAGCAAAACGATGGTGACAATGCTGGTCTTACTGCTCGTTTCAAGCAGCTCAGCATTATCTGTCCCGATCAAGTCAAGACTCCCGACATGACAATCAAGAAATACATCCAAGCCCTGCCCGATTGCATTGCTGATTTCGTGCAAGCAGCTAAGACTACGACGATCGTGGAAACTTATATGTTGGCCGCTGAAATCAATGACAAAAGGGTTAAGGCTGGTGTTTGGGATAAGACTTCGAAGCATCTGCATCAAGCTACCGCTACCGCACCCACTGCTGAACCCACCTCATCAAGCAACAAGAGGAAGAACAAGAGAAAGAACAGCTCCAACAACAAGAACCGTGCGATCACTGCTGCACCGATTCAAACTGTACCTGCCCAACAGCGTTAAGTAGCGGCGCCTGCGGCCAATGTACCGCCTGCTAAGCGTGCATACACTGGGTCACATCTGCTCTGCCCTACTTGCACCTACCACCACCCGACTGCTATTCAATGCCGCTTCTGTGCTCATTGCAATGTATACGGCCACTTTACTGCCAACTGACGTATTCGTCAAGCTCCTGCCAATCAAGCTCTACTCACTGCCCCATAGGGTCAACAAGCTCCTCCGGCACCCGCAGTCAAAGCCAGAGCCTGCTTCGCGTGTGGCGACCCGAACCATTTCGCCAACGTGTGCCCAAACAGGGTCGTGAAACAAAAGCCTCAGCAACAGCAGCCGCAGCAGCAACAACAGGCCACACGTGCCAGAACTTTCATCCTCAACGTGCGTCAAGCTCAGGCCGACAACAACGTGGTCAATGGTACGTTCCTTGTGAATGGTATTTATGCTTCATGTTTGTTTGATACCGGAGCCGATAATTGCTTTGTGTCGTTCGAATTTGAGAAACTCCTTAGTCGTAAACGTTCCCAACTCTCCTCGATATTCGATGTAGAAGTCGCTACCGGAAGAACCGTCACTGTCAATTCTGTTCTTCGTGATTGCACTCTTGAAACAATCACATCTTTTCGATCGACCTTATTCCGATGCAACTCGGAAGCTTTGACATCATAATAGGCATGGACTTCCTTCGAGAAAACCATGCTGAAGTTGTATGCTTCGACAAGATGATTCGATTTTCGCTCGCGAATGGTGACTTATTGTGTGTATATGGCGATACTACTTCAAAGGGGCTCAAGCTTATGTCATGTATCCAAGCCAGCAAGTATCTCCGTAAGGAATACATGGCTTTCTTGGCTAACATTGTAGTAGCGGAGAAGGAAAAGAAAAGGAAGAAGGAAGTGAAAGACGTTCCCGTGGTTCGAGAATTTCCCAATGTTTTTCCAGAGGATCTTCCCGGACTACCGCCAAGTCGTGATATCGACTTTCGTATTGACCTCATTCCTGGAGCAAATCCTATTGCCAAAGCTCCCTAACGTCTCGCGCCGTCCGAAATGCGTGAACTCTCTACCCAACTCCAGGAATTACTTGAGAAAGGCTTCATTTGCCCGAGCACCTCTCCTTGGGGTGCGTCGGTCCTCTTCGTCAAAAAGAAGGATGGGTCGTTCAGGATGTGCATCGACTATCGGGAATTGAATAAGTTAACTATCACGAACCGCTATCCCCTACCTCGTATCGACGATTTGTTTGATCAACTACAAGGCGCTACGTGTTTTTCGAAGACCGGTCTACGTTCAGCATATCACCAGCTGCGTATACAAGAGGAGGATATATCTAAAACTGCGTTTCGTACACGTTACGGTCATTACGAATTTGTTGTCATGCCTTTTGGTCTAACCAACGCACCAGCGGTTTTCATGGATCTGATGAATCGCGTGTGTAAACCATATCTCGACCGTTTTGTCATCGTGTTCATCGACGACGTCTTGATCTATTCCAAATCGAAAGCCGAACACGCGCAACATCTACGTTTGGTTCTCGAGTTACTCCAGGGGAACCAACTCTATGCCAAGTTCTCCAAGTGCGAATTCTGGTTGGAGGATGTTCAATTTCTGGGTCACATTGTTAATAGTCAGGGCATTCACGTCGATCCTGCGAAGATTGAAGCTGTTAAGAGCTGGGTTACGCCTAAGAACCCGTCCGAAGTCCGCTCTTTTCTCGGACTAGCGGGCTATTATCGCCGATTTATCGAAGGATTCTCGAAGATTGTTGTACCACTTACCTCTCTTACACATAAAGACAAGCCTTTTGTTTGGGGAACTAAACAAGAGTCTACCTTTCGAACCCTCAAACACATGCTTTGCAATGCTCCTGTTCTCACATTGCCCGACGGAAACAATGATTTCATTGTCTACTGTGATGCTTCCAACATTGGTCTTGGTTGTGTGCTCATGCAACGGGACAAGGTCATAGCTTACGCATCTCGTCAGCTCAAAATCCACGAGAAGAACTATACAACCCATGATCTCGAGCTAGGCGCGGTTGTTTTTGCATTAAAGATTTGGCGACACTACCTGTATGGTACCAAGTGTACAATCTTCACCGATCATAGGAGCCTACAACATATCTTTAATCAGAAGGAACTAAATATGCGACAACGCCGATGGGTAGAACTTCTCAACGATTACGACTGTGAGATTCGTTATCACCCAGGCAAGGAAAATGTTGTTGCCGACGCACTTAGCAGACGGAGCTATCTGCTTAGCACTCGTAATGTTCAAGCTCAACATGATCTCGAAACCCTCATCCGCGACGCTCAGCATGCATGTTTTAACGAGCGCACCTTGAAGAGAGAAAGAATCTACCACGATGGAGCCCAGCTCGTGAGCAAGTCAAACGGGATATTCCACTTTTTAGACCGAATTTGGATTCCCAAGCGAACCAATTTACGACAAATTCTGATGGACAAAGCTCATAAATCTCGGTATTCTATTCACCCCGGTGCCGACAAAATGTACCAGGACCTTCGTTATAAGTACTGGTGGCCGGGTATGAAAAGGGATATCGCTCTCTACGTCGGAAAATGCCTAACTTGTGCTAGAATCAAGGCTGAACATCAAAGACCCTCTGGCTTGCTCGAACAACCACCAATTCCCATGTGGAAGTGGGAGAGCATAGCTATGGATTTCGTAACCAAGCTACCACCCACGTCATCAGGTCACGACAGCATTTGGGTTGTAGTCGACCGTTTGACTAAATCAGCTCACTTTCTGCCCATACGAGAAGACTACAAGGTAGAACGATTAGCCCGAATCTACACCGACGAGATCATTTGTAATCATGGGATGCCTCGTGACATCATCTCTGATCGTGATGCTCGGTTTACATCGCGATTGTGGGAAACGTTTCAAACGGCACTCGGTACAACGCTTAATCTAAGTACCGCTTTCCACCCTCAAACCGACGGTCAGACTGAAAGAACGATCCGTACCCTTGAAGACATGCCGTTGGTCGTAATTGGGATAAACACCTGCCGTTGGTCGAATTCTCGTATAACAATAGCTACCAGTCTAGTATCCAAATGGCACCATTCGAGGCATTATACGGAAGAAGATGTCGATCGCCTATTGTGTGGCACGAGATCGGTCACTCGCAACTAACCGGTTCGGAGCTACTACAAGAAACGACAGAAAAAAATTTCCAAATTCGAGACAACCTGGTAAATGCTCGGGATCGACAGAAAAGTTACGCCGATAAAAAGCGCAAGCCCCGTGAATTTGGCGTTGGTGACTACGTACTCCTAAAGGTATCACCTTGGAAGGGTGTAGTCCGATTCGGCAAGAAAGGGAAACTCGCGCCTCGATATGTTGGACCTTTTAAGATTCTGGAAAGGATCGGAAAAGTTGCCTACAGACTCGAACTACCGGAGGAACTTAGTAATGTCCACCCGACTTTCCACGTGTCAAACCTCCGAAAGTGCATAGCCGACCATGACTTACATGTCTCTCTAGACGATCTACAAGTGAACGAAACATTACACTTTGTGGAAAAGCCTGTCGAAATCATGGACCGCCAAACCAATCAACTCCGACGCTCGCGCATTCCTATTTTGAAAGTCCGATGGGAAGGCAAACGAGGCGCAGAGTTCACTTGGGAACTCGAAAGCGACATGAAGGCAAAGTACCCACAGTTTTTCCAGGAGAAAGTCTAGATAGAGAAAGCTCTCCACGTGATTCATGGCGGTTGTAACAGCTTCCAGCTTAATTTCGGGACGAAATTCCCTAAACAAGGGGAGGCTGTAACACCCCGTGTTTTCATAAGTGAAAGTCAAAGTCAAGGTCAAAGTCAACGACCGATTTCACGCAACTTGACACGTAGAAACTTCTTGTATTTAATTGTATTATGTGGAGTAAGTGTTGTTAATTGAAATAATCGATGTGTGTTAATCGTTATTCAATCGATCTACGCCTGCGATCTATAGGAAGTAACAATGCGATAAAGTTAATCAACTAACAATCAAGCTGTGCTAATCGAATCGACATCGAATCGCAACTCGAACTATGTATTTTACTTGTTGTTTATACGTGTGTGTGTGCCTTACGTGTTACCTGTGCATGTTTATTTATGTTGTGTTGTGATAATCAAGCGAACTCAATCGAAACTCGAAATCTAACTCGAATGTAATCGAACTCGAACTCGAATCACGATCAAACTAGGATAGATAGTGGAAAATAGATTACGCAAGGTACGAAGTAGTTGGGACTAAAAGTAATTTGACTAGGAAACCATATCGAATCGCTCGCAATCGGAACCGAAACGTCAAAGATCGTCGCACCAAACACACCACCCAGGCGCCAATCCGGACGGACTGATGTCCGCACGGACAAGCCATCAGCACGGGTAGCCGCCTGGGGAAGTGTTAAATGCATCCGACCAGGATTGCTATCCGCACGGATGACCATCCGGGTGATGTGCAATCCGGACGGATGACACTTTCCTCTTTTGGCATCCTATAAATACACGGGTCACTCTCCAAACTTTCCACTTTTGGCAAGTGACGTCCGACCTGCACGCTCTCTTCACCTTTCCTTCGATTTCTCTCAAACCAGGTAAGATCTCGCCCTAAATCTTGTATTTTCTTGATCTATACGCACTTCTACACCTTTCTATCTTTTAAATATTAACCTTTAACCGTGAAATCATCAAGATTTGAGGTATTCTAGGATGACGTCATCATGAAGTCCCCATGAACTTCAAGTCTGACCTCATTCCACCGAGAATAACTCGGATCTGAACGATTTCCACAAGATTTCACAAACAACTTCGCATAAATCTGAACTTTTTCAAAGGATAAAAGTGTTGAAAGAAATAAACACAAGTTTTCTCCTTCTTTTACACTCAAAAACGATAAGAATCGGATCAGTTCTAGTCTTCTACTCAATGTTAGTGATGCACTAGTCCTAAATCCGGATTCTACCCGCGAGACACCTGATTTCGGGTTAGACCAGAATGACTGTTCTGAGCCGCCGACCGGCCAAGCTGGGGTGATTCCTGGCCGGCTTAGTCATGCGGGTAAGAATGCAATTCTGATTGGTCGACACGTAATCAAAACATCCCGATAGAACGACAAAAGCGACCAAGGGTAGACGAACGGAACGACCCGGACGAGATGCTGTCCGGACGGACTGATGTCCGCACGGACAGGATATCCGGACGAGTTGCCATCCGGATGGACTACACTTGGGACCCATATTCAAACAAGGTTTGAGTATCGACGAATGAATAATCCGCACAGACGACCCTCTGAATGGATTACTCTTCGGATCATGAGATACTAAGGCCTAAAACAATTTCCAACATGTTCATCCGACCGGACTACCACCCAGACGGATTGTCGTTGTCCGCACGGACTACCATCCGGACGGATTTCACCAACTTCACCAAGTGACTCACCATTAAAGTCGTTGTCCGCACGGATTGTCGTCCGCTCGACCGACTTGAAGGGTAAGAGAACTTCAAGGTTTTCAAATGCTACAACAAAAACTTCAAAAGTCAAGCCATCATATACAAACACATCTCACCCATAGGAAGAAACAATCCACTCGAATAGTCACCCGCCCGGACAAACTGTCCGCACGGATGACTAACCGGACGGATTACTATTCACACGGATTGCTGTCCGCACGGATGACCATCCGGACGATCAGCTATCCTACCCACTCTCACCCTGTATTGTTTTACGCGCCACTTATCGCTACGTTACCAAATCTATTCAGGCTAACCGAACTCGCTAAAAGCGCTCCCTTCAATCCATTAATCGCTGTGAGTATACTCGATCCCTTTTTGCTTTAAGCACTTTTGGGTGTTACATACGTTACGAATATTCAAACTATAATTATCACACTACTCAAACTATTTGAATGCTAACCGTTATTGCATGCTATACGTGGCTTATGAATGCTTGTTTGTTATGTTTACACATGGAATGCTGTCTACCTGCCTTAGCAACGATAGTAGTATAGTTTGGACTCAGCACCCGTTCACACAGGGGTTGTTAAGGATCTTTTACTTGCATGGTTTACGGTGGTAATCATTTATTGCGAACTGCCTCGGGCAGTCAACCCGCAGTCACTGGTATTGATGGATCTATGTCGATAACTAACGTGCTTCATTTCACTATGTGTACGTGCTGGTTATGCGTAAACGAATTCGAACTTTATATGCTATTATCAAACTTGTATGCTCACCTTTACATTTTATGTATTGACTTTATTTTAACGTATGTGACAGGTGCTTAGGATGCATATGTGGTAGGAATTTGAAGCTAGAATAAAGCTTTAGAGCCCAACAAATAGTTGTCTGTGGATAACGAATTAGGGGTCTCTAGAAGCAGATAAACAATTGCTGTCTATTTAAATCTGAGTTGTCGGAACAGAATATTTGTCTTGATGTTTGTATATAATAATTATTTGACTGTTTGAGATACGGTATGGGACGTATTATTTAAATTGAATAGTTTTGATAATTGTTGTGGAAACTTCTGGACAATCTGTTTCGCTCAGTGCCATGCTCCGATGATTCCGCCATCGGTTGGGGTGTGACAGATTGGTATCAGAGCCATAACTATAGGGAATTAGGCAAGACTCGACCTAGTCCATGTCGAAGTCTTAGATACCTAGACTATAGGTAAGAACCAACAGACCAACTCAAGTACGTCTCGTAGGAAATTCGTACGTACTTATTCCTCACTATCTTTGCTTATCCTACACTATTTCTGTACTCGAATTTTCAACTATGAAAGGGGCAATAAGGTCGAGATTAGGTTTGAAAACCACAAACTCCCGACTGAATTGCTTAAATCAACACTACTAACGGGGGAGAATTATACCAAACCAGGAGTGAAACCCACATTTTGATGAATAATCTCCTCTATTTTATCAAAACAGGAACGAAGTTGTTAAGCCAGGGGTGGAACCCTAACCTTGACGACTTGTTCCGTACATTTTATGAAAACTCCCACCAGAGTCTCGACGGACTCCAACGACCTAAAGTCACGATATAACTAACGGATGCGTGCCAAATGCCCAAGAATCGAGGTAAAGGCACCGTCCTGGAGGTTAAATGTGCGCAACGGGTCCTTGTGAATAGTCGAACCACTCTGGTTAGTCGAAGTCTACTAGCCGCAGACAATCTATTTCTTAAAATTTCATGTGTTTCGATTTTTAAGTCCACAACTGCTGACTCTGATGTTTCGCCGATTTTATGTGCCTATTTATGTGCTTTCCTGTTTATGTGTTTAAACTTTGGGATTTACTCGATTTTTGTTTTTACTTCGATCGACACACGCGACTCGCACTGCATCTTGTGATTTTGTGCTTATTTTGACTCCAAACGATTGCGTAACGACACGTTCGACGTGCGAAATCCGTGAACGTACGTGACCGAACACACTAGATGTACGATTTACCTTAATTCTTATTGATCAGTTTGACAAATACACGCTCCAAGAATCACTATTTGCCACTTTCTCTAGACCTAGGATTCTGTTTTCTGACCGCCTTTAGTAATCAAGGGTGTATTCGTTTTCTTGCTTCTGTGCTTAGGTAGTAAATGATTATGTGCCCTACGTGCTTATGTGATTAAATGATTCTGTGTTTTGCGTGGTTATGTGTCTATGTGTTTATACGGTATGTGTTCCTGAGCTTTAGCAATAGTAGTAGACGTGTGAGGTGAGATTCGAATACAATGTGATAAGTCCTGTGACGATGTCTGTTGCAGACCATGTCGTCGGGATCCCGTCATGCACTCTCTCGTCAGGAAAAGAGGGACAAACGCCTTGCTTCCATCATCGCCAAGAGTGTGGCAAAAGCTGTGAGTGATATTTATGAGAATGTCAGCAAATCATTCGAGGAATCGAGAACCGTCATCATCATTTTGTTAAAAAAGTGTTAAGAGAGCACACAAAATAACTTAACCATAGAGAATAGCTATATATTGATTATTTATATAATAGAGAGATATGTTGATTATCTATATGATAGAGTTAGATAAAACGCATGTAGTTTTGTATACATACTTCATGCCAGTTAAAAACCAACTTTTATAGTTTTAATATTTTAAAATAACTTTTATAATTTGTATATATGTTGATTATCTTAGTTTAGAAAGAAATACATTTTTTACAGATTAAAAAGATTGCATAAATTAGGGGGGGTTCAAGATCGGATAATCCGGTTTTCGGATATCCGAAATTTCGGATAGTGAAATATTGACATCCGAACCCGAATTCGAAATTTCGGATATCCGATATTCGGATATCCGAAATTTCGGATTCGGGTTCGGATATCAAATCGGATATCCGAATATCCAATTTTTTATTTAATTTTTATTTTTTAATTATTTTTTAATATTTGGAACCAGATTTTTCGGATAGTTTCCGATATCCGAATATAAATTTCGGATATTACGGATATTTTTTCGGATATTTCGGATACTTCGGATATTCGGATATTCGAAAAAAATAAAAATTAAATTTTTGGATATTTTCGGATAATCCGATTATCCGAAAATTCTCAAAATCACTATCCGAATTCGAATTCGAATTTTCGGATTATCCGATTTTCGGATATCCGAAAATTCGGATATTTCGGATACGGGTTTTCGGATATTTCGGATTTGGATTCGGATTTTTTTGAACACCCCTAGCATAAATTAGTAAAACTGGTCAACCCTGGATGTTGGTAAATACAACGCTCTAAAAATAATCGTATATATCTTAGAATTCATCTTCATTATCTACATGCTTTTATCAAATTTGGTAATGTTATTAGAGACATATGATATATCGTTGCTTACAGCTCTTAAAAAAAAGATAAAGATTTTTACTTTTTCTTAAAATGGAAACCCTATATTAAAATAATGCTCGTCTTAATGCAGAAACCCTATTATACTCAAAAACCCTATATTTGTTTTAGTCGGCACGGGTTACAAGGCTATCATCATTTAGTGGCATTATATTTTCTATTATGACCAACATGAAATATGTAGTATGTAGTATGGAATATGTAATTTTTAATGAGTTGTTTCCTTATGCACTTGTAGGGGTTTTTTTTTGTGTTATTTTGATTTAGTGTATAGTTGTTTTGGTTGTAGGGTAATTTAGTAGTACCTGTAGGGTAATTTTGAGTGTTATATTGATTTACTGTACTGTGTTGTGGTTGTAGGGTAATTTTGTGCACCTGTGGTGTAATTTTGACTGAGTTGTTGTCTGATACACTTGTAGGGTTATTTTGATTTAGCGTACAGTTGTTGTGTTGTAGTGGTTGTAGGGTAATTTTGTGCACTTGTAGTAGGGTAATTTTGAATGAATTATTGCGTGATACACTTGTAGGGTAAATTTGTTCCACCTGTAGAGTAATTTTGAATGATTTGTTGCCTATTGCACTTGTAGGGTAATTTTGAGTGTTATTTTGATTTAGTGTAATTTATTCTGGTTGTAGAGTAATTTTGTGCACTTGTAGGGTAATTATGAATGAGTTGTTGTCTGATGCACCTCCAGGGTAAATTTAAGTGTTATTTTGATTTAGTGTACTTTTGTAGTGGATCATGATATTCGAACATGCAGTGCACTTGTTCGTCCAGTTGTAGTAGGTTATTATTATTATTAAATGAATTATATCCAAACAAAAGTTTCGCCCACACCAAAATAGTTATAATAATCCACAGTAGTTTTCAACATCATATCCCACACGAAATAAGTTTCGCCCCCCTCTTCGGTTAAATATTCCAAATCAAAAAATTAAGCAAAGAGATAAACTTTTTCTTAAAATGGAAACCTATATTAAAATAATGCTCGTCTTAATACAGAAACCCTATTATACTAAAACCCTCCTATATATATTTTACATGATCATATCCGAGTTCAACTATATCTAATAACCTCTTAACTCCATCTTCAACCTTCAACCTTCAACAACCTTCCTGTAAACTCACTTCCCACACAAATCAAACTTTCCACCATGTTTAACCTCTTAACTCAAATAAAACAACATTTCCAAGACATCTGGACTCAAATAAAAAACCATTTCGATGACGGAAATAACTTATTTTCATCATTGGTACTGGGTATCATTTACCGAACCTTGTATGTTGAACTCGTTGAGTTCAACATCATAAAAAATTTTGTAGCCTACTCATTAACTATAGGAGCCACAGTTATGTCGCTTACAGTAGTACCGGTTTCATATCAAGAAACCAACGACAGCTCCAACCCGGATTTGCTACACCATGCCGGGAAATCCATTTTCTCTTATACCTCCCCTTACGAGTTCCAGCATTTCTCGGAGGCATATTTGCCTAACTTAGTGATAAAACAAATACATAAACGAAAGAATCAAATCACAAATTGAAAATGTACAAAGCGAAAACCTTCCTTTGTTCTTTTTTCCTTTTAAAAAGAAAAGTCATCATCATTTTGTTAAAAAAGTGTTAAGAGAGCACACAAAATAACTTAACCATAGAGAATAGCTATATATTGATTATTTATATAATTGAAAGATATGTTGATTATCTATATGATAGAGTTAGATAAAACGCATGTAGTTTGTATACATACTTCATGCCAGTTAAAAACCAACTTTTATAGTTTTAATATTTTAAAATAACTTTTATAGTTTGTATATATGTTGATGTAACACCCCGAAAACGGGTTTGGTAATCAAACCACGTTAATAATAATGAATGGGTAAAATACCGTTAGTGGTAAAATTTAACCCGGTGAATATAAGGATTTAAATAAATAATCTAATATTAATTAAAAAGAAGGATAAATACTTTGAGAAAACAAAGTATATAAAAGTCCCGAGTTAACGGGACCTAAAATAAAACCGGTTATGGCTTCCCGAACCCATTAAGTTAACTAGGTAGAACTAACCTAGTTAGTAATGGGTAATGAAATGATAAACTATGGGTTCTAGTTTCAATTGTAAATTCTTGAAACTATAGGTACTAATGTTGTCAAGTAGGAAACTAATTTTTATTAAAACAAATAATTAAAACAAAACACACACATAGAGTGTGTGTGTGTGTGTGTGTGTGTGTGCGTAGGGAACGACCAGGAAGAAAAAAGGGTAAAACCCTAAACTCCACAAAATCTTCCAATTGAAGGTGCAATTGAAGACCAAACTCGGATTGGAATACATATAAACGATCACCGAGCTAAGGGGATCGTAAGGTATGTCGAAATTTATAGTTTGGTGATATTTTGAGTTTGTGATAATCATGCATGAATGAAATTTTAGTGTGAATGATTGAATGTTTTAGTGAAATTGACACTAGTATAAGTCTAGGAACGAACCCTAGATGTGAAATTGGTAATTAAGTGTCATGAACAAGTGATTGAAGGATTAATCTTGTAAGTGGTAAATGGGTTTTATGAAAATATGATGAACACTTGAAAAGTGATGGTAAATCTGAGAAAAATTGATGTTATGATGCAAGATTTGATATTGTTCATGAGTGCTAGACATAAGGGTTTGATTTAATGATTGAAACTTGGTTAAAAATATTAGCCATGAACTAAATAGAAGAGGTATAAAAAATCATGCCCATAAGGTGCTCGTTAAAATGCCCAAGTGAATCGTGTTGTCTACTAGTTTGTATGTAGAGCTTGATTTGATGATTTCATGAGTAGTGGATTTATGACAAATCTTTGATTTGTATGAAATTAAACATGATGGTGTATGAGAATCACCAAATAGGACTTAAATATATGTTAATTTTAGTTCTAGTTCTTAAATTGACAAAGATGATAAAATTAGGATTCATATGATGACTTCTTGAAATAGATGATGTTTTTGACATCTCTTAGCCTACAATCACTGTGTTATAGGTTTCTAACCATTACCAAGAGTTTAATAAGGGTTTTAGCCATGGAAATGGGTTGCATTTGATGGTTTGTTCGAATTTAAAATGACCCTAAACATGATTTCCGCAGCTTTTTATATGGATTTCGACTAATCTTAAAAAAATCATATAAAATCAACCCTTTATCCGATTTGAGTGTTCTATACCTTTTCGGAAAGCTTATGAAGTAAATTTTTACTGTTTTCAATCATAAGAAACAAATGTGGTTGTTAAATAGGCCAAAAGAATGAATTAAACCGCTGTTCAAAACCTTGAAAGCTGTTTGAAAAATGAAAATATAGTTGTTGTGCTGATTTTATAAAAATCATATAAAATCATAGAAAATTCGTTAGAAAGTGTACCTTATATGCTTGCGAAGGTATTGAAGTTTTCTACGATCCATCTTTGAACATGTTAATCTAGTTCGGACTTTGAATGGTTCATAATGGTCAATTACAGCAGTTGTATAGAAAATCGTTGCACATTAATAATGTCATTATTAATCCAGAAAAAGACATATGATTGCGTATACTTGATTTAGTCATGAAGTATTTATTGTTAGGAACAAATAACACTTTATGTGACATGTTTAAAGTGTTCAAAATCACTTACTAACTAGTTCGTAGTTCGTATAAGTAACTTGACTAACGGGTCAAACGGTTAGTGAATGGAAAGAGTTATGAAAAAAAATATAGTTGTTGAATAAATAGCATACTTTGATGAATAAGTGTGTGAATCCATAAGGTGTGGTGGTCATGTTAATGTTGACTAATCTAATCATCTTGTGGATATGATATGGTAGTTTGACTCTGACAAGCTAGATAGGAGCTTGGAAATGAACGGGTCAAATGGATACAAGTTCAAGTATGAAGCTCGCAAGGATGCAAGGTAAGTAAAGCTTACACCCTTTTTTTATGGATACGTATTTGCTTTATAGATTATAAACACGACCAAGGTTATATCCAAAATATGGGTTCCGACACGAAATGATACGGGTCGGGACGAATAAAATGATAAAAAAAAGAAGTATGTTTAATGGCAAAAGGGGCGAAATGAGTTAAATAATGAAATGGAAAATAAATACCATTCAAATATAAGTGCAAAATGTTTGGTCATTTAGACTAAACGGGTCAAATGGTAATGTTAACACCATTTGACGAATAATGACTAATAAGTACTTGTCGAGTCCGATGCTCACAGGGTAAAACGGATTATGGAATTTGCGTTGCTTTGAATCAGTAAATTATTAAGGCAAGGTATTAAAACGGGTCAATACTTTGACCCGAGCCAAGTACGCGTAAATTGGCGGAGTATAAGTAGACATATTAACGTGGAAATGTGATGTGTGGAAAGAGAAGAGCGAGATTTGAACTTAAATGTTTAAATCTCCTAAACGGGTCAAAATGAATTATGCGCATAGCTTGGGCATTGGTCGCATAATTCATAAAAGTTATGTTCACGAGTTAAAGATTTTTGAGTTAACAAGTAGTCCAAGGTTCTATGATGATTTAAAAATGATTTAGAAACAAGTCGTTTAATAGATTATGAAACGGGTCGAATAATTGTATAAGAGATTTATAAGTCGTTAGCCTATAAATCAGCATCGTTACAAACCTTAGTGTTGATTACATAGGAGACTGCATTACGGTCAATACGAAATAAAAATCGCGTAAAACGGATGTGTCGTTTGAAAGTTATGCATGTTTATGTAAAAAAAAATGCAGGTTGCAGAAACAAACCTGCTGGAAAATGGTGACCCTCGCGCCACGCGAAGGACCAAGATGGTTGGGGCGCGTAACGCGACCACGGTCGCGGCACGCGACAGAATTAGGGAACCCTGTCGCGGTACGCGACAGGGGTACAACTTGCAGATTTTGTTTGTTTCACTTATTTGGCTCAAAGTACTTGAAGAAATGTTGGATCTGAGTTTGATTCTGATTGTATTTTATGTTTGTAATTAAGATGAAAATGAATGAGTGTGCAGCGGAATTATGATGAAAACAAACTTTGCATACAATCAAACGAGAGTAATACTTTGATCAAACATCTTTTCACAATGAATCGAAAGATTGAATTTATTTCAATAACGATTACAATGATTGATGAATGAATGCAAACTCCCCCTCGGCCAGAGCTCAGTAGTTTGTTCGTGCAAAGAAGACGATAATGCAAAAGAGCTAATAGAACAGTACAAAGTACTGAACTATTTATAGGCACTTGCAAACCACTGAGCATCTTAGCTGACGTCACCATGAAAGTGACATCTAACCTCCTAACAAACTCTAACCTCTGATCTATACAAACACTGATGTACTAACTACTGCTATTACATTTCATTACATAAAAGACACTTAAACAGCTGCTGCATCCTTCCATTGCTGTGAACCCGGCAGTGCTTGTCCGGATCAGCAGTACTACACTCAAGGCAGTAGATTGAATCAGCAGAGCTTTGGTCTTCCATCAGTCTTTGACATTGGGCAGTAGATGCAAGGCAGCAGTTGTAGGTCAGCACTTAGTAAGATCAGCAGATATGAGGTCAGCAGATATGAAACCACTTTCAAGGGGAGAGATTTGTATGTAAACATCTGCTTATTCTGGATCCACTGCTCTGATCCAGTTTTGGCTTTAATTATCTGTTCCTCTGATAGGGTTCAATCCCAACAATCTCCCCCTGGAACAGATAATGCCAAAACTCTTCATTATTGTGGAAATCTTTATTGCGTCATTAACAGTTCCCTTATCTGACCTTTGAATTGTAGTTCAAAGTCTAGGGCATCTGTGTCTTCATCATCCCTGCTAAGTGGAAGATCAAGGAGATCCTGCAAATCTTCAAGACTCAGGCCAAGAGCTTGTTCCCTTGATATTTTCTCCACTTCTCCACCAGACCTGAGCAAAGTCAATACGCAGGTCTGTTTGTCAGTTTCCCACTTTTGTATTTTTGAGCCTGGTGGGTTTCTTGGGAGATGTTTATTTGCAGAGGTATTTGGTGAGGCTGGCCTATTCATAACTGGCTGAGCAGTACTTGTAGTTTGATCCAAACCAAGAGTTTTTATGATCATTTTCTTTATGCCTTCTTTTACAAGGTCATCTCCTCTTATCATCTCTTGAATGGTTTCACCTCTCAACTGTTTGTGTGCCCTTCTTTTATAGATGGCAGCACCAGTTGGAGCAGTGGCTCTCCTGATTTGCAGCTTTGTTGGTCTTTTTGAAACCTCTGCTTCAGGATAGTCAGGCCTTTGAGGAACATTTGGATCTTTCTTTCTTAATTCCTCCAACCTTTTGTAGGTGGCCCTGACCACATCTTCTTTCCATCTAGCAACTTGTCTTTTGTTTCCATATTCAGCAGCAACCAGTTCTTCTTTCATTCTTTTCAGTTCTACCTGTTTGTCAGGTACATTCTTTCTAAACTTTGCCCAGTCAGGAGGAGTGTGAGTGACCTTCCTTTTGATCATGTCTTGAATTCTTGCAGCTTCATCTTCAAGCTCAGGAACAGTCCACTCTTTGTACATGTATTTCTCTCCTTTGTACTTCTTGTGAGCCATGATGCTTTCAATGTAGTCTTTCTTCAAAGTTTCAGCTGCTCTTTCTGAAATTTGTTGACTGACATTTTTTGCAAATTGTTCTAGGGATCTGACTTGTGTGAGCAGATATTGATAGTTTCTTGAAATTTCTTTGTCAGATTTCCCTTGTGTGTTTCTTTTTTAGATATCCTCTGCTTGCCTGGCCTTGATTTTCAAATATTCATCAACATTTTTAGGCCAGGGATATCCTTTTATTGATGGCAAACTCCTTTTGGCAGGGTCATCCTCATAGTAAAAAGATTTTATTTCTTCTCTAACAGCTGCTAGTTCAAGAGGAAATTGAACACCTGCAGGAGGTAAGGGCTTGTACATTGGAACCGAAGAGAGAGGAACAGGTTTTGGTATTGTGATAAGAGCTGAAGATTTTGAAGATGTTTGTGGTGGTGAAGTGTCATCATCTTTGAGAATTAGCCTTCTCCTCTTTGTTTGAGGAGGGGCTGATGATGTTTTGGATGGAACAGTGGTGGTAGATGTAGTGGCAATGGTTTGTGATTGACTAACAGTTGTTGAAACAACTGGTGTTCCAACCACTGTTGTCATTACAGCAGATGTTTTAACAACTACTGTCTTCTGCTTTTTGGCAGGAGGTGATTTTGTTTTTGGTGGTAATGGTGGTAAGGCAGTGGATTTGGTGTGTGTTGAAGTGGTGTGTGTTGAAGTGAGAGCAGATGTTGAAACTACTGAAGTACCGACTGTAGTTGATACAACAGGAGTTACAACAGCTGTTTTAGGTGGTGGTTTTGGAGCAGACTTTGAACGTCTGGTTGGAATGGATTTGGGTAGCCTTACTCTTCTTGTAGGCTTCTTCTTTTCATCAACAAGATTTTCATCATCTTGTGACCCTGAAGTACCCTGATCCGGATAATCCACCCTGGCTTTCCTTTTGGCCTCTCTATCCCTTTTTACACTTGCAACTGCTTCTGCCAGTGCATTTGTGGTCACATCAATTTTCTTGCTTCCATCTGGCAAAGGGATGTGTTTGGTCATGTTTGCATTTTCTGGTTCAATGTAGAGACCATCCTCTATTCCCTTCTTTTTCCACTCCTTAATTTTCTTCCCCTTTTTGGCATTATCTTCTGGGAGGTGATAAATGAAGCGAACTTTTGGAGGAGCAGTGCCAGTGGTGTGCAAGATCTGAGTTTTGAGAGCCTTTAGATCAGCCTGAGTGTTCTTGAACCTTGACTCCATTGCATTTCTCAGCTGTTGGACATGTTTTTCATGTTGCTAATCTGCTAATTGTGCTTGTTGATGGAGAAAAGGTTGAAACAAATTCCAGAGCTCATTTGTAGCAGGTGCTATTTGTGGAGCAGGTGCTTGAGGTGGAACAGCAGTTGATTGTACCTTTTGTACTTGTAACACCTGTTGTAGCATTTCTTTGAGTTCTGCCACAGAGTTATCAAGCTTTTCAATACGATCCGTCAATTTCTGGTACTTTAAACCATCACCCAAGTTAATGGGATCATCTGATTTCCCACTAGCAGTGGTTTTATCAGTAGTTGATTTAGGGAGTGTACTCCAAACATTAACCACCGATGCCCCTTTTTCTTGGTACTGGGGTCTTCTTCCTTCAACACTTGACAACCTTTTGATGTTGCCAGTAGGATAAATAAATCCACTGGTGGTTGGCAGTGGTGCTATGTAAGGAATTGCCTCCAAGGAAGTCTTATTAATGTAACCACTGCCCAACTGTAAACCAGTGGGTTCAACAGTTGTAGTGGCTGCTTCACTTGGACTACCACCAAGAGTTACTTGTAACTCAAGGGGTGTAACCTCCTCAGGTTGTGTTGGTGGGTTAGCAAAGATTGATACATCAGACCCAGTCAGTTGTTGAGGTATATTCTCATTGATAGGTGAGTGAGAAGGACTGGTTAGTGCCTGGTTCAAATCAATTGCATCCAACAGCAGTTTAGTTGGTGGGGGAATTGTGGATGTGAAGGGTGGTGTAGAAAGTGGATTTTCCCCGGGTAATGAGCTGTGGATGATAGAAACAAGTGTTTCCAGAGCATCATGATGTGGAGACCCTATTTGTACAACCTGTTCTTTTTGTGAAGAAGCAGGAGGAGTTTCGGTTATGGGTTGAGATATTTGTACCAACTGCTATGAGGAAGAAGCAGCAGTGGTTTCGTGTGACTGTTGTGTTGTCACAGGCATTTGCTCTGGTATCTCATCCTCCAGAGTTGCCCTTTTGATTGGTTTGGGGGGTTTTTGAGTTTTCTTTTTGTGTGGCTTTTTGTGGATTGTAGGTGTGGGTTTCAAAACAGTTGGTCTGCTGCTTTGATCACCTTGAGCAGTGGGCTCAGCAGCAGATACCTGAGGAGCAGTTGTAACTGCTAAAATCTGCTCAGGCACCTCTGCTTGTGTTTTGCAAGGTGCTAACATTCTTGAAAAAGTTTCAGTTGTTAAACTGTTTATTTGAGTAGAATCACCTTGGTTTATTGCAGCTAAATCATTCTTACTGAATTTCTTTTCAAAATAGTAACTTAAAAACCTTGGAAACAGTAAGAATGATTTTGTTTCAACATTATTAACCAAATCTTTAAAAATTTCCCGAGAATAGTTAAGATTTTCTTCTTGAAGAATTGCATAACCCAGATTTTGAATCTTTAAAGGGATTTCATTGAAAGAAGTGGTTTTATTTGAAACACATAGTAGGAGGGTATGAAATAAAAACCTGGTTGCAGAAGGAAAATAACCTTTTTCTAAGGTAAGTTTCTTCATCATTGTGGCTTCATACCCTTTTTCAATGAAGTCAGTTTGCAACTCGTTTTTAGTGAAAGAAATTTTACCTTCTTGATCATCGAGTTGAAAGACCTCTGAAATGGATTGTGGCGTGATTTGGACAGCTTTACCCTTTATAGAAGAGTGTATGGTGGTTGCAATGTCTCCTTGTTTTTCAAGGGTTGCATTCTTCCAAAACTCCCTTTGGGTCGCCAAATAGATTGGTGCATCGACAGTGAACAAAGTTTTGTACTTTGATTTTGCCATGGTGTCAATGATGGAATCGAAAACATTGGTGGTTCCTGGTTTTGTGAGAAGACCCAGGAGGTTGTGGGATGGTTTATATGGAATTTCAGTGGAAATTGCCTTTTGAGAGGCTGTTTTCGATGAAGATTTGGATGAGGGTTTTGAAGATGACTTCGATTTTGTCATTTTGAAGATGATGATCGAAGAAATTTGTGGAGAAATGAGATGAAAACTGCTTTGAGAAGAGAATTTTTAGGAATTCAATTCGACAGTAAAACCCTGTTTTGGTGGTGAGTGGGGGTTTTTATAGAGAAGAAAGTGAATGCTGATGTGGCAGCCGTTACAAAAAGTTTGACCAATATGTACTGCCCACGTGACAACCCCTGGTGAAAGTGAAGGACAGTACTTTTATGAAAGTGACTGATGAAAGCAGTGGTAGTAAAGCAGTGGATGATTTTTACTATCAGTGGATAGCATATCAGTGGATAAGACACTGCTTTTGAACAACAGAGTTTATCAAAGGAATGAGAGAACAGGGGTTGACTTTCAGCAGTGGACAGGCTTTTGAAATAGAGCAGACTTTTGAACAATCAGTGGTTAATGGCAGACTTTAAGGATTTTTAATGAAAATTTCATTTTTAGCTATTTTTAAGGATGGAATTTTGATTTTCTGAAAACATTTTGATGCTTTTATGCATAGAAAAACAAGATTTTGCTTGTTATTCCATGTTTAGCATCCCAATTCTAGAGACCAAGCTTTCAAAAGTGGTTGTATCAAGTGCTTTTGTGAGCACATCTGCCAGCTGGTCTTTAGTTGGGACATGATGCAGAGAAATCAAACCTTTTTCATAGCAATCCCTCACAAAGTGATGTCTGATGTCGATGTCGATGTGTTTGGTGGTTGAATGGGAAACTGGATTTTTGATGATATTTTCTGCTACCTGGCTGTCCAACATGAGTGGTGTCTTTAAGGCAGTGATACCAAAATCCAGCAACTGATTTTGAAGCCACAGGAGTTGGGCTGTACAGCTTGCAGCAGCAATGTATTCAGCCTCAGCAGTGGATGTTGAAACTGCTGCTTGCTTTTTGCTTTGCCAAGAAACCAAGCAATCACCTAGAAACTGGCACCCTCCTGATGTGGACTTCCTTGTGGTGTTACATCCAGCAAAGTCACTGTCTGAAAAGCCTGAAAGCTTGATATTCCCATTAGCTGGATACCAGATACCAAGTGTGGGAGCACCTTTTATGTATCTGAAGATCCTTTTTACAGCAATGAGATTTGATTTTCTGGGAGCTGATTGACTTCTTGCACAGACACATGTTGCAAACATGATGTCTGGTCTAGATGCAGTTAGGTACAATAAAGACCCAATCATGCTTCTATAAAGTGTTTGGTCAATCAGGTCATCTTTTTCATCAGACATGACCAGCTTATTTGTTGCCATGGGTGTGCTGCATGGTTTACAATCATTCATATCAAATTTGGTCAAAAGTTCTTTAGCATATTTGCTTTGATGAATGAAAGTTCCATTTTGCATTTGCTGAACTTGGAGATCAAGAAAGCATTGCAGCTCACCCATTGCACTCATTTCAAACTCAGCTGTCATGAGTTCTCTAAACTCTTCACACATTGAGTTACATGTGCTTCCAAAAATAATGTCATCCACATAAATCTGGACAATCATTAAATCCTTCCCTCTCCATTTTAAAAACAGTGTTTTATCAATGGTACCTCTTTTGAAACCATTTGAGAGTAGGAAGTTGGAAAGAGTTTCATACCAGGCCCTTGGTGCTTGTTTCAAGCCATACAAGGCTTTGTTTAGCCTGTAGACATGATCTGGATAAAATGGATCCTCAAAACCTGGAGGTTGACAAACATACACCTCTTCTTGAATTGTACCATAGAGGAAAGCACTTTTGATATCCATTTGAAACACCTTCATATTGTGGTTGACAGCAAAGGCCAAGAACAGTCTAATGGCTTCCAATCTTGCAACAGGGGCAAATGTTTCATCATAATCAATCCCCTCTTCTTGTCTGTAACCTTGAACCACAAGCCTGGCTTTATTTTTGACAATAATACCCCTTTCATCAGTTTTGTTCTTGAAAACCCACTTTGTGCCAATGGGACTAACCTCTTCTGGCAGTGGTACAAGCTCCCATACTTGTTGTCTTTTAAACTGTTGGAGTTCCTCTTGCATGGCTTCTACCCAGCTGTTGTCTTTCAGTGCCTCTTGGTACTTGACTGGCTGATGGAGTGATAGAAAACCAGCAAAAAGACAAATGTTTTGGGTTTGGCTTCTTGTGAGCACCCCTTCATTTATGTTGCCAATGATTTGATCAGGTGGATGAGATCTCAAGAAGATTAAATCTCCTTGGTATGGTATGATGGCATTTGTTGGTAAAGGCTACAAATGTGTATCATCTGAGCTAACCACTGCTGGGGACTTTGATGATCCAGCAGTGGCTTCAAAAGGTGGTGGAATAGGAGGTAATGAAGTGGACATCTGCTGACTTTTATCCACTGTTTGAGGACTTTTGTCAGCAGAGTTTGAGGATGTGGAAGCAGTGGTGGATGGGCTACTTTGATCAGCAACGGTTGAGGTAGCAGTGGTTGAGCTTTGACAACTGTTTTGAACAGCTGGTGCTTTTCCCTTTGTGGCAGACCTTTGAGGGATGATGATTTCATATCCGTAGTCTGGTGTTGTATCCTCTGATGGACCTGCACTGTTAGTCTTGATAGCAGTATTTTCAAAAGTAAATTTTTCAAGATCAAACAGATCTGCAGGGTTTGCTGGGATTTTCATTGATGAAAGTTCATTGAACTTAACATTCAAAGTCTCCTCCACTGCCTTGGTCCGTGTATTGAACACTTTGTAGGCCTTGGCAGTGGTTGAGTATCCCAGATGATAACCACAATCAATTTTGGCTGCAAATTTTGAAATGGAATCTTTTAAGTTCAAAATAAAGCATGGGCAGCCAAACACCTTGAAATATGAGATCAGTGGTTTGATTTTATACAGAATTTCATAAGCAGTCTTTTTGTGCCTGGGGTTTATTAAAACTCTGTTCTGGACATAGCAAGCAGTGTTTACTGCCTCTGCCCAGAAAGTTAATGGCAAACCTGAATCTGCAAGCATAGTTCTGGCAGCCTCAATCAAAGTTCTTTTTTTCCTTTCAACAACCCCATTTTGCTCTGGTGTTCTAGGGATGCTGTACTGCCTTACAATCCCTTTCTTCACACAGAAGGCATCCAACTTCTTATTTTTGAATTCTGTGCCATTGTCACTCCTGAAGCTTTTTACTGGAAGGTCAAATTGCTTTTCAACCTGTGTCACAAAGTCTTGTAAAATGCCTGCAGTCTCATCTTTTGAGTGTAAAAAGAAAGTCCATGTAAACCTAGAAAAGTCATCAACTATAACCAAACAATATCTTTTCTTCTTGAGGCTCATGACTTGAACTGGGCCAAACAAATCCATGTGTAGCATTTGCAAACACTGGGTTGTTTTGGACTCTTCAATGGACTTGTAAGAACTTTTATGTTGTTTTCCTTTTAAACAGGAAATGCAATGTTCAGGACATGAAAACAATTTTTGTGGTAGGCCTCTCACCAAACCAATTTTTGAAATTTCAGTGATTGTCTTAATATTTGTGTGCCCCAGCCTTCTGTGCCAAAGTTCTGTCTCTTTGTTAGAGGCAGCTAAGAACAGACAGGCATCAGCTCTGGGACACTCTTTTGACATATCAACAACATAAACATTGCCACTTCTTTGAGCAACAAGTTTAGTTTGACCAGTTTTGATTATTGCTTCAATCTTTTTGACCATTTCTGGTCCAACAATCCTACAACAATCTTTTGTGAAGAATGACCCAAACCCTTTGTCACTCATTTGTGATACACTCAGAAGGTTGAATTTTAGATTGTCTATCAGATTGACATTTTCAAATTTTACATTTCCAGACTGCACTGTACCAGACCCTAGAACTTTCCCTTTACTATTATTTCCAAAGGATATATCACCCCCTCCATGGATTTTAAAGTCTTTGAGGAGGGCTTTACATCCTGTCATGTGCCTAGAGCCTCCTCTATCTACATACCAAAGACTATCAAAGCATGCAGAAGCTCCCTGCACATGAAGTAAAAGGATTAGTTCATTAAGGTCTCCAAAGCCAGCAGGGCTTTGGATGGGGTCTCAACAGTGTCTGGGATGGATGCAGGATGATGGACAGTGGTTAGGTCAGGGGTTTGGACTGTTTTAGGACAGTGTTTCTCTAACCACTGTTGTAGGTCTTGACCAATCATCTGCTGGTAACCAAAAGGATGCCTATTCACTTTAGGTTTAGAGGGCCTTTTGTAGGCTTCATAAACGTGTGGAATCTGTTGATACATGAAATGTCTGTTGACTGCGTCTACAAGAAGTCACAAGTCAAGAATGGTCAACAGAGGGTTAAAAGTGTCAAAATATGTATTTTATAGGTCTAGTTCGCTCATAGGGTCATGTCTGGTTCGCTCATATGTGTTAGTTCTGGATCGCTCGAATGTCAAGAGTCTGGATCGCTTATACGGCATGTCCGTATAAGCGGACCAGCCATGTCTATATATAGGAGAGTCTTTTGAGCGGATCAGAGAGAGATAGGTGTGTGTGTATGCTTGGAGCTGAAACTCTGTTAAAATCTTATCAGAAAAGCAATAAAAGAAAGGAAATTGATAGAACTAGCTGTTGTAATCTCGCATACTCTGATTCCGCCTTTGTATGTGAGAATGAGTTTCTCAGACTGACTTTTTGGGTCAAGGAACGGTCCAACAAGTGGTATCAGAGCATCAGGACGAGGAGCTCATACTACATCAGCTGATTCGGCTCTATAATCTCATTTCTACTCATATTTCTCTTTTATTTTTCGATTTCAACAAGTTTTGACGGACAAAATGGTTTGAAGTTCGAGTATATTGATTAAAACTTGTTGTTAATCATTCCGTAACTGTTTCAGACATTAAAACACCGTAAAACTCATTCAAATTCATCAAAATCATAATCAGTTTTCGGACAGAAACTTTAAACTTAGATCTGGAATGGATTAGTGGTCGGATTTGGACGAAAATCATTTCATTGTGATCGGAATTAACTGTATTACAATCCTTGAAAGTATCAATTTGTAATTCGGTCTAAAAATTGATTAAAATTTGTGGTTCGCTTTTACGGACATTGCAAGTTTCAGATCTAGAATTCTTATCTGGTCCGCTCGAGTGAACATACTTGATATTGATCTGGTCCGCTCGAGTGAACATACTTGATATTGATCTGGTCCGCTTATCTGGACGTAGATCTGGTCCGCTTATCCGGACATTGAGCTGGTTCGCTGATACGTTCATTTTCTGGACCGCTCGAACGAACATCAGTTGGTTCGCTCGAACGATCATTTTCTGGATCGTTGTTACGTACAAAAGCTGGTTCGCTCGAACGAACAACTTGTGAGGTTCGCTTATTCGGACATCTGCTGGTTCGCCCGAACGAACATCAGCTGATCCGCTCGAACGGACAACATCTGATTCGCTTATACAGACAAAGTCTGGTCCGCTCGAACAGACTTTGTGGTCCGCTCGAACAGACACTTTCTGGTTCGCTTATTTGAAACTGTTTGATTCGCTTATCTGTCACGAGTACAGATTGGTTCGATTTTGTGTTTCAGTTTTTCAAAAATTCTGAAAATCTTTGCTAAGTGTTGATTGATTTTGCAGGTACGATCAAAATGGATGATATTTTCATGAATCCCTTCAGCGATATGTATACTTTCACGGGTAGTTCAGGAAACAATGATCCTTCTTCAAGTGATGTAAACAAAAGTCCACCAAAAGAAAGAAAGAAGGAAGCTTGGGAGTCCGAAAGCGCATTTGGAACATTTAACAAACCTCCTAAGCTGATGGCTATAGAAGATTACAGCAGGTGGGCAACTAAGTTCGAAGATTGGTTGATGGCATTTGCGTTTTCTAGCTGGAAGAGTATGAAGAATGGTTATGCTCAAGGAAAGAAGAATGGTGAAGCATTAAGATCAGTTGAAGAGATTGACAGTTTTGTGGCCGAGCAAAAATGTGTGGCATTATTGTTTCAATCGGTGCGTGAAGACATTATTTCACTGATAGAGTACTCCAATTCTAAAGACTTATGGGAAAAACTCGAAAAGAAGTGTCTTGGAAGCAAAGAGATTGTAAAAAATAAAAGGAAACTTCTTAGGAAAGAGTTTGATATGTTTGGTTGTCTTAAAAATGAATCGGTGTGTAAAATGATTGAAAGGTTCGGTCATCTGAAGCTGGAATTAGCAAGACATGATATCAAATATTCTGATGATGAGCAAGTAGACAAGTTGTTAGATTCGTTGCCAGACGAGATGGAGTGGAGATATTATGCTCTTATGCTCAAGAACACTATTTCTTCTGAGTTGTTGAAACCAGATTTGGTGATTGAGAAACTTGAAAGTCATGAACTGGAATTGAAGAAGACGTACAAAGTTAATAATTCATCTTATCAACAAAATCTGGATTTGTATTATCCAAAAAGTTTGATCCCGAAAGCTACTTCTCCAAAAACTGCATTTTCTGCTGAGAATGTTTCTCCAGCAAGCAAAGAAAGTCAAAGCAATTCAAGCAGTGGAGGACATAGTGGTTATCACAGTGGATCTACGTCTTCTGCAAATCATTCTGATGCGAAGTTTTCTTGCAATATCGCGATAGATCTGAAGAACGCACAGAATTTTGATGAGGAGTCGGCCAAGCAACAAATGGTCTTTCTGGCATCTGTTTTGGAATCCTATGAAGGGTTGGTGGCTGGAAAAATCGGGAATACAAATCTGATGAAAGAAGACTACGATCAGATAGACCCTGAAGAAATGGAGCTGATCGACATTCGTTGGGCAATGGCAAGTGCAGTTCGACGTGCACAACGCTTCATGGAGATTACAGGGAGAAAAACGATTGGTGGTCCGTCTACAAAACTGGGGTTTGACAAGTCAAAAGTTACATGTTTTAAGTGTAAGCAGAAGGGTCATTTCAAACGGGAATGCAGGAATGCATATGCTGATGAGTCAGAGAATCCGTTTCGAGATGATTATTACAAAAAGGCAATCTACCATTAGAATAAATCCGAGCCGCCTAGATTGAAACAGTCTGAAGACAACAGAGACAAATCAAGGGCTCTTGCTGTGATTTATGATGATGAGGGGTATGATTGGAGTAAGGAAGTTTTACCGGAAGAAGATGCGGTGGGTTACGCATTCATGGCAAGCAATGATGAACCCATTAAGTGGAAAGATGATCGTACTGAGGAACAGAAGTATCAATACCGAAAGATGATTGCTGAAAACAAGATTATCAGACTTTCTGGTGTCTTTCTGGAAGCTAGAAGAGCAAACAGATGGGATCCAGATAGAGAGTGCTATCTTGATAGGTATGGCAACATTGCGATTGATGACAAAACAATAGATATCGAAGCCATCATCAAGGAGTACAAAGAAGAAGATGAGTATTGGCAACATAAGTGGTGGGGAACACCAACGTCGAAAATGATTGAAGAAGAGAAAGAGAAAGAGAGAAAGGAGAAAGAGGAGAAAGAGAAGAAAGAAAAACAAGTTGATACAGGCATAATTGATACTACGCAAGAGTTGACAGCTGAGAATCTGGGAGTGATGGCTGACAAAGTGCTAGCTGCAAAAGCACTTGAGGTAGATCCTAATTCTGCTACTGAGTCAAAGGGGTCGGTCAGTCAAAGTGTGTCAACAAATGCGTCAGGTAACAAGATTGAGTTAGGTAACAAGATTGAAGGGAATGCTGACTGCAAAAATTGCACCAAACAATGCAATTTTTGTAGCACTGTCACGTATCTTAACAATGAGAAAATTCAGAATCTGACAACAAAAGTTAGAAAGGTTGAAGATCAGATTCTCGATCGTGACAAAACTGTAAAAGCTTCAACTGAACGGATCAAAGAATTAACGGATCAAATTAAAAATGATAAAACTGAATTTGAGAAAATAAAATCTGAAAATGAAAAGTTAGTTCTTGAAAACCGTCAGATTTCTGAAAAGTTTGAGAAATTGAAAAACATTGTCAAAGAAAGTGATGATCGTAATGGCAAAACATTTAAAGAAAATGAACATCTAAGAGCTGTTTTGAGATTAAAAGAAGAATCGATTAATGAACAACTGGATCAAATTGCTAAACTGAAACTTAAAGTTCAAGAAGCTGAAATTGAGAATGAAAGAATCCAGTTGAAGCTTAACAGCTATAAATCAGCAAGCTTTGTTTTGCAGCATATTGTTCCTAAACCTATAGGGAAAAACAAAGATGGCGAGGATGTGTTTTCTGATGGAACGGGTGTAGGTTTTCACAAAGTTCCACCGCCAATTTTAGACAACTACACGAAAAAGCAGTCTAGTTTGTTGGAAATTGGGGAAGAAAGAGAAGTTAAACTTCCTGAAAACATTGATGTCATGTTTACATCTTCCAATGACGAGGGTGTCCAAAGTGATGTGGTGAAAAGTGTGGTAGACAAAGTGCTTAAACCGGATTGTGACACTTCTGAGGAGGATGGGTGTTTCTTAGACAAATACATTCAGAAATCAAAGTCCAAAAACAACTTAAGTGATGAACCGGGTCTTGTGATGTACAAGATGGCTGGATCTGATAAGTTGTATTCGGATTCTGAGTTTCCCATTGAGAAAGTTAATGTAAAAAAGTTGACAAATGTTTTCAAGTTAGTTGAAGTAGAGTTATCAGAAGTGAACAGTTTGTGTCAAACAAAAAGGCAAATGAATTTTGAGAAAGATAAAGCTTATTACAAAAAGCCTATTGTTCCACCACGTTTTTATAATAACAATCGAAACAATTGGTCGGGTGGTTATCAAGGTGGTAGGAGTTATCAGAAAAAGAGTTTTCAAAACAAGAGGTTTGCTGAAAAGAAGGTGTTTGTAAACAGTTCAAGTTCACTTTCTGATGAAGAAAATGAGATTTTTTCAAAATCAAATAAAGAGTTCTTTGAGAAGAGAGCTTCGCAGGCTCAGTCTGAAGGCACGAGTCGAGTAGCTGATACTCGTACTTGTTTTAGATGTGAACAAGTTGGTCATATTGCACGAAAGTGTACATATGTGAAGCCTAGGACTGAAGCTGTGAAGGTTCAACAAAAGAAAGTTGATGTGAAGGGTAAAGCACCAATGTATGTTGAGAAGAAAGTGATAGAGAAGCAAAATGTTAAAAATGACAACGTCAAAGTGAAAAATGAACCCATAAAGAAAATGGTAACTAAAAATGACAAGTTTTACAAGAGGGTTGCATTATTTCAACAAGTTTGGAAACCAAAAACTGAAATGAAAATTTTAACTTCTGAAGTGAAAAAGGCTGAAGAATCAATTTCGGTTGATTATGATGCAAATTTTCCACCTTTGAAGGCTAAAAATTTCAAAATTCAAATTGCGAGAGTCAAAGTTACACCTAAGGCTGATAAGGCCTGGGTGGACACCATGTTCGAATAAGCAGTTTGATTTGCCGGAGCTTCCTGGATTGCGAAGCATGAATCGGCATCTTTCTTGAAGTTGTTTAAGTCGTAGTTTGTTTTGTGCAGGATCTTCCACAACTGATATCCAGATGGATCATGGATAGTGGTGCATCTCGACATATGACAGGAAAAACCACGTTGCTGTATGATGTGAGAAACATTAATGGTGGTTATGTGGGATTTGCTGGTCATGAAGGTGGTAGAATTGTAGGTGAAGGAACGTTATCCAATGGAATTGTGACGTTTGAAAGAGTTAACTACATCACTGAGCTGGAGAACAATCTGCTTAGTATCTCGCAGATTTGTGACAATCAGTATACTACTCACTTCACTGATAAAGAGTGTTTGATTCTGAAACCTGGTTTTGTTATCCCTGAAGAATGGATTATTATGAGGGCACCTAGAGTGAATGATTTATATGTGTTAGATATGTCTGTAGCAACTACAACAACTGGTCAAGCACATTGTTTCGTGTCTAGAGCAACTGAGAAAGAATCCAGATTGTGGCACCGAAAGATGGGGCATATTCACCTAAGGAAGATGAATCACTTGGTGCACAATGATTTGGTATTAGGTGTTAATATCAAAGGTTTTCATCTAGAAGGGGAGTGTATTAGCTGCATCAAAGGCAAGCAGAAGAAAAAGTCACACCCTACAAAGCAAGTCAATTCAGTTTCGAGACCTCTGGAAAGACTTCACATGGATTTATTTGGTCCTGTGAATGTTAAAAGTGTTACAGGAGATTACTATTGTTTGGTCGTTACTGATGATTATTCCAGATTTTCATGGGTTTCTTTCTTGAAGACTAAAGATGAAACATTTGACAGTTTAATGTGTCTGTTCAGAAAGATTGAGAATTTGTACCAAAGGCGTATTAAGAGAATTCGAAGTGATAATGGTACTGAATTCAAAAACAGCAAGATGGAAGAATTTTGTGATGAAAGAGGTATTTTGCATGAGTTTAGTGCTCCGTACACTCCGCAGCAGAATGGAGTTGCAGAACGCAAAAACCGGACACTAATCGAGACGGCTAGAACTATGCTCGCAGATTCAAAGTTACCGATTAATTTTTGGGCTGAAGCTGTTTCCGCCGCATGCTATACGCTCAACAGGGTTCTCACTGTCAAGAAGTTCAACAAAACATGTTTTGAGCTAATCAATAATCGCAAACCGAATTTAAAGTATCTAGAACCGTTCGGGTCACCTTGTACGGTTATAGAACCTTTTGGAAAGTTTGGTCCGAAGTGCATTGAGGGTATATTTGTTGGATATTCAAATCCATTACGACGTGTCTTCGTTCCAAGTGAGAAGCGGATTATTGAAGCTGCAAATGTTGAATGTCAAGGTTATACTATGCCGCCGCAGAATCCTGGTGATTCATGGCGTTATCATTATGACAAACTTTGGGATTCGTTTGACATGAGAGAAGAATCAGAGGAAGATGAAGATTTCTTTGATGAGTTGGATATTTTGCGTGAATATGAGTCGCAGTTAAGGTTCCCAGCTGAGTATTCGAGGAGACCACGGGAAACTTCAAATGACGATGAAGCAGGTCCAAGTAATGCTGGTGAACATGATGATGTCCAACAAAATGAAGTTGCTCAAGATAATCAGTCGGTTCAGGATGATAATCTAGAAGCTGAAAACATGCCAGTATTTGATCATGGTGATTCAGATTCAGATTCTGAGGGGGAGCAAATTCAGATTTCAAGTCAAACAAACCAAGTTGGTGAACAAGATGCAGAGCAGAATGTTACTAATCTGGATGGAAATGTAGATGTTCCGAGTGAAGTGATGCCGCGAACTTTTTCATATCATCTAGAGGAGTTGATCATAGGAGAATTGCAGACAGGCGTTCGCACTCGAAATCAGATTGATAAAGGGCTTACATGTTTTTATACAAAAGTTGCTTCTTTGCAAACTGAATTTTCATTAAGTTGTTTTATCTCGCAGGTTGAGCCAAGAACTTACAAAGAGGCGCTTACTGAAGACTCTTGGGTCAATGCAATGCAGGAGGAACTTAGTCAATTCGAGAAATTGGGAGTGTGGAAGTTAGTTGATTTGCCGGATGGTCATAGGAAAATTAACACCAAGTGGGTGTTCAAGTGCAAGAGGGACGATAGAGGAGTGGTTGTCAGGAACAAAGCTCGACTCGTTGTTCAGGGATTTAGTCAACAGGAGGGAATTGATTTTACAGAAGTCTATGCTCCTGTAGCACGACTAGAGGCTATCAGAATTTTCCTAGCATTTGCGTCTTGGAAGAACTTTAAAGTTTATCAGTTAGATGTTAAATCGGCGTTTCTTTACGGGAAGGTTAAAGAGGAGGTTTATGTCGGTCAGCCGCCGGGCTTTACCGATCCAATCCACAAAAACAAGGTCTACTTATTGGACAAAGCGCTGTATGGTTTACATCAGGCCCCGAGAGCCTGGTACGAGACTTTGTCTCAACACCTACTAGCCAACAAGTTCATTCGTGGAAAAGTGGATGCCACTCTCTTCACTAAAGTCGTTGATGGTCATCTTCTGATTGTTCAGATTTATGTGGACGATATAATCTTTGGGTCGACAAATGAAAATCTATGCAAAGATTTTGAATCAGTGATGAAGCAGAAGTTTGAAATGTCATCAATGGGGGAGATGAAATTCTTTCTGGGATTACTAGTTGAACAACTTCCTGAGGGAATTTTCATTCATCAGTCAAAGTATGTTCATGATATTCTAGAGAAATTTGGGATGTCAAGTTCTACTCCAGCTGCTACCCCACTTGCAACAAATCATGGTATTCACCCAGATCTCACCGGAGACAGGGCTGATGAAACTTTTTATCGATCCATGATAGGTTCTTTAATGTACCTAACTGCTTCACGTCCTGATATCATGTACCCAACGTGCCTCGCAGCAAGATTTCAGTCTAACCCGAGAGCATCACATATGATCATTGTGAAGAGGATATTGCGCTACTTGAAAGGAACTCCTTCATTGGGGTTGTGGTATCCTAGGAAAGGTGATTTTACGCTCGAAGGGTATTCCGATTCGGATTTCGGATGCTGCAAAGTCAATTCAAAATCAACAACTGCAGGATGCCAGTTCTTTGGTCCTAGATTGGTTACCTGGCAGTGTAAGAAACAAACGTCTGTGGCGTTATCTACTTGTGAAGCGGAGTATGTTTCTGCTAGCAGTTGCTGCTCTCAGATCTTGTGGATACAGCAACAGATGCGCGACTACGGTTTGCAGTTTCTTAACACATCTCTTTTTGTTGATAATGAGGCCGCGATAAATATAAATAAGAATCCAGTACATCACGCTAAAACTAAACACATAGAAATTCGTCATCACTTTATTCGTGATTGCTTTGAGAAAAAGTTGATACGAATTGAGAAAATCCACACTGACGAACAGAAAGCTGATTTACATACCAAAGCTTTTGATAAAAATCGGTTTAAATATTTGTTAAAACTGAATGGTATGAAGCTTCTGTCGGTGTTGGATGGCATAATTGGCGTTGATGAGAGTACTGTTGCGAATGAAGACGAGAAACAATCTGCAATGGTTTGTCGAATTTTTACTTGTTTTGGTATTTAGGGGGAGTAGATGTTTGTACATAGTTATTTTCAGAAAATACAAAAACAGTAAAAAATGCAAAAATACAAAAACATGATAAAATCTGAAAAAGAGCTTGTGTATATAGGGAAAATGATAGTACATCAGCTAGACGATTACAGTATGCTAAAGATTTGGAAAGTATAAAAAGAGTTAAACAATCTTACTGATGATGTGTCGATAGGTTTTCACACATTTAGTAGATTTATTCGGGATATAAACCTAAAATTCAAACTTGTGAATTCGTGGGGAACACTACTTGGATATATAGGTAACCCCTGAAATCTCGTTTGAAAAGTCTCTTAATCTGATATACTAGGTCTTTATACTCTATGATGTCTGGGGTATTATTCCGGGACTTCTGCTGAACGGTGGTTCTGACCTAGTCCCTGGCTAATACTTGCTGAAATGCTTGAAACACAGCATTAAACCCTCAGCATGCTGAAACAATAAAATTGATATATGTTGTTGTTGTAAGCAAAAAGATCCTCTAAAGGGGACACACTGAAAAGTCGAAGCTGATATCTCTCTGCGTATACGGAAGTATCGATCTGAGATCCCTCGGCCATCGCATACCTAAATTATATACAGATATCATTGTAGTATTCTCACCTGTAAGACTGATTATTGAGATTCTGGATACGGGAGTATATTCAAGAGGTGGGACACATGAATGATCTAAGTTCTTAAGTCATCTAAATCGTATCCTGAATAAGTTGAAATTTGTGTGAGAATTTAAGATGGATCAGTATATCGACAATCGAGGTAAATTGTTTAAGACTGAGTATGTAATGTAGCTTAATGGTACTTGTGATTTGTCTGAAAAGCTGATATGATTCCATGTCACGCTCACCAAAAATATGTTTGTAAATAGTTTACTTTGTTTAATTTCTGCAATTTAAGTTTTCTGTATTTCATTTCTTAGTTTAGATTACTTTGATAATATCCAAAAAGATTTTATTTCTGCTTTATTTTCCGACAAACCAAAGTGGAGAGTTGATTGTTGGATTCTTAGATATTTGAAGCAGATACAGGAGATTCTGAACTGAAGAATGAGGAGAGCTTACTTTGAAGAAGTTTGATTTGTTTGAAATGATAAAAACAAGTTCATTAACTTGATACTTGTTATTTTCAGAAATTGATTGAAATTGTTGTTTTAAAATCAGTTTGTTTCGTCAAATAATCAACCAAGGTCATTAAATTGGACTTGGTAGATTAATTGAGTAATCAGGGTCATTAACTTGGACCTGAATACTTAAGTGGATTGCTATAACTGATTGAGTTTGTTTTTATTGTTTGAAAAGATAGATTGTAATGTCTGTTGGTTGAGTAACAGGTTTGATCTTCATTATTTCCCAATGGAGGCAAATTGTCAAAGCTTGAACCAGATACCTCAGATTCTAGCATATCGAGAGGGGGAGTCTGTGAAAGGGGGAGTCTGGATCAACAGTCAATGGGAATGTGAAGATAGAGTGCTTATGATGAAAAGACAGAGTTGAAGAAAAGACTAAGACTGAAGACTCAGGAGCTAAAAGACTACGTCAACATCCAAGGGGGAGTCTGTTGATACATGAAATGTCTATTGACTGCGTCTACAAGAAGTCACAAGTCAAGAATGGTCAACAGAGGGTTAAAAGTGTCAAAATATGTATTTTATAGGTCTAGTTCGCTCATAGGGTCATGTCTGGTTCGCTCATATGTGTTAGTTCTGGATCGCTCGAATGTCAAGAGTCTGGATCGCTTATACGGCATGTCCGTATAAGCGGACCAGCCATGTCTATATATAGGAGAGTCTTTTGAGCGGATCAGAGAGAGATAGGTGTGTGTGTATGCTTGGAGCTGAAACTCTGTTAAAATCTTATCAGAAAAGCAATAAAAGAAAGGAAATTGATAGAACTAGCTGTTGTAATCTCGCATACTCTGATTCCGCCTTTGTATGTGAGAATGAGTTTCTCAGACTGACTTTTCGGGTCAAGGAACGGTCCAATAGAATCCTTTGGTAAGACTGTTTTTCCTTGCCTTTTCTGAACTGGTTGGCAGGGGGTGCATGACAGATGTTTGGTTCAGCTGTTTTGTGACAGCTGTTTGAACTGGCACAAACAGTGGTTGTTTCTTGGTGAATTTGACAGATGTTGATGATGATGATGGACTCAAGGATGTTTTAGCAATGTACTCATTCTTTTTCACATCAAAGTTTTTGAGATACACACATGCTTGAGTTTTGTGGTTAGTTTTACCACAAACAATGCAACTTTCAGCTGAAACAATGACACTTGTTCTGTTTAAATCATAAGCTTTTAAGTGGAAACAATCTTTTGTTAGATGATTCCTTTTTTCACAGAATTCACAAAACAAGTTATCAATTTTTTCTTTCTTCTTTCTCTTTTCAGACTCATTTGCAGCAGAGGTTTTAACCACTGCTGGGATGTCCTTAAGAGGTATGACTTTAGCTTTTGGAGCTTTAACACCATCAGTTGATGTAAAGTCCATTGGCTTGAAATTTTCAAGAATATCACACTCATCAGACCATTTTGGTTTAAACTGATAGTCTTCAAGTTCCTCAAAAGTAGAGGATCCCATTGGTCTGTCAAGTGTGATTTTGTTACCAAGTTTGTCAGTGATTTTCACTTCCTGGCCATTCTTGTTTGTGGGTATGAACTCAGTGGTTTCATCAGTGGTTTGAACAGATTTTGAAAAAGCAGTGGTTTCATCATCATGTTTTCTATAACCAACACCAAATTTCACATTGCTTTTTATCTGTTTTTCAAGCATAATCTCATACCCTTTGCATGATTCCACCCATCTCACACATGTGATCTGGGTGGACTCTAACTCCTTTTTGCAAACTTGGTATTTTTCTACCATAGTTTGGAGTTGAGTTTTGGTTATGCTTTGTTCTTCTTTCAAGCTGCTGATCTCTTTTTCCTTTTCAGTCAATTTGATTTTAAGTTCTTTTAAAGATCTTTCAAATTTGACTTCATCAGTTAAGATTTTATCCCGAAGGTTTTCATTCACCTCTTTGATGTTAGCAAAAGCAATAATGCAATTGTCAGAACACAGTTTTTCTAGAACTTGAGGAGATACCTTGGCAGCAACCATCATTGCACAATCACATTGATGATCCTCTTCATCATCAGCTCTCACCTTCTTTTCACCAGCCTTTTCTTCCTTCTTTTCTTCTTTGTCCTCTTCGGACCATGGGTCTGTCAGTGGTTCAATCAGGGTACCTGAACTTTCTCCCAACAGTAGTTCACCAGCCACAGCAGTAACCACTGCTTCAGTCACCTCATCCACTGTTTCAATACTCAGCTGTTCCTCTTCAGTTTCAACCCCCTCCTGTATTGACTCTAATGTCATCAAACAAACCTCATTATGAGAAGATTCATTAGAAGCATAGAGTGCAAAATTTTCATCACTAAGGTCTTCAGGCATACTGCTCCAGTCAACAAACCCTTGAGTGAAAAAGCTTTGTTGATCTGGTTGTACTGCTGCTGGAGCAGTGGTTTGAGGTGCAGGCTGCACTTGTGCCTGGGGAACAGGGGTTTGAACATATTGGATCTGTGGAACAGTAGTTTGGACATAGTGCACTGGCACAGGGGCAGCAGCATAGTGAGCAGTGTTCACTTGAGCTGCTGGGGCATACTGGGCATAGTGCACAGTGCTTTGGTTTTGAGGTCTAGGATTTGAGCTAGGATGAGTAATTATAGGACCAGTAGTTTGACTTCTACATTCCCTAGCGAAATGTCCCAACCTATTACACTTGTAGCACTTGATTTTCGATTTATCCAACCCAACCCTTAGATTCCCATGCAAACCTGGGAATTTTCGCCATGTTCTTTTGTAAAATTTGCTAGTTCTAACACTTAGCAAAGCCAGTTGGTGCAGGATGTCCATTTCCTCTAAGTCAGTGGGATCAAAATGTTGCAAATCATTGAGTTCAAAGCATAAATTGTCTGACATCTGGTTTTCGTTTGCAGTGAATGCATAACTAGCAGAGTGAGGATCAGAGTTGTTAAAATTTGCCCCAGCAGTTATGTCAATGAAATGATCATAACCCTGATCCTTACCACTGCTCCCAGATTCTTCTTGACCCAGAAGAGCAGTGTTACCGAATGTATAATCATCAACGGCTTTTCCTGACTCTTGTAACTTTCTTTTCTGGTTCAACTCCCTTTCGTAGGTCAGGAGTCGACCATGGAGTTGGGTCAAGGTCAGATCCTTGAACTCAGGTGAATTTCGGGTGACAAAAGCTATGGTGTCCCATTTTTCTGGCAGTGACCTGAGGAACCTGCTATTTTGAGTTGAGTTTGTAAAAGTGGTGTTAACAAGCCTCAGTTCACTGATGAGACAACTGAAACGCTCAAATTGTTGCGTCAGTGATTCACCTCTAACATGACAAAATGTTTCATACTGTTGGTTCAGGATTTCCCTATTGTTTTCTATGACTTCTTCGGTTCCCCCAAACTGTTCCTTAAGTGCGTCCCATAACTCTTTGGCACTGTTACAGTGTAACAGTCCAGCATATATCTCATTGGGCAACGCTGATGTTATGATGCTAAACGCTTTAGCATCTAGTTCGATCTTTTGAAAGTCTGTTTCGGTATAATTTTCAACTGGTTTTGGAACGAACTTTTTAGCATCTTCAGCGCTTGGCACTGAAGGAACATGGGGACCAAAGGTGACAGACCTCCAACAACCTGTGCTTTGTTAAACGAGGATGTGACCCATCCTCCTCTGCCAGATGTAGTACTCATTTCTTTTTAGCATAGGTGGTTTAAAAAGCGAGCCGATGTTGTTTTTATCATCCTGAGATTGTGACGTCATTCTTGTTGTTTTACAGACACTGAAAAATCAACTTTAATGGTGATTGATCCTTGCTCTGTTTTTCAACAAACGAACAAACGATCAGTATCAACTGTTATGAGCTGAACTATTTACGTCAAAATGATTGTTAAATCAAATTTGACTGTCCAAGCTCTGATACCAATTGTTGGATCTGAGTTTGATTCTGATTGTATTTTATGTTTGTAATTAAGATGAAAATGAATGAGTGTGCAGCGGAATTATGATGAAAACAAACTTTGCATACAATCAAACGAGAGTAATACTTTGATCAAACATCTTTTCACAATGAATCGAAAGATTGAATTTATTTCAATAACGATTACAATGATTGATGAATGAATGCAAAATCCCCCTCAGTCAGAGCTCAGTAGTTTGTTCGTGCAAAGAAGACAATAATGCAAAAGAGCTAATAGAACAGTACAAAGTACTGAACTATTTATAGGCACTTGCAAACCACTGAGCATCTTAGCTGACGTCACCATGAAAGTGACATCTAACCTCCTAACAAACTCTAACCTCTGATCTATACAAACACTGATGTACTAACTACTGCTATTACATTTCATTACATAAAAGACACTTAAACAGCTGCTGCATCCTTCCATTGCTGTGAACCCGGCAGTGCTTGTCCGGATCAGCAGTACTAGACTCAAGGCAGTAGATTGAATCAGCAGAGCTTTGGTCTTCCATCAGTCTTTGACATTGGGCAGTAGATGCAAGGCAGCAGTTGTAGGTCAGCACTTAGTAAGATCAGCAGATAGGAGGTCAGCAGATATGAAACCACTTTCAAGGGGAGAGATTTGTATGTAAACATCTGCTTATTCTGGATCCACTGCTCTGATCCAGTTTTGGCTTTAATTATCTGTTCCTCTGATAGGGTTCAATCCCAACAAGAAACATGTTACATAATTATCAAAACTAACGTTTGTGTTGGTTTTGATTACAGGTAAATGATATATGCTATCCGGATGAAGATCAAGCGCCTAACAAGAACCGAACACACGATAAATGAAGGTTCCGCATTTGAGTTTAAACCTTGTTATCAAAAGTGAACTATGTAAACAATTGTTACTATCTTTTGAATGTTTTAATCATGTATGAATGATAACTTATAAAAGTTTTTGAAAGGTCGCATTTTCATGTAAAATGCGGAGTTTATTAATATAATCTTGATAAATTAAGACGGGTCTTACAGTTGATTATCTGAGTTTAGAAAGAAATACATTTTTTACAGATTAAAAAGATTGCATAAATTAGGGGGGGTTCAAGATCGGATAATCCGGTTTCGGATATCCGAATATCGGATATCCGAAATTTCGGATAGTGAAATATTGACATCCGAACCCGAATCCGGATATCCGAATATCCAATTTTTTATTTATTTTTTATTTTGTTATTATTTTTAATTATTTTTTAATATTTCGAACCAGATTTTTCGGATAGTTTCCGATATCCGAATATAAATTTCGGATATTTCGGATATTTTTTCGGATATTTCGGATATTTTTTCGGATATTTCGGATATTTTTCGGATATTTTTCGGATACTTCGGATATTTCGGATATTTTTTCGGATATTTCGGATATTTTTCGGATACTTCGGATATTTTTCGGATACTTCGGATATCCGAAAAAAAATAAAAATTAAATTTTTGGATATTTTCGGATAATCCGATTATCCGAAAATTCTCAAAATCACTATCCGAATCCGAATCCGAATTTTCGGATATTCGAAAATTCGGATATCCGAAAATTCGGATATCCGAAAATTCGAATATTTCATATACGGGTTTTCGGATATTTCGGATTCGGTTTCGGATTCGGATTTTTTTGAACACCCCTAGCATAAATTAGTAAAACTGGTCAACCCTGAATGTTGGTAAATACAACGCTCTAAAAATAATCGTATATATCTTAGAATTCATCTTCATTATCTACGTGCTTTTATCAAATTTGGTAATGTTATTAGAGACATATGATATATCGTTGCTTACAGCTCTTAAAAAAAAGATAAAGATTTTTACTTTTTCTTAAAATGGAAACCCTATATTAAAATAATGCTCGTCTTAATGCAGAAACCCTATTATACTCAAAAACCCTATATTTGTTTTAGTCGGCACGGGTTACAAGGCTATCATCATTTAGTGGCATTATATTTTCTATTATGACCAACATGAAATATGTAGTATGTAGTATGAAATATGTAATTTTTAATGAGTTGTTTCCTTATGCACTTGTAGGGGTTTTTTTGTGTGTTATTTTGATTTAGTGTACAGTTGTTTTGGTTGTAGGGTAATTTAGTAGTACCTGTATGGTAATTTTGAGTGTTATATTGATTTAGTGTACTGTGTTGTGGTTGTAGGGTAATTTTGTGCACCTGTAGTGTAATTTTGACTGAGTTGTTGTCTGATACACTTGTAGGGTTATTTTGATATAGCGTACAGTTGTTGTGTTGTAGTGGTTGTAGGGTAATTTTGTGCACTTGTAGTAGGGTAATTTTGAATGAATTATTGCGTGATACACTTGTAGGGTAAATTTGTTCCACCTGTAGAGTAATTTTGAATGATTTGTTGCCTATTGCACTTGTAGGGTAATTTTGAGTGTTATTTTGATTTAGTGTAATTTATTCTGGTTGTAGAGTAATTTTGTGCACTTGTAGGGTAATTATGAATGAGTTGTTGTCTAATGCACCTCCAGGGTAAATTTGAGTGTTATTTTGATTTAGTGTACTGTTGTAGTGGATCATGATATTCGAACATGCAGTGCACTTGTTCGTCCAGTTGTAGTGGGTTATTATTTTTATTATTGAATGAATTATATCCAAACAAAAGTTTCGCCCACACCAAAATAGTTATAATAATCCACAGTAGTTTTCAACATCATATCCCACACGAAATAAGTTTCGCCCCCCTCTTCGGTCAAATATTCCAAATCAAAAAATTAAGCAAAGAGATAAACTTTTTCTTAAAATGGAAACCTATATTAAAATAATGCTCGTCTTAATACAGAAACCCTATTATACTAAAACCCTCCTATATATATTTTACATGATCATATCCGAGTTCAACTATATCTAATAACCTCTTAACTCCATCTTTAACCTTCAACAACCTTCCTGTAAACTCACTTCCCGCACCTATCAAACTTTCCACCATGTTTAACCTCTTAACTCAAATAAAACAACATTTCCAAGACATCTGGACTCGAATAAAAAACCATTTCGATGACGGAAATAACTTATTTTCATCATTGGTACTGGGTATCATTTACTGAACCTTGTATGTTGAACTCGTTGAGTTCAACATCATAAAAAATTTTGTAGCCTACTCATTAACTATAGGAGCCACAGTTATGTCGCTTACAGTAGTACCGGTTTCATATCAAGAAACCACCGACAGCTCCAACCCGGATTTGCTACACCATGCAGGGAAATCCATTTTCTCTTATACCTCCCCTTACGAGTTCCAACATTTCTCGGAGGCATATTTGCCTAACTTAGTGATAAAACAAATACATAAACGAAAGAATCGAATCACAAATTGAAAATGTACAAAGCGAAAACCTTCCTTTGTTCTTTTTTTCCTTTTAAAAAGAAAAGTCATCATCATTTTGTTAAAAAAGTGTTAAGAGAGCACACAAAATAACTTAACCACAGAGAATAGCTATATATTGATTATTTATATAATAGAGAGATATGTTGATTATCTATATGATAGAGTTAGATAAAACGCATGTAGTTTGTATACATACTTCATGCCAGTTAAAAACCAACTTTTATAGTTTTAATATTTTAAAATAACTTTTATAGTTTTTATATATGTTGATTATCTTAGTTTAGAAAGAAATACATTTTTTACAGATTAAAAAGATTGCATAAATTAGGGGGAAGATCGGATAATCCGGTTTTCGGATATCTGAAATTTCGGATAGTGAAATATTGACATCCGAACCCGAATCCGAAATTTCGGATTCGGGTTCCGATATCTAATCGGATATCCGAATATCCAATTTTTTATTTAATTTTTATTTTTTTATTATTTTTTAATTATTTTTTAATATTTGGAACCAGATTTTTCGGATAGTTTCCGATATCCGAATATAAATTTCGGATATTTCGGATATTTTTTCGGATACTTCGGATATTTTTCGGATACTTCGGATATTTTTCGGATATTTCGGATATTTTTCGGATACTTCAGATATTTTTCGGATACTTCGGATATTCGGATATCCGAAAAAAAAAATTAAATTTTTGGATATTTTCTGATAATCCGATTATCCGAAAATTCTCAAAATCACTATCCGAATCCGAATCTGAATTTTCGGATATCCGAAAATTCTGATATTTCAGATACGGGTTTTCGGATATTTCGGATTCGGATTTTTTTGAACACCCCTAGCATAAATTAGTAAAACTGGTCAACCCTGAATGTTGGTAAATACAACGCTCTAAAAATAATCGTATATATCTTAGAATTCATCTTCATTATCTACGTGCTTTTATCAAATTTGGTAATGTTATTAGAGACATATGATATATCGTTGCTTACAACTCATAAAAAAAAGATAAAGATTTTTACTTTTTCTTAAAATGGAAACCCTATATTAAAATAATGCTCGTCTTAATGCAGAAACCCTATTATACTCAAAAACCCTATATTTGTTTTAGTCGGCACGGTTTACAAGGCTATCATCATTTAGTGGCATTATATTTTCTATTATGACCAACATGAAATATGTAGTATGTAGTATGAAATATGTAATTTTTAATGAGTTGTTTCCTTATGCACTTGTAGGGGTTTTTTGTGTGTGTTATTTTGATTTAGTGTACAGTTGATTTGGTTGTAGGGTAATTTAGTAGTACCTGTAGGGTAATTTTGAGTGTTATATTGATTTAGTGTACTGTGTTGTGGTTGTAGGGTAATTTTGTGCACCTGTAGTGTAATTTTGACTGAGTTGTTGTCTGATACACTTGTAGGGTTATTTTGATTTAGCGTACAGTTGTTGTGTTGTAGTGGTTGTAGGGTAATTTTGTGCACTTGTAGTAGGGTAATTTTGAATGAATTATTTCGTGATACACTTGTAGGGTAAATTTGTTCCACCTATAGAGTAATTTTGAATGATTTGTTGCCTATTGCACTTGTAGGGTAATTTTGAGTGTTATTTTGATTTAGTGTAATTTATTCTGGTTGTAGAGTAATTTTGTGCACTTGTAGGGTAATTATGAATGAGTTGTTGTCTGATGCACCTCCAGGGTAAATTTGAGTGTTATTTTGATTTAGTGTACTGTTGTAGTGGATCATGATATTCGAACATGCAGTGCACTTGTTCGTCCAGTTGTAGTGGGTTATTATTATTATTATTAAATGAATTATATCCAAACAAAAGTTTCGCCCACACCAAAATAGTTATAATAATCCACAGTAGTTTTCAACATCATATCCCACACGAAATAAGTTTCGCCCCCCTCTTCGGTCAAATATTCCAAATCAAAAAATTAAGCAAAGAGATAAACTTTTTCTTAAAATGGAAACCTATATTAAAATAATGTTCGTCTTAATACAGAAACCCTATTATACTAAAACCCTCCTATATATATTTTACATGATCGTATCCGAGTTCAACTATATCTAATAACCTCTTAACTCCATCTTCAACCTTCAACCTTCAACAACCTTCCTGTAAACTCACTTCCCACACAAATCAAACTTTCCACCATGTTTAACCTCTTAACTCAAATAAAACAACATTTCCAAGACATCTGGACTCGAATAAAAAACCATTTCGATGACGGAAATAACTTATTTTCATCATTGGTACTGGGTATCATTTACCGAACCTTGTATGTTGAACTCGTTGAGTTCAACATCATAAAAAATTTTGTTGCCTACTCATTAACTATTGGAGCCACAGTTATGTCTCTTACAGTAGTACCGGTTTCATATCAAGAAACCACCGACAGCTCCAACCCGGATTTGCTACACCATGCCGGGAAATCCATTTTCTCTTATACCTCCTCTTACGAGTTCCAGCATTTCTTGGAGGCATATTTGCCTAACTTAGTGATAAAACAAATACATAAACGAAAGAATCGAATCACAAATTGAAAATGTACAAAGCGAAAACCTTCCTTTGTTCTTTTTTCCTTTTAAAAAGAAAAGTCATCATCATTTTGTTAAAAAAGTGTTAAGAGAGCACACAAAATAACTTAACCATAGAGAATAGCTATATATTGATTATTTATATAATAGAGAGATATGTTGATTATCTATATTATAGAGTTAGATAAAACGCATGTAGTTTGTATACATACTTCATGCCAGTTAAAAACCAACTTTTATAGTTTTAATATTTTAAAATAACTTTTATAGTTTGTATATATGTTGATTATCTTAGTTTAGAAAGAAATACATTTTTTACAGATTAAAAAGATTGCATAAATTAGGGGGGTTCAAGATCGGATAATCCGGTTTTCGGATATCGGATATCCGAAAATCGGATATCGAAATTTCGGATAGTGAAATATTGACATCCGAACCCGAATACGAAATTTCGGATATCCGATGAAATTTCGGATATCCGATTTTCGGATATCCGAAATTTCGGATTCGGGTTCCGATATCTAATCGGATATCCGAATATCCAATTTTTTATTTAATTTTTATTTTTTAATTATTTTTTAATATTTGGAACCAGATTTTTCGGATAGTTTCCGATATCCGAATATAAATTTCGGATATTTCGAATATTTTTTCGGATATTTCGGATATTTTTTCGGATATTTTTCGGATACTTCGGATATTTTTCGGATATTTCGGATGTTTCGGATATTTTTCGGATACTTCGGATATTTTTCGGATACTTCGGATATTCGGATATCCGAAAAAAAATAAAAATTAAATTTTTGGATATTTTCGGATAATCCGATTATCCGAAAATTCTCAAAATCACTATCCGAATCCGAATTTTCGGATTATTCGATTTTCGGATATCCGAAAATTCGGATATTTCAGATACGGGTTTTCGGATATTTCGGATTTTTTTGAACACCCCTAGCATAAATTAGTAAAACTGGTCAACCCTGAATGTTGGTAAATACAACGCTCTAAAAATAATCGTATATATCTTAGAATTCATCTTCATTATCTACGTGCTTTTATCAAATTTGGTAATGTTATTAGAGACACATGATATATCGTTGCTTACAACTCTTAAAAAAAAAGATAAAGATTTTTACTTTTTCTTAAAATGGAAACCCTATATTAAAATAATGCTCGTCTTAATGCAGAAACTCTATTATACTCAAAAACCCTATATTTGTTTTAGTCGGCACGGGTTACAAGGCTATCATCATTTAGTGGCATTATATTTTCTATTATGACCAACATGAAATATGTAGTATGTAGTATGAAATATGTAATTTTTAATGAGTTGTTTCCTTATGCACTTGTAGGGGTTTTTTTTGTGTGTTATTTTGATTTAGTGTACAGTTGTTTTGGTTGTAGGGTAATTTAGTAGTACCTGTAGGGTAATTTTGAGTGTTATATTGATTTAGTGTACTGTGTTGTGGTTGTAGGGTAATTTTGTGCACCTGTAGTGTAATTTTGACTGAGTTGTTGTCTGATACACTTGTAGGGTTATTTTGATTTAGCGTACAGTTGTTGTGTTGTAGTGGTTGTAGGGTAATTTTGTGCACTTGTAGTAGGGTAATTTTGAATGAATTATTGTGTGATACACTTGTAGGGTAAATTTGTTCCACCTGTAGAGTAATTTTGAATGATTTGTTGCCTATTGCACTTGTAGGGTAATTTTGAGTGTTATTTTGATTTAGTGTAATTTATTCTGGTTGTAGAGTAATTTTGTGCACTTGTAGGGTAATTATGAATGAGTTTTTGTCTGATGCACCTCCGGGGTAAATTTGAGTGTTATTTTGATTTAGTGTACTGTTGTAGTGGATCATGATATTCGAACATGCAGTGCACTTGTTCGTCCAGTTGTAGTGGGTTATTATTATTATTAAATGAATTATATCCAAACAAAAGTTTCGCCCACGCCAAAATAGTTATAATAATCCACAGTAGTTTTCAACATCATATCCCACACGAAATAAGTTTCGCCCCCTCTTCGGTCAAATATTCCAAATCAAAAAATTAAGCAAAGAGATAAACTTTTTCTTAAAATGGAAACCTATATTAAAATAATGCTCGTCTTAATACAGAAACCCTATTATACTAAAACCCTCCTATATATATTTTACATGATCACATCCGAGTTCAACTATATCTAATAACCTCTTAACTCCATCTTCAACCTTCAACCTTCAACAACCTTCCTGTAAACTCACTTCCCACACAAATCAAACTTTCCACCATGTTTAACCTCTTAACTCAAATAAAACAAAATTTCCAAGACATCTGGACTCGAATAAAAAACCATTTCGATGACGGAAATAACTTATTTTCATCATTGGTACTGGGTATCATTTACCGAACCTTGTATGTTGAACTCGTTGAGTTCAACATCATAAAAAATTTTGTAGCCTACTCATTAACTATAGTAACTACAGTTATGTCGCTTACACTAGTACCGGCTTCATATCAAGAAACCACCGACAGCTCCAACTCGGATTTGCTACACCATGCCGGGAAAGCCATTTTCTCCTATACCTCCCCTTATGAGTTCCAGCATTTCTCGGAGGCAGCCACTTCTTGTTTCTTCTGTGCCACGGCTTCTATATGCTTCGACATGCAGGTGAATCTAGGGCGAAGGATATGCGCCCTGGTATGCATGGTTTTCATGTACATTACCATATCCAGATTCATACCTATGATGAAGCTAGCAATGGAGATGACCATAGATAGCTCCACATCCATAGGATATCATCTACATCAACAGCATAGGAGATCATGGTTTGCTTTCTCGGTAGCCTACCAAACTTTTGCTGGACTAGGCATTGTGTTTCAAGGGGTGAGAGATTGGTGGCTAGTATACAGGAGGATCAAGGCTGCACGACAACAGTTGAATATTGCGAGGAGGTACGTAGTTGGTGTTTATCTTCATGGATGTGAAGTGTCTTTCCAAACAATATTAATACATTTTAAATTTATTGCCTGATACACTTGTAGGGTAATTTTGAATGAATTATTGCCTGATACACTTGTAGGGTAAATTTGTTCCACCTATAGAGTAATTTTGAATGATTTGTTGCCTATTGCACTTGTAGGGTAATTTTGAGTGTTATTTTGATTTAGTGTAATTTATTCTGGTTGTAGAGTAATTTTGTGCACTTGTAGGGAAATTATGAATGAGTTGTTGTTTGATGCACCTCTAGGGTAATTTTGAGTGTTATTTTGATTTAGTGTAAGTGGGTCATGATATTCGAACATGCAGTGCACTTGTTCGTCCAGTTGTAGTGGGTTATTATTATTATTAAATGAATTATATCCAAACAAAAGTTTCGCCCACACCAAAATAGTTATAATAATCCACACATGTAAAGTAGTTTTCAACATCATATCCCACACGAAAATAGTTTCGCCCCCCTCTTCGGTCAAATATTCCAAATCAAAAAATAGTTATTGTTATTATTATTGTTATTGTTATTATTATTTATTATTATTATTATTATTGTTAATATTATTATTATTATTTTTTTTATTAATTATTATTATTATTAATATTATTATTATTATTAATATTATGTATTATTATTATTATTGTTATTATTATTATTTATTTATTATTGTTTTTATACTTATACGGTATTTATTTGCAGATTGATTATGGAGGACGATCCGATTCAGGGCGATGACATTTAAGTAGAGATTGATGGGGCACCGCCGGGGGGTCAGCCGGTTCAGCAAGGTCCAGATTCGGATTCGAATTTGGATTTGGATGCATAGACCTGTTGTTGTTTTTATTTTTATCATGGATGTACAAACTCATCTTATATATTTTTGTTATGGATGTACAAAGTTATCTTATATATGTCACATTTATGTTTGTTTTCAGTTATTCGGTTACTTAATGATTGTTGTCTTTAATTGAGATAATACGGAAACAAAATATGTTTTAATATAATACAGAAACAATATATCCCCTTAATATAATACGGAAACAATATTCGAACGAGATAAAATTTTAATCGGAAGAATAATATTTAAAAAAGTAAAATGTTAAAAACATTATAATATTTAATCGATATAATATATTTAAAGAGCCGATTTTTAAAAAACAAAAACTTTTTTATAGTGTAAAAAACAAAAAAAAAACAACTTTTTTAAAACCAAAAAAATTTTCAACCAAAAAACACATCTTCAAAAACTATCAAAAAAACCATACCAAAACCCACCAAAACACCCCTTATTTCAGCCAAAAAAAAAACCCAAGCCTTAGACGCCTCGTATAGGGCTGTACTCTTCGTATAGGTTTTCTTAAACTTTGTGCCTGACACCCTCTGAGACCCCCTTGAATTCAGTTCTTAGACGCCTCGTATAGCCATACACGAGGCGTCTAGGGCACAAAAAGTGTGAAAATAAGCGCAGAGGGTGTCCGGATAGATTGAGCCTTTAAATTTAACCAAAACAAATGTCGTTTCTAACCATACATTTTATTTCGTAGAGATAAAGATTATTGTATATCATCTTTGTTATAAAATAAATAATTAAGAAAAAGAAAACCTTATTAGATCGTTACGTATTGTGAGATAAAGTGATAAAACTACCTTGCTAATTGTTGATAAAGGTATGTAATTAATTATTTCAATTTTTCCTAAGATCAAACGTAGTGGGGCGCTATGGCCCCCTATAGCGCTGGAAAACGCCTCGGAACACCGCCACGAAGGGCGGTATGAATGCCAAATTGAAGTGGGGCGCGAGGATTATAGCGGCGTTTTGTGGTTTGTTTGAATATATATTTGTTTTTTTTTATTTTCTGGTTTTCTCCTCTGCAATTATACATACATATTTGTAAACATATTTGCAATGCTCTGTTTGTTGCAGGTATTGAAGAAGGAAGAATGGTTTATTAATTGGTCCCTACAAAATTGGTTTTTAAACATATTTGGTCCCTGCAATTAAACATATTTCAGTTTTTTAATTAATTTTCTGTTTTTATTTATTTGCAGTTTTTTTTATTTATTTTCTGTTTTTATTCTAGTTTAATGTTTTTTTTTTAATTTTATTGTACTCTTTTTTTTATTTAATGAAATGATTTTTAATTTTAAAAAACTTAGAAATTTAATTAAAAAATGAAAATTAAAATAACGAGTAATGATGACAAATGGGCTTTATGACTACGGCTTCAACTTGCATAATGCCCCATAAAGCCCCGTGGTGACGTGGCATGCCACATGTCTCATAACGCCCCCAAAAGGGCCTTATGACTACGAATGGCCTAATAATTAATATAGAATAAATTTGACTTTCAAAATATTGCTGCATCTTTATGTTCATCTCAATCTTGACTCATTCAAATCAAAATTTATTTCCTTTGGATAGAACCGGCCGAAGTTCGTGGGATTAACATTCCATCTTACATCCATATTAACCTTTCAAACGCCACAATAGATTTAGCTTCTGGCCTCTAGGATTAACGCCGCAAACAGCCGTTGCTCTAACATTGCCGTTGTGTACCATTGCCGTTTCGACTTGTAATTCAGGTTAGCGAACCGCACCATATTCCGTTTAGAAAATATTTGTTGAAGTCTGATTCGTTTTGGTTTTCAGCGACTATAGACCATCATGGTAATTGAGTTTGTTAAACCGTTTTCGAGTCTGGCCAAGGAAGTTATGTTATTTCTCCACATCAACAGTTTAATAATTGAAAGTTGTGATTGCCAACGTCTCGTAAAGGTTACAGAGTGTTTCAAGCTTCCAGTCTTCTTTCTCCACATTCAAATAGAACTATTTGATACCTTCTAAAGTACGCTTCACAAGAATCCTAACCGGTTAGTTGCGGAGAACACGCCAACATGAACCATCGATGGCAACAACCGGAAGATATCATAGATCTGGAACAAGAAAAACCACGTGTTAGACACTGATTACTCCTAGTAAAATTTAATTTGACCATATATACCTGATCCTTGAACCCCATTGAAAGCATTTTATCAGCCTCGTCAAGTACAGACATCTTGATGTAATCAGAACAAAGGGACTGTCTGCGCAACATGTCAAAAACACGTCCGGGTGTGCCAACAACAACGTGGACCCCGGCTGAGAGAATATGATGGTCCTCACGAACACTGGTCCCACCTAGAGGTGCAGATGAGCAGAGCGGCTCGCGAGCTACTTGAGATCGGCTCGAGAAAAAGCTCGAAACGAGCCTCGAGCCTTATCGAGCTCGAGCCAAGTTTAAACTATAACAAATAAAAACAAACACAAAGGACTTACAAGGTTCAGAAATAGAGTAACCATCTCACCCCCATAGCTGCAAAGACAATGGCAAAATTGTCCTCTTCACCGCCACCCTGGAAAAATAAGTAATCAAGAATGTTTAAATCATCAAATATAAAGAATGTTTAAATCGCGTATAATATTGTCCAACAACTACCTCAAGTAAGCTTTCGGTTTTCTCCAGTCGTTTTGCCAAACCAGCTTGGCGACAGATCTGTGCAGCAATTTCATTGTGGGGAAGACCAGCAGCAGAAACCAGAGGAATCTTTTGTCCTCTAGCAATAGAATTCATGACATCAATTGTTGAGATACCGGTCTGTATCATTTCTTCAGGAACAATAATAGACTAGTGAATATACGTACATATATAGAGTATACCATGTATAGGTATATCTTTTCGATGAAATGGGAACAAATAATTATAGTTCACATTTTTCAATGTTATAAAAAGCTACCAGAAATATCCAGGTAGGTAAGCCTCTGGCAAAATAGGAGGACCGTTAACAATTGGCTTCCAGGAGCCGTTAAATATGCGTCCTCCATAGAAACAGGAGTTTTTAGAACCTGAAAATGTAACAATGACATTATTAAAAAACATAATTAGCATTAGCATCCAGATAAATTATGAATTGCAAAAGATGTCTGGGATAGACGGAAAATTATGCACCTCCCCTGTGAACTGAACAGTGGTGAACTTATTGTCAATTCCCGATGTTCCTTCGAAAACCTGGTCAATGATGTTTACGTTAGGTCAAAATAGTGCAAAATATTATGTATGTCACTTAATTATATAACTATTACAAATTATTTTCTTGCTATGTGGTTTCCTTTATCTCATATCTAGGGTCCGAATCCCCAATGTAATAGTTACTTTTCTGAAGTTGAAAGCTGCCACCTGAAGTCCCTTCAAAATGTATGAATCAACCCCCTGTTGAGGTAAGCTTCATACAGCAAGCACTAGAAAGACAAGGGTGAAAAGGTTATTTAAATAAAATAATAATGAGATTCTAAAGGCATAATAATCATAACACTTTATGTGGAAAATTACCTCTAGTAGAAGACAAAGAATTTTGACTTGTATCTTTGACAATTTCTTGCATCTTTCTAACAGATCATGTAGCAAAGTATTAACTGGTGTCCCAAACCTTTGAGCAAGAAAACTATTTTCAGCTGTGCGTTTGTCAACCATTTAAAAAGTTAATACAAATATATCCAAAATAAATAAAAAATGATGCAACTATAATTTATATAGAAATTAAATGTATTTACCATTCCGTATGGACATAACGATAATGTCGAGCCCAGGATAAATTTCAGTATGCTAACTTTTGTGGGCCTATCAAATCTGCAACGTATCATTAAAAAATAGTTTTCTCCAATACTCTGTGGCACCAGCAATCCATGATGTGAAGAACTTAGCAATGTTGTAAAAAAACTCTATAGAAAATCCGTGTCAGATACAATAAGCTTCTTTTGTTGAACCATCATCGCCAAAATGGAAACTTCGGTTATTAAAATACATATAGTTAAAGGTATTTTAAACGAGCCAAGCCAAACCGCTCGTGAGTTGCTTGAGATCAGCTCGCTAATAGCTCGAATCGAGTTGAGCTTAAATGAGCTCGAGCTCCAGCTTGGTGTGTGTACGTAGTATATAATTAAGTGTGTGTATTGTGTTTCTTGTCCCTGTTTTAACAGAAGTCTCAAAGGGTTCTCTGCACAAGTGCAGAACCCTCAATCCATATTCATCCTTTTATCCTAAAAGTGTAAACGATCCTAGGAAAAAAAATGATACACTGAAAATCAAGATCTAACCTGGATGAAAATATCAAAGACACTCCTCTCGTGTCCGTGCCAGGTGTTAGGGATTCAGTTAAAAAGGGTGGTCTCTGCAAAGAAAATGGTTATAGTATCATATTTCTTTTTCTTTCTTAGTGCTAGAATACAATAGAACCACTACTATCATTATCACTACTACTCCCTCTGACTCGATTCCGATTTGATTGAATTGGACAACGAGAACATAATGAACAGACTAATTCCTAAATTAGAATTCAAAATCCCTCACTAAACAACATTCCACCTATAACACCAGTTATACAACAATTCAACACACTCCTCCTCGTTGATCATCTCAACCTCATGAATCAACAAATTCTGAATTCCAATGATACATTAATAATAACAAATTAACCGCTCAAAAGCTGAAAACAACAACCTCATGAATCAATCCTTTCTGATTAATAATCTCCAGATTTGTCCAAAAAATGAGCCAAATACTTAAGAAGAATTTCATGCTGAAAACAACAATCAACACATCTTACCATGAATAAACACTATCAGTAGCAATTTAGTTAGTTGAAGCCTGTAAACCTAGGGTTTTGTATCCGAACTAGTTACATTTTTGTATCAGATTTGTGTCAAATTGAACGAAAGGCACCAAAAACACAAAACCTAGGGTTTCACGGTACAGTTGTTAACATCGCTGTTGAATCAATGAAGTCTACCAAACTATGATTAAACTAGGAAATTCATGTATCCTAATTCATACGAGAGGAATAATAATGATTTACGAAGCTGAACTTACTTGAATCTATAGATCGAAACGTACGGAGGGCTTCAATCACCATTGTTACTCTGAATTCAACCTCCAAGTGGTGAGATTGAACGGAGGGAATTTGACTTTTATATATATAGAAGAACAAGACTCACTCGGTATTGTTTTAGGGGAAAATGGAAAAGACTCGGTGTTGTTTATGTGTTTCAGTGTTTGTGAGAAAGTTTGGGAGTTTTTAAAAAGATGAGGGAGGGGTGAAACTGAATCTACTTCATCTCTTACATTATTAATTATTAATTATTATTAATATCACAGTCGAAATTAATAGCATCCCTAAACTAGGAATGATTATATTGTGATTATTGTAATTATATTATCATATATCTTAGAGTAAACTGCAATTTTACACCCTAAGGTTAGGGGTGATTGGCACTCCTACCCCCCCCTAAGGAAATAATTGCAAAAATACACCCCACTGTTAACCCTTATGTCGCACTTCTACCCCCCGCCGTTAAAGTGGGTTAACAGTCTGTTAACTCTAAGTTGAAATTACTATACTACCCTTACATTTTACCCCCCAACATTCCTGTTAATTCGCACAATTACCCCCTGAGATTTACAAAACCCTTCCCGCCAAAATCAAATACATGTTCTTTGATTCTAAACCAAAATTCTGAACCTGATTTTTATCTAAAACCTAATAGTTTCATTTTGAACACGTAATCTGAAACAAAACATCAAACCAGTTTGATCAAACATCATACTTGTTCAAAAATACCTGTATACACATTCAAGCATCAGTATACACATGAAAGCATCAGTATACACATTCAAAAATACCTGTATACACATTCAAGCATCAGTGTACACACCCTGAAATACCTGTATACACATGAAAGCATCAGTACACACATTCAAGGCACATTATGACCAAACTGTAATCTGCATATTATGACCCAAACTGTGTGGACAGACATGCTGCATATTATGACCCAAACTGTAATGCAAGGCACATACCTGTTGTGGACTTATGCCCAAACTGTAATCTGCATATTATGGCTAGCAGGTTTCTGTCATCAACTGCACATTCAACTGCACATTCATATGGCTAGCAAGTGAATACTTACACCTTTGCCCTGAAATATATGATCATCAAATGGACTAACCAACAACTAACAACTGCACATTTGACCACTGTCATCAACTGCACATTCAACAACTAACATGCTGCACATTTTTATCAAATGGACAAAATGTAATCCTAATCAAACATCAAAACATCAACACATCAAACATCAAAACACATTACCATTCCTAACTTCAAGCAGGTATGCTTGATCACCACTATCAGTTTAATCACCAAACACTGATGCTAGTGCTAACTGTATCTGGCAACCATTCAATTCATGTAAGTGTGCATTTTCTACTCTTTAAACCCAAAAGAACACATTAGCTGTAAACACTTGTATGATCACCACTATCAGTTTAAGCACAAAAGAACACATTAGCTGTAAACACTTGTATGATCATGTAACTGTCATCAACTGCACTTTTTGATCCTAACCTGTATGATCATCAACTGTATGATCATGTAACTGTGTGATCATCAACTGCACATCTAACCTGTATGATCATGTAACTGTATGATCATAACACCCACCCTATAACCTGCTGCACATTTCAACATTTCAACAACTAACCTACTCCACATTTCAACAACCTATAACAGCATTTTCATCAAAACATCAAACATCAAACATCAGACTTCTGGATTAAACAACAGTTTCATCAACATACAAAATGATGGATTAAACATCATTTTCATCAACATACAAAATGATGATTGTCTAGCTGCTGCAAATGTTATCCTACTTCAAAGTTAACTTAACCTACAAAATACACATTACTATTCCTACATAACTAGTATCTTATCATCCGCTCAACTCTCCGGTGGATAATGGAAGTTGAGGACATGCCTCCCAAACACGGAGACCACCAGGTGGACCACCAATGATGAGCTTGATAAGCTCATCGTCAGGTCAACTGTAAAAAAACCAACAGTGAACCAAATCAGACCTAACCCTGTTTATAACATGATAATGACTAAATCTGACCATGATTAACTAACAATGGCCTATTATACCTGCGGTGTGGCGGATGAGATAGCGGATTAGCCAACACACAACCGGCATTGAAGGAGATAGCGGAGGAGAAGACTGATCGGAGGAGATCCCTGATCGCCGGAGGAGAAGACTGATCGGTGGAGACTGATCGCCGGTGAAGACTGATCGCCGGTGAAGACTGATCGCCGGAGAAGATGACCGATCGCAGGAGAATGGGACGATGGTGGGAAGGTGGGGGGGTAATTGTGCTTCTTTATGTTACTTATAGGGGTGTTGTGAAGAAGAAGCTTCACATTAATAGCAAAATGACCATTCTACCCTTTGACCATTACCTTATTATGTTGACTGTTAACCCACTTTAACGGCGGGGGGTAGAAGTGCGACATAAGGGTTAACAGTGGGGTGTATTTTTGCAATTATTTCCTTAGGGGGGTAGGAGTGCCAATCACCCCTAACCTCAGGGTGTAAAATTGCAGTTTACTCTATATCTTAAAAGTGGATGTCGGTGCTATTTACTCTTTTAGTCCTTTCTTTGCTTTTTCAAACATCACCCTTCAACTTCCTTTGAATCTTTCCTATTTCCCTCTCAGGTATGTCCTTTTAACACGTGTATAGTCAACGTTAACGTGTCTTGCTCTGGTATTGTTAATGCTTTGTTCTTGCTTTTTTTTTCAAACAATCATAAACCATGGTTTTCGTAACCGGTTCGGACCGGCCGGTTCAACCGGTCCAACCGGGGTTCGCTACATCATCCAAACTGGTTTGGCTGTTTTCAGCAACTGTTAAAAAATCGCCCGGTTCGATTCGATCTCCGTTTCCCGGTTCAACCGGTTCGGGCGGTTCAACCTGCTTTTTGCTTTTTTATTGGTTTTTTTCTCCTTTTCCCCCTAAAACACAAAACCCTACTGCACAGCGACTAGTAATTGAAACTGAAGAAGAATCCCCAAAATTTTATTAATGAAAGAAGGATAGGAATGCAGTAGTTGAATAGAAAAAATCGAAGTTTTCCCTTCAAAAACCCAAGCTTTGCACATTACATAGAATGAAGATGAATTGCAGAGAAGATAAAGATGAGAGAGCGGCTATAACCATTAACCTATAGAGCATCTCTCTAATAGTGGTATTTATATTATTAACCTATAGAGCATCTCTCTAATAGTGGTATTTATATTAGGGTTAAACCATAGTTTAAATAAAGCCCTTAGAAATCAAGCTTATAGCATATTAAATCCCTCATCTAATCTTGGAAAACTAATCATTTTCCATAACAAATATTAATTCACGTTACTGACTATATATTAATTAATATGTGTAGAATTAGATTACAATATAAAATATTAACTTCTATAATTTTTTAAACATATATAATATTTTTGATGTCCGGTTCTTAAATCCGGTCCAACCAGTTCGACCGGTCCAACCAGTGAACATTGTCATAAACCCAAAAACTGAAGATTCACAAAACCATCAAACATAATCCTAGAGTGAAAAAACTTTTCGACAAATGGGTCTTACAGAATAAATAAAGTGGAATTAATCAAACATATTACTGAAACTAACAAATTAACAAACAATTTGGTAATTTTACTTACCTTTATATAATAATTAATAATATTTCCTAAACAATGCACGATGCAGGGTGTTTTCATTGCTGCAATAAATGAATTTATTTAAACCTGAATTGGTTGTAATTCTATGTAGTTCTTATATAAATGTTCAAAATTAAAATTAAAGATTGAGACAAATGATAAAAAAGTATGGATATTAGAATTTATTAGTGGTGAATGTGTTTGTAGATATCCAAATGAGGATTGATGCCAATCGAATTCCCATGTCGTCCCAACATTTTTCTTTCATTTGTGACAATGAATGCCAGTGTCGTCCCAACGTCTTTCTTTCAATTGTGATTGTGAATGCACCAAGCAAGTTCCCGCCCGCCGTCCCAAGGTTCTTCTTTCATTTGTGATTACGAATGCACCAAGCGAGTTCCCGCCCGCCGCAACGCGCGGGACTAATCACTAGTTGTATCCATATTTAGCATGTATCTCTGTATTATATATTGAGAGGATTAATGAGAAGGGGATCACGGTTCATATTATTACATGGTATCAAGAGTCTGGGTCTTCTTCCTCTAAACCCTACTCGCCACCCTCCCCTTCCTGCTTCTTCGTTTTCTTCTTTCCTCCCCCTCTCTCCATGGACAACAGCAACCAAACCAACCCAAACACCCCTCCCATCACCATCAAATCGGAAATCCACCCCGCCACCACCGTCACAAATATAAAAACCTTCATCCCCTTCACCCTAGAAATCGAGTCCAGCCAATACTCATCCTGGGCAACCTTGTTCACCATCCACTGTCGTGCTCACCTTGTCGAAGATCATCTCAAAGCCAAACCCGAGAACACCACAACCGAGTCATCATCTACCACGGCCGACTGGAATCGCTTGGACGCCATTGTTTTACAATGGCTCTATAGTACGATCTCCAACGACCTACTACACACCATAATCGACAAACTTCTACCGCTCATGACGCGTGGGTGGCTATCGAGAACTTGTTCCATGATAATAAGGCATCTCGGGCCATCTATCTCATGCAAAAATTTGCTAACACCCGATTGGATGGCTTCTCCAACATCTCGGCCTACTGTCAAACCCTCAAAACACTCGCCGACCAACTTGCTAATGTCGATGCCGTGGTAACTGATGAGCGGCTCGTTCTCCAACTCATCGCCGGTTTAAATGAGCAATATGAGGGCATTGGCACCATCCTCACTCAACAACGACCCCTACCCTCCTTTTACAATGCTCGCTCACAACTTATTCAGGTTGAAACCCGCAAGAACGAACAAGCCTTGTTAGCTTCCAAAACCGCCTCCACCGCTCTCACCGCACAAACCAACCGTTCCACCACCACCGACTATACCCGTTCACACTCTAACCCAACCCGTGGCCGAGGCCGCTCTGGTCATCGAGGTCGTGGTCGAGGCACCTATGGCCGAGGCCGCTCATCCCAATCGGCCTACTACCCACCTCAATCCTATTACCCTTGGCCCTCTTATTGGCCCAACCCTCCCCAGCACCCCTCGGCCCAACACCAAGCTTACGGTCCACCTTCACAGCCGGTTTGTTGGCCTGCTCCACCTTGCCCCTATCCATCAACCAACCGGCCCAACCCTTCCACATCCCAGCTGTCGCAACCTGGCCTTCTCGGCCCACGTCCTCATCAGGCCCACACTGCATACAGCCCTACTGACATAGAACAGGCCTTATACACCATGAATTTGCAGCAACCGGACCCCACTCAGTACATGGATACCGGTGCCATTTCTACCATGTCTCACGAGCAAGGTGACTTTCATACTTTTTCTAATTCTTGCATTTCTCAAAATATAATTGTAGGTAATGGTGATACTATACCGGTTCTTGGTCAAGGCACGAAATACCTACCCAAACCATACCCACCCTTTGTCCTTAAAAATGTTCTTTATTCACCCAAGCTCATTAAAAACCTTCTTTCAGTCCGTCGATTTACAACGGACAATTCTGTTTCTGTGGAATTTGACCCTTTTGGTTTTCTTGTGAAGGACCTCAAGACCAAGACGCCGCTTCTTCGATGCAACAGCAGCGGTGATCTCTACCCTCTGGTGCTCGGGTCTTCTACCACTCAACCCACTGCTTTTGCTGCCATCTCCTCACAACTCTGGCATCATCGTCTTGGCCATCCAGGACGGCCCTCTATGAATAAATTAAAAACTTCTAGTTCTATTTCTTTTGATAAACCTTTAAATAATATTTTCCAGTCTTGTGTTTTTGGTAAAAGTGTACGTTTGCCATTCTTTGCTTCTACTAATATGACTATTAAACCCTTTGATATTGTGCATAGCGATGTTTGGACTTCTCCAATCATTAGCTCTTCGGGCCATAAATACTATGTGTTATTTTTAGATGATTTAACTAATTTCTTGTGGACATATCCTATCACCAATAAATCATACGTCTTCTCCTCCTTCTCTCACTTTGCTTCTATTATTAAAACCCAATTTGATTCCACAATCAAAACCTTCCAATGTGACAATGGCCGTGAATACGTTAATTCTACTTTTCAAAATTTTTTCACCACCAACGGCATTTTATACCGACTTTCTTGCCCTTATACATCATCCCAAAACGGTAAGGCCGAACGTAAAATCCGCACAATTAATAATATGATTCGGACCTTACTCGCCCATGCATCGATACCCTCCAATTTTTGGCACTTTGCACTCGAAACCGCCACTTATTTACTAAATATATTACCCTCTAAACAAACTCAAAATAACACTCCCACCGAACTACTCTATCGCACCACACCCACCTACGACCACCTTCGTGTCTTCGGGTGTCTCTGTTATCCACTAACGCCGTCCACCACAATTCATAAACTTGAACACCGCTCCAAGCCATGTGTTTTTCTAGGCTACCTGCCTACCCACCGAGGCTACCGTTGTCTCGACCTCGCCACTAGCCAAATTTTCATCTCCCGTCACGTTGCTTTTGACGAGACGACATTCCCCTTCAAACAAACTATCGCCCCCGTTCCCACCTACGAGTTTCTCGATGCACCTTTCCCTCACCACCTATGTCCACACATCGCTTCTTCACCCTCCACATTCCAGCCTAGTCCGCCACCTGTTCCCAATCCCAACCCAACTTCGGCCCATCCACCCTTGCAACCTCTCGGCCCCACTCACCCTACCCAGTCCTCGGCCCATCTCCTGCCCACTACCTCAGCCCAATCAATTCACCAACCCACTACCTCAGCCCAACCCACTCACCAAACCGCTACCCCGACCCAATCCACTTCCCTGACCCAACCCACTCGCACCGTCCATACCCGTTCCATGAGCGGGATCTATAAGCCTAAACAACAATTCAACTTAACCACTACCTCCACAACCTCTCCCGTTCGACCCATACCTAAGAACCCAACTGATGCCTTGCGAGACTGTAACACCTCGAAATTTCATGTCCTATAATGTATTGACACGTGTCATAAGCTTGAACGTGTGAAAGAATACTCTAGAGGGACTAAAGTTGACAAATAAAGAAACTATGTGAATATAAGGGTTCAAAATGTCAACAATGGATAAATCATGGATCATACCCTTAAACGAATAAATCATGGATCATACGAAGCTAATTGTGAAAGAAAGTGAGAGATTACAAACTACAGGGGTTAAATGTGTCGACATGTTTAAAGTATACCTCTGAGTGACCTTTTAACAAACTCGAAGCTTTGTAATGATTAATTATGCTCACTAGAATGCGTGATAAAAATTTCACCAAGTTTCGTTATCGTATGAGAAAGTTATGATAAAATTCGTGTGCGAGGGGTTAAAAGCGTCAACGTTGAAATCTATGACTTTTCGGGTAATCAAAAGTTAATCAAAAGAACATTATACGTATATGATGATCATAATGAATTTCTACGAAGGAAATTATTATGGAGCATTGCAACGTAATACAACAAAACATGTAAACTCACATCGAAATACATTGAAACAGAAGAAGCAGCATCATCGAAATAGAATTGCTTTGAAACTCATCGAAATACCCTTATACTTATCAAAATAGACATATTTATTATGTATCGAAATACACTTCTTCACATATGTATCGAAATAGTGATCTATTTCGATATTTTGCTTCAATATATATGCCTTTCTATTTCGATAAGTTGTCTTTGTCAGGAGGATGTCATGTCTTGTTTTGATGAACAAAGCCTCTATTTCTAAACCTCTATTTTAATGAACATGTCTTGTTTCGATATATTATTTTCACTCACATATTTGACAGGAGAATGTCAAATATGTTGTCTTGATATGAGACGAACCGAACCGTGCTACATCCACACGAAAGTGCATCAACACCATTCTGCAGCTACAAACTTGTTAAAAAGGGGTTAAATGTTTTCACCTATGCAGCCACAAAGTCCACAGAACCAGCAAGTAGGTGATCTCCTAAACAAATAGCTCCAAGAAAGTTACTTTGACGCTATACTCTGCGTTCCGTTGCTCCAAAGTATCAAAAATTTGTTTAACAAGTCTAGGGATTAGAGTTGCTTCGTAAGGCAACTCTCGTTTTGGCTCACCTTCAAAAACATAGTTCCATAGACCCGTTTTATATGATTTGTTTAATGAAGCCCACGAATCAATATGAAAATAAGGACATAGATCAACATGATGCAAATGAATTTCATTAAAGAATTGCAACGTCTGTTGTTGTCTTAGTATCAGGTAGCCTTGCATATATACCTTAAAGAGTAAAAAAAAAATTACACAATCAGTTAAGAAATTCCATCAATTTAGTCCAACTCGACCCGATGCTCAAACAGACCAGACAAACCTGAGATGCAAATAAAATGTTCAAATAATAATCCAATAGGTAGGTCATAAATTGTAATCTTTAAATTATTCAAAATCAGAACAAAGTGGTTTGTTTTTATTGCATTAATCAGTACGAACAACACCAATGAAATCGAGTGAAACTAAACCCTTACTGAAAACATACATGTTCTATGGAATTTGGCAGAACCCAAGAAAGTAAGAGCTTTTAATGCATTTTAGCACACTTGACTTTCAAGTTTCAACCCATTTGACAAAACCATTTGACATGCTACAGATTAAAATTCAAATAAACCACAAAACCACTATAAAAATTCAACTAAACAACAGTCACTTTTTAAACTTAATATCCAAACATATACTTCTATAGTGGAGAGGATACAACAATCTGCCCATATGTCAGTACAGAGCATAATCAAATCACAATAAAAAACACATCATTAAACACTAAAAGTAATTTACATTAAAAGTATTAGGTTAAGAGTAATTTACATTTGACCATATTTATCTAAGCAAGGCAATCCATATACAACTCAACATACCTTCACGTATGACTATTTTTGCCAGTTAGTGACGACCAGGGAATTTTCTTATGTTAAATTCCTTTTCACGTCAACCTGCAACCATAACCATAAACATCATAACAAAATAAGGAGTAGTAGTTCGTTTTAGGGATGGAATCATATCTCTGCAATAGAAAAAAATAAAGATGAACCGATGAAACCCTAACTGATATACGTATCCAGATCTGACATACGCATCCATTAATTTGATCAAAAAGATCCTATACTGATATACGCTCTGTGTATAAACAGATAGTTGCTGGTAAAGCAGGAGCCTCTAATATTTATGCGGAATAGTTCAAACGTCACTAAGAGGTCCGATCTATTACCGCAGACCACCAAGAACCTATATATTAATTAAACATAAGATATGATTAAATTAATTAAAAATAAGATATGATTAAATAGTCAATGACGAATAAACAAAGAAATGATTTGACTTTTCCACTTGACCATCTATGAACTTTGACCATTCCACTGACCATCGGTTTAATTTACTCCAAAACATTTTATAAGATTAGGCATAATGATACTCAAAATAGAACCATCAGTTTAATTTACAGAATACATTTTTGAAAAGAGGACAGTGAAATTGGGGAGAATCTTTGTGAAGATGCTGATGGCAAAACCTATAGATATCCACCCAACCTAGAAGTACCCGTTTTGAGAAAAAAAAGTTTGTACCAATCCGATTGACATATTTTGACCCGCAACAAAAAAGGAACCATGTTAACCTAAAACCATTTAGACCCATTACCAACACCCCCACTCACTGCCTTTTCATACTGGGTTAAGTTGTTAAGATGATATTGACAAAGGTTTGGAATTTGAAAATTCTAAATGTAAACCGAACTAACAAACTATATAATAACTTACAGTGATTCAATAACATTCGATCTTTCAAAAAGAAACCACTTCAAAAACTCTGGATCTCGTTTCGCTTGTCACCACTAATTTACTCTCATCAACTACACAAAACAAAACGACTGCATAAAATTAAAATCGAAAGTGATACATGCAAGATGAAGAACAAAGATGTCTCAAAAGAAAACATACAATCGATTGAACTTTAAATATAATATAAGCACTCCAACAAAATAGCAATGCCTCATTATGTATGCTAGTGGTTAAAACCGGAAAAAAACGTAAGCATCAACAGATAAAAAATCTAATCAAGTATTCAAGACTCAAATCTACCAAAAGGCACTTTCTTCAGGCATCAGCGGCATTAAAAATCAAGCAAAAAATCATGACCTACATATCCAGAAACTTATCAAGTTAAAAAAATACTAAGTAAGTTGCACTAAGAAAATAATGTGTATGTCTGGAATTTATATTCCGTTTCCTTGAAATCCAGAAACTTACGAAATACCAAGAACTATTAGGATCAATCAATAATTTTAGGGTTAGAAGAGCCTTGCTGTGACAACCCTCACCAAACCAGGTATCCGTACGACTTAATTAATGATTAATTACTGCTTAATTACTGTGCTTGTTTGAACTAGCTGATGAACTGCTACTTGATATCTGATACATGTACTTACTTGCATCATACTTTACTTATCGTCACTACATTATTTACATACTGAACCTTAGTGACAAACATGATGCACAAAAAGCACAGTAGCACAATAGCGGATAACCTATTGAACATGCTGATAAAGCCAGCATCAGGCAGACACTGCCTCTAAGGCCTGTAAGAGCCTGAGATAATTGCTACACTAATGGTGAGTGTAGGGATACAAGGGTTGTAGAACTGCGTCTCTAGGAATAAGTTACAATGACTGGATGTGCCTAAAACGTACTCTAAGCACAAAACTCAGCACTTTACATAACAATCCGGCTTCTAGCTAACTAGCAAAGTGCCAAAACATGAGAAAAATATTACTAGACACTTTCCAAAGTGTCGGAAATAAGTTGTGTCACTAAAAATAACAATAACGACACTTTAAAGCTTTATTAAGCGTTTTAACAGATTACTATCCAACCGAACAACCGGACTATACCCGGAACCTGAAAATATTGTTATTTTCATTACTTCTCTTTTTCTGAGCCAGTTAGGGTCCCCGCATACCCTAACACCCATTATAACACACTATACACAAGTAACCAAGTTAAACACTTAACTTAACCTAATTATCTAACTAATACTTAACCTATGGTTGAAATGGAATCGGATTAGACCCCCCCACCTAACCGAATCGTCCCCTTGGGGGACACCCTTGGTACTATTTTGATTAAACAAATCTCCTTTGTCTAGTATCAAGACTACATATGGAGTCTTGGGTAATTCACTTGATAATGGTCTATAAGTTCATGATTAAGCACACAAGATTATTTCCATCACACAAACTCACAACACACTCTCCCTCTCCCCCCTAGAGCTCTCGGCCGAACACCCCACCCCCATCCATCCATTCTTCAAGTTTGATCTTGCAAGTTCCAAGCTCATACAAGCTTCAAGGATCACGTATTAGGAGGCTTGGTGCACTCGGAGTTCGAAGGACCTCTTTCTCTAGCTTTTATCCACCTCTTTTGCGCGTAGATTCTTCCCTAGCCTCGAGCTAGAGGTATAATGCTTAAAACTCATACTTGAACTAATCTAAGGTGGTTAATAAGATGTATGATGATTAAAACTCGGAATCTTGCATTTTGAAGCATTAAAGTTTACTAAACTTGCAAGTATTGTTGGTTAAAAGCACATAAGTTGTGTAAAACTTGTAGTAATTAAAATATATGATTATTTAGGCCCGATCTATGATGTGGTAGCTCGGATCATCGTTTAACCCGGTTTGGTAAGGTCATGGATCTTAACATAAGCATGTTTTGAATGATACAAGGGTTAAAAGGTGAAACTCTACCACACGCGAATCATGAACTTGTGTAAAAGAGTTTTACTTGTAAAATTGTGTTTAAAACTAGCAGATCTACGTATCTGCAAGTGGTATTTTCAAAGAACCACGTATCAAAGAAATCATGTATTTTAAAAGATGGATTTTACACTAACAAGCATGATTTTATAAACCACAAGTGTGTAAACACTTGTGAAATGATCCGACAAAATAACAGTTTTTGTAAAAGACGACGGGAAGTTGTAAAGATGGATTTTCTCTAAAAACGAGGTTTTTACAAGATCAAATTACCTTATATAAAGATCTACTAAATTTAAGGGGATTTACACCACAGTTTTGGGAAAACTGCAAGTTCATGTAATTTTTGGCAATTTACACATATGTTGATTAGTTGTTGTGAGAAAAGTTGTTCTGATCAAATAAAGAAAATTGTTGAGTTGATTTGTTAAAGAAAATGATACGCTTGAAAGCGTGGCCACCTCCAGTTACAGAGGAAACTCTGGCGAAATTTTTCTAAAAACCTAACACTTAGAACTATTTACACTACAAGTGTTAGAATTATTTTTGACATGTTTTCGAAACATAAATTTCACCATGACTTTATTTACCAAATATTCGGAGGTGGGATTTTCACAAAATTTAACGTGATAAATAAATATTTTTTTCACACACTGTTTATGATTATTTTGTGAAAATACATAAATATTATTTTTAGAGTAAAAATAATATTTACGAACGTTAACGAATCCAAAATAATACGAACGCTTTCACCATAAATATATAAGTTACACCGGTAATTATATTACCACTCGATTGTTAAAACGTAACTTACGCACTTACGGAAATACTTATGAACGCGTATTTTAACAACGTATTATTGGAGAAAAATTATGTGAAATGAAAATATAATATTTTTTTGAGAAAAATACTTATATTTTGGAATTGGAAATATATATATATATTAAGTGAGACTTAATGACTTAATTTGAACGCACATGTATTGAATCCCCCATCCTTGGGAAGGAGATTAACTACCAAGTATATACAGAACGTAAACACGAAATAGTTGTCTAACTATTTCCCAAAGACTTAAACTATAAAGCTAAGGCACGGCCGTCCGTCTAATAGAATTAGCACTTGTAGGTCGTCGCACAGCTGCCTGATTTGGAGTACTTGGTAGAGACGCACCGACAGTGAGTTCATGTCCCCCTTTTCTCTAACTGTTTTCAGTTTTCTTAACTGCGGGGGTGAAATACATGTTACTTTGTTTACAAGTATTTTATACACGGTATGGTTAGCATAAGGAGGTCTATTACTTAGATCATGTGAGTGGGTAGGCAGAAACTGGAGACCATTAATCCTCATTGAAGGACCGAGGGACGTAAGCGGTAGATCTATCTGGGTGTAGCGAGCCCAACTCTAGGCCCAACAGAACGGACCTCTGAGAGGCCCAGCAGAACGGACCTTGAGTGACTTTGTACCCAACGCTAAATTTGCTAGGTTTGAGTCTTCCTACTTGCACTTCACACATACTAATGGCCTTGCAAACCATTGGTGATCTCTTTTCCTTACACTGCTACATACCAGGGAATTTTTATACTTACAAGTGTTTTACATACTCACTTACACATGAACTCGCTCAACATTATTGTTGATTTTTCAACTTACATGTATTTCAGGAAATTAAAGATCTGGCGCGGTATGTTATGTTTTCCCGCTGCATAAGGGTTCCAAGGTCATCCCAGTTTAGGAAATGTGACTTTTTCCTGGACAAGTCACAAATCTTAAACTGCGTTTATTTCATGTCGGTGTTTATGTTATTCAAGACAATGTTTTATGTTATGATGTTGTAAGTCTATAAGACAATGGTATGTTACTATGGTTTTAAAACTTAATCAAACGGATGATCTTGCATGATTTTATTTCATATAGCTTTGTTATGGTTAAGCTATGGTATTAAGAAGTCACACCAAAATAACCACGCTTCCGCAAAGCCAGGGTGTGACACTTGCGCAGATGTGGTCTGGACATGCACATTTCCTTAACCACCCTTGTAGCCAATTGGTTGTTGTCGATTGTATTAGCGATGCCATTAGGGTTTCTGATCAAGAAAATGGTTAAATGCGAACTAATAAAATCAGGAAGAATAAATGAACAATAGGTAGATTGATTCCTAACCTGTTATGATTTGGATAACGCTCGTGGTTTTGTCGATATGATTATTGCAGAGGAAGACGGCTGCTGAACCAATTAGGCTTTGAAGAATGGAAACTTGATTGTCTCTCATAAAACTTAGTTTGTCATAAGAAGAAGAAACTTGATTGATTCAATGGTAATTAATTTTCACCATTGTCATGACTTTGGTGTGGCGAGATTGAAGAAGAACAAGAGATATTAGTGTTGATGAGGTTGTGCAGTAGGACGAAGAAATGGGAATTAGGGTTTACGAATGAATGAGCGGCGTTAATATCATCGGGTTATAACGTCAAGTGAATACCCGTATAAAAAGTAATTCGGATCCCGTGCGTTTTTGGCTTTAGAAGAATGGAAGCTAGGAAATTGCCACGTGTCTTAGTGTAGGCTAAAATATGCCATGTGTGAATTGGACCCTAGATAAATGTCATGTGGCACCATAGGTATGTCTTTTATTAGGTAGGATAGATTATTAACTAGGATATATCCCTCTTCTTGAGACATAAGAGGTCAGGAAGATCTTCTTGAGAAAAACAAACAACACCTAAGTCATCAGCTTGATTACTTCCTTCATTTGACGTTGTATTATCATCAATATGGCTAGGTTCTTCTTGTATGCTATTGTCTGGACTATTCAGCTGAATATATGATCCCTGTTCATTTGGTTCTTTTTCTTTCCAGATTTGAGTCTCATCGAATGTCACATCCCTGCTAATGATTACTTTGTTTGTCAACGGATTATAAAGTTTGTATGCCTTACTGTTTTCGCTATATCCAACTAGAATAGTTCTCTCTGTCTTATCATCTAATTTGTTCATGCGTTGTTTTGGTACTTGTGCATACGCTATGCATCCGAAAACTCTAAGATGTTCTATGTTTGGTTTCTTTCCACTCCATGTTTCCTCCGGTGTAATGTGAGGAATTTTCTTTGTTACTGTACGATTTAACAAGTAGGTTGCACATGCAACAGCTTCAGCCCATAAACCATTGGATACACTCATCATCTTCATCATGCTTCTACTAAGTTCCATAATAGTTCTATTTTTTCGTTCAGCCACTCCATTTTGTTGGGTGTATAACTTGTAGTAAGTTGATGTTGAATCCCATTTTCTTTGAGAAATTCTTGAAATTCATTGCTGCAATACTCTCCCCCTCTATCGGTTCTCATGCATTTTAACTTAAGATCCATTTGGTTTTCAGTAACTCTTTTAAATATCTTGAAGTAGCTTAATGCTTCGGATTTTAATTTTAAGAAGTATACCCATGTCTTTCTAGAAAAATCATCTATAAAGGTGATAAAATACCTACATCCTCCAATGGAAGGAGTCCTCATGGGTCCACAGATATCCGAATGAACAAGTTGCAGAGGTTTACTGGCATGCCACGTTGAAGTCTTTGGAAATGGCTTTCTTGCATGTTTACCGAGCATGCATCCTTCACATAGTTTGTTTTGCTGCTTAGGCAGTTTGGGTAATCCTTTAACCACTTCATTTGTTCCCATGTCATGTAGAGTGTCGAAGTTGATGTGTCCATATCTTTGATGCCATAGTACATTCAGATCTTGTGTGATCATACTATATACTCGAGGAGTTATATCTTGATTGAGGTTTAATGGAAACATCTTATTCCCTGTCATCTTTACTACACCTATAACCTCTCCATTAGATTCTTTAATTGTGCATTCTTGATTGCTAAATTTTACTTCATATCCCTTTTGAACTAGTTGTCCTACACTCAGAAGATTATGCTTTAACCCTTCCACGTAAAACACATTTGGTACTTTCTTTTCGGATCCCTTTACTTTTATGGCTACATCTCCACATCCTAACACTTCGAGTTTTTTGTCATCCCCCGTTCTCACTTCTCTTCTTTCTGAATCATTAAGTGTAATGAACAGACTTTTATCTCCAGTCATATGGTTACTACATCCGCTGTCTAAGTACCAGCAATCATTCTTTGTAATCTCTTCTACATTGAAAATCATGAACATTGTATCATCATTTCTTTCGTTTACTTCATCCTCATGCAGGAGTGCATTTCCTGTTTTATTACTATCTTCCCTTCGTTGATTACAAAACCGTGCAGTGTGCCCTAGTTTTTGACAATTATAACACCGTATATTACCACTGAATCTTCCTTTGCCTCGTCCTCTTCCAGAATTTTCGGATCTATATTGTCTTGAACGATCATAATTGTTGCCTTGTACTTGAAAGGCTTGTTCTACCGGGTTATCATCATATTGTTTTAAACGAAGTTCATGTGACTGAAGAATACCGAGAAGTTCTTCCGTCGACATATTGTTTAAGTCTTTGGATTCTTCGATGGCAACAACCACCGATTCATACTTGCGTGTTAATGTTTTAAGAATTTTCTCTACGATTCTTTGTTCGGTAACATTTTCTTCATTTTGACGTAACTGATTGACTATAATTGTTGTTCTATTAACAAAATCTTCTACTGTTTCATTTTTTTTCATACGCAGGTCATCAAATTCACATCTTAGGGTTTGAAGTTTTACCATTTTCACTCTTTGTTCGCCTCTGTATGTCCTGTGTAATACGTTCCATGCTTCCTTGGAGGTTTTACATGTTGCGATTCATTCGAATACCATTTCACTCGTTGCCTGAAAAATTATATGCAGTGCCTTTTTGTCTCTCTTGACATTTTCTTTATAAGCATTCTGGTCACTTTCGGATGCCCCTGATGCAGGCTGATTATATCCTTCTTCTATGATTGACCATAGATCTTGTGATTCTAATAAGACTTTCATTTGAATGTGCCAATGAAAGTAATTCGATCCCATTAATTTTGGAATTTGGGTTTGAATTCCAGATTTGTCGACATGTTCTGAGTTTTCTGTTTTGGAAATTAGAGAATTAATTGAATGATTGGAACGAATTTGAAGAGTGGATCGGTGATGGCTCTGATACCACTTGTTGGAATTGATATTGAGATTAGGGTTTTGGTTCTTGAGAGAAAATGAAATCTTTGTGTTCTTGAATAAGAATTGGTGGTTTACATTAATGTTAATACATGATATATATATGTTATGATACTGAAACCATAACCGTCGCTATCTATAATATGTTACATAAAATATGAAATAATACTAAGCCTACATTATTTCTAATGATAACATTGGATCTAACTTATATCTATCCTTCTAATAAAAAGTATATGTTTGTTTTGATATGTGGTTGGGTATTTTACCTTATTGGATTTGTGTTTATGCCCTACCAAGTTGAGGAACTCGGTGATCACTGACCGCTTTTCGATCTAGGCAGCCTTAAGGGGTTAGGGTTTGGTATGGATCTACGGCGGCTGGAAGTTTGAGGATTGATGTGCGTTAGGTGTATATATAGGTTTAAGTATATTTTAAGCCCTTTTACACTTTTTTAGCCAAGTTTTAAATTTATAAAACACGATATTTACTAACACTAAACACACATATGGGCAAGTGCACCCATCGTGAGCGTAGTATAGTGTTGGTAAGATACCGAGGTCGTCCAAGGACACAAGAGCTTTTAGTATCGGTTTATCCTCAACGTCTAATCAAATCAAAAAGTTTAGAAAAAGGTTTTTAAACTAAGAAAAATAAAAACTAACTAAAATGCTGAAAATAAAAATAAAACCAGATAGACAAGATGAATCACTTGGTTTCGACTCGTGTATAGTGTAACCTTTGATTATTTCCGTACTTTTGCACTTATTTAAGAGATTATCTTAGTTATTGTAGTAGGCCCCTCTTTTGAAGGTGACGTTACCCTCAACCCAGTAGTTTGAGTCAGCAAGGATACAATCCTAAAGGATCGGATTATTGAAAGATAATTAATTAAGTTATTAATGCAAATTATGGTAGGCCCCTATTTTGAAGGTGACGTTACCCTTGGCTAAGTAGTCTGAGTCAGCAAGGATACAGTCATAAGTAGCCGGGTTATAGTATTAATAGTAGTTTAACTTATGAGGGGATCAAAGAGTTTGGACCCCCGCCATCCAATACCGTTAAGTATTGAAGGAGGTCCTACTAAATTTGACCCAGGTCCCTTGCAGGATCTCTAAACGCTGAACAACGGCAAGACTCTTACCAAACCGTTCCCTTAACCCCTGACCAGGTAGCCAACATACCTCCATATAGACCGTGGAGATATGAATGGTGAAAATCTTTTATTTTATATAGACAGTAAAATAATGCCAAGACACCACGGACAAACGATAAGGAAGAATCACCTTCAACATAAGAAACTAGTTATTAAAGTCATTAATACAAAACCAAGTAAAAAGTGCGAAAAGATTAAAAATAAAAAGTATTACACTAGACACTTGTCTTCACCAAGTGATGTAAGAGACTTAGGCAAACATGGCCTTGATTGTCAAGAACTCTTACGATCAATCTTGGATCCCGAGATGACTCACACACTCTACGATGGACAATGGATGATGGTGGTGGATGATGGTGTTATGGTGGTGGTGGGTGGTGGGTGAAGTGTGAGAGAGGTGGTGTGCCAAGGGATGGTTTGAGCTTGAGCCAAGCACTCCTATTTATAGGCTGAACAGAAGCTCGGGCACAGCCCCGTGTCCAGTGGGCACGGCCCCGTGTCCAGTGGGCACGGCCCCGTGTCCACATCCTCTCTTTCTTCATTTAATGCAGCTTGTCTTTATTAGTTGACCACGCCCCCGTGTCCGCTGAGCACGACCCCGTGTGCAGAAGCATATCTGTACTATCAAGATTTGCCTGGATTCTGCGAATCTTATAGTTGACCACGGCCCCGTGTGTAGAAGAATATTTGTACTATGAAGATTTACCTGGATTCTGCGAATCTTATAGTTGACCACGCCCCCGTGTCCGCTGAGCACGGCCCCGTGGTGGGCAATAGAAGCTTCTACCACTTTGTCTTTTCTGCTGACACTTGGGCACGCCCCCGTGCTGGCTGAGCACGGGGCGTGTTCAGTCTTCTGTCTTCTTGTTTTGCTTGGGAAGATGCTGTCGTGGGGTCGGGGATGTCACGTTTGTTCCTTTTCTTGTATTTACGTTAGATTTTGCTGTCTTTTTGCTTCTTTTGTTAATTTGAGCTCATTTAATCCTGAAAATACAAAAGGAAGACAAAAGCACACTTTTTCCAACATTAGTACTAAAAAGGGTTAGTTTTATGCCACAATTGATGTAATTTATATGTTGCATTTCGCACACATCAAGGATTTCCACGAATTCCGGTTAACTCTGACGAGAACTTGATGACCTGAACCAGGTATGCATGTATCTTTTTTAGTTGTTTGGGTATTGCATGTTTTTTTTTCTAGCAGATTATACGTTTGGGTATACTTTGGGGTGCGATTTCGACAGAGATTGTAGACCAGACGGAGAGTTGTGGGATTTGTTCGTATGAGTTTGATGCCTAAGATGAGTATCTAAACTTATATACCAGTGATTGTAAATGTTCATATGTGAAGTAAAGATAAAAAACATTAGTAGATAACTAGGTGTATGAAATCACTTTTTTTTTAAATTATACCAATTAACAAATACTAAATGGTAAGAAACTAAACAGCTGATTGTGATTGAGTTTGAAATGGACTATACTTAATTTTTAATAGTCAAATATGAAGAGTAACATTGTTTGAATGCTGTAATAACTGGGCCATCTGAATTTTGAATTCTTTAGCTATGAGTCAATGATTGGTGTCACTGAAGGGTGGTAGTTGTTCACTTGCAACTCCTTTGCAGCCATAGTCGGGGCATCGTTTCGTTGACTCTAAAGACTTACGGAAGGAGATTTGGGTCGCCCAAGGTTAGAGTTTCGTTATGCAGTTTTCCGATTCATTAACTTTTTATTATTTTGCTCTATTTATCAAAGTGTGAAAATGATATATAGATAAATTCTTTTGTTAAGTTGAGTTGGTTTTAGGTGCACGATGACAGAGGTATCAAATATCAGCTTTGTGCACATATAAAAACCATTTCATCGGTTTGAGATTGTAAAAGAATGTGGCATTGATAAAACGACCATCGTTGTGACGACGTTTGGAACTGAGAACCATAGATTTGAGGAAGAGAAGAAGAAGATATGTGTAGATTCCGTTTTGGTTTTCCCTGACCTAGGCTTATTGATTTAGTGATACAGAAACAATAGTAGGCTTTTGTAACAAATCTCATCAAAAGTTATATTTATTTAATCAAATTGTCCAATAGGAAACCCTAATTGAGAAACCCAAGTGATTCTGCATAATCCCTAAAATTTTCAGAACACTCGGAATCAGGATTAGGGCCCCTAAAACTAAGGGGGGTAAACCCTAGTTATAGTTATCTACTTAAACTGCTGTCAAAATTCGAATTTTACGAAGTTGTTGACTCAGCAGGCCTATACTAGTGACAAGCCTACCCTAGTCTACTTTGGCTTCCCAGGCGACACGCGACAGAGACCAAGGTCTCCTTCGCGACACACGGGGGGTGCAAAATTAGGGTATAAATACAAGGGCTTGGGACTTGAGCTGTTTGCATATTACGACGATCAAATTCGTTACGTACAATCACTTGTATACTGTTTTCTACAAAAACACACATTGATCACGAAGTGCTACCACAATTCAGGGTAATAACTCGATCGCTGCTACGATTCAATGTCCGATCGATTAAACTATCCAATGGATGTTTAAGTGCTGCCCACATTAGGGTTTATGCTTTGTCATCCGTCGTTAAATCGATGGATGTTTAAGTATCGCACTTTGTCATTCGTTGTGAAGGTTTTAATCTTGTGAGTTATCGTAAATGTTGTATTAAGTTACTAACCTAGTTTGTGTGCCTGATTATTTAAACTAGGTTATCAAGGCTAATCAGTAGAATAAGCTCTGTTAAATCTGCAATGTGAGTCATTCTCTTTTTATCAAATCTATTTACAAAAACATGTTATTTCAAAGGTTATAATTACAGGGATTAAGTCTATGTAATCTGAAATTACTGCCAGTATGTGGGGGGATGTGCACATAGCTACTAATTATTTATCATTTGTGAGTGAACGGACCCAACAAGTGATATGTCCACAGTCACAAGTCCGGTCAAGTGACAACTGGATCAGTTAAATTAAAAGATAGAGACATTGTAATCGCTCTTAATACTGTAAATTATAACAAACAAGTCGTTTTATGTAAATAGAATGATTCACTCAGTATTTCCCGCTGACAAAACCTTTTTCAAACATGTTTCAGGTGATCTGTTGTGATCCAGGAAAAAGTGCCGTGAAGCACTATCAGCTTAAGGAAGTGGCTCAGTATAAAATAAAGAAACATGTTTTGTAAAATAAAAGATTTCTTTGTGAAATCTCAATATTGTAAATTACCGGGTTTTATCCCGAATTGTGAAATAAAATAAACGGGAAATATTTCAGTTTTAAAAAGATCCTGATGAAACTTCTGCTGTTAATTAAATACCACGGGATTTCTGTTCCGCGGCTCCTGAAACGGGTCAAACCGGGTCGGGGGCCGTGACAGAAATAAGGTGGTATCAGAGCCACTGATTTAAGCCTATTAAGTATTTAGAAAAACTTAATTTTACTGATTGCCAATTATGTGATTATGTGTTTTATTAACTGGTTATTTGTTAATTACAGTATGGGTAAACAAAAGCTGTCAAACATCTATCTTAAACTAGATAGGTCATCCAACGAGAAGGGAAGTTCATCCCAAACAAAACCTTATGTAATTCCTGAAGAAGGAATATTTGTCCGTAAGGCACATTACGAGGAACCACTTTCTCCTAATAAAAGAAGTTTGATTATTAGGAAAAGTCAGGAGGAAATAAGGAAAAATCGAGAGAAGAAAGTTAAACAAGAAACCCAGGATTTAATCAATAAATCACCTTGGGAGGACAAATTAGATGAGAAATGGGCAAATCTTTATATGCTAGCCACAGTAGCAGAAAATGCAAATCTCTAAATACTCAAAAGTTTTAGCACTTTTATTTTCTAGAAACCTTATTTAGTAAATAAATAAGTTACAGTAAATCGTAGTATAATTTACTTATCAGTTGTTTTATGTATGCAATAATATTTATGGGTTATCTATAAAATTTTGTTATTTTATTTTAACATTTGGTATGTATTTTGCATATATGCTAAACAGCATGAATGAGATATCAGAAGGTTTAGAAAATCTTAACCTCTATCCCGTTAAGATAGAAGTTTCCAAGGAATTCACCGGTTACTTCGCTGATAAAGAAGAACCCATGGAATTTCAATCCAAACCACTGGCAAAACCTAAAACCAAGAAAAGAAGCAGATTTGTGGGCTGGAGGCGTGTACGAAGGAAAAAGCCAGCAACAAGAAAGGTTACCAAAACTGAAGAACCAAAAGACAAAGGGAAAGGGGTAGAAATTGAGGAAAATGTTAATCAAGTAGAGATAGAAGCTGAGAAGAGTTTTAAGCAAACAGAAAGAGAAGTCGGAGAAAGTTCTAGACAGAAACAGAAAATGACTCCCTGGGAAGTTTTAGATCATAAATTAGTAATGAGTGACCTCATCGGACCTGCCGATGGAAACCTTGAACCAGCCAATCCAAACCTTATATTTACTGAAGAAGATCTTTTTAGTTATCCACTAGAAGTTCCAATACCAATCAATCTGGAACCTGCTATTCCAGATCCTATTGTCCAACCTCAACCACTACCAGTAGAATTAGATGAATGGTGGACAACTGATTGGCAATACCAAAATCTTTTAAACAACCCTGATACATTTTTCCCACAAGTTGACCCAGAACCTCCACTATATCCAACTATGAGCCCGGAGAATCTGACTGAACTTCGTCTTTGGGGCGAAGAGTTAATTGATGCAGGAAATAGGATTAGGGATATTGGAGAAAGAGTTACTTGGAAGTATGACGAAAGGGAGCGTCGTTTTTAAGAAATTAGCTGACCAGTTAATGGGAGTTTGCAGAAATATTTGTTTAATAAATAATCATAATAACCAGTATGTGTAATAACTTAACAATAAAACGTTGTATGATAATCGTGTGTACGAGGCATAATATAATATATAGAAATGAAACTCGTGAAATCGATAATTTTTGGTTATACATGTTAATGTGATTATGTGTAAATTGTTTTATTATATTTGTATTTATACTAATTATTTATATAAAATTAATTATCAGATGGCAAACATTGGTAATGAACCAGTAAATGAGGTTAATCAGTCTGAGCAACATCCAGGAGATCAATATATGACTAGACAAGATATTGAAAATATTGTTACTCAAGGGATAGCCAATGCTATTCCAGCCATTGTTGTTGCTGTAAAGAATCCAATCGAACCGCAACAAATCGTTCCTAGTAAACGTATTTCTGAAGATAACTTCAGTAATAGTGTAAATGGAGGCAATGATCATGTTAATCATAATGGGGAACCACATCAAGCTCCATTACCAAAGAAAATGAAAACTGCAACGCCTGGTTGCACTTTCAAAGAATTTCTTGCTTGTAAACCCACTGAATTTGCAGGCAATGAAGGAGCAACTGCATCACTGCGTTGGTTAGAGAAAACCGAAGCAGTCATTGCAATAAGTAAATGTGCTAAAGATGATCAGGTCATGTACGCATCAAATCTCTTCAAGGAAGGAGCACTTGAATGGTGGAACACTGTGTTACAATCAAAAGGAAGAATGATAGCTTATGCTATGACTTGGGAAGAATTTAAGGGTTTTGTAGAAAGAAAATTCTGTCCCGAGTATGAAAAGGAACAGATGACAAATAAGTTCCTAAATCATCGGATGATGGGTGTAGATTGTCGTGGTTATACTTCGACATTCTTTGAATATGCTAGAGTGGTACCAACACTGGCTTCGCCAGAACCGGTACTCATTTCTCGCTACATTTGGGGACTGATTAGTGAAATCCGCAATATCGTTAAAGCTGCGAGACCTCGCACTATTGACGATGCTGTGGAATTAGCTAATACCCTAACCGATGAATTGGTACGCACACAAGATGAAAACAGAAAGAAGGAACTGGCTCATAAAATTACCCAAGGATTTCGTACGGGTAATAATAACAGCTTCAAGAGAAAAGGAACAGGGCAATCTTCAACCTTGCCGTTCTGTCAAAATTGCAAAAAGAAACATTTTGGAAAATGCAAAGTATATTGCAATTTTTGCAAAAATGTAGGGCATCGTGAAGAAAATTGCAGGAAGAAATCCATAATTTGTTACAATTGTGGAGAGGCAGGACATTTCAAAACAGAATGTCCTAAATTAATCAAACCAGCAGACAACAAAACTAAGGCGACCGACGGAACTATTAAGAAGAATGCTAGGGCATTTCAGCTGACCACTCAAGAAGCAGAACTCATCCCAGATGTGATAGCGGGTACGTTCTTAGTTCACAACATTTACGCCAAAGTATTATTTGACTCTGGTGCGTACCAAAGTTTTATAAATACTTCATTCTGCCAAGCTCTTAAATTACCTTTAACCAATATTAGGCAGATTTTTATAGTTGAAACGGCAGACGGAAATTCAGTTAAAATAGATAAAGTTTTGCAAGAAGAAAACATAGAACTTTTAGGACATACATTCTCTGCAAAACTATTGCCGATGAATTTAGCTGAATTTGATGTTGTATTAGGAATGGATTGGTTAGTAGCCAACCATGCTAGAATCCTTTGTGATCAGAATTCCATAGAAATTCAATCACCCACCGGAGAAGTAATTGGGATTACAGGAGATAAACCACGTAAGCCCATGAAGTTCATATCAGTAATGAAAGTTGCTAATTATGAACGAAAACAAGGAATAGTGTATATGATTTCGGTAATCATTAGTACTAAGGGTAAAGAACTTAAGGAAATTCCTGTAGTCTCAGAATATCCAGATATATTCCCAGAAGATTTACCAGGATTACCTCCGGATAGGGAAGTAGAATTTAGGATTCATCTAATTCCAGGAACTACACCGATAGCCAAGGCACCTTAACGGTTAGCACCCACAGAAATGTTAGAATTAAAAACGCAATTAGATGAATTACTAAGTAAAGGATTCATACAACCTAGCTCGTCCCCTTGGGGAGCGCCAGTGTTGTTTGTAAAGAAAAAGGATGGTTCAATGATAATGTGTATCGATTATAGAGAACTGAATAAGGTTACAATTAAGAATCGATATCCATTACCTAGGATTGATGATCTGTTTGATCAACTTCAGGGGGCTAGATATTTTTCTAAGATAGATTTACGCTCCGGATATCATCAATTGAAGGTACAAGAAGAAGACATACCTAAAACTGCTTTCAGAACTAGGTATGGTCATTATGAGTTTACAGTCATGCCCTTTGGGTTAACAAATGCACCTGCTGCATTCATGGACATGATGAATAGGATCTGTAAACCATATTTGGATAAATTTGTAATTGTCTTCATAGACGATATACTTATTTATTCCAAAAGTCAGACAGAGCATTGTGAACACCTTCATGCACTCTTAACTTTGTTAAGAAAAGAAAAGCATGATGCCAAATTCTCGAAGTGTGAATTTTGGTTACAAGAAGTGCAATTCTTAGGACACATGGTGAATCACGAAGGTATTCACGTAGATCCTGCTAAGATAGAGGCAATTACCAAATGGAAGGTTCCACAAACAGCAATGGAAATTAGAAGTTTTATAGGTTTAGCTGGGTACTATAGACGATTTATTAAGGATTTTTCCAAGATAGTTGTTCCATTAACTAAGCTAACCTGTAAAGCGGTTAAGTTTGAATGGGGACAAAAGCAAGAAGAAGCCTTTAGAATATTAAAGCAGAAATTAACAAAAGCACCAATCTTAGCCTTACCAGAAGGAACTGAAGATTTTGAGGTATATTGTGATGCTTCAAAACTAGGATATGGATGTGTGCTTATGCAACGCAAAAAGGTGATTGCATATGCTTCAAGGCAATTGAAAAAGCACGAAGAAAACTATACGACTCATGATTTAGAATTAGGAGCCGTAATTTTTGCCCTTAAGATTTGGAGACATTATCTTTACGGAAGTAAATTTACTGTCTACACAGACCACAAAAGTTTAAGATATATATTTGGGCAAAAAGAGTTAAACATGAGACAAAGAAGATTGATGGAAATCCTAAGTGACTACGACTGTGATATTCAGTATCACGAAGGAAAGGCAAATGTAGTTGCAGATGCCTTAAGTCGTAAGTATTATGAGAAACAACGACGGGTTCGTGCTCTCAGATTAAATCTACAAATAGATTTAATGGAACAATTGAAGAATGTTCAAGCTACAACAATCAAGGATGATGCTGAAGGAATGAAAGGACGAATCAAGGAATTAGAACAAGGAGTAGATGGAGTTTGGAGATTCCACAAAAGTAGAATTTGGGTACCTAAGCATGGAGACTTAAGACCTAAGATTTTAGAGGAAACTCATAAATCTAGGTATACTATGCACCCAGGAAACAATAAGATGTACCAAGATTTAAGAAAGAACTTTTGGTGGATAGGAATGAAAAAGGATATAGCACGATATGTTTCTAAATGTCTCACTTGTTCACAAGTTAAGGCAGAACATCAGAAACCTTCAGGGTTACTACAACAATTAGAAATGCCTGTATGGAAATGGGAACTTATAACAATGGATTTTGTTACTAAGTTACCTAAAACTAGAAAAGGTAATGATGCAATTTGGGTAATTGTGGATCGATTAACCAAATCAGCTCACTTTCTACCAATGAAAGAAACCTTTAGTATGGAAAGGTTGGCAAAATTATATGTAGATGAAGTTGTATCCTTACATGGAGTTCCACTCTCCATTGTTTCGGATAGGGATAGTCGTTTTACTTCTCATTTCTGGAAAAGTTTCCAGCAAGCTATGGGAACTCGATTAAATCTGAGCACTGCATATCATCCCCAAACAGACGGACAAAGTGAAAGGACGATCCAAACTCTAGAAGACATGCTCAGAGCATGTGTAATAGATTTTGGTGGGAATTGGGATGATCATTTGCCATTAATTGAATTCTCCTATAACAATAGCTATCATTCAAGTATTGAAACCGCCCCATTTGAAGCACTGTATGGAAGAAAGTGCAGAACTCCAGTTTGTTGGGCAGAAATAGGAGAAAGTCAATTGTCAGGTCCTGAAATAGTGCAAGAGACGACTGATAAGATTACTCAAATCAAGGAAAGATTAAAGACGGCTCGAGATCGCCAGAAGAGTTATGCAGACAATAGATGCAAGCTGTTAGAATTCCAAGTTGGAGACAAAGTACTATTGAAAGTTTCTCCTTGGAAAGGAGTAGTTAGATTCGGAAAGAAAAGAAAGCTAAGTCCAAGGTACGTAGGACCATTTTCAGTGATCCAACGTATAGGACCAGTTGCTTATCGTTTACAACTACCAGAAGAATTAGCAGGAGTACATGATGTATTTCATGTATCCAATCTCAAGAAATGTTTATCAGATGAATCACTGGTAGTACCTCTTCGAGATATAGAGGTAAACGAAAAGCTAAAATTTGTTGAGAAACCTCTTCAAATTGAGGATCGAAAGATCAAATTTTTCAAACACAAACGACTAGTTTTAGTCAAAGTCAGATGGGATTTAAAGAGAGGAGCTGAATATACTTGGGAGATGGAATCGGAAATGAAGCGAAAGTATCCTCACTTATTCCAATAAATCTCGAGGACGAGATTTTTATTAAGGTGGGTAGAATGTAACAACTCTCATCAAAAGTTATATTTATTTAATCAAATTGTCCAATAGGAAACCCTAATTGAGAAACCCAAGTGATTCTGCATAATCCCTAAAATTTTCAGAACACTCGGAATCAGGATTAGGGCCCCTAAAACTAAGGGAGGGGGGGTAAACCCTAGTTATAGTTATCTACTTAAACTGCTGTCAAAATTCGAATTTTACGAAGTTGTTGACTCAGCAGGCCTATACTAGTGACAAGCCTACCTAGTCTACTTTGGCTTCCCAGGCGACACGCGACAGAGACCATGGTCTCCTTCGCGACACGCGGGGGGTGCAAAATTAGGGTATAAATTGTCACACCCCGACTTTCCACGTGTCACCGGTGGGGAGTATCGTGACGTAGTTGATATCATCATAGTCAAACACACAATATATAAATGCACAGCGGAAGCAAAAGATAAATATATTACAATCCGAATATAAAGTAATATCCAGTATTACAACGGAAAGTAAAGGATCCACAGGCGGATCTTAAAAAAGAATAACATTTGTTCAACAGACTTTAGACGCCTAGAACTTGCAAGATTCCTTATTAGCGCCCTGAGCTGCTTCCAGCCTATTACGTACTTGTACCTGTCACTTAGACTTTTGAAAATACGTCAGTTTTCACTGGTAAATACACTCAACTGACTCATTTGAAAAGAGTTTAAGAAAATTGGTTTAGATGCACCAGGCACGAAATATTTTGACACAATGATTAACATGCACAGAGGCAATATTAATCTTTTATACTTGATTAAAATGCACAGAGGCAAAATTAACCTTTTGTAACTTGTATACTTGGGACAAACTATATTTCATGTTATCAGTTTTACATAACTTGCTCTACATACGGGGCCCGGATCTATGCCGGCTCATGATTAACAGACACACCACTATTCCCTTATTGGGAATCCCTTATTGGGTATAATTTATTAATAAGCATATAGCATCTGTCAGGTGTATGCCTACACCTTGTGCTTAGGTCGTGGCCATTGCATTTAATGAGTCAAGGATATCCAGGGCACGGTCGCATTAATCCCCAATGTTTCAGTGAAGCAATACGATTTAAAACAGGTTATTTGGATTTACCAACTTATTGGTCTTTGAATCCCATACCTGACCATGCGGTATTTATATTACCGTATCCCAAGCCCGTAATAGGGAAAATAAGTTAAGAGTATTTACCTGAGCTAGCTCCTGTCTTAAATAGCAGAAATTAATAACTCAGCCGTATTCACTTAAGTAAGCGTAGGTACAATTTACCGGAAAGCTCTAGTCTGGAATGATGGTATAAATAATTAATTAGAATGCTAACGGGTCTTTAATTAAGCCTAAGCTTAGACCGGCTAGTCTTAAAGGAAGATACGGTTCGTACGTACGATTAAGCGAAGACCGGAATAGAATGTTATTTAAACCCGACATGTTCAGAGACTTCTCTTATATGGGTATTTCATACACATTCTGGATATTGAGATAAAACCAATAGGGTTTGACCCGTTTCAGCTAATTTATGTAAACTTGTTACATAAACCGAACCGTACGCGTAATAAGCGTGACGGGTATTCATGAGAGCCATATACAGGTTTCCTAAGTTAATTATGCTTCAAATATGTTGTGACATCAGTAAGATGTCTTTCATTATGCCCGAAACGTATTTAAACACAAACTAGGCCCCGTAGGGGTAGTTTGGTCATTTACAAGGTTATAAAAGAGTTTAAGTATTTACCTGAGTTACAGGTCTGATATAATCAGCAAAAATACTTATTTTACTAAGTTATAACAGTAGGGTAAATTATATATGTGAAATTTATCAATTATAACCAGACTATGCCCCGTAGGGGTATTTTGGTAATTTCACAAAAGCCGGAAAGCTCAATACTGAAGTCTGAGTTTAACAACCTTTGCTTACTGTTAAAATATTATAATTTGCCTCAAATATCAGTAGGTATCAACCCTTGTATGTTTAATATAGTTATAGCACATACTATGCGTTAAAAACGCTTAAAAAGGCGATTAGAAGCCTTTTCCGGGTTCGATACATAAAGCTGATATTTTTATTATTCCAGAAGGCTTAAAATAATTTATATATCATATGTGATCAGTAGTAAAAGGTTTGGAGTCGTTTAGCTATGTAAAACTCGTTTTATGGCCCGTAAGGGCAAAACCGACATTTATCGGATTAAGCCTACGACTATTAGTTATGCTCATCCTAAAATTAATTAAAAATCTTTAAAAATCCCAAAATAATATTTTACATCAGTGGGTAAAGATTTGATATCAAAAAGTAGGCTTAACTAAGCTATACGCTAATTACGCCGTTTTATTAACATAAAGCTTTCAATTTGCGCTAATGAGCATAACTCTCAAACTACTCCTCAAACTGATGTCAAACTTTGGGTACAAGTTTATATATCAGTATATAAGGTTTCTACTCTTTTACTTTTCCAAAAATCACGTTTCATGGTAATAAGGGCATAATGGTCAACATATGAGCAATTAACGGAATCGTGCATATTAATTGGTTAACTAATGAACCATGGTGTATAATCACAGAGGGTTATACTAGCATGTAACCTGGTCTAAATAGAGCTCTGAGGCATTTCTAAAACATGCTTAAACGGGTCAGAACTGAAGTCAAAGCAAAAGTCAAAGCTTTGCGACTTTTGGTCCCGAACCGGGTCTAAACATTTAATTGTTGGGTTGAACATGTTTAGACATGTTCTTACACTAATTACCAAGTTATATTAATGATCAAACAGGTTGTAGGTGTTCTACATTGCTAATTATGTATAAATTAGAATTTAAACATTCTGTTGACTTTTTACTTACAAGTTTGACCCGACATTTGACCTAGTTAGAGTGGGAATCAGGGGGAACCCTTTTAAGGGTTTATTAGCCACATAATTACCAACTTATAACTACTTTCAATTCGACTAATCACTGGACCATTAGTGATTAATCGCTAAGTCAACCGTTAATTACGATGGTTTGACTTTTAAGCTTAAACTAAGCTAAAACTTAATTAAGAAAGATTAAGGATACTTACCAAGGTCTTAATTAAGATTAAGGATGATTAGGGTCTGATCTTGAGCTCCAGAGAGTCCCTCAAAAGCAGATAGAATGGTATGATCAATTGTTGCAACATAAGGCCTTTATATAGGGGATTAATCACCACAAATTGTTGACATGTAAGTCTATCACTGACCACAAATCTTCAACACATGTCCCTAAGGGCCTAGGGATGTTTAGGGGTCGCCCATGAAGTGAAAGAAGCAATACATGTCGTTTGAAAGGCTGAACAGTCAACAGAAAACGAGTTTCTGCATCTGGGGGACTGCTTGCGCACCGTAACAACCAGAGTGTTGAGGTGCGCAAGGCTTTAGCCAGCAAAAAGAATTTCTCAACTGTTGACATGTTTGGCCCCTGAACTTCCAAATGTCATTTCCGACACATCCAAGGCCCGTTAAACCATTTTTAAGGCTCTACAATGATGACTAAGTATGGGGAACATGAAACATGCTCAAAAATATGTCGGATGTCGGTTCGTTTGGTCGTACGGTCACGTTGTTCGGTTAATTACGACGAAACACGGACGGACGCGAAAAACGAACCAATTGACGCGACGAATGGAATTTTATCAAGCCAAACACTAGAATAACATATTTTAGTGTTTACATAAATTTTTGGGGTGTCCGGGGATATTCAGAATGTGAGATATGCGCGTAAACGCAAACTTGTGCGCTTTTTGACACTTTTAGTCCCTGCATGACTTAAAAGTTTATTTTTGCGCACTAAACACCTCAAAGCCTATATCTAAGCTATGAGAAGTATAAATAGGGTATGTTTGACTCATGGTCATATTCCGGGAGGTCCGATAACATACGAATCAGCATACTTTAGCAGTTTGACGCTTTAACCCCTTGTACACGAATTTGATCATAGCTTTCTCATACGATAACGAAACTTTATGAAATTTATATCGTGCATTCTAGTGAGCATAATTAACCGTTACAAAGCTTCGGGTTTGTCAAAAGGTCACTCAGAGGTATAACTTAAACATGTTGACACATTTAACCCCTGTAGTTTGTAATCTCTCACGTTTAGCTTCGTATGATCCATGATTTATTCGTTTGATGGTATGAACATCATGTAGGGTTATTATAAAGCATATTTATTCACTGTTGACATTTTGAACTCGTATATTCACATACTTTTCATGTTTGTCAACTTTAGTCCTTCTAAAACATTCGTTCATACGTTCAAACCTATGACACGTGTCAACACATTATAGGACGTGAATTTTCGAGGTGTTACATCCTCACCCCCTTAAAAGAAATCTCGACCTCGAGATTTGTTAAAGTAAGGGAAGTATTTTCTGCCTTATATTGGGCTTAACCTTCCCTAGTATCTTTGAGCCTCTAAGGCACTCCAATTGACCTTTATACTAGGTACATGTATCTTTTTGGAGCTTCTAATCCTGTCGATTCTTAATCGACACAGGTCGCTCACCATATCATAAATCTGCATATCATTATGTGATAGTGCTTTTTGACTTATTGGCGACACACATCATTCAGTCACTAGTGTGTAATGTATTGCGAGCTCCGTCAACTCCTTAAATAGGTTTTAGCTTATAAGCTACTTGATCTTGATACATTCGATTTCCTTCGAATGGTTCTATACATTCAGAGCCTAACTAGCCTGATAATTTAACAAATTTGGCACACAGAGATGTCAGAGATGACCGTACACTCAGGCTTTGGTTCATCTATCGATGTCGGTGTCAGATAGATGACACAATCTTCTTACAAATTGCAAGGATGTCCTAAGTAGAGATACTTATAAGGACATTTTATATTGGATATCTTCTTTGAATACTACTAGTCGACTTTAGTACAATATGGTCATTGGGATATCTCAGGGGTTCCATGCATTAAACCTCCATACTGATCAGGCATGGAAGCAATCTATGGGACACACTAGGATACGCCAATCCTCATATGGCACTCTAATCAAACATAGTTTAGCATTCGCAGGCGATAAAAATAATGGGAAAATAATGAAATAAAATAATATATATATTGTCGTACTCTTTCTGGGGAAGAGTACTCCAGATTCTTATGAAAGGATTTTCTCCGAGGATGGGAGAGAGGGTCATTAAAGATTCCATTGGTAAATTATACCTTATTTTTAATATCTGAAGTTCTTATGAATGTAATCAAAAGCTTGCTAAGCTTATGGTTTACTAAAGGTTTATTATCCCATGCGTTTAACGTAAGATACTTAGCAGACACTATCAATGCTAAATGGTACGGGACGTACCTGATGCTATTACTGATATGTACTGTCTCTGTCATTCAATCGGTAGTTCAGGCGTTTCTTTTCTTATCCATCCCAGACTTAGCTGCTCCTTCTTTGGCAGCCTCAGGGCAATTAGTACTGATGTGCCCCTTTTCGCCACAGCTGAAACAGTTTACATTCTTTATGTCCCTACATTCGTGGGACTGGTGACCAGTTCTTTTGCAGATGCCACATTGCTTTATCTTTTGGTTTGATCGACACTGTCCCCAGTGCCTTCTGTTGCAAGTTTTTCATGTAGGCTTCTTGTTGGAATCATGTTGGTTATTGTTGAGCTCAGATTTGCTCTTCTTAGGATTTTGGGAGTTATCCTCCTCCCTTTTACGCTTCCCTTCTTCAGAGGCTTTGGCAGCTTTGTTTCTGACCACATCGAGTGTGAGAGATAGCGACAGATCTGCCGCTGACCTGAATGTAGTAGGTCTCGATGCTTTCACACTGGCCTTTATTTCTGGGGCTAAACCCCCAATAAAGCGAGCTATTCGTTTTGGTTCCGGTGTGATCAAATAAGGAACCAATCGAGACTTGGTATTGAAACTTGTAAGGTATGCTTGGCAATCTAAGTTCTCCATGACTAATGACAAGAATTCAGTCTCGATCTTCTCAACTTCATGTTGAGGACAGTAATTTTCTTTGATAAGAGCAACGAACTGATCCCAAGTCATGTTGTACAAAGGGATCTTCCCGGTGGCTTGAATCAATGATCTCCACCAAGCTAAGGCCTCACCCTTAAATGATTGCGACACAAACTTGACCACATCCCTCTCAGCGCATCCGCTGATATCCACAACTGTATCCATCTCATCCAACCACGTCATACAATCTACAGCTCCTTCTTCCCCAGTGAAATCCCGGGGTTTACATGAAACAAAGTACTTGTAGGAGCAACCCTTATCACGGGGTCCTTGATTCAGTATGATCTGTTGAGACGGATCACTGTGATGATTAGAAGAGTGACGATCATCACCATCTTTCTTGGGATTTTCCTTTTTGGGAGGTGGCTTGCTGTGAGCCTCAGAGTGTGTTTTAGGCTTTGAGTGCGGCGTAGATAGGGTCCTGCTTCGAGTCCCACTATAATCTTCGTATTGCCGTTCTAAGGCCTTTGTAACTGCGTCGTCTACCAACGCCTTCAATTCAGCACCCGTTAAATTAATTCGGGCGTTGTCAATATTCTCCACTGGATGGCTATTGATTTCGTCAGAATTAGCCATTTTAATTGAACTGTTACAGAAAACAAGGACAATAGTTTACTTGGGAGTTTATTATGGAATTGCCTTTTATGGCAATTCATTAACCATGGTAACGGAGACCATATTTGGTTAATTTATTATTCACATTTATTTAGGATTTCTATTATAATTTATCCTAATTATAAAACAATAACGGTTTTATTTGTGGTACAAAAGGCCTAGTCACAAGGACATTTTAAATTATAAGCTATGATTTCGGAGAATCAAAGCATAAAGGTTCGAATCTAGTTCATTACCTTTATCTAACAGGGAGTCATCGCTACCACTGTCTTTTGGCTCATGTAGAAATGAGCAAGGCCCGTAGGCACTATATTACCTAATGAATGGTCACAATATGATCATCTTAATTGATGATTTAAACCCATGATGCAGAGATCATTAAGTTGGGTTAGGAGTCTTTTGAAGAATCCAATAATAAGAATGACGTGTGTGATTTTAATGAATCACGTCTGCCAGGAGTGTTAACATATTTTCAGATGTCAACAGGGATACAAATCTTTTAAATATGTCTTACCATCTTGGCCAGGTCTTTACGATGACACTCAGGCTAGGTTTCACTCTTAAGATTCTTATTCATATATATACTGGCAGGGAAGGAAGGATATTTATTTTATTCCGGATTTTTATCATAAATCCTAATTTACAAGTTAATAATAGCACAAATGGCCTAGTCGCGTAGACAAGTTTAATTTATAAGCCACGATTTCGGAGAACCGAGGCATTAAGGTTTGAATCAAAGTTCATTACCTTTTTCTTGACAGGGAGTTGCAGGCTACCACTGTCTTTAGTCCTAATTGACGATACAATATGGCCCGTAGGCAAATCGATTGATATTACAAAACGATGTTTTAAGACAATAATAATCATCACACTGATGATAGTAGTCATGATAGTATTGATCATATTGACTATGAGGCTTGGGCATAGCCCACCACCTTAGACAGGAACCATAATGGTTACAACTGTCATTGTCGTATTGACAATATAATAAAATATAACCCATAGGCACTTCATCACAAAGGATGTTAATAATCTGATCATCATATTGATGATATTAGTCATGATCACATTGATCATAAAGACTATTAGGCTTGGGCATAGCTCACCACCTTAGACAAGGAATCATAAAGATCACAATGTCAATGTCTCAAATGGACAATACATTATAGCCCGTAGGCAAAACATCACTAAAGGATGATTATTTCAATTAAGGGAATTTAGATTAACCCCTGTGGCCTGTGTAACTTTAACGATTCACAGTTTGCCAAAAATGTTAACATACTTACAGATTTTAATAGGGATTGGAATCTTTTGGATAGGTTTTACCGTCTTGGCCATGTCTGAAATGACTTTTAGGCTAGGTTTTACCATCTTGGCCATGTCTGCATTGACATTTAGGCTAGGTTTTACCATCTTGGCCATGTCTGTATTGACATTTAGGCTAGGTTTTACCTTTAAGATTCCTTTAATATTTAACGCAGAGCAATCCTATTTTGAGATGTTAAATTATGGATCTGAACCTAATTATGGAACTACCATCTTGGCCCGGTTCTAAAATGACACGTGGCTAGGTTTTGTCCTTCTTAGATTTTGCCATTTTATAATCGTAGATCTTATAAAAAGAGTGTTATTTTTCATTTATTTCATATTTCATGTTTAGAATGAAAATTTAAATTTAATCATTCCACTATAAAATTTAAAATCAGGTTTGCCCTAAATGGGACTTGAAAGGTATAATGTTGTCCTCGAAGGGACTGAAAAGATAAACATGTCCTTATAAGGACTATTGAGGAAACGATCTTCAGCAAAGGAGTTTCTTCTTCATCCAATTCCTGAATGTTTTCTCCTTGGTTGCACGTTTCATCCGGGTCGCGGTACGAAGCTCAGCATTTCAAGGCTCCAGATGTGGAGAATTCTTATTACAGCTTCTTCGCTTGGCGGCGTATCCAATATAAAAATTTGGAAGCAAAAATTTCTGGATTAGGATTGAGATTATTCCTATGTTAAGTCTAGACTCAGAAGGTCAAGGAATGTGCTACTGTGTCATTGAGATTAAACACAAAAGGGTAGTGTTTAATTCACTCAACGTTGGCTTTGATACCAACCTGTCACACCCCGACTTTCCACGTGTCACCGGTGGGCCCGGTGGGGAGTATCGTGACGTAGTTGATATCATCATAGTCAAACACACAATATATAAATGCACAGCGGAAGCAAAAGATAAATATATTACAATCCGAATATAAAGTAATATCCAATATTACAACGGAAAGTAAAGAATCCACAGGCGGATCTTAAAAAAGAATAACATTTGTTCAACAGACTTTAGACGCCTAGAACTTGCAAGATTCCTTATTAGCGCCCTGAGCTGCTTCCAGCCTATTACGTACTTGTACCTGTCACTTAGACTTTTGAAAATACGTCAGTTTTCACTGGTAAATACACTCAACTGACTCATTTGAAAAGAGTTTAAGAAAATTGGTTTAGATGCACCAGGCACGAAATATTTTGACACAATGATTAACATGCACAGAGGCAATATTAATCTTTTATACTTGATTAAAATGCACAGAGGCAAAATTAACCTTTTGTAACTTGTATACTTAGGACAAACTATATTTCATGTTATCAGTTTTACATAACTTGCTCTACATACGGGGCCCGGATCTATGCCGGTTCATGATTAACAGACACACCACTATTCCCTTATTGGGAATCCCTTATTGGGTATAATTTATTAATAAGCATATAGCATCTGTCAGGTGTATGCCTACACCTCGTGCTTAGGTCGTGGCCATTGCATTTAATGAGTCAAGGATATCCAGGACACGGTCGCATTAATCCCCAATGTTTCAGTCAAGCAATATGATTTAAAACAGGTTATTTGGATTTCCCAACTTATTGGTCTTTGAATCCCATACCTGACCATGCGGTATTTATATTACCGTATCCCAAGCCCGTAATAGGGAAAATAAGTTAAGAGTATTTACCTGAGCTAGCTCCTGTCTTAAATAGCAGAAATTAATAACTCAGCCGTATTCACTTAAGTAAGCGTAGGTACAATTTACCGGAAAGCTCTAGTCTGGAATGATGGTATAAATAATTAATTAGAATGCTAATGGGTCTTTAATTAAGCCTAAGCTTAGACCGGCTAGTCTTAAAGGAAGATACGGTTCGTACGCACGATTAAGCGAAGACCGGAATAGAATGTTATTTAAACCCGACATGTTCATAGACTTGTCTTATATGGGTATTTCATACACATTCTGGATATTGAGATAAAACCAATAGGGTTTGACCCGTTTCGGCTAATTTATGTAAACTTGTTACATAAACCGAACCGTACGCGTAATAAGCGTGACGGGTATTCATGAGAGCCATATACAGGTTTCCTAAGTTAATTATGCTTCAAATATGTTGTGACATCAGTAAGATGTCTTTCATTATGCCCGAAACGTATTTAAACACAAACTAGGCCCCGTAGGGTTAGTTTGGTCATTTACAAGGTTATAAAAGAGTTTAAGTATTTACCTGAGTTACAGGTCTGATATAATCAGCAAAAATACTTATTTTACTAAGTTATAACAGTAGGGTAAATTATATATGTGAAATTTATCAATTATAACCAAACTATGCCCCGTAGGGGTATTTTGGTAATTTCACATAAGCCGAAAAGCTCAATACTGAAGTCTGAGTTTAACAACCTTTGCTTACTGTTAAAATATTATAATTTGCCTCAAATATCAGTAGGTATCAACCCTTGTATGTTTAATATAGTTATAGCACATACTATGCGTTAAAAACACTTAAAAAGGCGATTAGAAGCCTTTTCCGGGTTCGATACATAAAGCTGATATTTTTATTATTCCAGAAGGCTTAAAATAATTTATATATCATATGTGATCAGTAGTAAAAGGTTTGGAGTCGTTTAGATATGTAAAACTCGTTTTATGGCCCGTAAGGGCAAAACCGACATTTACCGGATTAAGCCTACGACTATTAGTTATGCTCATCCTAAAATTAATTAAAAATCTTTAAAAATCCCAAAATAATATTTTACATCAGTGGGTAAAGATTTGTTATCAAAAAGTTGGCTTAACTAAGCTATACGCTAATTACGCCGTTTTATTAACAAAAAGCTTTCAATTTGCGCTAATGAGCATAACTCTCAAACTACTCCTCAAACTGATGTCAAACTTTGGGTACAAGTTTATATATCAGTATATAAGGTTTCTACTCTTTTACTTTTCCAAAAATCACGTTTCATGGTAATAAGGGCATAATGGTCAACATATGAGCAATTAACGGAATCATGCATATTAATTGGTTAACTAATGAACCATGGTGTATAATCACAGAGGGTTATACTAGCATGTAACCTGGTCTAAATAGAGCTCTGAGGCATTTCTAAATCATGCTTAAACGGGTCAGAAGTGAAGTCAAAGCAAAAGTCAAAGCTTTGCGACTTTTGGTCCCGAACCGGGTCTAAACATTTAATTGTTGGGTTGAACATGTTTAGACATGTTCTTACACTAATTACCAAGTTATATTAATGATCAAACAGGTTGTAGGTGTTCTACATTGCTAATTATGTATAAATTAGAATTTAAACATTCTGTTGACTTTTTACTTACAAGTTTGACCCGACATTTGACCTAGTTAGAGTGGGAATCAGGGGGAACCCTTTTAAGGGTTTATTACCCACATAATTACCAACTTATAACTACTTTCAATTCGACTAATCACTGGACCATTATTGATTAATCTCTAAATCAACCGTTAATTACGACGGTTTGACTTTTAAGCTTAAACTAAGCTAAAACTTAATTAAGAAATATTAAGGATACTTACCAAGGTCTTAATTAAGACTAAGGATGATTAGGGTCTGATCTTGAGCTCCAGAGAGTCCCTCAAAAGCAGATAGAATGGTATGATCAATTGTTGCAACATAAGGCCTTTATATAGGGGATTAATCACCACAAATTGTTGACATGTAAGTCTATCACTGACCACAAATCTTCAACACATGTCCCTAAGGGCCTAGGGATGTTTAGGGGTCGCCCATGAAGTGAAAGAAGCAATACATGTCGTTTGAAAGGCTGAACAGTCAACAGAAAACGAGTTTCTGCATCTGGGGGACTGCTTGCGCACCGTAACAACCAGAGTGTTGAGGTGCGCAAGGCTTTAGCCAGCAAAAAGAATTTCTCAACTGTTGACATGTTTGGCCCCTGAACTTCCAAATGTCATTTCCGACACATCCAAGGCCCGTTAAACCATTTTTAAGGCTCTACAATGATGACTAAGTATGGGGAACATGAAACATGCTCAAAAATATGTCGGATGTCGGTTCGTTTGGTCGTACGGTCACGTTGTTCGGTTAATTACGACGAAACACGGACGGACGCGAAAAACGAACCAATTGACGCGACGAATGGAATTTTATCAAGCCAAACACTAGAATAACATATTTTAGTGTTTACATAAATTTTTGGGTGTCCGGGGATATTCAGAATGTGAGATATGCGCGTAAACGCAAACTTGTGCGCTTTTTGACACTTTTAGTCCCTGCATGACTTAAAAGTTTATTTTTGCGCACTAAACACCTCAAAGCCTATATCTAAGCTATGAGAAGTATAAATAGGGTATGTTTGACTCATGGTCATATTCCGGGAGGTCCGATAACATACGAATCGGCATACTTTAGCAGTTTGACGCTTTAACCCCTTGTACACGAATTTGATCATAGCTTTCTCATACGATAACGAAACTTTATGAAATTTATATCGTGCATTCTAGTGAGAATAATTAACCGTTACAAAGCTTCGGGTTTATCAAAAGGTCACTCAGAGGTATAACTTAAACATGTTGACACATTTAACCCCTGTAGTTTGTAATCTCTCACGTTTAGCTTCGTATGATCCATGATTTATTCGTTTGATGGTATGAACATCATGTAGGGTTATTATAAAGCATATTTATTCACTGTTGACATTTTGAACTCGTATATTCATATACTTTTCATGTTTGTCAACTTTAGTCCTTCTAAAACATTCGTTCATACGTTCAAACCTATGACACGTGTCAACACATTATAGGACGTGAATTTTCGAGGTGTTACATAATTACAAGGGCTTGGGACTTGAACTGTTTGCATATTACGACGATCAAATTCGTTACGTACAATCACTTGTATACTGTTTTCTAGAAAAACACACATTGATCACGAAGTGCTGCCACAATTCAGGGTAATAACTCGATCGCTGCTACGATTCAATGTCCGATCGATTAAACTATCCAATGGATGTTTAAGTGCTGCCCACATTAGGGTTTATGCTTTGTCATCCGTCGTTAAATCGATGGATGTTTAAGTATCGCACTTTGTCATTCGTTGTGAAGGTTTTAATCTCGTGAGTTATCGTAAATGCTGTATTAAGTTACTAACCTAGTTTGTGTGCCTGATTATTTAAACTAGGTTATCAAGGCTAATCAGTAGAATAAGCTCTGTTAAATCTGCAATGTGAGTCATTCTCTTTTTATCAAATCTATTTACAAAAGCATGTTATTTCAAAGGTTATAATTACAGGGATTAAGTCTATGTAATCTGAAATTACTGCCAGTATGTGGGGGCATGTGCACATAGCTACTAATTATTTATCATTTGTGGGTGAACGGACCCAACAAGTGATATGTCCACAGTCACAAGTCCGGTCAAGTGACAACTGGATCAGTTAAATTAAAAGATAGAGACATTGTAATCGCTCTTAATACTGTAAATTATAACAAACAGGTCGTTTTATGTAAATAGAATGATTCACTCAGTATTTCCCGCTGACAAAACCTTTTTCAAACATGTTTCAGGTGATCTGTTGTGATCCAGGAAAAAGTGCCGTGAAGCACTATCAGCTTAAGGAAGTGGCTCAGTATAAAATAAAGAAACATGTTTTGTAAAATAAAAGATTTCTTTGTGAAATCTCAATATTGTAAATTACCGAGTTTTATCCCGAATTGTGAAATAAAATAAACGGGAAATATTTCAGTTTTAAAAAGATCCTGATGAAACTTCAGCTGTTAATTAAATACCACGGGATTTCTGTTCCGCGGCTCCTGAAACGGGTCAAACCGGGTCGGGGGCCGTGACAGCTTTTGTTCTGCTTCCAATGATTTTAGTCGGAAATAATGTGTGATTAAACCACTTCATACTCAATTTGATTGTGGCTAAGATGTTGTTGGGAACTCAAAAAGGTTTTATTGCAGGTATTTTTGATTGGATTAAAGGACATGAGGGCTGACTATCGCATGCTTCAGTAATGACCGCCAGGTTTTTGTTAGTATGTTTCAATGAGTTTAGCCGTTAATTTGTTTTTCTTTCAAAAAGCTATGATATTGAATGTGGTGGTTTTAGCTAAAGCGTTTTTGTGTCCTTCAAGCTGCATTGTAATATCTATTTCTCATTAGTTTTTTTAAAGAATATTTATTTGATGTTCAAACAAGTATAACAAAGGTTTGACTTTGAAAGTCAAGCTGCTACATGCTAAAACTTTATAACTTTATGAGAAATATTTGTTCACTAAAAAGAAAGTTATAACTATGTAAATTTTACATTACAACATGTACTGAGCTAAAGCAATTTTTTAAGAATGCAGATATGAACTTGAACTTTAAAAGGGCTAAAGTTGACTTTGACGATCTTGAACATATTAAAAGAACTCACGATTACATCTAGAGTGATGGATTTGAGATTGTTGTTATACCGTGCTGCTAATGCTAAAGCAATATATTTACCCAAATCTTGATTTCCTGCACAATCCTCAATAATTAGCGTTCATGATAACCATTTACACTTAGATTTAGATTTTTTATTGCATAATCTTGGATTCGGTAAATAAGAAAGATTGATATGTCAACTATTGCAGCTACAGCCCACATGTTGATCTTTTTTTACCTCTAAACATACAAAATCCAATGGATTTTGGATTTTGTACCTGATAAGTAACAAGTTTGAAATCCAATATTCAAAATCTATGTATTTAGCAAATTTTCCTGGCGATGTTAACGGTGTGGCTTGGCCAGTTTTAATGGAATTTCTGGGCCGAACCAGTAAGTATGGTTCTTGAAAAAACTAAACCAAGACGGCTAGGTCCTTAACAAAAAAAGTGTACCTTTTGTTAGGTCCTTAACAACAACATGAAGCTTCTGCTCCCCACCATTGTTCATCCAAGAAACACGAGACTCACAACCACAAGTCAATATGATGTGTAAACCAAATCAATGACTAAACGAATTCATTTGAAATAACTTTCATAATGATTAGGTGGGTTTGACTCATGGATAAAGCAGAAAGATCAAGGGGACCGTAATAGAACGAACCGATACTAATTAAATTCACGCCACGTAGCATGGGGAATTCTCGGCGCAACGCGCCGTTTTGATACCACTAGTTATTTTAAAGTGTTTGTTGAAAATGTGTTACAAATTGTGACCCATTTTCAACGGAACTTTTAATAGCTTTATTAATTGTATGTTTGAGATATTCTAATAAGTGCTTGTTGGAAATGCGTTGCAATGCGAAAAATTGTAACGTATTTTTTTCCGTTGGAAAACTCCATAGAAAATGATCATTTTTCTAGTAGTGTGACTCGTTTAGTGCTTACAGATTTGCCACATCTCCCTCCAACCTATGTACTTTTTATTTGTTTAGTTACCTAGTTCATAGCCTAAAATAATATGGTTAAGTGTTCATGCACGTAGTATGTATTCGTATTTACACATGGGGTTGGCAAAGAAAATACAAATAAATAAATATGTATATAAATCTTGTAATGATCATAGCATAGCTTATATGATTGGTTAACTTCTAACATGTCACGAATGGTCTGGAGCCAAATTTGGCATTTGCTATACTTATTTATATAATGATATGAACCTATTATCAAGTAACCATTTAAGTTAACTAGATTTTTGCCCGTCGCGCGTTGCGTCGGCGGGACAAAGCGTTAAATCGCAAACCAAATTCACCATTAAAGCATTAAGTGAATACGTTTCAATTCCATTACTCAAACCATAAATGAAATTTAGATTCTAATTGTAATAACCAAAAATTTAAAATCATTATGCTAGAAATAAAAGAATAAATAATAATTTATAATAAACTAACATTTATCTTATGATCCATCTTTCTGTATAGAAACCAAAACTATTATTTTTATTTATAAATTATCCAATAGGAAACCCTAATTAAGACACCCAAGTGATTCTGCACAAACCCTACAAAATTCAGAACAATCAGAATCAGGATCAGGGCCCCTAAAACTCAGGGGGGGGTATTCCCTATTGATGATTATCCATTTATCTCGCTGTCTAAATTGAATATTCTCGAATTGTCGACTCAGCTAGGCTAGTCCCACGCGTGGCAACCCTATAGTGCTTAGGTGTTCCTTACGCACCGTAAGGAAATTAATGTTACGGTGCGCAAGGGTTGTTACGGACCGTAAGAGATTTGGTGTTACGGTGCGCAAGGGGTGACAAATTTTGGGTATAAATAGAGGGCAGTGGGACTCGATTTCTGGTGTTCATTCGACGAAGAAATTCGTTTCAGGCGTCGAGTTATCGTCTGTTTACTACAATTAACACACACGAAAACACTAATTAGTATAGCGGGGTGCTGCAGAACAGGGTATTAACTCAATCGCTGATACGATTCAATGTTCGATTGATTGAAATCAATCCAATGGATGTTTAAGTGCTGCTCAAAATTGGGTTATGCTTTGTCATTAGTCGTGATTCCGATGGATGTTTAAGTAATTTCACTTTGTCATTAGTTGTGATTCCGATGGATGTTTAAGTGTTTACACTTTGTCATTCGTTGTGAATCCGATGGATGTTTAAGTGATTTCACTTTGTCATTAATTGTGAATCCGATGGATGTTTAAGTATCGCACTTTGTCATTCGTTGTGAGGATTTTAATCTCGTGAGTTATCGTAATGCTGTATTAAGTTACTAACCTAGTTTGTGTGCATGTTATTTAAATTAGGTTAAAAGATTAATCAGTAGTCTAAACCCTGCTCGTATAAATTTGAAATATTATCACAAGGTAGCGTCACTTTGGAATTATTAAGGTACGGATCCTTACCCCACTCCTTATTGCTTCATATTCAAATTGTTATAAAACCATTAAATTACTATATCCTTTAAAACTCCTCACGTCTTTGATTATCGATTCATTTGACAGTCCGTTAGATTCCTATTCTAATCATAACCTTGGATTTAGCTTTCATGTCATGCGATAGTATTATGTTTAGTTGTACTCATTATCGCATGTTCCAATATATGTTACGTCTTGTTATGATAATATAGTTGATAAGTTATGTGAATAAGACCAATTGTACTCTGATACCCTGAGTGTCGCTTCTCGTGGAGTGTCCCACGGGCATGTTGTTGCGGCATCAACATCATGTGCTCCATCCGTGACGGAGAGATCAGTTCACGGCGTCCCTAGGTACAAGTGAGGTACAAAGCTACTAGGAGGCGTATGGATCGATCCTCGGATTTAAGTTAAGGAGGTGGATATCGGGTATGCCAACTCGCCATCTCGTGTGATAATTATGCAGGAGTAGCTACCTGTGTATTGTCACGTTTTAAGTTTGGCTCATGGGTACATCTGTATGATATGAATATGAAATTACGTTACTTGCATCATATCATTTTAACATAAAGTTTCATCCGAATAACATTTCCTATAAAGCGTTACTTGTTATTTGAGCCTATTATTCCGTACTGAGCATTTGGCTCATTCCGTAAAAATTTTGTATATACAGGTCAGCAGGTTACGTTGGGCGGGGAAAAGAGAGAAGAGTAAAGCCTAGGACTAAATCTGAAGATGTTAGTTAATCAAATCGAATGTGTTCGCTTATATATATTAAACTTAAGTTTAGTGGTAGTATGGTTGTATCCTTGTCAAATAAATAAATGGAATTATGACTTTTGTTTATGATACTGTTATTGTGACACGTCAGCCCTTCTGGGTTGGGGTGTTACACTAATTCTAAAAAAATATGCAAACCAAAGACTTTTAAAAATGAAATTTAGATTCCACTTATCCCGGTTACGGGTAGTTCTTACTGTTGGTTTAGTGCCGGACTCGCTCCAGCATCCTGAGCCTTGGCCGTCAATAACGGAATCGTTATCCCGTTTAGTTTGGTGAACTCAAGCAATTGAAGGAGTCCTGAATCTCAGCTTCCCGATCTTTTTGGAGCTATGATCTTGCCATCTAACTGTGAAACCATCAAGTTCAATCAACAAATTCGAACCAATGAGTTACATGTTTTGGTACAATCAGATCAAGTAAAGTATGCTAGGAAAAGGATGTTTGATTCGCAATTGAATCCTAAAAATGATACGGATAAGACTGAGCCTTTTGGCACATGCGTTTCGGGTTCACATAAGCAACTGGAGTCAGCACACCATGTTTCATTGCTGCAGCCGACTTATTCAAACGCTTCATCTGTTTCAAATAACAATATACTTAACATTGAAGATAAGAGTGAATGTCTATTTAATCCCTCAAAGAAAGTCGACGACCAGTCATTTGGCATAAAGAGGCTTGGTATCACCATCATTGTTAATTTTTTCTATTATGGTAACCTGCATTAGTAAAAAAGGCAATGAAACATTTTGAGTCAAAGGTTACAAGAGATTATGTTGATCAACCAAAATAAAATAAGCAAAATCACTAAATTGATTCAATAACAGATTAATGTTCGGAAATTAAGTTGTAGTTAAGTAAAATTGTTCAATCAACAAAACTCCATGCATCTATTGCGTTAACTTGAAAACAAATGAATTAAGGAATTTAATACCGGCTGTGACAAAACCACAGTTGTACTGGATACGCTTGTGAGCGCGTCCGCGAGGCTGCTGCTTCTTGTCCTGCTTGGCGACCTTGGGGTTCCGCCTCTCACCTTACTCACACGCACCAACGATCCGTGAACTTTACCTGTGTAATTAAATTCAAACACAATAAATTTCAATTATCAATTTATATAATGAAACTTACTAAAAACTTGTGTTAAAATCTAGAGTTAACAATGAATGTTTGTGGTATAGAATGATCTCAAACCTAAAAGTATTGCTAGGAGCACCTATGAAAAAGTGCAAGTATGATCCTTTAACATAATTAAATAGTTTAAAAAGCAATTCTTTTGCAGCAAAGAAAGTTGAAGCTAGTATCTAAAATCTAATTTCAAGATTAAGTACAATTATCAATTATTATCATATATGTTGCATCAACAATAAAACATGCAAAATCACGAAACTGATTATATCGCCTAATTAATTTTAAAAAATAATAAGTCGTAGTTGATTAAAATTCTTCAATCAACAAAAGATAATGCATCTATTACATTCACTTCAAAACAAATGAACAAAAAAATGTTTAAAGAAGCAAAGTAAATGGAGAAAAATGAGAGAATTAATACCAACGGTGACAAAATGGCGGTTGTACTGCATATGCTTGTGAGCGCGTCCACATGGCTGCTGCTTCTTGTCCTGCTTGGCGACCTTTAGGGTTTGGCCTCTCACCTTACCTGCACATGCCATTGATCCGTGAACTTTACCTCTAATCAAACTCACACACATAAAACAAATCTATATAACGAAACATAGTTACGAAACAATGACATTACAGTAATCTTAATGGAATGGACTGACTGGGTTCGATTTCGGTCATGAAGGAGATGGTAGGCGAGAGTGCTGAGGGGTCATGGGGTTGGGTTGTTTACAACGGCTACCGGAGACAACAACAATGGTGATCAGTGGCGAAGGTTAGTGGTGGCGGAAAGTAGTGTTGGTGTGGCTATCGGGGACAAACGCCGGTTTGATCATCAATTACCATTTACCAGCGTTCGAAGAGCGTTTCGACTTCACCATCCGTAATGCCGACGTGGCTTCGATTTATCTGGCGAGCTTTAGCGATTGCAGTGACGACACGTGCCGGGGACAGGAGACACGGCAACTCCAAATCTCTCTTTTATCTTCTGCATATCTTTCTTCAGCTTCTCCCCATATATCCCATGAGATCAAATCAATAAAGAACTGTAAATTTACAATAATTGTTTTTTATCAAAAATAAGAATTTGTCATTACTAAAATGTAAAGATTTGGAAACAACCAGGAATCTTTAATCTTTAATCAAAATATATTGAACACAATACTTTTCATCACTACACATCCATCAAAGGTTTAAAAAATAATTCTTATTCATGTCCAAACTACTAATACAGACTGATAACAATAGTCAGGTCACCTGTATGAATTGAAATTGAACGGCTGTCTACTCCATTCGACTTGTGACCAACCATACTCTACTTGCTGAACCCTAATCATCGCCTTCAAAAAAACCTCTTAATTTTGCTAGAACCCTAATTCGCCGGAGCCCTAATCATACTGATAAGCACCACCGGAACCGCACCCTGATTCCGTCACCACCGGAACCGCACACTGAATCCGGCACCACCGCACACTGATAATCTCTCTAGTCACCACCACACCACCAGTGATAGGCAACGCCACCGTTCCGGCACACACACGGGGACATGGCCGACTACCATTCTCTCTCTCCTTCTTTTTGATCTTTCTCGTGTGTAATCGGCGGTGTGTGGTGGTGCAGTAGGTATAGGGTTTTATACTGGGGCTTCACATGAGATTAGGTCGGCGACATGTGTGGCCGGAGGTAACCACCTCCCGCCATTTCTCTTTCAACGGTAGGTGTAGGGCAGGGCTTGAGAGTTTTATATGGTGGGCATACATATTTGTAATTTACTAAAAAAGCCTTTTACTGTTCAAAACGTTGGGTTGTTAATATATAGGAGAAAGGTTTAAAAAATAATTCTTATTCATGTCCAAACTACTAATACAGACTGATAACAATAGTCAGGTCACCTGTATGAATTGAAATTGAACGGCTGTCTACTCCATTCGACTTGTGACCAGCCATACTCTACTTGCTGAACCCTAATCGTCGCCTTCAAAAAAACCTCTTAATTTTGCTAGAACCCTAATTCACCGGAGCCCTAATCATACTGATAAGCACCACCGGAACCGCACCCTGATTCCGTCACCACCAGAACCGCACACTGAATCCGGCACCACCGCACACTGATAATCTCTCTAGTCACCACCACACCACCAGTGATAGGCAATGCCACCGTTCCTGCACACACACGGGGACATGGCCGGCTACCATTCTCTCTCTCCTTCTTTCTGATCTTTCTCGTGTGTAATCGGCGGTGTGTGGTGGTGCAGTAGGTATAGGGTTTTATACTGGGGCTTCACATGAGATTAGGTCGGCGACATGTGTGGCCGGAGGTAACCACCTCCCGCCATTTCTCTTTCTACGGTGGGTGTAGGGCAGGGCTTGAGAGTTTTATATGGTGGGCATACATATTTGTAATTTACCAAAAAGCCTTTTACTGTTCAAAACGTTGGGTTGTTAATATATAGGAGAATTAGGATGATGCAAATTAGTTGCCATACCTATCTAAAATAATAATTAACAATATAAGATCAAGTTATTTATATATTGTGATTAAGTCAATGAATGTGTTCACTACTAGAAATTTGGCATTTTCTAACAAGCTTTTCCGTCACAAACGCGTAGCAAACTCGGATTTGCTACGCATTTGCAACAAAACGTCGATGTTGGAAAAAGCTCCGACGGAAACTATATACTACACAATTGCTACGCAAATTTTAACGCAATTCCTACAAAAATATTGTGTCACAAAATTTGCAACGCATTTCCTACGTACTTCTTAATTGTTTTGTTTTGATGCTTGCAACACATTTGTAACGGAATAGTTAAATTTTTTTGTAACACATTTGTAACAGAACAGTTAAAATAAAAAAAAAACCTAAAAGTATCCTATTTTACTAAAAAATGCAAAAGAAAAAAATCACCGGAAAATTATAGAACATGTGTTTAAAATCCACAATACAACTAACAAACTTGTAACATCCATTAAGCAAGATCTAGTATGTCTAAACCACAAAACAAACAAACTCTTAACATGCATATGTTTAAAATGATACCATATGTTTAAAATGATACCAACTGAAAACTAATTACTAGGTCGCCAATTCTTCATGAAATCTTGCAACTCTTTTCTCACTGCTTCATTGATGTGTTGTTGAAGATCTTCTCTTACTTTTCTCTTGACTTCAAGACGAGTGATAAGATCCTCCCGCGCCTTCGTCTATTTTGAGTCGAGCTTGAATGTCTGCCAATTGTGTTCGCATAGCTAGAGCCTAATAATGTTACAACAAAAAGAGATTAGAAACTTACAAAAATAAAATGAAAGTCATGTTCATAAATAATCGATTAAATGAGCTATTACTAATCAATCTCGTTTCCACATGTAACTAAATACTAGTTGAGTAGAACCCATTTTTTGTCAAAAGATTTCTATTTTATTCAACAGTTCTTGGTCAACCCAACGGACTCATTTTAAGATTCAGGTCATACATTCAATTGTTGCGGTCTCTAAGATCCAAATCATATATCTCTATAGAACTACTGCAAACCAATAGCACAAATCTATCACTAAAATTAGAGAATGTTAACTACCTGGAACAATTTAAATCCTAAACTGATTCGTTCTGGTATTCATAGCATCCGGATCATCAATCACAATCAATAGAACACCATGCCACTATAATATTTCACATACATACTTGACAAGCAATCTCGAGTTCATATTAAGGTGTTTCGAGGATACGGTGGTATTAAGGACCTATTGATCAGATAATAAAAAACATCACAAGTATACAATTCGATTAGATGTAATAATATATAGAATATAAATGATGCTAATATTCTGAACCCTCAATATCACAGGCTATCAGATTAAACTAACATGTATGTAACAATCTAGATCGAAGATTAATCCACTTAACTTAGTCTTCCTTTTCTTTTCCAATTCTATTCATCTGTTAGAAGTTGTGATTAATTACAAATGTACTTGAGCAATGTCTACTCCCTCAAACTTGCAGCAAATCGGTACACATGTACATTAACACAAAACCAAAAGTTAAACCCTACGCAAACTCATCAAAACAATCAATGGAGCATACGTACATCATCAAACTACAACTACAACAGCAATCTATAGAAACATGTAACCAGTAGAGTACACGTCGTCATACGAAACACACATCCTTTCTACGCATTGATTTACACACACTAATATTAATCACACAAACAGAAGCGAATCTATGAAAACGGATAGACAGACACTACCTGCATCATCGTCATTCTTCTGGCGAGTGTAAGAACAATGGTTGGGAAAAATGCTTGCAGATCGGCATCAATGGAGTGATTCAGAAACCCCTTCTTTTGAAGGGGATCTCGGATGAACTCAGGAGAGTCTTGGTCCATACCAACAACTTGCATTGACTTGAGGTCAAAGTCAAATTGTTGACCTAACAATTTTAACCAAGGAAGAATAGTGATGATTTTTTCTCTTTTTTATTTCTGGTTTTTTTTTTTTTAAATTGCAGGTTTACTTAAAAATAATATAATATAAAATATACACTAGTGAGTTGCTGTAAAGTAAAAATTTTGTGAAATGATTTGGCAAAATAAATAAATATAATATGGGAAGAGAATCATGCATGAATTTGATTACGTCACGACTTTTGAAATATAAAAAGTGAAGAAATAGTCGCCACCTTGAATTGAATTCAATGTATAAAGGCATACGTATGACCTTTCATAACACGTCAACATATCATTTTGTTTTTATGTCGGATTCTTTGCATATATCCATCCCATCCCCCCACTCAACCCAAATTTCTACCTGTAAATAAATAAATAAATAAATAAATTTAAAACAACAGCCCAAAAAACACAGAAAAATGGCCAGATGATACGAACCAATCGGTTTGAGATAAATAATCCGTTGAGTGGATTAAGCTCAAAAGAAAATAGAAAGAAACAAGATGAAATTTAGAGAGAATTTGAGACTTAATATTTTTCATTCATACCTTTTACTTTCACTAATTGTGGCTTATATAGCCTTACAATCAAACTGAAATACTAACCCACTAAAACCACTAATCTACTAACTAACTCCACTAACATAATAATAATAATAGGGAAAACAAAAGAAACTAAATAGAACATGGAAATATGGGTTGATTGCATGGGACGTGGGTGGCACATAACACAGGACTTTGTTCGTACATGTAGAGAATGGAAAGTAGTTAGGATTCATTTAACATACTATTTTCAAATGGAGAATAAAACTAGTTTTTATTTCTTTTTTAGCATTTTTCTGTGGGGGAAGGATAGATAAGATTTTAGGGGTTGGGAGAGGGGTCACATCAACCACGTTTCATAGGTTAACAACCATTGGAGATGTTCTTGTGAATTTAAAACACCATCTTTCCTTTATATACCTATTACCACCGAGATTAAGAAAATGATTTTTTTTAAATCATAGATATTTAGACTAAGTTGATGTTTGTTTTTTTCAAGAAGAGTTTCCTGACTTTTTTTGTCTGTGCGGCGCATATTTTTTGTTTTGTAGATTGTTTGTTTTTCAGAATAGATTTCATTTAAAAAGGTATGTGCGTCCTCTTCCTCAAACAAATGTGGACATCTCACTTCTAAACATTTCAAATCTCTTCTCACAAAACACAGACATAACAAAACCCTAGCACCCAGGGGCGGACCCACACTATGCGGGTCGAGGTCCCGGGACCCCAATGTTTTATAAAAAATTAGTAGAGATGATATGTTAATTTTCTTTTGGACCCCATAAGAATAATTAGATGGAACCTGTAGTCACAAGTTGAAGCTTGGTGTGAGTGTTACTCTTTTGTCTTATCACTGAAGGGTCACATGTTCTATTCTCACCCTATACTCTTTTTCCTTTTTTTTTTTTACTTTTATCCTTGTTGCCTTATCGATTCAAAACACAACTGGCTTAATGCATTGTGTTCTTCTTGCAATCAGGTGGATCAACTTTATTATTTTGTTTTAGATGATACTATAAAATAAATAATAAACTGAACTATTATGTATGAAAAAATCAAGGTAATTCTTAAATTTATAAATGGGTTTAAATATATTAAAACAATCGAATATCAAGTTACTTGAGTTATCGATTCATTTTGTTTGAGTTTTATAACTTTGAAGTTGAATTCGAATTAATAATTTAACCGAGTTTAAAATTCAATTTGAATTTGGCTTGATTTGCGATTTGAGTTCAGTTTGATTTGATTCGAGTTAATAAAAAAATAATTATTTCAACTTAAAAGGTTCGTATTATTAAAATTATGCCGCCAAACCGCCCCAACCCGACCGACCCGAAATTTTTAATGTTTGATTATGAAAAGTCTCAACACCAAAAAATGGGACCCCAGTGGAAAAAAAAATCCTGGGTCCGCCACTCTTAGCACCTCTCCTCTATCTCTCTCCTCCTCCTCCTCCTCCTCCACTCTCCTCCTCCCACCGTCGACGCCATACAACGGAGCTGAATTGCCGCCCAAAGTATTCCGTATAGCTGCCGTACAACGGAGCCAAATTGACATCATACTAGTTCTCCGCCTCTGCAACGTCAAAACCCTAATTGACATCATACTAGTTGGTACTCGCGTTCGTCTTCTTCACCCAGCGATAGGTACTGATAATTGTAGGCTTGTAATTTTTTAATCTATGTGTTTTGTAATTGTAGTGATGTGTGAGGTGATTATATTGTTTTATAATGTGTTTTATAATAGCTATGAATGAGATTACTTGCTTTTTTTCAACTTGTTTACTCTAATTTCAATAATAATTGTAGTATATTGATTATTCTGATGTTGTTAATGTAAGCATGTAATTTATGATTTTCAGAATTTTTGTGTTTGTTTTTTTTTTTTTTTTTTGAATTTTGATGTTAATTTTTAGATTTATAATGTGGTTTTTCTTAATTTTGATGTTAGTTTTCATAATTTATAATGTTTTTTTTTTCTAAATTTTGATGTTAATTTTCAATTTAGAGTTAAGTGTCATTTACGTCCCTGTGGTTTGTTCACTTTTGCATTTAAGTTCAAATTTCAAAATTGAACCGTTTTCTTCCTTGACATTTTGGAAACGTGTCATTTTAGTCCAAAAAATAACCACAGTTAAACAATTTAGTTAGCTTAGGGGTAAAATTCGTTTGTTTCTAAGCATTTAAGATCAAGCCGAACGAGGAACCGAACACTATGAAGATCTTGTTTCCGCATTTTGTTAATCATATGTTTATGATCTTAATATTTTGTTGTCAAGTAAACCCTTTATGTTTCTAAATACATGTTCTAACTATAAAGTTAATGATGACTTGTCAAGATTTCATGTATAAATATGGAAGTATTTTTTGCTTTGCAACATTAGAGTTAGTTATTTACTCTTTAAAGATGGTTTTAAATTTTATGGGTCTTACATATACACACTCATATTATTATATTGAAAGTGTGGGGCTCACAAACTCTTTTTTCTTCTATAAAACAACCTGCCACCATCACCATGGCCACCCACCTCCACCTCTAGCTCCACCCACACCCACCTCCGCCACCTAAACCTAACTCCTACAACCCTTAACCCATCACAAAACACCACCACAGTCATCACCGCCTCAACAACAACCACCATCTGAACCGCTACCATCTCTATACCCATAAACCACCACCATCATCATCTTTCGGTCTTCAACACACCCACCGCCGCCACCACTGTCAACAACAACCATCATCAAAACCCAGCCAATAAAACCCTAAATCGGTTCTAAATCTACAAATTCAACTCAAAACTCGAAACCCTAAGAGGCAACATGTACTTTAATCGACTAAATTTACCATTGTTACTTAACATTAGCAACCCATCGTCACCATCATGTTCACGTCTCTCTCTGATTGATCTCTCTCTCTAGTCGTTTCTCTCTCTAAATGTGGTGGATGAAGGGATCTGGAATGGAGGAGGGAGTTAAGGTGGCGGAGATGTTGATGTTTGTAACACCCCGTGTTTTCACGAGTGAAAGTCAAAGTCAAGGTCAAAGTCAACGACCGATTTCGCGCGACTTGACTCGTAGAAATGTTTTTATTTTATTTATATTATGTGGAGTAAGTGATGTTCATTACAATAATCGAATCGTGTTAACCATATTTCAATCGACCTACGACTGTGAATGATAGGAAGTAACAATGCGATAAAGTTAATCAAGCTATGCAAATCAAATCGACATCGAACAGCAACTCGAACTGTGTATTTTACTTGTATTTATACGTGTGTGTGTGCCTTACGTGTTACCTGTGCATGTTTATTTTATGTTACGTTGTGATAATCAAGCGAACTCAATCGAACTCGAAGTCTAACACGAATGTAAGCGAACCCGAACCCGAATTCCGAGTCGAACCATATGAGAAGCAGTTGGGACTGAAAGTAATTTGACTAGGAAACCCTATCGAATCGCTCGCAAACCGAAGCCGAAGCGTCGTCGCACCGAACGCACCAAGACAGGCGACATCCGCACGGATGGTCAATCCGCACGGATTGCCAGTCCGCACGGATTGCCAATCCGCACGGATGACCAATCCGCGCGGATAGCCTATCCGGGTTACGTGCCATGCGCACGGCTCACCCTTTCCCCTTTTAGCATCCTATAAATACACGGGTCACTCTCCAACCTTTCCACTTTTGGCAAGTGACGTCCGAACCGCACGCATTCTTCACTTTTTTCTCAGATTTCTCTCAATCCAGGTAAGATCTTGCACTAATTCTTGTACATCCTTGATCACTACACAATTCTACACCTTTCCATCTTTCAAATCTCAACTTCCAACCATGAAATCATCCAGATTTGAGGTATTCTCGGGTGACGTCATCATGAAGTTCTTATGAACTTCAAGCTCGACTTCATTCCACCAAGAATAGCTCAGATCTGAACGATTTCCATAAGATTTCACAACAACTTCACCTAAATCTAAACTTTTCTAAGGATAAAAGAGTTGAAGGAAATAAACCTAAGTTCTCTCCTTCTTTTACCCTTAATATCGGTACGAATCTGATCGGTTCTAGTATTCCACTCATCAATAGTGATGCACTAGTCCTAGATCTGGATTCTACCCACCAGACACCTGATTTCGGGGTCAACCGGAACGACCGTTCTAAGTCACCGACAGGCCAAGTTAGGGTGGTTCCTGACCGGTCTAGTCACGCGAGTAAGAATACGATTCCAAGTGGTTGCCACGTAATCAGAACGTCTCGATAAACGACAACAGAAACCAAGAGTAGACGAACGGAACAATCAGACCAGGGACTGTCCGCACGCACTGGCTGTCCGCACGGACAAGCTGTCCGCACGGACAAGCTGTGCGCACGGACAGGCTATCCGGACGGTTGTCACCCGGACGAGCTACCCTTGGGACCCACTTTCCAAACAAGGTTTGAGTATCGACGAATGAGCAATCCGGACGGACGACCTCTGAATGGATTACTCTTCGGATCATGAGATACTAAGGCCTTAAAATAAATTCAAACAGTGTTCATCCACACGGCCAATTCGTCCGCACGGACAGGCTATCCGCACGGATTATCTCTGCCCGCGCGCACAGACTGTCCGCACGGATCACCATTGTCCGCACGGACTACCATCCGGATGGATTGTTGTCCGCGCGACCGGCTTGAAAGGTAGAAACACTTAAACATTTTCTAAATGCTACAACGAAAACTTCAAAGCACAAGCCATCATACACAAACACATCCTTAGGAAGAAACAATCCACTTGAACGTTTATCCGCACGAACAACTTGTCCGTACGGATAAGCAATCCGCACGAGCGACTAATCCGCACGGATTACCATCCGCACGGACAGCTCACCCGCGCGGATAGCTTATCCGGATGGGTCACCATCCGCACGGATCACCGTGCGCACGGATAGTTCACCCGCACGGATGACTTCCTCTCACGGACAGTTGATCCGCACGATCAGCCATCCTAACCACTCTCACTTGTACTGTTTTGCGTGCCACTTATCGTTGCATTATCGAATCTATTCAGGCTAACTATACTCGCTGAAAAGCGCTCCCTTCAATCCATAATCGTTGTGAGTATACTCGAACCCTTTTTGTTTTAGCACTTTTGGGTGTTACATACGTTACGAATATTCAAACTACTGTTATCACACTACTCAAGCTATTTTCAACGCTAAACCAATAATGCATGTAATACGTGGCTTATGAATGCTTGTTTGTTATGTTTACACATGGAATGTTGTCTACCTGCCTTAGCAACGATAGTACTATAGTTTGGACTCAGCACCCGTTCACACGGGGGTTGTTAAGGATCTTTTACTTGCATGAATTACAGTGGTAATCATGTATTGCGAACTGCCTCGGGCAGTCAACCCGCAGTCATTGGTATCGATGGATCTATGTCGATAACTAACGTGCTTCATTTCACTATGTGTACGTGCTGGTTATGCGTAAACGAATTCGAACTCTATATGCTATTATCAAACTTGTATGCTCACCTTTACATTTTATGTATTGACTTTATTTTAACGTATGTGACAGGTGCTTAGGATGCATGTGTGGTAGGAAATGGAAGCTAGAATAAAGCTTTAGAGCCCAACAAATAGTTGTCTGTAGCTGACGTATTAGGGGTCTCTAGAAGCAGATAAACAATTGCTACTTATTTAAATCTGAGTTGTCGGAACAGAATATTTGTTTTGATGTTATCTGTAATAACTTGTTTGACTATTTAAGATACGGTATGGGACATATTGCTTTAATTGAATGGTAATGATAGTTGTTATGGAAACTTCTGGACAATCTGTTTCGCTCAGTGCCATGCCCCGATGATTCCGCCATCGGTTAGGGTGTGATAATGTTGATGCTTGTGGAGTTGCAGGTGGTGGCGGTTGGTGGTAAGTGGTGGTGAGAGTGTGTGTGTATGTGTGAGAGAGACATACAAGTTCTTAAGGTGACGAAGATGTTGATGGAGTTACAGGTGGTGTCGGCTGGTGGTACGTGGTGGAGGCAGGTGGTGGTGAGTGAGTGTGTGTGTGAGAGAGAGAGAGGGGGGGGGGGGGCTTAAAAGGGTGAATAAGAAGGTTGGTAGGTCTCACCTTTAATTTTATAATATATCTACTTTTAGTGTGTATTTAATAATAAGGGCATTTTGGTCATTTTACATGGACTTAATGGGGAAAACTAACGGACATCCATTCCAGGGACCATCCGAGTAACAAAAAGCAAACCACATGGAACATCGGTGTAATTTTTAAAAGTTGGAGACTATAGGTGTTACTTTACAAAACCACAGGTACTATCCGCGCATTTTACTCTTTGTCAAATAACAATGTTGTGATGTTGTTTCTATACAATTTTATTGTAACGCCCCAAAAACACAAATGTTAAAATTTCAAGAATAATTTATTTTACATGGTGTGATATTGAGGTATCTAAGTTAGTGAACTTGGTTTTATATATAAGTTAGTATATGAAATGAAATAAATGACAAGTTTTAAAAGATTGAGGGGTAAAAAGAGTAAAGTGTTAAATAAAACACTTGACAAAAAAAAAAAATAAGTCAGTGTTTTTGGGGGGTTCTGGGCGTGCGATCGAGAGCAGGGCCAAGGGAAGAACCAAAAACCCTAACAATCAAAAATCATCAAATTGAAAAGGAGAACAAGGGGAAAATCGAATGCATGGGTCTGGATACTCTTTAATCTAAGTGTATTGATCATATGGTGAGTTCAATTTCATGTTTTGATGCTTTTTGTTAAGTGGGTTTTGATTAATCCGTGAAGATTGTATGAGTTTGAGTTTGCATTGAGGGTTAATATCATTATGTTGAATGCGAATTATCTTTAAATCTGATTATAGCAAAGGATTGAAGTAAAAACCCACTTGTGTTAGTCATATGATAAGATTCTAGCAATTCTTAGATGCTAAAACTTATGAGAACTTGAAGAATGAATGTATGAGTATTAGGGTTTTGGTGAATGTTCTTGATGTAGACTAAGAAGCTAAGTGAAATTGGTTGAATTGATCAAGTGTGGTGTGAATGAGTAGATTATGCATAAAGCACATGTACATAGTGCTTAAAATATTGTATGCACATCAAGTGTTTGATAAAATGCCTACATGAAACTTGAATTGATTCAAGTTTGTGTTGAAAAGTTAGTAAATTCGTCACTTTTGACAGCCCTAGATAGTCATCTTGTAAAGGCCGTATCTCATTCGTTATTAGGAGTTAGACAACGAGCCTTATATCGTTGGAAAGCTTGTTTCGCATGTTACAATTCTTATTTGGTCACAAGATGCTGGTTATGAGATTTGGTGGGTCAAAACAGCATGTAAAGTTAGTAAATTCGTCATTTTGACAGCCCTAGATAGCCATCTTGTAAAGGCCGTATCTCATTCGTTATTAGGAATTAGACAACGAGCCTTATATCGTTGGAAAGCTTGTTTCGCATATTACAATTCTTATTTGAAAGTCGAAGTCGGATTAGGTGATTAAAAAGGGGGAAAATGACCCCGAACAGCTGCTGCGAGAAAAATGCGGCAATGAAAATAATGTGTTTTGTGAACTTAAAACATATGATTTTCTAGTCACCAATTTACTAAACACTAAATATTGCTTCGGGTGAATGTTACAGTTGTTAAGGTGTGTTTAAAGTGTTACTATGTGTAAAATTGGCGTTAATGTACAGCATGGTTAGCCTCTCGGATATGATTGTAATAGTAGAGAAGTCAGGCGTATTGTAGTAGATAATCTATGTGTCGCGTATGATGATAATTGAGTTGCTTGAATAAGGAACAAGGTGACTTTTAGTCTATATGCCTTATGTATGTGGTATTTGGTTAATAAAAAGTCAAGTAATGTATGAATGGAAAGAAACGAATGTAGTATGAATGAGCATATGTGCTAACCATAATGTAATTGTGATGACATGAAAGAATAGGAATCACATTAGCAAGGACTCGAAAACGGAAGGTTAACGGGTCAAGCAGAGGCGAGGAAACAAGCGTGAACACTAACGCTCGAGGTAAGTGACTTTCGATTCACTTCTTAGTATACATATAGAGTTTTCTTGTTATGGTTGAATGGGATGATTGATGTATATAAAATGGCCGACAAGTAGGTATGTATGAATGCATTTAGGAAAATTACGTAAGTACATGCACGTGTGAGCTAAGGTATGCACGGGTGTAGTTATGATTCATTTTATGAATGTATGTAAGTATGGAGTTATGTATGCATGTATGTATATATGTAGGTATTGGTGTATGTATGTACGTAAGTAGTTATGTATGAGCATGAGCATTTTGTATTTGAATATGAAAGTACATACGTGTGTAGGTACGAACGTATATATATATATGTGGATGCAAGTAAGTATGTACGTATGTATGTGAGTAGGTATGTGTGTATGTAGTTATGTATGTATGTATGTAAATACATATGCGAAGATGTAATCATGTATGTATGTAATTAGATGCGTGGGTATGCAAGTAAAGGTATGTATGTATGTAGATGTGAATTATGCGTATGCGAAGATACGTAGGTATATATGAAGGTATGTAGAGAAGTGGTAATGCATGCACGTATGTAGATATGGGATTGGTATAGAAGAAGGTACGTATGAGTATATGCAGGTATGTAGAAATATAGGAGGACATGTACGTATGTAGACGCATACGTATACATGCAAACATGTACATGTGCATGATTTAGATACGTAGAATTTTAACGTTACTAATTATGCGTTTGAGGTTGGTATGTGATGCAGGAACAAGTACACTGGATTCTTACGAAACTTAAACCGAACCCGGAATAAGAGGATGAGAAAGAATAATTGGATGAATTAATGTTAAATTGACGAACGTTATTCAATCTTTAATTACATGAGATTAATGTATATGATGATGCCTTGACTAATGGCTAAGTTGTATGTGATGCCCACAGGTGTTACACGGACTTCTTCTGCTGCTAAGGAAGTGAAGCGGACGTAGATCGAGTCAAGAGCAAGGATTGTACGGATAGATTGGTCACATAGTTGAAGTATATAACGTTTGGTAATCTAAATTTTAGTATGAAAGTTGTAAAATTCTTTTACAGTACGTTTAACATTTTTAGGATTTGGAACCTTCGTGAAAGAAATGTTGTTAATACGGAAGAAAATTTTAAAGCTCTTTTTCCGCTGCGTCATTTTTAAGGTTAAACGTGTTGGGGTCTAACAAGTTGGTATCAGAGCCCTGGTTTGAGAGAATCAAGTACAAGAGGATAGGTACTTGAACTCGAACCTGTGTGCTCTTATGACAAGAAACCCGTACAATCCGAGACTCGACCAAGATCTAAAGGTAGAAGCAAAGGTAAGTATGTGCTTAAGTATGTATTGGAAGATAACTAACTATATGTTATGTGTAAGGTAAGCATGGTTGCTTGGAAAGAATGATTTGTGGATGTGGTCTAGCACCGACGCCAAGGTATGTAATTTGACATATTGACCCAAGTACATATGTTTAATATATGTAAGTACATGTGATGGTAAAACCTAACAATGAAAGGAAAATTTTAAATGAAAAATAATGATAAGAATGGTAATGAAGTTTTGGAAATGTTACACGTGCCGAAACCTAATTCTTCGGACATAAGGTGACAATTACACGAAGACACGAAACTAGTGTGTGGATTGTGTACCTGGCCAGTACACAAGAAACGCATGACTTTCGTGAGCCCGTGATAATTGTTACAGGTGTGTCCGTTAGAATTAAGTAGTAGGTGGACGTGAGGGTGGAGAGAAATGTAAGACTCTAAAAAATGAGAGTATGAAATGCTATGTTAGAATCCGCGAGACGGATTCGAAATATGAAATGCTATGTTAGAATCCGCGAGACGGATTCGAAACATGAAATGCTATGTTAGAATCCGCGAGACGGATTCGAAACATGAAATGCTATGTTAGAATCCGCGAGACGGATTCGAAACATGAAATGCTATGTTAGAATCCGCGAGACGGATTCGAAACATGAAAGAAAGGTATGAATGCAATGCTTGAATCCGCGAGACGGATTCAAGGGATGAAAAGCGTAGATGCAATGTTTGAATCCGCGAGACGGATTCAAAGAATGAAAGATGTTAATGCAATGCTTGAATCCGCAAGACGGATTCAAGGAATGAAATGCATAAATGCAATGCTTGAATCCGCAAGACGGATTCAAGGAATGAAATGTATGAATGCAATATTTGAATCCGCGAGACGGATTCAAACATAATCACAATTAAAGGTACAAATGATAAGTATGAATCCGCGAGACGGATTTAAGGACGAAAGAATGACCATAAATGATATGCAAAACTTAAAATTCGAGTCAAGAAAAGAAAACTTTGATTAAGCCACATACTAGACACGTTGTTAAGTGACTCGTGTGAGTCGGAATGAACGACGGGATGCAACCTGAACGATAACTTAAGTATGGTCGGAAAGAAGTAAGAACGTGTACTTTAATACATCTATGATAAATAAGAAATGTCAGTTTGACCTCGAAAAGTCAAACGGTAAAGGTTGACGAAATAAGTAACTAGAATAAAAGAATTGCATGTAAGGGATGAAATGTGGAATGTGTTATAGCATGCATGTAGGAAGAAGTAAAAGGATTATAGATGGGTAATCATCTAGTATAATGAATGTTGAATGAAAGGTGCTAACCGCCGATTTTGCAGATGTTAATGGTGGAATTCTGAATGTGTTGAAACCAATCGAATTGGTGAAAGAATGTGCACGAGTGGAAGCCCAGATGAATGAAAGCTGGCCTGGTACGGTTGGTACTTGTGAAGGTGCGGATCGATCTGGTTTACGGATCGCTGAAGTACGATATGAAATGAGGTAAGTAAAATGTTTTAATTTATGACGGATAAGTATGAATTAGTAAATTGAAAACGCCCTACAAAACGAATAGTGAATGAGTATGGTATAGTATGGAATGTTTGATTCCTAAGAGTTGACATAAGAAGAAAACTATGCCATTAAGAAGTGAATCTCAAAGGTTTTGAGTGAAAATTTCGAGAATTTGATAAACTCTCATATAAAGAATTTGCGTGACACGTGGGCTTATGCAAATTAAGAAAGGGCTAGTATGTAAATGAGACGATTTAATTAACGCCAGAATCGAGGAAATGTGAATGAAATGAACTAACCTTCCATTTTTAGGTAAGAACTGTAGAACACTTAGCGAGTAAAACGGGTAATTTGGAAAAGAATATGCACGATGCGGAAGCTCATCTCATGGATGGGCGAAGTTAGTTTCGTTCAGACTTGAACTCATGAAGAAGTGGGCCAATCCGGATCGCGGAATTGATGATTGTAAGAAGACTGAGGTTAGTAGAAATGTCCAACTCATGAATCATAAACGCGAATTAATAGGTTGAACATGAATTAGGGATGTGAAGGATAGGAATTTTTATGGTTAACGCTAGAATGAAATATCAAGAATGACGCATGTGTGAGAAAAAAAAAATTATTGAACCACCATGATTGGTAAATGTATAAAAAGTCTTATACTTAATTAGAAAGGTAGAAGCAAACCTTAAACTTGATATGATCACGAGTATGTTCACACCTTGAATGAAATTCAACGAATGAACCTCTAGCGATGAAGTGTGCTAGTAGCTAGCATTATAAAATGAAAGCGACACTATTAAGAGCTTTTGATAAGACTCTGACTTTTATGTGATTATGAAAGTATATTGCTTAACTTAAGAAGGTAGGCGCAATATCTACCATGATGTCTAATTAGGAATAAGACTGTTATCCAAGATCCCGAATGTATGCGTATTGTAGTATGCTCCTTGATTGGGTACAGTGAAATGCTAGGAGGACAAATACCAAAGGTTTCGAGGACGAAACCTTCTTAAAGAGGGGTAGACTTGTAACGCCCCAAAAACACAAATGTTAAAATTTCAAGAATAATTTATTTTACATGGTGTGATATTGAGGTATCTAAGTTAGTGAACTTGGTTTTATATATAAGTTAGTATATGAAATGAAATAAATGACAAGTTTTAAAAGATTGAGGGGTAAAAAGAGTAAAGTGTTAAATAAAACACTTGACAAAAAAAAAATAAGTCAGTGTTTTTGGGGGGTTCTGGGCGTGCGATCGAGAGCAGGGCCAAGGGAAGAACCAAAAACCCTAACAATCAAAAATCATCAAATTGAAAAGGAGAACAAGGGGAAAATCGAATGCATGGGTCTGGATACTATTTAATCTAAGTGTATTGATCATATGGTGAGTTCAATTTCATGTTTTGATGCTTTTTGTTAAGTGGGTTTTGATTAATCCGTGAAGATTGTATGAGTTTGAGTTTGCATTGAGGGTTAATATCATTATGTTGAATGCGAATTATCTTTAAATCTGATTATAGCAAAGGATTGAAGTAAAAACCCACTTGTGTTAGTCATATGATAAGATTCTAGCAATTCTTAGATGCTAAAACTTATGAGAACTTGAAGAATGAATGTATGAGTATTAGGGTTTTGGTGAATGTTCTTGATGTAGACTAAGAAGCTAAGTGAAATTGGTTGAATTGATCAAGTGTGGTGTGAATGAGTAGATTATGCATAAAGCACATGTACATAGTGCTTAAAATATTGTATGCACATCAAGTGTTTGATAAAATGCCTACATGAAACTTGAATTGATTCAAGTTTGTGTTGAAAAGTTAGTAAATTCGTCACTTTTGACAGCCCTAGATAGTCATCTTGTAAAGGCCGTATCTCATTCGTTATTAGGAGTTAGACAACGAGCCTTATATCGTTGGAAAGCTTGTTTCGCATGTTACAATTCTTATTTGGTCACAAGATGCTGGTTATGAGATTTGGTGGGTCAAAACAGCATGTAAAGTTAGTAAATTCGTCATTTTGACAGCCCTAGATAGCCATCTTGTAAAGGCCGTATCTCATTCGTTATTAGGAATTAGACAACGAGCCTTATATCGTTGGAAAGCTTGTTTCGCATATTACAATTCTTATTTGAAAGTCGAAGTCGGATTATGTAACATCCCGAAAATATAGAACACTATATCAGAATTATAAAGCCTAAATAAATGGGAGTTGCTAACTAAGAATTTTTAACCTAGTTAGTTAACTAGTCTAGAAATAGCCTATAGAGTGATTAAAAAGCTATCAAACCATATGTTGAGCAAAATAGAGGGACCAAAATTGTAAACTCTAAAACTTAATTAAAGTTATCAAATAAAAAAATAAACCAAACACCCAAACCAGGGTGTTGGTCGATCAGAGAGGAGCAGGGGGCGACATCCCCAACCCAAGAACCCTAATCACACAAATCTCTTAAATTGAAGATGAAATTCTGATCCAAAACGAAATCCGAGTTTAGATTATCGATCCTCATCACAAGAGGATCATAAGGTATGTAAAAATTTGTGTTAAATCCTTGTTTGAAATTCTCATGGTTTTGGAAATCTGAAATTTGATGCTTGCATGTTTGTTACTTGGTTAGATTGAAGTTGAATAGGTGTTTAGAAGTGCAACCTAGTTAACTATTTGAGAAATCATGCCCAAATTCAGAGAATTCTATGAATCCATGGAAGCTAGGTTATGGGTTTTATAAGATGATGATGAACACTAGGATTTGAATGATAATTCTAGTATAAACTTCATCTTAGGAGGTAATTTCTGTATATTGATGTTAAAATGTGTGTAAAGTTACTAATTAAAGTGAAATTGAGGTTGAAATTGAAAATCATGAACTTGGAAATGATGATAGGAAAATCTGACCCGTTAGGTGTTTGTAGAAATGCCTAAGTGAGGATTTTCGATGTTAAATTTGATGAGAACGCAGATTTGATCATGTTTCACAATGATATGAATATGGTCATGGAAAGAGTTCTAAACAAGTTGTAAAACTGAATTTTCTAGGCAAAGAGTCCGGATCATCAAGCGGACAAGCCGAAGGGAATTCACGGGGGAAAGGCGTGCTCTAAAGGTACGAAATTATCGTTTCGTTACATTACGTATTATTTGATAGATTTATGTTGTAATTTGAAAACATGGAAATCAAGATGAATCAATGTACTACGGAAGTGACTTTTCATCTTAATCGAGTGAGATGGGTCAAACAATGGTTAGGAATTGAGGTTTTGAATTACATTGTTGGATGATTAACTCTTGGTGTCTAAACGGGTCGAACAACCAAGCATGACATGGTTAAAGGTCCGGATTATATTAAATTGATTCTTTGATATAGGTTAATGCGTATATAGCAAGTTAGATATATGAGAAATTCGGTGTATAAATTATTCGAGAAGTGAAATCCGCAGGCGGTTTGAGTAAAATGAACTAGCCAAACAAAATCATGAATTTCCAGCGAATACCGTAAATTACGGTATTACCGTAATTTACGGTAGAAGTCCTGATGCTTTACGGTCACTTTCTACTGATTTACGGTGACCCATTTAGTTCCAGGTCTCACCGTAAATTACGGTGATACCGTAATTTACGGTGGACTTTATGTTTTTATTTTATTTATTCTTCAAGGTTTAATTGTTAATTCTTGTGTTTAAAATGTAATATAATGAGGTTAAAACTAATGTTTAACGGTTTTGACCCTAGGTATCTAGATGGGCTTTTCGGATGGCGATCAAGTAATGTCGAAGAACCGAACACGTATTATGAAGCTTCCGCTATTATATGAATCTTTTGTAACTCTTGTATATGGGTTGTAAACTCTTGTTAAACAAATTTTGAAACGTTTTAACTTAGTCATTAGTTGATTATGGTCTTACTTTTGTGAACTCCGTTAATGAAAGTCTTGTACTTAAACTATTTTTGTCTAAATTTTAAGGTTAAAAATTTAGGGTGTTACAGATTAGGTGATTAAAAAGGGGGGAAATGACCCCGAACAGCTGCTGCGAGAAAAATGCGGCAATGAAAATAATGTGTTTTGTGAACTTAAAACATATGATTTTCTAGTCACCAATTTACTAAACACTAAATATTGCTTCGGGTGAATGTTACAGTTGTTAAGGTGTGTTTAAAGTGTTACTATGTGTAAAATTGGCGTTAATGTACAGCATGGTTAGCCTCTCGGATATGATTGTAATAGTAGAGAAGTCAGGCGTATTGTAGTAGATAATCTATGTGTCGCGTATGATGATAATTGAGTTGCTTGAATAAGGAACAAGGTGACTTTTAGTCTATATGCCTTATGTATGTGGTATTTGGTTAATAAAAAGTCAAGTAATGTATGAATGGAAAGAAACGAATGTAGTATGAATGAGCATATGTGCTAACCATAATGTAATTGTGATGACATGAAAGAATAGGAATCACATTAGCAAGGACTCGAAAACGGAAGGTTAACGGGTCAAGCAGAGGCGAGGAAACAAGCGTGAACACTAACGCTCGAGGTAAGTGACTTTCGATTCACTTCTTAGTATACATATAGAGTTTTCTTGTTATGGTTGAATGGGATGATTGATGTATATAAAATGGCCGACAAGTAGGTATGTATGAATGCATTTAGGAAAATTACGTAAGTACATGCACGTGTGAGCTAAGGTATGCACGGGTGTAGTTATGATTCATTTTATGAATGTATGTAAGTATGGAGTTATGTATGCACGTAAGTAGTTATGTATGAGCATGAGCATTTTGTATTTGAATATGAAAGTACATACGTGTGTAGGTACGAACATATATATATATATATGTGGATGCAAGTAAGTATGTACGTATGTATGTGAGTAGGTATGTGTGTATGTAGTTATGTATGTATGTATGTAAATACATATGCGAAGATGTAATCATGTATGTATGTAATTAGATGCGTGGGTATGCAAGTAAAGGTATGTATGTATGTAGATGTGAATTATGCGTATGCGAAGATACGTAGGTATATATGAAGGTATGTAGAGAAGTGGTAATGCATGCACGTATGTAGATATGGGATTGGTATAGAAGAAGGTACGTATGAGTATATGCAGGTATGTAGAAATATAGGAGGACATGTACGTATGTAGACGCATACGTATACATGTAAACATGTACATGTGCATGATTTAGATACGTAGAATTTTAACGTTACTAATTATGCGTTTGAGGTTGGTATGTGATGCAGGAACAAGTACACCGGATTCTTACGAAACTTAAACCGAACCCGGAATAAGAGGATGAGAAAGAATAATTGGATGAATTAATGTTAAATTGACGAACGTTATTCAATCTTTAATTACATGAGATTAATGTATATGATGATGCCTTAACTAATGGCTAAGTTGTATGTGATGCCCACAGGTGTTACACGGACTTCTTCTGCTGCTAAGGAAGTGAAGCGGACGTAGATCGAGTCAAGAGCAAGGATTGTACGGATAGATTGGTCACATAGTTGAAGTATATAACGTTTGGTAATCTAAATTTTAGTATGAAAGTTGTAAAATTCTTTTACAGTACGTTTAACATTTTTAGGATTTGGAACCTTCGTGAAAGAAATGTTGTTAATACGGAAGAAAATTTTAAAGCTCTTTTTCCGCTGCGTCATTTTTAAGGTTAAACGTGTTGGGGTCTAACATTTATTCCACAGAGCCGTCCCCGAAAACTCTTGAAAAAATTTAGGCCTCGAGCGACGAAAAGAATTGGACCCAAAATTATGGTTAAGAATAAATGAATTACAAAAATAAAAACTTAGTGATGAAGCAAAGACTCGAACTTGAGCCCTTTACATTATTTTGAGATGGTTTTGCCACTACACCACCAATTTGTTTTGCATAATAAACGGATGAATATACTAAATGTATAATTTAATAAATATATACAAGCCTAGAAAGACTTTTCGGACCCTTTGAAATTTTGGGCATCGGGCGTCAGTACGGGTTTGCCGGGCCCAGAGCCGGCCCTGTTATTCCATTTTATTAGCTCTGAGATTGCTCCAGTTTTTTTTATGTTTTTTAACTGACTTGTTCACACTTCACAGTAGTTTTTGTCCTAATTTTGAGGGACGTTGCTAATTGAGTTGATTTCAAATCCGAGTTAATTACTTTTCATGTCTAGTTTTTAATGAAAAGTATTCAATTAGTTTTTTTAAACCGCTAACTCACACACCCTTTAAACCTACTTCTAATAGATGAACTGGTAATGCGCTCTCACTCCATTATGTCGGATTAGGGAGTTTATGTGGTTCTTTTGATTTTGACATGAAATATTTATTTTACACATTAATACTTTTTAAAATAATCAAATATTAACCAAAAGGACCTGGGTTCGATTCCCACAAAAGAGGGTTTTTCTCATATTTATTGGGTTTCCCTCTGAATTGGTGTATAAGCATTATGCCTAGTGGAGATGGATATGATCGGGTGGTTCCGCTGGTGGCACGATGATACTCCAGTGGTCCGTCAGTGATCCAAATTTGCCGTTCAAAAAAGAAAAAAAAAAACAAGATAATGTTTTATAAATAGAGTTATGGAAATTATTGAGAATAATATAACCTAATTAACATATATTGGTAAAGGCATGTAACAGCAGTTTTAAAATTCAAAATCTGAACATTAAATAACATGATAAGTAAGTACCAAGTATAAGTATATTTCTTCATTCAGATTCATCATCAGGTCTTGCAAATTAAGCATCATACAGCTGCTGGCAGAAGGAACCTGGAAGAAATAAAAGTCGAATTATCATTTGGTAAATTTTATAAAAAAAAAATAAAAAAATAAAACATAAACAGTAAAATCAATTGTTACCTGAACAGGTAATATAAGATGAAGAATGCCAGGACCAAATATATGACGAGTTTACATGTTCTCCGACTTGATTTTGTTTCAAACACCTGAATCAATCAAAGATCATTAACAATAAGCTACTAACTAACTAACTAACTAACTAACTAACTAGTCAAGGATCTCAAATGTTACCGTCTTCAACTTATCCATAGTTCCTGACATAATCCCCCTTGCGGAATCCATACCGTTCCCCTGTTAGATAAAAAAACAGGTTAGTATGTAAAGAGCAATTAAGTATGAATGTACGTAAATGTGTACCATTCGGTCCAGCATACGGTTATGAGTCTGCACCTCCTCATGTATGTCACCAGTCAACTGTCAATCATTAATCACGAAATTAAAATAAAAACAGTGCAGAAAACTCATCATCATCATCATCATCATCATCATCATCATCATACTCAGTAAATCCCGCCAATAGCAAAGCTAAGGTAGGGTCTGAGAAGGGTAAGATGTAGACAGCCTTATCTCTACCCTGTAGCAATAGAGAGGCTGCTTCCAGTGAGACCCCCGGCTCGATAGCAGTTTTGCATCAAGCCGTGAGACAACTGCCGATTAGTGCATGTACCCACCCCCTTGTCTTTCGGCTATCAATGCCACCACATGATGCATGATTAACCATCCCCCTCTTTTAACGTTATTTTCACCAAATTAGTAAAATAACGTCAAAATTAGCGCCCACACATATATACATTATATACGCATACCGCAAGCGGGGCGTTAATAAAAACAGTGCAGAAAACTATTTTGTATAAATCTAACATGCCAATGAATAAAAAAGATCATCATCAAAATTGCTGTGAAAACTACAATCTCATTAAGTTGAACAAGAAGCCATGTTCAGGATAGATTATATAAACAAATATCATGTTCAGCATTATCTGCTGACCCTAAGTTCATAGCATCCAAAGCTACATTCTGTATTCTACTTTTTATCACCTAAACTAACACGTAAGTATTACCACCAACGCACTTCTTTAAGAACTGACATTTTGCATTAATAAATAACTTACTCTTTTTAGAAAGACAACTCTGTCCTGCAAGCTATTTAAAGATTTTTCATTTTCTTGCTCGTCTATATCGCGAGAATACGATGATGAAGCTCTGAGACCGCCCTCCTCAATGCCATCAAGGTTATCAAATAGAGCAGTTCTAGATGCACGATTGTCCCTAGAAGAAAAAAAAAAACAGATTAAGCATGAAGAAGAATTTATAATAAAATCACATGAATAGCAGTAGCAACTACCAAAAACAGACTCGACTGCGAGAATGTATGTGGTGACATGAGAAGATGTAATTTTAGTCATGGAGACTTTTCTTCCATGCCATGACTGTATTGTATTGTATATTTGTAGGTCATTCTACTCATTTCAGTCATCTAACATCCATTTCGTCATTCGAATAAATTCAAAGCGGCTTGAGACAGACAGATAGACACAGTGGCGGATCTAAGAACTTTTTTCACTGGGTTCATTTTGTTAGATTCTCACTATTTTTTTCCAAATGATACAAGGTTCTCACTAATTTTTTCCAAGCCGAATGGATTCCTGGGAACCACAAAAGTGGTCTAGATCCGCCCCGCCCCGGACAGACATGAGATTTCCACTTTACAATTAATTACATGCTGCATTGCTTTTAGAATGTTGATTTCATGATCTATAACTACTAAAGGCACATCATAATCAATAAGAAATAGGAAAAACCAATCAAAATTACTATTTAGTACCAGAGATGTAAGCAGGGCACGGCTTTTATCAAGCAAAGCTATTTATAAATCGAAACAAGCAATCAACAGCACGGTGCAAATCAAAGACAGAAAATTGAAAAAGAACGCTGGAGAATACAATTAGGTTTAGATCGAACCTTCGATAACTCATGTCAGGATCGGCGATACAATACACCACGACTCACTCTGCATCAAGTATCGCAGGGCTTTAGATCTGCCAGATTTCTCCTCGATAAATTATCTAACCGATTTTTCAGTTTTTTTTTCTTGTTTTTTTTGTGTGTGTGTGCGCCCAGGGCGGTGTCTTTTAACTTAAAAGTTGACGAGTTCGGTCCTTAATGTCTCAAAATCTTGCACCATATACTCTTTGAGCCTAACCCAGTTAATTTCTAACGTTAAGGTAAGTCATGTGCAAGGCACACGAGCGTGTTTTAGTCTTTTTACCCCCACCCTTTTTAATTCCACCCATTATATCACCCTAAACACCACTGATGCCGCCACCATCACCTCCTGTCACCGCCACCACCTGCTAGCGGTATAACTCAATCCGTTAAATCCAACAACCCAACCCAATACTTAGAAAGATCCACTAGAACTTCTTATAATTTTCGAAACCGAGCACAAGAGAGCTTATTAGAAAGGCGTTGTTTTGCGTCGAAACTCGATCCAGATTGTGTTTGAATTGTAATAAAACTTCAACGGTTTATGTTTACTTACGTGTGCATGATTACGGTTCGGTTTAACGGATTCCGCACGTTAAACCGGATTAAACGCAGATCTTGTGTTCTTCGGTGAACTGTTCCAGAACTTACAATTTTTAGGGTTTAAGGTGTACGCAAGCATGTATATGATATCAATACTTATGAATCAACATTTCAATGAAAATATAATCTCAATGTATGGCTTTGTTTTGAATTATATAAACGTGTATTCGTGATTGTTTACGTATCATGCAAGAATAATTAGGCAAACTATTGAATGTAGAAAAAATATGAGTTACATTACAATGGAAAAAAATGAAAAATACGAAACGTTACATTAATCGCTAAAAAAAATATTCAAACAATATGGTTGAATCGTTTAATCTCAAAGTCTCAATTGCAAAAACAAACTTCCAAACGATTTATCTTGATTGTTTAGACAACAACATTAACGAAAAGGCTGATTCACTAAAAGAATTCAAACGATCTAATAAAATGGTTTACAAAGTCGCTAAAATACTACTCTAATCGTTAAGACCTGATTGTTTAAATTCCCTTACTTAATCGCTAATAGATAGAAACGATAAGGCTCAATCGTTTCTAAAATCTTAAACCATGACATTCAGTCACTCACTAAATTCGATCGTGATCTCTCAATCGCTAAAGAAATGTAAACATGAAGGCTCAATCGCTAAAGATTTTTTGCGATTAAGCTTGAATGGATAATAACAGTTCAAACGATTAGGATCCGAATTAAATGTAGAACACAGTCAACTGTTTCGACGAATAACAGTGACCGAAAGTTGATCGGAAATACGCAAAACTAACCAACTATCAACCAAAATCGATAACGAATGAATCTATACACTTGAAATCACAAATCTAACAAACCTATACAATCAATTTCAATAAAAAAACACATTTTTGGATACAACCAAAACCATAGATAAGGGCACTATAATTGTTAAAATGTCATATATTTTATATATATAATTTATTATAAAACAAAAACCTACAAAATGAATATTTGGTGCAATGGAAAGAGTCCTTGTCTATGAAATCAAAGATTTTAGGTGTCGTATCCCTAGGTGCGATTTTTTTTTTTAAATTTCCTTCATGTCTGATATGACCCCTTCTCGTAAGTTGCTTATTTAATTTTTTTAACAACAAACTAACTTTGAACATCACATCATGGGAACTAGCAACTTGTTTATTATTAGACAAATTGGACTTTAGTAATCCAAATTTTAACCTAACTAGGTTTAAAGAAGTTCGCCGCGTTGCGGTGAATTTCTTTTGTTATTTAGTCTGTGTTTACATGTGTTTTGAAATCACTACGAGCGTGTTGCGAACGAAACTGCTGACAAGAATAAAAAGAAATTGTAGAAAAAAACACTAAAAGATAACCGAAAGAAAATCAACCAAAAAAGTTATATGGTAACGATGTTGTTCGAATGAACCCGTTGTCAGAGATGAGCAAATTGTTCTGGGTACCGATACCAAATTTGCCGAACCGAAATATCTTAAGTACCAATTCAGTACCGACTTTTGGCGTTCCTGGTACCGGTTCACTACCGTTTTTTACCTTCATATACCGGTACCGTAACCGGTATTTTCGGTATCAATACCGATTCTGTATCGGTTGGCACCGAGCTCATCCCTACCCCTGAAACTAAAAAAAGAAAAAATTAAAAGTTGAAGAAAATCAACAAAAAAAAGTTGTACGATACCGTTGTTCGTACGGTAACCGTGATCAGGGATGAGCAAATGGTACCGGGTAGCAACATTGAATTTCCCGAACCAAATGTTTTTTTCTACATTTTCTTTTTATTCTTGTCAGCAGTTTCGTTCGCAACACGCTCGTAGTGATTTCAAAACACATGTAAACACATACTAAATAACAAAAGAATTCACCGCAACACGCCGAACTTCTTTAAACCTAGTTAGGTTAAAATTTGGATTACTATGAGAGAGGGGTTCCTTTTCTAATATCGTCTTATAATATCTATAATATAAGAGCAGATCCCTATCTTGGCAAGTCTCTGAGAAGGTCAAGACCGATAGGAAATCTATGTTCCCCTGGGTCCAATCCTCAGACTGACTCTACTTCATCAGAGTCAAAAAAGGATCTTTCGTGTATAATCCTGCATAATCTCGAATGTTCTCAGTTCCGGTACATAGACCAAATAAGACAATGCAAGCAAAAGTTAGAGCAGAACTCTCAGCTGCAGTATTGGAGGAAGCCAACAAATTTCAGAAAACTTGCCTCCAATGTAAATTCTACCCATGTCCAGCAGAATGTGCCTTAGAGTTAGCGCCATTCCTTTCAACTAAAGCAATGTAATGAGCCTATCCTCTACTTGAGCAAGATTGATCATGTAAACCCAGCCGGGTGGAAAAGAACCACAGTGTCAAGCAGCCACTTCCAAATTTTCTGTCTCGTTTTCACTATATTGAGCTTTACATTGTCATGAATAATGGAATTGCGGTCTTTCCAAACTTCCCATAGGATAAATAAAGCAACAGAATTGCGTAAAAAAGAATACTGGGAGCAAAGAGTCTCAGTCCACCAAGACTCAAGACGCTGCTCGAGAGACTGAGCTTGGGATATTGAGATGTTAAGATGAGAAGTCGGGAGTCTAGTAGTCGTTTTTTCTATTAGTTGCGATGCAAACAGGCCTTTACTTAACTTATGAGATTAGTTGAGTAGGTTTGCCTTAGTTGTCTTCTATAAGATAGCTAGTTTTGGGGCTTTCGACATAAAAAGCCTATCCAGCTTGGCTTCACTATCGCTCATGACTTGTATTGTAGTCGGCCCGGCCCAACTTGAAATTGACTTCGATTTGCTCCCTTTGAATAAGATATCCTACTCGTTCTTGCATTACGCGCCTGAACGAACAGAACGCACAATGCCTCTGATTTATACGAAACACTGAGAGAACCAAATCAAATCAAAGAAAGGTGTGGGAGATTCTTTTCGTCGTTTACAACATCTGGTGGTGCCCTCGTGGGCACGTTCCTCTCTGGGTCGGTCTGGTCTAATCGACTCTAGTCTCCAAATCGAAGCTTCAGAGAGCCTTCTCCCATGCGATGAGATGAATTCTGTCTCTCCGTCCAACACCATACCATGGACATCTCGTCCAAATTCCTTCCCGATTCTACTTTTGGCAGGCCATGGTGCGGGTAAAAGCTTGTGGATTTTCTCTTGCTTATTCATTAGGGCGGGGTCGAAAAAAGGAAAGAGAGGGATGGGGTTTCTCTCGCTTTTGGCATAGTGGGCCCCCGGTGGGGGGCTCGCACGACGGGCTATTAGCTCAGTGGTAGAGCGCTTTCTTTCTGACTTCTACCTCTCTCTTTGAAAATATAGACTGAAAGAAGCTTCTATTTATAGGCCTTGGAGGCGCCTAACTCTTTCTTATTTTGCCTAAACCGAATGATGGCCGTACGATCACCCTTGGGTCAAGCGGAGGGCAAAGAAACATGTCACATGTGACATACATGATACATGTACAATTGAACATCTTTGAGCAAGGAATTGTTGGGCAATGAAATCATAACACCATATGATTCGTTAGAAAAGGGGATGATAGCTACTTTTTTATGTCTAACAGGATCACTGTTTGCAACCCAGGATTCTATTTTATCATCAATCCAGTCCCCGTTCACGTTTTTTCTTTCACCGCGCCACGCGATTCTTTCGCGAAGCGCTCTCTCAGTCTCATAAGCAAATTACTCCCGGTTGAAGTGCGCTACTGCGCACCAGCTGAAAAAGCCCTTTCCCTTTTTTTTAATAAAACTGTACTTAGGGTAAGGTTTGGTGAGAGGGGAACTAATGCTATATAACAACCCTAAAGAAAACCGACACCCTCATAAATTTTCCGACACCCTAATGTATTTTAAAATATCCCAATATGTCCTAAAATACACCCCATACGTGAAAACGGGCCCCGAATACCTTAAATATTATTAAAAATAATCAAAAATCAATTTTTGGGTTTTGTCGCGGGCCGCTAGATATCAAAGGTGTGGCGCAGCCCGGTGTTGACACGTGTCCGACTCGTGTTGAACCTATATGCTGACCCGGATCAGCTACGCTGTTGACCAGTGTTGACGCGGGCCGCGTAGGCCTTTGCCTACCCTTACGCGGGCCGCGAGAAAGTCAGGTTTCAGCACTATAAGTAGCATGCAGTGGCCTTCAGTCCCAAATCGCACCGAACTCTTTTCTTTCTCTCAAAACTGAAGTGTAGGCATTATACACGGGTATAATACCCCCTAAATAACGAAGTTCTGCTCCGTTGTAAGTATCATAACCCCTGGATACGTATTAGATACTCTGCCCGATTGATCTAGGATTCCGTAACGGCTGTCATGGTTCTGCCCGACGTAGTCGTTGGAATGCCGTCTCGGGGAGGGTATTACTAATGTTAAAATGAGTTATTATACTAACACGTGTGCATTTGTGTAAATTATAGATAATTCTCAGGAAACCCTAAAGGATAATCTAAGACAGCAATGTGAGTAATCTCCTTTTTGTTAACTGTTTTTACAAAACCTCACACAATTAATTATATATTAAAAGTTATTGAGTATTTGTAAGGATACAATTATCGTCGGTATGTTGGGGTTTTGTATACAAAATTAGTTACTGCCTTGCGAGGAGTAACTTTCCATAAGTCGGGTTGACAGTACCGTGGGTGGTAATTAGTATGACTTGGAAACAAATGTAATTGCGAGACCGCCCTCAATACTGTACAATGGTTTTTATTTAAACTTGATTAAACTGGGATTCACTCACCAGTATTTCCCACTGACAAATGTTTTAAAAACGCGTTTCAGGTAACAAACTGTGAAAGCCAATTAGAAGCCAGCTGGACAGCACTGAAGGCTTGGAAAAGTGGCAATAAAGTTACCTAAAATCAATAGATGTTTTTATTAAATAAAAAATAGGATTCATTCCTATGAAAATGTGTGTACTGAAAACTTGGGTTTTACCCCATGTATTCAATATTATGAAAGTGTGGTATTTTACTCTGATAAAATATTTCCTAACTACGGTCCTGATGTAAATTTCGCTGCCAAAATTAGACAATACGCGATACCACCGAAACTGGCTCGCGGCCTCCCGTTCCTGTATTTGTATAGGGGGACGGGGGTTGCGACAGAAGGTGGTATCAGAGCTAAGCCACTGATTCAGCCACAGAAGCGTTCTGCTGACATCAAAATTCAAATTGTTAGGAAATAAATTACGGGAATACGTGCATAATTGTATTTTCTTGTTATGTGTTATTTGACTATTTGTTAGTTTACAGTATGAGCGACCAAGGACCATCTGACGCGTACCGTCAATTGTCTGGTTCGCCTAGAAGCGAAGGTGGCTCTTCTCAGCCTGCCCTCTCAGGGTACTCTGCTGATACGGAAGAAGGAATATTCGTGTCTAAGGCTCAGTCTGAAGAGCCATTCCCTCAGAAAAAGAGAGGATGGTTCAGTCAAGGGGCACACGAGCGTAGGAAGCGTATGAAAAAGTTACAAGACCAGAGAGCACTAGCAGCAGCCAAAAGAGAAACCGATGCCTATGCCCAGGATATGATTAATAGGGGTATAGCCAACATCCACATCTTAGCAACCACTGCAGCTGACCCTAACCTGGAACAAATGATAGCACCCCAACCACAATCACCAATTCCTGACCAACCGATGGAGATAGAAAACCCTGAAAATCAAATAGAAATGCATGATTTTAATCCGGAGGAAATCCCTAGGGTACCCGCACCAAATCCCTTAAACCCAAATTATGACCCATGGTGGGATGACAATAGGGACTATGTGCAACGTTACCCGATACATGAAGACATACCCATGCCGAACCTAGGAGCCTACCCAGGGTTAGATCCTTTAGATCCCTACTACGACAATGACGTATACATCAGGGAGATCTTAGAAAATCCTTACCCATACCAGGCCCTGTCACACCCTTATTTTCCACGTGTCACCGGTGGGCCCGGTGGGGAGTATCGTGACGTAGTTGGTATCATCATAGACAAACAACACAATATATAAATGCACAGCGGAAGCAAAGATAGATTTATTTCAACTTTAATAAAGTGTAATATTAAATATCACAAATAGTTGAAACGGATCCACAGGCGGATCAAAATAAAATAAGATATTGTCCAACAGTTTATTGTCATCCAAACTTGCGAGACTTATTGTGGACGCTCTAGAAGACTGCCAGCCTAGTACGAGTAGTACCTGCACTTAACCTTTTGGGAAAAATACGTCAGTTTACACTGGTAAATACAATTTAACTGACTCATTTTGAAAATGGTTGAAAATTGATTTGAATGCTCAAGGCACAAAACATTTTATAACTTGGGATAATTATTTTATATAATCTTGTGAACGAATTACATGTTACTTGTGCGTTCAGTAGCCCGGATCTTGTCCGGGTTAAAGATCAATAGACACACCACATTATAGAGTTATACACTGACAGGTGTACGCCTACACCTCGTGCTCAAGTCGTGGCCATCTCGTAAGATGATGCCAAGGATATCCGGGACATGGTCATTAACCCCCCAAAGGCTTTAAGTGAACAAGACTATTTAAACGAGCTGATCAAATTATTCAATTAACCACCCAAAGATGTAAGATTTGATGCTCGATCAAGCGGTATTCTATATACCGTAACCCAAGCCCGTATAGGGAAAATAAGTTAAAAGTATTTACCTGAGTAAAGTATAAATCACAACTAGTAAGTGAAGGTAGCTTTTACTGGTTCTTCTTAGTCTGGAACAAAGGTTTATAATAACCTATTAGATTTCTAACGGGCCTTTATTTAAGCTTAAGCTTAGACCGGTTAGCTTTAAGGACGAAACGGTTCAAACGCGCGATTAAGCGAAGACCGGATAGAATGTGATTTAGACCCGACAAGTTTGAATACTTGTATAATATGGGTATACTAAATACATTCTGGATTTTGAGACAAAAATGATAATGTTTGACCCGTCTCGGTCAATTTATGCAAACTAGTTACATAAACCGAACCGAACGCGAAAAGAGCGTTACGGGTAACCATAAGAGTCATATGCAAGTTCCCTGAGATAATATGGCTTAAATATGTTATAATATCAGTAAGATATCTTCTATTATGCCCCAAATGAATTTAAACACAATTTATGCCTCATAAGGGCATTTTGGTCATTTAAAAGATTATAAAAGAGTTAAATTAGAAATCTGAGTTACAGGTCTGGTTTGTACAGTAAATATACTTAATTTAACATATTATAACAGTAGGGTATGACCCATATGTGAAATTTATCATTTAAAACCAAACTATGCACCTTAGGGGTATTTTGGTAATTTTACAAGGGCTAAAAATGTCAAAATTGGAAACCTGAGTTCAAAAACTTGTACTTACTGTTATTTTATAAAAATATACTCAAAACATCAGTAGGTATCATCCTTATATGTTTAATATGGTTATAGTGCATACTATGCGATAAAAACGCTTAAAAAGGCGATTTGGAGCCATTTCCGGGTTTTTTAAAAGAAAGCTGATATTTTTATAATTCTAGAAGGCTCAAAACATTTTATTTAACAAATAAAATCAGTAGAAAAAGGTTTGGGGTCAAAAGGATTTATAAAACTCATTTTATGGCTAAAAAGGGCAAAACCGTCATAACCGAATCAAACCTAGAGACATATGTTATGCTCAGCCAAAAATTAAATAAAAATCTTTAAAAATCCCAAAATATTATATAACAACAGTGGGTAAAAAGTTTGATATTAAAAAGTGGGTTTAAATGGGTTATATGCTAATTACGCCGTTTAAGTAACATAAAGCTTTCAAAATACGCTAATGAGCATAACTCTTATTCTGGACCTCAAACTGATATCAAATTTTAGGTGCAAGTTTATAAATCAGTAAAAAAATTTTCTACTCTTTCACTTTTTCAAAAATCACGTTTTATAGCCAAAAGGGCATAATAGTCAACTTTAAGCATAAATCGGAAACATGCATATGAATCGGATAAGTGTTGAACCAAGTTGTAAAATCTCAGAGAGTTAAACTTATATAAAAATTGGTCCAAAATAAGCTCTAATGCAGATCTCAAACATGCATGAACGGATCAGAACTGAAAGTCAAAGAAAAAGTCAATTTATGCGACTTTCGGTTCCGATTCGGGTTTAAACTGAAAATTGTCGAGATGAACATGTTGAGACATGTTCTTACATTAATTATCAAGTTATTTTAATGATCAAACAGGTTGCATGTACCCTACATTGCTAATCATGCTTAAATTTGCAAAAACACATTCTGTTGACTTTTTGAAACAAGCTTTGACTCGACAATTATCATACTTAGAGTGGGAATCTGAAAATACCCTTTTGAGGGTTTGTTACCCACATAAATACCAACTTGTAGGTACTTTCAATTTGAGAAATGACTGAGCAATTTTTGTTTAATCACGAAGTCAAACTTAAATTACGATGGATTGACTTTCGGTTAATATACTAAGCTAGAACGAATTTGAGAAGGTTATGAACACTTACAAGAGTCCTAATAAAGCTTAGAGATCACTAGGAAGTTGTCTCGACGTTCAGAGAGCTCCAGAGATGATCTTGTGAATTTTTGAACATGCAAGTGTTGAAGGTTGCAAGCTTTAAGTCCCTTTTATGACAATTTTGATCTGATTATAAGCTGCCACAGAGGTCTAGGAGTGTTATGAGAAGAGGACAAGTGCCCCTAAATGCATGTAAACCCATTGGTGAAGCTCAGGAATCGGCAACAGCTGGAAACAACTCGCAACAGGTCTGAAACTGGCAGCTGGTCGCTGCTTTCGTCGCTGGCAGGTCGCTCGCGTGGCGCGAGACCCCCCTCGCGTAGCGCGACCATGTGCAGATCAGGTTACAAGTTTCCTTTACTTTGCGTTTCAGTCCTTGGTCCTTAGATACGTGGTTTTTCTTATTTTTCTTGCTCATTAGACCCTCAAACCTGATTTTTAAGGGCCTTGGGATATTTACAAACATGGTAAAGTCCTTGAACAACTTTGTGCTTACCCGAAAAGTCTCGAAATTTCATCGTTAACGTAATTAACCCTTTGTGTACGATTTTGATCATATCTTTCTCATACGATAACGAAAATTGATGAAATTTTTATCACATATTCTAGTGAGTATATTTTATCCTTACAAAGCTTCGGGTTTGCCAAAAGGTCACTCAGAGGTATACTTTTAACATGTTGACACATTTAGCCCCTGTAGTTTGTAATTCCTCACTTTCTTTCATTTCCTGCTTCGCATGATCCATGATTTATCCGTTTAAGATTATAAACATCATGTAGGGTTATTTTAGAGCCTATTTATCAATTGTTGACACTTTGGACCCTTATATTCACATAGTTTCACTGTTTGTCAACTTTAGTCCCTCTAAAGTGCTCTTTCACATATTCAAAGCCCATGACACGTGTCAGTACATTATTGGACGTAAATTTTCGAGGTGTTACAGGCCCCTACACCTCCGTACCAGGATCCCGCACCCCAGATTCCGAACCCAGTCCTAGAACCTGCACCCCCAATGAGTGCAGACAACGTACAAGAACTTAGGACATTTGGTGAGGAAATCTTAGAGAGTAGTGAACGAATGAGACATGTGGGAGAGCGACTCGTCTGGAAGTATGAAGAGTGCAATATGGATTTCTGGATGAATCCATATCCATGAATGTGATGGTGGAGACGGTAGTAATAATAATAATAAAATAATATAATATGTGTGTATGTGTATGAAAAAAAACTACGGATGCCTACTATTATTAGTGTAATTTTATTTCAGGTGGTATTGTAATTTTTAATTTCAGTACTAGTGTGTAATAGATGCATAGTATATGAAAATAGAGTAAGTCGCAATGATCGACGCTTTTGACCAAAATGCGTGTCATGTGATTGGCTATATTAAATATTATTTTGTGATATTAATACGTGGTAAATGTTTAAAATTTAGATGGCCGACGAAGAAAATCAAGAAAATCTGAATAACGATAACCAGAGTAACATTAACTTGGTTAATGAAAATCCGAGCATCAATAACAATGGAAACCAAGTGGATAATAGTGCCATCCAACACATAGTCGCACAAGGAATTATAGATTCAATGCCATTTATTATCCAAACTGTTAAGGACACTGATAATAAAAGTAAACATAGCAGTAAGTGACCAATTGAACCAGAGCACAGCGTAAACAATGGACCCACACTTTAAGTGCCCATTCCTAAAAGAAGAAGAACCATGCCTTATGGTTGTTCTGATAAAGAATTCTGGTCCTGTAAACCAATAGAATTCTCAGGCAATGAAGGACCCATTGCAGCTCTACGCTGGATAGAAAAGACTGAGGCTGTTTTAAAAATAAGCAAGTGTGCTGAAGAAGACAAGATAATGTTTGCTTATAATCTATTTAAGAACTCAGCCTTAGAATGGTGGAACACTGTCCTCCAGTCTAGAGGAAGTGATAGGGTTTATAATATGGAATGGGAGGAATTTAAGAATATGGTAGAAAGAAAATTCTGCCCTCCCAATGAAAAGGAATAGATAGCGAATAAGTTTCTGAACCTAAGAATGACCGGGGTAGATAGTAAGGGTTATACTACCACATTCTTTGAATATGCTAGAATAGTACCAACCCTTGCATCACCAGAACCGGTATTAATCTCCCGTTACATCTGGGGATTAATTGGAGAGATTAGACATGTAGTGAAGGCAGCTAGACCCCAAACTATAGAAGAAGCTATAGAACTAGCAAACACCTTGACAGATGAATTAATCTGTACACGAGAAGATGACCAGAGGAGAACCCTAGCCCAAAGGCTTACCCAAGAATTCCGTTCTGGGAATTCCAACCGTAGGAATATAGGTTCTACCTCTGCACCATACTGCAAGGTCTGCAAGAAAAAGCATTCAGGAAAATGCTCCACTCCCTGCAATTTCTGTAAAATGCCAGGACACAAGGAAGAAGATTGCAAGAGAAAACCTAATAATGGGATGTGCTTCAACTATGGGGAAAAAGGTCACATCAAGCCAAATTGTCCGAAATTGGCCCCAGCTACAAACAACAAGAACACTAAAAATGCTAGAGCATTTGTTCTAACTGCAGATGAAGCCAAAATGATTCCGGACGTCATAGATGGTACGTTTTTAGTTAATGATGTTTTTGCTAAAGTATTATTTGACTCTGGTGCAAACCAAAGTTTTATTAATACTTCATTTTGCAAACTCCTTAATCAACCATTAACTAAACTCTCACAAGAATGTCTAGTCGAGACAACGAATGGAGAAACGGTTAGGATTTTTGAAATCTTGCAAGGAGCAAGAATAGAATTTTTAAACCAAAAGTATATTGCAAATCTTTACCCAATGAATCTGGCAGGATTTGATATTGTATTAGGAATGGATTGGTTAATAGCCAATAAAGCTAATATTTTATGTGATCAAAAGTCAATTCAAGTAAATTCACCAAAGGGTGAAAAGATCACAATTAAAGGTGGTAAACCATCTAGATCCACAAAATTCATCTCTGTGATGAAAACTACAAGCTATATAAGAAAATGGTCTATAGTGTATTTGATTTCTATAATCACTAACACTAAAGGAAAAGAATTAAAAGATATCCCAGTAGTGTCTCAGTTTTCAGATGTATTTCCAGAAGAATTACCAGGACTACCGCCAGACACAGAAGTTGAATTCAGAATCCATCTGCTACCCGGAACAACACCAATTGCCAAAGCACCCTACCGCTTGGCACCCGCCGAAATGCAAGAATTAAAGAAACAATTAGACGAATTGCTGGCAAAAGGATTCATACAGCTAAGCTCATCGCCTTAGGGAGCACCGATTTTATTCGTTAAAAAGAAGGATGGATCAATGCGTATGTGCATTGACTACCGTGAATTAAACAAGGTAACGATTAAAAATCGATACCCATTACCAAGAATCGATGATCTGTTCGATCAACTTCAAGGAGCTCGATTTTTCTCAAAAATCGATTTAAGGTCAGGACATCATCAATTAAAGGTACAGGAAGAGGACATTCCTAAGACCGCCTTCAGAACAAGGTATGGCCATTATGAATTTACTGTCATGCCATTTGGTTTAACCAATGCCCCAGCCGCATTTATGGACATGATGAACCGAATATGTAAACCATATTTGGATAAATTCATAATTGTGTTTATAGATGATATTCTAATTTACTCTAAAAGTAAAGAGGAACATGCAAAGCATTTGCACGCACTTTTAAGTCTATTAAGAAAGGAAAAGCTCTATTCTAAATTTTCAAAGTGCGAGTTTTGGTTAGAGCAAGTACAGTTTCTTGGACACTTAGTCAATCATGAAGGAATTCATGTGGATCCCACAAAGATTGAGGCAATTACTAAATGGAAAACCCCTGAGTCACCAACCGAGGTTAGAAGTTTCTTAGGATTGGCCGGTTATTATAGAAGATTTATTCAAGACTTTTCTAGAATAGCCATTCCTTTAACTAAGTTAACCTGTAAATCCATTAAGTTTGAATGGGGACCAAAGCAAGAAGAAGCATTTAGAATTCTTAAGCATAGATTAACCCATGCACCCATATTAGCGTTACCAGAAGGAACTGAAGACTTTGTAGTCTATTGTGACGCTTCTAAATTAGGTTATAGATGTGTGTTGATGCAATGCCGAAAGGTTATAGCTTACGCATCTAGACAACTTAAGAATCATGAAGAGAATTATTCAACCCATGATCTAGAGTTAGGAGCTATAATTTTTGCCCTTAAGATTTGGAGACATTACCTTTATTGTAGTAAGTTTACCATATTTACCGATCATAAAAGTTTAAGATATGTTTTTGGGCAAAAAGAATTGAATATGAGACAAAGACGCTGGATGGAGATGCTTAGTGATTATGATTGTGACATCCAGTATCATGAAGGAAAAGCAAATGTAGTGGCAGATGCTTTAAGCCGAAAGTATCATGAAAAGCCAAAAAGGGTACGTTCTCTTAAATTAAATCTGCAAGTAGATTTAAATGATCAGATTAGAAAAGCACAAGAATCAGTAATCAAGAATGATACTGAAAAACTAAAAGGTATGATTAAAGAATTAGAACAAGGAACAGATGGAATTTGGAGATTCCATGGAAAGAGAATGTGGATACCTAAATTAGGAAACCTACGTCATCGTATATTAGAAGAAGCCCATAAGTCTAAGTATACGATGCATCCAGGGAGCAATAAAATGTACCAGGATTTAAGAAAGAATTTTTGGTGGATAGGAATGAAAAAGGACATAGCAACCTATGTTTATAAATGTTTAACTTATTCACAAGTCAAAGCTGAACATCAGAAACCCTCAGGTTTATTACAACAGTTAGAAATGCCAGTATGGTAATGGGAACTGATAACAATGGATTTTGTTACTAAATTACCCAAAACAAAGAAAGGTAATGATACAATCTGGGTGATTGTAGATAGGCTAACCAAGTCAGCTCATTTCCTACCGATGAAAGAAACTTTCAGTATGGAACAGCTAGCTAAATTATATGTAAATGAAATTGTTTCTTTACATGGAATACCTTTATCAATTGTTTCTGATAGAGATAGCCGTTTTACCTCTCACTTTTGGTCAAGTTTCCAAAAAGCAATGGGAACTAAGTTAAATCTAAGCACCGCTTATCATCCTCAAACGGACGGACAAAGCGAAAGGACAATTCAGACGATGGAAGACATGCTTAGAGCTTGTGTAATTGATTTCGGAGGTAATTGGGACGATCACTTACCTTTAATAGAATTTTCTTATAATAATAGTTATCACACAAGTATCAATGCTGCACCATTCGAAGCACTTTATGGACGAAAGTGCCGAACCCCAGTCTGTTGGGCAGAAATTGGGGAAAAACAACTATCTGGACCTGAGATAGTGCAAGAGACAACCGACAAGATTATTCAAGTCAAGGAACGACTGAAAGCAGCACGTGATCGACAGAAGAGCCATGCCGATAACCGACGCAAACCCTTGGAATTTCAAGTAGGAGATAAAGTATTGTTAAAGGTCTCTCCTTGGAAAGGAGTGGTAAGATTTATCAAAAGAGGAAAGCTAAGTCCCAGGTATGTTGGACCTTTTAAGATTATTAGAAGAATAGGACATGTAGCCTATCAGCTACAACTGCCAGAGGAAATGGCAGGAATACATGATGTATTTCATGTATCAAATCTCAAGAAATGCTTAGCCAATGAATCACTGATGGTACCTCTTAAGGATATAGAGGTAAATGAACAACTCAAGTTTGTAGAAAGGCCTCTACAGATTGAAGACAGAAAAGTCAAGAACCTCAAGCATAAGAGACTAATTCTGGTCAAAGTGAAGTGGGACTCCAAAAGAGGACCTGAGTATACATGGGAGCTTGAATCAGAAATGGAAAGGAAATATCCACACCTATTCCAGTAGATCTCGAGGACGAGCTCTAAAACAAGGTGGGGATGATATAACAACCCTAAAGAAAACTGACACCCTCATAAATTTTCCGACACCCTAATGTATTTTAAAATATCCCAATATGTCCTAAAATACACCCCATACGTGAAAACGGGCCCCGAATACCTTAAATTTTATTAAAAATAATCAAAAATCAATTTTTGGGTTTTGTCACGGGCCGCGTAGACCCCTTAGGGATCTTACGCGGGCCGCTAGAGATCAAAGGTGAGGCGCAGCCCGGTGTTGACACGTGTCCGACTCGTGTTGAACCTATATGCTGACCCGGATCAGCTACGCTGTTGACCAGCGTTGACGCGGGCTGCGTAGGCCTTTGCCTACCCTTACGCGGGCCGTGAGAAAGTCAGGTTTCAGCACTATAAGTAGCATGCAGTGGCCTTCAGTCCCAAATCGCACCGAACTCTTTTCTTTCTCTAAAAAATGAAGTGTAGGCATTATACACGGGTATAATACCCCCCTAAATAACGAAGTTCTGCTCCGTTGTAAGTATCATAACCCCTGGATACGTATTAGATACTCTGCCCGATTGATCTAGGATTCCGTAACGGCTGTCGTGGTTCTGCCCGACGTAGTCGTTGGAATGCCGTCTCGGGGAGGGTATTACTAATGTTAAAATGTGTTATTATACTAACACGTGTGCATTTGTGTAAATTATAGATAATTCTCAGGAAACCCTAAAGGATAATCTAAGACAGCAATGTGAGTAATCTCCTTTTTGTTAACTGTTTTTTACAAAACCTCACACAATTAATTATATATTAAACAGTTATTGAGTATTTGTAAGGATACAATTATCGTCGGTATGTTGGGGTTTTGTATACAAAATTAGTTACTGCCTTGTGAGGAGTAACTTTCCACAAGTCGGGTTGACAGTACCGTGGGTGGTAATTAGTATGACTTGGAAACAAATGTAATTGCGAGACCGCCCTCAATACTGTACAATGGTTTTTATTTAAACTTGATTAAAATGGGATTCACTCACCAGTATTTCCCACTGACAAATGTTTTTAAAACGCGTTTCAGGTAACAAACTGTGAAAGCCAATTAGAAGCCAGCTGGACAGCACTGAAGGCTTGGAAAAGTGGCAATAAAGTTACCTAAAATCAATAGATGTTTTTATTAAATAAAACATAGGATTCATTCCCATGAAAATGTGTGTACTGAAAACTTGGGATTTTACCCCATGTATTCAATATTATGAAAGTGTGGTATTTTACTCTGATAAAATATTTCCTAACTACGACCCTGATGTAAATTCCGCTGCCAAAATTAGACAATACCTGATACCACCGAAACTGGCTCACAGCCGCCCATTCCTGTATTTGTATAGGGGGGCGGGGGTTGCGACATGCTACTAGTCTCGGATATGGCTCAGAGTACTGCCTTGCTTGTAGGCCGATTGGGATCCCAGCAGTCAAACCACCGTCTTCGTTCCTCACCCTCCTTCCAATCAACCACTTCCGAAGACTCAGCGATTGGGTAGGGCGTAGTGACTACTCAGATGAAAGCTTCGGAGGAAGCATGGTGTTAAACGAGGTCGGTGAAGCATACCTTCCATCCAGTGCTATGTTTTCAATGGTTTTCTTATCTCTCTTGGTTTTCTTAACCACCTTGGTTTTCTTAACAACCTTCTCTGAGTAGGCTTCTTCATGCGTGCCATTCTAGGAGTTAACCAGACTCATGTTATGATAAAAATTCACTAGAATTGGGTATACCAAACATAAGGTAGTATAATCAACAAATGAATTACTCTTATTTGTTGTTTCTCATTGTTATACTGATACAATAAGAACTTCTTACTTATGTCATGATGTGAGACAAATGTTAGGAATCTACTTATGTAATAGAGTCGATCCACTAAGGGGAGTCAATCTTATTGGTCCTATGTTACGTCATTTTTTCTCTTTGCTTTTGCTGACTACACTCGGATAGCGAGCAGGCCTGGGCCGGCCCGGAATGGGAATTAGACTTCATTCACTTGATGGGCTTTCGCCTGAACAAGGTAGCGTGCAGATCTTTATGCAACACTCTTCCGGCTTGATTACCCCCCTAAGATAAGAGGAGGATATATAAGCAGATTGAGTTGCAGGTAGGAGTGAGTCTACCCTGCAAAGCGGCTTCTCGCTTATCCCCATTTGGGAATCCCTAATGGAATCGACTTAAATTAAATAAAATTTCATCTTACTCTATCTCTATCCTGATAGCCAGTTTAGCAAAGCCTCTAAACGATGTAAATCCACCACTAAGACGACCCCCGGGCTCGCTCTCTACCGCAGGTTATATTTGCACGTGTTGGGTACTATCACGCTCAATTTCAGCCATTCCCTTCTTCATGTAACAGATGTGCCTTGCGCCCCTCTCACGGTAGAAGAACAGATACTTACTATTTATACCGGAACAAACGGTTATCTCGATTCATTAGAAGTTGGACAAGTAAGGAAATTTCTGGTTGAGTTACGTACTTACTTAAAAACCAATAAACCACAGTTTCAAGAAATAATATCTTCTACCAAGATATTCACCGAGGAAGCGGAAACCATTTTGAAAGAAGCTAATCAGGAACAGAGGGAACGTTTTATACTTCAGGAACAAGCAGCCTAAACAATACTTCAGCGCCTGGTACTCGAACATTGGCTCGAGGTATGAGTTGATAGAAAAAAGCTAAATGCTCTTAAGATCGTCTCTCTGTCTGCATTGTTGTGGTACATAGGCTTTCTGACAGATCTGAGCGTGCTATTATGCATTCAATCTTCTTGACATAAGTACTAGGTTTTCAAAGTGCAGGGAACGTATCCGACATAGCTACAGGGGAACATTTCCCTTGATTAGACCAACTGGGGCTCTCATGGTGAAGTGAACACTGTCAATCTAACTATTATATAACAACTATCAAACTAATTCTATGACCATTGTAGACCTTTAAAAAACACAGTTTAACAACCTTAATGAGGACTAACTTAAACTTGTCTCAACTGCAGTTCACAAGTACAAGATTTGGATCAGCAATAGGAAAATTGAATCTAGCACACCGGAAACCCTCACAGTAAGTAAGAGTTGATAGGTGGTTCATTTTCGCTTTGATAAATGATGGATAACCAAATCAGGGAAGAGTGTGCCCCCATTCATCGCTCGCCAAGGTCCTATCCAACCTTGCTTGCCTAGTCCCCTCACCAAGTAGAATTTGTGCCTACATAGCCCTTCATCTGCAAGAAAAGAAGAATGGTTTCTACTATGATAATCGATGGTTGAGTGGAGAAATGGACGGTAATTGATCAGGATTTCCACCTCAGACCTGAGAAGGTAAATACCGATGGAGAGGCCTCAATTCTATGAGAGAGGGTTAGCCGTCGGTAGGCATTATTCCAGCTTAAGAAGGAATGAAGTGATAAGCCACACGAAGAGATTCGTGTTCATTTGAGAAGTGGTTACCAATCAGATTCGGGTGTTTGAAGATGATATACACAAGACTGCATTTCGAACTCACCAGGGCCATTATAAGTTCATAGTTATGCCCTTTGGTTTAACTAATGCTCCAGCCTCATTTCAGGCTTTCATGAATGAGGTTTTCATGGATTATATGAGGAAATTTGTACTGGTTTTTTTCGATGACATCTTGATTGACAGTGACAGCCTAGATAGCCACTTGCAACACAGGCTATCTAGGCTGTCACTGTCAATCAAGATGTCATCGAAAGCGCCGTGGAGAGCAACAAAAGGAAATGGACCTGCCCTAGCAAGTGTTGATTATGAGAAGAATTGAAAGCGAGTTAAGTGGCTCTGAAACACTATGGGGAACGAATGCCCGTGGAACTGGACTGTAACTCTTCTATTACATTATGGAGAAAACCTATCCTCTACTTGAGTTAACCAGAGCCACGTAATCAATCCCCCAAACTGTAACTCGGGATGTCAGGATTGAAAGCAACCTACACTAAGTGAGCTAGAAGCTAAAGTGAATCTTTTTTGGCATCATTTTCTTTGCTTTGACCGCGACTTTGTGGCGAGCTCCCGGAATAGTCGGAGCCATACCCAACTGACAAAGGATGTTATCGCAGTGATCTTGAATAGGGATCCTACAGCGATAGATAGAATCCCCATAAAAATACCACTAGATCGAGCATCGGTGATTTCGTATCCAGTCAAAATCTTGGCTAATTGATCAAAGTGGGTAGCTCCAGTAGACCCATAGATGCTTTGACTCAAATGAATGTTCTGAAGAAACCTCAATTAAGTTATGTTCTAGAAAAAGAGGATTCTTGCGTTTTTGCCCTCCTGCTGTCATTTCTTAAAATACTTCAATTGGTACACGCAAGAAATAGGCCAATTCAGCAGCTTTTTGTTCCATTTCCCGTGGAGTAAAATTCACATCAGTACGATTCATTGGAACGGCTCCCTGGCCTCTGATATCCATATAAAGGACACGCCGAGCATAAATACCCTCTTTAACTTCTATTATGACGGATTGAATATCTTTTATAAGAAATCGGAGAAAGACCCGACGATTTTTTCTAAGAAAATAGATAGATGGGAGATAGAAAACTAGAAGAGAAAGAAACTTATTATATAATAGAAATATCTCTCCGAGATTCACTAATTATTTAACTGTTGACGGGTCTCTTTTTATGTGTTGTCCGGAAAGAGGAGGACTCAATGATTATTCGTTCGCCGGAACCAGAAGTAAAAATTTTGGTAGATAGGGATCACATAAAAACTTTATTCAATGGGCTAGATCGGGTCATTTCTGAAGAACAATAACTAAAGGCCCTGAAACTACCACTTGGATCTGGAACCTACATGCTGATGCTCATAATTTCGATAGCCATACCAGTGATTTGGAGGAGTAGAGCGAGCTCTCCCCGAAGTACACAAAATAGCGGATGGTAGGTCAGGAAGCTTGACATGACAGAAGTTCGAGTCGAACCAGACTAGTAGATAGTGGGGCGATTGGGAGTGAGGATTCGTTTCACTATGTTCAACTCATTCGGTAAGCCTCGTAATCTATGTGAAGGTTCGTAAAAATAGTGAAAAACGGAATCCTAAAGGAGTAGGAGCTAGCTTGAATTGAAGTGGAGAAGACAAGATGGACTGGCTATCGACTTTGCTAACGAATGAGACTCTTCTTCAATTTATTGGGACGTACTTCATACTACAGCAGGCCGCAACCGTTGGGGAAAGCCTACCAATGAGGTACACTTGGGGTCAGCAAGCAAGGAACTCCTTCGATATCGGCTTCTAAGCTTTTTCATTGAAATCCAAACCAGGAAATGAGAACCAGTACCACACCCCGTACTGGCACTACACACCCTCCCGAACAAACTGATTCCAAAAAGGTTTCTCATTCGCTTTCCTATCTTCTTTCTGAGATTGACCAGGCAGCTGGGTTGGTTTGGCTATTCTTTTCTATTGAAAAGGACCAATCAAAATAGAACCCATACGAATGGCTGATCTTGATTCTGACGATGAAAATCGTCTTCAACAAGTGGTTAAAGATGTCACCAAAGGCACATCTACAGGTAACAGATTAAATTTAATCATTGTTTGTTTGGTATTTTTTTACATACTTAACTCTTTAGTTTGTGGTAAATTGTGCAGATTACCTTGACCATGGCGACAATCTCTTAGTTATGGTATGCTTTGCAAAATTATGGCCAACTGAAGGTGGAAAGGGTCGGATTACACTTCAAAAGCGAACATATGGCTTATGTTGTGGTTATAGTAAAGTTGACTTGCCTAATTATAAAGAAGCTGACCCAGCTAACCAGATGCTTTTTCGATCTTTAGATTCAGATAGCAAGTTTTTCTTAAAGAACATTCGACGTTACAATTCAATGTTTTCCTTTACTTCTATGGGAGGAAAAGTGGATACTAAAATAAACAAAGGTAACTCTCCTTTTGTTTATAGAATCAACGGTCAGAATGCACATAGTATGGGTAGCCTTTTTCCTAAACACGGAGACAAACCAAAGTTTTCACAACTTTATATTTACGATACTGAGAATGAACTTTCCAATAAAAAGACCTTATTTGGGTATGTTACTTTTTTTAGCACCTATACATATAATCCTCCGTGGCTTCCTAATAATTTTATTTTCCTATCATCTACTTATTATTAAATATCTTTAATTTTTGTACCAGCGATTCGACAACTAAGTCATCTTCCAGAGCAAAAGAGCTTGATGATAAATTTATGAGGTATCTTACCGACATGTTGGATTCTAAAAACATGTTGGTAAAAACATATAGGATGGTTCGAAACCATCTTCATGAGAAACCTAATGTTTACCTTAGGCTTCGGTTGATTTATCAGAGAGATCGCGACGGTAGGACTTACAATTTACCTACGCCATCCGAAGTTGCTGCTTTAATTGTTGGCGATGATGATCAAAGCATGGAACAATGTGATATTATTGTCAAAGAGCAGTCAGGAGTGCCTAAACGTATTAGCAAGTTACATCCGTTATACATTGCTCTACAATATCCAATTCTTTTTCCTTATGGAGATGATGGCTATAGGATTAACATTCCTCATAGGGATTTTGGTCCAAACACAAAGAAGACACGGCCAAATTACACGATGAGAGAGTTCTTTACTTATAGGATCCAGGATAGGGACAACAAGTACTCTCTAATCCTTAATGCGAGGAGGTTGTATCAGCAATTTTTAGTCGACGCATACACAATGATCGAAAGAGAGAGGCTAAACTACATTCGATTTCAGCAAACAAAATTAAGACGCGAATCGTTTAACAGTCTTAAAAATGTTCAGGAAGGTGGGCAGAGTGATTTGTCTCATACTAGAAAACCTGTGATATTACCTTCGTCGTTTACTGGTGGAGCTCGCTATATGATGCAAAACTACCTGGATGCTATGGCTTTATGTAGGATGTATGGGTATCCTTATTTTTTTTTATAACAATTACATGTAATCCGAAATGGCCAAGATGGTAAGGTTTATTGGTGACTCATCAGTTAAGCCTGAAGACAGACCCGACATACTTTGTCGATTGTTTAAGATGAAGCTTGATGCATTTATAAAAGACCTGAAGGAAAAAAAAATCTTGCCGATATTAATGCGGGTATGTGAATTCTTTTTTGTTTACACGCAATTTATCTGTATGTGCTAATCTTTTTTTTCTACAGTTGTTTACACCGTCAAGTTTCAGAAGCGTGGTCTGCCACATGCGCATTTATGTGTGTTTATGAAAGCTGATCATAAGGTTCCTACTGTTGAACATATCGATCCTCTTATCTCAGCTGAAATTCCTGATAAGAATGAAGATCCTGAATTGTATTCTCTAGGGTGTGAGTTCATGATTCATGGTCCATGTGGACACGCTAACTCGAAATGTCCATGCATGGTAGGGAACCATTGTTCTAAGAATTTTCCAAAGAAGTTTTTGGAGGCTACCTTCGTTGATTCAGATGGATTTCCCTTTTATAGGCGAAGAGATGACGGTCACACAGTTGTGAAGAAGGGTGTTACATTGGACAACAGGAGCGTCGTTCCATACAACAAAAGGCTTCTTAGAAGATATCAGGGGCACATCAATGTGGAGTGGTGCAATCAGGCAGGTTTAATTAAGTATTTGTTTAAATACATTAATAAAGGACCATACAGAGCCACTGTTGCTGTTATAGATTCAGATAGAGGAATTGAGGAGGAAATACCCAAAGACGAAATAAAAGAATATTACAAGGCTAGATATGTGTCCGCATGTGAAGCCAGCTGGAGAATATTTGCATGTGAGGTTCACTATAGGTATCCGTCTGTTATGAGGTTACCATTTCATCTTCCAGACCAGCAAAATGTTGTATTCAGTGGTGAAGATGATATCAAAGATGTCCTAAACAAACCTCAGGTAAATTCTTCGATTTTTCTAGAATGGATGAACATGAACAATTCCAAACCTGAAGCAAGTGAACTTACTTATGTTGAGTTTCCTTCAAAGTATGTTTGGAAGTTAAAGGATCGGTGCTGGCAGCCCCGTAAAAATTATGTTGTGGTTAGGAGAATTTATTCTGTGTCTCCTTCTCTTGGTGAGGCTTATTACCTTAGAATTCTTCTAACTAAGGTAAAGGGACCACGATCGTTTGAAGAAATCAGAACCTATGAGGGTGTTGTTTATCCTACTTTTAGGGATGCGTGTTATGCACGTGGCCTTTTAGACGATGACAACGAATACATAGAGTGTATTAAAGAAGCCAGTTTTACAGGAAATGGTCATTATCTGTGTTGTTTGTTCGGTACACTACTGTTGTCTAATACGCTTACAAGGCCAAAAGTTGTTTGGGAGAAGACGTGGGAGCTTTTGTCCGAGGACATTTTATACAATATGTGGAAGGATACTGGCTTTAGTGGTATTTTTTTTAATTTTCTAATAGTTTTTGTGATATAAAATGCATATTTTTCGTTAATGAGTTATGGTTATATTAACAAAGTGTTTTGTTAAATTAATTAAATTTACTTTTGATTGTAGGATTTGTTGTTTCAGACGAATGTTTAAAGAATATAACGTTGTCTAAAATCGAAAAATATCTTCTCCGTAATGGTTCCAGCTTGTATAGATTCTCACCAATGCCTGTTCCTAACGAAGATTTCATAATACACGAGACCAACCGTCTGATAAACGAGGAGCTTTCTTGGGACACGGATGAAGTTAGGGCTGAGTTCAATAAGCTTCATGATTCTTTAAACGATGATCAAAGAGCAGTGTATAACGAGATTATGGCTGCTGTTCGACGTGGGAAATGTGGTGTTTTTTTTGTGTAGGGTTACGGTGGTACAGGTAAGACATTTCTGTGGAAAACGTTAGCCGCTTCCATTAGATGCAATGGACATATTGTTATTAATGTGGCTTCAAGTGGGATTGCATCATTGTTGTTGTCACGAGGTCGTACCGCCCATTCAAGATTTCATATTCCGATTAATCTTAATGAAGATTTCGTTTGCCATATTAAGCCTAATACTGAAATCGCTAATCTTCTAAACGAAGCCAAGTTGATTATTTGGGATGAGGCACCAATGGTACACAAACATGCTTTTGAGGCTCTTGACCGTACATTGAAAGATGTTTTGAGTGTTTCTGATTCACAAAATTCTGAACTTCCATTTGGTGGAAAGGCTATTGTCTTTGGTGGTGACTTTAGGCAAATCCTACCGGTTGTACAAAATGGAAGCAGGCAAGACATCATACACGCCTCTTTATGTTCATCCTACATTTGGTCCACTTGCAAGGTTTTAAAATTGACAAGGAACGTGCTTTTATCTGTTGGAACCAGTAGTTCAAACATCGAGGAGATAAACGATTTTGCTAAATGGCTTCTTGAAATTGGCGAAGGCAATGTTGGTGATGGTAACGATGGCGAGTCAACTATAGAGATACCAAATGATCTTTTAATAACTGATTCAACTGATCCAATTCAAAGTTTGATTGACTTTGTATATCCTTCAGTTCTTGACCATTTTAAAGATCGTGACTACTTTTCAGAGAGAGCCACACTTGCTCCTAAGAGTGAAGTTGTTCATGGTATCAATGATCGTTTGCTTGCCTTGTTTCCCAGTGAAGAAGTAGAGTATCCTAGCTCCGATAGTATATGCCCAACTGAGGAAATTAATGATCTGGTACACCAAGATTTATATAATCCTGAGGTGTTAAATAATGTCAAGGTTTCTGGCTTACCAAATCATAGATTGGTGTTAAAGTTGGGTGTTCCAGTGATGCTTTTGAGGAACATTGATCAGCAAAATGGTTTATGCAATGGTACGCGTCTTCAGATTACATGTCTTGATAAACGTGTTATTGAGGCTGAGATACTATCGGGAGGTAATGTTGGTTCAAGAACTTACATTCCAAGAATTAGCATGATACCGTCGGACAAGAAAATACTCTTCAAGTTTCAACGAAGGCAGTTTCCAATAACTGTATGCTTTGCAATGACTATTAACAAAAGTCAAGGACAATCTCTATCGAGAGTTGGTCTATACCTGAGAGACCCTGTGTTCTCACATGGTCAGCTTTATGTTGCGTTGTCGAGAGTAAAGACCAAAGATGGCGTGTAGTTTTTAATATTTGACAAAGATGGCGACTTTTAAAGAAATATTCAGGAAATTGTAGTTGAAAATTTAAAGTTTATTTTGAAATTCAAAGTTTTGAAGTTTATTTTTTACATAAATAGTTGATTGGATTTTCTATCTTCATTCATTATAATTGTATTGGACTTTTAAATTCAAAATTTTAAGTATACTTATTATATTTTTTATTTATTTAAACAATTTGTAAACTATTTTTGAAGTATAAATATTACATTTTTTAAACTTTTGTTGAACTATTTTTTTAACGTAATTGGGTAGTGTAAATATTATATTCCAGTATTTTTATACATTATGTAACTATTAGAATTCAATAAGGGTGTATGTGTAATTGTCTTTCATTCAGTTGAAAATATGGGGAACCGAGAACAGAACCATCATTACACATAGAGTATCATTACACATCAAACATCTATCATCTCTTCTCTCAAGTATCGCTTCCTCACCTTCATTTTCTAGGGTTTACAATTTCATCTTCTCCGTCTTCTACACTTCAATCAACCGAAGATTTTACTGTTTTTTCTTGAGCAACAGGTATGTACATTCATATTGTAATGAACTTTGTAGTCTTTAACTGATGTTAATTGAATCCTTTCTTGCTACAAATACGATTATAAACGTTTATGACTATAGATTGAAGAAGGATTTAGTTAAGTTACCGAATCATTCGTTGAGAACATGTTAAATACTCATTATTTGGGGATAAAATTTAATACATACTCTGTTTCTATGATGAATTTCAGTAGATACTCTGTTAAATAATCATTATTGAAAGCAGTTATAGAAGTTATTATTAAATGTTGATCAACAATTTATTTGTATTTTTCAACACTTTGGTGTTTTGTTGTTTGGAATTTGTTTTTGCATGTTTAAAAAGATCATCAAGAACTATATATTTGTTTTATACTTTTGTAATAACTGATTACTAATATAAATATTAAAACAAGTTACTTACGTTGTTTGGTACCGAGTTTTTAGTTTAGTTAATATATTCTGTTCTAACAGTTAGCGTGTAATACAAAAAGTTCATGTTTATTACTGTACGCATTTCAATCTTCGAAGACAACTTTTTAATGTCAATGTTTTAACATCTTTATTGAATCAGGTTTTATCATGTATTCTACATTTGTGAAGTTTCTTGATAACCCAGAATCATTGAAAGTGGTATAACGTGTTTTCAGATACGTAATTTATTTTTATTGAAATATATATTTAACAGTTGTTATGGTTTATATTTTCTTATAATAAATAAAAATTATATACAGGATGTACCTTTATCCTTTTCTAATCAAAAGTGGGGAGACCGTTGGGAAAAATATAAGTTGCACATCTATCATGAGAGTGGTAAAAAATGGGTTGTGAGGATCCGAACACAAAATTCAACGCCGGTAATAACTGATGGTTGGGATAGAGCTGTTAAAGATCTTAATCTGCCTAAGGATACTTTGTTGGTTTTCACACCATTAGGAGATTTTGCGCTTGAACTTTCATGTTTTGTGAATGGCATTTGTGGTGAATCGTATTTCACGTTGAATCGTTATGCAAAATTGGGTTTTACGGTACGACAACTTATTTTAACTTCAATTCTTTTTTACATTAAACGTGTCAACACTTATTCTCATAAGTTACATATTTCATGTATATTATTGATTATTTTTTATTTTATGCAGATAATCGAAGATTGTTTCATTAAACAATGGTACGTAAACAGCCCACCAACTGGCAGATATCAAATCTATTATAAGGGTCCTTATTGGAATGTTGAGGTGTGTAAGTTTCATACCAGCTTTGTATTTGCAAAAGGATGGCCGGAAGTGTGCAACGATCTTAGGATACTGGACGATGATTTGCTTATCTTCAGCAGAATTGATAATGTTGTTTTTAAGTTATTAGTTTATCAAAACGAGACTGAGATTCTGTTGTCGAAGAAAAGCTGAATCTACCGATGATGTTGTACTTGAGATATCCAAGGCTGTTTATTTTGAGAAAGTATTCAAGGTACGCATGTATTCATCATTACCAGTAAAAGATTTATTTATTTTAGCATTTTATTAATTATTCCAGTAATGATGACCAGGACATATATGAGGATGATAAAGTTGCGTCTTTAGGTGAAGGGAAAACTTTTAGTCAGGTACTGACTTAAATATTAAAATTATTTATTTTTAATTTAACACATATAAGAATTTAATGTTTTTACAATTATTAGTAATGTTGTGTACTAATGTTATATTTATCCAATAATTTAATACTTAGGAGAAGTTACATGTCACACCCCGACCACGTAGAACATACAAAACGTGGCGGAAACGTCGGGGAGTGTTGTAACAGAATTAATTGTTTCAAATCCATGGCAATTAAAGTTTCGTTTTTTTAATCAAACAAGAGAGTTACATTGTTTTGAACAAGAAACAAAGAGTATATAACAAAAATTAACTAGTTCTTGTCTCGTTTTAAGTCACTAAGGCACATGTCCGCCTAAGTATGTCTTGATAAGTCCTATGCATCATCTCCTGAAAACACATGTGAAAATAGGTACGTCAGCATAAAAATGCCTGTGAGATACATAGGTTTTGAGAAAATAGGATTCATGACTTATGTTTGAGAAAATGTTTAGTCATGAACCTTGTAATTTGCTTTGTCTTGTAAATCATTTGAAAAACGATAAGATCAGATGATATGTATAAATAAGAGAATAATGTATGGTTAAATGAATAACCATGTAAAAAAATGAGTTTGTATAAGATAAGTTGTTTGTAAATCAATGTCTTGTGAAAAGTATGTTATTTGTATAAAATGTTATATGTCTCAAATTGAAATGGTTCAAATAACGCTACAATATGTAATACCATACAAACACTTATATATAGGAAGTACCAGCGGCGTATCCACCATGCTTGTATCATATTACACACGCCTCGTTACTTAAATCACTTACTCAAACCAAACCACCAAGATATAATGTTTAACAATTTTAGAAATGTTTATGTATAGTCAAATGTCTATTGTCAAATGTAAATCATGTCAACAGTTACAAACGGTTCACATGGTTCAATAGTTACAAACGGTTCACACGGTTCAACAATTACAAACGGTTCATATAATCAAATGGTTACGACGGTTTACATAGTCAAATGGTTACAACAGTTCAAAATGTGGTATAATGTGTTCATATGCTGGATGAGCATATGCAACAGAAATGCAATGTAAAACAATGTACTAAGTATGCGCACAATGGACATACATAGCATAAGTGTAATGTAAAACAATGTACTAAGTATGCACACAATGGGCGTACATAGCATAATATGTATTGTAAAGTGATGTACTAAGTATGCACACAATGGGCACACATAGCATGAAATGTAATGTAAAACAATGTACTAAGTATGCACACAATGGGCGTACATAGCATGAAATGAATTGTAAAGTGATGTACTAAGTATGCACACAATGGGCATACATAGCATAAAATGTATTGAAATCATGTACTATAAATGTACTAATGAACATAGCAAGTATATGATGTGAAAACAGGAAAGCATGAAAGTAACAAGTAGGCACATGTGTTTCACCCCAAAACGTTTGGAAAACAGTAAAAGAGGGGTCTATGTACTCACTTGAGATTGCTCAGAAGTCCTAAGATAACCACCAAGCAATGCTAGAGATCACGGAATCAAACGACACCTAATATAGGTAACTATGTTAATAAACCGGACCTATCTCGGAGGATCGGATAGAATGAGGGTTCGTAAACCAAACGAGTATGGAGACTCGTGTAATATGGTTTAACAAAGCCTACATACTAAATGAAACCTATCATAAGTGCTTACGACCCATTACGACCCGTTTAGGTAGCTTATGCTACATTAACGCGTCGTTCGCGTGAAACGCGTTCGGACCGCCTAACTAGTCCTATGACAAGTAACATATGCCTTAACATGTCTAATATTGTTGTCAAATCAGTTTAGATGTCAAAAGTTATGTTACATATGTTTAAAATGAATTTTGGCATCAAAGGGGTATTTTGGTAATTTACCTAAGGCATATAAACTACCTATCATACAACTACTTAAACGAAGCGACCATAAGGTATAACCTCGGAAGGTTATTCCCTATACACTATGGTCACCTAATGTGTTTGGTCGGATCCTAATGATCGACCAAATGGGCCGGGTTCGAAGGTATAAGCGATTTATTAGATCGCTTACCCTTACGACCCTAGACAACGTGGTAATCATAGGCATAGTCACAAGGGACTATAACCATCGTGATTACAATCACGTTGCGAAGTTCAAACGAACTTTGCATTGACCATAAACTGGTCAACGCAGAAAGTCAAACAAAGTTTGACTTTATGACTCGAAAAGCAATAAAAGAACGAAGGAACACTTACAAAGGGTCCCCGAATGCTAATCTAGATCAAAATAGCTCAGGTATGAAACAAAGGTTTCAACTTAGAGCACATTAGATCAGATTCTTGTGAGGAAAAGTGAAGGGTGGAGGTGGGTATTTATAGTTTTCGGTTCACCGTTAGGATCGTTTCTTGGAGAAGAGGGCACGATCTAAGCCGTACACTTGTCGGAATGTTGTGGTAACTCATATTGCTCCCACCACAAGAATTTGACACTTGGCCTTGGCCTTTGGAGGGGTTAAAGGCTGTTAACAGCTGAGAAAACGATTTTCTGCATATCTGACCCCTGCTTTCCCACCGCAACAATGAGAGTGTTGAGGTGCGCAAGCACCTGCAGACCAGGATGTTTCAAAAATGGCAAAACAGGCCCCTGAAGCTCCAAACTTGCTATTTGATGCATTTTTGACACGTTTAAGCCCCGTTAACCCCATTTCAAAGCTCAAAAATGAAGTTAAAGTATAGGGAACTTAAAATGTGCTAAAATTATCTCGGATGTCGGTTCGTTTGGCCATACGATCGCGATGTTCGGTTAATTACGACGGAATGCGCATAAGCGCGAAAAACGATCCAAATGACGTGACGAATGGATTTTTCTTATGCCAAACACTAAAATAAAATGTTTTAGTGCTTACATAAATTTTTTGGATGTCCGGATGTATTCAGAACGTAAGTTATGCGCGAAAGTGCAAACTTGTGCACTTTTTGACACTTTTAGTCCCTGAATGACCCAAAAGTTTATTTTAGCATACCGAACACCTCAAAGCCTATTTCTAAGCTATGTAAAGGATATTTATGGTATGTTTAACTTATGGTCATGTTCTGGAATGTCTGTTACAGTTCAAATTGGCATACTTTCGCAGTTTGTCAAGTTTAGTCCCTGTAAGCGATTTAACTTGATTTTGCCATACCAAAGCCTTCAAAACTTATTTCTAAGTTATGTAAAGGTTATTTAAGGTATGTTAAGTATATGTCACTATTCCGGAGTGTTTGTTGCATTAAACTGGTTATATTTACGCATCAGCGCGCGTATAACCTTCCAGAAAGCGATTTAGAGCTTGAAATCGAACAAGAGTTGATATGTGCAAAAGATACACATATTTATACAAGTCCAAAGTATGAAATACAATATTTCATTGGTTTGGTATTTGTTTGATGGTCGCAGTGACACAGGTGTCACAGTCTCCCCTACTTAAGGAAATTTCGTCCCGAAATTTATTCGTAGAAGTCTGTCTGTGACTTTGTGTTAAATAGCCATCAAAGATATGTAAAGCAAAATTTTGTTATTTTCCTCAACGGATATTTTTCAGAAGCGAAAATGAACGAACGGAGTCATTTTCTTCAGCGGGTTCTTCGGAAATGGAAAATAAAGGATTTTTAACTAAACGGATATACATTTCCCTCAACGGATATTCTTCAGAAGTGAAAACGAATGGATGATTCATTCTTCCTCAACGGGTCCTTCATCAGAAACGGGAATGAAGGAATAATCAACGGATATTCATTTCCTCAACGGATAATCTTTAGAAACGAAAATGAACAAACGGGGTCATTTTCCTCAACGGTTATTCTTCGGAATTTGAAATGAAGGAATAATCAACGGATATTCATTTCCTCAACGGATAATCTTCAGAAACGAAAATGAACTAACGGAGTCATTTTCAACGGTTGCTTCCTCAGGTACGGAAATGAAAGATTTAACAATGGATATTCATTTCCTCAACGGATAATCTTCAGAAACGAAAATGAACTAACGGAGTCATTTTCAACGGTTGCTTCCTCAGAGTTGGAAATGAAGGATAAACGGATATTCATTTCCTCAACGGATAATCTTCAGAAACGAAAATGAACTAACGGAGTCATTTTCAACGGTTGCTTCCTCAGAGTTGGAAATGAAGGATAAACGGATATTCATTTCCTCAACGGATATTCCTCAGAAGTGAAAAATGAATAGCTAGTTCATTTTTCCTCAACGGATGCTTCATCAGAATTGGAAATGAATTGGGTTAACTTAGATACATGATAGAACTTGCTGTGATTTCTGTGCACTAAATTCCATAATTATGTATGCATCCATAATTACGTAATTCCTTGCACAGTCCGCACAGTTCGTTTTGTAATGTTGTGGGGAAGGATATCAAACTTGTGATGAGGGTGACTAGACTACCATAGGGTCCTTTTAATTAGATCGACAGAGGATCTTCTTAATTAGGCCACCAAGGAGTCCTTTCATCTATATCATCACATAATATTCCTAACCAGATTTTTGGATCGATCAGTTTAACTAGACCACTAAAGGGGTCTAATTATGAAGTAGTACTTTATAATCCAAGGGACTTAACTACAGCGTAGAAGTCCATTAAGGATTTTAGGTAGTACCTTTGGGTATCCTACTATGAATCTCTTGTACAAGGATATGTAAGATTCTACGAGGATTTGGATAACATAATTTGGATCACATGACACATAAAAGGGAACACATAAGCACATAATCACATAATTGTTATTATCTTGTTATTGATTGCTATTAACTTGGCACCTCGTACTTCGTTTCTCTTGGAAGAAACGGGTACTTAGGATTTTCGTGGAAAACGCAAGAGATCATACAATGGAAGAATTTGGGGGTAGTCTGTTCTTCAAGGAATATGGTTCCTTGATTGTTGGTATTGTAGAGGATATGTTTATACATGCAACCACATAAACATATTAAAATGTAAATGAAAGATTTATTTATAACAACAACTGTTTCATAGATCGTGATAACAAAAGAAAATAATACACAAGGCTCGATTATTTTCTAAACAGCGTTATCTTCTGTCGGTCAGATACTCATCCCTGCGCTGGATTTGCATTAGCAAGCTTTGGGCAATTCCTATGAAAATGGCCCATCTCGCCACAGTTGTAGCAAGACCCCGGTGGAAAACGAGCTTGAGCAGGATTGTTGTTAACTTGATTTGGTGCAGCTGCTGTTAGGCAAACCCTCGCTGTATGACCTATAAGTCCGCAAACTTGGCATGTGCGGCACTTCACACCAGCATGATGATGTAGGCCACATTGGTTGCACAAGGGTGCAGTTCCGTTATACGGTTTCCTGGCAGGGGGTTGAGCTGGTTGGTTGGGGATGGCTTGATCATTGTGAGCGACCATGGCGAAGTTCTGAGAAGCCTTTCGCTTCTTTGACTTCTTAGAGGATCCAGCCTGTTCATCCATGGTCTTTGATTCCTCGATTGGGTTCGATTCTTCGACCGGTTTCTTGTCAGCTTTTCGGAAAAGTTTACCTTTCCTGATCTTTGATTCAGTCAAGGTTGCAGATAGCTCAATGGCCTGTCTAACTGTAGTAGGGTTGCTACCAGTCACAATGTCTTGTATTGAGTCGGGGAGGCCATCAATGTACTTTTCGATTGCCTTATCCAAAGGCGTGACCATGTGTGGGCATAACAGACTTAACTCCTCATAACGGTCCGTGTAGGCTCGATGCTCACCGCTATCTTGCTTCAAATTGTCGAATTCCCTTTCCAAGGCCCTGATCTCGTGACGAGGACAAAACTCCTTCATCATGAGAGCCCTAAGTTCGGCCCAAGTCTGGGCTAAGGCAACCTCAGCACCACGGTCTCTCATAACCCCGTTCCACCACGTAAGGGCCCTCTTCTGGAACACACTCGAAGAAAACTCGACCTTGCGATTGTCAGGACACTGCACATGGCGGAAAGTATTCTCAATGCTCTCGAACCATTGAAGAAGCCCAGTCGCTCCCTCAGAACCACTAAACTTGAGTGGTTTAGCCGAGTTAAAACTCTTGAAATTGCATGGACCATTGTTGTTGTTGTTGGCTTGGTTCCATTGAGCAAAGAGGTTTGGGAATTGAGCAGCCATTTGCTGCGCAATGATTTCTGCCAGTTCGGCAGTCGCTATCTGGTTTTCGCGTCGAGGAGGCATTCTAAAAGAGAAACAAGAAAGAAAACAAATGAAATGGCATTGGGTAAGAATAGGATGTTACAATTACCGACCATAATCATGGTTGATGGTCATTTGTTTGAACCATGAAGCAAACAAACAACACAAAGGCTGAATCAAAGCAAATAGATCCTCATAGTGTATCGCGAAGACATGCTCGCCTATAAGTGGACACTCACCCCAAGAGTTCCCAGGTAAGAGTGACTGGTCCGATTATGTGGATTTGTACGAACACTCTAGCCTTAGACAGAAAACACAGGGTACAGGCATTCACTCTTCCAGTTTGCACGTGTTCACATTATTTAGGACCCAAAAACTTTGACGAGAGTTTTGAAAACTCAAAGGGGTTCAAAACCTTATAACAGAGGGTTCAAAACCTTACAATAGAGGGTTCAAAACCTAGTAATCAATCATCCTAGAACAGATGATTAGTTTTCAAAGCGGTTTTGAAATTTATGTTCTTGTTGTGGTCGTCGCCTAAGGATAGGTGACGGTATTGTTTTATGACTAAACGCAAGTAAACTCGCGTTAGGGTCCTAGGAAGGTTATAGACTAGGTCAAAGCATTACTAATAACCTAATTCCCTATAACCATTGGCTCTGATACCAACTTTTCTGTCACACCCCGACCACGTAGAACATACAAAACATGGCGGAAACGTCGGGGAGTGTTGTAACAGAATTAATTGTTTCAAATCCATGGCAATTAAAGTTTCGTTTTATTAATCAAATAAGAGAGTTACATTGTTTTGAACAAGAAACAAAGAGTATATAACAAAAATTAACTAGTTCTTGTCTCGTTTTAAGTCACTAAGGCACATGTCCGCCTAAGTATGTCTTGATAAGTCCTATGCATCATCTCCTGAAAACACATGTGAAAATAGGTACGTCAGCATAAAAATGCCTGTGAGATACATAGGTTTTGAGAAAATAGGATTCATGACTTATGTTTGAGAAAATGTTTAGTCATGAACCTTGTAATTTACTTTGTCTTGTAAATCATTTGAAAAACGATAAGATCAGATGATATGTATAAATAAGAGAATAATGTATGGTTAAATGAATAACCATGTAAAAAAATGAGTTTGTATAAGATAAGTTGTTTGTAAATCAATGTCTTGTGAAAAGTATGTTATTTGTATAAAATGTTATATGTCTCAAATTGAAATGGTTCATATAACGCTACAATATGTAATACCATACAAACACTTATATATAGGAAGTACCAGCGGCGTATCCACCATGCTTGTATCATATTACACACGCCTCGTTACTTAAATCACTTACTCAAACCAAACCACCAAGATGTAATGTTTAACAATTGTAGAAATGTTTATGTATAGTCAAATGTCTATTGTCAAATGTAAATCATGTCAATAGTTACAAACGGTTCACATGGTTCAATAGTTACAAACGGTTCACACGGTTCAACAGTTACAAACGGTTCATATAATCAAATGGTTACGACGGTTTACATAGTCAAATGGTTACAACGGTTCAAAATGTGGTATAATGTGTTCATATGCTGGATGAGCATATGCAACAGAAATGCAATGTAAAACAATGTACTAAGTATGCGCACAATGGACATACATATCATAAGTGTAATGTAAAACAATGTACTAAGTATGCACACAATGGGCGTACATAGCATAATATGTATTGTAAAGTGATGTACTAAGTATGCACACAATGGGCATACATAGCATGAAATGTAATGTAAAACAATGTACTAAGTATGCACACAATGGGCGTACATAGCATGAAATGAATTGTAAAGTGATGTACTAAGTATGCACACAATGGGCATACATAGCATAAAATGTATTGAAATCATGTACTATAAATGTACTAATGAACATAGCAAGTATATGATGTGAAAACAGGAAAGCATGAAAGTAACAAGTAGGCACATGTGTTTCACCCCAAAACGTTTGGAAAACAGTAAAAGAGGGGTCTATGTACTCACTTGAGATTGCTCAGAAGTCCTAAGATAACCACCAAGCAATGCTAGAGATCACGGAATCAAACGGCACCTAATATAGGTAACTATGTTAATAAACCGGACCTATCTCGGAGGATCGGATAGAATGAGGGTTCGTAAACCAAACGAGTATGGAGACTCGTGTAATATGGTTTAACAAAGCCTACATACTAAATGAAACCTATCATAAGTGCTTACGACCCATTACGACCCGTTTAGGTAGCTTATGCTACATTAACGCGTCGTTCGCGTGAAACGCGTTCGGACCGCCTAACTAGTCCTATGACAAGTAACATATGCCTTAACATGTCTAATATTGTTGTCAAATCAGTTTAGATGTCAAAAGTTATGTTACATATGTTTAATATGAATTTTGGCATCAAAGGGGTATTTTGGTAATTTACCTAAGGCATATAAACTACCTATCATACAACTACTTAAACGAAGCGACCATAAGGTATAACCTCGGAAGGTTATTCCCTATACACTATGGTCACCTAATGTGTTTGGTCGGATCCTAATGATCGACCAAATGGGCCGGGTTCGAAGGTATAAGCGATTTATTAGATCGCTTACCCTTACGACCCTAGACAACGTGGTAATCAGTAGGCATAGTCACAAGGGACTATAAACATCGTGATTACAATCACGTTGCGAAGTTCAAACGAACTTCGCATTGACCATAAACTGGTCAACGCAGAAAGTCAAACAAAGTTTGACTTTCGGACTCGAAAAGCAATAAAAGAACGAAGGAACACTTACAAAGGGTCCCCGAATGCTAATCTAGATCAAAATAGCTCAGGTATGAAACAAAGGTTTCAACTTAGAGCACATTAGATCAGATTCTTGTGAGGAAAAGTGAAGGGTGGAGGTGGGTATTTATAGTTTTTGGTTCACCGTTAGGATCGTTTCTTGGAGAAGAGGGCACGATCTAAGCCGTACACTTGTCGGAATGTTGTGGTAACTCATATTGCTCCCACCACAAGAATTTGACACTTGGCCTTGGCCTTTGGAGGGGTTAAAGGCTGTTAACAGCTGAGAAAACGATTTTTTGCATATCTGACCCCTGCTTGCGCACCGCAACAATGAGAGTGTTGAGGTGCGCAAGCACCTGCAGACCAGGATGTTTCAAAAATGGCAAAACAGGCCCCTGAAGCTCCAAACTTGCTATTTGATGCATTTTTGACACGTTTAAGCCCCGTTAACCCCATTTAAAAGCTCAAAAATGAAGTTAAAGTATAGGGAACTTAAAATGTGCTAAAAATGATCTCGGATGTTGGTTCGTTTGGCCGTACGATCGCGATGTTCGGTTAATTACGACGGAATGCGCATAAGCGCGAAAAACGATCCAAATGACGTGACGAATGGATTTTTCTTATGCCAAACACTAAAATAAAATGTTTTAGTGCTTACATAAATTTTTTGGATGTCCGGATGTATTCAGAACGTAAGTTATGCGCGAAAGTGCAAACTTGTGCACTTTTTGACACTTTTAGTCCCTGAATGACCCAAAAGTTTATTTTAGCATACCGAACACCTCAAAGCCTATTTCTAAGCTATGTAAAGGATATTTATGATATGTTTAACTTATGGTCATGTTCTGGAATGTCTGTTACAGTTCAAATTGGCATACTTTCGCAGTTTGTCAAGTTTAGTCCCTGTAAGCGATTTAACTTGATTTTGCCATACCAAAGCCTTCAAAACTTATTTCTAAGTTATGTAAAGGTTATTTAAGGTATGTTAAGTATATGTCACTATTCTGGAGTGTTTGTTGCATTAAACTGGTTATATTTACGCATCAGCGCGCGTATAACCTTCCAGAAAGCGATTTAGAGCTTGAAATCGAACAAGAGTTGATATGTGCAAAAGATACACATATTTATACAAGTCCAAAGTATGAAATACAATATTTCATTGGTTTGGTATTTGTTTGATGGTCGCAGTGACACAGGTGTCACATTACAAACCAATGCACTACCAAAGGCTGTTAACTCACGTAAAGCAGTTAAGTTTGATGTTGAATGCACGCCGAAAAACGCATGGCTTCACAATTGAAGACAATACAAGATGTAAGTTACCATTTTAAAGATTGTTATATTATTATGGTTATTAACGTTACTCTATGACAACAGGTTAAGAAGAAATGTAAAGTTATTTCTAACATAAAGGAGAGGGTCAAGAATACGCCAAAGGGTATCCAAGCCACCTTACCTATCGACACAATTGATGATATTGCATGTTCTTCGTCAGCTCATAAGGTCAAGGTATCTATACTCGCCACTTGATTAGTATACGTTATATAAACTGTTTTTTTTGCGCATATATTCCACATGCTTTTAAGTTAAAATTGTATACGTTTACTTTTTCATCAAGGGGAAGAGAGGCGGCAATGTTCATAAAAAGCGTAAGCATACAAATAAGAGTACAAACACTACAAAAAACATTCTACTCATCTTCTCGACCCTGAGTTCTTTCACTTTGTTATGAAAGGAGAATATAGGCTGGTATACCATTTTTTATAACAAACTAATGATTTATGTTTATTTGTCTGAGTATTATTTTCTTTCACACAATACATGTAGCGTCTTCCTATTGAAGTTGCCAGACGAGCAGGTCTTTGTGTTGATCTTCATCCCTTGAAAGTTCAAAATATGGTTGGAGTTGTGGATGTTTATGATGTGAAGACGGAGTTAAATGATGGCTAGCCACGTTACGCGTTGGATGGTTAACGGAAGTTCATGGCCGAGAATAACTTGAAGTTTGGTGATATGTTGCACTTCACATATGTGTCTTCGCAGCAGAAGATCCTTCTAAATGACGTTACTTCAGTTTAACAACGACCTATAAGTACGTTCTGATATAAGATATTATAATTATGAATGTTTTGATGGTCATGTTGCATGGTTTTGTTTTTGAACTTATTAACTTGATGGTTTGTTGATGTATATGGGTAAAATGATAAAACAATGTTATTAGCAATTTGTGTTTCATATATATATGATATCATGCTTCTTTTTGCTAATAGTCATGTTAATAATATTACATTTTATTTTTTTAAAAGATTCATGATAAGTAGGGTAATTAAAATGTTACTAAAAATATAAAACATAATCTAAGTATGGATAGTCTAAAATCATATAAAAAACCAACTTGCATTATTTCTTCTATTTGTAAATAAGACCCAATTTTTGGTTGATTTATAGATTTCTGATTAATTTAATTATCGATGATTTTGTTTAAAGGATAACACGATTTTTTTGTGAGTATATATTTTTTATGAGTATTTTAGGAAACTGATTTTCTTTATCACTGTTATGGGAAGTATCTAATAGATAATCAACTTTTATTTTTATATACTTACTAAAACTGTTTCTAAATATATATATATATATATATATATATATATATTAATCAACTTATAGAAACTATTAAATATTATTTCTAACAATTTTGTTAACTTTTTCCTTTTAATGAAAAAACGAAAAAAAAAAACACAATCCATTTTTTTATAACTTTGAATATACTCCTTAAATTTTGTCAATAAATGTCCTTATATTTTTACTTTTCTAATTCACAATTTGTAAGCAATATACTTTACTATTATATCTTCTTTTATAAAATCATCATATATTTGTGCACATTATAGACAAATAATTTGTCCATAATTGAGACTACTACTATAACCATAACTAAGCTTCTCTTATAAATATACATAATACATAATCATCTTCATCCTCTTCAAATTTCATATATAAATGGAGATGTTGAATTGTTTTTTACTTTATCTATCAGACAACAAGATCAAATCTCGGGTATGTTGATGTTATCTTCAAGTTTATTTATTTATAATATGTTGGTTTTAATTTTTACTTTGTATACAAATTTTACCGAGGAATTACCACAATTGGGTAGCTGATTTCAAGTTAGCTCCTGATGGTATGGTTCAAATCATTAACACTGACCGAAGAATTTTTACCGTCAGGGTTAGGAAAGCAGGCTCTTCATATTTTTTTCACGACGGATGGTTCAATATGATTCAATCACTACTATTACCAAATAAGTCATTGCTTTTGTTTCAGTACGAAGGTAGTCTAACTTTTCGACTGATATACTTCTATCAAGATTTGGCACTTGCTCAAGATGATTTCTTATATTGCCAAACATCAAAATTCTCTAAACATAAAGATCATTTGGTAATTTTTTTATGTTTGTACTATATTAATATTTGACTAATTTTATATAATTTTTTTAATATAACTTTTTTTTTTGGAGTTGCAGCTTATCGATAGATTTTTTGTTCATCATAAGTTGAAGAACATAATACCTATGAACCATGTTACTATAACCGCTTTTCCTAACCGTACATGGTTGGTTTTTATGGAAAAACATGGTCAAAATTTTTATATAACTATTGGATGGAATCAAATTAAAGAAGATATGAAAATTGAAGATGAACACTATATTATATTTGACATGATTTCGGAGTCCAAATTTGAGATGATGGTTTTTAGAGGCACAGAAGATTTGGTCCGTATTCCTGAACGACGTCTTGCACGTGTTAAAGTAGAAGTTAAAGAAGAAGTTAATGAAGAAGGTACTGCTTAAATTGTTTAGTATTCTTTATGCTATGATATAGAGCGAATAAAAAACAAGTTTGTTTTTCTCAGTAGTACATTTTATCAATTTTTATTCATACAGACGTTCTTATAATTTATTCATCCACCTTATTCATCATGCAATTTTTCGTTTATTAATATACTACGTATATGTATATATTTATTTGTTTAAAAAGATAGATTAACAACCCGTGAGTATTCACGGGTGATAACCTAGTTATGGTATAAATATAAAAATCAGATACACTCGTTACAGCAACCCATAGAGGAAAAAAAATCTTGATATGATAAAAAAATACTGGCACGTGAATTACATCGATGAAAAATAAACACAAGTTACATAAGATATATAAAAAAACCACATAACACATACAAAAAAAACACTAAATAACACGTATAAAAACCTTTAAAACAAATATATAGTTACTATTCTCGGTATCGATTTGTTTTGTTACGCCACCTACACTCGTTACAGCAACCCATAGAGGAAAAAAATCTTGATATGGTCAAAAAATACTGGCACGTGAATTACATCGATGAAAAATAAACGCAAGCTACATAAGATATATAAAAAAACCACATAACACATACAAAATTAAAGATTGAAAACCTAAAGTTCATGAAGCTTTTCACAACCTACAAGGCATGGCAATGATGACATTATATAGATGGATGCATGTATGGAGTAACGCGCATGGAAGTGGAAACGTAGGAGTCCTACGTAAAAGTAAAAAGCACACAACTCATGCGCATCGGACACTCCTACGTGGATTCTTAAACTCTATATATATGGACATACTCTAAGAACTTCTTATAATTTCCGAAACCGTGCACAAGACAACTTATTAGAAAGGCGTTGTTTTGTGTCGAAACTCGATCCAGATCTTGTTTGAATCGTAATAAAACTTCAACGGTTTATATTTGCTTACGTGTGCACGATTACGGTTCAGTTTAACGGATTCCGCACGTTAAATCAGATGAAACGCGGATCTTGTGTTCTTCGGTGAACTGCTCCTGAACTTATAATTTTTAGGGTTTAAGGTGTATGCAAGCATGTATATGATATCAATACTTATGATTCAACATTTCAAAGAAAATATAATCTCAATGTATGGCTTTGTTTTGAAATATATAAACGTGTATTGGTGATTGTTTACGTATCATGCAGGAATAATTAGGCAAAGTATTGAATGTAGAAAAAAAATATGAGTTACATTACAATGGAAAAAAATTGAAAAATACGAAACGTTACATTAATCGCTAAAACAAATATTCAAACCATATGGTTGAATCGTTTAATCTCAAAGTCTCAATCACAAAAAACAAACTTCCAAACTATTTAACTTGATCGTTTGGACAACAACTTTAACGAAAAGGCTTATTCGCTAAAAGAATTCGAACGATCTAATAAAATGGTTTACAAAATCGCTAAAATACTATTCTAATCGTTAAGACCTGATTGTTAAATTCCCTTACTTAATCACTAAGACATACAAACGATAAGGCTCAATTTTTTCTAAAATCTTAAACCCTGACATTCAGTCACTCACTAAATTTGAACGTGATCTCTCCGTCGCTAAAGATATGTAAACATGAAAGCTCAACCGCTAAAGATATTTTGCGATTAAGCTTGACTGGATAACAACAGTTCAAACGACTAGGCTCCGAATTAAACGTAGAACACAGTCAACTGTTTCGACGAATAACATTGACCGAAAGTTGATCGGAAATACGCGAAACTGACCAACTATCAACCAAAATCGATAACGAATGAATCTATACACTTGAAATCACAAATCTAACAAACCTATACAATCAATTTCAATAAACAAACATTTTTGGATACAACCAAAACCACAGATAAGGGCACTATAATTGTTAAAATGTTATATATTTTTTTATATATAACTAGTGTTTTTCAATCACGCGCATTGCGCGAGAGGCATTGGGGCTTTCGAATAGTCTACTTCATTCTTGTACTTTGGATATCCCCACAAATCGTTGCGGTGAGATCTTTTTGCTTCTTCAATCTGTGTTTGCTTTTACCCTCCTATGTTTGTTACATATCACACACCAGGAAGAAAGATATATGTTACTTTTTTCTAACGTAAATTGGCCTAAAGTAGTGAAAACCTTGGATTGGCAATTGCAAATCATGCCTTCTAAAAAACATCAATGATGATTCGAATAAGTGAATAACCCATTTCAGTGATGAGCTTTTAAAGCAATTGTAAAAGGTTCAGTTTTACACATCCTCTTATCTATACACGACTAAACACAACAAAAACCATCACAAGGTAAACCATTTAAAACCATATATCTAAAGGTACCATGTACAATTCCATCCATTTTGCCAATACTGAGTAATACTCGTCTTTGAAACAACTTCTTTGTAGGCTTGGTGGGATGGTGCTCTTCGTAACATCCCCTCGACCCAAATTTCAGAATCAGAACCATTTCTTTAAAATCCATGCACCACAGTTTCATACGTCCGCTGATTTGATTCATACCCCTTTCGCCATATCTTTTGAGACAACTTAGAAGCATCAACATCTAGAACACCCAAATAAGCAAAAGCACAAAAGCGACACATGTTTCCCAAACAATGCAAAATTAAGGCAAAAAAAAAAAAAAAAACATTCACAACCATTAGAACCAAATAAAAGTTAAACAAATACAACAATGAAGCAGGTTAAAAAAAGATAAACCTAGAAACGCAACACCCACAACCACAACACCGACCATTAGATTTGTATTTAGAAGTAGTGAATGGAGATAACAACAATCAAAAACATTATAACCCAATAATAATGACGGAACTGACGGTAGCAGCAGGCTCAAAAGAGAGAATGTAAGCCGCAAGAAACAACATAAAGCAACAACGGAGATAAAAAAAAGGTAAGGAAATATACCTCAAGAACGGCGCATATTTGTAGACACTCACCACCACCACCACCTTCCATTGCCACCACCACCCCACAACAACGCGACCTCAATGTCGTCTCCGCCAACACCTTCGACCTCTCCATCTCAATCCAGTCATATTATAAGAGGATACATCGAGTGAAAAGTAGTTTCTCACTATCGTTAATCGTTAATCGATAAGGCTCAGAATTGGCTTTCCATTGTGTCTGCAAGTAATAATACTTGCCACGCCTAAACAACGAACACACAAGTTTTTTTGCATCATCACAGCCTCTAATAACAAACTCAAATTTCAGCAGATGTTATTTCAATCAATCCATTTAATATAATTTAATATATAAATAATTGAAGTTCAAACATGAAGAAATTATAGGCCACAATAAAAAGTTTTGTACCTTTTATCTGTTTCTGCAATAATGCTCGTCCTTAAAACAACTTTGTAAACTCGCTTAGCTGATACCCTCTTCGTAACATCCCCTTGACGGGTGGTCCGTTGGACAACCCTTAAGTGTTATAAAAATCCTAATTCCTCACATTTAATTCGGTTAATTATTGGAATATGATAACTACGGTGCGCTTGGTCTTGCAGGTATTAACGGGCGTAAACAAAGGGTTTTATGGTGCTTGGATAGGAGCTCGAACCTTGCAAAAATAAATTGGAGCATAGAAGAATTAATCAAGAGAACAAATGAAACAAAATCAGGCACAGCCGTAGCCTACGGCCAGGGCCGTAGGTTACGGCGCTCACTGGTCTCCCGTGTCACCGTAGTTCAGCTCCTGTCCGCCGTAAGAGTATTATCAGTGCCGTAGCTTACGGCTGGAGCCGTAGGCTACGGCGGTAAGCTGCGCAAATTTGTAACCGCCATCATTTAAAGTGGTTTTATGGTGACTTTTTAATGGACAATCATTGTTTCTCGTTTTGTAACTCCTTAGAGATGAATTAGGGGGGGTTCTAAGGTGTTCTTAAAAAAAATGAAGACTTTGTTTTTAATTCCAAGGGACAAAGGTTTGATGGTGATAATGATTCATGACACTATGAGCGGCTAGGTTTGCTTGGTGATCGTCTTGAATGTAAGGTTTTATTTGTGACAATTATGTTTGTTCTTTAATTTCTGGAATATTAGACTGTGCATGTGTTGTTGGTTTATTATGGTGTTTGATTGGTTGTTTGTAAATTTTTTATGTATGTTTGACCATGTTCTAAACCATACGTTCTTGGTTTCGTTGGCAATTGAGATATCATGAGAGGGATTAGGATTGGATATATATTGATTGGTCATCGGGTAACAACCTCGCGTTCTAGGAATCCGAGTACTTAGTTCCCTTTCATCACAAACAATTGATTTTACATGAGCCATGTCTATGTGGTTCTTCCCAGTTGAACATGAACGTTAGTTGTCACTTAAAACCTGAAACTCGGGATGATCACTATCCTCTTATCTTGTTACAAAACTTAACCTTGATTTGTAATTTAATTTAGTTTAATCTAGTAATTAAAACCAATCACCAAAATTTTGAATTTACATTTCTTGCAATTTAGTTTACTTTGGTTAATTTAGACATACATCGAGATAGCACATATTCCACAAACTCCCTGTGTTCGATACACACTTACCGCTAGCTAATTAGTTGTATTTGGATTAAATTTGATTGAGACTTCGACCTCACATCAAATTTTGGCACCGTTGCCGGGGAGTAGTGCGCAAGGTGGGTTATCTTGTGTGTTAGTTAAAAAAAACAAACAAGAAAAAAAAATTAATTAAAAAAATATAATAAAAACAATTAAAAACCCAAAACGATTTTCTTTTATGTTCATGATTTACACTTGGTAGTTGAGTTGTGTTGTGCAGGATGACAGAGCATTACACAGATTTCAGCTTTTCTACGTGTATATTGTGCGGGGTTCCACGTCATTCGTGTATCGGTTGCCACGAGGCCCATTACAGGAGGGCACATGGAAAACCGGTGTCTTATGTTTCACAACTTCCACCTCCATCATATGTTGATAATTATGAATCAGAAATAGAGAATGATTATTACTCAGATGGATATGATCGGGGCGAGGATGTTTATTATGAGACAAGGACAGATGGTCTATGTTTTTGTTGCGGCCGTGATCATACTTATGATTATGATGTGTGCACAGTGTATTCGGAAAACCCAAAGTATTGGAATAAAAAAATGATGGATGCACACATTTTAAGATCGTATCAGGGATATCGACAATATCATCCCAACGAATATTCTGAGCCCACGGGTGTTTATATTTATCAGACCGAGGAGGAGAAAGAGCTTGCTATATTGGAAGTAATTTTGTCCAAACTCGAGCAGTATTTATTAGCACCCAACCTTTCCGTTGAAGATCAAATCAACTGTTTAGTTTCTAAGTGTCAGAATTTAAAAAGGAAGATAGAGATAGAACAACGCCTCTCACCATTACCTGATGATATTAGAGATTATTCTCACATGAAGGAGGAGGTTGTGGAGGATAATACCACACCAATGAGTCCTTTATCTGATGAAGAGTCACTGGTGAATCAGATGATGTGTGCAGATGATGAGGCAGAACAGTCTGAGGAGATGAATATGTGTACCGAACCTCTTCCCATATCAATTATTCAAAATAACAAGTGTGGGGAAGTGGGTTCGAGGAAGAAGATGAGAAGGGTGAAACTACAAGACATCAAGGTATATATCATGAAGTGGATTAGCGAAGCCCGCAGGTGTAGTCTGAACATGCCAATTATACTGACAAACCTATGGAGATGGCATGTAAATTTCCGGGCATTCGTTGGAAATGTTTTGGGTAAGTGTGCATTGAGACCACCGTAACGCATATCAGGTATGGTCTGGCCGAAGACCTTTAAACTTAGCGCTCTCGGGGGGCAGCCCGAAGATGTACAGTATTGTATTCGTATTTTGTTTTGTTTTGTTTTGTTTTGGTGTGTGTTCTGTTTTGGCAGGTTACTACGTTTCAATCATCGCGGATGCAATGATTCAAGTGCGGGGATGTTTGGCAACATCCCCATTGAGATATCAGCGAATCCAAGAGATGTTTATGTTCCTGTCCGATTACCGCGGCCGCATCACTACCAACACTGTTGATTTACTGATCAGGTCGTGTCTTGTTCTCATTTTGTGCACCTTTTGTATATATTTATGTTTAAGTTTGTGGTTGGGCGGTTGGGTGGTGTTTTGATGTGTTTGTTTGTTTGATGGGTTGTGAAAGTTGGTGGTGTTTTTTAGTAATAAGAATATTAAAAAAAACAAAAAGAAATTTGGGTTTGAGTGGAAAAGCTACAATTGATGTTGTAGTGGTTGAAGCGATCTTCCCTTCAAAACCATACATTGAGGACAATGTATCCCAAGTGTGGGGATGAGGGGAAATTTTGAAAAAAATGGTAAAATTTTTTAAAACTCAAGCGAAAAATGGTCCAAATTGAACAGTTGAGTATTAAATCGCATGACACACCGGCAACCCATATCCCCTTGTTCTTTCTTGGTGAGAGTTGAGCCATTACTTGAATTTATTAGAATACATTTTTTTCTTGATGAGAGTGGCAACGGGTGGGGGTGCATTAGAACTTGTGGTTGAATGCGGTTTGAGGCTTTAGCTTGATATGTATGTGAAAAGGATAAGGGCACTTAGGTAGCCTCGTCTTGGTGAGTGCGAGTGTGGGATTTGGGGGGTTAGACCTCATAAATTATATATATGAGCATGGTAGTGAGAAGGGAGGGGGTTTGGACTTTAGTAGCCCATTTGAGCTTGAAGCCGATCATTTGTAACTCGTGCCTACTTTCTCTTAAAACATTAACCCGTATTTGACCCGGTCTATTAGTATGATTATCTTGTTCTAGTATGCTTGTTGTTATGTTTGTTAAATCGAAAAAAGAAAAAAGAAAAAAAAAAAGAGATATGAAAAAAAGAGAAAAAGCAATGAAAAATGAAAAAAATGATGAATGAGATAGTTTGTATATAGTTGTTTATGTTTTGTTTTAGTTAGAAATAAAAGACCGGGTTCAATCGTTAGCTACTTCGCATATGTATTTCCATTTCCTACCCAATTGCCTTGCCACGTTACAACCTCTAAGTCCCTTTGATTCACGTGCATGTTTAGCAAATCATTTAGGCGAAGGACCGATTTAATTACAAGCTTATTGTCGTGCAACCACTGTTTGCTTTAAGTGTGAGCTAGCTTATCTTTGCTAGTTTTTACTTGTCACCGAGAGGAGAGTTATTGTGAGGGGTGTGTTATGTGCGGTTTTAAGAAAGAGTTAGTAAATGAGGACATTTGTTTGCTTGGTTTGTACTTGATCGCTTGAATAAATTGTGTTTTGTTGAACGGGTTGCTTGTGACAAGCAACGGTTAAGTGTGGGGATGTGACGGGTGGTCCATTGGACAACCCTTAAGTGTTATAAAAAGCCTAATTCCTCACATTTAATTCGGTTAATTATTGGAATATGATAACTACGTTGCGCTTGGTCTTGCAGGTATTAACGGGCGTAAACAAAGGGTTTTATGATGCTTGGATAGGAGATCGAACCTTGCGGAAATAAATTAGAGCATAGAAGAATTAATCAAGAGAACAAATGAAACAAAATCAGGCACAACCGTAGGTTACGACGCTCACTGGTCTCCCTTGTCGCTATAGTTCAGCTCCTGTCCGCTGTAAGAGTATTATCAGCGCCGTAGCTTATGGCTGGAGCCGTAGGCTACGACGGTAAGCTGCGCAAATTTGTAACCGCCATCATTTAAAGTGGTTTTATGGTGACTTTTTAATGGACAATCATTGTTTCTCGTTTTGTAACTCCTTAGAGATGAATTAGGGGGGGGGGTTCTAAGGTGTTCTTAAAAAAATGAAGACTTTGTTTTTAATTCCAAGGGACAAAGGTTTGATGGTGATAAGGATTCATGACACTATGAGCGGCTAGGTTTAATTGGTGATCGTCTTGAATGTAAGGTTTTATTTGTGACAATTATGTTTGTTCTTTAATTTCTGGAATATTAGAATGTGCATGTGTTGTTAGTTTATTATGGTGTTTGATTGGTTGTTTGTAAATTTTTGATGTATGTTTGACCATGTTCTAAACCATACGTTCTTGGTGCCGTTGGCAATTGAGATATCATGGGAGGGATTAGGATTGGATATTTGTTGATTGGTCATCGGGTTACAACCTCGCGTTCTAGGAATCCGAGTACTTAGTTCCCTTTCATCACAAACAATTGATTTTACATGAGCCATGTCTATGTGATTCTTTCCCGTTGAACATGAACGTTAGTTGTCACTTAAAACCTGAAACTCGGGATGATCACTATCCTCTTATCTTGTTACAAAACTTAACCTTGATTTGTAATTTAATTTAGTTTAATCTAGTAATTAAAACCAATCGCCAAAATTCTGAATTTACATTTCTTGCAATTTAGTTTACTTTAGTTAATTTAGACATACATCGAGATAGCACATATTCCACAAACTCCCTGTGTTCGATACCCACTTACCACTAGCTAATTAGTTGTTGTAACACCTCGTAAAATCATGTCCAATATAGTATCGACATGTGTCATGGACTTTAAACGTGTAACGGATTGATTATGAGGGACTAAAGTTGACAAATGAAGAAAGTATATGTACATAAGGATACAAAGTGTCAACATTTGATAATTATGCCTTTTAACAACCTTACACGATGTTTATACCCTAAAACGAATGTATCATGAAGCGTGTGAAACCGTTTGTGGAAGAAAGTGAAAGTTTACAAGACGCGAGGGTTAAATGTGTCAACATGTTTAAGTTATATCTCTGAGTGACCTTTTAGCGAACCCGGAGCCTTGTAACGATTAATTATACTCCCAAGAATAAGTGGTAAAAATTTCACAAGGTTTCGATATCGTATGAGAAAGATACGCTAACTTTCGTAATTAATGGGTTAAAAGCGTCAACGAGGCAAAAATTGTGTTTTCGGTTATCGTTTAACGAAACCGGACCTAATGATGATTGGTTATATCTCATGGATCATAGAAATATAAATTTCATGGGTTAAAGGTGCTTAAAATGGAAGAAATTACGCTTTAGAAAGTCCAGGGGGTGAAAGTGTCATTTTTAAAACTTGTTTGCTGGTCCCCTACCTCCTGGCGCTGCGCCACCAGCAGAGGCACTCCTCCGTCACGCGGCGCGATGGACTGCCAGCTCAGAAAATTGTTTTTTAACGTGGCAGCTTGCATGTTTGCTAAATTCCGCGAGTTTGCCACCCTCTAGCTGCTTGAAACACGTCCCTTAACACTTGTATTCATCCCTGGAGTTGCTATAACACCTGTATCCATCTCCTTGAACCTTCCTTGGCTAGAAATAAGTCCAATTGTTGCAACTTGTGAACTCACATTTGAGCACTTCACTTGAAAAGCTTCCAAACACTTGTTCTGGAGATTCCTGGAGCTCAAGACCACTTCCTAAGGATCCTTAGTCGTGCATAGGACTTCAGTAAGTGTCCTTAACCTTTCTTAATTCAGTTTTAATTAGTTTAATGGCCCAAAGTCATCATCATCATCATCATCATACTCAGTATATCCCACCAATAGCAAAGCTAAGGTAGGGTCTGAGGAGGGTGAGATGTAGACAGCCTTACCTCTACCCCGTAGGAATAGAGAGGCTGCTTCCAATGAGACCCCCGGCTCGATTGTGGTTTTGCATCAAGCCTTGGACATAAGGCACATAACACTCAGCAATTGAGACAAACGCCGATTAGTGCATGCACCCCCTTGTCTTTTGGCTATCAACGCCACCACATGATGCATGATTAACCGTCCCCCTCTTTTAACGTTATTTTCACGAAATTAGTAAAATAACGTTAAAATTAGTGCATTTTCACTTTTGCCCCCCGAGCGCCCACGCATATATACTGTCACACCCCCAAAATCCACCATGCGGAGTATCACCGCTTGGAGGCGTGACATGACCAGGATCGAGCCACCAATCATATTGAACAATTCAATTAAGTAAATAAAACCAAACATAATACGATTGGTGACCAAAGCTAGTTAACCTTGTTTGGTTTAAACAGCGGAAGCATAAACGTGAGTTCAAAACATAAGTTCACAGTTCATAAGTTTAAAGTCTCAAACATAAGTTCCATAGGTTTATAAAGTTCAATTATTAAGTATGGGATATAACAACCCATGTTCCACAACGACTCCTTCCCCGTGCAAGCTCCAAGCATTTAGCGACCTGTAAGGCATGTAACAACTAGTCAACAACAAAGTTGAGTGAGTTCACGTTTGGTTGTTTAGTTAATGAGTTTGTATCAGGAAGCGGAAGTTCGTTTCATAACCAAGTATTATCCATTATTCTTGATTCCCAAACCTTTACGATATTTAGTGGGGGCTTCCCATTATGTATGTTACTAGACTAGGCGTATCCATAAGTGTCCTTCCCAATCCGAGGACGGTGTTAAGTAAGAGTGTACGTAGGTTTTACGTACGTGCCCTTCTCATCCGAGGACAGTAGTGAGTGTGAGTGTACGTAGGTTTTACGTACGTGCCCTTCTCATCCGAGGACAGTAGTAAGTGTGAGTGTACGTAGGTTTTACGTACGTGCCCTTCTCAATCCGAGGACAGTAGTAGGTAGTCTAGTAGTGTTGGTAATATAAATAGAGTGATAGTACGAGTAGTTATTCAATCCCATTCCCAACCACCGGGAATCCCATGCCTTAGTAAGGGTGTGAACTCACCTCGGTTTGCTCGGTTAGATTCTCAATATAGCTAACAGTCAAGGTCGGTCAATCACGTCCTAGTATGATTTACCAGTTAGTCATTTAGTGGCTTTCAAATAGAACACAAAGTTCCTACACGTATCTATCACACAACATGCATCACCGTAACGGTTTATGCCCATCTAAGTTTCCCGTCCATTCCCCACTCAAAATCAAACATACGATAATGCACATAACATATATAACATGTCAAATCATTCACAGATAGCATACTCGACATTTAGACACGCAAATCACTACTTATGTCGTTTCAGCATTAATACTCAAAACCGGCTGTTTTCGGACATTTAAATAAAATAGTTAGATTATTCCAAAAATTCCCAAATTTTTATAGAACATCATAAACATTCCATATTTTATTGTGTAAAAATATCGGGGTCCGGTTTATCACCAATATTTTATAAAAATTCATATTCGGGACTGAACTCAGATTTATGTATTTCTGACCACAGTCCACGAAACAATTTATTACAAATTCATCGTAAGTCCGATTTGCGAAATTCCAGTGGGGTAATTACAAATACTTCAGTTATCATCTACAGTAAAATTTTCATGGTCCGATTCATCACAAAACTCAGGTTATGACCGAAAGTACGACGCCCATTTATTGCTGTCAAAATTCAGCTTAAGTAGCTGTTACAAATTAACACTTTAAAAATAGTAAACGGAGTCCAAAAATTACGATTCCGGTGCCATTAGAACCGTATTTCATAATAACATATTTTAGATTCAAAATATCGATTTTTCGTTGAGGTTAAGACCTGTTTACAGCCAACAGAAGTGGGCTGTAAAAGTTGGACAGATTCTGATTTAAAGTGTTTAACCTTCTAACTTGTGTTCGATCGATTCCGTTAACGAGTTTAGTGACCACAACAACATCATATACTAATATCATTCAGTAAAGCATCAGATAATCACCCAATCATCATAATCACACAAGATCTACATGATTTACACACATATTTATCCATTAACCACCTTGTTCATCACTTTAGTAAACTTTTAGACTTTGATCTTATATGTTCGAAATCTTTAACCGACGAAACTTTTATTAACCACTCTAGACAAGATCAAGAAGAGGTTTAGAGTCACTTACTACTAGCTCGAGGCTAGGGGAGATTCTAGTCGAAAATCGAGTGGATAAAAGCAATAGAATGAGGTCCTTCGCGTTCCGTTTGCACCAAGCTTCCTAATACGCGATCCTCGACACTTGTATGGACTTGGAATATGAAGATCCAAATCGAAACTATGATGGATGATATAGGGGTGTTTGGCCGTGAGTTTCTTGAGGGAGAGAGAGAGTTGATTTTGTTCAAGTGTGGTTGAGAAATGTTTAGGAAACCATGAGGCATATTTATAAACCATTCAATATGATTAACCAAAGGATCTAGTGTTCTCTAGATATGAAACAAGAGATTAAAATAATCTAGCAAGGACAAAAGGATGTCCCCCCTCTTGGGGACGGTTAGTTAAGGGGGGGGGGGGGTTCCTAGTTCAAACTCAACCAAACACTAAGTATGCAGTTAGGTTAATCTAGTTAGTTAAGTGATTAACCCGGTTAGTAGTGTGTTGTGCTTTACAGTGGGTGTTAGGGTATTCAGGGGACCCTAACTGGCTCAGAAAAAGAAAATAACGTTACTGGCAATATTTTCATGTTCCGGGTATAGTCCGGTTGTTCGGTTCGACACTGTTCCGATAAAATGCTTAATTAATCCGTAAAGCGTCCTACTTATATATTTTGTAACGTTTTTACTTTCTAACACTCAGGAAAATATAACGGACTATTTAGTGACCTTTCTGTACACTATTAGTATATTAACAAATACGTGTAAGCATAACACAGATATCAGAAAGCAGTTAAGTGATGCCACACAGTCGTCAAGCACATTAATTATTATTAATAGACTGTACGGTTACATGGGATTATGAGGGTTGTCACATATACATTATATGAGCATACCGCAAGCGGGGCGTATAATGGCCCAAAGTCAAACCGTCGTAATTAAGGTTTGACTTAGTGATTAATCACTAATGGTCCAGTCAATTCTCGAATTAAAAGTAGCTTTGAGTTGGTAATTATATGGGTAATAAACCCTTAAAAGGGCACCCTCTGATTCCCACTCTAACTAGGTCAATTGTCGGGTCAAACTTGATTATAAAAAGTCAACAGAAAGCTAATTTTCGCATAAACACATAATTAACAATGTAGAAGCTATGAAACCTGTTTTATCACTCATATAACTTGGTAATCAATGTAAGAACATGTCTAAACATGTTCAACCCGACAATTTTCAGTTTAAGCTCGGTTCGGAACCGAAAGTCGCATAAGTGGACTTTTTCTTTGACTTTCAGTTCTGACCCATTATAGCACATTTTAGAAATGCCTTAGAGCTTTATTAGGACCAGGTTACATGTTAGTATAACCCTCTATGATTATACAACTTGGTTCATTAGTTATTCCATTCATGTACATATTACCGTTATATGCCTAAATATTGACCATAATGCCCTTTTGACCTTAAAACAAGAATTTTGAAAATGTGAAGGACAAAAATATTTATTACTGATTTATAAACATGTTCCTAAATTTTCACATCAGTTTGAGGACTAGATTAAGAGTTATGCTCAATAGCGTAATTAGAAAGCTTTTTATTAATTAAACGGCGTAATTAGCGTAAAGCCTATCTAAACCCAATTTTTGATACCAAACTTTTTATCTACTGATGTAAAATAATATTTTGGGATTTTTGAAGATTTTTATTTATTTTTAGGCTGAGCATAACATAGGGTTATAGCTTTGATTCGGTAATTGTTGGTTTTGCCCTTTTGGCCTATAAAATGAGTTTTACATAATATTTTGATACCAAACCTTTTGCTACTGATTTTATATAATAAATACAATATTTTGAGTCTTCTGGAATGATAAAAATATCACTTTTTTTTTAAAAACCCGGAAATCGCTTAAAACCGTCTTTTACGCGTTTAAAACGCATAGTATGTATTAAAACCATTTTTCTCATATAAGACTTAATACCTACTTATGTTTTAAGCAAATTTTTATATTTTAACAGTAAGCAAAAGTTTAAACTTAGATTTCAAATTTTGACCTTTAAAGCTTATGTGAAATTACCAAAATGCCCCTACGGTGCATAGTTTGGTTATAAAGGGTAAATTTCACATATATGCCATACCCTACTGTTATGACTTGTAAAAATAAGTAGTTTTACTGAATATATATCAGACCTGAAACTCGGATTTATATTTAAACTCTTTTATAAGCTTTAAAATGTCCAAAATACCCCTACGGGGCATAAATTGAGTTTAAATTCATTTTGGGCATAATGGAAGGTATCCTACTGATATCACAACATATTTAAGGCATATTAACTTAGGAAACCTGTTCATGACTCATTTGGTTACCCGTTACGCATTATTCGCGTTCGGTGCGGTTTATGTAATTAGTTTGCATAAATTAGCCGAAACGGGTCAAACCTTATCATTTTTATCTCAAAATCCAGAATGTGTTTAGTTTACCCATATTATACAAGTATACAAACTTGTCGGGTCTAAACCACACTCTAATCCGGTCATCGATTAATCGTGCGTTTTGAACCGTATATATATCTTCCTTTAAAACTAACCGGTCTAAGCATAGGCTTAATTAAGACCCGTTAGGAATCTAATAGGTTATTAAAACCTTCGTTCCAGATTTAGGAGCCCAGTAAAAGCTACCTGTACTTGCTTGATTGTATACGGTTGGGATAATTTGTATAAATTTGCTCAGGTAAATACTTTTAACTTATTTTCCCTTATACGGGCTTGGGGTACGGTATATAAAATACCGCTTGGTCGGGCATTGAATTTTTGATCGTATGATGGTTAATTTATTGATATGACCCGTTTAAATTGTTTTGTTTGCTTAAAACCTTTGGGGGGTGAATGACCATGTCCCGGATATCCTTGGCATCATTCATTGAAATGGCCACGACCTAAGCACGGGGTGTAGGCATACACCTGACGATGCATATAAATATATAAAAAGGTATAACCGACGGAATTGAGAATAACTCACCGCGGGATTATATCATGTGGTGTGTCTATTAATCTTTAACCCGGTATTTAACCCGGGCTACTGAACGTATAACGAACATGTAATTCTTTTACAAGTTTATATATAAATAATTATCCCAAGTTATAAAAGATGTTTTGTGCCATGTGCATTCAAATCAATTTTCATAAACATTTTCAAAATGAGTCGGTTAATTGTATTTACCAGTGTAAACTGACGTATTTTCCAAAAAGGCTAAGTGCAGGTACTACACGGAATAGGCTGGCTACTCCTAGCTTCAATAAAGAGTCTTGCAAGCTTAGAAGTTAAATCTGTTGAACAATAAACTTTTGAACTTTTGATCCGCCTGTGGATCCCTTGCAACCGTTATTGTAATACACTTGATATTACTTTTAATTCGGATTGTAATGTGATTCATCTTTTGCTTCCGCTGTGCATTTAAATTGTGTTGTTTGACTATGATGATATCAACTACATCACGATACTCCCCACCAGGCCCACCGGTAATACGTTGAAATATCGGGGTGTGACAGGTTGGTATCAGAGCCAACGTTGAGTGAATTAAACACTAGCCTTTTGTGTTTAATCTCAATGACACAGTTTGCACATTTCTCGACTTCCGAGTCTAGACAAAGAACTTAGGACAAATCCAAATTTGTTTTTATTTTTAACTTTGTCCTTTATTTTTTCCTTGTTGTGTCCTTTGTTTGTTTTGACAGGTTCAAAAAGATGCCACCAAGAATCAGAGGAAGAGGTAGAGGCAGGGGGCCATTCATTGCCCCCAACGATCACGAGGCCGGGCCATCACACCGGCGAACTCCGTCAGACTCTGCAAGCAAAAGTCCTCAGGAAAACTGGAGGACCTCTTTAGAACCCGCGAGGCGTTCAGTCTCGCTGAGCTCCTCACCATCTTACCAAAACTCTTACGAGCCTCAGTCGGAGAACGAGCCCCACAACTCCCACCATTCTTTTATACCCCTCCAAGGCCACAACTCACCCTTCAATGACCCAACACCCTACTTCCAAAGCCGGTTCAACCCGGCAAACCTAATTAATGAACCAATGGGTTATAACCCGTTGGGACCGGAGGACCATTTCTCCATGGATATGGACGAAGATCCGGAACCTGCCCAACCACCAACCGGGACGCCTACACACCCCATCGAAATATCGGATGGGTCACCCTTTCTTGGATCACCTTATAATGGTCCCGACAGCTACGAGGCGAGGTTTAACCAGATCAACTGGGCGTTTTGTCACACCCCCAAAATCCACACGCGGAGTATCACCGCTTGGAGGCGTGACTGACCAGGATCAAGCCACCAATCATATTGAACATATAAGTAAATACCAAAAATCATTCATCAATACGAAAGGTGTTTTTCAAAACCAAACATCAACAAGTGTGTAGCGGAAGCATAAGTATGTAAACCCAATGTAAATAGTAAATTCAAATGTTTAGGTAGATAACATGGCATCATCGATCCATGTCCCACAACGACCTGCTCCTCCCTGTGCAAGCTCCATATGTACCTAAGGTCCTGCAAGGCATGCAAGAGAGAGTCAACAACTAGTTGAGCGAGTTCACAGTTAATAGTTCAGTAATAGTATAGCGTGAGTAGTAGTATGTTCGTTCGTTACAAAGTATCGTATTATTTCCCATCGCGGCCTTCCAGGCAGGTGTGCGAAGATGTTGGGGAATGTTTTTCCCAAGTATTCTAGACTAGGTTTATTTGTATCGCGGCCTCTCCAGGCAGGTGTGTGAAGATTTGTAAACTTAGTTCGCGGCCATTCTATGGCAGGTGTGCGAAGTCAGTCATAATATCGCGGCCAATCCTTGGCAGGTGTGCGAAGATCAGTTCAAAAAGTGTTACTAGTCTAGTTGTATCTGATCGTTAGGTTCTACTTTATGAGTATACACAATAATTCATCAAATCCCATTCCCACCCGGGAACCCCATGCCTTGGCTGTGTGAACTCACCTTGGTTTGCTCGGTATGCTAAGTGTATGTTCGCAAGTAATCAATCACGTCCTAAAGTATGCACGTATGTGAAATCAGTTTGTGTTCAAGTTATGCACGTATAACATGTAGCACGTAATCACAATCATATACAAGATGGTTACACTTAACAGCAGTTAAATATTCCAGTTAACACTTAACAGAATTAACCCGAGTTGCTGTGCAGATTACATATACGGCGAAACACAAAATTGGCGAAACATACATGCCGGCGAAACACATACATCGACGAAACACATTCTGTTTCGTCGAGTCTTGTTTGGCGAAACAAAATTTCAATTTCGTCGATTGCCCTTGGCGAAACACTTTCTGTTTCGCCGAGAGTTCTGTTTCGTCAAACAGTTCAGTTACGTCATATCAGTTACGAAATCATACAGAAAACCCTAGTTGCCGTCATCATCTAAACAGCGATCATGCAGGAATCATCTAACGTATTATCATTATCCAAACATTGATACAACACAGTAATCATTCAGCACAGAATCATCGTAACATCATCATAGCATAATCATCGGACCACTTTAACGTCTAGCATGAACCCTAGCTTACGTATACAACATATCGATTACAACATCACATCATCAAACCCTATCAAGATGCTAACTTGCATTCAGAACCAGATCATAATAACAACGTCCAAAACCGAGTATTCAATCATATTAAGTTTCGCATAAAACCATTTATATCCGACTACAATATTCATATCGAAATCCATATCATCATCATCATAACAAGAACCCTAATATTTAACATGTATCGATTTCAAATATACAACATCAAAGCAGAATCACATGACACATAGACACGTACACGGATGAACGATCAATCAAGACACATAAATTTACTAACCGAGATGATGGTTTGATCGCTCAAGAGTTTCCGGTGGGTTCTAGTTTGCCGTCACAGTGAGAGAGCTCTAGGGTTTCGGTTGTTTTGATAGAAAGTGTAAAAGTGATGTTGTTTTACGTAAATGTACCCAGAATAACGTTCTAGGCCCGTAATGGGCTTTGGCGAATCATGGGCCGGCGAAACAGCTTGTTTCGTCGAGATGAGTTTGACGAATCAAGGACCTGTTTCGTCGGGAGGTTGTATGGCGAATCACATTTGATTCGTCGGGTCCTTAATGGTCTTTTAGATCCGAAATGATTTAATCAGTTAGGTTCGCATGCCACAAACAAACACATAACCATGCAAACATAATACGTTTCATCATATCACAAAGTGTACAGTTACGAAGTCAAACAGGTCAACAACCAAACAGTCAAAGTCAACATGCATTAAATGCGAATAGAGAATGTCGGAAATTCGAGTTGTCACACGTTTACTCCCAGTTACCACAACTCACCGCAGCAGCAGCAGGATCCCTCGGAGGATTCGCGCTTTGTAGCGGTTACTCCGCCACCACCACCAGTGCAGCAACAGCCTCCGGAGCCACCGAGGCGTAGAAGATCAACCGCATGGACGTCCGTGCGAGGGGGAGTCCGTATCAGCACCCCTCAACATTCTAGTGGTAGTCATTACCCACCACTATATGAAGACCCACAAATGGGTGGGCCTTCTAACCCCTTTTCTGAGGTGCAGTCTGCGCCGGTCGCACCGCCACTAGTGGGTTATAACAACCCAATCCCTGCATATACCAGTGCAGCGGCATACAACCCTTTCGAGCAGCCAGCCCATACTAACTACAACTACACCGAAGTTGACCCTTACCCTACGGCAGCAAACTACAATGCTCTTCATCCCGAGGGGCTCTTTGGAGTCCCATATCAAGCTGGATATCCACCCTATGGGTACCCACCCTATGGGTATCAACAACCGCCACCTCCTCAACCTCCGCAGTATTAGCAGCCCCCGCAACCGCCAGTGATATCGCCACCGCAGCAACAGGAGATTCTTCAAAGGTTGAGTCAGGTGGAGGAGGAAGTTCGGGAAGAGCGTAGGTAAAACCGAGGAATTTTCAAGGGTCTGGCGAGTTAATCAAGGGGAAGAGCAAAAAGGGTCATTAAATCCTTTATTTGTTTATTTGTACTTCTTTAATGTTTAATCAAGTCCCTGCGTGGACATCTGTTTCTGTAATCAGTCCCTGCGAGGACTTGTATTTCCCGTTAGCCCCTGCGTGGGCATGTCTTTCTGTTTAGCCCCTGCGTGGGCAAGTATTTCTGTTAAGTCCCGTTTAGGGCAAAATGTACTCTTTTTAAATTATTAGTGGCATGTTATCATTTAAAAATTTATTTGTCATTATATTCATAAAAGTAATATGTATGAAATAAATAAATAAATCCAAAATATGTCATTCCTTTTATAATATCTGCCTTTGAATATTAAATAAGAATCTTAAAGGGTATAACCTAGCCTGCATGTCATTATAAGACCTGGCCATGATGGTAAAACCTGTTTAAAAAGAGATTCAAATCCTTGTTAACATCTGAAAACATGTTAACATTCCTGGCTGATGTGATTCGTAAAAATCACACGTGTCATCCTTATATTGGATTATTCCAATTCCTTCTTTATTATTTAGACATCCATTTGTGATGTAATGCCTACGGGCCATAATTATTGTCATATAAGACAAAAGACAGTCGTAGCCTACAACTCCCTGTCAAGAAAGGTAATGAACTATGATTCAAGCCTTAGTACCTCGATCCTATAAGATCTTGACTTATAATTTAAATATGTCCATGTGACTTGGCCTTTTGTGCCATTATTATATTATAACTAAGGATTATTAATGAAAAATCCTGAATGAAATACTTAACAAATTAGCCAATATGGTTCTTTAATACCATGGTTAATAAATTAATAAGATGACAAATCTATTATAAACTTCTAAGAAATCATTGTCATCATTTTATGTAGCAGTCAAGCTACATGGCTGAGTCGGAAGAAGTCAACAGTCATCCAAGGGAGAATCATGATACTACCAGGATCAATGTAACTGGTGCAGAACTCCAAGCATTGATTGATAATGTTGTTACCAAGGCCTTGGATAGGCAGTTTAACGAATCTAGTGGTACTCGAAGCAAGACCTCATCTGTACCCCATTATAAACCTAAGACTCACTCTGAGGCTCCTAGTAAGCCACCTCCTAAACATGATGGATCAAGGAGGGATGACGATCATCACTCCTCAAATCAGCATAGTGTTCCGTCGAAGAAGATTGAGCCCAAACAAGAACCACGTGGTAAGTCTTGTACATATAATTATTTCGTCTCCTGCAAGCCTAGAGACTTCACAGGGGAGAAAGGAGCCGTCGATTGTATGACTTGGCTCGATGAAATGGACACTGTAGTTGATATCAGTGGTTGCGCTGATAGGGACGTTGTGAAGTTTGTATCTCAGTCATTTAAGGGAGAAGTGCTAGCTTGGTGGAGGTCTCTAATCCAAGCTACTGGAAAAGTCCATTTGTATGGCATGTCATGGGAGCAGTTCGTTACTCTCATCAAAGAAAATTAATGCCCTCAACATGAGGTTCAGAAGATCGAGACCGATTTCCTGACATTGGTTATGAAGAATCTGGACTGTCAGGCTTATCTTACGAGTTTTAATACTATGTCTCGATTGGTTCCTTACTTAGTGACGCCGGAACCAAAGCGGATAGCCCGATTCATTGGGGGTTTAGCCCCAGAGATCAAAGCTAGCATGAAAGCCTCTCGACCAACTACCTTTAGGTCTGTAGCTGATTTGTCATTATCTCTTACCCTAGATGCGGCCAGGCAGAGATCGCTTAGGCATTCTGATGTTGAGAAGAGAAAACGTGAGAATGATAACTCACACCGTGCAAACAAGAAACACAAAGGGAACTCTGATCACAAGAAGAGTTCCGGGTTTAGAAAGGATGATCAGCAGTTGGGCGAGAAGCCCAAATGCAAAATCTGTAAGAAGCACCATTTGGGGAGGTGCAGATACGAGTCAAAATCTCAATCACAGCATAGAGCTTGTGGGCTTTGTAAGTCAAGTGAGCACAAGACGATAGAGTGCAAGAAGATAAAGGATGCAACATGCTATAACTGTAATGAAAAGGGGCACATCAAGTCCAACTGCCCTAAGTATGCCAAAAAGCTTGAAGAAGCCAAAAAGACCAATGCTAGGGTCTTTCGAATGGATGCACGGGAAGCAGTGCAAGATGATAACGTGATCACAGGTACCTTTCTTATAAATGACGTTTATGCAAGGGTATTATTTGATTCGGGTGCGGATAAGTCATTTGTAGATGATAAGTATTGTAAGTTGTTGAATTTGCCTGTTAAAACCCTAAGCGTGAAATATGAAGTAGAGTTGGCTGATGGTACCATAGAAACTGCCTCAACTATATTAGATGGATGTTTTATATCCATTAGGAACCACTCCTTTCCGTTATAGGCATGGACTGGTTATCTCATAACCAAGCCCAGATCGTTTGCAACAAGAAACAAGTGGTGATCAAGACTCCGTATGGTGAGCCACTTACCATACAAGGAGATACCCAGTATGGGTTGCCTAAGCAAGTGTCTGTGCTTAAGGCATCAAGGTGTATGAAGAAAGGTTGTGTCATTTATATGGTAAAAGTGACTATTGATGAACCAAAACCCAAGATTGAAGACATCCCTGTCATTTCTGAATATCCAGAAGTATTCCCTGAAGAACTACCTGGTTTGCCGCCAGATAGGCAAGTGGAGTTCAGAATCGACATTATACCTGGAGCAGCACCTGTTGCAAGAGCACCTTACCGGTTAGCCCCAACTGAGATGAAAGAGTTGAGAACTCAGTTGGATGATTTGTTGGCAAAAGGATTTATTAGACCTAGCTCATCCCCCTGGGGAGCACCAATTCTGTTTGTAAAGAAGAAAGATGGATCGATGTGTCTATGCATTGATTATCGTGAGCTAAACAAGGTTACAATCAAGAATAGATATCCATTGCCCAGGATCGACGATCTGTTCGATCAACTCCAAGGAGCAAGTTACTTCTCCAAGATCGATTTAAGGTTAGGTTACCATCAACTGAAGGTTAGAGATGAAGATGTACATAAGACTGCATTCAGAACTCGCTATGGCCACTACGAGTTCTTAGTGATGCCATTCGGGCTCACTAATGCACCAGCGACATTCATGGACTTCATGAATCGCGTTTGCAAACCCTACTTGGATAAGTTTGTCATTGTTTTCATTGATGACATTCTTATTTATTCAAAGAATCAGGATGACCATGAGAAGCACCTTCGGTGTATTCTTAAACTTCTTTAGCAAGAGAAGCTTTATGCTAAGTTCTCTAAATGCGAGTTTTGGCTTCGTGAAGTCCAATTCCTTGGACATATGGTTAGTGAGCGTGGTATCCAGGTGGATCCCGCTAAGATTGAAGCTATCATGAATTGGTCAGAGCCGAAGACGCCCACAGAGATTCGCAGCTTCTTAGGTCTGGCAGGATACTACAGGCGTTTTATTGAAAAAATTTCAAGGATTGCAGCACCCCTAACTTCGTTGACTAGAAAGAATATTAAGTTTGATTGGGGTCCTAAGCAACAAGAATCCTTCGATATTCTTAAACAGAAGTTAAGCAATGCTCCTGTGTTGACATTGCCTGAAGGGATTGAAGAATTTGTGGTTTATTGCGACGCATCGCACACTGGCATGGGATGTGTGCTAATGCAGAAAGGTAAAGTTATTGCATACGCTTCCCGATAATTAAAAGTGCACGAGAAGAATTACACCACCCACGATTTGGAGTTGGGTGCCGTTGTATTTGCACCGAAACTTTGGAGGCATTATTTGTATGGTACCAAGTGTGTGATCTATTCTGATCACAAGAGCCTTCAACATCTGTTTAATCAGAAGGATCTGAACATGAAGCAACGACGATGGATGGAGACACTGAATGATTATGATTGTGAAATCCGATACCATCTAGGCAAGGAGAATGTAGTCGCTGATGCTTTGAGTAGGAAGGAAAGGGTTAAGCCCATTAGAATCAATGCCAAGAGCATTGAATTAAAGAACAGTCTGAATGAAAGATTGTTAGCCGCTCAGAAGAAAGCCGTATTAGAAGCTAACTATCCAAATGAAAAGTTGGGAGTAACTGCCGAGCAGTTATCTTATGGTAAGGATGGAATCCTAAGATTGAATGGACGGATATGGGTTCCAATCTATGAAGGACTTCGAGATGTGATCCTTCAAGAAGCCCACAGTTCTAAGTATTCAGTTCATCCTGGAAGTGACAAGATGTACCAGGATTTGAAGGCAAATTATTGGTGGATAGGCTTGAAGAAGTCTATAGCCACTTATGTGGCCAAATGTCTGACATGTGCTCAAGTTAAAGCAGAACACCAGAAGCCGTCAGGTTTGCTACAACAGCCTGAACTTCCCACCTGGAAGTGGGAAATGGTGACTATGGATTTTATCACAAAGTTACTGAAGACAAAACGAGGTAATGATACTATATGGGTGATAGTGGATAGACTGACTAAGTCAGCCCACTTCTTACCTATTAAGGAAACACACAGCTCAGACAAGTTAGCTCAGCTATACGTGGACGAGATTTTATCTCTCCATGGATTGCCAGTGTCTATCATTTCTGATAGGGATACGAGGTATACATCGCATTTCTGGAAAAGCTTTCAGCAATCCCTAGGCACTCGATTAAATTTCAGCACTGCATATCATCCTCAGACAGATGGTCAAAGTGAACGTACTATACAGACACTCAAGGATATGCTACGAGCTTGTGTTATTGACTTGGGTGGAAGTTGGGATGATCATCTTCCATTGATTGAATTTTCATACAACAATAGCTATCATTCCAGTATTCAAGCTGCACCTTTTGAAGCTTTGTATGGAAGAAAGTGCAGAACACCCGTTTGTTGGGCAGAAGTTGGAGATGTCCAACTAACAGGACCTGATATTGTCCTGGAGACGACATATAAGTTTGTATAGATACGAGATCGTCTCAAAGCTGCCAGGGATAGGCAGAAAAGCTACGCAGATAAAAGGCGTAAACCTCTGAAGTTCGAGGTTGGTGACAAAGTGTTACTGAAAGTATCACCCTGGAAAGGGGTAATGCGATTTGGCAAGAAAGGCAAGTTAAGCCCAAGATATATAGGACCATTTGAGATCATAGAATGTGTGGGAACAGTGGCTTATAAGTTAAATTTGCCTGAAGAGCTCAGTAGTATTCATAATGTATTCCACATCTGCAATTTGAAGAAATGTCTAGCTGATGAATCACTAGTCATACCACATACGGATGTGCACATAGATGAGAGCCTGAAATTTGTTGAGAAACCTTTGTCGATTGAGGATCGACAGGTTAAGAAGCTTCGAAGGAAGCATGTACCAATTGTAAAGGTTAAATGGGATGCCCGTAGAGGTCCCGAGTATACGTGGGAGGTAAAGTCCACAATGAAAGAGAAATACCCTCATTTATTTCGGTAAATCTCGAGGTCGAGATTTCTTTTAAGGGGGTGAGGATGTAACACCTCGTAAAATCATGTCCAATATAGTATCGACACGTGTCATGGACTTTAAACGTGTAACGGATTGATTATGAGGGACTAAAGTTGACAAATGAAGAAAGTATATGTACATAAGGATACAAAGTGTCAACATTTGATAATTATGTCTTTTAACAACCTTACACGATGTTTATACGCTAAAACGAATGTATCATGAAGCGTGTGAAACCGTTTGTGGAAGAAAGTGAAAGTTTACAAGACGCAAGGGTTAAATGTGTCAACATGTTTAAGTTATACCTCTGAGTGACCTTTTAGCGAACCCGGAGCCTTGTAACGATTAATTATACTCCCAAGAATAAGTGGTAAAAATTTCACAAGGTTTCGATATCGTATGAGAAAGATACGCTAACTTTCGTAATTAAGGGGTTAAAAGCGTCAACGAGGCAAAAATTGTGTTTTCGGTTATCGTTTAACGAAACCGGACCTAATGATGATTGGTTATATCTCATGGATCATAGAAATATAAATTTCATGGGTTAAAGGTGCTTAAAATTGAAGAAATTACGCTTTAGAAAGTCCAGGGGTGAAAGTGTCATTTTTAAAACTTGTTTGCTGGTCCCCCTACCTCCTGGCGCTGCGCCACTAGCAGAGGCACTCCTCCGTCGCGCGGCGCGATGGACTGCCAGCTCAGAAAATTGTTTTTTAACGTGGCAGCTTGCATGTTTGCTAAATTCCGCGAGTTTGCCACCCTCTAGCTGCTTGAAACACGTCCCTTAACGCTTGTATTCATCCCTGGAGTTGCTATAACACCTGTATCCATCTCCTTGAACCTTCCTTGGCTAGAAATAAGTCCAATTGTTGCAACTTGTGAACTCACATTTGAGCACTTCACTTGAAAAGCTTCCAAACACTTGTGTTGGAGATTCCTGGAGCTCAAGACCACTTCCTAAGGATCCTTAGTCGTGTATAGGACTTCAGTAAGTGTCCTTAACCTTTCTTAATTCAGTTTTAATTAGTTTAATGGCCCAAAGTCAAACCGTCGTAATTAAGGTTTGACTTAGTGATTAATCACTAATGGTCCAGTCAATTCTTGAATTAAAAGTAGCTTTGAGTTGGTAATTATATGGGTAATAAACCCTTAAAAGGGCACCCTCTGATTCCCACTCTAACTAGGTCAATTGTCGGGTCAATCTTGATTATAAAAAGTCATCAGAAAGCTAATTTTCGCATAAACACATAATTAACAATGTAGAAGCTATGAAACCTGTTTTATCACTCATATAACTTGGTAATCAATGTAAGAACATGTCTAAACATGTTCAACTAGACAATTTTCAGTTTAAGCTCGGTTCGGAACCGAAAGTCGCATAAGTGGACTTTTGCTTTGACTTTCAGTTCTGACCCATTATAGCATATTTTAGAAATGCCTTAGAGCTTTATTAGGACCAGGTTACATGTTAGTATAACCCTCTGTGATTATACAACTTGGTTCATTAGTTATTCGATTCATGTACATATTTCCGTTATATGCCTAAATATTGACCATAATGCCCTTTCGACTTTAAAACAAGAATTTTTAAAATGTGAGAGGACAAAAGTCTTTATTACTGATTTATAAACATGTCCCTAAATTTTCACATCAGTTTGAGGTCTAGATTAAGAGTTATGCTCAATAGCGTAATTAGAAAGCTTTTTATTAATTAAACGACGTAATTAGCGTAAAGCCTATCTAAACCCAATTTTTGATACCAAACATTTTACCTACTGATGTAAAATAATATTTTAGGATTTTTGAAAATTTTTATTTATTTTTAGGCTGAGCATAACATAGGGTTATAGCTTTGATTCGGTAATTGTCGGTTTTTCCCTTTTGGCCTATAAAATGAGTTTTACATAATATTTTGATACCAAACCTTTTGCTACTGATTTTATATAATAAATAAAATATTTTGAGTCTTCTGGAATGATAAAAATATCAGCTTTTCTTTAAAAACCGCACCGAACGCGAATAATGAGTAACGGGTAACCATATAAGACTTAATACCTACTGATGTTTTAAGAAAATTTTTATATTTTAACAGTAAGCAAAAGTTTAAACTCAGATTTTAAATTTTGACCTTTAAAGCTTATGTGAAATTACCAAAATGCCCCTACGGTGCATAGTTTGGTTATAAAAGGTAAATTTCACATATATGCCATACCCTACTATTATGACTTATAAAAATAAGTATTTTTACTGAATATATATCAGACTTGAAACTCGGATTTATATTTAAACTCTTTTATAAGCTTTAAAATGACCAAAATACCCCTACGGGGCATAAATTGAGTTTAAATTCATTTTGGGCATAATGGAAGGTATCCTACTGATATCACTACATATTTAAGGCATATTAACTTAGGAAACATGTTCATGACTCATTTGGTTACCCGTTACTCATTATTCGCGTTCGGTGCGGTTTATGTAATTAGTTTGCATAAATTAGCCGAAACGAGTCAAACCTTATCATTTTTATCTCAAAATCCAGAATGTGTTTAGTTTACCCATATTATAAAAGTATACAAACTTGTCGGGTCTAAACAACACTCTAATCCGGTCATCGCTTAATCGTGCGTTTTGAACGGTATATATATCTTCCTTTAAAACTAACCGGTCTAAGCATAGGATTAATTAAGACCCGTTAGGAATATAATAGGTTATTAAAACCATCGTTCCAGATTTAGGAGCCCAGTAAAAGCTACCTGTACTTGCTTGATTGTATACGACTGGGATAAATTGTATAAATTTGCTCAGGTAAATACTTTTAACTTATTTTCCCTTATACGGGCTTGGGGTACGGTATATAAAATACCGCTTGGTCGGGCATTGAATTTTTGATCGTATGATGGTTAATTTATTGATATGACCCGTTTAAATTGTTTTGTTTGCTTAAAACCTTTGGGGGGTTAATGACCATGTCCCGGATATCCTTGGCATCATTCATTGAAATGGCCACGACCTAAGCACGGGGTGTAGGCATACACCTGACGATGCATATAAATATATAAAAAGGTATAACCGACGGAATTGAGAATAACTCGCCGCGGGATTATATCATGTGGTGTGTCTATTAATGTTTAACCCGGTATTCAACCCGGGTTACTGAACGTATAACAAACATGTAATTCTTTTACAAGTTTATTTATAAATAATTATCCCAAGTTATAAAAGATGTTTTGTGCCATGTGCATTCAAATCAGTTTTCATAAACATTTTCAAAATGAGTCGGTTAATTGTATTTACCAGTGTAAACTGACGTATTTTCCAAAAAGGCTAAGTGCAGGTACTACACGGAATAGGCTGGCTACTCCTAGCTTCAATAAAGAGTCTTGGAAGCTTAGAAGTTAAATCTGTTGAACAATAAACTTTTGAACTTTTGATCCGCCTGTGGATCCCTTGCAACCGTTATTGTAATACACTTGATATTACTTTTAATTCGGTTTGTAATGTGATTCATCTTTTGCTTCCGCTGTGCATTTAAATTGTGTTGTTTGACTATAATGATATCAACTACGTCACGATACTCCCCACTGGGCCCACCGGTAATACGTGGAAATATCGGGGTGTGACAGTTGTATTTGGATTAAATTTGATTGAGACTTCGACCTCACGTCACCCCTCGACCCAAATTTCATAATCGGTTTTCCGACCATTTCTATGAAATCCATGCACCATAGTGTCATACCTCCACTGATTCAGTTCATACTCCTTTCGGCGTATCTTTTGAAACAACTTAGAAGCATCATCCACTTATTTAATACATAATTTCCTTAAAATCATATAATAAGAGTACACATCGAGTGAAAAACAGTTTCTCACGACCGTAAATAGTTTAGGCTCTCAATGGGTTATCCATTGTGGCTGCAAGTACTAATACTTGCCACGCCTAAACAACGAACACGCAAATTTTTTTTGCATCATCACAGCCTTTAAACACCATGGCTAGCTTCGATGGCTTTGGATGCCATACGACAATCGTTTCCATCTCTAGAGGAGTAATCCCAGCAGGTACACTAAGAAGAGATAAAATGTAAGAACCCCAAATGCCCCCAAGCAAATGCGAAATACCAAATATACCATTATGCACTTTTCATTCACTTTCTCTATTATTATAGAGAGAAAGAAGAGAAGTTGTGAAAAGGGTTAAAAAAAACCCCTCTACACAGGGAAGGAAACCCACTCAACATGTGGCCAGTACACAAACCTAGCCAAAACGTGGCCTAAAGTCAGGAAAATGTTAAATTTAACGAAACCAACAACGACTTTAGTTACCAGCAGGTACCAAAAACCCAAAATGCCTCCAAGCAAACACAAAATACCCAAGATGCCGTAAAACACTCTTCATCCCCTTTTCTTATTATTAGATTATAAAGAAACCTTTTGCACTGGGAAGAAAACCCACTCAACACGTGGCCTAAACGTTAATAATCAGCAGGTATTAAAAATCCAAAATGCCCCCAAGAAAAAGCAAAATACCAAAAATGCCATAAAACACTATTCATTCCCTTTGCCTATCATCAGATATTAATTATAATTATAATATAATACCAAAAAGTGAACAGAAACTAAACATGACCGTAAATCGTTTAGGCTTAGAATTGCTTATCCATTGCGGCTGCAAGTAATAATACTTGCCACGCCTAAACAACTAACATGTAATATTCTTTGCATCATCACGGTCTCTAAACACCATGGCAAGCTTCAATGGCTTTAGATCATGAATTTATATCTCATGTTATTAACCAATGATAGCAAGTTCTCATTATCGAGATAAGTAACACCAAACATCCAGGAATTAATTTCTCTCAGATAAGCTATGCTTCATTATCGAGCCAAGCAACAACTCTTTCAAACCAATTATCATATGTTTTGCCACATCGCTTGGTGGCTTACCTCAACTAATAAACTCTTTCAAACTTCTCCAACAGATTCATTTAACAATCATAATTCGTTTACTTGCATGGCAAATAAATAAAAAAAAGTCCACACAAACTCTTCTCTAATTATAACTAAATCTCTCATCACTCATCAATGTATGCAACACAACTTAAGCCACAATGTAATATATCCCAACCCTTGACTGCAGACATGCCTCTTCTATATTTTCTATGACTTTTAAAACTTCGAAACCGATAACGAATTAAATCGATGCGAACAAACACCACAGGACAAGTACGGTTACGTTTGAAAAAAACCCGTAGCAAGTTTTATAACCTAACACCCTAGGTTAGACATCAAGATAAAAAAAAAGTTAAGCATATAAAGATAAAATCTGAATAGAAACACATACACACACTATAACTAACCAAACACCCTTATAGCCGGATGAAATGAGCTACTGGAAGCTTCGCGTTCCGATTTGCTACCTAACAACTCCACACGACTAAGTCCACCACCTCCACTGCAACCAGGAGATCTCATAATCTTTGTAACAACAACAGCTGGAAGTGGTTACCCTACTGCATCCATCTATTTCACCACAACTAAATCAAAAACATCGTTAATGCTTCCGATTAAGGCCGCAAAAGACGGCTACCTTCGCCGAAAGCGGGATCGTGTAGATTAGGGTTTCAACTTTCAAACCCCCATGAAGTTCCGACAAATAAAACGTCGTCGACACCTTCCGCCACGATCACCGGCCGATTGCGACAACCATCTGAACGAAACCCCTACAAGTACCACCAACAATGGTGCACCGCCACCACAGTATGGTTGGAGGGGTTGATGGGGTTGATGGAAGAAATGGTGAAATACAGATAGATTGAAGAGAGAGCATGAAGAGATGTTGTGAAAATGGTTAAAGAAACCCTGTGTACAAAGAAGAAAACCCACTCAACACGTGGCTAATACACAAACCCAGTCAACACGTGGCCTAAACATTAATAATCAGCAGGTATTAAAAACCCAAAATGCCCCAAAGGAAAAACAAAATACAAAAAATGCCATATAACACTATTAATTCCCTTTGCCTATTATCAGATATTAATTTATTATAAAAGAAAAGCCTACAAAATGAATATTTGGTGCAATGGAAAGAGTCCTTGTCTATGAAATCAAAGATTTTAGGTGTCCTATCCCTAGGTGCGATTTTTTTTAAATTTCCTTGATGTTCGATATGATCCTTTCTCATAACTTGCTTATTTAATTTTTTTAACAACAAACTAACTTTGAACATGGGAACTAGCAACTTGTTTATTATTAGACAAATTGGATTTTAGTAATCCAAATTTTACCTAATGGCCGAGATTAATCCTAACTAACTTTGAATATATTTTCTTTTAGCAATACCATACTAACTAAGTTAACCCAATTAGTTTTTGACGACATTGACTATTGATGAAACACTGGTTAACACTATGGTAAAACTGTGGGGTTACTTCAATGATGGGTTCAATCTCCTTCTTTACTCGCCGGGGATGGCTCGATTCCTGCAAAACAGTAACACCGTTAGTCTCGTTAAGAGGGGAATGTGGGGGTTTCCCTCTTAACCAGGCTCCGGCAAGAGAATAAGTACTGTTCCGAGGAGGAGTAAACAGTGTGTGTTAAGTGTGAGAATAGAGAGAGCAAGATGATCAACCTGGATGATGAAGGGTCCTATTTATAGCCGGAGGGTGAAGAAGGGAAGGAGCAGCAGTGCCAGCTGTAGACGTGCGCCAGCTGTCCGACCAAGGGGAATATCCCATTGGTCTCCTCTGCTGTGGTCAGTGTAGTGGTACACGTGGCGCGCCTGTATTTGCCTAATTTGGAAACATCGTACTGGTGCTTTCGGGCTGCTCCTTGACCTGTTGCAGGTCCACTTGGCGCTTGCTGTCTGGTGACACGTGTTGTCCTTTATGTCGGATTGGGCATCTTTGGTGTCACCTAGATATTTTCCAGAAGCTTCTAGAAGCTTCTGGGTGATGCCGTTGATGTCAGCGCCACGTAGGATGGAAAAAGTGGTGTGGTCCTTGCCATGTTGGCAAGGAATTGGGACCATACCTCTTCAAGTCCCCCCAGTCCAGTGTGCCTTCTAGTTGAGTTGATCGTCTAGGAGGGATTCTGGACTTATGAAGGTAGTGCTTGTTACGGTGTGAGGTTTTTATGGGTTCTCTCACAGATTTGCCCCTGATGAGCTAACGGCGCATGGGTTATGCGCCGGGGTTTTGGCTTCCTTGTGAAATTGAGCCAAACGGACGCATGGCGTGCGGCGCATGGGTTTTGGGTTCGTCGCGAAAGTGAGCCAAATGGACGCATGGCGCGCGGCGCATGGGTTTTGACTCATTGCGAAAGTGAGCCAAATGGACGCATGGCGCGCGACGCATGGGTTTTGACTCATTGCGAAAGTGAGCCAAATGGACGCATGGCGCGCGGCGCATGGGTTTTGACTCATTTGTAAAAGTGAGCCAAATGGACGCATGGCGCACGCGCATGGGTTTTGACTCATTGTAAAAGTGAGCCAAATGGACGCATGGCGCACGGCGCATGGGTTTGACTCATTGTAAAAGTGAGCCAAATGGACGCATGGCGCCCGGCGCATGGGTTTTGGCGCTTTATGAGTGTTGTCTTCAGGAAGAAGCTTTGTTGTCTTGGGAAGGGGTGCCTGATGTGACTGTCTGATGTCAGGTGAACAGGCGCCTTTTCAGTCACGTCAGTTGCTTTTTCGGCGATGTGTCAGATGTCTGTTCACCTGTTTCCGGAAAAAGAGGTGTCGCCTTCTCTCTCTTCTGACGTGTCTCTCTCCTGTTGGTTGCCTTTTCAAATCCTGACTCCTCCACTACCCATCGCATTAAATGCGATGGGTATAAGTGGATGATGGTTCCTCTTTTTTCAACACTTTTTCAAAATTTGAAATTTGGATTCCGAGTTTCTCTCTTCTTCCTTGATTTTTCTTCCTTCCTCTTTGAGTCCATCTGCATTATTGTTTACTTTCTTACGATGTCTTCTTCAAATCCTTCTTCACAGAAGAAGAGGAACAAAGGGAAAACTCCTCCCGGCCCGGATCAGGCGGTGATCGGGTGGAAAGAGGAGGAATTCCAGAATTTAGTAAGGGAGATGGGTTTTCTTCCTGACTGGGGTGTTCAGTACCCTATTGCTGGCTCCACCGCCATGGATGCTCCTCCTGGGTACATGACTTTGTACGCTGCTTTCTTCCGGGAGGGTAACTTTAGACTTCCGATGACTCGATTTACTGCTGACGTTTTGAGGGGCTATGGTCTCCACATCTCTCAAATAAATGCCATCGGACTCCCTCGGATTACTCACTTCGAGTTCATTTGTATGGCGAACCGTTTAGATCCAACGTTTGAGATGTTCAACGTCTTCTACACTGTGACGTATACAAGTGGGTTTACTCTTTCAGTGCTCGTACCAATGTTTCTCCGGTTTGTTCTGCTCCACTGAAGAGTCTCCATGACTGGAAACAGAAGTTTTTCTATATTCGCCGGGGTGTTGTACCTGTGGACATGCATTATAGATCTGTGGATGAGGGTATCCCAAAAGTTGATGTGGTTGCAAATTTTGCTGATCAAGACTGGTACAAGAGGTTGACCCGTAAGGCCACTCCGATAATCCAGCTTGAGGAAATGGCGTTGGTTGGTGCCGGGATGAGTATGCAGTGGATCCCTAAAAATCCGTTGGGGGTCCCGGTTTATGGTCATGAGGGCAAGTGTACGTCTCGTTCCGTAACCCTATTCTTCTTCTTTTTTTTTTGTGTGTGTATTGTTCTTTATCTCTGTCTTTTTGTGCAGTAGGTTTCACGTTGTTGAATGTTTTGGATCTTAAGGCACCGGGTGCAATGGTTGAGGCAATACAAAGGACTGATAAACAACCTTGGTTGGATCAGATCCGCCATCGGTTTCTGCATCCGAGTGATGAGAGTTTCGCTGCTTACGTGAACACTGTCTTAGGTGAGGAGATTGAAAATGAGGATGATTCATTTGATTCCATTCGAGAGGAAGTTATCGTTCTCTCGAGTGATGGTTCTGGCAGATCGTTGGGAGACCTAACCTCTCCTTCCGCGCGTGCAGGTCCGGCGCAGGGGGTTGTGCACGAACCCGTGAATGAGGCTGTTGGTGAAGATTTGGAGATTCCGGTCGAACCTGTTGACCCATTGGAAACGAGGAGGAAGACGAAAGCTGACAAGGCGGAAAGGAAAGGGAAAAAGACTGGAGGAACTTCCTCTAAGTCTCCTCGTAAGCGACTTCATACTTCTCGTATCCTTGATTATGTTGTCGTTTCTGATACATTGCCCGGTTTAGGGGTTGGAGAGAAAGGACCTGAGTCAGACCCTGAGGACCGCGCGACTCTAACAGAGATTATGCAGAAGAAAATGTTTGAGGATAGGAAGCGAAAACTTGATGAGCAGGCTGCTGCTGTGCTTGCGTCAAAGAAGATTAAACTTCAGAAGGAGAATCCCCCTGCCCCTTCTGAATCGGATATTGACATGGGTATTTTCGCTGAAAAACCCTCGGATTTGTTGCAGAAGATTTTCGAAGCTTCTGGTATTCGTTTTATCTTCTTCCAACTAGTCTTACTTTGTTGTTAGTTTGTTCTCCTATGCCCTGAATGTTCTGCTCGTTTTGGAGCAGGTGCCAAAACAGCCAAGAGTGGTCACAAGATTGATATTTCCAAGATTACGCCTCCAGAATCTCCGCCGTCGAGGACATTTGGGTTGTCTCTCCCTCATGATACTCCTGATGGGAAGAAAAAAGATGTGAATGCTGAGCAGGTTGGAGAAGGTGGTGGTAATGCAGGTGGTGATGCGGGCGGTGGTGCTGGTGGTGATCGAGGTAAAAATGTTGAAGTTGAAGTGGAGGTGGGTGAAACTATTCCTCATCATACGGTGTATACCAAACGCCCCCTGGGTGATGGTGGTGGTGCAACCTCAGGTGCTGTCCGCAGCCCTCAGTTTGAAAAGGTGCATGCCGATTCTTTTGATACGACAAATCCTGCTTGTGATGATCTTCCGCATGTCCCCCACTGGCGTTTGACCCAGGGCTCCCGGATGGATAACCCTGAAAATTGTCATGACTTCTATTCGTTGGCTCTCCCCCCAGCTGAAAGGATGTTCCAGAAAAGGCGCCGTCGGCTTGAACTGTTGGATGATCATGTTCAAGCCGGGGTTAACTTTTTCTCTACTACTCAGGAGATTGTCCGTGAGTGGAAGCTGATGGGGGAGGACACGTTGGAGTTTGAAAATGATAAGAGACTACTTGCGGAAGAGAAGGAGAAGTTCAACTCTGAGAAGAAAGGGCTGGTGTGGAGGTTAGCTGATGCAGAGGAGAAGCTTGCCCAAGAAAAACAAGCCAATGCTGAGAAACATAAAAATTGGGAAGCTGCGTGCGAGCGTACGAATGTGGAGCTTAAGACTCAACGTGACGCCATTGTACGTTTGTCTGGTGAAAAGAAGGATATTGCTGAAGAGGCTAATCAAGCGCGCATGGCGTTTGAGAAGAAGGAAAAAGAATACATTGACCGTATCGCTAAGCTGGAGGATCTTGCAAGGCAGTATGAAACTGCTGATCGTCTCTTACAAGAGAAAACTGTCGAATGCAGAGCCTCTGAGGTCCTTGCTGAGGAAGTTTCGGCTGACTGCAAGTGGTTGCTCTCGCGTGCTGTGCCTCTGGTAATCTCTTTCACTTTGTTGTGTGACTCTTGTGAATTATCTCTTATTTGTGTGTTTCTTGCAGATTGCTGATCGTGTCGTGAACTCACATGAACTGGCCAACTATATGTTTGAGTTGGGGCAAGCGGGCTATAATAGCGGGCGTAAAGATGGCTATATCGAGGGCAGAGCTGCGGCTGTTAATAAGGAGAAAGAGCATCGCTTTGAGCTATGGAAAGAGGATTGTGGTGCAGCTTATGCCGAGAAAAGACAAGAGTTTTCGTCTTTGGAGTTTGCTGTGGTTAAAGCTGCTAAAAAACTGGCTCGGAGACCTGATGGTGTTGCGTTGTTAAAGAAGGCACTTGGCGATGAAGGTGGTACGGCGGGAGGTGCTGGCTCCAGTCATCCAGAATGAAGGTTTCCGGCCTGCGCGCCGCGTATGACCTTGGTTGGTCCTGTAACCGTTGAGATGTTTGTGAACAATTATAACTTCTCTTATCGGTCGTGTTATTGGATAATTTGGTATGCTTGACATTTGATATGTTAATATATGCCTTCGCGTCGTTGCGAATTTTGTTAACGTCATAATATGTGCATGTAAAATTACTTTGATTCAGGTGTCACGAATGAATGGTGGCGCTGACAGGTTTTGTTGTGTTTATTACAACGTTTTATTCTGTCGTTTATGTGCGCAGGTTGGATCGTGAATACGAAGTGATCGAATCTGCAGGTTATTGTGTGGACCCAGCTGTGCTCAGCCTTGGGGGTGCTTACAATGTTTGTTTCCTGTTTTCGATGCGTTCGTGGTTATGTGGGCACGAAGTATTTTTTCGGCGTTTGTTAGGCTTTAGTTGTGTGTCTGACCCGGCTGTGCACTTGTTTGTGACAGGCCTTGGAGGTCTACAACGTTTCCTAATGGTCGAGCCATCGATGTTTTCGTGTATGCCCAAAGTAATATATGCAGTTATGACAAGGAAATTTGCATGATAGAAATATAGCCAAACACTTCTTGTATTATCATAAATGTGTTGGCGACTTGGCCATTGCTATTACATGAATTTCTTTCACAGGTAGCATTTTCTCAGCTGTTGGGCGTTCCATGTGCGAGGAACGTCCTTGTTGTATTTGGTGCGCAGCTTATAGGCTCCTTTTCCGAGCACGGTGTCGATGACATATGGGCCCTCCCACTTGGGAGCCAACTTCGCGGGCTCTTCTGCATTTGAGGCCTCGTTGTCTCTGAGGACATAGTCTCCCGGGTTGAAGGTGCAGACTCGGACTTTGGAGTTGTAATATTTTTCCAGCTTCGATTTATATTTGGCTTCGTTGATTGCCGCCATTTCTCTCCGTTCTTCTAGGAGGTCAAGGTCGATCCTCCTTTCTTCTTCATTGTTGATCATTTTCATGGAGAGCATTCTGGGTGACGGTAATCCTATCTCTGCTGGTATTACAGCCTCCGACCCATAAACCAAGCTAAACGGTGTTTCTCCGTTGCTTGTTTTGGGCATCGTCCTGTGGGCCCACAAGATGCTGGGCAGTTCGTCTACCCAACCTCTTCTTTTTTCTCCCAGCCTTGCCTTAATTCCGTCGACGATACTCTTGTTGACGGCTTCAACTTGACCGTTCCCCTGCGGGTGCGCGACCGAGGCGAAGGTGTGCTCGATGTGTAATTCCTTGAACCACTGTTGAAGGTTGTCTTCGGCAAAGTTGGTTCCATTGTCGGTGATTATCTTGAGAGGTAAACCAAAACGACATATGATTTGTTCCCAAATGAATTTTTTGACAACGGCGACAGTGGTCGACGCGAGGGCCTTTGCCTCTACCCATTTGGTGAAATAGTCGACTGCGACTATTATAAATTTGACAGCTCCTGGGGCCTCGGGAAAAGGTCCGACCATGTCTATCCCCCATTGTTGGAAAGGCCACGCCGTGGTAACTGGTACCAACTCATTCTTGGGGCGCATCGTTTTGGGGGCATGTCCCACGGATGGCGCCAATGATGAAACACTGGTTAACACTATGGTTAAACAGTGGGGTTACTTCAATGATGGGTTCAATCTCCTTCTTTACTCGCCGGGGATGGCTCGATTCCTGCAAAACAGTAACACCGTTAGTCTCGTTAAGAGGGGAATGTGGGGGTTTCCCTCTTAACCAGGCTCCGGCGTGAGAATAAGTACTGTTCCGAGGAGGAGTAAACAGTGTGTGTTAAGTGTGAGAATAGAGAGAGCAAGATGATCAACCTGGATGATGAAGGGTCCTATTTATAGCCGAAGGGTGAAGAAGGGAAGGAGCAGCAGTGCCAGCTGTAGACGTGCGCCAGCTGTCCGACCAAGGGGAATATCCCCTTGGTCTCCTCTGCTGTGGTCAGTGTAGTGGTACACGTGGCGCGCCTGTATTTGCCTAATTTGGAAACATCGTACTGGTGCTGTCGGGCTGCTCCTTGACCTGTTGCAGGTCCACTTGGCGCTTGCTGTCTGGTGACACGTGTTGTCCTTTATGTCGGATTGGGCATCTTTGGTGTCACCTAGATATTTTCCAGAAGCTTCTAGAAGCTTCTGGGTGATGCCGTTGATGTCAGCGCCATGTAGGATGGAAAAAGTGGTGTGGTCCTTGCCATGTTGGCAAGGAATTGGGACCATACCTCTTCAACTATATTTATCTATATGGTGTGCTAATGAGCTTAGATGGTTATGATGTGAAAGGAATAATACGATAAGATTTCATTTTTTTTTTCCTAGCTTATCTATACCGAGAGAAACTAGCTAGTTGATTTCTAAATCCTCTCAATTATGACATACTCAGCTTGGCCGGGGTGCATACTTGTTTGAGTCACCTATATGTTTGTTATTATGGTATAAATATAATAATCAAATGAGGTGATATTAAAGATTGAAAACCTAAAGTTCATGTACACAAGATTAGGCCGGATTTCATCTTTCATGATTAATACATATTCATCAAGTACAAATATGTAACATTAATTCGTAGTAATGGATCGAAGTGACAACTGGAATATAGTATCCACAGGTTTTCTTATATATTAGCTTGGTTTGTAAGTGAGACATTCAAAATAAAAAAAAAAATTGATATAATAAAAAATTTCGTGGTATTACAGGAAAGGAACAAGTCCTTACGACAAAGGAAAGGTTTTGAATAATAGATGAAAATTATCTCTTTGTTGGTACTCTAAAGTTGCACACCAACAACAGTAGCTAGGTGGTCAACTTTAAAATATCTTTTATCATCCTTAGACTCAACCTGGCGAGCCTATATATATCTATCCAAGTTTCAGTGCATGCAGTAACAAAAAGCATTCAGCTTCTTGCAAGTGAGATCGAGATGGGTGGTTTTCTGAGAATACTAGTTGCGACCACTTTACTTCTTTCGGTGTATTCTGTTGCTGGCACCACCAGGAGCTACGAGTTTAATGTATGTTGCATGCCATATCTAAATTAATGTTAGCTCTTTTAATTTTCTTTAACATCTGGATATAAAATACGTACACTTGTGCAGATCCAGCTGCAAACTGTGACAAGACTTTGCCACACGAGGAGCATGGTGACAGTGAACGGGAAATTTCCAGGTCCACGTATTGTAGCTAGGGAGGGTGACCGCTTGCTTATCAAAGTTAACAACCACGTCTCCAATAATATTACAATCCATTGGTACAAGAGCTGCATGTTTCATTATATATATTTTGTAAGTATTTCTATTAGATGCATGTGATAAATATTAATGTCCCATTCAGGCATGGTATTCGTCAGCTACGGAGTGGATGGGCAGACGGGCCCGCTTACATAACACAATGCCCCATTCAAACGGGACAGAGTTATGTGTACAACTATACGGTGGTTGGACAAAGTGGAACTTTGTTTTGGCATGCACATATATCATGGCTACGAGCGAGCCTCTATGGCCCTCTTATCATTCTCCCAAAGCTTAATGTCCCATACCCTTTTACAAAGCCCTATAAAGAAGTTCCCATCATCTTTGGTAAAATTACTTCTATGTGATTGATATCTCATGTTTGTAAAGTTGCATAGGCTGAGAACCTTTATGTCTGCAGGAGAGTGGTTTAATACTGATCCAGAAGCCATAATTGCCCAAGCAACACAAACTGGTGGAGGTCCAAATGTGTCTGATGCCTATACCTTCAACGGCCTACCAGGTCCTTTGTACAACTGCTCTGCTAAAGGTATTGCTTAGCTAGCATTTCATATTTATTATAGTACATGTCACCATATATATATAGGTTAAAGATATATATTTTTTTCCTAAAATTGGCAGATACATTCAAACTGAAGGTTAAGCCAGGGAAGACATACCTACTTCGACTCATCAATGCAGCACTCAATGATGAACTCTTTTTTAGTATAGCAAACCACACCCTCACAGTTGTTGAAGCTGATGCCATTTACACAAAACCTTTCGACACTGAAACACTTATACTAGCTCCTGGTCAAACCACCAATGTCCTCCTTAAGACCAAACCGAAATTTCCTGGGGCCAACTTTGTTATGTCTGCTAGACCATATGTAACTGGACAAGGAACCTTTGACAATTCCACAGTTGCTGGTATTCTTGAATATGAGTCCTCCATTCACATGAAAAATCTGCCACTCTTTAAACCAACTTTACCATCTTTAAACGACACTTCATTCGTGACACGGTTTTCAAATAGACTTCGAAGCTTGGCAAGTCCACAGTTTCCGGCTAATGTCCCACAGAAGATTGACAAACATCTTTTTTTCACTGTAGGACTTGGTACCAGTCCTTGTGAAAAAAATAAAACTTGCCAAGGTCCAAATGGAACTAGGTTCGCTGCATCTATTAACAATGTGTCCTTTGTACAGCCAAGTGTTGCGCTTCTCCAGTCCCATTATTCCGATCAATCAAATGGTGTTTATACTCCTTATTTCCCGATCAGCCCCTTACATTGGTTTAACTATACTGGGACTCCTCCAAATAATACCTTTGTGAGCAATGGCACAAAACTTATGGTTCTTCCATTTAATACTAGTGTTGAGTTAGTGTTGCAAGATACCAGCATTCTTGGCGTTGAAAGCCACCCTCTTCATCTCCATGGCTTCAACTTCTTTGTTGTTGGTCAAGGGTTTGGAAACTATGACCCTAACAAGGACCCAAAGAACTTCAACCTTGTGGACCCTATTGAAAGAAACACGGTTGGGGTCCCTACCGGCGGGTGGGTTGCTATACGATTTCTTGCAGATAACCCAGGTTTGTTAATTAATGCACACCTGTTTCTTACACAAGATATATTATGAGTTTTCATTGATATCTTTTACGTATTGAGCAGGGGTATGGTTCATGCATTGCCATTTAGAAGTTCATACAAGTTGGGGTTTGAAGATGGCTTGGCTAGTCTTGGATGGAAAACTTCCAAACCAAAAGCTTTTACCTCCACCGGCTGATCTTCCAAAGTGCTAAACTTTCTTTTCGGCGGCTTCACTTCAATTCTTTTTTTATTTTTTTTATTTTAGCATTCAATTTTATCGGATACGTATTGACTAGCAACGAGAAGAAGGCTTTTGCTGTTGTTAAATTGTTATAAATATATCAGGAAACATCCTTAATAAAATTTGACTCTTCCTTGCACGTCTTAGTAAAATAGTTTGATGATATTAAATTTTCTATTAGTGAATATAAACTTAATTTATGTTATGTATATAATTTATGTTCGAATGATATAACTATATGTATGTGTAACGATGTATATTATGAACAGTTATGTTGTTGTTGGTTGGCACCGTTTCAAACGGTTGTATCTCCCTCCAAAACCAACCGTCAACAACCGCCAATATATATATAGATTACCGGCAAAGATAACAGGCACCAAGACATTTTCACACTTGATTTTGTCCTCTCAATCATATGTCTGTATTCGATTGTTTTCTTGCATTTACTCGAACACCATGAATCCAAAATCATTATCCAATTCCGCTGCACATGTCTTTGACATTCAACAATGTGGTATCAGAGCCACTACCGAAAGCGATGAAGATCTTATGGCGACATCATCGACCCTGCCGTGTAATCATTGCTCCGACGAGAAGAAGGAAAGAAGATGGTTGCAGAGGAGATGTTATTACTGCAACAAACCGGGGCATCAGATTGCATCGTGCAAGGCAAAAGAAAACGATGAGGCTACACAACTCATTCATCTAGCTATCAACACAGGGACTCAACAACAGAAAGAAGCAGATGATGGAAAACAAAATGATCAGAGAATGGAGTACATAGTGACCATCACTGATGGCGGATTCTGGTCCGAAATATGGTACGTTAGTAAATCCTTTAAAAGGCACTATTCCGGAAACTTAGATATGTGATGACTGTCGTAAGGGTCAATCAAAAACCTAAATAAGCTACGTAGATAGCGTAAGTAGGGTATCGTATCCACGGGGAATTTGTGGTTAGTGTTAAAGAAATTAATTAAAAACTAACTATCTAATTTGGGGGTTTGTTTGTTTAATTGCAAAGAAAACACGATTTGTCACGAAAAGTGTTATCAAGATGAGAAGAAGTAACCTCCACCGGGAATCTCGAATACCCGTTTTAATATAAAAATCCGTTTTCTGATTCAAAACACCACATAGACATGGCCTCGGAATTAATGAATTTGATTAGTTAATAGGGATAGTTTTTAAGATTCACTATGCAACCTAATAACCCGTTTGTGTCACACCCCAAATTTCCACGTATTACCGGTGGGCCCGGTAGGGGAGTAACGTGACGTGGTTGGCAACATCATAGTCAAACAACACAATATATAAATGCACAGCGGAAGCAAAAGGATAAATATATTACAATCCGAAATAATGTAAAATCAAAGTATTACAACGGAAGTAAAGGATCCACAGGCGGATTGAAAATAAAATAACACTGTTCAATAGACTTTAGGCATCTAAGCTTGCGAGACTCTTTAATGATGCTAGGAGTAGCCAGCCAATTCCGATTAGTACCTGCACTTAGCCTTTTTGGAAAATACGTCAGTTTACACTGGTAAATACAATCAACTGACTCATTTTGAAAAGGTTTTGAAAATGATTGATTTGAATGCACATGGCACAAATAATATTTATAACTTGGGTTACTTATTTAAATATATAAACTTGTACATGATTTACATGTTTCTTATGCGTTCAGTATCCCGGATCGAGCCGGGTTAAAGATTAATGGACACACCACTTTAATTATGAGACACTGACAGGTGTACGCCTACACCTGTGTGCTAAGGTCGTGGCCATTTCGTAAAATGATGCCAGGGATATCCGGGACAACGGTCATTAACCCCCAAAGGCTTTAAGCAAACAAAACAAATTAAACGGAACATCTCAATACTTTAACCACCATACAATTAAAGATTCAATGCCCGACCAAGCGGTATTTTATATACCGTACCCCAAGCCCGTATAGGGAAATAAGTTAAAAGTATTTACCTGAGCTTAAATATAAATTCAATCCCAGCCGTATCAAATCAGCAAGTACAGATAGCTTTTACTGGGCTCCTAAATCTGGAACGCATGTTTTTAAATAACCTATTAGAATCCTAACGGGTCTTTAATTAAGCCTTGACTTAGACCGGTTAGTTTCCCAGAGGAAGATACTGTTCAAACTTATGTTAAGGCGAAGACTGGAATAGAATGTGATTTAGACCCAACAAGTTCGGAGACTCGTATAATATGGGTATATTATACACATTCTGGATTTGGAGATAAAACCGATAAGGTTTGACCCGTTTCGGCTAATTTATGTAAACTAGTTACATAAACCGAACCGAACGCGTATGAAGCGTAACGGGTAACCATAAGAGTCCTAAACAGGTTTCCTAAGTTAACATGCCTTAAATATGTTGTGATATCAGTAGGATACCTTCCGTTATGCCCAAAACGAGTTTAATTTTATATTAAGCCCCTTAGGGGTATTTTGGTCATTTTAAAGATTATAAAAGGGATCAATTAAGCTTCTGTGATCCGGGTCTGAATAGATCAGTAAAATAACTTATTTTAATAGGTTATAACATTTGGTTATAAGTCTTATATGCCAAAAATAGTTTTAAACCCTAACTATGCGTTTAATACGCGTATAATGTCGTTTTAAGCGATTTACGGTTTAATATGGGATTCTGAGTTTCCAGGTCAGTTTACAAGGTTCAAAACATTTCATTTATTATTTAAAATTAGTAGCAATTGGATTGGCATCAAAAGGATTTGTAAAACTCATTTTATGGCCGAAAAGGGCATATTCGGTATTTACCGAATTAAGGTGATAATCCTAGCTTATGATCAGTTTAAAAATAATTAAAAATTTTCAAAAATCCCAAAATATTATATTACATCAGTGGGTAAAAGGTTTGGTATCAAAAATGGGGTTTAGATAGGCTTTACGCTAATGACGCCGATTAATTACTAAAAAGCGTTATAATTACGTCATTAAGCATAACTCCTAACCTAGACCTCCGACTGATGTGAAAATTTACAGACATGCTTAATAATCAGTAACTAAGATTATTTTACTTTCATATTTCCAAAATTCTCGTTTTATGATCATAAGGGCATTACGGTCAATATTTAGGCGATTAACGGAAACGTCGGACAATTAAGGATTTATGTGGTATAAACGCAGAGGGTTATACACACATGTAACTAGGTCCTAATGGAACTTTAAGGCATGTCTAAACCTATACAAATCGGTTCAGAACCGAAGTCAAAGCAGAAAGTCAAACTATGCGCCTTTCGGTTCCGAATCGATCTTAAACAGAAAGTTGTCGAACCAAACAAGTTTAGACATGTTATTATACTTATTTTCAGGTTATATGAATGTTAAAACAGATTACATGCCCTCTGTAATGCTAATTACATGTTTAATGGTTATGTTGACTTTTTCGGAAGAAGTTTGACTCGACAAAAGACATGGTTAGATCGGGAATCAAAGGGTGCCCTTTCAAGGGTTAATTGTCCACAATATTACCAACTTGTAACAACTTTCGTTTCGACAAAACCCTGGACCGTTTATGATTTAACGCTAAGTCAAACCGTAGTTACGACGGTTTGATTTCTAGGCTAAAAACTAAGCATAACCCAATCGAGAAGGGTCAAGAGCACTTACATACGTCTAATGGATGACTAGGGAGTCTTGTATCAGCTCTTGTGCTCCTAAAAAATGACCAGAAGTGAATGCAAGATGAATGATCAACGTTGCAAAGAATGTGGGTCTTTTTATGGTGTTCAAACACACTTGGATCATCAACACATAAGTCTAGGAATGTTACCATATCATCAACAAGTGTCCTACCAGCTAAAAACCACCTTAGGGCAGCCCAAGGTATCAAGGAATGGCATTTGAGTCGGTTAATGGACATGCAGGACACCTGCACATGTATTCTGTTCAGACAAGGCAGTCGCGTAGCGCGACTGCCAAGGTCTTTCCTGCTCGCGCTACGCGAGGGTGTAGGTGACCAGCTTAGCAAGTTTCAATCATTTGCATTTCAGTCCCTGATCCTTAAAAACATCGCTTTCACTTGGTTTCTTGCATTAAGGGGCTTTAATATTGACATATAGGGGCTTTAAGACTTATACCATCTTTGTGAAGTCCTCGGGTAACTTTGTGATCACCCGAAAAGCCCTAATTTTCAATGTTGACGATTCTAACCCTCACACACGAATTTTATCACAACTTTCTCATACGGCAACGAAACTTGGTGAAATTTTTATGGTACATTCTAGTGAGCATATTTAATCGTTACAAGGCTTCGGGTTTGCTTAAAAGGTCACTCAGAGGTACATCTTAACATGTTGACACATTTAACCCCTGTAGTTTGTAATCTCTCACTTTCTTTCACAATTCGCTTCGTATGATCCATGATCCATTCGTTTAAGGTTATAAACATCATGTAGGGTTATTGTAAAGTATATTCATTCATTGTTGACACTTTGAACCCTTATATTTACACAGTTTCATTGTTTGTCAACTTTAGTCCTTCAAGAACATTCTTTCATACGTTCAAAGGTTATGACACGTGTCAAGACATTATAGGTCGTAAATTTTCGAGGTGTTACAGTTTGTTTGTATCAACTACCCACCAATTTACTAAGCCGCTAACAACGCAAGGAATTTGCCAATACGCTTAATAAACAACAAGTAATTCAAACACAAGAAACGTTTACCAATAATCAGACACAAGTGGTCAAGCTGTACCAGTTTACAAGAATCAGAAAAACAAATAGTTATGTCAAACCGCGTAAACGTTCATCCGGGCGGAAGTCACTGAAAGATTTAGCCGCTCATGGTGATCTTCACAGCCTCGGTTGTCATCCCGAGTTGATCCGACTTCATTGATTGGCTTGAATATTGTTGAAAGATGATGAAAATTGTTCCTCTGTTCGATGTCTCACCGCTGCCGAATTCTCCTCTTTTTATATCTAAAGTTGTCGTCACCCTTCCAATTGCCTACTTCCCTTATTAATTCCAAAGCCCACCTTCCTTTGATAAGTTAAAGACTTTTAATTCAATATGGACCCAAACTCGAACCAAGCCCTCCTAATGCTTTCTTTTTTCTTTTATTTTGGTACTTTCAAATTGACCCAAAGTGATGTGTCTGCCTCTGCCCAATATATTCTCGTGTATCCCCTCAATATCTGTATGTATATGTATAATGATTAGGGTTTAAAAAACTTTTTTCACATTTTTCTTTTTTTCACAAACACACGTGCACTCTTTTTTTTTTTAATTTAGATATCCTAATTTAATTATTTAACTTATTATATATAGAATCTACAAAATATGAAAACTAAAATAAAATACAAGATATATACTAGAATTAATACATTTATTATATAGTTAGTGTAAAATAAGATATACCCAAAATACACCGATCAATATGTTTAAACGAATTAAAAGCATGTTTGATGTGGAAACACAAACCGGAATAGGGGTTGTTGAAGTGATGACCGGATCTGAAAGAATCCGAATACAAAGTGTTTTTTATACTCCGGATATAGATAGGAATGTGCTTAGTCTTGATCAACTGATCACCCAAGGTTATACCGTTAAGTTTACTGGAGATAAGTGCAAGATCTATCCGACATTTAGTGTCCCTGTGATGAATAGAAAGAATGATATTTCTGGCCTTACTAGAGAAGATGAGATTGGCATAAGAGAGAAGGAAACCATGGTGATGTCCGAAACTGATTATGAAGTTTTCAAAACTGAATATTTAAATCAGTATTTCGAAAGTCTGAATGTATCATCAAACGAACCAGACTGGAATGTTTTGATACTTCAAGGCATGATTTTCAAGGAGTTCCAAGACTGTAAAGCGCTGCTTGACATGCTAGATGATGAAGAGTATGTTCGGAAATACAAGTTGTGGTTAGAAAACAAGTTTGAGGATATGGTTGATTGGTTTCTCAAAGTAAAATTAGAAATCACATCAAGACCACTTCCTGCATATGCTGCAAACAATAGGAAAGTGAATTTGTTGGACTTATACATGGCTGTTAAGAGGGAGGGTGGTCACCAGAGAGTGACAAAAAACAATATGTGGGCTGTGATCTCTAAAGATATGGGTTTCGATTACAACGAAGGAGAATTAATGAGACTCGTGTATGCTATGTACTTAGATGTACTAGTTTACTACTATAATTTCAAATCTACTCAACAAGCAGTAGCCGAAAAGGAGATTAAGGAAGATGTTGCAGAAACAAGACGGACCAAAAGCTTGGACAAGAATGAAGGAACAAGCAGGCAATCTGGTGTAGAACAAGAAGGAGCAGCTGAGGAGCACTATGCTTTCTTCGCTGGAAACGACTGGTACGGGCTAAAAAGGCTGCAACGAAGGAAAAAGTTCGATTTCAAGCGGGTTGAGAAAGCTGTTAATGAAGCTAATGACAGCGTGATAATGCACTCTCGGAAGAAAAATTAAGTTTATAGGGAGTGTATTAGTGAATATAAACTTAATTTATGTTATGTATATAATTTATGTTCGAATGATATAACTATATGTATGTGTAACGATGTATATTATGAACGGTTATGCTGTTGTTGGTTGGCACCATTTCAAACGGTTGTATCTCCCTCCAAAACCAACCGTCAACAACCGCCAATATATATATAGATTGTCGGCAAAGATATGTAGGAACCGTTCGCGTAAATAAATAAAATAGAACAAATTTTATTATTATGATTACAATACAGAAATAAGAAAGCCTAAACAACTAGTACAATTACAACTGAAAATAACCAAAGTACAAGAAATGTAGAAGAAGAAAGATTGAGGCACGTGTTCAACACGCTTCCCTTAAAACAAATTTCGAGTCTCCCAGGAGCACTCATTTTGTTTCCCAGGGTACAACAGCCGGAGCAGTAGTACTGCCGGAGTTCGCCTACAACCCAAAGGTTACCTTGAAACTGCAAGAGAAAGATCAGAAAATTGTAGAGAGAAAGTAGTGTTTGCTGTTGTATTACTGGTGTACTTCTGCAGTTGGGTATGGAGCTGTATTTATACAGCTCCTAAGTCAAAACAGTCAAAAGAGAATTAAAGAGAGGTTTAAATTGCATTAAACGTCTTCAATGCAATTTAATACGTCATTTAATTCTCACTCAAAGACCGTTAACTCGTCAGTTACGAAGCTAAACTGAAACTGCACTGTCATTCAATGCTGGAAGCTTCTGCGCGCGCGCGCAAGACACACTGGTGTGCACGCAGGTCAGCATGCTCATGCGCGGTGCGTCCATCTGGCTCATTTCCATGCGCGCGTGCGTCACGTCACTTCACCACTTGGTCCTTGCTCGATTATTATATATATCTCATATATATAATAATCGAAAAGCCACTGCCACGTGGTGACGCACGCGCGCATCGAAAAGCCACTGCCACGTCACGCGTCTCGAACCTGCACGCCACTTCACCACTTCGTCCTTGCAGCCTCTGTGATTCACCACGCGCACGTGGTCAAAAATACAAAGGCGGCTCGCGGCGATGCGAAGTGCAAAGTGCGCTATCAAAGTGCCACATTGCGCCTCATCGCCCAGACCACGCGCGCGCGCGGGCATGTGCGAGTGTGAGTTAGTGTGCTTCCATGAAACAATAAGGATGGAGAGTTCCACCTTAAATACCCATTTAAGTTCCATCTCTCCTCCGATGTGGGACAAGGTGCTACTTTCCCTTTTGTTTTAGCATTCAATGTTTCAAACACCCAACTTTGAGCATCGATATCTCATTCATCTTAGCTCCGTTTTGGACGTGGTTTAGTTCGTTGCGAAGCTCTTCCAACATGGAACACAAACCCACAAATAAATATATAAAACCCGCTCATTTTATTATATTTATTTCTAGTCCAAAATTGGAAAAAAACATTTTCCTATATTTATGAAAAATGCTATTTTCACCTATTTTTCCAACAATCCCCCACATGAAAAATGCTATTTTCATCAAATTTCCAACAATCCCCCACATGTATGGAAATCGATCTTTTCCTTACACTTTTCAACGATAAACTTCGACAGTTGAATATTGCAAGATAGGTAGGTTGTTACCTTTGAACCTTCTTTTGTGAAGCATACTTAGTTTACTTGCGGTTTGTAGACGCGATGTCCTTGAACATACCCCCATTTGTGTAAACGACAATACACTTCACACAATACTCTCCCTGGTTTGGCCAACCCCTCATTGTCGTGTCCTATTATGGTCCTGGAACACTAGCCTGGTTCTGCGAGAGCTCTAGGATTTGCGCACCCCATAAATCCATTCGAAGCGACCCCACTTCTCTATAACATAGGTGATTCCTCTGAATCATTAAAAGCATCATGGTTATTTGATTTCCCGAAATCGTTAACCTTAATATGCTTAGCCTCACTTCAATGTCACTGATTGGAATGGACTAGGAAGTATATAATTCCCTTTTATGTTGTTTGGGGTACTCCCCCACAGTGACTCCATTTTGGTAATATGATTAAGTTGTCCTACTGAACTTAGATCTTGGGATCTCCAGTCAACTAAGTTAGGTTTCCCTCATATTCCCATTTACCACGGGCTTTAGTCCCATTCCTCTTGACGACGTTTCTACTAACTCTCTGCTTAAGCCTTTTGTAAACGGGTCTGCAATGTTATCCTTTGATCTCACAGAATCAATTGTGATAACACCCGTTGAGAGTAGTTGTCGTACCGTGTTATGTCTACGTCGCATATACCTTGATCTGCCATTGTACATCAAGCTTTGAGCTCTACCAATCGCTGATTGGCTATCACAATGTACACATATGGCTGGCAAAGGCTTTGGCCATCTTGGAATATATTCCACGAATTGACGTAGCCATTCCGCCTCATCTCCTGACTTATCCAAGGTGATAAATTCGGATTCCATTGTGGATCTTGCTATGACTGTTTGCTTAGAAGACTTCCAAGCAATAGCAGCTCCTCCAAGTGTAAACACGTAATCACTTGTTGATTTGGAATCTTTATTATCCGATATCCAGTTTGCATCAGTGTATCCTTCGATCACTGCTGGTTTTTGGGTATAATGCAGTCTGTGACAACCCTCGTAATTACATGTATCCGTACAATTATTTAATGATAATTAAAGTGCTTGATGACTGTGTTGAATTACATAACTATTTTCTGATTACTGCGTCATACTTACATGTGTTTGTTAACATACTAGTCTTGTGCAGAAAATTGACTAAATAGTCCTGAATGTTTTCCTAAGTGTCAGGAATTAAAAGTGGTACAAAAATATATATATATAAGACACTTTACGGAATAATTAAACACTTTAACGGAACAGTATCCGACCGAACAACCGGACATTACCCGGGACACCAAATATTTGTCAAACACATTGGGTTATTATTTATTGGCTAGTTATGGTCCCCGTTCACCATAACACCCACTAAAATATCCCCTAACTAACACATAGAATCATATACTTAGAATTGAACTTATAATTGCCAACTTACCATTCAAAGTTCCACTTAACCCTCCCCCCCCCCCCCCCCATGTGCAACCGTCCCCAAGGGACCCCACCAAGATCACCATGATCCTATTAGATCTCCTCATATATTTTGTTTAGATATTATTTGATTGTTGCTTGATCTAGAGAGCAAGATATTAGATATGAAGATCTTTAAGTATGGTGTGTATCTCGTTTCATCATCTCATATCTTTCAACTAGACCACACCATCTCCTTCAACTCTCCCTCTCTCCTCTCGGCCCTCCCTTAACCGCCACCATCACCACCATTTCACCACCATAAACATCCATTTTCAAGTTCCATTCAAGCTTAAAGGTTGGTACAAGGAAGCTTGCAACTTGTGGAGCTTCAAAGGACTTTGCTCCTTGCTTTTTCATCATTATTTCTCATCATCTTATTCACTAGAGATTCTTCCCTAGCCTTGTGCTAGTTGTAAGTCTTTGATCTCCCTTAGTTCACTTCCATTTTGAGTAGATAAAAGATGTAGTATGATGAATGTTACAAGAACACTAAAAAGGTTTAAACAAGAAGATGAACATAAAAGTTACATGAAGATTTACATGATGAAATGTTGTAGTGGGATGTTGTAGTGAACATGTTGTTGATTACTTGATGATTTACTTGTTAAGATTGATGTTAAAGGTCGTTGTTGATCACTAGACATGTTAACGGAACAAATAGAACATGCGTTAGAACATAATAAGCTGAAAACAGCTTCTGTCCAAACGTTTACAGCCAACTTCAGTTGGCTGTAACCAGATCATAACTTAACAAAAACTTGATTTTCTTGAGTCTATAACGTGTTATTTTGAAATACGGTTCTAATGGCACTGGAATCATAATTTTTGGACTTCGTTTGCTATTTTTAAAGGGTCGTTTTGTAACAGCAGCAAAAGCTGCATTTTTCCTGCTGAAAATATATGTTATGTTTTTCGTCATAACTTGAATTCTGTGTAGAATTAGCTCATGAAATTTGTACTGAAGATGACCACTGATGTATTTGTAATCCTCCCACTGGAATTTCATCAATTGGACATATGACAAATTTTAAATGAATTATTCCGTGGACAGTAGTCAGAAAGTGATGAATCTGATTGCAGTCCGGAGAATGATTTTTTATAAAATATTGGTGATGAATTGGATCCCGATATTTTTACACAATATTATTTGGAAAATTTAAGACCATCTGTAAAAAGTTTGGAATTTTTGGAATAGGTTAACTATTTTATTTAAATTTCCGAAAACAGCCCAGTTTTGAATGTAAATGCTGAAACGACATAAGTAGTAATTTGCGTGTCTAAATGTTGGGTAGGTTATCTGAGAATGATCTAAAATGTTATATATCAATAAAAGTGTTATGTGCAATGTCGTATGTTTGCTTATGAACGGGAATAGATGGGAAGTTTATATGGGCATGAACCGTTAAAGTAATGCATGTTATGTGATAGATGCGTGTAGGAACTTTGTGTTCTATTTGAAACCACTAAATGACTAACTGCTAATCATATTAGGACGTGATTGACCGAGCAACCAAAGGTGAGTTCACACCCTTACTAAGGCATGGGATTCCCGGTGGTTGGGAATGGGATTAAATAGCTGAGACGGAACTTGTACTTTCACCACTACTAGACTACTTACCTCCGTCCTGGGATTGGGAAGGACGCCAGCGCTAAACCTACGTACTCACTACATATCACTGTCCTCGGATTGGGAAGGGCACCAGCGCTAAAACTACGTATTCTTATACGTACCTATGTCCTCGGATTGGGAAGGGCACCGGCGCTAAACCTACGTATTCTTATACGTACCTATGTCCTCGGATTGGGAAGGGCACCAGCGCTAAACCTATGTATTCACTACGTACCACTGTCCTCGGATTGGGAAGGACACATATATATACATCTAGTCTAGTGGTTTACAACATGGGGTAGCCCCTACCGTTTATGGTTTGGAAAATAAGGAAAGTTGATTTAACCTGCAATTGCAAACAAACTCATAGTTTTTGAAAAACTACTTTATAACGAACACCTACTGTGAACTCGCTCAACTTTGTTGTTGATTTGTTGTTACATGCCTTACAGGTCGTTAGATGCTTATGGAGCTTGCACGAGGAGGAGGTCGTTGTGGGATGTGCACTGTCCTGTCCCGTGCTTGCACGAGGAGGAGGTCGTTGTGGGAGCTTGCACGAGGAGGAGGTCGTTAGATGCTTATGGAGCTTGCACGTGGTTATAGTGAACTTGGTTTTTAAAAAAGGGGGAAAAGCTTTTTGATAAAACCAGACTATAACCTGTTTAGTGCTTAACGATCCACAACGACTCTTCGCTCCATGTACAAGACTCAACACTATAGGTAATATGGCTTATGTTTATATTGCCTACCTGCTAGTAGCGCATTTGATCATGATATGCTTAGTTAGCGTAACAACTATTGCTTGAAACCCTGTGTGTTTGCTCTCTTCTGTCACTCAACACTTATGCACTTTCGCGACACCACTTCTTACTTGTGTTTCCTTCGATGTGAAGATCATGAGTGGACGATTGAACCTAACTCAAGCCCAGCTGACGGCTCTAATCAACGAACGAGTGGCTGAGGCACTCGCAGCGGTCCCTGCAGGAGGTATAACCTGCTATTTCGACCTATCCTAGGATGTTTAGATCCTACTCTTGTAAACCAACCCTCGTGCTTAACCTTGTCTTTTATTCTCGCGCAACAGGTCAACATGCTCAGCCTCCTATGTGCACGTTCAAAACATTCATGGATTGCCGACCTAGTACTTTCAGCGGCACAGAAGGAGTTGTAGGCCTTCTTCACTGGTTCGAGAAGCTTGAGTCTGTCTTTGAAATGTGTGAATGCCCTGAAGATCGTAGGGTGAAATTTGCTATTGGAACGCTTGAAGGTGCTGCGTTAACCTGGTGGAAAGCACAGGTTCAACTGCTAGGGTTGGCGGTTGCTAATGCCACCCCATGGAATGACTTCAAGGAATTGATCAAGGAAGAGTACTGTAGTCATGACGACATCCACAAGCTAGAGGTGGAATTTTTCAATCTGAAGATGACGGGGTCTGAGATTGAGGCGTATACGAAGAGGTCAAATGAGCTGGCCATCTTGTGTCCTACTATGGTGGACCCTCCCATTAAACGTATTGAGCTGTACCTCAAGGGTCTTGTACCAGAGATTCAGAGTCACGTGACTTCAGCTAACCTGGGTACCATTCAGAAAATCATCAAGTTGGCTCATCGTCTCACTGAACAGGCAGTTGAGCAGAACAAGCTGCCCAAGCGTATTAGCACTACTACTACTGATGCTCCCAATGATAACAAGCGCAAGTGGGATGGAAATTCAGGCAAGGGTTCTACTTCAGTTCGTCTCAGCAGCGAAAGACTGATGACTACCAGAGTCCTGGCCAGCAATCTTCTGGTAGTCAAGGACAGGGTGGATACCGAGGGAACCACCCCAAGTGCAACCGGTGCAACAGGCATCATAGCGGGCAGTGCCACAAGGGTCGTTGTCAGAGATGTAACAAGCCTGGACATGAAGCCAAAGATTGCAGGAGCTCACATCCTGCGAATCAGAATCGACAACAGCAGCCACAAGCTCCCCATAACCAATATCAACACCAGCAGGGTAATAAGGGATGCTTCCAGTGTGGTGCTGAGGGTCACTTCAAGAGGCACTGTCCACAGCTAAATCAGAATCAGAACCAGAACAACTACCAAGGAAACGGGAACAACAATGGAGGCAACAACGGAGGTAACAATAATGGCAATGGTGCCAGGGGACGTGTTTACGTGCTAGGTCAGGGTGACGCGAGGAACGATCCCAACGTTGTGATGGGTAAGTTTCTTCTGGATGATTTCTTTGTTACTGTTTTATTCGATTTGGTGCCGATACTAGTTATGTGTCCTTAAAAGTTAGTCAAATGCTTAAGCGCACTCCAACACTTTTGACCACCAAACACACAGTAGAGCTAGCAAATGGTAAAAGTCTCGAGGCCACACACATATTTAAGGGTTGTAACCTCGTCTTAGCTGGTCAGACCTTCTCTATCGATCTTATTCCTATCATTCTGGGTAGTATCGACGTTGTTATTGGGATGGATTGGTTATCTCATCAGCAAGCGGAAATTCTTTGCAACGAGAAGATTGTCCGCATCCCTCGTTCTGGTGAAGAACCCCTCGTCATTCATGGCGACAAGAGTGGTGCTGTCGTAGGCATTATCTCTTTCCTTAAGGCCCAGAAATGTATGCGAAAGGGCCACACTGCCATTCTAGCACTCGTTACTGACACATCAATGGAAGAGAAAAGAATTGAAGACATTCCTATTGTGCGCGATTTTCCTGAGGTATTTCATGAGGAATTAACTGGTCTTCAAAAGACAAATTCAGAAAGAGAAGATGCGTTGACTATGATGAATTCTGTGATGATGACGAAGCAAAAAGCAATAAATCACTACATTGAGGAATGTGCAAAGTTGCAGCGGGAGTTGGAAAATGAAAAAATTGAGAATGAGAGAATCAGACGTTTATTACAGAGTTATTCTAGTTCGGATTATTTGATTGATCGAATTTATCCAACTGTTGTAGGTTTTGAAGCATTTAAAGATGATGAGAAGACTGACAAGAAGGATACTGGTAAGAAATAGAGTGTTAGTTATAACAAGTGTCCGCCTCCAATTTGGGAAGGGTATTCACCTAGAAAACCGAATGAGGAGCAAGTTGAAAAAGCGGTCAATATAAAGTTAAAGTCTGACATAACCGATGAATTACCAGAAAACATTGACGTCATTTTTACATCGTCTGACACTGATCATGAGTCCGAGTTAATAAAAAAGGTGGTCGATCAGGTGTTGGATACAGATGAGGAGTCGGAGTTAAAGTCTGAGTCCAAATCCGAGTCTGGGAGTTCAAGTTCGTCCGTCAAAAGTTCGAGTTCGTCGGGCAACAGTTCAAAGTCATCGGTTAAACGGGTTTACAATAAAGAATTCTTGTTATCAAAATCTAATTTGAATGACGAAGCAATCAAAGTGGCATATACATTGATTGATTCAGACAAATTATATTCTGATGAGGAATTTCCAATAAGAAGTGTTAAATTTGAAAAAATCAAAAAGGTTTTCAAACTAACAGAAATCAATATTTCTGAAATAAAATATGTAAATCTTATTGAAAAACCTAAAAAATACACTTCAAGAGTTCAACAAAGATTAAACAAGAAAAAAGGTTACAGTTCTGGTTCTGGTTTTCAAAAGAAGCCAAACCATAACGGTAATTTCAAAAAGAAAGGTCTTGGATTTATTCCACCAGAAAATTATAAAAATGAAAAATATTTTCGAGATTTTAAATCAAAAATGACATTTGTTGCAGGAACAAGCTGTGAAGAGGAATCAAAAAGCCCAATCTGGAAGCAATCAAACAGAGGATTCATTATCCAGAAGCAAGAGAGAATGGGGACTGGAGTTTTTCATAGAAAAGAGACTAGAACCTGTTTTAGATGCAATGAAGCTGGTCACATTGCATGGAATTGTCTGTTGGATACAAAGACAAAACAAGGAGTTTCTGAAAAACTTAAAGGAAAAGTTGTTGATAAAAATGAACCACCAACTGAAAAATTCAAATTTTTTTAAAATTCAATTTATGAAGTTGGTGAGTGTTCAATGAAAAATTTTTACAAAAAGAAAGCTAAAGACAACCAAGTGTGGGTGGTTAAGAAGATTCATGGCGATGAATCTAACTCCACAAAGTTAGAGGAGCCACATGTTGTTAAAAATGATGAAAACTCAGTACCTCAAATGGATGATGTTCATTTTCCACCATTGAAGGCTGAGAATTTTAAATCAAAGGTTGGGAATGTTGATATCTCGAATCAGTTCTATTCTGAGAAAAAAGAATTTGATGTCGATAAAGCTTTTAATGGGAATGTTAAAAAGATTTTTGGGAAAATGGTTGAGGGTAAAGTTAAAGGGGTAAAGGACTTTTATGAAACAAAGAAAGCAACATTTTACCCAAGTGCAAGTGTAGGTGAGGAGGAAACATCCAAGTTTGGTGAAGCTTGGATGTCTGTTTTTCATAAGTGATAAGTATGACTTGCCGGAGCTTCCAAGTTTGTAATCGTGAAGCAGGAATCGGCATCATTTTTTGATAAAAATTGAGGTTGTGAAAAATCTTGAAATGGTTAAATTTTACAGGTTGTGACTTGCCGGAGCTTCCAGGTTGGTAAGTGTGAAGCAGGAATCGGCATCTTTATTGGTAAAATGAATTTGTGTAGATGTTTTTATTCCTACAACTGGTAAAGAGGTTTGTTCTTACAAAATGATTCATCAAGGTCATTAATTTGAACTTGATGTAATCCTAATACAAGTGGTTGAAAACAAAGATATGATGAACCCCGAACCTACAAGTGGTTAAAACAAAACTTATTTTCCGGAAAAAAATCAATTTGGTTAAAGCAAACTTAAGTGTTTTGAAATCATAATGAGAAAATAGTTTGTTGAAAGGGGGAGTTCTGATTGTTTAGGCCAAGTGGATGGCGATTTGAAGCGATTCTATATCGGTTGTCAAGTTTCTTGTATAGTTTGTTTCAAATTTCCTTTAATGTGTTTGCATTTTAGGGGGAGTAAGAAAATTTCTGAAAATCCAAAAACATTTGAAAATTTGATAAAGGCAAAAACATGATAAAATCAAAAATGAGTTTTAGTGTCAAAGAAGAGGAAATGATAGTACATCAGTAGACAGTTACACAGTATGCTAAAGAAATGTAATGTTTATATAGTGTTAAACGATCTCACTGATGATATGCCGATAGGTTTTTACACATTTAGTAAGCTTTTTCGGGATATAAACTTAAAATCAAACTTGCTTATTTCGTGGGGAACACTACTTGGATATATAGGTAACCCCTGAAATCTTGTTTGAAAGGTCCCTCTTTCTGAGATACTAGGTCTTTATGCTCAGTGATATCTGGGGTATTATCCCGGGACTTCTGATAATGCGGAAGTAATGGCCTAGTCCCCGGAGAATACTTTCTGCTTGCTTGAAAAATAGCGCCGCCCTCAGCATAAAATGATGAGACAATAAAATTGCTAATCACTGTTGTTGTAAAAAAGATCCTCTAAAGGGGACACACCAAAAGTCGAAGCCGTCATCTCTCTGCTGAACAGAAGTTCTGACCTAAGCTCTCACGGTTTTCGCAATTTAACCCCTTACAGATATCATCTGTGGTATACTCACCTGTAAGACTGAATATTGGGATCTGGATACAGGAGTATATTCAAGAGGTGGGACACATGAATGAGTTTAAGTTCTTAATACACCTAATTCATATCCTGAATCAGTTGAAATTTGTGTAAAAATTTAAGTGGATCAGTATATCGGCAATCTAAGTGAATTGTTTAATTCTTAATGTGTAACTAAGCTCAACGGTACTTGTGACTTGTCATAAACTGATATGATCCTCTTACACAAACTCACAAAAATATTGTCTGTAAATATTTCTTTACTGCATTTCATTTCATTTAAAAATCCAAAAAGATTTTTAGTATGTTTTAGCATAAATTTTTTAAAAATTTCAAAAAGATTTTTGACAACTGATGTTGGAGAGCTGATTTTCAAAATTCCAAGTGCTAAACATGATGAGCATATGGTGTGGAAGAGTTTGTGGTCTAAACGAGAAAATATTTTGAATATTTGTCTACAAGTGGTCATCAGTAGCTTTTATAATGATAAATCATTCTGGATAGATACCTGCTTGTAGCATATAAATTTGTAAATTGTTAAATTTGTAAAATTTATTTCTGGGTTAAGAATGTGCAGGTTTAGCCAGGTTGCAATCCTGAAATTGATACCTGAAGACTCAGTGATTACAACAAGCCAGACTGCGATCCCAGCAAATCGAAAGGGGGAGTCTGAAGACATCCTAGTAGATAAGCTTATTAGAGGAGAGTCTGTTGATGTTGAAGAGGAGAAAGAGATAAAGTTTGAGGATGCTTACATAGTCAGACTGATAAAGACTGAAGACGTTGAAGACTCGACAGTTAAGACTCGTCAACATTTGAGGGGGAGTCTGTTGGTGCATGCGTCTATCGACTTCGTCTTGTATCGAGTCTTGCATTGCTTATGGCACGAAGTTTGAGAAAACAAGTTTAATGGTTGATTTCGCTTGAACTTGTGATTTCGCTTGAGTGAACTTGTGATTTCGCTTGAGTGAATTTCATGTGATTTCGCTTGTATTGAGGTTTCGCTTGGAGCTGTTTCAAGCGAAATCTGAAATCTATAAATAGATGATAGGTCTGTTCATTTGGAGCGGAATTAGAGAAGGTGTTTTCCGACGGCGAAGCTCTGTTGAAGTGTCTTCAGAATTGTAATCATTTCAGGATCAATATACAAGACAGTTAAAAGTGATATCTTTCCGAATTCAACTCATTATGTCTGTTTCTGCCTTTCATTTTGAGTAGAATACCTCTGATCGACTCATTTCAGGTCCGTACACGATCCTACACTTCCGCCTCATCGACAAGTCGAGTTTCAAATCGAGCTAGCTCCTGGAGCAGCACCAATAGCTCGTGCACCTTATCGACTTACTCCGTCAGAACTTGAAGAACTGTCCACGCAACTACAAGAACTCTTGGAAAAGGGTTTCATACGTCCTAGCTCTTCGCCCTGGGGAGCTCCAGTCTTGTTTGTGAAGAAGAAAGACGGTACTTTCAGAATGTGTATTGACTATCGCGAACTTAACAAGGTGACCGTGAAGAATCGTTATCCTCTTCCACGTATTGACGACTTGTTCGATCAGTTGCAAGGGTCGAGCTATTACTCTAAGATTGATTGGAGGTCAGGTTACCATCAACTGAGAGTCTGAGACGAGGATATCTCTAAAACGGCATTTAGAACTCGTTATGGGCATTACGAGTTTCTGGTTATGCCTTTCAGATTGACGAACGCACCAGCGGTCTTCATGGATCTCATGAACCGAGTATGCAAACCTTACCTGGATAAGTTCGTTATTGTTTTCATCGACGACATCCTGATCTATTCTAAGAGTCAGGAGGAACATGAGCAGCATCTACGACTTATGCTGGAACTTCTTCGAGCAGAGCAACTGTATGCCAAATTTTCGAAATGTGACTTCTGGCTTCGCGAAGTCCACTTTCTAGGCCACGTAGTAAACAAGGATGAGATTCATGTTGATCCATCCAAGGTAGACTCGATCAAGAACTGGCCTGCACCCCGCATACTAACAGAAATCTGCCAATTCTTGGGTTTGGCAGGATATTACAGAAGGTTTATCAAGGTTTTCTCAAAGATGGCGCAACCTCTCACTTCACTAACTCAGAAGGGTGTCACCTATCGTTGGGGTGATGCGCAGCAATCTGCTTTCCAGCACTTAAAAGATAGACTTTGTAGCGCGCCTATCCTCTCATTGCCAGAGGGCACAGATGATTTTGTGGTTTATTGCTACGCTTCCATCCAAGGACTTGGTTGCGTGTTGATGCAACGTGACAAGGTCATTGCCTACGCATCACGCCAACTTAAAGTTCACGAAAGCAACTACACTACACATGACTTGGAATTGGGAGCAGTTGTTTTCGCACTTAAGATATGGAGACATTACCTGTACGGTAGGGGTGTGCAAAAAACCGAATTAACCGAACCATAACCGAATTAACCGACAAAACCGAATCGAAAAAACCGAACCAAATAAAAAACCGGTGGGTCGGTTAATGGTTTTTTGAAAACTGAATATAGCTGGTCGGTTATGGTTATCATTTTTTCCATACCCACCATAACCGAACCGAACCGACATGTAATAAATCTTTGTAAGATTTATGACTTTTCACCATATTTTTAATATTTGATGTTTCTAACTGAAGATTTTTAGTACTTATTGGTTTTTCATATCATTTTGTGGTTTTGGTTGAATGTTTATTTGAATTTATGGAATGTATCATATCACTTTATTTAAATATTCGCTAATAATTGGTATTAATATTATAGATTATATGTATTTTTTAATACTATGTAATATACTAATATATACAAATATGCAATAACAATTTATTCCATGTTAAAAAAATTAAGCTATTTTTTAGCTAAGCTAAATACACGGTTAACCACCCATAACCGACCCGCTATAACCATCAAAACCGAATAACCATAACCACCATAACCGATCGGTTATGGTTATGGTTATCCAATAACCGACATCGCGGTTATGGTTATGGTTTTTGGTCAAAACCGACCCAAACCGACCCATGCACACCGCTACTGTACGGTACCAAGTGCACCATTTACACCGATCACAGGAGTCTCGAGCGTATCTTCAAGCAAAAGGAGTTAAACATGCGACAACGTCGATGGGTCGAACTCTTGAACGATTATGAATGCGCCATCAAATATCATCCGGGCAAAGCCAATGTTGTGGCCGACGCCCTCAGTCGAAAGGATACTATACCTAAGCGTGTACGTGCGTTACAGCTTACCCTTCACTCTAGTCTTTCCGCCCAGATATGAGGTGCTCAGGTCGAAGCATTGAAAGCAGAGAACATCAGGGCTGAGTCCTTACGAGGATCGAGACAGCGGCTAGAACAAAAGGAAGACGGCACCTACTATGTGACAGGGCGCATCTGGGTTCCACTTTATGGAAACTTACGCGAGCTTGTGATGGATGAAGCACATAAGTCTCGTTATTCAGTACATCCTGGTTCGGATAAGATGTACCATGATCTCAAAACTACGTATTGGTGGCCTAGCATGAAAGCCCACATAGCAACCTACGTTAGCAAATGTTTGACTTGTGCGAGAGTCAAGACTGAATATCAGAAACCATCAGGCCTACTACAACAACCAGAGATCCCGAAATGGAAATGGGAGCAAATTTCCATGGATTTCGTTACTGGCCTGCCTAGATCTCAACGCGGAAATGACACTATTTGGGTGATAGTGGACCGATTGACTAAGTCTGCACACTTCTTGGCTATCAAGGAAACCGACAAGTTTTCTTCTCTAGCAGACATCTACCTAAAGGAAGTGGTGTCAAGGCACGGAGTGCCAACCTCCATCATCTCTGATCGTGACTCACGTTTTACATCTGAGTTGTGGCAAGCTATGCACAAGTCCTTTGGCTCTCGATTAGACATGAGCACGGCATATCATCCACAGACGGATGGGCAATCTGAATGCACCATCCAAACCCTTTAAGACATGCTTAGGGCATGTGTAATCGATTTTGGTAATGGCTGGGAAAAGCACCTCCCGTTATAGGAGTTTTTGTATAACAACAGTTACCACACCAGTATCTAGGCCGCTCCGTTCGAGGCATTGTACGGACGAAAGTGCCGATCGCCTCTTTGTTGGGAAAAAGTTGGTGACAGCCAAATCACAGGCCCAGAACTCATGGTAGACACGACCGAAAGGATTGCTCAGATAAGACAACGAATGGCGGCAGCTCGTGACCGTCAGAAAAGCTACGCTGATAAGCGCAGGAAGCCACTCGAGTTCCAGGTTGGGGATCGAGTGCTACTTAAAGTCTCACCTTGGAAAGGTGTAGTCTGTTTTGGCAAACGAGGCAAACTCAATCCGCGTTATGTCGGACCGTTCGAAATCATTGAGAAAATTGGCAAAGACGCCTACAAGTTGAATCTACCTGAAGAGCTCAGCGGAGTTCACAATGTTTTCCATGTGTCGAATTTGAAGAAGTGTCTGTCAGATGAGACCCTCATAGTTCCTCTTAAGAAGCTCACTATCGACGATCAGCTGCGATTCGTCGAGGAACCAGTAGAGATTACTGATCGAGATGTTAAGATTCTCAAGCGTACCAGAATACCTCTTGTTCGAATTCGTTGGGATTCCCGTCGTGGCCCAGAGTATACCTGGGAATGAGAAGACCAAATGAAACTCAAGTATCCCTAGTTGTTTAAGAAAAGTGCAACCACTACTGAGGCTGAAGCTACTGCAGAATTTCGGGACGAAATTCCAAATCAACGGGGGGATGATGTGACACCCCAGGAAAAGCCAGTAAACACCGCAACTTAACTAGCTTCCTCAGTAACCACGCACTAAATTTCGGGACGAAATTTTCTTAACAGGGGGAGAATGTGACAACCCTCGTAATTACATGTATCCGTACGATTATTTAATGATAATTAAAGTGCTTGATGACTGTGTTGAATTACATAACTATTTTCTAATTACTGCGTCATACTTACATGTGTTTGTTAACATACTAGTCTTGTGCAGAAAATTGACTAAATAGTCCTGAATGTTTTCCTAAGTGTCAGGAATTAAAAGTGGTACAAAAATATATATAAAAGACACTTTACGGAATAATTAAACACTTTAACGGAACGGTATCCGACCGAACAACCGGACATTACCCTGGACACCAAATATTTGCCAAACACATTGTCTTATTATTTCTTGGCTAGTTATGGTCCCCGTTCACCATAACCTAACTAACACATAGAATCATATACTTAGAATTGAACTTATAATTACCAACTTACCATTCAAAGTTCCACTTAACCCCCCCCCCCCCCCCACCCTCCCATGTGGAACCGTCCCCAAGGGACCCCACCAAGATCACCATGATCCTATTAGATCTCCTCATATATTTTTTTTAGATATTATTTGATTGTTGCTTGATCTAGTGAGCAAGATATTAGATATGAAGATCTTTAAGTATGGTGTGTATCTCATTTCATCATCTCATATCTTTCAACTAGACCACACCATCTCCTTCAACTCTCCCTCTCTCCTCTCGGCCCTCCCTTAACCGCCACCATCACCACCATTTCACCACCATAAACATCCATTTTCAAGTTCCCTTCAAGCTTAAAGGTTGGTACAAGGAAGCTTGCAACTTGTGGAGCTTCAAAGGACTTTGCTCCTTGCTTTTTCATCATTATTTCTCATCATCTTATTCACTAGAGATTCTTCCCTAGTCTTGTGCTAGTTGTAAGTCTTTGATCTCCCTTAGTTCACTTCCATTTTGAGTAGATAAAAGATGTAGTATGATGAATGTTACAAGAACACTAACAAGGTTTAAACAAGAAGATGAACATAAAAGTTACATGATGAAATGTTGTAGTGGGATGTTGTAGTGAACATGTTGTTGATTACTTGATGATTTACTTGTTAATATTGATGTTAAAGGTCGTTGTTGATCACTAGACATGTTAACGGAACAAATAGAACATGCGTTAGAACACAATAAGCTGAAAACAGCTTCTGTCCAAACGTTTACAGCCAACTTCAGTTGGCTGTAACCAGATCATAACTTAACAAAAACTTGATTTTTCTTGAGTCTATAACGTGTTATTATGAAATACGGTTCTAATGGCACTGGAATCATAATTTTTGGAATTCGTTTGCTATTTTTAAAGGGTCGTTTTGTAACAGCAGCAAAAGCTGCATTTTTCCTACTGAAAATATGTGTTATGTTTTTCGTCATCACTTGAATTCTGTGTAGAATTAGCTCATGAAATTTGTACTGAAGATTACCACTGATGTATTTGTAATCCTCCCACTCGAATTTCATCAATCGGACATATGACGAAATTTAAATGAATTATTCCGTGGACTGCAGTCAGAAAGTGATGAATCTGATTACAGTCCGGAAAATGATTTTTTGTAAAATATTGGTGATGAATTGGATCCCAAGATTTTTACACAATAGTATTTGGATCGTTTAAGACCTTCTGTTAAAAGTTGGGAATTTTTGGAATAGGTTAACTATTTTATTAAAATTCCCGAAAACAGCCCAGTTTTGAATGTAAATGCTGAAACGACATAAGTAGTAATTTGCGTGTCTAAATGTTGGGTAGGTTATCTGAGAATGATCTAAAATGTTATATATCTATAAAAGTGTTATGTGCAATATCGTATGTTTGCTTATGAACGGGAATAGATGGGAAGTTTATATGGGCATGAACCGTTAAAGTAATGCATGTTATGTGATAGATGCGTGTAGGAACTTTGTGTTCTATTTGAAACCACTAAATGACTAACTGGTAATCATATTAGGACGTGATTGACCGACCTTGACTGTTAGCTATTTTTGAGAGTCAAACTGAGCAACCAAAGGTGAGTTCACACCCTTACTAAGGCATGGGATTCCCGGTGGTTGGGAATGGGATTATATAGCTGAGACGGAACTTGTACTTTCATCACTACTAGACTACTTACCTCCGTCCTCGGATTGGGAAGGACGCCAGCGCTAAACCTATGTACTCACTACGTACCACTGTCCTCGGATTGGGAAGGGCACCAGCACTAAACCTACGTATTCTTATACATACCTATGTCCTCGGATTGGGAAGGGCACCAGCGTTAAACCTACGTATTCTTATATGTACCTATGTCCTCGGATTGGGAAGGGCACCAGCGCTAAAACTATGTATTCACTACGTACCACTGTCCTCGGATTGGGAAGGACATATATATATATATACATCTAGTCTAGTGTTTTACAACATGGGGTAGCCCCCACCGTTTATGGTTTGGAAAAGAAGGAAAGTTGATTTAACCTGCAATTGCAAACAAACTCATAGTTTTTGAAAAACTACTTTATAACGAACACCTACTATGAACTCGCTTAACTTTGTTGTTGATTTGTTGTTACATGCCTTACAGGTCGCTAGATGCTTATGGAGCTTGCACGAGGAGGAGGTCGTTGTGGGATGTGGACAGTCCTGTCCTGTCCCGTGCTTAACATTTGAACTTTATGAACTTGTTGAAATTATGTTTTGGGTTTTACCTTTAATGCTTCCGCTGTTTAATTTGAACTTGGTTAACTAGCTTTTGGTCACTAATTGTATTGTGGTTGGTTTAATTTACTTAATTACGATTGGTGTCTCGATCCTGGTCATGTCACGCCTCCAAGCGGTGATACTCTGCATGGTGGATTTGGGGGGGGGGGGGGTGTGACACAGTCCATAATCTCTTGTGTATCTTATGTATCTAAGCACCCTCGTGATAGCTTTCCAATGATCCGCACACGGATTGCTGGTGTATCTACTTAGCCTACTCACCGCGTAAGCCAAGTCGGGTCTAGTACATGTCATTAGATACATTAGACTGCCAATAATTCTTGAATACTCTAACTGAGCAACTCCATCTCCTTTATTTTTCTTGAGATGTTGGGAGGTATCAACTGGAGTTCGAGCTACACTCGTATCTCCCGAGTTGAATTTTTCAAGAATTTTATCCACATAGTGAGATTGACTTAACACTAGACCATCTTGGGTTCTTATGATCTTTACTCCAAGAATCACATCCGCTAAACCCATGTCTTTCATATCAAATCTCGCTTTCAACATGCTTTTAGTAGCTTTGATAATTTTATCATTACTCCCAATGATAAGCATATCGTTTACATAAAGGCATAAGATCACATAACCTTCATTTGTGTCTTTGAAATAAACACATTTGTCACACTCATTTATTTTGAAACCATTGTCAATCATGACATGATCAAACTTTTGGTGCCATTGTTTTGGCGCTTGCTTCAAGCCATACAAAGACTTGACGAGTTTACATACTTTACCCTCTTGACCTGGGGCGGAGAAACCTTCAGGTTGCTCCATGTAAATCTCTTCTTCTAAATCGCCATTTAGAAATGCGGTTTTAACATCCATTTGGTGAACTTCCAAATTTCTTAAAGCCGCTATAGCAAGAACCAATCTAATCGAGGTTATGCGCGTCACAGGCGAGTAGGTATCAAAGTAATCTAGACCTTCCTTTTGACTAAATCCTTTAATCACCAACCTAGCCTTGTATTTATCAATACTTCCATCAGTTTTCATCTTCCTTTTGAATATCCAACGATATCCAAGTGGTTTGCAACGAGGTGGAAGATCTACTAACTCCCAAGTATGATTTTGCAATATGGAATCAATTTCATTCCTTATTGCTTCTTTCCATTGAGGTCCTTCTGAAGAGGAAACCGCTTCGCGATATGTATTGGGCTCGCCCTCAACCATATAGCTAACGAAGTTTGGACCGAAGGATTTTTCAACCCTTGGCCTTTTACTTCGCCTACGATCACTTTCTTCAACCTCAGGTCGTTCATGTGTCTTATCATGAACTACTTCATCAACTGGTGTAGATGAACTTTCACCTACTTCAAAATTAGGTGTTGATGACGTTGCATGTGTTTGTCTTCTCAAAGGAAACACATTTTCAAAGTAAGACACAACGTTAGGATTCACCTCCATTATAGTGTTTACGTGTACATCAGGATTCTTGGACTCATGTACAAGAAAGCGATGTGCACTACTTTGATGCACATACCCAATAAATATGCAATCAACAGTTTTGGGTCCTATCCTAAGAGCCTTAGGAGGTGGTACAATCACCTTTGCTAGGCACCCCCACACTTTCAAGTATTTATATGAAGGCTTCTTCTTTTTCCATAACTCATATGGAGTTTCGTCTCTCTCTTTGAGTGGTATCTTGTTCAAAAGATAATTAGCCGAGAGAATGGCTTCCCCCCACATTTCCTGGCTCACCCCAGAACTTATCAACATGGCGTTCATCATTTCTTTCAATGTGTGGTTCTTTCGTTCCGCCACGCCATTTGATTGTGGAGAATAAGGAGGTGTACACTCATGTACAATGCCACTTTTTGCGCATAAATCGGCAAAAGGTGCAAAATATTCGCCTCCTCGGTCGCTTCGCAAAGCTTTTATCTTCTTTTGAAGTTGATTCTCAACTTCATTTTTATACAAGATAAATTTACTTATTGCTTTATCTTTACTTTTTAGTAAGTATACATAGCAATATTTAGTACTATCGTCAATAAATGCGATGAAATACTTATTTCCACCTCTTGTGGGTACCGCTTTTAAATCACAAATATCGGTGTGAATTAAATCAAGGGGTTCGGTTATTCGTTCAACAGATTTCGATGATGATCTTGTAAGTTTGGATTCTACGCAAGTTTCACATTTATAATGTGAATCAATATGGAATGTTGGTATACAATTTAAATTGATTAAACGGCGTATTGAATTAAAATTAACGTGACCTAATCTACCATGCCATTTATTCGAATCAGAAAACTCAAGCATATAAGTAGAAGTAGTAACAATTTTATTCATGTTCTTTTTTACTGCCATTACATTCAATTTGAACATACCATTTTGGGCATAGCCCTTGCCAACGTACATTCCTCGTTTATTAAGTACAAATTTATCGCTCTAAAAAACTAAACGAAATCCAAACTTATTATGCAACCAACCCGAGACTAGGCTCTTCGCAAGTCTGGGACATATAACACGTTGCTTAAAGTGAGCTCCTTCCCTGAAGTCCACTTCAAAATCACCGTTCCTTCACCCTTAATGTCCGCGGTGGCTGCATTTCCCATGTACAACTTCTCATCTCCCGCAAGCTCCTTGAAGGTGGTAAAGAGGCTCCTGTCTGGGCGCACATGACGGGTCGCTCCCGTATCAACCCACCATCCTTTTGGAGTGTTGGTCACAGCATTGACCTCATCCAACATTGCGGTTTTGTCGGAAATCATTGCCACCAAAGGCATTCCGTCTTCATCCACCATGTGTGCGCGCTCACGCTTTGGTTTCTTGCATTGGTTAGCCCGATGCCCCGACTCATCACAGTTGTAACAAGTCCCTTGGAACGTTTGAGGTTTCTTTTTCACAACCCCTTTCTTCGGTCCAAGTTTGCTAGCCTTTGCTTTCTCCTTGTCCTTTTTCCCTTTACCCTTCGCGCCCTTAGAGGATTGCCCATGCTCAACCAAATTTGCGCTAGCACTAGTCTGCGCAAGGCTGCCTTTTTGGACAATTCTATTGTCCTCTTCAATCCGAAGACGAACAATAAGGTCCTCTATAGTCATCTCCTTTCGTTTGTGTTTAAGATAATTCTTAAAATCAACCCAACTAGGAGGTAACTTTTCAATCATCGCTGCCACTTGGAATGTCTCGCTAAGTGTCATGCCTTCCGCAAAGATGTCATGTAGTATAATTTGGAATTCTTGGACTTGATTCATAACTCTTTTAGAATCAACCATTTTGAAATCCAAGAAACGGGCTACCACAAATTTCTTTGTGCCAGCATCCGCCGTTTTGTACTTCTTGTCCAAGGCATCCCAAAGGTCTTTGGAAGTCTTGACGTTGTAGTACACATTATACAACGCATCTGACAGGCCGTTTAAAACATAGCCACGACATATGAAATCCGATTGCTTCCACGCATCTACCGCACACTGTCTTTGTGTGTCGGTCTCCCCTTCCACAGGTTGGGGAGCGGTTTCCGTTAAGAACCTCGCAAGGTTCATGGTGGTCAAGTAGAAGAACATCTTCTGCTGCCACCTCTTAAAGTGTAGACCCGAGAACTTCTTGGGTCGTTCAGCATGATTAGCCACTGTGGACGCTCCCACAGTGGTGGCGTTCAGGGGGGTTCCCGTCACAACATTTGTCGTGTTGTTAACATTGACATTTTCGTTCGACATGCTGAAAAAAATAAAATTTTAAAGTTTAGTCAAAATTCAGATTTACGCAAAAACCAGCAGTAAACTAGTAAATTTTAATTTTACCACAAAATTACTATTTCAGCTTCTAAGTCCAACTTTGAAGACTAAAACAGAAATTTTATAATTTTTTAGAACTTACTGTTTGGCTTCTAAGTCCAACGTTGAAGACCAAGACAGAAATTTTTTAGCAAATTAAAGGACAATTCTGAAGTAATCAAAATTGTTTTCAACCAAAGTCGCTCATTTGAAGATGAAAACAAAAAAAAATCTGTTTTTAAAACACAATCTGAGTGAAACAAAACCGGTTTGAATCACAAAACAGAATGGTTTTGATTACACGAACAATTTTAAAAATTTTGTTTTAAGATTGTAGGAACCGTTCGCGTAAATAAATAAAATAAAACAAATTTTATTATTATGATTACAATACAGAAATAAGAAATGTAACACCCGAAAATTTTAAAACAAAAATGTAAACAACCCTTATGATTTATAGTCCAATAGGAAACCCTAATTAAGACACCCAAGTAATTCTGTACAAACCCTAAGATTTTCAGAATTTTCAGAATCAGGATTAGGGCCCCTAAAACTCAGGGGGGGTATTTCCTACTTGACGATTATCTTCATAAAACTTGCGGAGGAAGTTGAATTTATTAGTTTTGTCGACTCAGCAGGCCTAGTCCCACGCGTGGCAACCCTATAGTGCATTGGTGTACCTTACGGACCGCAACACTACCAAGCTTACGGTCCGTAAGCTGTCATACGGACCGCAACATCAGGAAGCTTACGGTCCGTAAGCTAGTCCAATTTCGTGTATAAATAGCAGGCCTTGGCACTCGATTCTGGGCACAAAAACTTCGATCAAACTCCAAAATTTCACTGAGTTATCGTCCGATTACTCTCCAAACACACACGAAACACTAATTAAGAGTAGCGGGGTGCTGCAGAACAGGGTATTAACTCAATCGCTGATACGATTCATTGTCCGATTGATTCAAATATCTAATGAATGTTTAAGTGCCGCCCACATTAGGGTTATACTTTATCGTTCGTCATTAATTTGACGGATTGTCGTTAATTCGATAGGTAAAGTATTATACTTTATCGTTCGTTGTTAATTCAACGGATCATCGTTAATTCGATGGGTAAAGTATTATACCTTGTCGTTCGTTGTTAATTCAACGGATCATCGTTAATTCGATGGGCAAAGTATTGCATTTTGTCATTCATTGTGAGAATTTGATCTCGTGAGTAATCGTAAATGCTGTATTAAGTTAAATACCTAGTTGTGAGCAAATTAGGTTAAGAGAATAATCAGTAGGCTAAACTCTGCCCGTATAAATCTACAATTGAAAACAAGGTAGCATCACTTGGAAAACTTAAGGTACGGATAGACTCTTGTCTTTTGATTTGTGTCATTTGATATAAGTATATCATTTCTGATTTTAAAAGTCCGTATTAAGATCTAAGTTATAAGTTATAAGTTCAGTACGAATAGGTTCCTTTCTTTCAATTTACTTCATTTGATACAAGTATATCATTTCTGATTTTAAAGTCCGTATTAAGATCTAAGTATAAGTTATAAGTTCAGTACGGATAGACTCCTTTCTTTCGATTTGCGTCATATCATTCTGATTTTAAAGTCCGTATTAAGATCTAAGTTATAAGTTATAAGTTCAGTACGGATAGACTCCTTTCTTTCGATTTGCGTCATATCATTCTGATTTTAAAGTCCGTATTAAGATCTAAGTTATAAGTTATAAGTTCAGTACGGATAGACTCCTTTCTTTCGATTTGCGTCATATCATTCTGATTTTAAAGTCCGTATTAAGATCTAAGTTATAAGTTATAAGTTCCGTACGGATAGATTCCTTTCTTTCGATTTCTGTCAATTCTGATATATCGTACGGGTAGATTCCTTTCTTTCGATTTCTGTCAATTCTGATATATCGTACGGGTAGATTCCTTTCTTTCGATTTCTGTCAATTCTGATATATCGTACGGGTTCCTTTCTTTCGATTTCTGTCAATTCTGATATATCGTACGGGTAGATTCCTTTCATTCGATTTCTGTCAATTCTGAATTCCGTATTAAGATTAAGTAAGTTATACATTCCTTACGCATAGAATCCTTTCTTTTGATTTATGTCAGTTAGGTACATATAGAATCCTTTCGATTTATGTCCGTTGGATAGAATCCTTTAGTTCGGTTTATGTCGTTTTGATCCAAGTATATTATTCCTGATTTTAGATTTCCGTATTAAGATTAAGTTCTGAAATAAGTTATAAGTTTCATACGAATAGATCCGTATTAAGATTAAGTTATAAGTTTCGTACGAATAGATTCCGTATTAAGATTAAGTTATGAAATAAGTTATAAGTTCTGTACAGATAGACTCCTTTCTTTAGATTTATGTCCGTTGGGTACGGATAGAATTCCTTTCTTTAGATTTATGTCCGTTGGGTACGGGTAGAATTCATTTCTTTCGATTTATGTCCGTTAGGTACGGATAGAATCCTTTCTTTTGATATTGAATACAAGTTCCGTATTAAGATTAAGTTAGGAAATACATGTTGAAAGTTTCAAACGTTTTGAAAAGGTTTAAGAAATTGGTTTTCATTTCATACTCTCGTGGTTCCTTGTTAACGAGTCAAGGTTTTATCTTGTTCGTTTAATAAACCACATTTTGGGGACGAAATTGTCAAGATAGGAGTGATATCCATACCTTGGTGACTAGTTCCACTCTTTGATTGTAAAACTCCTCACGTCTTTGATTATCGATTCCTATTCTAATCATTTGATTTAGTTTTCATATCATGCGATAGTTTTCTGTTAAGTTATACTCATTATCGCATGTTCCGATATATGTTCCGTTTTGTTATAAGAATAAGTTTTATAAGTTATGTGAATAAGACTCTTTGTACTCTGTTACCCTGAGTATCGCTTCTCGTGGAGTGTCCCACGAGCATGTTGTTGTGGCATCAACCTCATGTGCTCCACCCGTGACGGAGAGATCAGTTCACGGCGTCTCTTAAGTACAAGTGTGGTACATATATTAGGAGGCGTATGGATCGAATCCTAGAATTTAAGTTTTCAGGAAATGGATAACGGGTATGCCAACTTGCCATTTCATGTGATAAGTATGCAGGAGTAGCTACCTGTGTATTGTCACGTTTTCAGTTTGCTCATGGGTACATCCGTAAGATATGATTATGAAATTAAGTTATTTGCATCGTCAAGTTCCATCCGGTTATCAAAATAAAATAAGCTTTTGTTTTCCTCTATCCGCACACTGGGCAAAACTTTTCAAAATTTTGCTCAGACGTACGTTTTTCTTTGTTGTGTTTTCTTCTTTACGTCAGGTTATCAAGACAAGCTGGAACGGAATATGGAAGAGTGCTTGAGTGTTTGGAAAAGACGGTAGAAATAATTGTAATGCATTAGATATACTTCATTAAGCTGTAAAGCCTTGTAATACATTTAAGTATAAATGGAATTATATTTTTGATCTGACCACCGTTATTGTGACACGCCGGCCCTTCCGGGACGGGGTGTTACAAGAAAGCCTAAACAACTAGTACAATTACAACTGAAAATAACCAAAGTATAAGAAATGTAGAAGAAGAAAGACTGAGGCACGTGTTCAACAAGCTTCCCTTAAAACAAATTCCGAGTCTCCCAGGAGCAATCGTTTTGTTTCCCAGGGTACAACAGCCGGAGCAGTAGTACTGCCGGAGTTCGGCTACAACCCGAAAGTTACCTTGAAACTGCAAGAGAAAGATCCGAAATTTGTAGAGAGAAAGTAGTGTTTGCTGTTGTGTTACTGGTGTACTTCTGCAGTTGGGTATGGAGCTATATTTATACAGCTCCTAAGTCGAAACAGTCAAAAGAGAATTAAAGAGAGGTTTAAATTGCATTAAACGTCTTCAATGCAATTTAGTACGTCATTTAATTCTCAGTTAAAGACCGTTAACTCGTCAGTTACGAAGCTGAACTGAAACTGCACTGTCATTCAATGCTGGAAGCCTCTGCGCGTGCGCGCGCACGACACACTGGTGCGCGCGCAGGTCAGCACGCTCATGCGCGGTGCGTCCATCTGGCTCATTTCCATGCGCGCGTGCGCCATGTCACCTATGAGCCTATACGAGCACGCCACACAGTCACGCCGTATTGGCTCACTCTGGTGCGCCGCGCCCGACACAGCAGGACCTATGCACCATGCGCAACAGCGCGCCTTCGTGCCACTTGTACCCGCGCGCTGACTGCCACGTCACGCGTCTCGAACCTGCACGCCACTTCACCACTTGGTCCTTGCAGCCTCTGTGATTCACCACGCGCACGTGGTAAAAAATACAAAGGCGGCTCGCGGCGATGCGAAGTGCACCATCAAAGCGCCACATTGCGCCTCATTGCCCATGCCACGCGCGCGCGCGAGCGAGCGTGTGCGAGTTAGGGTGCTCCGCACCTTTCGCGAGGACACTTAGTGTGTGCTTCCATGAAACAATAAGGATGGAGAGTTCCACCTTAAATACCCATTTAAGTTCCATCTCTCCTCTGATGTGGGACAAGGTGCTACTTTCCCTTTTGTTTCAACATTCAATGTTTCAAACACCCAACTTTGAGCATCGATATCTCATTCATCTTAGCTCCGTTTTGGACGTGGTTTTGTTCGTTGCAAAGCTCTTCCAACATGGAATACAAACCCACAAATAAATATATAAAACCCGCTCATTTTATTATATTTATTTCTAGTCCAAAATAGGAAGAAAAAAAACATTTTCCTATATTTGTGAAAAATGTTATTTTCACCTATTTTTCCAACAATCCCCCACATGAAAAATGCTATTTTCATCAAATTTCCAACAATCCCCCACATGTATAGAAATCGATCTTTTCCTTACACTTTTCAACGATAAACTTCGACAGTTGAATATTGCAAGATAGGTAGGTTGTTACCTTTGAACCTTCTTTTGTGAAGCATACTTAGCTTACTAGCGGTTTGTAGACGCGATGTACTTGAACATACCCCCATTTGTGTAAACGACAATACACTTCACACAATACTCTCCCTGCTTTGGCCAACCGCTCATTGTCGTGTCCTATTACGGTCCTGGAACACTAGTCTGGTTCTGCGAGAGCTCTAGGATTTGCGCACCCGACAAATCCATTCGAAGCGACCCCACTTCTCTCTAACATAGGTGATTCCTCTGAATCATTAAAAGCATCATGGTTATTTGATTTTCCGAAATCGTTAACCTTAATATGCTTAGCCTCACTTCAATGTCACTTATTGGAATGGACTAGGAAGTATATAACTCCCTTTTATGTTGTTTGGGGTACTCCCCCACAGTGACTCCGTTTTGGTAATATGATTAAGTTGTCCTATTGAACTTAGATCTTGGGATCTTCAGTCAACTAACTTAGGTTTCCCTCATATTCTCATTTACCACGGGCTTTAGTCCCATTCCTCTTGACGACGTTTCTACTAACTCTCTGCTTAAGCCTTTTGTAAACGGGTCCGCAATGTTATCCTTTGATCTCACATAATCAATTGTGATAACACCCGTTGAGAGTAGTTGTCGTACCGTGTTATGTCTACGTCGCATATGCCTTGATCTGCCATTGTACATCAAGCTTTGAGCTCTACCAATCGCTGATTGGCTATCACAATGTACACATATGGCTGGCAAAGGCTTTGGCCATCTTGGAATATATTCCACGAATTGACGTAGCCATTCCGCCTCCTCGCCTGACTTATCCAAGGCGATAAATTCAGATTCCATTGTGGATCTTGCTATGACTGTTTGTTTAGAATACTTCCAAGCAATAGCAGCTCCTCCAAGTGTAAACACGTAACCACTTGTTGATTTGGAATCTTTATTATCCGATATCCAGTTTGCATCAGTGTATCCTTCGATCACTTCTGGTTGTCGGGTATAATGCAGTCCATAATCTCTTGTGTATCTTATGTATCTAAGCACCCTCGTGATAGCTTTCCAATGATCCGCGCACGGATTGCTGGTGTATCTACTTAGCCTACTCACCGCGTAAGCCAAGTCTACTCACCGCGAAGCTCTTCCAACATGGAACACAAACCCACAAATAAATATATAAAACCCGCTCATTTTATTATATTTATTTCTAGTTCAAAATAGGAAAAAAAACATTTTCCTATATTTATGAAAAATGTTATTTTCACCTATTTTTCCAACAAGATAACCGGCACCAAGACATTTTCACACTTGATTTTGTCCTCTCAATCATACGTCTGTATTCGATTGTTTTCTTGCATTTACTCGAACACCATGAATCCAAAATCATTATCCAATTCCGCTGTACATGTCTTTGACATTCAACATTTTCTTGTTAAAAATAACTGATATTGAAAAGCGGGCGTGATATTTATACAGATTTAAAAGGACTCTCACACCATCCATAGTTAAATAGTTTCTTTCGTTTGACATATTCAAAAACCTACCATTGCCATCTGACACATTTGACTACAAATGCAATAAATGTACACAACGATTTCTAATGAACGGTATTGGGTTGAAAAAATTTTAGTGGACGATGATGGGCTATATTAGCCTTAACCGATAGATGTTTGTTCTAATTAATCTAAACAGACCAACGTTGGCCGGCCCTAACTAAATGTCAATACATACTTGCAAACATTAATCATAATCGACCTTCATGGTAAAATAACGAACAAAACAATCCATTTATGATTTTTTTATATTATATATGTCAATTAACCTATTAAACTCACGTAAGTTGTAAATGCTACACCTAAAGTAGTTAAAACGACTTGTCTACGTTATTCCAACAACATCTAAGAAAGTAGTATTTTATTGGGATCTGTCTTTATAATAAACATGACTTAGCGACAGGCGTAGCGCCAGGCACTCACTCGATACGAAAGTCGACAGAACGGGGCATGAACATTGGCGTACGCACGTGGAATATTTGGTAAGATTTCTTCAAGGAGAAGTTTCTTTTGTTGAGTTGGGTGGTTGATGGGATTTGACGTCTGACGTCTGTCACTTTTGCTCTGCCGTCTGAGGGGGCCGTCACATCAAGGAGTGATACAGTTGCTTTTTGCAGGGACACGTCAGGTGCAGCACACACTTTTTCGGCCATGTCCCGGTTCTTCTGATATAAACGTTCAGCAGGGGGAAAAGACATGGAATTTATTAATGTCACATCACTTGGGGCAAACAATGATATATAAAACATTATATCGGAAGTTATAAAAGAAAAACACAAATTTAAATTTATTAATTTCACATCACTTGGTTGGTGGAAATAGCAAAAAGTTGGATGGAAATAGAGTCACCCAATTTATATACATGCACCCCTTGCGTTTTTATTCACACTTGCAACCCTTTTACTTTAATTAAGTTTTTTTTTTCTTAAACAAATTTACGTTTCTACCTTGGAACTTTTTGTAGAGTTATCATATACCCCTAAAGTTTAATAATTCTTTTTCTTAAACCAATTTTTGTTTATATCCCTAAATTTTAATAAAGTTATCATACGGTCATTGAAGTTTAATAATGTTATTATTTACTTCTTCTTCTTTTTTTAGCTTATAACTGAAGCTAACTTTTGACTTTAGACGTGTTTACCTAACCTTGTGACTTGAATATTTTTATCGTTGCTTCAACAATAATTCTTTTAAATGCTAATGCACAGGTTGTCAAAACCAGCCCTTAGATACTTTCCACTGTATCTACACCTACTACGCAATCCGTTACTGAATTCGTTTTCAACTTTTTATGGTTTCAGTTGACTTAAAACATGTGTCCAAATCCTTTGGAGTGACTTTATTTTTTTGGGTTTTCATATTCAGTTGTTATACCAGGTGTTAGTACCGTATTGATACCAGATTAAACCAAACCGATCCTGACCGAATTCTATTCATTAAAGTTATTTTAATCCATTGCGTCTAGGTTTTCGTTTAATTTTTTTAAAAGGCCGTGAAACGCGAATGTAACCCACTAGTTTTATTTAAAATTATGTTTATTTGGTGATTAAATAAAAGGTAGCACACTTACTTTGATTTAAGGAAAAAGAAAAAAAATGATTGTTATTTATTGTTGGACGTTCAATTTGGAAAAAAATTGACAATTTAATGTAGAAGTGTCATCTTAATCAGGATTCTTGTGTGTTGTTTTATAAATAAATAAAAGGGTAAACTTTCGTTTTGCTACCTGTGGTTTGGTCACTTTAATAGTTTTGCTCCAAACCTTTAAAAATAGCCAGTTTACTCTCTTACTCCCTAATCTATTTAACTTATCTTCGTTTCACTCCCCGCCTCTAACTCTGTCTAAAATGTTTGCTAAATGTAAGGGTATTATGGTAATTCTATATATATGTATTTAATTGATTTCTAAAATCCATTTATTAATATAGATATTTATTTATATGTATATAAAATGAAAACTCATCTCTCCCTCGTTCACCGAATCACCCCTCCCCCCTCTCTCTATACTTTCTCGGCAACCAGTCACCACCACCACCCAACCGATCACCACTGCCTGCCAACCACCCCATCACCACCTCCTCCCCTTCGCCGGTTTGAAATTTGAGTTCTCCCCAAAACAACCAGATCTGAAAAGGGGATTTCTCCCCAAACAACTAGATTTGAAAATCGATTTCTCCTAAAGACCTGGGTGGTCTGATATTGTCGCTGGTTCACCTTCTTTGGCCACTGCAACTGACGTGGGTGCTTCAACCCCCCCCCCCACCCCAATTAACTTTCTAAGTTACTTGAAATTAAACTAAAAACCCTAATCAGGGTTTTGAATGCAAGCATTGAGTAAAAAATGGATCAAATAAGAGAATTGAGATGTGAATCTGAGTTAGTGATGGTTATCGGCGGAGATTAAAGGTGAGAAATAAGTGGCCGGAATAAAGTGAGGTGTTACCGGAGAAAACGGAGTCGCAGAGGAGAGAAAAAGCAGGCGGCAAATGGGTTGATAATGTCGCTTTGTAAAAATCTGGTTCACCCATCTCGAATAAACCCAATCAAAGGTATAGGATAACGGTTTTTTCAGTGTCGGTGCGGCTGGCAGAAGTAGAGTCTTGAACCGGTTTTTCCGGTTTTTTCAGTGTTGGTGCGGCCGACGGAAGGGGTAGGTTGTAACACCCCGTGTTTCGAAAGTCAAAGTCAAAGTCAAGATTGAAGTCAAAGGGAGACAAGATTGCTAATTGCGATCTGTCACTCCTTGCTCAATTCCTGTTTTGACTTCTTCGACTTGTAATTAGTCTAAGTTTATTATCGCTTTAGTTGTATTATGTGGAGTATCTATTAATAATCGCATAGTAATCGCTATTTATCGCTACTAATCGCATGTTTAATTAATTTATCGCTTATCACAATCGCACTTGCAACTCGAAATACGCGTTCTGGTTATTGTTCTTGTATGTGTGTGTGCCTTATGTGTTACTTGTGCATGTTTATTTATGTTTATTTTGTGTGATTAATCGAAACGCAATCGAAAACAAAATCGCAATCGAATCACAAACGCTAAACGAATATGAAATAAGGATGGTTGTTTGTTGATATAATAGTTGGGATTAAAAGTAATTTGAATAGGAAACTCTATCGCATCGCAACGCTTGCAATCGAAATCGAAACAACAAAACACACCGCGCTGTGCCCTCCACTCGAGCAGCCAGCCGATCGAGCAGCCACCCGATCGGACTGCCATCTGATCGAGGTGCCACTCGATCGGGCTGCCACCCGACCAGGGTAACCACTCGATCGACCAGCCCCTCTTCACCCCTTTCCTTTTATGGTAAGCGTATAAATACCCCCCCTGTCAACATCACAAACTTACCATTTTTGGCATCTCTCATGTCCGACCAGAGCCCTAATCTCACCTTTTCTTTGATTTCTCATGATTCCGGTAAGATCTCAACCTAAATCTTGTACTTTCTTGATCTACACGCACCCCGACACCTTTCTATCTTTTGAATCTTAACATTTAACCGTGAAATCACTAGATTTGAGGTGTTCTAGGATGATGTCATCATGTTGTTCTTATGAACTTCATGTTTTGGCAACAATTGTCATGGCCCCCGTCCCGGCTTTACCTGGTCCAAGAGCCGCGGGACAGAATCCCGTGGTATCTATTAATTGAGTTGACAGCGGAAGATTTACAGGATCTTTTAAACTTGAAAATGCCCGATTATTTTATTATATAATCTGGGACAAACCCCGTTATTTACAATAGAGGAATTTCGCAAGGAAATTCCCTGGTTTACAAAACATGTTTATTTATTTAACTGGGCCACCTCTTCAAGCTTGTTAGTGCTCCGTAGCACATTATCCTTGATTCACAGCAGGTCGCCTGAAACATGTTTTAAAAATATTTTATCAGCGGGGAAATACTGGCGAGTCATTCAGGTTAAACAAAACGATACATTAGTTATAAATTTACAGCATAAGAGCGATTACAATGGCTTCTATCTTATTTTTATCTGGCGCCGTGTCACCTCCTGGTGACGATGGTCATACCACTATTGGGTCCTTTCACCCAAGTAGTGATGATTATCACTGTTAGGATTTATTAGCCTAACTGTGAGAAATTAGTAATGTGCACAATACCCCACTAGCCAGTGATTCAAGATAACCACAACTTAATCCCTGTAATTATAACCTTTGAAAATAATTGGAGTATTGTAAAACACTTTTGATAAAAAGAGAATGACTCACTTTGCAAGTTTAAACGGGCAGAGTTTAGCCTACTGATAAGCCTGATAACCTAGTTTAAATAACAATGCACACGAACTAGGTCAGTAACTAATACAACATTTACGATAACTCACGAGTTGAAAATCCTCACAACGAATGACAAAGTGCAATATTTAAACATCCATCGAATTCACGACGAATGACAAAGTATAGCCCTAATGTGGGCAGCACTTAAACATCCATTGGATTGATTTCAATCGATCGGACATTGAATCGTAGCAGGGATCGAGTTAATACCCTATATCGTAGCAGCACCTTGATATCTTAAATTTCAAATTTTAGCAGTATAACTTCGTTTTTGTGAATTGTTTTCAACACAGAATGAAAACTTGATGCCCAGGCAATTTATAGCAAAAACTTGAGGTTTACGCGGCCCGCGTAAGCCTCCTCTTGATCTTACGCGGCCCGCGAGGGCAAGCTAATCATAGACTAGGGCTTTCGTGTCATCGGTAGACCTGCCACGTGGCCCTGAACGCTTATCCGGTCAACCACAGTTTGACGCGGCCCGCGTAAGCTTCTCTTATGGCTTACGCGGTCCACCTGAAACCCAAAAACCTTGATTTCTTAGTTTTTCATACACGTTAGTGTTTCAGGGGTCTGGGTTTTCACTTACGGGTTGTTTTGGGACATTTTTAAAGGTCCTTACATCCTCCCCACCTTATTTAAAATCTCGTCCTCGAGATTTATTGAAATAAGTGAGGATACTTTCGCTTCATCTCCGATTCCAGCTCCCAGGTATATTCGGGTCCTCTTTTTGAATCCCATTTGACTTTGACCAGTACTAGTCTTTTGTGCTTGAGAAACTTAATCTTTCTTTCTTCTATTTGAAGAGGTTTCTCCACGAACTTCAACTTTTCATTCACCTGGATGTCTTGAAGAAGTACTACCAAAGATTCATCCGATAGACACTTCTTGAGATTGGATACATGAAACACGTCATGTACTCCAGCTAACTCTCCTGGTAGTTGTAAGCGATAGGCAACTGGTCCTATACGTTGGATTACTGGAAATAGTCCTACGTATCTTGGACTTAGCTTTCCTTTCTTACCAAATCGAACTACTCCTTTCCAAGGAGAAATTTTCAATAGTACCTTGTCTCCAACTTGAAATTCTAACGGCTTACGTCGATTGTCTGCATAACTCTTCTGGCGATCTCGAGCCGTCTTTAGTCTTTCCTTGATTTGAGTGATCTTGTCGGTAGTTTCTTGCACAATTTCAGGACCTGATAATTGACTTTCACCTATTTCTGCCCAACAGACTGGAGTTCTGCATTTTCGTCCATACAGTGCTTCGAACGGGGCAGCTTCAATACTTGAATGATAACTATTGTTATAGGAGAATTCAATTAAGGGTAGGTGGTCATCCCAGTTTCCACCAAAATCTATTACACATGCCCTAAGCATGTCTTCCAAGGTTTGGATTGTCCTTTCACTTTATCCATCTGTTTGAGGATGGTATGCGGTACTTAAATTTAGTCGGGTTCCCATTGCTTCTTGGAAACTTGTCCAGAAATGGGAAGTGAAACGACTATCCCTATCCGATACAATGGAGAGTGGGACTCCATGTAAAGATACTACTTCATCTACATACAATTTTGCCAACCTTTCCATACTAAAGGTTTCTTTCATGGGTAGAAAATGAGCTGATTTGGTTAATCGATCCACAATTACCCAAATCGCGTCATTACCTTTTCTGGTCTTGGGTAACTTAGTAACAAAGTCCATTGTTATGAGTTCCCATTTCCATACAGGCATTTCTAATTGTTGTAGTAATCCTGAAGGTTTCTGGTGTTCTGCCTTAACCTGTGAACAAATAAGACACTTAGAAACATATCTAGCTATGTCCTTTTTCATTCCTATCCACCAGAAGTTATTCCTTAAATCTTGGTACATCTTATTGTTACTAGGATGCATGGTATACCTAGATTTATGGGCTTCCTCTAAAATCTTATTTCTTAATTCTCCCTGCTTAGGTACCCAAATCCTTCTCTTGTGGAATCTCCAAATTCCATCACTTCCCTGCTCTAATTCCTTTATTCGTCCTTTCATACCTTCAGCATCATCCTTGATTGTTGTTTCTTGAATGTTTTTCAATTGTTCCATTAAGTCTAATTGTAGACTTAATTTAAGAGCACGAACTCGTCGTTGTTTCTCATGAGACTTACGAATTAAGGCATCAGCAACTACGTTTGCTTTTCCTTCATGATATTGAATATCACAGTCGTCGTCACTTAGGATTTCCATCCATCTCCTTTGCCTCATGTTTAATTATTTTTGCCCAAATATATATTTTAAACTCTTATGATCTGTATAGACAGTAAACTTGCTTCCATACAGATAGTGTCTCCAAATTTTAAGGGCAAAAAATACGGCTCCTAATTCTAAATCATGGGTCGTATAGTTTTTCTCATGCTTTTTCAATTGCCTTGATGCATACGCAATTACCTTCTTGCATTGCATTAACACACATCCTAATCCTAGTTTTGAAGCATCACAGTATACTTCAAAGTCTTCTGTCCCTTCTGGTAAGGCAAGGATTGGGGTGTTAGTTAACCTTTGCTTTAGAATCTTAAAAGCTTCTTCTTGCTTAGGTCCCCATTCAAACTTAACTGTTTTACATGTTAGCTTAGTTAATGGTACAACTATCTTAGAGAAATCCTTAATAAAACGCCTATAGTATCTAGCTAGGCCTAGAAAACTTCTAATTTCTGTAGCTGACTGCGGGACCTTCCATTTGGTGATCGCTTCTATTTTGGAGGGATCTACGTAAATACCTTCGTGATTCACCATGTGTCCTAAAAATTGTACCTCTTGTAGCCAAAATTCACACTTCGAGAATTTGGCGTAAAGATTTTCCTTTCTTAACAAAGTTAAGGGTGCATGCAGGTGCTGACAATGCTCGTCCTGACTTTTGGAATAAATAAGTATATCGTCGATAAAGACAATTACAAATTTATCCAAGTACGGTTTACAGATTCTATTCATCATGTCCATAAATGCTGCTAGAGCATTTGTTAACCCAAAAGGCATGACTATAAACTCGTAGTGACCATACCTAGTTCTGAAAGCAGTTTTAGGTATGTCTTCTTCTTGTACTTTCAACTGATGGTATCCGGAGCGTAAATCTATCTTAGAATAGTATCTAGCTCGTTGAAGTTGATCGAAAAGATCATCAATCCTAGGTAATGGGTATCGATTCTTAATTGTAACCTTGTTTAATTCCCTGTAATCGATACACATTCGCATCGAACCATCTTTCTTTTTCACAAACAACACTGGCGCTCCCCACGGGGATGAACTAGGTTGTATAAATCCCTTGCTTAGTAATTCATCTAACTGCTTTTTCAATTCTAGCATTTCGGTGGGTGCTAACCGATAAGGTGCCTTAGCTATCGGTGTAGTTCCAGGAATTAGATGAATTCTAAATTCTACTTCCCTATCAGGTGGTAATCCAGGTAGATCTTCTGGGAATACCTCTGGGTATTCTGATACTACTGGAATTTCCTTAAGTTCCTTATCTTTAGTGTTAATGATTACCGAAATCAAACACACTATTCCTTGCATTCGTTCATAACTAGCAACTTTCATCACTGAAATGAACTTCATTGGCTTACGTGGCTTATCTCCTGTAATCACCACTAATTTCTCCTGTGGGTGTATGAATTTCTATGGAATTTTTATCACAGAGAATTTGAGCATGGTTGGCTACTAACCAATCTATTCCTAACACAATATCGAATCCGGCTAAATTCATAGGTAACAGGTTTGCAGAAAATTTATGACCTAAAAGTTCTATCTTTTCTTCTTGCAAAACTTTATCTATGTTAACAGAATTCCCATCTGCCGTTTCGACTATAAAAATTTGTCTAAGGTTGGTTAAGGGTAAGTTAAGAGCTTGGCAGAATGAAGTATTTATAAAAATTTGGTTTGCACCAGAGTCAAATAATACTTTTGCATAGACGTCGTGAACTAGGAACGTACCAGCTATCACGTCAGGGATTAGCTCTGCTTCCTGTGTAGTCAGTTGGAAGGCTCTTGCGTTTTTCTTGGTAGTTCCTTCTGCAGGTTTGGCTTTGTTGTCTGCTGGTTTGACCAGTTTCGGGCAGTCTGGCCTAAAGTGTCCAGCTTCTCCGCAGTTATAGCAGATTGTTGCTTTCTTCCTCCTGCAGTCTTCCTCTTGATGTCCCGAATTTTGCAGAAATTGCAATACCCTTTTCATCTTCCAAAATGCTTTCTTTTACAGGTATTGCAAAATGGAACAGTGGAAGATTGCCCAGTTCCCTTTCTCTTGAAATTACTACGGTTACCCACATGGAATCCCTGGGTAATCTTTTGGGCTACTTCCTTCTTCCGGTTTTCTTCTCTTGTGCGTATCAGCCCGTCAGTTAGGGTGTTGGCTAATTCCACAGCATCGTCCATAGTGCATGGTCTCGCAGCTTTGACAATGTCACGGATTTCACCGATTAAACCCCAGATGTAACGAGAAATAAGTACCGGTTCTGGCGAAGCCAGGGTTGGTACCACTCCCGCATACTCGAAGAATGTCGAAGTATACCCTCAACAGTCTATATCCACCATCCGGTGGTTCAAGAATTTATTCACCATTTGTTCTTTCTCATATTCGGGACAGAATTTTCTTTCTACTAGCAGCTTAAATTCTTCCCAACTCATGGCATAAGCCACATTACTTCCTTTGGCTTGAAGTACCGTATTCCACCATTCTAGCGCCCCTTCTTTAAAAAGATGCGACGCATACATGACCTTGTCTTCCTCAGCATATTTACTTATTTTAATTACTGCCTCGGTTTTCTCCAACCAACGCAGTGCAGTAGTCGCCCCTTCATTGCCTGCAAATTCAACAGGTTTACATGCAAGGAATTCCTTATAAGTGCAAGCAAGCATTGCAACTTTCATTCTTTTAAGAATTGGGGCTTGCAGTACATCATTATCATTATTATTAATGTTACCACCTCCATTTACGCTATTACTGAAGTTGTCTTCATGAGTACGTTTGCTAGGAATAATTTGTTGAGGTTCAACTGGATTTCAAGCGGCAGCAAGGATTGCTGGAATAGCATTGGCTATTCCCTGAGCAACGATATTTTCGATATCTTGCCTATTCAGAAATTGATCTTCATGGTTTTGTTCAGATTGATGTACTTCATTAACGGGTTCATTACCAGCGTTTTCCATCTGGTAATTAATTTATATAAGTGATTAGCGTAAATTAATTAACAACCAAACATAACAAAACAATTGCACATAATCATGTCAACACGTATAGCCAAAATTGTCGATTTTTCGACGTTCGATATTTTATATATTATAATAGGAATCCGTACACACTGGTTATTTTACAAAAGTTTTTTTTTTGAGTTATTTCACATAATTATATTTTTATGATTATATTATTATTAAACACGCATTCCCCATACTATCCCGTCAGCTGACACTTCAGAAACGACGTTCTCTTTCGTCGTACTTCCATGAGATTCTTTCTCCCACATCCCTAATTCGGTTTCCTGCATCAATTAGCTCCTCGCCATAGTGGCGGAGTTCATCCAAGTTCTCGGAGCTCATAGGTGGGTGTAGTGGAGGCTCCGGGTCAAATTGGGGGAAAAAGGTATTAGGGTTATTTAGGAGATTTTGAAACTGCCAGTCAGTGGTCCACCACTCCTCCAATTCTCCTAGAGGTCGGGGGTTAACAAGGGGATCTGGAATAGCAGGTTCCAGATTTATTAGAAGTTGGGCTTCAGCTTGGTAATTAAAAAGAGTCGCATCGACAGGTCCGATGAGGTCGCTATTTGCTAGTTGGCGGTCCAGCTCTTCCCAGGGTGGCATTTCTTGTGCATGCCCTGAACTCTCTCCGATTTCTATTCCCTTGCCTTTATCCATTAGATCCTCAGTCTTTATAACTTTTCGTGTCACGGGTTTCTTCCTACGCACACGCCTCCATCCCACAAGTCTTCTTCTTTTCTTCGGTTTAGGTTTTTCCTGTGGTTGGGCTTGAAATACCATCGGCTCTTCAGTGTCAGCCTGGTAGTCAGTAAAGGTACTGGTGATATCCATATTTGAACTATGGATAGAAAAGTTTTGAAGGGCTTCTGATAGTTCATTCATGTTGTAAACATACATGAAGAAACATACAAAATTCTAAGTTAAAATTTAGTAGATTAAATTCTTACAGAATCACAGAATGGCAATCAGAAAAAATAAATATTAATTATAAATTTCTAATTTATACAAACTATTTTATTGAAACAAAATATTGTGATATATATCTATTACAATTGAAATTCGAAATATACTAGTGGTTATTTAATAGATTAAAGTTTCTGACTCGTAGGTGGCATAAGTGCTGGTACTGGTTTGGTGATTCAACTATAAGTTAGCATTTGCTGCTGTAGTGGCTAACATGTAGAGATTTTCCCATTGTTCGTCTAATTCATCTTCCCATGGTGGTTTAGTGCCTATCTCCTGAGTTTCTTTATTAATCATTACTCCTCTTAGTTGTGACTTCCTTATTTCCTCTTGACTTTTTCTAATAATCCAACTTCTTTTATTAGGGGTAAGTGGTTTCTCAAACTGTGCCTTACGAATAAATATTCCTTCCTCAGTATCTGCTGAGTATCTTGAGGAATTTGGTTGAAATGAGGTTCCCTTATATTTTGGTGAACTATCTAATTGACGATAGATGTCCGAAATCTTTTGTTTACCCATACTGTAACATAAAACACATATTCACATAAATTATTTCCTAACACAGAATTTAAAACTTAAGTGTTAGCAGAACACTTCTTTGTCTTGAATCAGTGGCATGGCTCTGATACCACTTTTTTCTGTCACGGCCCCCGTCCCGGTTTTACCCGGTCCAGGAGCCGCGGGACAGAATCCCGTGGTATCTATTAATTGAGTTGACAGCAGAAGATTTATAGGATCTTTTAAACTTGAAAATGCCTGATTATTTTATTATATAATCTGGGACAAACCCCGTTATTTACAATAGAGGAATTTCGCAAGGAAATTCCCTGGTTTACAAAACATGTTTATTTATTTAACTGAGCCACCTCTTCAAGCTTGTTAGTGCTCCGTAGCACGTTATCATTGATTCACAGCAGGTCGCCTGAAACATGTTTTAAAAATATTTTATCAGCGGGGAAATACTGGTGAGTCATTCAGGTTAAACAAAACGACACGTTTGTTATAAATTTACAGCATAAGAGCGATTACAATGGCTTCTATCTTATTTTTATCTGGCGCCGTGTCACCTCCTGGTGACGATGGTCATACCACTATTGGGTCCTTTCACCCAAGTAGTGATGATTATCACTGTTAGGATTTATTAGCCTAACTCTGAGAAATTAGTAATGTGTACAATACCCCACTAGCCAGTGATTCAAGATAACCACGACTTAATCCCTGTAATTATAACCTTTGAAAATAATTGGAGTATTGTAAAACACATTTGATAAAAAGAGAATGAATCACTTTGCAAGTTTAAACGGGCAGAGTTTAGCCTACTGATATGCCTGATAACCTAGTTTAAATAACAATGCACACGAACTAGGTCAGTAACTAATACAACATTTACGATAACTCATAAGATTAAAATCTTCACAACGAATGATAAAGTGCAATACTTAAACATCCATCAAATTCACGATGAATGACAAAGTATAGCCCTAATGTGGGCAGCACTTAAACATCCATTGGATTGATTTCAATCGATCGGACATTGAATCGTAGCAGCGATCGAGTTAATACCCTGTATCGTAGCAGCGCCTTGATATCTTAAATTTCGAATTTGAGCAGTATAACTTCGTTTTTGAGAATTGTTTTCGACACAGAATGAAAGCTCGATGCCCAGGCAATTTATAGCAAAAATTTGAGGTTTACGCTGCCCGCGTAAGCCTCCTCTTGATTTTACGGAGCCCGCGAGGGCAAGCTAATCGTAGACTAGGTCTTCCGTGTCATCGGTAGACCTGCCACGTGGCCCTGAACGCTTATTCGGTCAACCACAGTTTGACGCGGCCCGCGTAAGCTTCTCTTATGGCTTACGCGGCCCGCCTGAAACCCAAAAACCTTGATTTCTTAGTTTTTCATGCACGTTAGGGTTTCAGGGGTCCGGGTTTTCACTTACGGGTTGTTTTGGGACATTTTTGAAGGTCCTTACAACAATCCACCAATAACAACTTAGATCTGAACGATTTCCACACAAATAAACAAAGATCTTGCATAGATCTAAACATATTCATGGTGAAAAAGGATTGAAAGATGGTTTCTAACTTTCTTTCAACTCTTTTACACTCAATGCACTTAAAACCGATAGAATCGGAGCTTGTCCTGACCTTCTACTCATTCTTGTGGTTGTGTTGGTTCAAGATCTGGATTCTATCCATGAGATTATCGATTTCGGGTTAAACATGGAACACCGTCTCGAACAGTTAACTGGTCGGATTTGGGTGATTCCTGTCCGATCAGGTTACTAAGTCGTGACGAGGTTTCTGTTGTTTAAAACGTTATCAAATCATCTCGATAAAACGACAAACTATCAAAATGACCAAGGAAGAAGACGATCAGGTCGACCAGGTTGGAAGTGTCGCCCGATCTGACTACTGTCCGATCGGATTGTCACCCGATCGGGTGGCAACCCGATCGGCTTGCACCTTGGCCCCACACTTAACATCTATTTCAAACATTTGAAGTTGTGAACATTGAACGAACTACTGTCTGATCGGATTACCACCCGGCCATGTAATGTTCTGACTTCAACACTTAAACAATTTTCAACATGTTTAATGCACAAAGGTTGCCACCCGATTGGACTACCATCCGACTGAGTGACAAACTGCGGTGAACTTGTTCTTACTTAAAGTGTCCAACCAATCGGTTTGTCGTCCGATCGAACGATCGTCCGATCGACCGACCTGAAAGGTAGAGATACTTCTCTGTTTTCAAAATGCTACAACGAAAACCTCAAAAGACAGCCATCATACACAAACACATCTTTCCCAAGCGAAGTAACAATCCACTCAAAAGGTCACCCGATCGGATGACCATCCGAGCGGATTGTCACCCGATCGACCGGCTACCCGATCGGATTGCCATCCGATCGGATTGCTGTTTGACACACTGACACTTTGTTCCGTTCTACGCGTCGCTTATCGTTATGCTATCATTCTGATCAGGCTAATTTCCGCTCTAAGCGCTCCCTTCAATCCAGCAATCGTTGTGTGTATACTCGATCCCTTTTTGCTTTACGCACTTTTGGGTGTTACATACGTTACTTATACAAAATCACATCGAACACACAACGCAATACTTTAAACGCTAACCAATTACCGCATGTTATACGTGACTTAATGAATGCTTGTTCGTTATGTTTACACATGTAATGCTGTCTACCTGCCTTAGCAACGATAGACTATTAGTTTGGACTCAGCACCTGTTCACTCAGGGGTTGATAAGGATAATTAGTTACATGGCTCACCGTGGTGAGTGTGTATCGCGAACTGCCTTAGGCAGTCAACCCGCAGTCATTGGTATCTAGAGGTTCATGTCGATAACTAACATGCCTCATTTTACACTGTGTACGTGCTGGTTATGCGTAACGATTTCGAACTCTACTATATCTATTAAACTTTTATGCTTACCTTTACACTATGTGTATTGACTTTTACTTTAACGTATGTGACAGGTGCTTAGGATGCTTATTTGTTTAGCTTGCTATGAAATCGAGGCTAGGAAAGACCTAGAACAATAAACAATTGTCTGTAATAAAAATCGGAGTTGTCGGAATAGAACAATTTGACTAGATCTTGTCTGTAATAATTATGTTATCTTTTATGACATGGTATGGGACATGTTGCTTTAAATAATTGGTAATTATAGTTGTTATGGAAACTTCTGGACAATCTGTTTCGCTCAGTGCCAAGCCCCGATGTTTCCGCCATCGGTTGGGGTGTGACAGATTGGTATCAGAGCCATAACTATAAGGAATTAGGCAAGAATCGACCTAGTCCGGGTTGATGTCTTAGAAACGACCTAGTCTATTGTTAGGAACCAACAAACCGACTTGTGCATATCCAGTAGGGACTATGTACGAGCTTACTTGCCATTTCTCGCTATTCTCGCCTACGCTACAGTATCACTGCACTCAAATTTTCAAAATGAATGAGCGATTAAGTCAAGATTAGGTGTGAAAACCGCAAACTCTTGATTAAATTGCTTGATCTGACCCGCATTTTTATCTATAAACACGAGAATTTGTCTTTAATCAGGGGTGAAATCCATACTTAGACGCATAATTCTCTTTTATTTTATCAAAACAGTAACAAAGTTGTTAAGTCAGGGGTGAAACCCGAACCTTGACGACTTGTTCCGATCTCTATTTGGTTTTACAAAACTCTCACAAAAGTCTCGACAGACTCCAATGACTTGAAGTCACGCTAAAACCGAAAGGATGTTTGCCATTCGCCCAGAATCAAGGTGAAAGCACAGTCCCGATGGTCAAAGTGTGCTCAGAAAGTCCTTGTGAATAGTTGAACCACTTTGGGTAGTCGATGTCTATCGAGCCTGAGGCAATCTATTTCTTTATTTTTATGTGTTTCGATTCTGAGCTCGCTACTGCCAACTCTGATTTATGTCATTTATGTGGGTTTTATGTTCTTTATGTGTTACGATTTTTGGTGATTTGTTCGCTTTTCGCTTTAATCGACACACACGACTCGCACTGCTCATCTACCTCAAAACGTTGACAAATCGCTATTACTATGAGGAACAACCTTGTGCCATGTTGTTTGCTATACTATTCGCTTATGCTATACTATTCCCTTATCCCTCGCAACAAAAAGTACGCGTGTGTAAACTTTGAACAATAGGTTTCTGTATTCTGACTGCTCCCATATGCTTCTAGGCGAATTACGTGTTTATATGCTTATGTGCCTTACATGCTTATTTACTTCTGTGCATATGTGAGTCTGTGATTATGTGCCTATGTGTCTACGTGATTACAAGTGCTTCTGAGCTTTAGTAATATTAGACGTGTGAGGTGAGATTCGACTATGTTGTGCCAGAGATCCATGACGATGTCTGTTGCAGACAATGTCAACTGGACCCTCATCTGGACCCCGTCACCCACGAATCACTCGTCAAGAACAGAGAGACAAACGCCTTGCTGCTATCGTCTCTAAGAAAGTAGCAAAAGTCGTCCCTTAGATCGTGAGTGAAATATACGAGAATGTGAGCAAATCGTCTGAAGAGTCCAGAACTGAAGCTCCTAAAGCTACCCCTAAAGCCGCCTTTAGTTTCAAACAGTTTAAAGCATGCAGACCGAAAGAGTTCACTGGCGAATATGGCCCTACGGCCTTGTTTCAATGGTTTGACTCGATCGAGGTCACTCTGCGTCAAAGTGGATGTCCTGACGATCTCCGCACTCTGAATGCTACCGGCGTCTTCCAGTCCCGCGCACTAGACTGGTGGATGGCCGAGAGGAACAAACGCGAAAATGACGCAGCTTATGGTCTGTCATGGGACGAGTTGAAGAACGTCATGCTTGAAGAGTTCTGCCCTCCCCATGAGCTCCAAAAGTTGGAGGACGAATTCTGGCATCTGAAGCAGAAGGAAGGTGACAACGCTGCTTTAACTGCTCGCTTCAAGCAGCTCAGTATTATCTGTCCCGATCAGGTGAAGACTACCGACATGACGATCAAGAAGTACATTCGAGCTCTGCCGGACTGTGTTGTAGATTTTGTGCATGCTGCAAAACCAGCAACAATCGAAGAGACCTACCTGCTTGCCGCCGAAATCAATGACAAACGCGTCAAAGCAGGTTTCTGGGATAAAACTTTGAAGAACCTGCACCAAGCTACCACCGCTGCACTAGCTACCGAAACCGCCACCGCTCAGTCATCGAAAGCGTCTCACCACAAGAGGAAGAACAACAACAGCAGCTCCAGCAACAAGAACTGTGCTGTGCTGCCCCGCTTCAAGCCATACCGGCTCAGCACCGATCAGCACCGGTTATCTATGCACTGCCTGCAAAGCGCGCATACACTGGTCCCCACCCTGCCTGCCCAACATGTACTTATCATCATCCGGTGGGTATCGCCTGCAGATTTTGCGTGCATTGCAATATGTACGGCCACTTCACCGCCAACTGTCGTACTGGTCCCCGACAAGCACCAGCCCAAGCCACTGCTCCTCAAGCTCTACTTCCAGCTCCTCAAGGCCAACAAGCGGCTCAGGCACCCACGATCAACGCCAGATTCTGCTTCACATGTGGTGATCCCAACCATTTCACGAACATGTGCCCGAACAGGGTTGTGAAACAAGAGCCTCAGCAGCAGCAGCAACAACAGCCTCAACAGCAATAGCAACAAGCCGCCCACGCCAGAACTTTCAACATAAATGTGCGCCAAGCCTAGGCCTACAACAACGTGGTCAATGGTACGTTCCTTGTGAATGGTATTTATGCTTCGTGTTTGTTTGATACTGGAGCCGATAACTGTTTTGTGTCGTTAGAATTCGAGAAGCTCCTTAATCGTAAGCGCTCTCATCTCCCCTCGACTTTCGATGTTGAAGTCGCCACCTGAAGAACTGTCGTCGTTAAGTCTATTCTTCGTGATTGTACTCTTGAGCTCAACAATCACATCTTCTCAGTCGACCTTATCCCGATGCAACTCGGAAGTTTCGACGTCATAGTAGGGAAGTTTCGACGTCATAGTAGGCATGGACTTTCTTCGTGAAAACCATGCTGAAGTTGTGTGCTTGGATAAGATGATTCGATTCTCGCTCGCGAATGGTGATTTATTGTGTGTTTATGGTGAAACTGCTTCGAAAGGTCTCAAACTCATGTCGTGTGTCCAAGCTAGCAAGTATCTTCGCAAGGAATACAGAGCTTTCTTGGCTAACATTGTAGTAGTGGAGAAGGAAAATAAAGGAAAGACAGAAGTGAAAGATATTCCTGTGGTTCGTGAATTTCCCAATGTGTTTCCTGATGAATTTCCTGGATTACCGCCAAGTCGTGATATCGACTTTCGTATCGACCTCATTCCTAGAGCGAACCCTGTCGCCAAAGCTCCTTACCGACTCGCTCCATCCGAGATGCGCGAACTCTCGAGTCAGCTTCGGGAATTACTCGATAAAGGCTTCATTCGCCTGAGCACCTCTCCATGGGACGCACCAGTCCTTTTCGTCAAAAAGAAGGATGGGTCGTTCCGGATGTGCATCGACTATCGGGAATTGAATAAGTTGACAATCAAGAATCGCTATCCCCTGCCTCGCATTGATGATTTGTTTGACCAGCTACAAGGTGCTACATGTTTCTCGAAGATCGATCTATGCTTAGGCTATCACCAGTTACGCATTCAAGAGGAGGATATACCCAAAACCGCTTTTCGCACTCGATACGGCCACTATGAGTTCGTTGTTATGCCTTTTGGTTTAACCAACACACCCGCGATTTTCATGGATCTGATGAATCGCGTGTGTAAACCTTATCTCGACTGCTTCGTCATCGTGTTCATTGATGATGTCTTGATCTATTCCAAGTCGAAGGCCGGACACGCGCAACATCTACGTTTGGTTCTCGAGCTACTCCAGGGGAATCGACTCTATGCCAAGTTCTCCAAGTGTGAATTTTGGCTGGAGGAGGTTCAATTCCTCGGGCATATTGTCAATAGTCAAGGTATTTACGTCGATCTCGCGAAGATTGAAGCAGTTAAGAGTTGGATTACACCTAAGAACCCGTCTGAAGCCCGTTCTTTTCTTGAACTAGCGGGCTATTGTGACACCCTGACCGGAGGCAGAAACGTCGAGGGCATCACAAAACTTGATAGAATGCATATGAGCACATGGTGGTTAAATTAAAGTTGAAATATAATTAAGTTGATTGGTAGGATTGCATTCACATCCAAACTAGTACATAACAACTATAACACATTGTTCATAATAGTCTTTGTTTTTATTTAAGCTAAGGCACTTGTCTTGAGCAATCCTATGTGATCCTTGCATAAGCTAACTTCAAACATTTTCACCTGAAACATATGTTAAAAACAAATTTGGGTCAACAAACGGTTGAGTGAGTTCATAGGTTTTGCTTAGTTTGGTAACAAACAAATAATGTGATAATGAAATAAAATGTTTAACAATGTGGCATTTGATATGTTCTAAACAATTGAATGAAACAAGTCCCGCTTGGTGAACATTCAAACCTTGTAGACGGAACACGGCATTTATCACCCAGACTTCCGCAATGAATAACATGAACAACAACAACAACAATAACAACAACAACAATAGAGCTGCACTGGAAGTCGGATGGGGTGTCACCCCTATAGCGCTATAATGTACCGTTCGGCTTGATCGAAGTTAATGAATGTAAGTTAAGCATCAAGTAATCAAGCAATTGCAAGGAAACAATCAAGACAACCACAAAAATGTAAATGAATTTGTACCGCATTATCACATATGTTTCACCCCGAAAATATTGTAAAACAGAAAATGGGGACTATGAACTCACCTTGTTTTCGAAATAAATCCCAAACAAGTATATAGATAAGAGTTGGCAGGAACAAGTCTTTCCACGCTACTTTATAAACATGCATGAAACAAACACATATGGAACATAGCATTAACAAGGGCAACACTGTGATTTTGTATAAACGGGTGACAAGGTTTTGTGTTGTATGGTTTGACAATCTGTTTGGGGAACACTTGGTAACTTGATAAATTTGAGAAGTATAAAATACTAGGTTATACAAATAATAAGTAAAATATTATTATTTGTACATTTAAACAAATAGTATATATATATAAAAATAAATAATTATACTTTTAAGTTTATATATATATATATATATATATATATATCTTATAAAAGTTATGTAAACAGTTTGTATAATTTAAGAGTTTAAAATATATTTCAAAAGTCCAAGTTTAATTACAGAATTTATAAATTATTTTCAGTATTATCAAAACATATGTGTTTTCAGAATAATATGATAATTATTCAAATTAATTATCTAATAATTAATTTAGGGCAGAATAATTAAAAATAACATTTTAATTATATAACAAGTATAAATCAGATTAAAAATAATTATCATGGCAGAAATAAATATATTTAAAATAAACAGTTAGTTATTTGTTTAAAAATGAAATAATTGAATAATTATCTAAATAATTGTCTAATTAATTGATTTAAATCAGAAAATTAGAAATACCATTTCTAAATATTAACATGCAATATTACAGATTTAAAATAAATATTATGGTCTCGAATAAATTTTGTATAATATTCTGGAATTAAAAATAATAATTGCACATAAACTGATTTATAAAGTTTATTATATAAAAATAACATGCAAAATAATTAAACACTGTTTTTTATTTTTAATAACCTTAAAATAACATGCATGAAATTATAAAAATAATTTGGAAATAATTTACAACTCAGAATAATTAAATTAATACAATTAAACTTAATAAAATAAGAGATTTAACTGTTTTAATTATATAAATATCAAAAAAAAGTTTCAAATATTAGTGACAAAAATATTTTTACAAAGTATACTGTTCAATATAATTAACATAAAAATTTCATAAATTATTTCTAAAAATTAGAATTAATATAATTATTTTAAATCAGAACAGGTTTTAATTAAAATAAAATAGATTTATAAAAATTTTACAAACTTTTATATTTTTTATAAATACACCAATATGTCAGGAACATATGATAAAATTTTCGGATTTTATAACAATAACATTGAATTAATATGAATTAATCTGTAAACTGTTTAAAAAAAAATATATTAAAATACAAAAGAAATTTATCATCTTCCCCAATTTCAAGTCAACAGAAGTCAAACCGATTGAATTAACCTATCAAACATGAACTAAAGCTAAATTAAAGTTACAGAAACATTTAGTCATCGATGATATACCGGATGATCGAAAAAGAATGTTCCGATATCGATTCAGATGAGCTTCCGGCTAGTTCCGGTGAACTGTAAGTCCGGCGAAGATACAAAGATGAACCAGGAGCGATTTAAGAAGTGTTTGTGTGTTTTGAAGGGTCAGTGAGGTTTGCGAGGGTTGCAGGAACTTATAAAAAGGTTTAATTGATTCAAAAACAATCGTAATCAGACAAAACAGATTCCCACTTAAATTTTTAAAATGATTTCCGATTTCGTAGACATAATTGCATGGTTTGGTGAAATTGAAAGCTTTGGACGGTTCAAGATGTCGAGGAGAACAAGCAAGTGTGATAATCGATCAGTGTGCATTGTCTGTTTGTGTTTTGGACCGATTTCTGGCGATACAAACGGTAATAACCGGTTTGAATCTAAGTTACAAGATCAGTCCCTGGTGTTTCTGAGTTAGTCATAACAGGTCCCTCATATTTAACCAAAGAGTCTAACTAAGTTAGTTGTTTAATAAGGAATCCTTTATAAAATGTTTAATTGGGTTAATTAATCCGGTTAAATAACTTTGAAATTCGACAAGTATGGTCCCTGTACTTGTTAACTGAACTAGTTAACTGAGTTAGTGTTTAAACTTGAATTCCTTTTATAAATTTTAACCCGGTTAGGGTTTTTAACTGAAAATCAGTTTCAAAAATGACAAGAATAGTCCCTAGACTACAAGTTTGATAAAATGACCGAATGGTCCTTGGACTTTAAAATTTAAAAATATAAGTTTATTTATATTTTATATAATATAAGTTTCTAAAATTACATTTTAGTCCCTAAACTTTTAAAAGTTTTAAAAACTTGTATTTTTATTTATAAAACTAGTTAAAAAAAATGTCATAAAGGACCCTAAACTTTATAGTTTTCAAAAATTACACTTTTAACCCAAACTTATAAAATTTCAAAAATGACAATTTAGTCCCCGGACTTTTGTATTTTCTAAAAGTGACGGTTTTAGTCCTCGGACTTAAAATCAGAGTTTTCGAGCAAGTTTCAAGGAATGACAATTTGGTCCCTAAACTTATACTTTCACATAATGACACGTTAGGTCCCTATAACTAATGTAACCTTGTTTTTAAGCATGAAACTTATTTAAATTTGTAAATGTTCACATGTTTGGGCCGGTAAAACTTGTAAGAGCATAAGCAAGGCAAGAATCAAGCAAAAATGCATCTCAAAATGCGATGTGTGTATCAAACAAGTACATGTTTGAAAACCAAGGTTGTTACAGTCTCCCCTACTTTAGAAAATTTCGTCCCGAAATTTATTCGAAAGAGACCGTAAAATGTAATTGCAATGTAATATTATGCAAACAAATGTGTGTACAAATAAGTAAGTATTGGACAATTCATTTCTCACTGGTATTTCTTCAGAAACGGGAATGAATATGGTTTTGATTCTTGTTGGGCAATACTTTACACGCAGACATGGGGTATAAATGCAAACAACAGGTATCAGATAACAACGTAACGGTCTGGTCTAAGTTAACACAAATGGGTCTGGGATAACATAAAATCCTCAAGTGACCTGGATAACGCTGCGATAGATAATACTATAAGATCACTTATATATAGGAAGTACCAGCGGCGTATCCACCATGTTCTTATGATATTACAATCGCCTCGTTATCTACCCACTCTAGATTTTATGCCATCGCACTTAACAAGGCTCACTATGGTTTCCATGCACCGAGTCTCATAATTATGTGTGCACCCATAATTACTTGACTCGTTGCACAGTCTGCATAGTTTATATTGCCAAATGATAAATTATGGTCATGGTCAAAGGAAGATGCTTTGTTTCAACAATTGCAATAGTATGTGTGTATGAACTCTGAATATGAATAAGAGCATAGTATAAGTTTAAATCAAGTAAGCATCAATATATCACAACATTAATTGAATCAAAACGTATTTCACATTAGTAATGATGACATTGTTTGTTTTGCATACAACGAAAGCAGATGATTTGTTCAAGTGAAATGTTAATATGTATCACTGGTAGTTAAAACACAAAATACGATAGAATGTATGTGTTGAATAATTTAATCACAAAGAGAATCTAATATGATGTAAACAATTTACATTTGAAATAAGTCATGAAATGGATCAATTTAGGCTCAAAATTATCAGGTAGTACCTTTGGATATCTTGCTTATTCGAGGGTATGGAAGATTCTACGGGGATTTGGATAACATAATTTGGACCACACAAATACATAAAAGAGAACACATAAGCACTTAATCACATAACAACAAAAGTCTTACAACATCAACAACTGTTTCATGGACCATGACAACAAAAGAAAATAATACATAAGGCTTGATTATTTCTAAACGGTGTTGTCTTCCAATTTGTCAGATGCTCATCCATGCGCCGGATTCGCATTAGCAAGCTCTGGGCATTCCCCTTTGAAGTGGTTTGGGTCCCCACAGTTGAAACATGTACCCAAGGGAAATCGAGGAGCTTTCGCAGGAGCTGGAGGAGCAGCAGCTTGGTTAGGTGCAGGAAGTGAATGGTAAGTAGCTGCTAAATGACCCGATCTTCCGCATCTTGTACACTTTTGGCAAGGAAAACGGGCAGAATGATGATAATTGCAGAGATTGCAAAGGGGTGCCTTGCCATTGTAGGGCCGTTTTGCTGGCGGAAGAGGAGGAGCTGGGCCAGCAGGGGCAGGTGTAGCGATAGCGAAATTCTGAGCTGCCTCTCGTTTTTTAGCATTTCCTGACGTTTGAGCCTTGGCGTTAGCCGCTTTGGTTGAGCTGGATGAACCCTTCGACGACGTGTTACCATCACCCTTACGAGTTAAGACCTTATCCTTGACCATAGCATCGGTAAGAGTAGCAGAGAGTTCGTACGCATCACGGATCGTGGTTGGTTTGCTCCCAGTCATAATGTGTTTGATGTAGCTAGGTAAACCATCAATGAACTTCTCAATGGTACGCTCAGGGGTCGTCAATAGGTAGGGGCAGAGAATACACAATTCTTCAAAACGGTCAATGTAGGCTCGGTTCTCCCCACTATTTTGCTTTAGGTTATGAAATTCTTCCTCGAGTGCTCGCATCTCATTGCGAGGACAAAACTCCCTTAGCATAAGAGTTCTCAAATCATCCCAAGATAAAGCCAAAGCATCATTGGCACCTCGATCTCTCATAACCCCGTTCCACCATGTTAAGGCTCGCTTCAGAAAACAGCTGGTTGCAAATTCCACCTTGCGGGCTTCAGTACACTGACTGTGTCGGAAAGTGTTCTCGATGCTTTCAAACCATTGCAGAAGAGTAGTGGCACCTTCACTGCCAGAGTACTTAGCAGGATGACAGGAATTAAACTGCTTGAACGTGCATGGAGGATTGGGATTGTTGTTTTGGGCAGCCTGGTTGAACTGGGCAAAAACATTGGGTAGTTGTGCAGCAAACTGCTGGGCAATCAGGGCAGCCAACTCAGCATTTTGATTATTATTCTGAGGTTGAGGACGTGGAGGCATCTATAAGAAGGAAAACATCTTATCAGAACGGGATACATTTAAATCAATTTAAAATCAATGATGGCGAAAGAAAATACACAACAAGATGGACATCGTTTATTCCACGAATAAACAATATCAGTGACTAATCAAAGTAGTTGGGTCCTTATAACTTAATGAAGTCATGCTTTAGCCTATAAGTGGACACTCATCCCAAGAATTCCCAGGTAAGCACATCTGGTCTCGCGTCTGATGAGATATATACGAAGTGCTAGCCTTAGACAGAAAACTCAGAATACAGGCACCCACCCTTCCAGATTGCACGAGTTCGTTATTAGAGCCCAAGACTTTGACGAGAGTAAAAATCAGAGGAAGTTTTGAAAAAATTTAAATCACCTGAGGACAGATGATGAGTAATTTGTATAGCCTAAAAGTTAAACGAGAGAAATCCACCATGACGAGGCTAGGGTTTCAAGAGTAAGAATAGAGGTAGAGACAAAGAAGCGGACAGAGTATCTAGTGGATAAGGGTCCTAGGTAAGTTATAGTCTAGGTCAAAAGAAATTTCTAATAACCTAATTCCCTATAATCATGGCTCTGATACCAACCTGTGACACCCTGACCGGAGGCGGAAACGTCGAGGGCATCACAAAACTTGATAGAATGCATATGAGCACATGGTGGTTAAATTAAAGTTGAAATATAATTAAGTTGATTGGTAGGATTGCATTCACATCCAAACTAGTACATAACAACTATAACACATTGTTCACAATAGTCTTTGTTTTTATTTAAGCTAAGGCACTTGTCTTGAGCAATCCTATGTGATCCTTGCATAAGCTAACTTCAAACATTTTCACCTGAAACATATGTTAAAAACAAATTTGGGTCAACAAACGGTTGAGTGAGTTCATAGGTTTTGCTTAGTTTGGTAACAAACAAATAATGTGATAATGAAATAAAATGTTTAACAATGTGGCATTTGATATGTTCTAAACAATTGAATGAAACAAGTCCCGCTTGGTGAACATTCAAACCTTGTAGACGGAACACGGCATTTATCACCCAGACTTCCGCAATGAATAACATGAACAACAACAACAACAATAACAACAACAACAATAGAGCTGCACTGGAAGTCGGATGGGGTGTCACCCCTATAGCGCTATAATGTACCGTTCGGCTTGATCGAAGTTAATGAATGTAAGTTAAGCATCAAGTAATCAAGCAATTGCAAGGAAACAATCAAGACAACCAAAAAATGTAAATGAATTTGTACCGCATTATCACATATGTTTCACCCCGAAAATATTGTAAAACAGAAAATGGGGACTATGAACTCACCTTGTTTTCGAAATAAATCCCAAACAAGTATATAGATAAGAGTTGGCAGGAACAAGTCTTTCCACCCTACTTTATAAACATGCATGAAACAAACACATATGGAACATAGCATTAACAAGGGCAACACTGTGATTTTGTATAAACGGGTGACAAGGTTTTGTGTTGTATGGTTTGACAATCTGTTTGGGGAACACTTGGTAACTTGATAAATTTGAGAAGTATAAATACTAGGTTATACAAATAATAAGTAAAATATTATTATTTGTACATTTAAACAAATAGTATATATATATAAAAATAAATAATTATACTTTTAAGTTTATTTATATATATATATATATATATATATATATATATATATATCTTATAAAAGTTATGTAAACAGTTTGTATAATTTAAGAGTTTAAAATATATTTCAAAAGTCCAAGTTTAATTACAGAATTTATAAATTATTTTCAGTATTATCAAAACATATGTGTTTTCAGAATAATATGATAATTATTCAAATTAATTATCTAATAATTAATTTAGGGCAGAATAATTAAAAATAACATTTTAATTCTATAACAAGTATAAATCAGATTAAAAATAATTATCATGGCAGAAATAAATCTATTTAAAATAAACAGTTAGTTATTTGTTTAAAAATGAAATAATTGAATAATTATCTAAATAATTGTCTAATTAATTGATTTAAATCAGAAAATTAGAAATACCATTTCTAAATATTAACATGCAATATTACAGATTTAAAATAAATATTATGGTCTCGAATAAATTTTGTATAATATTCTGGAATTAAAAATAATAATTGCACATAAACTGATTTATAAAGTTTATTATATAAAAATAACATGCAAAATAATTAAACACTGTTTTTTATTTTTAATAACCTTAAAATAACATGCATGAAATTATAAAAATAATTTGGAAATAATTTACAACTCAGAATAATTAAATTAATACAATTAAACTTAATAAAATAAGAGATTTAACTGTTTTAATTATATAAATATCAAAAAAAAGTTTCAAATATTAGTGACAAAAATATTTTTACAAAGTATACTGTTCAATATAATTAACATAAAAATTTCATAAATTATTTCTAAAAATTAGAATTAATATAATTATTTTAAATCAGAACAGGTTTTAATTAAAATAAAATAGATTTATAAAAATTTTACAAACTTTTATATTTTTTATAAATACACCAATATGTCAGGAACATATGATAAAATTTTCGGATTTTATAACAATAACATTGAATTAATATGAATTAATCTGTAAACTGTTTAAAAAAAAATATATTAAAATACAAAAGAAATTTATCATCTTCCCCAATTTCAAGTCAACAGAAGTCAAACCGATTGAATTAACCTATCAAACATGAACTAAAGCTAAATTAAAGTTACAGAAACATTTAGTCATCGATGATATACCGGATGATCGAAAAAGAATGTTCCGATATCGATTCAGATGAGCTTCCGGCTAGTTCCGGTGAACTGTAAGTCCGGCGAAGATACAGAGATGAACCAGGAGCGATTTAAGAAGTGTTTGTGTGTTTTGAAGGGTCAGTGAGGTTTGAGAGGGTTGCAGGAACTTATAAAAAGGTTTAATTGATTCAAAAACAATCGTAATCAGACAAAACAGATTCCCACTTAAATTTTTAAAATGATTTCCGATTTCGTAGACATAATTGCATGGTTTGGTGAAATTGAAAGCTTTGGACGGTTCAAGATGTCGAGGAGAACAAGCAAGTGTGATAATCGATCAGTGTGCATTGTCTGTTTGTGTTTTGGACCGATTTCCGGCGATACAAACGGTAATAACCGGTTTGAATCTAAGTTACAAGATCAGTCCCTGGTGTTTCTGAGTTAGTCATAACAGGTCCCTCATATTTAACCAAAGAGTCTAACTAAGTTAGTTGTTTAATAAGGAATCCTTTATAAAATGTTTAATTGGGTTAATTAATCCGGTTAAATAACTTTGAAATTCGACAAGTATGGTCCCTGTACTTGTTAACTGAACTAGTTAACTGAGTTAGTGTTTAAACTTGAATTCCTTTTATAAATTTTAACCCGGTTAGGGTTTTTAACTGAAAATCAGTTTCAAAAATGACAAGAATAGTCCCTAGACTACAAGTTTGATAAAATGACCGAATGGTCCTTGGACTTTAAAATTTAAAAATATAAGTTTATTTATATTTTATATAATATAAGTTTCTAAAATTACATTTTAGTCCCTAAACTTTTAAAAGTTTTAAAAACTTGTATTTTTATTTATAAAACTAGTTAAAAAAAATGTCATAAAGGACCCTAAACTTTATAGTTTTCAAAAATTACACTTTTAACCCAAACTTATAAAATTTCAAAAATGACAATTTAGTCCCCGGACTTTTGTATTTTCTAAAAGTGACGGTTTTAGTCCTCGGACTTAAAATCAGAGTTTTCGAGCAAGTTTCAAGGAATGACAATTTGGTCCCTAAACTTATACTTTCACATAATGACACGTTAGGTCCCTATAACTAATGTAACCTTGTTTTTAAGCATGAAACTTATTTAAATTTGTAAATGTTCACATGTTTGGGCCGGTAAAACTTGTAAGAGCATAAGCAAGGCAAGAATCAAGCAAAAATGCAGCTCAAAATGTGATGTGTGTATCAAACAAGTACATGTTTGAAAACCAAGGTTGTTACAGCTATTATCGACGATTTATCGAATGATTCTCAAAGATCGTTGTGCCACTTACCGCTCTCACGCATAAAGATAAGCCTTTTGTTTGGGGAACCGAATAAGAGTTTGCTTTCCAAACCCTCAAGCACATGCTTTGCAATGCTCCCATTCTCACTTTGCCCGACGAAAACGACGACTTTATTGTCTATTGTGATGCCTCGAACCTTTGTCTTGGTTGTGTCCTCGTGCAACGGGACAAGGTCATTGCTTACGCATCTCGTCAGCTCAAAATCCACGAGAAGAACTATACAACCCATGATCTCGAGCTAGGCGCAGTTGTTTTTGCGTTAAAGATTTGGCGACACTACCTGTATGGTACCAAGTGTACGATCTTCACCGATCATAGGAGCCTGCAACATATTTTTGACCAGAAGGAACTTAATATGCGTCAACGCCGATGGGTAGAACTTCTCAACGATTATGACTGTGAGATTCGTTATCATCCTGGCAAAGCAAATGTCGTTGCCAACGCCCTCAGCAGACAGAGTTATTTGCTCAGCCTCCGTAATACCCAAGCCCAATATGATCTCGAAACCCTCATCCGCGAAGCTCAGCATGCCTGTTTTAATGAACGCACCCTGAAGAAGGAAATAATCTACCACGATGGAGCCCAGCTTGTGAATAAGTCGAATGGGATATTCCACTTTCTGGACCGAATTTGGATCCCTAAGCGGACCAATTTGCGACAGATTTTGATGGACGAAGCCCACAAATCCCGGTATTCTATTCATCCCGGTGCCGACAAGATGTACCAGGACCTTCGCTACAAGTACTGGTGGCCGGGCATGAAAAGGGATATCGCTCTCTACGTTGGAAAGTGCATGACTTGCTCGAAGGTCAAGGCTGAACACCAAAGACCCACTGGCTTACTTGAACAACCCCCGATCCCTATGTGGAAGTGGGAAAGTATAGCTATGGATTTCATAACAAACTTCCGCGCACGCCATCAAGTCACGACAGCATCTGGGTTGTCGTTGACCGTTTGACCAAATCTGCTCACCTTTTTGCCAATACGGGAAGACTACAAGGTAGAAAGATTAAGCCGAATCTACACCGATGAGATCATTTGTCGATATGGGACGCCTCGCGACATCATCTCTGACCGAGATGCTCGGTTTACCTCGCGCCTGTGGGAAACATTCCAAGCGGCTCTCGGTACTACGCTTAATCTAAGTACCACATTCCACCCTCAAACCGACGGTCAGACTGAGAGAACGATACGTACTCTTGAAGACATGCTCCGTTCGTGTGTCATAGATTTCGATGGTAATTGGGATGCTTACCTGCCGTTAGTCGAATTCTCGTATAATAACAGTGATCATTCTAGCATTCAAATGCCACCATTCGAGGCTTTATACGGAAGAAAATGTCGATCGCCCATTGTATGGCAAGAGATCGGGCACTCGTAATTAACCGGTCCTGAGCTATTGCAAGAAACGACTGACAAAGTACTCCAAATTCGAGACAATTTGCTGAAAGCTCGGAGTCGACAGAAAAGTTACGTCGATAGACGACGCAAGCCCCTTGAATTTGACGTTGGCGACTACGTACTCCTAAAGGTATCACCTTGGAAGGGTGTGGTCAGATTCGGCAAAAAAGGGAAACTAGAGCCTCGATATGTTGGACCTTTTAAGATTTTGGAAAGGATCGGAAAAGTCTCCTACAGACTCGAACTACCGGAGGAGCTTTGTAATGTCCACCCGACTTTCCATGTGTCGAACCTCAGAAAGTGCCTGGTTTAGCATGATTTAATCGTATCGCTTGATGACCTCCAAATAAACGAAACACTACACTTCGTGGAGAAGCCTGTCGAAATCATGGATCGCCAAACCAAGCAGCTCAGACGCTCGAGCATTCCCATCGTGAAAGTCCGATGGGAAGGCAAACCAGGCGCAGAGTTCACTTGGGAACTAGAAAGCGACATGAAGGCAAAGTATCCGCAATTGTTTGTTATGGCTTCGGCCTAATTTCGGGACGAAATTCCCTCAACTAGGGGAGGCTGTAACACCCCGTGTTTCGAAAGTCAAAGTGAAAGTCAAGATTGAAGTCAAAGGGAGACAAGATTGCTAATTGCGATCTGTCACTCCTTGCTCAATTCCTGTTTTGACTTCTTCGACTTGTAATTAGTCTAAGTTTATTATCGCTTTAGTTGTATTATGTGGAGTATCTATAATCGCATAGTAATCGCTACTAATCGCATGTTTAATCGATTTATCGCTTATCGCAATCGCACTCGCAACTCGAAATACGCGTTCTGGTTATTGTTCTTGTATGTGTGTGTGCCTTATGTGTTACTTGTGCATGCTTATTTATGTTTATGTTGTGTGATTGATCAAAACGTAATCGAAGACGCAATCGCAATCGAATCGCAAACGCTAAACGAATATGAAATAAGGATGGTTGTATGTTGATATAGTAGTTGGGATTAAAAGTAATTCGAATAGGAAACTCTATCGCATCGCAACGCTCGCAATCGAAATCGAAACAGCAAAACACACCGCGCTGTGCCCTCCACTCGAGTGGCCAGCCGATCGAGCAGCCATCCGATCGAGATGCCACTCAATTGGGCTGCCACCCGACCAGGGTAACCACTCGATCGACCAGCCCCTCTTCACCCCTTTCCTTTTATGGTAAGCCTATAAATACCCCCTGTCAACATCACAAACTTACCATTTTTGGCATCTCTCCTGTCCGACCAGCACCCCAATCTAACCTTTTCTTCGATTTCTCACGATTCCGGTAAGATCTCAACCTAAATCTTGTACTTTCTTGATCTACACGCACTCCTACACCTTCCTAACTTTTGAATCTTAACTTTTAACTGTGAAATCACTAGATTTGAGGTGTTCTAGGAAGATGCCATCATGTTGTTCTTATGAACTTCATGTTTTGGCATCAATCCACCAAGAACAAGTTAGATCTGAACGATTTCCACACAAATAAACAAAGATCTTGCATAGATCTAAACATATTCATGGTGAAAAAGGAATGAAAGATGGTTTCTAACTTTCTTTCAACACTTTTACACTCAATGCAATCAAAACCAAAGAATCGGAGCTTGTCCTGACCTTCTACTCATTCTTGTGGTTGTGTTGGTTCAAGATCTGGATTCTATCAACGAGATTATTGATTTCGGGTTAAACATGGAACACCGTCTCGAACAGTTAACTGGTCGGATTTGGGTGATTCCTGTCCGATCAGGTGACTAAGTCGTGACGAGGTTTCTGTTGTTTAAAACGTTATCAAATCATCTCGATAAAATGACAAACTATCAAAATGACCAAGGAAGAAGACGATCAGGTCGACCAGGTTGGAAGTGTCGCCCGATCGGACTACTGTCCGATCGGATTGTCACTAGATCGGGTAGCCACCCGATCGGCTTGCACCTTGGCCCCACACTTAACATGTTTTTCAAACATTTGAAGTTGTGAACATTGAACGAACTACTGTCCGATCGGATTACCACCCGATCGGATTGTCACTCGGCCATGTAATGTTCTGACTTCAACACTTAAACAATTTTCAACATGTTCAATGCACAAAGGTTACCACCCGATCAGACTACCATCCGATCGAGTGACAAAATGCGGTGAACTTGTTCTTACTTAAAGTGTCCAACCAATCGATTTTTCGTCCGATCGACCGACCTGAAAGGTAGAGATACTTCTCTGTTTTCAAAATGCTACAACGAAAACTTCAAATGACAGCCATCATACACAAACACATCTTTCCCAAGTGAAGTAACAATCCACTCGAAAGGTCACCCGATCGGATGACCATCCGAGCGGATTGTCACCCGATCGACAGGCTACCCGATCGGATTGCCATCCGATCGGATTGCTGTTCGACCCACTGATACTTTGTTCTGTTTTACGCGTCGCTTATCGTTATGCTATCGTTCTGATCAGGCTAATTTCCACTCTAAGCGCTCCCTTCAATTCAGCAATCATTGTGAGTATACTCGATCTCTTTTTACTTTACGCACTTTTGGGTGTTACATATGTTACTTATACAAAATCACATCGAACACGCTACGCAATACTTTAAACGCTAACCGATTACCGCATGTTATGCGTGACTTAATGAATGCTTGTTTGTTATGTTTACACATGGAATGCTGTCTACCTGCCTTAGCAACGATAGTACTATTAGTTTGGACTCAGCACCTGTTTACTCGGGGGTTGTTAAGGACAATTAGTTACATGGATCACAGTGGTGAGTGTGTATCGCGAACTGCCTTGGGCAGTCAACCCACAGTCATTGGTATCGATAGGTTCATGTCGATAACTAACATGCCTCATTTTACACTGTGTACGTGCTGGTTATGCGTAACGATTTCGAACTCTATTATATCTATTAAACTTGTATGCTCACCTTTACACTATGTGTATTGACTTTTACTTTAACGAATGTGACAGGTGCTTAGGATGCTTATTTTTTAGTTTGCTGTGAAATCGAGGCTAGGAAAGACCTAGAACAATAAACAATTATCTGTAATAAAAATCTGAGTTGTCGGAACAGAACAATTTGACTAGATCTTGTCTGTAATAATTATGTTATCTTTTATGACATGGTATGGGACATGTTTTAAATAATTGGTAATTATAGTTGTTATGGAAACTTCTGGACAATCTGTTTCGCTCAGTGCTACGCCCCGATGTTTCCGCCATCGGTTGGGGTGTGACATAGGTGATGACGGCTAGATTGGAGTTGCGGTGGTGACGGTTGGATTTGGGGTTGTGGTTGCAGTCGGATTTGGGGTTGTGATTCCAGTCAGTTGGATTTGGAGTTGTGGTTGCAGTCGGACTTGTTACGGTTGGAGGTGGTGGTAGTGGTGTTTGATGGTGCAGGTGATGACTGGTGATTGTTACAAAAAGGGAGAAAGAGAGATACATAGTGATGAAGGTAGGAATGTTTTTTATTGATTATAATTAAAAACAATTAAACTCTTTTTGTAAAGTTACTAAAACACCCTTCTCATTATATGTAAAATTACAAAATTGCCCTTATTTTTAACAAACATTTTGGATGGTGTTAGGGGCGGGGAGCAAAATGGTGACAAGCTTCATAGATCAGGGAGTAAAATGGCTATTTTTAAAGGTTTGGGGCAAAACCGTTAAAACGACCAAACCACAGAGAGCAAAACGAAAGTTTACTCTAAATAAAATTTGACTCTTCCTTGCATGTCTTAGTCTTAATCCGTTGAAAGGCACACTCTAATGTATATATATTCATTATTATGTTATTACACCAAGACCAATTAACAACTAATTATACAGTAATCCAACATTGTTTGATGATATTAAATTTTCTTGCTAAAAATAACTGAAATTGAAAAGCATTCATAGTTAAATAGTTTCTTTTGTTTGACATATTCAAAAACCTACCATTGCCATCTAACACATTTGACTATATTAATGAACGGTATTGGGTTGAAAAAATGTTAATGGCTGATGATGGGCTATATTAGCCTCAACTGATAGATATTGGTTCTAATTAATCTAAACAGACCAATGTTGGCCGGCCCTAACTAAATGTCAATACATACTTGCCAACATTGATCATAATCGACCTTGTGGTAAAATAATGAACAAAACTATCCATTTATGATTTTTTTTATATTATATACTTATCAATTAACCTATTAAACTCACATAAGTTGTAAATGCTACACCTAAAGTAGTTAAAACGACTTGGCCACGTTATTCCGACAACAACTAAGAAAGTAGTATTCTATTGGGATCTGTCTTTATAATAAACATGACTTACTGACAGGCGTAGCGCCAGGCACTCACTCGATACGAAAGTCGACAGAACGACGCATGAACATAGGCGTACGCACGTGGAATATTTGGTAAGATTTCTTCAAGGAGAAGTTTCTTTTGTTTTTTGGGTAAAGGGTTACCCCGATGAGAGAAGTTTCTTTTGTTGAGTTGTGTGGTTGGTGGTATTTGACGTCTGACGTCTGTCACTTTTTCTCTACCGTCTGAGGTGGCTGTCACATCAAGGAGTGATACAGTTGCTTTTTGCAGGGACACGTCAGGTGCAGCATATACTTTTTTCGGCCATGTCCCGGTGTAACACCCCGTGTTTTCGAGAAGTCAAGGTCAAAGTCAACGACCGATTTCGCGCAACCGATTAATAATAGATTTCTTTTATTTTAGCTATTATGTGGAGTAAGTGTCTATAATTACAATAATCGACGTATGATTATCGCTATTCAATCGACCTACGACTGTGAACTATAGGAAGTAACAATGCGATAAAGTTAGCTAAACGATAATTGATGGGTGTCAAGTGTTATATATATTAGGTGTATATTTTAAGCCCCTTTAACACTTTTTAGTCAAGTTTTAAATTTATAAAACACGATATTCACTAACACTAGACACTCATATGGGCAAGTGCACCCATCGTGAGCGTAGTATAGTGTTGGTAAGATACCGAGGTCGTCCAAGGACACAAGAGTTTTTAGTACCGGTTTATTCTCAACGTCTAATCAAATCAAAAAAGTTTAGAAAAATGTTTTAAGCTAAGAAAAATTAAAACTAACTAAAAATGCTGAAAATAAAAATAAAAATAAAAATAAAAACAGATAGACAAGATGAATCACTTGGTTCCGACTCGTATCTAGTGTAACCTTTGATTATTTCCGCACTTTTGCACTTTTTAAGAGATTATCTTAGTTATTGTAGTAGGCCCCTCTTTTAAAGGTGACGTTACCCTCACCCCAGTAGTTTGAGTCAGCAAGGATACAATCGTAAAAGGGTAGATTATTGGAAGATAATTAATTAAGTTATTAATGCAAATTATGGTAGGCCCCTCTTTTGGAGGTGACGTTACCCTCGACTAAGTAGTCTGAGTCAGCAGGGATACAGTCCTAAATAGCCGGGTTATAGTATTAATAGTAGTTAACTTATGAGGGGATCAAAGAGTTTGGACCCCCGCCATCCAATACCGTTAAGCATTGAAGGAGGTCCTACTAAATTTGATCCAGGTCCATTGCAGGACCTCTAAACGCTGAACAATGGCAAGACCTTTACCAAACCGTTCCCTTAACCCCCGACCAGGTAGCCAACATACCTCCATATAGACCGTGGAGATATGAATGGTGAAAATCTTTTATTTTATATAGACAGTAAAATAATGTCAAGACACCACGGACAAACGATAAGGAAAGATCACCTTCAACATAAGAAACTAGTTATTAAAGTCATTAATACAAAACCAAGTAAAAAGTGCGAAAAGATTAAAAATAAAAAGTATTACACTAAACACTTTGTCTTCACCAAGTGATGTAAGAGACTTAGGCAAACATGGCCTTGATTGTCAAGAACTCTTACGATCAATCTTGGATCCCGAGACGACTCACACACTCTACGATGGACAATGGATGATGGTGGTGGATGATGGTGTTATGGTGGTGGTGGGTGGTGGGTGAAGTGTGAGAGAGGTGGTGTGCCAAGGGATCGTTTGAGCTTGTGCCAAGCACTCCTATTTATAGGCTGAACAGAAGCTCGGGCACGGCCCCGTGTCCACATCCTTCTCTTTCTTCATTTAATGCAGTTTTGTCTTATTAGTTGACCACGCCCCCGTGTCTGCTGAGCACGACCCCGTGTGCAGAAGAATCTTTGTACTATGAAGATTTGCCTAGATTGTGCGAATCTTATAGTTGACCACGGCCCCGTGTCCGCTGAACACGGCCCCGTGGTGGGCAATAGAAGCTTCTACCACTTTGTCTTTTCTCCTGACACTTGGGCACGCCCCCGTGCTGGCTGAGCACAGGGCGTGTTCAGTCTTCTGTTATCTTGTTTTGCTTGGGAAGATGCTGTCGTGGGGTCGGGCATGTCACGTCTTGTTCCTTTTCTTGTATTTATGTTAGATTTTGATGTCTTTTTGCTTCTTTTGTTAATTTGAGCTCATTTAATCCTGAAAATACAAAAGGAAGACAAAAGCACACTTTTTCCAACATTAGTACTAAAAAAAGGTTAGTTTTATGTCACAATTGATGAAATTTATATGTTGCATTTTGCACACATCAAATACCCCCACACTTGAATCTTTGCTTGTCCTCAAGCAAAACTCTTTAATATGTGGCTATTACACACCCAAATGGAATGGGTAGAGAAGAAGGTTTTTGGGCTTGTCATAGAGTGTCGGGATTTCCAAGATTCTTTATTTCGTTTTATTTTTATTTATTTACAATCCTATTCGTCATGATTTATTAAAAACTTTTCATAAGATAAATTACTTATTAGGGCATAACATGCCTCTTTAAAATTCTATTTATATACAAGCTCACATACCTCACGGGGATCACTCAACACTCGGCCGAAGATGTATTTTTGTGGATCACTCGAGAGCGGCATGGGACTTACTCCTACCATAGGCTTGCCAAGCAATCAATCCTCCTCATTTTTTAACTTATATACCTTTGTAAATATCAAGAGGACTTTGTGGGTGAAGGGTTAGGCTTGGGTTAAAGGTAGGTGGTTGGGTTAGTGGTTAGTGGTTAGTAGAAAAGGGCGAAAAGCGTAACAAGCGTCGGTTTTCCTAAGACTTTTTATTTTATTATTTTTTTTTATTTTTTTTTGTAACTTTATTTTGATGAAGCTTTTATTCAAACAAAGTTATTTGATGAACTTGTTTGTTTATTTTCTTTTGCTTAATCATCAACACACAAATTTTTTTTTTTTTTTTTTGAAAAGTTATATGAAAAACCGAACTTGTTACTAAAACAAAAGGGTTAAAAATGAAAAAGGTTTTGGTGGATAAAAAGGTGTTTGGTTTGGGTTATGAAATGAAAAGGTTTAGGCTCAAAGGGGCTAACTAGGGGGATTTTGGGTAGGTGGTAAAAAAAAGAAAAATAATGGTGTAGAAAAGAAAAAGTTAGTCCTAATGCCTCCATCATTTACTTACTTGGGTTTAAGTTGGTAAGGACCGGGAATGTATTGTCGTGGCAAGTTCTAGAGTCGTAAGAACCAAGCGGCTATTCACACAAGAAACGAAAAATGAGCATTTAGTTTAATGATATGTAATTGTATGCTCGATAAAGGCTCAAAACTCACTTTTGTGGGAATGGGTTTTTATGTGATCAAGTATATGTAATCAAATTTTAACTAAGCTTGCCATGCCTTTTCATAGTTTTCTTATGTTGGTTCTTTTTATCACGACGCTATCGGTTGTAAATTTGTAAAAATATAACCTTTTTAAAACTTGAAATTCCCGAGTTAAACCTAGACAAGTAAAAAAAATGAATTTTTTTGAAAAAATTTGGGGTGATTAGCGGTTCCAATAGAGTTTTGTGTAAGGCTTGTATTTAGGACTTGCAAGATTCAAGGTTTTAGCATCCCCCCCACACTTAAATTACACATTGTCCTCAATGTGTCCCAAAAATAAGTTTTTAGGTTGATTGAATGTGTAAAAGGTGTGAAAAAGCAAAAAATTTGTGTTACTGGGCGCTGAACACGGCCCCGTGTTGTCCGGGCACGGCCCCGTGTTCAAGTGCCAGTAACAAAATTAGATCAAGAGAAACAGAAGCCTGGACACGGGGGCGTGTTGGGTGAACACGGCCAGTGTCCAGTTACCTGAACTGGGTCTTTTTCTGCAGACTGTGCAGCACGGGGCCGTGTTAGGTGGACACGGCCCGTGCCGAACCTACTGTAAACGAAGAATTTTGTCGGACGGTCTTGTTTTCCTGCATGGGGTGCTGGTTCAAGTTTCCCTTGTATCCTTTGCCATCTCAAGTGTGTTTTATTCCTGAAAATTAAAACTAACTAGAAAACATGAAAATTAATCTAAACTAAACTAAGGATAGTTCCGCGGAATGCCTCCGTGGTGCGCCACGTTTATAAGGGTCCTTGGCTAGACCCAAAACCTGGTCATATTTTTCCCAAGTGGGATGTATTGCATCCCATGTTACACCGTCGGAGAGCGTCATCCAAGCTTGAGTCTATGACCTTCATGTAGTTGACCGGGTCTTCGTCCTCTACTCTCTTTCCACATTCAAACTTCACTTCCTTGTCCCCAAACTTCAATGTTAACGTTCCATCATTCATATCCACCACGGCTTGGGCGGTGGCTAGAAATGGCCTCCCGAGGATGAGAGGGACATCGGTGTCTCCTTCCATGTCTAGGATGACAAAGTCGGTTGGGAAAACGAAGTTGTCAACCTTGACTAATAGATTTTCAGCGACACCTTGTGGAAATTTGACGGATCTGTCAGCGAGTTGTATGCTCATCTTTGTATGGCTTGTTGCTCCTAGGCCGATTCGTTTGAACATTGATGTGGGCATGAGGTTAATGCTAGCCCCAAGATCGGCTAATGCATTACGAACGGGGGATCCCCCAATCGAGCAAGGAATTGTGAAGCTTCCGGGATCGATTTTCTTTTGTGGAAGTTTGTTGAGTACTAAGGCGGAGCATTCTTCGCCTAAGTTAACTAATTGCAATGATTCAATTTTCCTTTTGTGAGTGAGGAAATCCCTCATGAATTTTGCATACCTAGGCATTTGGGTTAGGACCTCAATAAAAGGAATATTAACATGCAATTGTTTTAGTAAATTTTCGAACTTTGCGAATTGCTCATCGGTCTTTTGACGATTTAACCTACCGGGGTACAGAATTGGAGGAGTCTTGGTGGGCTCTTGAATTGGTGGAGAAGCCTTTTCTGGTTGAGGTGTGGTTGAAGTCGTGCTTTGGCTGAGTTGACTTCCTTCAACCGGTGGTAATGGGGCATCCTCGGGGCCCACGGTTCGGTTTCTCAATGTGATGAGGTGTACTTGCGCCTTTGGGTTGGTTTCAGTATTACTCGGTAACGCGCATTGTGGTCTCTCGGAGAAATTTTGAGCTAGTTGATTTAATTGTTTTTCAATGTTTTGAATGCTAGCTTGTTGATTTCTAAAATTCGATTCCAATTGTTGAAATCGATCCGAGTTTTTCTTTTCGGTATCGGAGATGAGGCGAGATACAGTATCTTCAAGCCTTTCTCTTCCACCTTGTTGTTGAGAAAAATTTTGTGGTTGTTGAAAGTTAGTTCGTTGGTTTTGTTGGTTACTACTATTGCCGGGATCTCTCCAACCAAGGTTTGGGTGATTACGCCATCCTTGGTTGTAGGTACCCGTTGGAGGACCCGACAGCCTAGGTCTGTTATCAATGTAGTTTACCGTTTCCGTTTGATCATCTACTTCTTTCATACAACTCCAATTTTCATGTGGTCCACCACACCCTTCACAAGCCATAACCGAGGCCGTTTTTGCAATTTCTAATTTTTTTTATCTTTGAAGAAAGGGCCTCGATTTGGGCTTGTAAAGAAGTGCTTTCATCAACCTTATGGGCGCCCGGGGCAATAGACTTGTTACCTCGGGGAGTGTGCCACTGAAAATTGGTTTGAGCAATTTCCTCAATTTGATTGTATATTTCATTTGGGCGACGATTACCTAAAAGTCCCCCGGAGCTAGAATCAAGTGTTTGTCTTGTGTGTGGCAACAACCCATTGTAGAAAGTGGATACTTGTTGCCACACCGCTAGACCGTGATGAGGACACTTTCTTAGTAGCTCCTTGAACCTTTCCCAAGTTTCATATAAGGATTCCCCATCCTCTTGTGAGTATGTATTAATTTCAGTCATTAATTTAGCCGTTTTAGCAGGAGGAAAATACTTATATAGAAACTTTTGGGCTAGTTCATCCCAGGTGTTTACCGAGCCAACTGGGAGGGTGTTGAGCCAAGCCTTAGCTCGGTCCTTTAGCGAAAATGGAAACATTCGAAAGCGGATGGCGTAATTTGATGCTCCATTGATCCGAAAGGTATCACATATTTCTAAGAAATTAGTAATATGTAGATGGGGATCCTCGTCCGCAAGCCCATGGAAGGTTGCGGAGTTTTGGAGCATTTGTATCAAGTGCGGTCGAAGTTCGAAGTTATTGGCTTCGACATTCGGCGCATTGATAGCGGCGCCTAGATTACCCACGGTGGGCCGAAGGTAATCCATGAGGGTACGTTGGTCCGCCATTGGAAGTGGGTCCCCCGAAACTTTCTCTTGATTTTTAGCTTTAAGTCTTTTTCTGAGAAAGCGTTCGGGTTCTTCGAGAGGTACTATTATGTCTCTACTAGAACTGGAGCTCATGCACTATGTAGGAAGTTCAAATGTGGCGCCTGGATTCCAAGTCCTGCAATAAAAACAGAAAAGAACGTTGGTCAGAATGTTCACCACGGCCCCGTGCTCAGTGAACACGGCCCGTGGTCGGAGGCACAGTTATTGTTTTCCGGACCCCTGTTACTAGGAGTTGGACACGGCCCCGTGTTGCACCGACACGGCCCCGTGCTCAGCTCTCTGTAACTCAGAAAATAAAAACTGCCAGTGATGGTGCTGGGCACGGCCCGTGTCCGACCAGGCACGGCCCGTGCTGGGTTCTGCAGAAACTGAAAAATTAAGAAAAAAAATCCTAAAAAATGAAAAATAAGAAAAAGATTAGGCCGTTGATTCCTAACTTTCTTAAAATCCTTGTGTCCCCGGCAACGGCGCCAAAAACTTGATGGGTGTCAAGTGTTATATATATTAGGTGTATATTTTAAGCCCCTTTAACACTTTTTAGTCAAGTTTTAAATTTATAAAACACGATATTCACTAACACTAGACACTCATATGGGCAAGTGCACCCATCGTGAGCGTAGTATAGTGTTGGTAAGATACCGAGGTCGTCCAAGGACACAAGAGCTTTTAGTACCGGTTTATCCTCAACGTCTAATCAAATCAAAAAAGTTTTGAAAAATGTTTTAAGCTAAAAAAATAAAAACTAACTAAAAATGCTGAAAATAAAAATAAAAATAAAAACAGATAGACAAGATGAATCACTTGGTTCCGACTCGTATCTAGTGTAACCTTTGATTATTTCCGCACTTTTGCACTTTTTAAAAGATTATCTTAGTTATTGTAGTAGGCCCTTCTTTTGAAGGTGACGTTACCCTCACCCCAGTAGTTTGAGTCAGCAAGGATACAATCCTAAAAGGGTGGATTATTGGAAGATAATTAATTAAGTTATTAATGCAAATTATGGTAGGCCCCTCTTTTGGAGGTGACGTTACCCTCGACTAAGTAGTCTGAGTCAGCAGGGATACAGTCCTAAATAGCCGGGTTATAGTATTAATAGTAGTTAACTTATGAGGGGATCAAAGAGTTTGGACCCCCGCCATCCAATACCGTTAAGCATTGAAGGAGGTCCTACTAAATTTGATCCAGGTCCATTGCAGGACCTCTAAACGCTGAACAATGGCAAGACCTTTACCAAACCGTTCCCTTAACCCCCGACCAGGTAGCCAACATACCTCCATATAGACCGTGGAGATATGAATGGTGAAAATCTTTTATTTTATATAGACAGTAAAATAATGTCAAGACACCACGGACAAACGATAAGGAAAGATCACCTTCAACATAAGAAACTAGTTATTAAAGTCATTAATACAAAACCAAGTAAAAAGTGCGAAAAGATTAAAAATAAAAAGTATTACACTAAACACTTTGTCTTCACCAAGTGATGTAAGAGACTTAGGCAAACATGGCCTTGATTGTCAAGAACTCTTACGATCAATCTTGTATCCCGAGACGACTCACACACTCTACGATGGACAATGGATGATGGTGTTATGGTGGTGGTGGGTGGTGGGTGAAGTGTGAGAGAGGTGGTGTGCCAAGGGATCGTTTGAGCTTGAGCCAAGCACTCCTATTTATAGGCTGAACAGAAGCTCGGGCACGGCCCCGTGTCCAGTGGGCACGACCCCGTGTCCACATCTTTCTCTTTCTTCATTTAATGCAGCTTTGTCTTATTAGTTGACCACACCCCCGTGTCCGCTGAGCACGACCCCGTGTGCAGAAGAATCTTTGTACTATGAAGATTTGCCTAGATTGTGCGAATCTTATAGTTGACCACGGCCCCGTGTCCACTGAACACGGCCCCGTGGTGGGCAATAGAAGTTTCTACCACTTTGTCTTTTCTGCTGACACTTGGGCACGCCCCCGTGCTGGCTGAGCACGGGGCGTGTTCAGTCTTCTGTTATCTTGTTTTGCTTGGGAAGATGCTGTCGTGGGGTCGGGCATGTCACGTCTTGTTCCTTTTCTTGTATTTATGTTAGATTTTGATGTCTTTTTGCTTCTTTTGTTAATTTGAGCTCATTTAATCCTGAAAATACAAAAGGAAGACAAAAGCACACTTTTTCCAACATTAGTACTAAAAAAGGGTTAGTTTTATGTCATAATTGATGAAATTTATATGTTGCATTTTGCACACATCAATAATCAAACTATGCTAATCAAATCAGCATCGAAACGAATCGCAACTCGAACTACGCTTTTAGTTATTGTTAAACGTGTGTGTGCCTTATGTGTTATCTGTGCATGTTTATTTATGTTATGATGTGGTAATCAATCGAAACACAATCGAACTCGAAATGCAATCGAACTCAATCGACATCGAACTCGAATCACAATCGAACTATGATAATTAGTGGAGAAGGGATAGTGCGAGATATGAGTGGTTGGGATTAAAAGTAATTTGAATAGGAAACTCCATCGTATCGCATCGCTCGCAATCGAAATCGAATCAGCAAAAATCGTCGCGTCGAACACATGAACCAAGTGCCATCCGGCCGGATAGCCATCCGACCGGGCTGCCACCTGGCCATGGCGTCAAGATGCCATCCGACCGAGATGACATCCGACCAGATAGTCATTCGAGCGGGATGCCATCCGACCGACCCACCCTTTCCCTTTTTGCAATCCTATAAATACCCATGTCACTCTCAAACTTTCTACTTTTGGAAACCTCTATCCGACCAGCACGCTCAGCTCACATTTTCTTCGATTTCTCTCAATCCTGGAAAGATCTCGTCCTAAATCTTGTACTTTCTTGACCTACGCGCACTCCTACACCTTTCTACCTTTTGAATCTTAACTTTTAACCGTAGAATCGCTAGATTTGAGGTGTTCTAGGATGATGTCATCATGAGTTCTTGAAGAACTTCATGTTTTGGCTTCAATCCACCGAGAACAACTCGGATCTAACCGAATTCCACACAAATGAACAAAGATCTATACTAGATCTAAACATAAACACAGTGAAAAAGGATTGGAAGACGGTTTCTAACTTTCTTTCAACTCTTTTGCACTCAATACGCTTGAAACCGATAGAAACGGATCTAGATCTAGTCCTCCGCTCATTCTTAGTGTTGTGCTAGCTCAAGATCAGGATTCTACTCACGAGACCACCGATCTCGGGTTAAACAAGAACAACCGTCTTGAACCGGTTAACTGGACGAACTAGGGTGATTCCTGGTCAATCAGGTCACTTGGGTCAAGATGGGATTCTGTTGGTTAACACGTTGTCAAAACGTCTCGATAAAATGACAAACAATCAAAACGACCAAGTGTAGGATGAACGGAACAATCGGAACGGAATGCTGTCCGACCGGACTACTGTCCGAGCTGGTAAGCCACCCGAACGGATTGCCACCCGAACAGATCACACCTTGGGTCCCACACTTGATCAACTTTATTTGAAGTTTGAGTATTGAACGAATTGCCATCCGATCGGACTACCATCCGACCGGATTACTCTTCGGATCATGAGATACTAGGACTTTGAAGACTTAAACAATTTTCAACATGTTCATTAACAGGGTTGCCACCCGGTCGGATTGACATCCGACCGAGTGACTCTTCTGCTATAAATTGTTCTCACAAAGTAACCTCATCACTAAGGTCGTCGTCTGACCGGACTACCGTCCGACCGGATGACAATCCGAACGGATTGTTATCCGCACGATTGACCGTCCGATCGACCAACTTGAAGGATAGAGATACTTCAATGTATTTAAAATACTACAACGAAAACTTCAAAAGACAAGCCATCATACACAAACACATTTATCTCATAGGAAGAAACAATCCACTCGAATAGTCATCCGACCGGACTACCGTCCGACCGGATGACCATCCGAACGGATTGCCATCCGCACGGACAAGCCGTCCGATCGGATTACCATCCGACCGAACTTCTATCCGACCCATTCACACTTTGTATCGTTTTACGCGTCACTTATCGTTATGCTATCAATCCATTCAGGCTAACTTTACTCGCTAAGCGCTCCCTTCAATCCATCAACCGCTGTGAGTATACTCGATCCCTTTTTGCTTTACACATTTTTGGGTGTTACATACGTTACGAATATTCAAACTACAACAATCACACTACTCAATACTATTTGAACGCTAACCGTTAATGCATGTTATACGTGGCTTATGAATGCTTGTTTGTTATGTTTACACATGGAATGCTGTCTACCTGCCTTAGCAACGATAGTACTATAGTTTGGACTCAGCATCCGTTCACACGGGGGTTGTTAAGGATAATTACTTGCATGGATTACAGTGGTAATCATGTATTGCGAACTGCATCTGGGAGTCAACCCACAGTCATTGGTATTGATGGATCTATGTCGATAACTAACGTGCTTCATTTCACTATGTGTACGTACTGGTTATGCGTAAACGAATTCGAACTTTATATGCTATTATCAAACTTGTATGCTCACCTTTACATTTTATGTATTGACTTTATTTTAACGTATGTGACAGGTGCTTAGGATGCACATCTGGTAGGAAATCGAAGCTAGAATAAAGCTTTAGAGCCCAACAAATAGTTGTCTGTAGTAATTGAACCAAGGGTCTCTAGAAGCAGATAAACAATTGCTCTATTTTAAATCTGAGTTGTTGGAACAGAATTATTTGCCTAGATTTTTATCTGTAATAATTTGTTTACTGTTTGAGACATGGTATAGGACATGTTATTTTAAATTAAATAGTAATGATAATTGTTATGGAAACTTCTGGACAATCTGTTTCGCTCAGTGCCATGCCCTGATGATTTCGCCATCGGTTGGGGTGTGACAGATTGGTATCAGAGCCATAACTATAGGGAATTAGGCAAGACACGACCTAGTCCGGGTCGATGTCTTAGATACCTAGTCTATAGTTAGGAACCAACAGACCGACTTGTGCATATCCGGTAGGGATTATGTATGAGCTTATCTCTCGATATTATCGCCTATACTACACTATCACTGCACTCGAATTTTCAACTATGAAAGAGCAACTAAGTCAAGATTAGGTGTGAAAACCACAAACTCTCGACTGAAGTTACTAATCAACCCGTATTCTATTTACAAACAAGGGGAATTATGGCAAATCGGGAGTGAAATCCGTATTTTGATGAATAATCTCCTCTATTTTATTAAAAACAGGAACGAAGTTATTGAGCTAGGGGTGAAACCCTAACCTCGACGACTTGTTTCGCTCATTTTACAAAGCTCTCACCAAAGTTTCGACGGACTCCAACGACCTGAAGTCACAATATGACTAACGGGATGTGTGCCAAATGCCCAAGAACCAAGGCAAAAGCATAATCCTGAAGGCCAAATGTGCACACCAGATCCTTGTGAATAGTCGAACCACTTTGGGTAGTCAAAGTCTACTAGCCGCAGACAATCTATATCTCGAATTTTATGTGTTTCGATTCTGAGCCCGCAACTGCTGACTCTGATGTCGATTTTGTGTGCTTGTATGTGTGTTTACCTGTTTATGTGTTTAAATTTTGGAGATTTACTCGATTTTTGCTTTCACTTCAATCGACACACACGACTCGCACTGCATCTCTATCTCAGTACGCTGAAAAATCGCTGAACTATAGACAACCTTATGCTATTTTATACGCTTATACTATACTAGACATATTAATCGCGATTGCAATTTAGACCTTAGATGATAGATGCAGTCAGAATACCCTCCCCGTGTCCCGATATGCATCTTGTGACTAAATGTGTATGTGCTTCTGTGCTTATGTGTTCTACGTGCTTATGTGCTTATGTGCTTCTGTGTTTTTGTGAATCGGTAATTATGTGACTACGTGTTTACGTGATGTATGTGTTCCTGAGCTTTAGTAAACGTTAGAAGTGTGGGGTGAGATTCGAATACAATGTGTTGAGTCCTATGACGATGTCTGTTGCAGACAATGTCATCTGGATCCCGTCACCCACTTTCTCGTCAAGAGAAGAGAGACAAACGCCTTGCTGCTATAATCGCCAAGTAAGTAGCAAAGGCCGTAAGTGATGTCTACGAGAACGTCAGTAAATCATCTAAGGAGTCGAGAACCGAAGCTCCTAAAGCTGCTGCCAAGTCTACTTTCAATTTCAAGCAATTCAAGTCTTGTGGGCCAAAGGAATTCACTGGCGAGGAAGGCCCTACAGCGTTGTTCCAATGGTTTGATTCCATCGAGGTCACTCTGCGACAGAGCGGTTGCCCCGACGATCTTCGTACTCTGAATGCTACCGGCGTCTTCCAGTCCCGCGCATTAGACTGGTGGACGGCCAAGAGAAACAAGCGGGGAAACGATGCAGCCTACGGTCTGTCGTGGGACGAACTCAAGGAGGTCATGCTGGAAGAATTCTGCCCTCCTCATGAACGCCAAAAGTTAGAAGATGAATTCTGGCACATAGAGCAGAAGGAAGGTGACAACGCTGCTCTCACTGCTCACTTCAAGCAGCTCAGCATTATCTGCCCTGACCAAGTCAAGACTCCGAAGATCACAATCAAGAAGTATATCCGAGCTTTGCCTGACTGTGTTGCAGATTTCGTGCAAGCGGCTAAGACTAAGACGATCGAAGAGACTTACCTACTGGCCGCCGAAATCAACGACAAGAGGGTCAAGGCTGGTTTCTAGGATAAAACTTCAAACCGCCTGCATCAAGCTACCACCGCCGCGCCAATTGCTGAAACCACCACCTCGTCGAGCAACAAGAGGAAGAATAAGAGAAAGAACAGCTCCAGCAACAAGAACTGTGCGATCACTGCTGCACCAATTCAAGCTGTACCAGCCCAACAGCGTCAAGTAGCGGCTCCTGTGGCTAATGCACCGCTTGCCAAGCGTGCATACACTGGGCCACACCCGCTTTGCCCTACTTGTAGCTACCACCACCCGACTACCATTGCCTGCCGTTTATGTGCTCATTGTAATATGTACGGCCATTTCACCACCAACTGCCGTGCTCGACAAGCTCCAGCTCATCAAGCTCTACTCACCGCCCCTCAGGGTCAACAAGCTCCTCCAGCACCCGCGGTCAACGCCAGAGTCTGCTTCGCATGTGGCGATCCTAGCCATTTCGCCAACATGTGCCCAAACAGGGTTGTGAAACAAGAGCCCCAGCAGCAGCAGCCTCAGCAGCAGCAACACCAGCAGCAGCAGCAACAAGCAGCACGCGAACTTTCAACATCAACGTGCATCAAGCCCAAGCCGACAACAACGTGGTTAATGGTACGTTCCTTGTGAATGGTATTTATGCTTCATGTTTGTTTGATACTAGAGCCGATAATTGCTTTGTGTCGTTCGAATTCGAGAAACTCCTTAGTCGTAAGCGCTCTCATCTCTCCTCAACGTTCAAAGTTGAAGTCGCTACGGGAAGAACTGTCTCCGTTAATTCTGTACTTCGTGATTGTACTCTCGAGCTCAACAATCACATCTTTCCAATTGACCTTATTCCGATGCAACTCGGAAGTTTCGATGTCATAATAGGCATGGACTTTCTTCGTGAAAACCATGCTGAAGTGGTGTGCTTCGACAAGATGATTCGATTCTCGCTCGCGAATGGTGATTTATTGTGTGTCTACGGTGAAACTACTTCGAAAGGTCTCAAGCTCATGTCTTGTGTCCAAGCTAGCAAGTATCTCCGTAAGGAATACAGAGCTTTCTTGGCTAAGATTGTAGTAGCGGAGAAGGAAAAGAAAGAGAAGAAGTGTAACACCCCGAAATTTATAAAACTTTATAATAAAAATATAAAGTACAGAATAAACGAGAACAAGCTAACTAAGAAATAAATAACCCAGTTAGCTATAAGCCTCGTAGTAATTCATGAAAGAACGAAAAACGCCCAAGTTTTAAACCAAACCAAAGTGGAGGGGCTTATATTGTTAAATTTGAAACTTAATTTAAATAAAAACAAATTAAAACCCACCAAATACACACAAAATGGTGGGTACGGTCGGTCAAATGGCAGGGGCGACAAGGGGGTTCTCCTCCAAACCCTAACTTTCACAAAAAACCACGAATTGAAGGCTAAAATCAAGTTCAAATCGAAATCTGCATATAGATTAGTGATCACCTTGTTGTAGGGATCATAAGGTATATAAATTTTGGTATTTTTGATTCATCTCAAGTTCTAGACAAATCATGAAAAGTTGAAATTAGCTTGATTATATGATGTATAGATGGAACTTGTAATGAAAACAAGTATAAGGCTGAATCCTAATGATAATTTGTAGCAATCTTGCTTAGAATTATAAAATTTGTAAAAACCCACTTATGAATTTAACGGGTTTACTAAGTAGATGAACACAAGCATCATGATTGTCAAAATTTGTGTTACTTGACATCTCTATGATGAAATGAATGATTGCATGCATGTTTGTTATGGAGAAACCGAAAATATGATTGAAATTTGGTAAATATAACAAATCATGAACTTGATTCTAGCTATGTAAAGATTAGACCCGCTAGGTGTTCGTTAAAATGCCTAAGTGAGGATTAAAAGGTTAAAAATTGGATGAAAACACAGATTTGATTTATATAGAAATTATGCGTTAATAACTATGAAAAGAGTTCTAAAATGGTTGTGAATTGAACTCTTTAGGCAAAGAATCTGGGCCGTCAAGCGGACAAGCTGGAGGGGATACACGTTTGAAGGGTGTGCTCTAAAGGTACGTGACTTTAGTCTCGTTAAATTATGCATACATGTTTGGGTTTAATGTATAAATGGAGTCGTAGTGTAATTGATGCGTTTGATGCATTTTTAAAGTGGCGAAGTTCACTCGACAATCAAACGGGTCAAAATAAAGATCGGAAGTAGATTTGGCTCATTAATAAAGTGATGGCTTTCACTAAATAGTCAAACGGGTCAAACTGATATCTTAAAAGGGATCATGAGAGTAGAAACTTGAAAATATCATATTTGTTAAGTGTTGGATTGCACTACGTCAATGAATTTGGCGATGATTACATTAAGTTTGTAAATCCGTCATGTCGGATCAAACAATAGAAATAAGATGCAAGTGTCGTTTGAAACGGAATGCTCGAATTCTGAGGAAATAAGTTTATAACTCCAAGGGAATACAAAGCCATGAATGGCGCAATTATGGCACGGTTATAAGCCCGGGGAAATGGGTAACTATGTCTAAAAGCATTAAGAAACTGAAAAGTGGTAATATGCAATTATAGTTAATGGGTCGGATAATTGAAATAAGGAATTCGTAAAAAAATTGCTGGTAATTCGACTTTCATGATATGAAATTTATATGGTTAGATCCGTAATTTTATTACAGACTCATAGGAAAAAGAATCGACTAAAACGGACAACCGAGTAAAAAGTTATGATAGTTTAAAGTTGAAAAATTGTGAATTTTCGGAGCTGGGCGGATATGCAGGTCCAGAAACTGGACCTGCTGGAAAACGTGTTCCCCTGCGCCACGCGAAGGAAGAACAAGAATCCGGCGCGACACGCGGGGCCTCCCGCGCCACGCGAAGGTCCGTCGCGACACGCGACAGGACGAAAAATGAAAATTTATTTTTATTTTGACGCTTCAATACTAGAACTCGTTTATAAGTATTGTAATTATGTCAAGACTAACTTTTTAAGTGGTTTTGACTCTAGGTGCAAATGGGGTCCTTCCGGATGGTGATCAAGCAAGCTACCAAGAACCGAACACTAATTTTTGAAGCTTCCGCGTTAACTTAATCTTGTCGAGAATATGTTTTGATGTAAATGTTTTTGCTACTCCTGTTATGAATGTTTTAAACTAGTCGGTAGTTGACTAGTAGGTGTTACTTTGAAACTTTTATTTGTACTTATGTTAAACCAAGGTACTTTATATATTAAATTTAGTATCTTTTATTATATAAAATTAGAAATTTAAACGAGTGTTACAAGAAGGAAGTAAAAGACGTTCATGTGGTCCGAGAATTCCCTAACGTTTTTCCAGAGGATCTTCCCGGACTACCACCAAGTCGTGATATCGACTTTCGTATTGACCTCATTCCTAGAGCCAACCCTATTGCCAAAGCTCCCTACCGACTCGCGCCGTCCGAAATGCGTGAACTTTCAAACCAACTCCAGGAATTACTTGAGAAAGACTTCATTTGCCTGAGCACCTCTCCTTGGAGCGCGCAGGTCCTTTTCGTCAAAAGAAGGATGGGTCGTTCAGGATGTGCATCGACTATCGGAAATTGAATAAGTTAACTATCAAGAACCGATATCCCCTACCTCGCATCGATGATTTGTTTGACCAACTACAAGGTGCTACATGCTTCTCGAAGATCGATCTACGCTCAGGATATCACCAACTACGCATTCAAGAGGAGGATATACCCAAAACCGCGCTTCGTACCCGATACGGCCACTACGAATTCGTTATTAGGTTTAACCAATGCACCTGCGGTTTTCATGGATCTGATGAATCGCGTGTGTAAACCATATCTCGACCGTTTCTTCATCGTATTCATCGACGATGTCTTGATCTATTCCAGATCGAAAACCGAACACGCGCAACATCTACGTTTGGTTCTCGAGCTACTCCAGGGGAGTCAACTCTACGCCAAGTTCTCCAAGTGTGAATTCTGGCTGGAGGAGGTTCAGTTTCTGGGTCACATTGTTAATAGTCAAGGTATTCATGTAACAACCCGCACTTTCGTGCATTGTTACTACTCGATATACTCGTTACGCCTAGCACCAGAGATTCAGATCATAATGTAACTATATCGCATACATCGCTATTCGAAGGATAATCGCATATTTTCGAAATACAATATCGCTATACTATATCACATCGCAAGCACTAACACTCACGATGACACTGAGTGAGGACCTATTCTACCCTCCTCGGTGGCCGTGATATGTCGAACGCAGACAATTAACGCTAACGAAGACTCTCGGGTGAGTGCTACAGCTCCAGTCGTCGTGACGATGATGACAATACGAGTGAGTGGTACCCCGTCAGTCTTTGTGGCACAAAACACAATAACGTTCACGATGACATCGAGAAAGGACCTATACTACCCTCCTTGATGGCCGTGAAACGTCACTAATAATCGCATACTCGAATCGAAATCCGATTATTGTATCGCAACTTTGAAGTATGAATACGTATATACGACCCTTTAGTGATTAATTATAATAAATAAATAGATAATAATATAAAAATATGGAAATGTGGCCCAAACTATCGCAACGCACCAAAAACGAGGATCGAAAGGCCTCCGTACGGATGGGCCAGCCAAACGGCTGGGCCAACCGATCGGACGGGCCAGCCGAACGACTGGTGCCAACCGATCGGACAGGCCAGCCGAACGGCTGGGACAACCGATCGGACAGGCCAGCCGAACAGCTGGGCCAACCGATCGGAAAGGCCAGTCGAACGGCTGGGCCAACCGATCGGACAGGCCAGCCGAACGGTTGGGCAAACCGATTGGACAGACCTGCACTTCCTTCCTTCCCTCTTTGCCTATAAATACCCCATTGTCACATCAAGCACACATGCTGTGACTGTTACTGCTCGACCAGACGTCCCAACCCCTTTATCTCTCGATTTCTCGCGATTCTTCTAAGTTTTCAACTCGAAACTTGTACTTCCTTGATCTATAACCAATTCTACACCCTTCTACCTTTTAAATCTACACTTTTAACCGTGAGATCTCTGGACTTTGGGCATTCTAGGGTGATGTCATCCCAAGCAAGAACGACCCAGATCTGAGTGGTTTCTATACGTTTTTACATAAATCTAGCCTAAACCTACATTTTCTAATCAAGGAGTTATGTGATTGCTGTGGATTGAGGTGTTCTAAGGGTGATGTCATCATAAGTTCACATGAACTTCTAGATGTGACCTCGTTCTTACCATAAACAGCTCGGATCTAAGCGACTTCACATGTTTACATAACAATCCCACCTAAATCTATACTAACTAACCAAAGTGTGTGTGTTTTCGGGTTAAACACGGGAAAGACCATCAAGAACGGCTAGATCTGATGGAACGGGGTGGTTCCCGGCCGTTAGAACGGGTCGGATTTGATGGGGGTTTCGGTAGTTTAACACAAGGACACCCCATCTCAGTCCAATCACCTGAAATTTTTCAAAAACCCATCAAGTGTGACATAATCAGGACAATGGAACGAATCGCCGTCCGATCGGACTGCTGTCCGATCGAACAACAAACAAACTCTAACCGATCGAACAACATGTTAACCGATCGGCTAGCATGTTAACCGATCGGCTAGCATGTTAACCGATCGGACACCATGCTAATCGATCGAATAGCATGCTGATCGATCGGAGAATATGCTAACCGATCGGATAGCATGGTAACCGATCGGACCACATGTCCAGTCGACCGAATGGGCCCAAGCATCAATATTCGAACCAATTTTCGGTCCTTTCGCCATCGTTTAACGCGCTATTTATCTCTTAATGATCTGTAACCAGGATAGCTCAGACGTACTCTCAATCAATCCAATCAAGTTGTGTTTACTTGTTGCACACGCACTGTGAGTATACTTGAACCCTTTTTAAGCCGTATTTTGGGTGTAACATACGTTTCTAACAAATCAAACTTATCAAACGAATTATTCAATCAATCGTATTATCACTTGCGAATAACTGTTATGCATAGATATACGTGATGCTAGTTGCATATGTGCTAGGGCTTATACTCGTGACGTCCCACCAAGACTAGTATAGTACTATTGCGCCCGACGGGGTCTAGTTTGCCATCGCATATTCGAGCATCGAGGACTTAGTTGGTAGTATCAGCTTTGTGAGTATATATGTCGTGTGTTACGTTTATGCATATGGGAATTCGCTACACATTTTAATCTATTATGCTACTTATCAAACCTGTGTACTCGCCAATACTTTTGTATTGACAAATATTTTAACGTATGTTGCAGGTTAGATCGCAGACTCTATCAAATCAAGCTAGGAGGTCTAGAAACTCAACTAAAATCTAGGTTGTCGGATTTGTATTGTTCGAGAGGACAAGAAATCTGTGATAACTTATGTGATTGTATTATTTGTTAGTATGGGATAACGAATGTATTAAATATTATCGCAATATAGTTGTTATGGATTCTCTTGAGCAATCTGATTCGCCTAGTGACGCGCCCCGATGATTCCGCCATCGGTTGGGGTGTGACAGATTGGTATAAGAGCCATAACTATAGGGAATTAGGCAAGACTCGACCTAGTCCGAGTCGACGTCTTAGAAATTGACCTAGTCTATAGTCTAAGTACCAACAGGCCGACTCATACGAACCAGTAGGGTTTGTAACGGGCCTACTTGATACTCTCGATCGAAATTGCTAAAACCTACAACTTTGTGTGAACATCGCGTACTACAGTTTCACACACAAAGAAGCCTTTCCTAAGGCTGGAATACTACTTAGCCTTTCCTAAGGCTGACACAATACACGTGTTTTTGAAAATACTCGCATAACGAAACCAAGTGGTCCAGTCGAGATCAGGCGTGAAAACCAAGAACTCTCGACGAGATCGCTCACTCAGCGCATTTTTCTAGCACGAGAACTTTTCATCAAGTTAGGAGTGACATCCAAATATCGACGAAAGTCTCCATTTCGAAATCTAGTGGAACTCACGAATTTATTCGAAGAGCATAACCACAATTAGGAACAAAGCTGTTAAGTCAGGGGTGAAACCCATACCTTAATAATTCGTTCCATTCTCTATAAATTGGTTTCCAAAAAGCTCTCACCAAGGACTCGACTATCACGATAACTCGAGCCACACAATGACTAGGAAGACGAATGCCATGAGCTGCATCCCAGTGGAAGCATGAAGTCTACTAGGTCAGCGCGCATGCTCGAACTTGTTGAATATAGTTGGGTTACCTTGGGTAGTCGACGTCTAAACACCCAAGGCACTCTAGCATACGAATCGCTGATCTTACAAATGGTTGGAACTTATTTACGTTTTGAAACTTTACGCTTTATCGATTTCTCTATTTAACGATTTTCACTCCCTGCTTTATAAACGCACAAATCGCACAACCATCGCAATCTAAAACGAAACCCGAATGTTCGCAACAAAACTAATGCATAATCTATCGTCTTCGCTTTCGCTTTCTCACCTCAACGCGTCCTCGCTTATTCTAAATCGACCTGTATATGTACGACTACAAGTTACATTATATAAAAATATATATACATACGTATAAACAAACAAGTCATTATGTGAGAACTTAGGAACTTCGTGTCTCCTATATGGCTCCTATGTGATTCGCACTACTATTATACTATCGCATCAAGTTGTGAACGCGCTCAATCGCATCACAAAACTCAAAAATCATTATGATCGAATCTCATTCCAAGTCTCTTCCAGTCTAGATGCCTTCCAACGACTCTACCTTGAGACGAACAGCTAGGAGAATAGCCAAACGAAGCGCCGATAAGAGGATTGCATCACTTGTGACCAAAGAAGTGGTAAAGCTCATTCCTCGAATTGCCGCTCAAGTGCACTCTCTCAACAACTCTCGAGCCTCGGAAGACTCCAAGACAGAAGCGCCGCAATCTGCTTTTCTCTACAAACACTTCAAAGCCTGTGACCCGATGGGATTCACAGGTGAAGGAGGTGTGACTCAACTACTCCAGTGGTTCGATTCTATCGAAGTTACCCTTCGTCAAAGCGGGTGTCCCGATAGTTTCCGTACTACTTGCGCTACCGGAGTATTTCAATCCCGAGCACTCGACAGGTGGACCGCCGAACGTAACAAACGTGGGATCTCTGCAGCTTACGCTCTCTCTTGGGATGAGCTGAAAGAGCTCATGAAGAAGGAGTACTGTCCCCCTCACGAAATTCAGAAGCTGGAAGACGAATTCTGGAAAATCAAGCAATTCGAAAGTGACAACGCTGGCTACACCGCAAGGTTCAAACGGCTTAGCATAATCTGCCCAAGTCAAGTCGACACTTCAGAAAAAGCCATTTCGAAGTACATTCGCGGCTTGCCTGAGTGTGTAGGTGATTTTGTCGAAGCTGCAAGACCTGCTACCATCGAAGAAGCCTATCGCTTAGCCGCAGAAATCAACAACAAACGACTCATGGAAGGGTTCTTCTCAAAGAATCCTGTCAAGCAAGCTCATCAAGCAATCGCCATTAACTCTTCAGGCGATCCTGTCAACGATTCTTCTGACAAATCTGCTGACGATTCTTCTGACGAATCTGCTGACGATTCTTCTAACAAATCTGCCGACGGATCTTCCGACGAATCGGCCGAAGATTCTGCAAGTGAGTCCTCAGACGAATCCTCCAACGACGACGCTTCTTCACAAGACACCGACAAACTCGGCCGCAAACGAAAGACTTCAAGCCCGAACTCATCAAACACCAAACTGCTACAGGCGAAACCTCTTCAAGCAGTCCCGGTGTTTCCAAAACGAGCGTACACTGGAGCTCATCCTCAGTGTTAGTTATGCACTTATCATCATCCAGTTGGGGCTGACTGTCGCTGTTGCAATAACTGCAACCGTTACGGTCACTTCACCCGCAACTGCCGCATCGAACCGCGAACTTGAGTACAACAACAACAGCTCCAGCAAAAGTCTTCAGCATCAAACATCTACCAAGCGTAGGACAAAGTTGTAATGATACGATTTTCGACGTTAATTTCTAAGTTTTGAACCTACTCTATTACTCGATGTTGCCACTATGTGTAACGCCAACTCTCGCTCTCGTGTTCTCTTTCACTCTCTAGTCGTCACACTTAGACTAGATTCATACACATACTATATACTATATCACGAAATAATGTGTTTTACTCTCACTACACTCTTAGAACGAGGTACGATAAACGTGCAAGGAACGATTAATCACGGGTGCACACGGGATTACTTGGGTCAGTGCACGGAGATCGTAGTGAATTCTAAGGTGCCATAAGCATCTCGACGAAGTATGACACCAAAGCACAGAATTTAAGTAGTAGGGGTCAAGCAAGGTGTGCTTTATCATACTACCAAACTTCCGTGAGGAAAGTGCCACGTGGAGTTGAACGTTACTAGACCTATTATACTATCGTGATTATTTTCAACACACTACACTCAAATCACTAGGCGTAACAACTGAATCGCATCATCGAATGACCTGTCGCAAGTCTGCAAACGCAATACAATCGCCTCATCGACGGACTCTGGAGAGTCTACCTCGCAGGGCCATTGTAATCACGCAAGACTGGTCGTAAGTCTGTCGCAATCAGTCTCATCGAGTACAGTAACGCTCGTGATGTTGTTTGAGTGAGGACCTATTCTACCCTCCTCGATGACTGTGATGCGTCGCAACGTAATGTTAAGCTTATTCAAAACAAAACTCGGCTAATCACAATCGCTTATCATATGTATTTCGCAATCTCTATCGCATATTATATGAATCTATATCGCTTGTTGTGTGTCAGTCTATCGCTATCGCCTACCGCTATCTATGATATTTTGTGTTAAGTTAGCACACATGACCTCGCTTCACGAAAAGGAGCTCATATGGTTAAAGCAAGGTGTTTTAGTCATATCAGCGGGCTTTCATGGAAAAAGGCCATGTGGGGTCTGATGTTAGTTAAACTCTGTGGTGTAATCAATCAAATCGAACCGCATAAATCATGCATACCTCCATCGCTTGCAACGCAACAACTGCCGCTTATCGTAATTCGTTTATCGTCGCTGTCACACCCCCAAAATCCACACGCGGAGTATCACCGCTTGGAGGCGTGACTGACCAGGATCAAACTACTAATCATATTGAACAAGCAAGTAATTAATTGTAAAAGTCCAACCAACACAATTAGTGTCCAAAACAAACATAGTTTAAGTTATGAGCGGAAGCATAATGTTTAAAACCAAAACGTAAGTTTAAATATCCAAAGGTTTAACATGGCACACAACTGTCCATGTCCCACAACGACTCTTCCTTGTGCAAGCTCCAGCTAAGTACCTATTGACCTGCAAAGCATGTAGTAACGAGTCAACAATAATGTTGAGCGAGTTCACAGTTGGGTGTTCGTTTTAAGTTATTCCAAAAACAGTTCCTTTAACTGGCATCCCTGCCATGGGGGTTACCCCATAGTTGAAAACGTGATTTGTTTAACCCATTTACTCTGGCAATCCAGCCGTGGGGGCTACCCCATAATAGTTATCTGGCATTTCGGCCGTGGGGGCTACCCCATGTATACACTAGACTCGTTACCATATCGACTGCTGACTAAAGTCATGTTTAAGTGCCCTGAACTGTCAATGTCTATCAGCATTGACGTGCCCAGATCCATTAGTTCACGCCTGTCCTCTGCGGCACGGTGTGAGGCTTGTCAGACCTAAATAGCGCTATCTAACTAATGACCCGCTCGCCATTGGCCCGTTGATTAAGTCGATATAAAATAGGAGGGACTTCGTGATAGAGATTTGGTCTAGTAAAAGTTATCTGTCCGTAAGGACGAGGAATTACATTCCTGAACCATTACTGTCCTACCCAAGAAAGGACGAGGAATCCATATTCCTTAACCCCATTCCCAACTCCTGGGAATCCCATGCTTTGTAGAGTGTGAACTCACCTTGGTTTGCTTGGCATATTACACAGAAAGGTCAAGTCTAGCAGCTAGTGGTCAACCACGTCCTAACATGGTTATCATACAAGTCAGGTTTTGGTTTCACGGAGTGCACATAAGTATCACGTAAGATAGCATGTAAGAACACACACGGATCATGGCAACACATATCATTACGTTCAACATATTCAAGATTGGGCTCGCACAAGATTAGTGGCCTTGTGCGAGTCATCTGTTGGAGCCCACTAATACCCGGCCCAAAACCAAAGTGCCCAACAAAACAATCAACATGAACACGGATCAAATCAAATACGTCTAAGTTTGTGCGATCCGGACCTCTTGTACGATCCGTTTACCAGCCCAGCCCAATATCAACAACCGGCCCAAACAGTTAAATAAACATACATCATGTGCGACTCAATGGTCCTTGTGCGACTAGGGACCGCTTGTGCGATCAGGTCCTCTTGTGCGAAGGGACCTCTTGTGCGAACAGGATGTCTTGTGCGAGTGGACCTCTTGTGCGACCAAGAGGTCTTGTGCGATCAGTTTTATATATTCGAATAACATGGAAATCAGTTACACAGCTAATATCTTGCAACCAATTGCAAAGTTTCCTTTTATTTTATCAATTAACAACTTTAGCAGTTTCATACATAATTAACATTAGATCAAACAAGGGTTTTTAACATCTAATTCATATGAACACTAACGAATAACATAATCAATACCCGAACAATAATCATAACACCAATCATATCAACATGCTTCATAATCTCGATTAACAACATTCATAACTATAACAATATATTAATCATTCGAAACATGTTACAGCCGATTTAACAAGCACTCGGTTTTCATTCATTATCATCAATTCCAAATCATACTAGCACATCATACTCGATTATAGCTCTAATCCGATTAACATCATCTCACATATATGGGCCGATTTCATGACAATAACATTAACAGTTATATCACCATAAATCTGATATCATTCCCAAAGCATCATGTAAAACATTCATATATCATAAACTCATGCCACCTAATTATTATCGATTCTACAAACAGAAACCCCTAACCGGATTTGATTATTCATAAAGCAATACACCATCATCGATCAACATGAAACCAATTAACCACAAAATACTAAAACACTAACCGGATTAGAGATGAAGAAGGGTTAATCTGAATGATCAAGCTTCGAGAGAGGGACACTCTTTGTTGCCGTCGGGTTCAAGCAGGAGAGAAAGGGAGCTAGGGTTTGTGTGTGTAAAGTGCTTTGCAAGTTATGAGAAACAAAACTCTCTAAAGGGTCAATGTATGCGTATAGTAGAAGTGGGCCGAACCCAGCTTTGGGCCGCCCTTGGTTCGGTTACAATTTGTATGGAATGGGCTTGTGCGATTGAGTTATGTTGTGCGATCGGTTCGTTAATATACAATATAATCATTACACATAAACACATAATCATAACATTCAATTAATCAACCAAGTTCATATAATCGCGTCACGTTCACATACGTTACATCAAAGTACAAAGATAGGTTCTAAAATACGAGTTGTCACATTATCCCCAAGTTGAAAGAAATTTCGTCCCGAAATTTAGCACGTACTCACTGAGGAAGCTAGTTAAGTTGCATGGTTTTCCTGGGGTGTCACATCCTCCCCCCGTTGATCTGGAATTTCGTCCCAAAATTCCGTAGCTTCAGCCTCAGTAGTGGTTGTACCGTGTGTGAATAGCTGGGGATACTTTTGTTTCATCTGATCTTCGCGTTCCCAGGTGAACTCCGGGCCGCGACGTGAGTTCCAACGAACTCGAACGAGAGGTATTCTAGTACGCTTGAGGACCTTAACATCCCGGTCCGTGATTTCGACTGGTTCCTCGACGAATCGCAACTGCTCGTCGATAGTGAGCTCCTTCAAAGGAACTATGTGGGTCTCATCTGACAGACACTTCTTCAGATTCGACACGTGGAAAACATTGTGAACTGCACTGAGTTCCGCTGGTAAGTTCAGTCTGTAGGCCACCTTGCCTATTTTCTCAATAACTTCGAAAGGTCCAACGTATCGTGGGTTAAGTTTGCCCCGTTTACCAAAACGAACCACACCCTTCCAGGGTGAAACTTTGAGTAGTACACGCTCCCCAACCTGGAGCTCTAGTGGTTTTCTGCCCTTATCGGCGTAGACTTTCTGACGGTCACGAGCTGCCGCCATTCGTTGTCGTATCTGAGCAATTTTCTCTGTTGTGTCAACCACATGTTCTGGACCAGTAAACTGACTATCCCCCACCTCTGCCCAACAAAGAGGTGATCGGCATTTACGCCCGTACAATGCCTCAAACGGAGCAGCTTTAATGCTGGTGTGGTAGCTGTTATTGCATGAAAATTCCACAAGTGGCAGATGCATTTCCCAGCCATTGCCAAAATCAATTACACATGCCCTAAGCATGTCTTCGAGGGTCTGGATGGTACGTTCTGACTGCCCATCCGTTTGCGGGTGATAAGCTGTGCTCATATCCAAACGTGAGCCAAAGGACTTGTGCATTGCTTGCCACAGTTCTGAAGTAAAACGTGCATCTCGATCCGAGATAATAGAGGTGGGCACCCCGTGCCTCGAGACAACTTCCTTAAGATATACGTCTGCTAGGGTGGAGAACTTATCCGTTTCCTTGATAGCCAGGAAGTGAGCAGACTTTGTGAGTCGATCCATGATCACCCAAATAGTATCATTACCACGTTGAGATCTAGGCAGGCCAGTAACAAAATCCATGGAAATTTGCTCCCATTTCCATTGTGGTATCTCTGGTTGTTGAAGTGGGCCTGAAGGTTTCTGGTATTTCGCCTTGACTCTCGCACAAGTCAAGCACTTGCTAACGTAAGTTGCTATGTGGGCCTTCATGCTAGGCCACCAATATGTGGTTTTGATATCGTGGTACAGTTTATCCGAACCAGGGTGCACTGAGTAGCGAGACTTGTGTGCCTCATCCATCACAAGCTCTCGTAGGTTGCCATAAAGTGGGACCCAAATGCTTCCTGTTACGTAGTAAGCACCGTCTTCCTTCTGTTCTAAGCGTTGCCTTGAGCCGCGTAGGGCTTCAGCCCTGACGTTTTCTGGTTTCAATGCTTCTACCTGAGCATCTCGTATTTGAGAAGGAAGACTAGACTGTATAGTAAGTTGTAAAGCTCGTACGCGCTTAGGCGTAGTGTCCTTTCGACTGAGGGCGTCGGCCACAACATTGGCTTTGCCCGGGTGGTATCTGATCGAGCATTCGTAGTCATTCAGTAGCTCGACCCATCGTCGCTGTCGCATATTGAGTTCCTTCTGTTTGAAAATATGCTCGAGGCTCCTATGATCAGTGTAGATAGCGCATTTGGTACCATACAGGTAGTGTCTCCATATCTTAAGTGCAAAAACAACAGCTCCCAGCTCTAAATCGTGTGTGGTGTAGTTCTTTTCATGAACTTTGAGTTGGCGTGAGGCGTAGGCTATAACTTTATCCCGCTGCATCAATACGCAACCAAGACCCTGAATAGATGCGTCGCAGTAAACCACGAAGTCGTCTGTGCCCTCTGGCAATGAAAGGATAGGTGCACTGCAAAGTCTATCCTTTAAGTGCTGAAACGCTAACTCCTGTGCGTTTCCCCAACGATAAACAACGCCCTTCTGCGTTAGTGAAGTAAGAGGCTGTGCAATCTTGGAAAAATCCTTGATAAATCTCCTGTAGTAACCTGCCAATCCCAAGAATTGGCGAATTTCCGTTGGCGTACGAGGTGCAGGCCAGCTCTTGATTGACTCTACCTTGGATGGATCAACGTGAATCCCATCCTTGTTCACTACATGGCCTAAGAAATGGACTTCACGAAGCCAGAAGTCACATTTTGAAAACTTGGTGTACAGCTGTTCTGCTCGAAGGAGTTCCAAAATGAGTCGTAAATGTTGCTCGTGTTCCTCCTGACTCTTCGAATAGATCAGGATGTCGTCGATGAATACAATAACGAACTTGTCTAGGTACGGCTTGCACACTCGATTCATCAAGTCCATGAAGACTGCAGGTGCGTTTGTTAGCCCAAAAGGCATGACCAAAAACTCATAATGTCCATAACGGGTTCTAAAGGTTGTTTTAGAGACGTCCTCTTCTCAGACTCTCAGCTGGTGATATCCCGATCTCAAATCAATCTTTGAATAGTAGCTCGACCCTTGCAGCTGGTCGAACAAGTCGTCAATGCGTGGAAGAGGGTAGCGATTCTTCACAGTCACCTTGTTCAGTTCACGGTAGTCGATGCACATTATGAACGTACCGTCTTTCTTCTTCACAAATAGCACTGGAGCTCCCCAAGGCGATGAGCTAGGATGAATAAAACCCTTATCCAAGAGTTCTTGTAGTTGCGTAGAGAGTTCTTTCAACTCTGATGGAGCTAAGCGATACGGAGCACGAGCTATGGGCGCTGCTCCAAGAGCTAGCTCGATTTGGAACTCGACCTGGCGATGAGGCGGGAGGCCAGGTAGTTCCTCAGGAAATACCTCAGGATAGTCGCGTACAATTGGAAAATCTTTTATCTTCTTCTCTTTCTTTGAGGTGTCAGTAACGAGAGCCAGAAAGGTAGCGTAAACACTTTTGGGCCTTAAGGGAAGAAATGATGCTCACAACAGCACCACTCTTGTCGCCACGAATCATAAGAGGTTCCTCACGTGGGCGGGGAATACGGACAATCTTTTCGTTGCAAAGAATCTCTGCTTGGTGTTGGGATAACCAGTCCATCCCAATGACAACGTCGAAACTACCCAGAGTGATAGGAAGGAGGTCGATCGAGAAAGTGTGATCAGCAAGAACAAGACTACAACCTTTGACTACATGTGTGACCTCTATACTTTTACCATTAGCTAACTCTACAGCGTGTTTGGGGTTCAAAGGTGTTGGGGTACGCTTAAGCAGTTGACTAACTTTTAGGGACACATAACTAGTATCAGCACCCGAATCAAATAAGACAGTAACGTAAAAGTCGTCGAGAAGGAACTTACCCGTCAAGACATTGGGATCGTTCCTAGCTTCTCCCTGGCCAATAACGAACACACGACCCATTGCCATTGTTACCCCCGTTGTTCCCATTCCCCTGATTGTTGTTGTTATCGTTGTTTAGGTTCCTGTTCAGCTGGGGACAACCTCTCTTGAAGTGGCCTTCAGCTCCACACTGAAAACACCCTTTGTTGTTACCTTGCTGCTGCTGTTGGCGTTGATTCTGTTGAACTTGCTGTTGCTGACGATTCTGGTTTGCTGGGTATAAACTTCTGCAATCCTTTGCTGCGTGGCCTGGCTTGTTGCACCGATGACAGTTACCCCTGGTGCATGGCCCGCTGTGATGTAGGTTACAGCGATTACATTTAGGGTGATTCCCCTTGTACACACCACGGCTTTGGCTGCCAGATGATTGCTGGCTAGGACTCCTATAATCGCCAGTCCTTCTCTGCTGAGACTGAGATTGCACAGAAGTTGAACCTTTGCTTGAAGCTCCATCCCATTTTCTCTTGTTGTCGCTAGGAGCATCTGAAGTAGCTGTAGCACTTATATGCTTTGGTAACCGGTTCTGCTCCACCGCCTGATCAGTGAGACGGTGAGCCAACTGAACAACTTGCTGGATGGTGGCGAGGTTTGCTGAAGTCACATGACTTTGGATTTCTGGCACTAAACCCTTGAGAAAAAAGTTCAATTCGCTTAATTGGGGGGTCCACCATAGTAGGACACAATAATGCAAGCTCATTCGATCTCTTAGTATACGCCTCAATTTCTGACCCCGTCATCTTGAGGTTGTAGAACTCGACCTCCAGCTTATGAATGTCGTCATGACTGCAGTATTCCTCCTTGATCATCTCTTTAAAATTGTTCCATGGGGTGGCGTTAGCAGCAACCAACCCCAGCATTTGGACCTGAGCATTCCACCATGTGAGGGCTAAACCCTCGAGGGTACCGGTAGCATACTTCACCCTGCGCGCCTCAGGGCATTCACACATTTCGAACACAGATTCTAGTTTCTCAAACCAGTGGAGGAGACCTACGGCTCCTTCAGTGCCGCTAAAAGTAGTTGTTCGGCAGTCCATAAAGGTTTTGAAGGTGCACACAGGTGGCTGAGCATGCTGACCTGTTGTTGGTGTAAGAAAGGACAAAGTTTAACTCAAGGATAGTTTCACGAGAGTAGGATCTAAAGATCCTAGAATGAGTTATAAACTGCAGGGTATACCTCCTGCCTGTGCTGCTGCAAGTGCCGCAGCAACCTGTTTGTTGATCAGAGCTGTCAACTGGGCTTGAGTCATGTTAATGCGTCCAGACATGATCTTCATATCAAGGGAAACATGAGTGAGAAAGGTTCGCGAAAGTGCCATGACAGAAGAGAGTAAGCACACACGTGTTCAAGCAACAGTAGCTATACTAGCTAAGCATATCATGAGCAAAGTTCTACGAAATCTAGCAAGTAGGTAATAAGACATAAACCATATCACCTAGAATGTCGAGCATTGCACGTGGAGTGAAGCGTCGTTGTGGATCGTAGAGCACTGTACAGGTTATAGTCTGGTTTTAACAAAAATATTTTTCCCTTATTAAAACCAAGTTCTCTATAACCAATGGCTCTGATACCAATCTGTCACACCCCCAAAATCCACACGCGGAGTATCACCGCTTGGAGGCGTGACTGACCAGGATCAAACCACTAATCATATTGAACAAGCAAGTAATTAATTGTAAAAGTCCAACCAACACAATTAGTGTCCAAAACAAACATAGTTTAAGTTATGAGCGGAAGCATAATGTTTAAAACCAAAACGTAAGTTTAAATATCCAAAGGTTTAACATGGCACACAACTGCCCATGTCCCACAACGACTCTTCCTTGTGCAAGCTCCAGCCAAGTACCTATTGACCTGCAAAGCATGTTGTAACGAGTCAACAATAATGTTGAGCGAGTTCACAGTTGGGTGTTCGTTTTAAGTTATTCCAAAAACAGTTCCTTTAACTGGCATCCCTGCCGTGGGGGTTACCCCATAGTTGAAAACGTGATTTTTCTAACCCATTTACTCTGGCAATCCAGCCGTGGGGGCTACCCCATAATAGTTATCTGGCATTTCGGCCGTGGGGGCTACCCCATGTATACACTAGACTCGTTACCATATCGACTGCTGACTAAAGTCATGTTTAAGTGCCCTGAACTGTCAATGTCTATCAGCATTGACATGCCCAGATCCATTAGTTCACGCCCGTCCTTTGCGGCACGGTGTGAGGCTTGTCAGACCTAAATAGCGCTATCTAACTAATGACCCGCTCGCCATTGGCCCGGTGATTAAGTCGATATAAAATAGGAGGGACTTCGTGATAGAGATTTGGTCTAGTAAAAGTTATCTGTCCGTAAGGACGAGGAATTACATTCCTGAACCATTACTGTCCTACCCAAGAAAGGACGAGGAATCCATATTCCTTAACCCCATTCCCAACCCCTGGGAATCCCATGCTTTGTAGAGTGTGAACTCACCTTGGTTTGCTCGGCAGATTACACAGAAAGGTCAAGTCTAGCAGCTAGTGGTCAACCACGTCCTAACATGGTTATCATACAAGTCAGGTTTTGGTTTAACGGAGTGCACATAAGTATAACGTAAGATAGCATGTAAGAACACACACGGATCATGGCAACACATATCATTACGTTCAACATATTCAAGATTGGGCTCGCACAAGATTAGTGGCCTTGTGCGAGTCATCTGTTGGAGCCCACTAATACCCAGCCCAAAACCAAAGTGCCCAACAAAACAATCAACATGAACACGGATCAAATCAAATAAGTCTAAGTTTGTGCGATCCGGACCTCTTGTACGATCTGTTTACCAGCCCAGCCCAATATCAACAACCAGCCCAAACAGTTAGATAAACATACATCATGTGCGACTCAATGGTCCTTGTGCGACTAGGGACCGCTTATGCGATCAGGTCCTCTTGTGCGAAGGGACCTCTTGTGCGAACAGGATGTCTTGTGCGAGTGGACCTCTTGTGCAACCAAGAGGTCTTGTGCGATCAGTTTTATTTATTCGAATAACATGGAAATCAGTTACACAGCTAATATCTTGCAACCAATTGCAAAGTCCTTTTATTTTATCAATTAACAACTTTAGCAGTTTCATACATAATTAACATTAGATCAAACAAGGGTTTTTAACATCTAATTCATATGAACACTAACGAATAACATAATCAATACGCGAACAATAATCATAACACCAATCATATCAACATGCTTCATAATCTCGATTAACAACATTCATAACTATAACAATATGTTAATCATTCGAAACATGTTACAGCCGATTTAACAAGCATTCGGTTTTCATTCATTATCATCAATTCCAAATCATACTAGCACATCATACTCGATTATAGCTCTAATCCGATTAACATCATCTCACATATATGGGCCGATTTCATGACAATAACATTAACAGATATATCACCATAAATCTGATATCATTCCCAAAGCATCATGTAAAACATTCATATATCATAACCTCATGCCACCTAATTATTATCGATTCTACAAACAGAAACCCCTAACCAGATTTGATTAATCATAAAGCAATACACCATCATCGATCAACATGAAACCAATTAACCACAAAATACTAAAACACTAACCGGATTAGAGATGAAGAAGGGTTAATCTGAATGATCAAGCTTCGAGAGAGGGACACTCTTTGTTGCCGTCGGGTTCAAGCAGGAGAGAAAGGGAGCTAGGGTTTGTGTGTGTAAAGTGCTTTGCAAGTTATGAGAAACAAAACTCTCTAAAGGGTCAATGTATGCGTATAGTAGAAGTGGGCCGAACCCAGCTTTGGGCCGCCCTTGGTTCGGTTACAATTTGTGTGGAATGGGCTTGTGCGATTGAGTTATGTTGTGCGATCGGTTCGTTAATATACAATATAATCATTACACATAAACACATAATCATAACATTCAATTAATCAACCAAGTTCATATAATCGCGTCACGTTCACATACGTTACATCAAAGTACAAAGATAGGTTCTAAAATACGAGTTGTCACAGTCGCCGTCGCTACTAGTATTGTGTTTAGGTTATTCGCTTAAGCACCTAATCGCTTATCGCTTATCGTGTATAGTCTACCGCTTATTTGCGTATCGCGTACCGCTTATCGCTCGCTTGGTGTTCATTGCAGTCTGTGTGGTATTAGTACGCATGACATCGTTTCACGAGGCGAAACTAACCTAGTTAAACGTGGTGTTTCACCATGTTAGCAAACTCTCGTGGAAACGTGCCATGTGGGTTCAAAGTGGAATCTAATCGAAAATGCGCTATTCGCTTATCGCTTATCGCTCGACGCCTACCCAGACACGACACATAAATGTTTTGTGTCATCAGGCTACTCGCGCACGCTGTTGTAGCTACGTTCGCAATTCAACTAGCCGGATTAACCTATTCGATTCTATCTTATGCTCGGTCTGACTTTCTATCGATTGGGCCAAGTAAGCGCAACTCTATCCGTGTCATATCGGCGCACATGACGCCGCCTCACGAAACGGAAGTAATATGGAAGAAACATGGTGGATACGCCGCTGGTACTTCCTACATATAAATGTTTTAATCATATTAACGAACTTCCGTGGGAAGGTGCCAAGTGGGGCCCGATGCCAAATTGCCTTTTCAAACAGTTAAAACTGATTTTTATAAAACTTTTTATTAAAAACCATGGACAAGTGAATTTCCTCACGATTTGGAAGTAACATCAAATCAGCTTAACTCCATGACCAAGGGGAGTTTTCATGAGTCCAAATTTTTCCTTAAAGCCTTTTACAATATCAAAAACAAGACTTTCTTGAGACGTTGGTTCGACATCGAATTCAGCCGAACCCATGTTGTAGGAGAGTTTCGTAACCCCCGTTTTCATCTTCGAATTTCTTAAAATGTGTAAAACCTAAACTTCCTTGCAGCATTGGTTAACATCGACTCAGTTGACCATACGTTAAAAGGAAATAGTTCGAGATTTCCATCCAAATTCTTTCTTTTAAATATCTAAAAACGAACGTTTCTTGTAACGTTGGTTAACGATCGACTCAGTTAACCCTACGTCATGAGAAACCTTTCAAGTTCTTTAAGATACAATCGCATCGAACTAACGAATTCTTCGCGAAACGAGGTACTTTGGAAGCGCCAACCCGTGGGTTATTACTTTTGTCCTTTACGTCGCCTTCTCGCTATCGCAATCGATCTCTCTCTTATTCGAAACGCTCTCGCTTGTCAACTCCCGGTCAAACCTCTCGCGGTATCACTACTTATGTGGGATCAACTCTCAGAAGTCTACCTATTGGATTAATTTCGGGATGAAATTTCCTAAAGTAGGGGAGACTGTAACAACCCGCACTTTCGTGCATTGTTACTACTCGATATACTCGTTACGCCTAGCACCAGAGATTCGGATCATAATGTAACTATATCGCATACATCGCTATTCGAAGGATAATCGCATATTTTCGAAATACAATATCGCTATACTATATCACATCTGAAGCACTAACACTCACGATGACACTGAGTGAGGACCTATTCTACCCTCCTCGGTGGCCGTGATGTGTCGAAACGCAGACCATTAACGCTAACGAAGACTCTCGGGTGAGTGCTACAGCTCCAGTCGTCGTGACGATGATGACAATACGAGTGAGTGGTACCCCGTCAGTCTTTGTGGCACAAAACACAATAACGTTCACGATGACATCGAGAAAGGACCTATACTACCCTCCTTGATGGCCGTGAAACGTCACTAATAATCGCATACTCGAATCGAAATCCGATTATTGTATCGCAACTTTGAAGTATGAATATGTATATACGACCCTTTAGTGATTAATTATAATAAATAAATAGATAATAATATAAAAATATGGAAATGTGGCCCAAACTATCGCAACGCACCAAAAACGAGGATCGAAAGGCCTCCGTACGGATGGGCCAGCCAAACGGCTGGGCCAACCGATCGGACGAGCCAGCCGAACGGCTGGGCCAACCGATCGGACGGGCCAGCCGAACGCCTGGTGCCAACCGATCGGACAGGCCAGCCGAACGGCTGGGCCAACCGATCGGACAGGCCTGCACTTCCTTCCTTCCCTCTTTGCCTATAAATACCCCATTGTCACATCAAGCACACATGCTGTGACTGTTGCTGCTCGACCAGACGTCCCAACCCCTTTATCTCTCGATTTCTCGTGATTCTTGTAAGTTTTCAACTCGAACCTTGTATTTCGTTGATCTATAACCAATTCTACACCCTTCTACCTTTTAAATCTACACTTTTAACCGTGAGATCTCTGGACTTTGGGCATTCTAGGGTGATGTCACCATGAAGTCCTTATGAACTTCAAGGGTGATGACATCCCAAGCAAGAACGACCCAGATCTGAGTGGTTTCCATACGTTTTTACATAAATCTAGCCTAAACCTACATTTTCTAATCAAGGAGTTATGTGATTGCTGTGGATTGAGGTGTTCTAAGGGTGATGTCATCATATGTTCACATGAACTTCAAGATGTGACCTCGTTCTTACCATAAACAGCTCGGATCTAAGCGACTTCACATGTTTGCATAACAATCCCACCTAAATCTATACTAACTAACCAAAGTGTGTGTTTTCGGGTTAAACACGGGAAAGACCATCAAGAACGGCTAGTTCTGATGGAACGGGGTGGTTCCTGGCCGTTAGAACGGGTCGGATTTGATGGGGGTTTAGGTAGTTTAACACAAGGACACCCCATCTTAGTCCAATCACCTGAAATTTTTCCAAAACCCATCAAGTGTGACATAATCAGGACAATGGAACGAATTGCCGTCCGATCGGACTGCTGTCCGATCGAACAGCAAACAAACTCTAACCGATCGAACAACATGTTAACCGATCGGCTAGCATCTAACCGATCGAACAACATGTTAACCGATCGGCTAGCATGTTAACCGATCGGACACCATGCTAATCGATCGAATAGCATGCTGATCGATCGGAGAATATGCTAACCGGTCGGATAGCATGGTAACCGATCGGACCACATGTCCAGTCGACCGAATGGGCCCAAGCATCAATATTCGAACCAATTTTCAGTCCTTTCGCCATCGTTTAACGCGCTATTTATCGCTTAATGATCTGTAACCAGGATAGCTCAGACGTACTCTCAATCAATCCAATCAAGTTTTGTTTACCTGTTGCACACGCACTGTGAGTATACTTGAACCCTTTTTAAGCCGTATTTTGGGTGTAACATACGTTGCTAACAAATCGAACTTATCAAACGAATTATTCCATCAATCGAATTATCACTTGCGAATAACTGTTATGCATAGATATACGTGATGCTAGTTGCATATGTGCTAGGGCTTATACTCGCGACGTCCCACTAAGACTAGTATAGTACTATTGCGCCCGACGGGGTCTAGTTTGCCATCGCCTATTCGAGCATCGAGGACTTAGTTGGTAGTATCAGCTTTGTGAGTATATATGTCGTGTGTTACGTTTATGCATATGGGAATTCGCTACACATTTTAATATATTATGCTACTTATCAAACCTGTGTACTCGCCAATACTTTTGTATTGACAAATATTTTAACGTATGTTGCAGGTTAGATCGCAGACTCTATCAAATCAAGCTAGGAGGTCTAGAAACTCAACTAAAATCTAGGTTGTCGAATTTGTATTGTTCGAGAGGACAAGAAATCTGTGATAACTTATGTGATTGTATTATTTGTTAGTATGGGATAACGAATGTATTAAATATTATCGCAATATAGTTGTTATGGATTCTCTTGAGCAATCTGATTCGCCTAGTGCCGCGCCCCGATGATTCCGCCATCGGTTGGGGTGTGACAATTCATGTCGACCCCGCGAAGATTGAAGCCGTTAAGAGCTGGATTACACCTAAGAACCCATCTGAAGTCCGTTCTTTTCTCGGACTGGCGGGCTATTACCGACGATTTATCGAAGGATTCTCAAAGATCGCAGTACCACTTACCGCCCTCACGCATAAAGACAAACCTTTTGTTTGGGGGAAACAAACAGGAGTCTGCTTTCAAAACCCTTAAGCACATGCTTTGCAATGCTCCGTTCTCACATTGTCCGACGGAAACAATGATTTCATTGTCTATTGTGATGCTTCCAACCTTGGTCTTGGTTGTGTCCTTATGCAGCAGGACAAGGTTATAGCTTACGCATCTCGTCAGCTCAAAATCCATGAGAAGAACTATACAACCCATGACCTCGAGCTAGGCGCAGTTGTTTTTGCGTTGAAGATTTGGCGACACTACCTGTACGGTACCAAGTGTACGATCTTCACTGATCATAGGAGCCTACAACATATCTTTAATCAGAAGGAACTTAATATGTGTCAACGCCGATGGGTAGAACTTCTCAACGATTATGACTGTGAGATTCGTTATCACCCAGGCAAAGCAAATGTTGTTGCCGACGCACTCAGCAGACGGAGCTATCTGCTTAGCACTCGTAATGTTCAAGCCCAATACGATCTCGAAACCACTCTGAAGAAAGAAAGCATCTACCACGATGGAGCCCAGCTTGTGAGCAAGTCGAATGGGATATTCCACTTTCTGGACCGAATTTGGATCCCTAAACGGACCGATTTGCGACGGATTCTGATGGACGAAGCCCACAAATCCCAGTATTCTATTCACCCCGGTGCCGACAAAATGTACCAGGACCTTCGTTATAAGTACTGGTGGCCGGGCATGAAAAGGGATATTGCCCTCTATGTTGGAAAATGCCTGACTTGTGCGAGAGTCAAGGCTGAACATCAAAGACCCTCTGGCTTACTCGAACAACCACCGATCCCCATGTGGAAGTGGGAGAGTATAGCTATGGACTTCATAACAAAGCTACCACACACGTCATCAGGTCACGACAACATTTGGGTTATGGTTGACCGTTTGACTAAATCAGCTCACTTTTTGCCAATACGGGAAGACTACAAGGTAGAACGATTAGCCCGAATCTACACCGACGAGATCATTTGTAATCATGGGACGCCTCGCGACATCATCTCTGATCGTGATGCTCGGTTTACCTCACGACTGTGGGAAACGTTTCAAACGGCACTCGGTACATCGCTCAATCTAAGTACCCCTTTCCACCCCCAAACCGACGGTCAGACTGAAATAACGATTCGTACTCTTGAAGACATGCTCCGTTCGTGTGTCATAGACTTCGGTGGTAATTGGGATAAATACCTGTCGTTAGTCGAATTCTCGTATAACAACAGCTATCATTCCAGCATTCAAATGGCACCACTCGAGGCTTTATACGGAAGAAGATGTCGATCGCCTATTGTGTGGCACGAGATCGGTCACTCGCAATTAACCGGTTCTGAGCTATTACAAGAAACGACAGACAGAATTTTCCAAATTCGAGACAACCTGGTAAAAGCTCGGAATCGACAGAAAAGTTATGCCGATAGACGACGCAAGCCCCTTGAATTTGACGTTGGTGACTACGTACTCCTAAAGGTATCACCTTGGAAGGGTGTGGTCTGATTCGGCAAGAAAGGGAAGCTCGCGCCTCGATATGTTGGACCTTTTAAGATTCTGGAAAGGATCGGAAAAGTCTCCTATAGACTCGAACTACCGGAGGAACTTAGTAACGTCCACCCGACTTTCCACGTGTTAAACCTCCGAAAGTGCCTAGCCGACCATGACTTACATGTTTCTCTCGACGACCTTCAGGTGAACGAAACACTACACTTCGTGGAGAAGCCTGTCGAAATCATGGACCACCAACCCAAGGAACTCAGGCGCTCGCGCATTCCTATTGTGAAAGTCCGATGGGAAGGCAAGTGGGGCGCAGAGTTCACTTGGGAACTCGAAAGCGACATGAAGGCAAAGTATCAGCAGTTATTTAAAAAGAAAGTCTAGAAAGAGAAAGTTCTCCAAAGTAATCCACGGTGTTGTACAGCTTCCAGCCTAATTTCGGGACGAAATTCCCTAAACAAGGGGAGGCTGTAACACCCCGTGTTTTTGAGAAGCCAAGGTCAAAGTTAACGACCGATTTCGCGCAACCGATTAATAATAGATTTCTTTTATTTTAGCTATTATGTGGAGTAAGTGTCTATAATTACAATAATCGACGTATGATTATCGTTATTCAATCGACCTACGACTGTGAATTATAGGAAGTAACAATGCGATAAAGTTAGCTAAACGATAATTAAACTATGCTAATCAAATCGACATCGAAACGAATCGCAACTCAAACTACGCTTTTAGTTATTGTTATACGTGTGTGTGCCTTATGTGTTAACTGTGCATGTTTATTTATGTTATGATGTGGTAATCAATCGAAACGCAATCGAACTCGAAATGCAATCGAACTCAATCGACATCGAACTCGAATCACAATCGAACTATGATAATTAGTGGAGAAGGGATAGTGCGAGATATGAGTGGTTGGGATTAAAAGTAATTTGAATAGGAAACTCCATCGTATCGCATCGCTCGCAATCAAAATCAAATCAGCAAAAATCGTCGCGTCGAACACATGAACCAAGTGCCATCCGGCCGGATAGCCATCCGACCGGGCTGCCACCTGGCCATGGCGTCAAGATGCCATCCGACCGAGATGATATCCAACCGGATAGTCATTCGAGCGGGATGCCATCCGACCGACCCACCCTTTCCCTTTTTGGAATCCTATAAATACCCATGTCACTCTCAAACTTTCTACTTTTGGAAACCTCTGTCCGACCAGCACGCTCAGCTCACCTTTTCTTCGATTTCTCTCAATCCCGGTAAGATCTCGTCCTAAATCTTGTGCTTTCTTGACCTACACGCACTCCTACACCTTTCTACCTTTTAAATCTTAACTTTTAACCGTAGAATCGCTAGATTTGAGGTGTTCTAGGATGATGTCATCATGAGTTCTTGAAGAACTTCATGTTTTGGATTCAATCCACCGAGAACAACTCGGATCTAACCGAATTCCACACAAATGAACAAAGATCTATACTAGATCTAAACATAAACACAGTGAAAAAGGATTGGAAGACGGTTTCTAACTTTCTTTCAACTCTTTTGCACTCAATACGCTTGAAACCGATAGAAACAGATCTAGATCTAGTCCTCCGCTCATTCTTAGTGTTGTGCTAGCTCAAGATCTGGATTCGACTCACGAGACCACCGATCTCGGGTTAAACAAGAACAACCGTCTTGAACCGGTTAACTGGACGAACTAGGATGATTCCTGGTCAATCAGGTCACTTGGGTCAAGATGGGATTCTGTTGGTTAACACGTTGTCAAAACGTCTCGATAAAACGATAAACAATCAAAACGACCAAGTGTAGGACGAACGAAACAATCGGAACGGAATCCTGTCCGACCGGACTATTGTCCGAGCGGGTAAGCCACCGGAACGGATTGCCACCCGAACGGATCACACTTGGGTCCCACACTTGATCAACTTTATTTGAAGTTTGAGTATTGAACGAATTGTCATCCGATCGAACTACCATCCGACCGGATTACTCTTCGGATCATGAGATACTAGGACTTTGAAGACTTAAACAATTTTCAACATGTTCATTAACAGGGTTGCCACCCGGTCGGATGGACATCCGATCGAGTGACTCTTCTGCTATGAATTGTTCTCACAAAGTAACCTCATCACTAAGGTCGCCGTCCGACCGGATGACAATCCGAACGGATTGTTATCCGCACGATTGACCGTTCGATCGACCGACTTGAAGGATAGAGATACTTCAATGTATTCAAAATGCTACAACGAAAACTTCAAAAGACAAGCCATCATACACAAACACATTTATCTCATAGGAAGAAACAATCCACTCGAATAGTCATCCGACCGGACTACCGTCCGACCGGATGACCATCCGAACGGATTGCCATCCGCACGGACAAGCCGTCCGATCGGATTACCATCCGACCGAACTACTATCCGACCCATCCACACTTTGTATCGTTTTACGCGTCACGTATATTTATGCCATCAATCCATTCAGGCTAACTTTACTCGCTAAGCGCTCCCTTCAATCCATCAACCGCTGTGAGTATACTCGATCCCTTTTTGCTTTACGCACATTTGGGTGTTACATACGTTACGAATATTCAAACTACAACAATCACACTACTCAATACTATTTGAACGCTAAACGTTAATGCATGTTATACGTGGCTTATGAATGCTTGTTTGTTATGTTTACACATGGAATGTTGTCTACCTGCCTTAGCAACGATAGTACTATAGTTTGGACTTAGCACCCGTTCACACGGGGATTGTTAAGGACAATTACTTGCATGGATTACAGTGGTAATCATGTATTGCGAACTGCATCTGGCAGTCAACCCGCAGTCATTGGTATCGATGGATCTATGTCGATAACTAACGTGCTTCATTTCACTATGTGTACGTGCTGGTTATGCGTAAACGAATTCGAACTTTATATGCTATTATCAAACTTGTATGCTCACCTTTACATTTTATGTATTGACTTTATTTTAACGTATGTGACAGGTGCTTAGGATGCACATCTGGTAGGAAATCGAAGCTAGAATAAAGCTTTAGAGCCCAACAAATAGTTGTCTGTAGTAGTTGAACCAAGAGTCTCTAGAAGCAGATAAACAATTGCTCTATTTTAAATCTGAGTTGTCGGAACAGAATTATTTGCCTAGATTTTTATCTGTAATAATTTGTTTACTGTTTGAGACATGGTATGAGACATGTTATTTTAAATTAAATAGTAATGATAATTGTTATGGAAACTTCTGGACAATCTGTTTCGCTCAGTGCCATGCCCCGATGATTCCGCCATCGGTTGGGGTGTGACACCCGGTTGTTCTGATATAAACGTTTAGCAAGGGGCAAAGACATGGAATTTATTAATGTCACATCACTTGGTGCAAACAATTATATATAAAACATTATATATTGGAGGTTATAAAAGAAAAACACAAATTTAAACTTATTAATGCCATATCACTTGGTGTAAATAGCAAAAAAGTTGGGTGAAAATAACAAAAAGTTAGGTTGAAATAGAGTCACCCAATTTATATACATGCACCCCTTGTGCTTCAGTTATTAACACTTGCAACCCCTTTACTTTAATTAAGTTTTTTTTTTCTTAAACACGTTTACGTTTCTACCTTGGAACTTTTTGTAGAGTTATCATATACCCCTTAAATTTAATAATTCTTTTTCTTAAACCAATTTATGTTTATATCCCTAAATTTTAATAGAGTTATCATACGATCATTGAAGTTTAATAATTTTCTTCATCTTCTTCTTTTTTTAGCTTATTATAATTGAAGCTAACTTTTGACTTTAGACATGTTTAGTTAGCCTTGTGACTTGAATATTTTTATCGCTGTTTCAACGATAATTTTTTTAAATGCTAATGCACAAGTTGTCAAAACCAACCCGTAGATACTTTCAACTGTATCTACACCTACGATGCAATGCGTTACTGAATTCGTTTTCAACTTTTTATGGTTTCAGTTGACTTAAAACACGTGTCCAAATCCTTTGGAGTGACTTTATTTTTTGGGTTTTCTTATTCAGTTGCTATATCGAGTGTTAGTACCGTATTGATACTAGATTAAACCAAACCGATCCGATCCTGACCGAATTCTATTCATTAAAGTTATTTTAACCATTGCGTCTAGGTTTTTGTTTAAATTTTTATAACGCTGCGAAGCGCGGATGTAACCCACTAATTTTATTTAAAATTATGTTTATTTGTTGATTAAATAAAAGGTAGCACACTTACTTTGATTTAAGGAAAACGAAAAAAAAATGATTGTTCTTTATTGTTGGACGTTCAATTTGGAAAAAATGACAATTTAATGTATAGGTGTGATCTTAGACTAAGGGTATGGGGGCCGGCTGAGGCCCGGCTTGCCCGGCGCTGGTCCCCCACACCGCCCCCCACTCCTCCGGCTCGTCCCATCCGTCTCCCACCAGCCGATCTCGTCGGGCTTCCTCTCTCCTCACACACACACATCTATACATACATACATACATACATATATATATATATAAAGGGGTTAATCCCCCACCCCCGTAGGTCCATCCCCTTCAAACCCTCTTACGTGGCGCCGAAGTGACGGCCCATCCACTTGAGGATGAGGCTCTCCATACCCATTGTGTGTGTTGTTTTTATAAATAAATAAATAGGACAAAAGGGGGGTATATAATATATTGCATTCCACAAGTAGAACACGAAATCTGTTTGCTCGAGCTTATCGATTCAATAGATAGACCAAGATGAAGATCATGGTGGCGATCAAGCGGGTGGTTGACTACGCGGTCAAAATCCGAATCAAATCCGACAAGGTAAACCAAACCAACAAATCGAAATTGGGCAAAATTATTATTTCCTTTAATCGATGTCATGATGATGATCTGTAGACTGGAGTTGAGACAACAAACGTGAAGATGTCGATGAACCCCTTTTGCGAAATAGCACTTGAAGAGGCGCTGAGAATGAAAGAGTCTGGGGTTGCGTCGGAGGTGATTGCAGTGAGTATGGGTCCCACCCAGTGCGTGGACACCCTTCGCACCGGTCTAGCCATGGGTGCAGACCGTGCCATTCATGTGGATGCACCCTCAACGCTTTACCCACTTACAGTTGCTAAACTTCTTAAAGCCCTTGTTCAGGTTGAGAAGCCTGGCCTCCTCATTCTTGGCAAGCAGGTTCTTTTCTCTCTCTCTTTTTTTTTTTTTTTTGTGTGTTGGTGGTTAATTGTTACTTACTTGTTGGTTGAGAAATGTGCAGGCCATTGATGATGATTGTAACCAAACAGGGCAGATGGTGGCCGGCCTTCTAAACTGGCCTCAAGGTACCTTTGCATCCAAGGTTAGTCGTCTCATAATACATCAAACTTGTTGGTTTGTAAGATGTTTGATTTATCATGTGTGAAGGTTGTTGTGGACAAAGAGAAGAAAGCAGCAACAGTGGATAGAGAGGTGGACGGCGGTCTTGAAACTTTGTGTTTAGACTTGCCTGCAGTCATCACGTAATTTGTTTCTTTCTTACTTACTACTTAAGCGAGTGTGAGTGATTCGTTTTTTGACGTGAATGTGAATGTGAATGCAGGACGGATCTAAGGCTGAACCAGCCAAGGTACGCAACGCTGCCCAACATAATGAAGGCAAAGTCAAAACCGATAAAGAAAATGAGCCTGGCGGAGTTAAACGTAGACCTGAGATCTGATTTGGAGGTTGTTCAAGTGACTGCGCCCCCGGTGAGAAAGGCTGGGGTCATACTTTCCTCTGTGGATGAACTTGTAGACAAGCTCAAGAATGAAGCCCATGTCATCTAACCATTTGTTTTCTTTCATAAATGTGTGTTTATGCCTGATTGTCAAAAGTTGAATGCCATTTCTCATCAATCATCTGCCAGGTCAACAAAAAATCACAACTGTTGACTTTTTAATACAAGTCAAAATTGGATTGTTTAGTTTACAATTGGTGTTGAGTTCTTCTGTTTCCCACAAATATCTGAGATGAATAGCAAAAGTGTTACTGGATTCAAATGAAGCAACTCCTTTATAGCAAAATTCAGATTTAGAGAGGTGCAAACCATTGATTTTAACTAACTGCTAACTTTACTCTACAAACACATTTGCAGTTTCAATATATCTTGCTGATTTGTGCTTTATTTAAACTAATTACGTGTTGTATGCTGATAATTATATTAATTTTTTGCGTCATTCAATCATGCACATCACATGTTTGTTAAAATGCTAAGTGAGATATTATTGATATGCCGAGGGCTTCTTGGCTAGTGTCATCAAGTGTTTATCTCCGTCAAAGGGGTGCACTAGTGCGGGTTGAAGTCTCACTAAGGGGACGATGGGTGAATTTTGAGAGTACTTTTTTAGGGGTTGTGTGTCTTTGCTGCTAAACGAAGAAAGAAAGATGGTATTAAAATAATATGATATTTTAATTGATTTTGCTGAACTCTTGGTTTTTTTTTTTGAAAGGCAAATTTCTTTTAATCCCTATCGTTCGTGTGGTTTGAAACCAAGAACTCTCCCTCTCAAATCCAGATGTTTACAGACTTTTGTCTTTACTAATGGACCAACATCCCATATTGGCTTTGGTTATTAGTAGAACAAACAATCCAAAATGTTATATATTGTCTACACTTGCAACACATTGGACTATCCTAAAACTTTCTTTTTCCTAAAATGCTTGATTATTTTGAATGGAGAAATGCTTATAGAAGTATTCAACAATTTGCCCTTATGAATCTGTAATCATACTAACACTGATAACATAAATAGTAATGATGGGTGGTGGCAATTAGCCCATAAGTTATGAATATTGGGCCGAGAGCACTGTTTAATGTTCACATGATCTGTCAGACTTAAAATTAAGTTTATGTTTTTTTTTATTAAGTGTATGTTTTTTTATGTAATGTCTTTTAATATTAATGATAATTTTTTTGTTAGTTTATTTGTTAAATGTTAAAAAAAGGTAGAAGATTAAAAAAAAAGTAGAAGATTAAAAAAAATAAAAAAACATAAAAGTGGTGGGGAGGACTATGACTAAGACCATCCTCCCATGCCCTCTAGTTTTGGAGGATGAACCATCCTTGGGAGGACTATGACATGACGCCTACGTGGCGGATCATCCTCCAAGGATGGACCATCACCATACCCACTAGCCTTAGGAATGAGCTTGGTATCAGTATCAATACCGAAAATAGCGGTATCAACAAAATTTGGTTTGGTACATGGCCTTCCATTTTAACGCTGGCCTTCCACCTTGGCCTTCCATTTTGAACGCCGGTTACCCGAATTTGGGGAGGTGGCCGGGAGCTCACTAGCTCTCCTCGGACTCCACTTCGACCCCCCCTAATGAAATGTTTTCAAAAGTTCAAACATAATTGAAAAATACATAGACACACAAATATAGTACAAATTAACTAGAGTAAACTGTCATTTTGGTCCTTGAGGTTTGCTCACTTTTGCCACTTTAGTCCAAAACTCAAACCTTTTAAATCTGGGTCCCTGTGGTTTCACTTTTATTGCCATTTTGGTCCAAAAATGAAATCAGCTCAAATTTGGCTAATAAAATCTTGTTATTTTATCCTTTTCCCTAGGGGCAAAACGGTCAATATAATTTTATTATAACACATTATTAATTAAATTAATGAAATCAGCTAATATTTTGCCATTTTTCCCCTGAGGAAAAGGACAAAATAACAGGATTTTATCAGCCAAATGTGAGCTGATTTCTTTTTGGACCAAAATGGCAATAAAAGTGAAACCACAAGGACCCAGATTTAAAAGGTTTGAGTTTTGGACTAAAGTGGCAAAAGTGAGCAAACCTCAAGGACCAAAATGGCAGTTTACTCAATTAACTATCAGTAGGTGTTCAATGAGACGAGATAATGAAATAAAGATTAGCACCTACGTGAAATAAAAAAAAAGAAATTGTTTTTACTTTTTTCCATATTCATACATGAATATATTTCCTACACTTTTGAATAGTTTTTGGGTTGTTTTTACTAAATTCTACTTGTATTTGGTTCATATGAAAAGTTTGATGATTGTGGTGAAACTGAGCTATACAACAACCATACCCAGTAAATCCCACAAATAGCAAAGCTACTTATAGGGTCTGGGGAGGGTGGGATGTAGGCAGACCTTGCCTCTATCCATAGGGATAGAGAGGCTGCTTCCAGAGAGACCCTCGGCTCGAAAACGAACAACACACCAACACACCACGTCAAAGAATATAGAAATAAGAAGTCCATCGTAACAAGAAATTGATCTGAGTGACACGATATAATGTAAATCATGTATAATAGCCTGCATACAACATCATTTGGGCATAAACACAAGAAGGCAATCAGCGGGAAAGTCCCTTAAAGAGTAAGAAAAACCTACCTCCTTAAAATACACCTAAGACCTTACTGCAATAGCCTGAAACTGAGCTATAATGATAAATTTTTATATTAAAGTTACAAACAAATAATGAATCGTGGTTTGGCGTTGTCGAAGTACAAATATTATTTAGAGAATATGAAATTGTTTTGAGTAATGAAATTAACTGACAAATAATTATTGTATTAAATGAATTTTGTTTTGAGTTCTTACGTATGTGTCAGAACTTTAGGGATGAATCAACAAATGAAAAACCAATTTATTCAAACTTCTTCACTAAAACAGTATAGGGAAATCAGCCAGTCATCACAGATTGACTGGTGTACAAATATAACCAAAAGGTTAACAAAGACAAGATCAAACACCCTCACGAATGTATGTGTGAGGAAGAAATGAGAGCAGGAGCACAAGTGTTCGAGAAGGAAAGAAAGAGCAACGGTTAGAAAATAAAAAAGGAAAAACATTTAAACTGAAATATGTAAAAAATATAGAATATTTTTAACACCCCCCCATAGTTTAAATGTTTAAACAAATTTAACAAACCTAAAGACTTACACATTTCATCGTGATTCCTTGTCATAAGACCTTTTGTGAAGAGATCAGCAAGTTGAAATTCAGTTTGAATACCAGCTGTTTTGATGATACCTTCAGCAATTTTTTCCCTTAGGAAGAAAAGGTCAACTTCAAAGTGTTTTGTCTTATCATGAAACACAGGATTTGCAGCTATAGAGATGGCTGCAGTATTGTCACATCTGAGGGTTACCGGAAGATCAACTTTAATCCCCAACTCCCTTAGGATGTTTGTTAACCACAGAATTTCACAAGCGGCACTACACATGGACCTGTACTCGGCTTCAGCAGAGAAACGAGAAACTACACTTTGTTTCTTGCTTTTCCAAGAAACTAAGGAGTTTCAAAGGAAGATACAAAAACATGTAACGGACCTCCTGCTTTCGACACATTTGGCTCAATCGGAATCAGCATAAGCCGTTAACTGAAAAGTGTCACTTTGTTTAAACATGATGCCAAGACCGGGTGCACCTTTTAAGTATCTCAGCAGCCTAAAGGCTATCTGAGAGTGTGCCTCGGTTGGTTTATGCATATATTGAGAAAGGTAATGAACAACATGTGCGATGTCAGGACGAGTGTGGGATAAATAAATAAGTTTCCCAACAAGCTTTTGATACTCAGTGACATTAGCATCCTTCAAATCTTCATTTTTACTTAATTTGGTTAAAACATAGTTTTGTTCTATTGGACAACTGACAGGTTTGCATCCACTCATCCCATATTCGTTTAAGAGATCCATACAATATTTTCTTTGGGTAAGACAAATACCATCACTGTTTTTTATAACTTCAATTCCAAGAAAGTATTTTAATAAACCAAGGTCTTTGATTTGAAATTCCTTTTTTAGAAGGTATTTGATGTTATTAATTTCATCAGGATTGTTTCCTGTTAGCACAATGTCATCCACATAGACTAATAAGGCAATAAACACAGAGTTGTTAGACTTAATGAACATAGAATGGTCACATTTGGACTGAATAAAACCAATTTTGACAAGAACTTGAACAAGTTTTTCATTCCACATGCGAGGGGCCTGTTTTAAACCATACAGGGACCTTTTTAGTCTACACACTTTGTTGTTTTTTTCAATGTTTAAGCCATCAGGAGGAGTCATATAAACTTCCTCCTTTAGACTTCCATAAAGGAAAGCATTATTCACATCAAGTTGATAAATGGGCCAGTTATTTTGCACAGAAAGACTAATGATACATCTAACTGTGACCATCTTGACTACAAGAGAAAAAGTCTCCTCAAAGTCTATGCCCTCAACTTGACTAAAGCCTTTGGCAACAAGCCTGGCTTTAAACCTATCAACTTCACCGCTTGATTTGTATTTAATTTTGTATACCCATTTGCACCCAATGGGTTTCTTTCCCTTTGGGAGGTCAACTAAGTCCCAAGTATCATTACTGTATAAAGCAGAGAGTTCATCATTCATGGCATCTATCCACCTTTTATCCTTACATGCTTCTCTATAACTAACAGGTTCAGCCATTTTATTTAAATTAGCAGCAAAACACATATTTTCACTAGACAGATTAGCATAGCTAACAACTTTATCATAACTGTATTTAGCATTGCCAACAATGAAGTCATTAAACCTCTTAGGAGCAGACACATTTCTAGTAGATTTTCTAAGATAAGGTTGGTTACCCTCAGGAAGGACTGATTCATCATTTGTACCACTAGACTCAACCCTCACAGACTCAGTTTGAGACTCACTATGATGCTGAACATTAGCCATGTCACCTAAAGAAAATAACTGCTGAGCATCAGCAACATCAATTGGCCCATTTGAGCTACTGTGTTGCTGTGTCTCAGGTACAGAATCAGTAGACTCTTTCTCTTCATCATCGGGATTTGTATCACTTGAAGGTTCATAAACATCAAAAAAGTTTGAGTGATTTAAAGAGTTTGTTTTGTCTAAATCAGTTTCAGAAAACAGCTTGGTTTTAAAGGGGAAGACAGTTTCATAAAAACTGACATCTCTTGAGAAGGAGAATGTCCTTTGATCCAAACTCCAAAGTTTGTATCCCTTTTTTAAATTTGAGTATCCCATAAAGACACATCGTTCAGCTCTTTCTTCAAGTTTATCAGTGTTGTTTAAAACAGTAAAGTAACAAAGACATCCAAAAACTTTCAAGTGATTAAGAGAAGGTTCAAAACCATAAAGCAACTCATAGGGTGTTCTACCACCTAACATAGAAGAGGGGGTCCTGTTAATCAGATAAGCAGCAGTAAGGACACATTTAGATCAAAATCTTAAAGGAACACCAGATTGAAATAATAAAGCTCTTGTAACATTCAGAAAGTGTCGGTGTTTTCTTTCAGCAATCCCAATTTGTTGGGGTGTGTAAGTACAAGAAGTTTGATGAAGTATTCCATCAGTTTTAACAAAATTTTCCATTTGTGAATTTATGAACTCAGACCCATTATCACTTCTAAAGCTTTTAACTTTTGTTTCGAATTGAGTTTTGACAAGATCATAGAAGTTTTTAATATTGTCAAAGACCTCAGTTTTAGATTTCATAAGATAGACCCATATAGCCCTGGAGTAGTCATCAACAATAGTGAGAAAAAATTTATAACCATCAAGGTTGTGCCGTTTATATGGACCCCAAACATCAAGATGCACTAAATCACCAACATGTTTAGACTTATGGTCACTTAAAGGAAAAATAATTCTATGCTGTTTCGCTTTGTGATATGTGTCACAAGGCTCAACTTGTCCTGAATCGTTTTTAAGTTTCAGAACATGTAGGACTTGGTCTGAGGGATGACCAAGTCTGGAATACCAGAGCTTTATTGTTTTAGTTTTATTAAAACAAAGAATAATAGGATTACTAGAATTAACACAAAAGTAAAGGCCATCTGTTTGTCTACCAATCACCAGGTTTTTCTTTAAGGACACATCCTGAATATAACAATTATGTTCATCAAAAACAACTTTGAGTTTATTATCTTTAGCTAGTTTGTGAACATAAATGAGATTCACACAATATTCAGGGACAACAAAGACATCTTTCAAGATCACATCTTCAGAAAGTTTAAAGCACCCTATTTGTTTAACTTTAGCATCAGTTCCATTAGGATGTTTTACAGTAATATCATAATCCGACACATCTACTAGATTAAACATGTTATCATTGTTCATAACCATATGTTGATTAGCCCTCGAATCAATAATCCATTTAAGTCTATTTCGGTGGAAAAAAACTGTTATGGGTGGTTTTCTGCTTATATATCCTGACTAATATTCTGACTATGTTTCTTTTATTGTGATCCGGATACCGGATCAGGATATTGGTAACATCCTGATACAGTATCCTGGTAGTAACTAATTAATTCACGTGCAGATTGTTGGAACAAGTCTCCAACGTTCAAGTGGACTTCTTCTCCACAAGACTCGGGCAAATCCGTTAGATTATGGACGTTGAAGCCGGAAGACGTGGACTACAACGTTCACATATGGAATATTTGTTAAATCCCGGAATAATAGGATAGTTAGTTAGTTTCTTTTACTATAAAAAGGATTGATCGGATCAGATTAGAACATACAATCTTTTGCACACTCTTTCTCTCCAGCTGCAAACACTCACAACACACTTACACTTGTATCGAAATCGCATTGTAACACTTAGTTGATCCGCATCATATCCTGCACTGTATCCTGATATTTGAAGCAATAAGAAGAACAAGGCAGCTGCGATTGTCAGCTCCCGAGGTTTTATGCCGGTGATCTAGATTGATCAAGGGCTTTTCTCATAAATCCTGTGTCACCCCTTTACATTTTTGCTCATTGTTTGATCATAGATACAGCTCAATATCCTGAGCCGTATCCTGAAAACTATTTTTTGCTAACAACTTAATCAGCATATTTCCAACACACATTCTTAGCACACTACCTCACTTAACTAATTTGATCACTTAATTGCTTCGGTAATTTTTGACCAAAACAATTTGGCGCCCACCGTGGGGCAAGTGGTGCTATTTCTACTAAATGTTTTTGCAAAATCGTTACTTGGTTTTCTATTTTCAAAACTTTTTGCTACACTATTTTCAATGGCCTCGAGATCAAACATGATCTCTTCTACCGTGTCTGCTACGACCTCTGCAACAATTGGTTAGGTGCTTCCACCACCTCCTCCGAGGATGTAAACCTCCTCACAAGGAACTGAAATTCATGTGGCTCGGGATGTTATCCCCGCTCGCAATATTCAGGGATCTGGTCCTGTTTTGGCCTCCAATGAAGAAATTTTAACTTTATTTGGTAGTGTACAGGAACAGATGAGGCAACAGCAAGAGACCAACCAAATGCTGATGAGAGAGATACAACTCTTGAAATCTAGCTCAAGCAGGCCCGCTGAGGATACTGTCACTCCATTGCAACCTAGAGCTTTGAGCTTCAGTTCTGCAGTGTATACCGAGGATAATAGGGGAAATATTGTGCCTAGCCATTCTCAGAATCATACTCCTGAGATACCCTCTTTGGTCAGGGTGTCAATTGTGAGAAGCTTAGGATATGCTTCAGGATATGGCCAGAATCCTCAGACTGGTAATGTATCTGATGCGTGTGAAGTGTATATGTAAGTTTAAGTATATTTTAAGCCCTTTTACACCTTTTTAGCCAAGTTTTAAATTTATAAAACACGATATTTACTAACACTAAACACACATATGGGCAAGTGCACCCATCGTGAGCGTAGTATAGTGTTGGTAAGATACCGAGGTCGTCCAAGGACACAAGAGCTTTTAGTACCGGTTTATCCTCAACGTCTAATCAAATCAAAAAGTTAGAAAAAGGTTTTAAACTAGAAAAATAAAAACTAACTAAAATGCTGAAAATAAAAATAAAAATAAAACAGATAGACAAGATGAATCACTTGGTTCCGACTCGTGTATAGTGTAACCTTTGATTATTTCCGCACTTTTGCACTTTTTAAGAGATTATCTTAGTTAGTGTAGTAGGCCCCTCTTTTGAAGACGACGTTACCCTCAACCCAGTAGTTTGAGTCAGCAAGGATACAATCCTAAAGGGTCGGATTATTGAAAGATAATTAATTAAGTTATTAATTCATATTATGGTAGGCCCTTCTTTTGAAGGCGACGTTACCCTCGGCTAAGTAGTCTGAGTCAGCAGGGATACAGTCCTAAATAGCCGGGTTATTGTATTAATAGTAGCTTACATATGAGGGGGTCAAAGAGTTTGGACCCCCGCCATCCAATACCGTTAAGTATTGAAGGAGGTCCTACTAAATTTGACCCAGATCCTTGCAGGATCTATACACTGAACAAGGCAAGACTCTTACCAAACCGTTCCCTTAACCCCCGACCAGGTAGCCAACATACCTCCATATAGACCGTGGAGATATGAATGGTGAAAATCTTTTATTTTATATAGACAGTAAAATAATGCCAAGACACCACAGACAAACGATAAGGAAAAATCACCTTCAACATAAGAAACTAGTTATTAAAGTCATTAATACATAACCAAAAGTGCGAAAAGATTAAAAATAAAAAGTATTACACTAGACACTTTGTCTTCACCAAGTGATGTAAGAGACTTAGGCAAACATGGCCTTGATTGTCAAGAACTCTTACGATCAATCTTGGATCCCGAGACGACTCACACACTCTATGATGGACAATGGATGATGGTGGTGGATGATGGTGTTATGGTGGTGGTGGGTGGTGGGTGAAGTGTGAGAGAGGTGGAGTGCCAAGGAATGGTTTGAGCTTGAGCCAAGCACTCCTATTTATAGGCTGAACAGAAGCTCGGGCACGGCCCCGTGTCCGTTGGGCACGGCCCCGCGTCCATCCTCTTCTCTGTCTTCATTAATTGCTTTTGTCTGCAATAGTTGACCACGGCCCCGTGTCCGCTGGGCATGACCCCGTGTGCAGAAGCATATCTGTACTATCAAGGTTTGCCTGGATTCTGCGAATCTTATAGTTGACCACGGCCCCGTATCCGCTGAGCACGGCCCCGTGGTGGGCGATGGAAGCTTCTACAACTTTGTCTTTTATGCTAACACTTGGGCACGCCCCCGTGTTTACTGAGCACGGGGCGTGTTCAGCCTTCTGTTATCTTGTTTTGCTTGGGAAGATGCTTTCGGGGAGGTCGGACATGCCACTTTTGTTCCTTTTCTTGTATTTATGTTAGATTTAGCTGCCTTTTTGCTTCTTTTGTTAATTTGAGCTCATTTAATCCTGAAAATACAAAAGGAAGACAAAAACACACTTTTTCCAACATTAGTACTAAAAAAGGGTTAGTTTTATGCCACAATTGATGTAATTTATATGTTGCATTTTGCACACATCAAATACCCCCATACTTGAATTTTTGCTTGTCCTCAAGCAAAACTCTTTATAATGTGGCTTTACACTCCCAAATGGAATGGGTAGAAGAGAAGGTTTTTGGGCTTGTCATTGAGTGTCGGGATTTCCAAGATTCTTTACTGAGTTTTATTTTTATTTATTTACAATCCTATTCGTCATGATTTATTTAAAACTTTTCATAAGATAAATTACTTATTAGGGCATAACATGCTTCTTTAAAATTCCATTTATATACAAGTTCACATACCTCACGGGGGATCACTCATCACTCGGCCGAAGGTGTATTTTAGTGAATCACTCGAGAGCGGCATGGAACTTTCTCCTACCATAGGCTTGCCAAGCAATCAATCCTCCTCCTTTTTAACTATATACCTTTGTAAATATCAAGAGGACTTTTTTTTTTTGGGTGAAGGGTTAGGCTTGGGTTAAAGGTAGGTGGTTGGGTTAGTGGTTAGTAGAAAAGGGCGGAAAGCGTAAAAAGCATCGGTTTTTCGTAAGACTTTTTATTTTTGCAAATTTTTTTGTTTATTTTGATGAAGCCATAATTCAAACAAAGTTATTTTTGATGAACTTGCTTGTTTATTTCTTTTGCTTCATCATCAACAAATTTTTTTTTGAAAGTCATACGAAAAACTGAGCTTGTTACTAAAACAAAGGGTTAAAAATAAAAAAGGTTTTGGTGGGTGAAAGGGTGTTTGGTTTGGGTTTAAGAAATAAAAAGGTTTAGGCTCAAAGGGGTTAACTAGGGGGATTTTTGGGTAGGTGGTAAAAAAAAAAGAAAAAGAAAAATAATGGTGTAGAGATAAAAAGGGTTAGTCCTAATGCCTCCATCATTTACTTACTCGGGTTTAAGTTGGTAAGGACCGGGAATGCATCGTCGTGGCAAGTTCTAGAGTCGTAAGAACCAAGCGGCTATTCACACAAGAAACGAAAAATGAGCATTTAGTTTAATGATATGTATTTGTATGCTCAATAAAGGCTCAAAACTCACTTTTGCGGGAATGGGTTTTTATGTGATCAAGTATATATAATTAAATTTTAACTAAGCTTGTCATGCCTTTTCGTAATTTTCTTATGTTGGTTCTTTTTATCACGACGCGATCGGTTGTAAATTTGTAAAAATATAACCTTTTTAGAACTTGTTATTCCCAAATTAAACCAAGACAAGTAAAAAAAATGAAAATTTTTGAAAAAGTTTGGGGTGATTAGTGATTCCAATAGAGTTTTGTGTAAGGCTTGTAATTAGGACTTACAAGATTCAAGGTTTTAGCATCCCCCCACACTTAAATTACACATTGTCCTCAATGTGTCCCAAAAATAAGTTTTTAGGTTGATTGAATGTGTACAAGGTGTGAAAAAGCAAAAAGTTGTGTCCAGTTTAAAGGCGGAATCAGTAAACCGGACACGAATACAGCTTGTAATCTTTAATCTGTTGCTTGTATTGATAATAACAATGTTTACAACCTGAACAGAAATTGGCAGCACTTCGTTACACTTCTGAAAGTTGCGTTCCAAGTGAAATGACAACAACCCTATATATAGGCATGTAGATTTCGCTTGAACTGGCCTGAAGCGAAATCAAGTCATGTTGATTTCGCTTGAACTGGCTTGAAGCGAAATCAAGTCATGTTGATTTCGCTTGAACTGATTTCAAGCGAAATCTTCATGTTAAACATGTCTAAACCCTAATTAAAACCCTGTTGTGTGTACATTCAACCTATCTAGACACAAGACTTGATGCCTCGTGTTCGTTGGACACGACCCCGTGTTCAGGTGCCAGTAACGAAAAACTTACAGAAGGTGGACACGGGGGCGTGTCGGCTGGACACGACCCCGTGTCTGGCAAAAGTCTGCAGTTTTAGACAAACAGCAGGTCTGGGGGAGTGGACACGGGGGCGTGTCGGCTGGACACGACCCCGTGTAGACAATCTGCAGGGTTGAAAAACCGGTTTCTGGCTCTAGTTTTCCTGTCCCGACTTTAGTAGCACTAAAATTTAGTGCTCTAAGCCTCGTATGTACCTATTTTAGCAATAAACACTACACCAAACCATAGCAAACATCCTAAATTACCAAGTTCAACATCCATGTCACAAAGTTAAAAAGAAAAAGAAATGCAGAAAATAAAAAGAGTTAAAAGAAAGTAAATTGTTCAACACACGGCACACAGGCCGGAAATTGTTCAAGATAAAAGGGGGGTTAACCTGTGGGATCACCAACCAACTGCTTCCGCCTCCGCTCCTTCCGCCTAGTCCATGTCCTCATCCTCATCATCATCATCTTCACCATGCCCCGCAATGTACTCCCGGATATTTCCAATATCATCTTGGATATCGGATATGTTTCTCTTGATTGCTCCAACCCGGTTGTACGTGTTGCTCGCCATGTTATAGGTGTTCCTGGTGCACATGAAGTTTTCCTGCAACAAATCATGTAAACTTTGGAAATTAGGAAAACCACCTCCTTGCGAGGAGGACTGGCCTGGATCACCGTGGGGCTGGTACTGGTACTGATGATGTTGTGGAGCGTGAATGACGAGTGCCTCTTGCGGGTTCCATGCATGTCCTTGCATCCTTTGGAAGCTAACCGACCCGTCTTCAGCCTCATAAATTAAGTTCATGGAGCGGCAGATGTGTACATCCACTCTTCCCGACCATGGACTCCTTTCGAAGGATCTCGGTATGTTCGTGAAGTGCTTGAAGAGACGGTATATCCATCCCCCGAAGAAGATAGGGGTAGGTGAAGTAGCAAGTCGGTTCAGATGCATGTTACGGAGCAGGAGGTACGGAACATCTAGGTGCCGGCGGGTATGAATGCAATGAAGAACCACCAAATCTCTCAACCCAACAACGGCACTGCTATCATGCCTTTGGCTAAGAGAGTAAGCGAGGACTCTATGAATGTAACGGTAAAGCGGGTCCCTCAGCTTAGTGCTCTTAGTGCTGCTCGGGTTGTAGTGCCCTTCACCAATCTGAGCCCATGCGGCTTGGCGTTCGTTCTCATCCAACTCTCGCACCCCTCTGGTGTTTTCTTCATTACCCGCGTCTTCTTCCGCATACAACCCAATGATCGACCCAAATTGTGCCATTGAAATCGAGTACCTAGTTCCACCACATCGGAATGCTACCCCATCGTTGTCAAATGGGTCACACCTTGAATTGAACGTGAAGGTGCTATAGAATTCCATAGTGCACTCGTGGACCGAGTGAAGTCGAGTGGTCAAGGTGACTCTCAGTGGTCCTGTGACTAGGTTGTTGAAACGGTCAAGTTGGTTCACCAATGCTAACAAATCCATGCATGCTTGTCTCGGGTATTCTTCCGGTCTTGTTTGAAGTACTTCGTATCTAGCCCTAGCATCGAGCTCATTTGCGTTGAACCTCGTAAATTTCCTTGCCATCTGAAAGAATACACCAAAAGTTAGCATAAAACAGTGGAGTTTTTGGAAAAAAGCTGCATACAGCGGGCTGGACACGGCCCCGTGTTCAGCGGACACGACCCCGTGTCCAGGTGTCTGTTACTCAAAAAGTTCATTTTTTCGACCCGGCTTCGAAATCTTGAAAATTTTTGGTCCAATAGGTGCGGTTTCCCCCGAAAATGAAACCCCAAGTGCCGTTTTTCCCAAAATAACCCGTTTACCCATTCAATTTTATCTTTTTCGGTTCAAAAACAAGGGTTTGGGATTTTTGTGAGAAATCGGGCAAATCTTTGAACAATACAAGTGGGTTTACTTCCTAAAACATTAATCTAACTAAATGCAAACAGATTTAGGCAAAAATTTGAGGTTCGATCCGGATGAAGTTCAAGAACCCTAGATTTTCCCCAAATTTTTGAAGTTTTAACTACATGCAAACGCTTAATCTAACTAATAATAGTGATAGAATCATACCTTGATGTTGTTAGAATGATAGGAGACGTCGAAAATCTATGGAAAATCGCCTGGAACCAGAGCGTTTTCGGGGAAACGGGGCGTGTGGAATGGTGTAACTGTTATGAAAAAGGGGTTTTATCCCGACAGTTGCGCGGACACGGCCCCGTGTCCAGCGGACACGACCTCGTGCCGAGCAAAGTTTTTTTTTATTTTTTTTAGTGCTCGTGTGAGTGCCCTTGTTTTTCCCAAAACTTGGTTAGAAGACTTACCGATTATGATGTCATCCCATTATTTCGTAACTTACCAGGTATGATGTTGTTGCCTTTACTCATCGACCGTTTGAAGCGAGATTTCTTCCTCTTCATCCTCAATAAATCCTTGATAGAGTTTCAGCCGTTGGCCATTGACTTTGAATGGAGGTCCATTCCGAGATTTAATTTCTACTGCACCGTGTGGGAAAATATGGGTGATGGAAAAAGGTCCTGACCATCTAGATTTTAATTTACCAGGAAATAGTCGAAGTTGTGAATTAAACAAAAGAACTTGATCCCCTACTCGAAATTCATTAGGTTTAATATGTTTGTCATGCAAGTTTTTCATTCTTTCCTTGTAAATTTCGGAGTTTGAGTATGCATAATTCCTAAGTTCATCTAATTCATTTAATTGACAAAATCGATTTTTACCAGCAAATTCTAAATCTAAGTTTACATTTTTAATTGCCCAGTAGGCTTTGTGTGCAATTTCTACTGGCAAGTGACAACTTTTTCCATAGACAAACTTATATGGGGTTGTACCTATTGTTGTTTTATAAGCAGTTCGAAAAGCCAATAAAGCATCATCTAATTTATCTGCCCATTCTTTTCTATTTAACCCTACAGTTTTTTCAAGTATTCATTTTAAACCTCTATTAGTCACTTCGGCTTGTCCGTTTGTTTGAGGGTGATATGCTGTTGAGACCCTGTGATAGACCCCATATCTTGTTAAATTTTTTTCAAGTTGATGATTGCAAAAATGGGTACCTCTATCACTTATTAGTGCTTTAGGTGTTCCAAAACGAGAGAATAGTTTTTTCAGAAATCTTACCACGACTCTTCCATCATTTGTTGGAAGTGCCTCGGCCTCGGCCCATTTAGACAAGTAATCTACTGCCACAAGTATATATTTGTTTCCTTTTGACGGTGGGAAAGGTCCCATAAAGTCGAGTCCCCACACATAAAAAATTTCACAAACAAGAATGCCATTTTGTGGCATTTCGTTTTTGGAAGAAATATTACCTGTTCTTTGGCAAGCATCACATGTCTTGACAAGACTTTGGGCGTCTTTGTAAATGGTTGGCCAATAAAATCCTGAATCAAATACCTTTCGTGCGGTACTAGTGGCACCATGATGCCCTCCTTATGGACCTTCATGACAATGGCGGAGAATTCTTCGTGCTTCGCTACCATGGACGCATCGTCAGATGAGTTGGTCGGCATATATTTTGAAAAGATATGGATCTTCCCAAAAATAATGTTTCACATTAGCAAAGAATTTCTTTCTTTGATGATGTGGCCAACCTTTTGCGACTATACCGCTAGCTAGGTAGTTGGCATAGTCGGCGTGCCATGGTTCTTCCTTGTATTCCACCATTTCTAGGGACTCCGTTGGAAATTTTTCGTTAATTTGCTCGTCCCTGGTTGCCTCCATAGCTGGGTCTTCTAAGCGTGAAAGATGATCTGCTGCGGTATTTTCTGCTCCTCTTTTGTCTTTTATTTCAATATCAAATTCTTGGAGGAGTAGAATCCACCGAATCAAACGTGGTTTTGCGTCCTACTTTTTGAAGAGATATCGAATGGCTGCATGATCTGTATAGACTATAGTTTTAGAAAGAACAAGATAAGAACGAAATTTATCAAAAGCAAATACCACAGCTAGCAATTCTTTTTCAGTTGTTGTGTAATTTTCTTGTGCATCATTAAGTGTTTTACTAGCATGATAAATCGAGTGGAAATGCTTTTCTTTTCTTTGTCCCAAGACAGCTCCAACTGCAAAGTCGCTTGCATCACACATGATTTCGAAAGGAAATTTCCAATCGGGCGCTATCATGATAGGTGCATTGACTAACATTTCCTTTAGGGTTAGAAATGCTTGATTGCAATCCTTGTCAAAGATGAAAGGGGCATCTTTTTCAAGTAATTTTGTTAGAGGCCTTGAAATTTTAGAAAAGTCTTTGATAAACCGCCTATAAAATCCGGCATGCCCTAGGAAACTTCTGATAGCTCTAACGGAGGATGGGGGTGGTAGTCGAGAAATGGTGTCTATTTTGGCTCGATCCACCTCAATTCCTTCGCTTGAGATTTTGTGACCAAGTACTATTTCCTCCGTTACCATGAAATGACATTTTTCCCAATTAAGGGCGAGGTTAGTTTCCTCACATCGGGATAGCATTCGTTCAAGGTTATCGAGGCATTGGTCGTATGAATCCCCAAAGATAGAAAAGTCGTCCATGAAGACTTCCATTGTCTTTTCTATCATGTCATGGAAGATGGCTACCATGCAACGTTGGAATGTTGCGAGGGCATTACATAGACCAAACGACATGCGACGATAAGCAAAAGTTCCATAGGGGCATGTGAAGGTTGTCTTTTCTTGGTCTTCGGGTGCTATCGGGATTTGAAAGTAACCTGAAAAACCATCCAAGAAACAGTAATATTTATGACCGGATAATCTTTCTAACATTTGATCAATGAAGGGCAAAGGAAAGTGATCTTTCCTTGTTGCTTCATTTAATCGTTTATAATCTATACATACTCTCCATCCTGTGACGGTTCTCGTTGGTATTAATTCATTCTTTTCGTTAGTTATTACCGTCATACCTCCTTTCTTTGGAACTACTTGGACAGGACTTACCCAAGGGCTATCGGAGATAGGATAGATAAGTCTGGCGTCAAGTAATTTGATGACTTCGTTTTTAACCACTTCTTGAACATTTGGATTTACTCGACGTTGTGGTCGTATTACTGATTTGTAGTCATCATTCATTAAAATTTTGTGCGTGCACATGGATGGACTTATTCCTTTAATATCTACAAGCTTCCAAGCGATCGCATTTTTGTGTTTTTTCAAAAGACTAATTAATTTTTCTTTTTCTAAACTATCTAATTTAGACGAAATAATTACAGGTAATTTACCATCTTTGTCTAGAAAAGCATATTCCAAACCTTTTGGAAGTTCTTTGAGCTCAAGAGGTGAGTCTTTAGGAGACCCCTTATTTGGTTGCTCATTTTGATCAAGAACTTTAAAAGTTTGTTCTATGGTGACCTCTTCTTCAACAAAATGGTCAATCTTTTCACTTGTATCGGGTGGTTCATCTTCATCTTCAATTAGGGGGTCATTATTGCCGAATGGATGTTTCATTGACCGCTCAAGATCGACACTCTTTTTAAATGCCCCTAATTGAAGAGGTAGGTTGCTGTATTTCCGGTTTTTCAAAGCTTCGTGAGTTTTTATAAATGGTCGTCCCAACACTAGAGGAGCGTCATCGAGGATGACAAAGTCGGTCGGGATTACTATTTGATTTGTTTGAACCAAGACATCCTCAACTACACCGATTGATTTTATTACCTTCCGATTGGATAGAAAAATGGGTATTTGAAGTGGAGAAAAATCACTAATACTTAATTTTTCGAAAATGTAGTTAGGCATTATGTTAACACAAAGATCTTTATCAATTGTTATATTACTAATAAACGAATTTTGAAAGAAACATGGAACCGGTGTAATGTTAATTTCAAATGGATCTTCTTTTATTAGCGAGGTTTGATCATTAGTTAACTTAACACTTACCGTTTCGTCAATTTTAATGGATCTTCAAAAGAAGGTGACAAGAGATTAATTTCTTCAAAATTGGACTCTTCTTGAATTTTTACGTTGTCGGACTCACCTTTTTCGTTGTTTAACTCATGTGTCGGTTTTCACTTATTTGTTCTTCCATTTTTACACTTTTAGTTATCTCTTCTTTATTTAATTCTTCTCTTGCGCGGGACTCCTCTTCCCTTGCGCGAGATTCTTTTATGTAGCGATCGATAACTCTAAGGTGTTCTAATATCCTATCGGTCACTTCGGTTATAGAAAAAGGATCGGGATTTTCAAAGCTTGAATTCGTTTGTTCGATCCTTTGTTCCTCATAATACCCATATGAAGTAGATGGTTCACACCATTGTTCTTCATTGTAAGCATATGATGGATAAGGGTCGTAGTTTTGTTCTTCATAATACTCATATGAGGTGGGTTGTTCATGCCATGGTTCCTCATAGTAAGCATATGAAGGTGGTGGCTCATATCTTGGCTCCTCAAAGTATGAGTATGAAGGCTCATACCTTGGTTCATCAAAATATGAGTATGAGGGATGAGGTTCATACCTTTGGTCTTCATAGGATGTGTATGAAGTTGATGGCTCGTACCTGGGCTCCTCATAGTAGGTGTATGAAGTGGATGGTGGATATGAGTTACAGTATTGGACCGAGTGCGGGTCACCACAATTAGTGCAATAGTTATTAATATAATCATCCTCCTCAAAGGTGTAGTTGTAACCTCCTGAGTATTGATCCTTAAGAATCACTCAGCAGACCACAACTAAGTCTCGAGATCAGAAAACAAAAATAAAAACGGAAACAGAGGCTGGACACGGCCCCGTGTTCAGTGGACACGGCCCCGTGTACAGAATCTGTATCTGGGCGTTTTAATTAAAGTTACTGATTTCGTTGAGAACGGGGGCGTGTTCAGTGAGCACAGCCCGTGTTCAGACTACTGTATCTGGGTGTTTTTATGAAAACGTGCAGCACGGCCCCGTGTTCAGTGAGCACGGCCCGTGTTCAACCTACTGTAAATGCAAAACTAAACTAAAATGCCAAAAAATGTGCGCGCATTTTAAAAAGGTTTTGAAAAACTGATTAGGCCGTCGATTTTAAGCTTTCTTAAAATCCTTGTGTCCCCGACAACGGCGCCAAAAACTTGATGCGTGTGAAGTGTATATATAAGTTTAAGTATATTTTAAGCCATTTTACACTTTTTTAGCCAAGTTTTAGATTATAAAACACGATATTTACTAACACTAAACACACATATGGGCAAGTGCACCCATCGTGAGCGTAGTATAGTGTTGGTAAGATACCGAGGTCGTCCAAGGACACAAGAGCTTTTAGTACCGGTTTATCCTCAACGTCTAATCAAATCAAAAAGTTAGAAAAATGTTTTAAACAACAAAAATAAAAACTAACTAAAATGCTGAAAATAAAAATAAAAATAAAACAGATAGACAAGATGAATCACTTGGTTCCGACTCGTGTATAGTGTAACCTTTGATTATTTCCGCACTTTTGCACTTTTTAAGAGATTATCTTAGTTAGTGTAGTAGGCCCCTCTTTTGAAGGCGACGTTACCCTCAACCCAGTAGTTTGAGTCAGCAAGGATACAATCCTAAAGGGTCGGATTATTGAAAGATAATTAATTAAGTTATTAATTCATATTATGGTAGGCCCCTCTTTTGAAGGCGACGTTACCCTCGGCTAAGTAGTCTGAGTCAGCAGGGATACAGTCCTAAATAGCCGGGTTATTGTATTAATAGTAGCTTACATATGAGGGGGTCAAAGAGTTTGGACCCCCGCCATCCAATACCGTTAAGTATTGAAGGAGGTCCTACTAAATTTGACTTAGGTCCTTGCAGGATCTATACACTGAACAAGGCAAGATTCTTACCAAACCGTTCCCTTAACCCCCGACCAGGTAGCCAACATACCTCCATATAGACCGTGGAGATATGAATGGTGAAAATCTTTTATTTTATATAGACAGTAAAATAATGCCAAGACACCACGGACAAACGATAAGGAAAAATCCCCTTCAACATAAGAAACTAGTTATTAAAGTCATTAATACATAACCAAGTAAAAAGTGCGAAAAGATTAAAAATAAAAAGTATTACACTAGACACTTTGTCTTCACCAAGTGATGTAAGAGACTTAGGCAAACATGGCCTTGATTGTCAAGAATTCTTACGATCAATCTTGGATCCCGAGACGACTCACACACTCTATGATGGACAATGGATGATGGTGGTGGATGATGGTGTTATGGTGGTGGTGGGTGGTGGGTGAAGTGTGAGAGAGGTGGTGTGCCAAGGGATGGTTTGAGCTTGAGCCAAGCACTCCTATTTATAGGCTGAATAGAAGCTCGGGCACGGCCCCGTGTCCATCCTCTTCTCTGTCTTCATTAATTGCTTTTGTCTGCAATAGTTGACCACGGCACCGTGTCCGCTGGGCACGACCCCGTGTGCAGAAGCATATCTGTACTATCAAGGTTTGCCTGGATTCTGCGAATCTTATAGTTGACCACATCCCCGTCTCCGCTGAGCACGGCCCCGTGGTGGGCGATGGAAGCTTCTATAACTTTGTCTTTTATGCTGACACTTGGGCACGCCCCCGTGTTTACTGAGCACGGGGCGTGTTCAGCCTTCTGTTCTCTTGTTTTGCTTGGGAAGATGCTTTCGGGGAGGTCGGGCATGCCACTTTTGTTCCTTTTCTTGTATTTATGTTAGATTTAGCTGCCTTTTTGCTTCTTTTGTTAATTTGAGCTCATTTAATCCTGAAAATACAAAAGGAAGACAAAAACACGCTTTTTCCAACATTAGTACTAAAAAAGTGTTAGTTTTATGCCACAATTGATGTAATTTATATGTTGCATTTTGCACACATCAGTATCTAATAATAATAATACTCTTGCAACTAATGGTACTGGATCTTTGTAGGATGCAGGTATGACGTCAGCACTTTATAGGGAGCTTCAAAAGTTAAAGGACATGATATCTAGTGTACCTGGAGTAGTCCAGCCAATCCCAGAAGTATCCCAGGATAGCCACAAGATATCTCGGTTTGCATATCCTATTTGTGATGCTGAAATCCCGAAAAGATTTCAAACCCCCAACATGAAGCTCTATGACGGAACTACGGATCCTGAAGAGCATATTGCCCAGTGTAGGGAAAGGATGGAGATCAACCCTATCCCTCCAGATCTCAAGGAAGCATGCCTCTGCAAGGGTTTTGGTTCTACCTTAACAGGATCAGCCTTAAAATGGCTTTTAAACGTTCCTCCTCATTCGATTACATCATTTGCTCATTTAGTAAATCTATTTAATAGTTAATTTTCTTGCAGTCGGAGTTTTGAAAAACTAACCAGTGATCTCTATAGGATAACTCAAGGACGTCAGGAATCCTTGAGGGATTATGTGAACAAGTTTAGCCGGGAATCCTTAGATATCCCACATCTTGATGTTGCAACAGCTGTGCAGGCTTTCAAGACGGGATTGCAGAAAGACTCTCAATTTTACCAAGATCTTGTAATGAACCCCTGCTGGAACCTGGATAAAGCTCGGAACAGGGCTTTAAGATATATTCGACTGGAGGATGACAAAAAGATACAAGAAAGGATGAATTCATCCACAACTTATGAGTCAACCAACAGGAAATCAGAATCCTCGTATAAACCATACCGCTCTAAGCCATATGGCAGGAATGACAGCAATAAAGTGAATACTGTTGAAGACGAGGATCCTGAGGAGTATCCTGAGTTGTCAGATTATTGTTTTTCTGTAAATATACCTGAACTGATATATGCTATGCAGGGTTTAGGAGACAAGGCTAGGTGGCCCCGGAAGAATCAACAAAAAGCTGATTGGAAGGATAAGTCCAAATGGTGTGCCTTCCACGAGAATTTTGGACATGTTACAGAAGATTGCATTGCCCTGAGGAAGGGAATAAGCTATTTGCAGAGCAAAGGATACCTTAAGGATCTCCTGGGAAGGAAGAAGAATAAGGGTGAGGATATTGAGAAGGATCCTGAACGAGCAACATCGCCTCCTGCGGATGCCAAGATAATTAACTTCATTTCAGGAGGATCCGATATCTGTGGGACCTCTTATTCTGCAGCAAAAAGACATGCAAGGGAGGCTAAGGCAGAGATGGGATGTTATGGGCCATTTTATGAGTATATGTATCCTGACTAATATCCTGCTTTTGGTTGTTTGCTTGTGATCGGGATACTGGATTAGGATATTGGTATCATTCTGGGCCATATCCTGGTGTTAACTAAATTAACCACGTGCAGGTTAGAGGCTGTGGGTTACTAACGGTCAGAAGGAATTCTTCTCTTCAAGACTCAGGCGTATCTGTTATGTGAGAGACGTTGAACCCGAAAGACCAGGTCTACAACGTTCGAGTGGGGAATATTCGCCGGATCCCGGTTTATTAGGATAGTTTGTTGCATTTCTTTTACTATAAATAGATGGGGGCGGATCAGATTAAGGCACGCAACTTACACACACACTTTCTAACACTTTTGCTCTCTAGCTTTCAGCAGTCACTACACACAAACACTTGTAATCGAATTACATTGTAACACCTAGTTGATCCGTATCACATCCTGCACTGTATCCTGAGATTTAAAGCAATAGAAGAACAAGGCAGCTGCGATTGTCAGCTCCCGAGGTTTTGTGCCAGCTATCTAGATTGATCAAGGGCTTTCCTCGTACATAACGTGTCAACCTTTACTTTTTTGCTCATTGTTTGATCATAGATACAGCTCTATATCCTGAGCCGTATCCTGAAACTGTTTTTGCAATTAACTTGATTAACATATTTTCGACACTCATTTCTAGCACACTACCTCACTTAACTAATTTGATCACTTAATTGCTTCGGTAATTTTTGACCAAAACAATTTGGCGCCCACCGTGGGGCAAGTGGTGCTATTTTGGCTAAAAACTTTAGTAAAATCATTACTCAGCTTTCTATTGTCAAAACTTTTTGCCACATTGTTTTCAATGGCCTCGAGATCAAACATGAGCTCTTCCACCATATCTGCTACAACCTCTGCAACAATTGGTTCGGTGCTTCCACCTCCTTCTCCACGAATGCAAACTTCTTCACATGGAACTGAAAGTCATGTGGCTCGGGATGTTATCCCCGCTCCCACTACTCAGGGATCTGGTCCTGTTTTAGCTTCTAATGATGAAATTCTGAATTTATTTGGTAGTGTACAGGAACAGATGAGGCAGCAGCAGGAAACTAATCGGATGCTGATGAGAGAGATACAACTCTTGAAATCCGGCCCAAGTAGACCTGCTGAAGAAACTGTCACTCCTTTGCAGCCTAGAGCTTTGAACTTCAGTTCTGCAGTTTACACTGAAGATAACCGGGGGAATATCGTGCCAAGCCATTCTCAGAATCATATTCCTGAGATTCCCTCCTCGGTCAGGATGTCAACTGTGAGGAGCTCAGGATATGCTTCAGGATATGGCCCGAGTCCTTAGACCGGTAACATGTCAAATAATAATACTCTTGCTACTAACAATAATGGGTCTTTGCAGGATGCAGGTATGACGTCAACATTTACTAGGGAGCTTCAGAAATTGAAGGACATGATATCCAGTGTACCTGGAGTGGTTCAGCCAATTCCGGAAGTATCCCAAGACAGCCACAGGATATCCCGCTTTGCATATCCCATCTGTGATGCTGAAATCCCTAATAGATTTCAAACCCCCAACATGAAGCTCTATGATGGGACTACGGATCCTGAAGAGCATATTGCTCAGTATAGGGAAAGGATGGAGATTAACCCTATCCCTCCGGAGCTCAAGGAAGCATGCTTGTGCAAGGGATTCGGATCTACCCTGACGGGATCAGCCTTAAAATGGCTGTTAAATGTTCCTCCTCACTCAATTACTTCGTTTGCTCATTTGGTTAATTTATTTAACAGTCAGTTTTCTTACAGCCGGATTTTTGAGAAACTAACCAGTGATCTTTACAGGATAACTCAAGGACCTCAGGAATTCTTGAGGGATTATGTGAACAAGTTTAGTCGAGAATCCTTGGATATCCCACATCTTGATGTTGCGACCACTGTGCAGGCTTTTAAGATGGGGTTACAAAAGGATTCTCAGTTTTATCAGGATCTTGTAATGAATCCCTGCAGGAATCTGGACGAAGCTCGTAACAAGGCCTTAAGATATATTCGCTTGGAAGATGACAAAAAGATGCAAGAGAGGATGAATTCCACCTCAACCTACGAATCAACCAACAGGAAATCAGAATCCTCGTACAAACCATATCGCTCCAAGCCATATGGCAGAAATGATAACAAGAAAGTGAATGCTGTTGAAGACGAGGATCCTGAAGAATATCCTGAATTATCTGAATACTGCTTTTCTGTTAATATACCTGAGTTAATGTATGCTATGCAGGGTTTAGGAGACAAAGCTAGGTGGCCTCGAAAGAATCAGCAGAAAGCTGATTGGAAGGATAAATCCAAATGGTGTGCCTTCCATGAAGATTTCGGACATGTAACCGAGGATTGCATTGCTCTAAGGAAAGAAATAAGCTACCTATTAAGCAAGGGGTATCTGAAGGATTTGCTGGGAAGAAAGAAGAATAAAGGTCAGGATCCTGAGAAGGATCCTGAACGAGCAGCATCACCCCCAGTAGATGCCAAAATAATTAACTTTATTTCAGGAGGATCCGACATTTGTGGTGTTAGGGGTGGATTTCTAAATGACTCGTGATCCTCAAATATTATCCTGTTTGGTGATCCTTACTTCTGTGTCAGTTAGTGATCCTTAGAAGTGCTTCAGGATCAGGATCATGGATCATCCTAAGGATCCTTATACTAATGATTGTTCACTTTGAATTCGTAACTGTTTTGCAGGAATATCAATTGGGACTTGGTCTTGGCGATATTTCTGGAGAATATACTAAGTCTATTCCGCACGTGCTTGGTCAGAAATGGACGTTGTGGAGTCGTGGAGGACTTGCACCATTTGCGGATAGTTTGTTATTTAGATTTTTGCTAGATTTAAATGGGGTAGCGAGCTAATTAGACAACACTTTTTGCTATTTTTGGCTACACACACTCTTGCAACCGCTCACACCAGCTCTCGTTCATTCACTTAGCAATTTCGTACACTTTTTACGCATTACACTATAGTGATCCTTGTATTTAGCTCGCTATCATCCGAAGTTGTAACACATTATTTGTTTAATTTGAGTTGGTGATCGGTAGTTTCCATCACCCGGGGTTTTTTGTGCCGGAGATCAACTCTTGATCAAGGGCTTTTTCCCCGTATAAACCTTGTGTCGCTTGTTATTTATTTTTCATAGTGATCCTTATTGCTATAAACCAATTCAAGCATCATACCCCGTAACAGAGAGTTTGGTTACATTATCCTCGTCTGATTTTTTGACCAAAACGTGTGGGACTTCGTATTCTGCGGCCAAGAGACATGCAAAGGAAGCTAAGACTGAAAGGGGAGACAAACCAGCCAGGATGATTACCCTTACAACCGATAAAGTGATCAGTTTCGATAGTGATGACAGGGATACTGTCCAGGATCCTCACCATGATGCTCTCGTAATAACATTGTATGTTGCTAATCATTTTGTACGTTGGATATTGGTGGACAATGGTAGCTCCGTCAACATAATTCAGCTGGAAACATTGAAGAGGATGAATGTATCTCCGATGGACATTACTTCGAAGTCCACCATGCTCATTGGTTTTAGTGGAGAAGCTAGGAATACCGTAGGGGAGATAAAGTTACCAGTATATGTTGAAGGGGTCAACTCGATACAACGCTTCTGTGTGATGGACTCCCTATCCTGCTATAACATCATACTAGGCAGACCATGGATCCATGACATGAAAGCTGTGCCATCGACTTATCACCAGTGCTTCAAGATCCCTACCCCTTGGGGGGTCGTCAAAGTTGATAGTGATCAGCAGGAGGTGAAGGAATGCTACTCATCCTCAATGAAATCCTCGACCAAGCCTAATCCAGCATAGCAATTAAAGATGCGGGCACAGGATATCGTGGAGGCTTCAGAGCAGGATATGAAGAAAGTTATCCTGGATCAGGATAATCCTGATATCTCGGTGCTCGTGGGGACCGATATCCCTCAAGATATTGAAGAACGATTAACCAACTTTTTGAAGTGCAGGATGTCAACATTTTCCTGGAAGCATGAGGATATGACAGGTATATCCAAAGACATTATTACTCACAAGCACGGAATTGACAGGTCGTTCAAGCCTGTTCAGCAAAAAAGAAGAAAGTTTGCTCCTGAACGAAATACAATCATACAAGAGGAAGTTGAAAGATTTTTGAAGTCCAAAATGATCAGAGAAGTTAAGTTTCCAAGATGGCTGGCAAATGTAGTCGTGGTACAGAAGAAAAATGGGAAATGGAGAGTCTGTGTAGATTACACAGACTTGAACAAGGCTTGTCCTAAAGACCCATTTCCTCTTCCCCATATTGATGCAATGGTGGATGCTACTGCCGGTCATGAGATGTTAACCTTCATGGATGCATCCTCAGGATTTCAGCAGATTCAAATGGAGCCTTCAGACCAGGAGGATACTGCCTTCATGACACCAACAGGTATTTATTGTTATACTGCTATGCCCTTTGGTTTGAAAAATGCAGGTGCAACATATCAGAGATTGGTGAACATGATGTTCAAAGATAAGCTGGGGGACACAATGGTACATCGATGATATGGTGGTAAAATCGAAAAAGGCTGAGGATCACCTCCGGGATATTAAGGGAGCATTTGATATCTTGGATCAGTATAACATGAAACTAAATCCTGCTAAGTGCCATTTCGGAGTGAGGGCAGGAAAGTTTCTAGGATATATGGTGACCAAAAGAGGAATAGAGGCAAGCCCGGAGCAGATTAAAGCCATCCTGGATATCAAATCACCTTCAAATATGAAGGATGTTCAATGATTGATAGGGCGAGTTGCAGCATTGAACAGATTCATCTCAAGATCCTCCGAGAAATGCAAGGAATTTTATGATATCCTGAAGAAAAATAAGAAGTTCGAATGGGGAGCAAAGCATGAAGCAGCCTTGCAGGATTTGAAGCGATATCTCTCAACTGCACCTCTATTGATGAAGCTTGAAAATGGTGAACCACTATCCCTATACCTCGCTGTATCAGGGAATGCTGTAAGTGCCGTTCTTATAAAGGACCATGAAGGTCAGCAATATCCTGTCTATTATGTTAGTAAAAGTTTACTAGATGCTGAAACTAGATATTCTCATCTAGAGAAATTGATATTAGCCCTAGTTATGGCATCCACAAAACTTAGACATTATTTTGAGACACATAGGATTCATGTTAAAACTACTTATCCTGTTAAAAATGTGCTTAGGAAACCCGAAATGTCGGGTAGGATGGCTAAGTGGTCAGTAAAACTGAGTGCTTATGACTTAGTATATGAGCTTAGAAATGCCATAAAGTCTCAGGCTTTAGCTGACTTTGTGGTTGATTTCAGTAGTGACATTCAAAATGAAGTAGATTTAGAAGTACAGCAGCTAGGAGAAAACTTAGAATGCTGGACATTGTATACTGATGGTGCATCTAACATAAGAGGTGTAGGTTTAGGTATACTACTAAAATCGCCACAGGGGGACATATTACCCCAGGCTATTAGGTGTGAATTTCCTGCTACTAATAATGAGGCAGAATATGAGGCTTTAATTGCAGGATTAGAGTTGGCTAAGAATATGAGTATCAAGAATTTGCAAGTATATGTTGATTCTTTGTTAATCACTAATCACTTTAATGGAACCTATGCAGTTAAGGGAGAGAAGTTAATCGAGTATCTCGAAATTCTCAAAAAATTAGCAGGATATTTCGATATTTTCACACTTGAACAGGTACCAAGAGAGGATAATGCTGAAGCTGATGCCTTGGCAAATCTGGGATCATCGGTCAGGATACCGGAAGGAACCCGAATACCAATATTACATATCCTATATCCTGCGACGAATCCTCAGGATAAGGACGTAATAAGTATTCAGGATCCTGATGATCACTATCCTGAGGAGGATCCTAAGTCCTGGACGGCTCCAATCATGAGATATCTCAAGGAAGGACACATCCCAAAGAATGAGAATCCTAAAGCCTTTAGAATGAAGGTATCACGATTCACTATTATAAATAATGTTTTGTATAAGAAATCTCTTGCAGGACCATATCTGAGGTGCTTGGAGGATCCCGAAACCAAAGAAGTATTTCAGGATATACATGAAGGGGATTGTGGTAACCATACTGGGGGCAGGTCCTTATTCTCAAAAGTATTAAGGACAGGATATTATTGGCCGACGATGAGGAAAGATGCCACAGAGTATGCTCGAAGATGTGACGCATGTCAAAGACATAGTAACATATTACATCAGCCTGCAGAACCGCTGTATCCTATCGTTTCCCCTTGGCCGTTCATGAAATGGGGTATGGATATAGTGGGAAAGCTTCCAAAGGCTTCAGGAGGAAAGGTTTTCATGTTGGCAATGACGGATTACTTCTCCAAGTGGGTTGAAGCAGAAGCATTTGTTCAAGTTAGAGATCAAGAAGTGGTATCCTTCATAAAAAGGAATATCCTGACTAGGTTTGGAGTACCAGCTGAGATAATTTGTGACAACGGATCTCAATTTATAAGTAAAAGGACTACTGACTTCTGCAAGAGTTGGGGAATCAAAATGATTACGTCTACTCTGGTACATCCTCAAGCAAATGGACAAGCAGAATCATCGAACAAGATAATTGTCAACAACTTGAAAAAGAGACTAGGGGCTAAGAAAGGAAGATGGGCAGAAGAGTTACCCTTTGTTTTGTGGGCTGATAGGACAACGGTGAAGAATGCAACTGGCCAAACCCCGATTTCCTTGGTGTTTGGAGCATAAGCGGTGATTCCGACAGAAATGGTGATACCTACAACGAGATCCAATCTCAGGGATCCTGAGAAGAATCCTGAAGTCCTATGCCAGGAACTGGATACTGTTGATGAGACAAGAGACGCTGCAAGGCTAAGGATGGCAGCATATCAACAGAGGATATCTAAAGCATATAACAAGAATATAAGGACTAGAAGATTTCAGGTTGGAGATTGGGTATTAAGAAAAGCTTTTCAGAATACTACTAATCCTGCTGATGGAAAGTTGGCCCCAAAGTGGGAAGGACCCTATGAGGTTGAATCAGAATCAGGAAAAGGAGCATACCGACTCAAGAATATGGAGGGAGATATGCTACCGAGATCCTGGAATGCTATACATCTAAAACTCTATTTCAAGTGAGTATGGAATTTAAATTCTGACTCAGGGTGGTATGGATTCTGACTCTTCTATTAAATTTTAATATTATTTACTGTTTTGAACCCGTTACTTACTTAAGCATCGGAGGGGTGTTAGCCAGGCTAACACCCACCATAGCTTACAATTGTTTTGCAGTATATGCTTTGGGATGTAGCACCAGGATACACATTCAGGATACTTCGGAAGATTAGAGGATTGGCCCCCTCTCTCACATCTAAGGGATCCTGATCCCTTCACAGGTTTAAAGGTATTCGTCTTTCTTCCGAATTGGGTTTAAACACCCCGCCTGGAGCGCAAGTTATTCGGGAATAGTTCAAGGTGGCGGGATCAGTTCATGTAAAAGTGGCTGACAATTTCATTACTATTGGCTATATCCTGAATCCTTAAGGTATATGAGGATTGATCACCCTCTCTCACGAAAGGGTATTTTCATGCTCTCTAAGGTTTAAAGGTTTTCACCTTTCTAAGTCTTGGAGTTTATACACTCCCGCCTGTAGCGCACGAAAATTTGGGATTTACCCAGGATACAAAGGATTTATCTCCAGTATATTTTGGGTTTTACCCCTGTAACACAAAAATTGTCTATACAATTGGAACTATTGTTCAAAAATTTTCTAAGTGTTTAAGGACTTCATGCACAGGGGACATTCCATCTAAAGCAATTGTATGAGGCACAAAGGATCAAAGTTGAGCTAAGTGTCTCGAACTGGGGACATCTTGGTAGGAGAAGCCACAAAAGGGGTTGGAGTTTAAAACTAAGGCTACGCTCGATTCCTGGTATGATCTTTCCTTTGTGAACCTTAAATAAATTTTGTAACTCAGGATAAGGTTTAAGTATCCTGAAAAGGATATATCTTTAGGATATATCTTCTAAATGTGTTTTTGGGATGCGTTTCAGGATATTTGATTGAAATATTTGGAAGTGATACTTGATTGAAGTTAAAACTCTGATCAAACAAGTATTGTGAAAACAGGTTTTAGAAAGTGGACTATCTTTTATTCTTTAGAAGTTTTCTCTAAAGTTGATTAGATTTTTAGAAGTTCTAAAAGTTTTCATAATATATCACTGAGTATAGTGATCAGGATATTTTCAAAAGATAGTTGTACAAAATTTTGCAAAGCTAAAATCTACATTAAGAAATATATGACAGAAATTAAAAGGCAACAACAAATAAGTCAAGAGGTAGTTATATTATTAATAAGTCAAAAGTTGTGCTTTTGGTTTCACCTCAAACCGAGGCCCATCCGCCAAAAGCACGATTAGTTTTTACCGTGTTTACGTAACAGTTGATGGTTCTATCTCAAAACGGGGCCTGTCCACCTTCAACCGTTACGACATTCAAAACAGGTTATACTAACCGATAACCAAGGGCTTCATCCTGAAACCCAGGACCCATCTACCTTTGGTCATCGTATTGTTCTAGTGCAGGAAATATAAATTGTTCAACAACAGGAAAAGTAAATTGTTCGTACAAACCACAACCATGAAATTTAAAATAGTGGGCTCCGGCCTTGGCACATATATCCATCATCGCCCACTTTGCCGCCTAAGGGGCAGCACCTTCTTGAAGAGCAATTTCTTTCCCAGCATCTGCACCAGCATTCCCCTCAGGATTCTTTTCGGCATCATCACCAGCATTGGCCACTTCCTCTGCCGCCTTAGAAGGCTCTTCACCAGCATGCTTTGCGGGATGAGCAACGGGATGACCTCCAAGATCCTGTAGTTTCGCTTCCCAAGCCTTTACATTCCAGGATGGGCATTCGAAGCCCAAGCTCTTGGCCTCATAAGCCATCCTTAACCTGGCTTGGAGAAGGGAGATAACGACGGATGCTTTGAGACTGTCCTGATATAAACTCATATCCTGCTGGTATTGAAGAAGGGCAGCGTCTAGTTTGGCTTGAGCATCCTCATTGGCTTTGTGGAGGGCAGCTTGGTGTTCCTGGGTCATTGCCTTGTATTTGTCTTCATAATGCTGGGACTTGGCGGCCGCAATTGTTCCTTGATCAGCTATAGTGGCTTCAGCTTTTTCGAGCTTAATCTCCAGCATCTTATTAAGCCCACAGGCGTCTTCATACAAGTGCATGAGACGTTCCAAGCCCTGCAGTTAAAGATACAGGTATCAATGTAAAATAAGCAGGATAATGATTAACATGCATGTTCAGGATATCGGAAGGGAATTTTTACCTGCTTGAGGAATGAAGTGGCTTCACTAAATCCATGATTCTCGAGAGAGAATGTCTCGGAGGCGGCTGGAGAATCCATTTCTTTTCTCTTCCGGGAGCTGGAGGCCCGGGTCCTGGATGCCGGAGGAGCTTTAAGAGCGGTGGTAGTCGTTGAAGTGGTAGGCTTTGGTGTGGCAGACGACTTCGGCTTAGATTCTTGTTTGACAGGTACAAGGCTGGAGTAACTATCCAACTCGTCAAGTTGGAAGCCTTTGAGGTTGACAACTGGTACTGCACAAGGGAAGATATTTTTAAACTCATCATACCTCTGAAAGATAATCGGTTTAATAAATAAAGATAATTACTGAGAATATGCTTACCAGACATCTCTGAACTTGATTTTTGGCTTGAATCTGTAAGAGACAGGGGGTGCTAAATCTCTGAAGTTCGCTGCATAAAAAACATCAGGATATAAGTCTGGGATATAGTTTAAGGATACATTTGGGGATATTCCTAAAACCCTAGATCCTACCCTTGGTTAACCATCTAACCGGCAGATTGAAACCCTTGTCAATAGAGTCTCTTTTCACGAAAAAGAACTTTCGCTGCCATCGGTCTTCATTCTTGGTGGCCTTAAGGACTAAAGGGTTCTTGGAGGTAGAGAACAAAAGAAAACGGCTATCACCATGGGACCTCAACCGGTATGCTATAGGGAGGTCTTCAATACACATGTCAGGGCAATGGCGAGATTTGATTTGGTCTAGCACCATCAAAACTCGCCAGACCATTGGCATAGTTTGGGCATAACTAAGGCCGGTGAGGTCGAAGAAACGAGAGATGAAGGGTGGAAATGGATACCGGAGTCCCAAAGAAAAAGGGTAGGCAAAAAAACAGACCCACTCGTTTGATGACACGTCTGATCGGACCTCCCGATCAAAAGGGCGAATGACTGTTCCAGCGGGAAAAGCGCCGGAATCCTTGAGGGCAGTGATATCAGCATTGTTAAAGCAGCAGATTTCTTTTTCTGGTTCTCGGATGAGGTTTTGACTCACGAGGGTTGGGACTGGTTCATCCGAACGAGATCTTGTCCGTGATGCCATGAAGGGTATCTAAAAGAAATTCAGGAAAAAGAACAGAGGATGAAGGAAAGGATGATTACCTGAAAATCGCTTGAAGAGTAATGATAACAAGAAGAAATATCTCAGCTAATTATAGGCTGAATATAGGGGGGTAAAGAGTAAATATTGCATTGAAAATGGCAGAATGTCACTTCAACTGTCGTTTCGTTTTAATTGCCTCGGTCTGCGAGTTAGAATTTTTAAAATATATCCGTTGGATTGGTATACCAACAGATATATTTGGGGACAATTGTTATGGGCCATTTTATGAGTATATGTATCCTGACTAATATCCTGCTTTTGGTTGTTTGCTTGTGATCAGGATACTGGATTAGGATATTGGTATCATTCTGGGCCATATCCTGGTGTTAACTAAATTAACCACGTGCAGGTTAGAGGCTGTGGGTTACTAACGGTCAGAAGGACTTCTTCTCCTCAAGACTCGGGCGTATCTGTTATGTGAGAGACGTTGAACCCGAAAGACCAGGTCAACAACGTTCGAGTGGGGAATATTCGCCGGATCCTGGTTTATTAGGATAGTTTGTTGCATTTCTTTTACTATATATAGATGGGGGCGGATCAGATTAAGGCACGCAACTTACACACACACTTTCTAACACTTTTGCTCTCTAGCTTTCAGCAGTCACTACACACAAACACTTGTAATCGAATTACATTGTAACACCTAGTTGATCCGCATCACATCCTGCACTGTATCCTGAGATTTAAAGCAATAGAAGAACAAGGCAGCTGCGATTGTCAGCTCCCGAGGTTTTGTGCCGGCGATCTAGATTGATCAAGGGCTTTCCTCATACATCACGTGTCAACCTTTACTTTTTTGCTCATTGTTTGATCAAAGACACAGTAATATATTACATCAGCCTGCTGAACCACTGTATCCTATTGTTTCACCTTGGCCATTAATGAAGTGGGGAATGGATATAATAGGAAAATTGCCAAAGGCTCCAGGAGGAAAAGTCTTCATGCTGGCGATGACAGATTATTTCTCTAAGTGGGTTGAAGCTGAAGCATTTGTTCAAGTTAGAGACCAAGAAGTAGTATCCTTCATTAAAAGGAATAACCTGACTAGATTTAGAGTACGGGCTGAGATAATTTGCGACAATGGTTCTCAGTTTATAAGTAAGAGGACTACTGACTTTTGCAAGAGTTGGGGAATTAAAATGATCACGTCCACACCGGTACATCCTCAAGAAAATGGACAAGCAGAATCTTCGAACAAGACAATTGTCAACAATTTGAAGAAAATACTTGGAGCTAAGAAAGAAAGATGGGCAGAAGAATTACCCATTGTTTTGTGGGCTGATAGGACAACAGTAAAAAGTGCAACTGGCCAAACCCCATTCTCCTTAGCATTTGGAGCAGAAGCAGTGATCCCGACAGAGATGGTGATACCTACAGCGAGATCCAACCTCCGGGATCCTGAGCAGAATCCTAAAGCCCTATCCCAAGAATTGGATACTATTGATGAGACAAGAAATGCAGCAAAGCTAAGGATGATAGCATATCAACAGAGGATATCCAGAGCATATAATAAGAACATAAGGACTAGAAGGTTTCAGGTTGGAGATTGGGTATTAAGAAAGGCTTTTCAGAATACTACTAATCCTGCTGATGGAAAGTTAGCTCCTAAGTGGGAAGGACCTTATAAGATTGAATCAGAGTCAGGAAAAGGAGCATACCCACTCAAGAATATGGAGGGAGATATGCTACCAAGATCCTGGAACGCTATACACCTAAAGCTCTATTTCAAGTGAGTTTAGAATTTAATTTCTAACTCAGGATGGTATGAATTCTATCTCTTTTAATATATTTGGTATTATTTGTCACACCCCCAAAATCCACCTGCGGAGTATCACCGCTTGGAGGTGTGACTGACCAGGATCAAGCCACCAATCATATTGAACAAACAAGTAAGTAAATATAAAATCCAACACAATATAATTGGTGTCCAAATCAAAACATAGTTTAACTTGCAAGCAGAAGCATAATGTTTAAAACCAAAGCATAAGTTTAAATGTTTCAAATGTTTAACATGGAACACAGCTGTCCATGTCCCACAACGACCACGCCTCCTCGTGTAAGCTCCATAAGCATCTAACGACCTGCAAGGCATGTAACAACAAATCAACAACAAAGTTGAGCGAGTTCACAGTTGGTTGTTTAGTTTCACAAGTTTGTTTTGAAAACCATAAGTTGTTTCGTAAACCACGAGTTAACCAGTATCCTTGTTTCCCAAACCATATCCATAATTAGTGGGGGCTTCCCCATGTAAACCACTAGACCATTACCATATCGACAACTGACGAACAATAGTTGTGCCCTACGTCAATGTCTATCATCATTGACTAAGTGCCCAGATCCATTAGTACACGCCCGTCCTACCGGTACGGTGTGAGGCTTGTCAACCCTAATAGCGCTATTAACTAATGACCCGCTCGCCATTGGCCCGACGATTAAGTCGATATAAAAATGAGGGACTTCATGATAGAGTTTTGTCTAGTAAGTTAATGTTGTCGTCCTTCCTATGGAGGAGCGGAGGTACGAAATCTACCCAAGGAGATTACGCAGGTTCAATGTTGTCGTCCTTCCTATGGAGGAGCGGAGGTACATATTCTACCCAAGGAGAATATGTAGGTTCTATTTAATCTCTTTACCCATTCCCTAACCACCGGGAATCCCATGCCTTGTAGAAAGTGTGAACTCACCTCGGTTTGCTCGGCAGATACACAAAATGGTCACTTGAGCTATATGTGGTCAACCACGTCCTAACATGGTTACCATACAAGTCAGGTCTAGGTTCAAGTAGTACACATAAGTTTACACAGAACTAGCAAATCAAGAACACGTAATGATCATGGCATACACATTGAACATGTTAAACAAATCAGTTAAACACATAAAACCCAAACTTGTGCGATCAGGATGTATTGGGCTGAAGTAACAGTGTAAGCCCAATAACATCTTGTGCGATTGGGCAGTTGAAACCCAACAACTACCCGGCCCAACATGTTGTGCGATCAGCACAACCTTGTGCGATCCACAGCATGTTGTGCGATCCAGTTAAACACCCAGCCCAATTAATAAGCAGTCCAGCAAGTTGTGCGATTGAGTTTTGGGCTTTAAGGCCCATCAGTACAATACAGTTCAGGTAGTTTGTGTGTGGCCCAAGCCTTGTGCGATCCACAGGTCTTGTGCGATCCACATGTCTTGTGCGATCATGCATATCCTGGTGGTACACTGTGCTTAATGTGATTGTACCCAGCTTGTGCGACTGGTGGTCTTGTACGTTCAGATCAGATCTTGTGCGATCTGGTCTTGTGCGACCGACGAACTTGTTCGATCAGTTATGTGATTTTCCTAAAATCATGCAATTCATTCTAACAGTTTCCCAATTCTCATCCATTCAATCAAATCGTCACCAACAGTTTCGGTTCCAACTTTAATCGATTAAATCATGGTTCCTATCACATAATCCATATGAACCCTAATCATGTTTAAGGCATTCAAACAATTCACAACATTAAACTATCCAATTAGGGGTTTCAAATCATCATATAATACTTCATATTTGACCATACGATTGATCCGATTTCACATACATACAACCGATTACACCCATTCGGTTCTAGATTACATAATTACCAACTCTAAATTAATCAAATCATGCTACACATATGAACCGATTTCATGAACACTTGACCACATCACTCATAACAATCATATATCATCCGTAAATCATTGTATGAGAATGTATAAATCACAATATCATTTAACAAAACAATAACTATGAAACACTAACCGGTTTGAAGGTAGAAAAGGATGATCCGAATCAAAATCTTTGAGGAAGAGAGGGTGGCCGTCGGCTTCGAGAGAGAGAAGGAGAGAACTAGGGTTTGGTGTGTGTTTATGTGTATGCAAATTATGAGAAACAAACCCCAATGATGGGTGTTTGTTTGCGTATAAAAGGGAGTGGGCCGAACCCTTTACATGGGCTGCCTCTTGGTTCGATTACAAAAGAGTGTGGGCCGAGAGTGGTAAGGAACCAAAGCCTAAAGGCTTGTGCGATCCGCCAAGTGTTGTGCGGTTGGGCTGAGTTGTGCGACGACATTATATATACATTACACACACAATCATGTAACATATATTACACGATCCACATAACGCAATATCATATCATTCCATTAAATCAATATATCAGATAATCACACAAAGTTCACATACGTTACATTGAACACAAGGATAGGTTCTGAAATACGAGTTGTCACATTATTTATTATTGTAAACCCAATACTGACTTAAGCATCGGAGGGGTGTTAGCCAGGCTAACACCCACCTTAGTTTACAGTTGTTTTGCAGTATATGCTTAGGGATGTAGCTCCAGGATACACATTCAGGATACTTCGAAAGATTAGAGGATTGGCCCCCTCTCTCACGTTCAAGGGATCCTGATCCCTTCGCAGGTTTAAAGGTATTAACCTTTATCACGAATTGGGTTTAAACACTCCGCCTGGAGCACAAGTTATCCAGGGATAGTTCAAGGTGGCGGGACCAGTTCATGTAAAAGTGGCTGACAATTTCATTACTGTTGGCTATATCCTGGATCCACAAGGTATATGAGGATTGATCACCCTCTCTCATGAAAGGGTATTTTCATACTCTCTAAGGTTTAAAGGTTTTCACCTTTCTAAGTCTTGGAGTTTATACACTCCCGCCTGTAGCGCATGAAAATTTGGGATTTTCCCCAGAATACTTATGGGTTTATCCCCAGTATATTAAGGATTTATCTCTAGTATATTTTTGGGTTTATCCCTTGAAATACAGAACTTATTCAAACGATTATAATTAATTTCTAAGTATTGAAAAACATAATACACAGGGGACATTCTTACTGAAGCAATTGTGCAAAGCTCAAAGGATTAAGCTTGGACCCAGTATACTAAGTATCCCAGACTGGGGACACCTTCATTGGAAAGATTGTAAAAGGGTTGAAGATTGAGAGTAGGGTTGTACTCTACTTCTAGAAAGTAAATTGTTTAGAGACATGAAAAGTAAATTGTTCAAACAAGCACAACCATTAAACTTAAAAAATATGGTCTCGACCTCAGCATCAACATCCATCATCGCCCATTTCTCTACATTCAAGGGGCAGCACCTTCTTCCATGACTTCATCAGCAACATCCTTCCCAGTATCCTTCTCAGCCTCACCACCAGCGCCAGTTAGCTTTTCAATCACCTTGGAAGACCCCTCAGCTGCAGATTTAGCAGGATGCTCTACAGGATTACCGCCAAGACCCCTTAGCTTCGTCTCCCAGGCATCGACATTCCAAGAAGGACATTCAAAGCCCATGGCCCTGGCTTCGTAAGCCATTCTTAGCCGGGCCTGAAGAAAGGAGATGACGACGGAGCTTTTCAGGCCTTCCCGATAAGAGGTCATATCCTGTTCATGTTGAGCCTGGGCGGTGTCGAGATGGACTTGGGCTTCATGAGTAACTTTCTTGATGGCGGCCTGGTGTTCCTGGGTCATAGCTTTGAACTTGTCCTCGTAATGTTGCGATTTAGCAGCAGCAATCATACCTTGGTCGGAAATGGTGACCTTGGCTTTCTTCAATTTGGACTCGAGCATCTTGTTGAGCCCGCAGGATTTCTTCGTACAAGTGAACCAGACGTTCGAGGCCCTACAATGAAAAAACACAGGTATTATTGTATAATGACCAAGATACTGGTTTGACATATATGCAGGATATGGAATGAGGATCTATACCTGGTTTCATGAACCCGCTTGCCTCCATGAATCCATGATTCTCGTAGGGAAATGTTTCGGGGGTGACAGGCGAATCAATCTCTTTTCTCTTACGAGAACTAGAGGTCTGGGGCTTGGTAGCTGGCGAAGGCGTGGGAATGATGACGGCTTTAGAACTGGTAGGCTTGGATGAAGCAATAGGTTTGGGACTTGGCTCTTTCTTGATCTGGACAGGATCGGAGTAACTGTCCAACTCATCAAGATCGAAAACTTCTGGGATTTTAACTGGTGCTGCATAAAAGGAGAAATTCTAAATCTTTCCTACTCTTTCATTTTGTTATGCTAATCAATTATTTGCAGAATAATTCTTACCAGACATATCAGATGATGAATATTGGCTGGAACTCGGGAGGTGTGTGGAAAAACTTCTGTCACCTTCCAGTAGCTGGTAAATTGCTTTGATTCTATTTTTAGATTCTGCAGTAGGAGGGGCTACTACTTTGAAGTTCACTGCATAAAGGCCAAATAAAAAAAAAGTATCAGCACAAGGTATAGGCCCAAAAGGTATTTGGGGATATTCTTAAAACCCTAAACGCTACCGGTGGTTAACCACTCCACCGGAAGGCTAGTGCCCTCGTAGATGGAATCTCGCTTAACGAAGAAAAACTTTCATTGCCATCCATCTTCGTTCTTGGTGGCTTTGAGAACAAGGGGTATACTGGAAGTGGAAAAGAGTAAAAACCGGCTAGAACCGTGTGATCGAAGACGGTAGGCGATCGGAATATCCTCGATGCAGAGGTCAGGAAAGTGAAGGTTTTTGATTTGGTTAAGAACAATCAATACCCTCCAAACCATGGGCATTGTTTGGGCAAAGCTAAGACCAGTGGTTCGAAAGAATTGCGTCATGAATTCGGGAAAGGGATACCGAAGGCCTAGCGAAAAAGGATATGCCGGAAAACAAACCCAATCGGCTGACGAAACATCCGAGCGAACTGACCGGTCGAATGGTCTGATAATCGCACCGTCTGGAAAGGCGCCGGAGGCTCTCAACGCTGCGATGTCTGCGTTATCGAAGGCACAGATCTCCTTATGGGGGTTCTTGAGTAGGTTTTGTTGGATGAAGGTCTCCGTCGATTCGCCAGTATGAGAATTGGTTCTGGTAGCCATTGGGGGTAGAATGAAGAGATTAGCAGAAAGGGAAGAAAGAATTTACCTGAGAATTCTGATGAAGATGGTGCGTTATCGAACAAAAAGAGAGAAGATATAGGGGCTAAATGGATAGCCATCGAGTGTAAACCGCGTTGGAAGTTGCCCAATGTTACCTCAATCGTCGCTTCAACTTAATAACCTCGATTTAAGAGATAAACTTTAAAATATATCCGTTGGAATTGGTATACCAATAGATATATTTTAAGGACAATTGTTATGGGTGGTTTTCTGCTTATATATCCTGACTAATATTCTGACTATGTTTCTTTTGTTGTGATCCGGATACCGGATCAGGATATTGGTAACATCCTGATACAGTATCCTGGTAGTAACTAATTAATTCACGTGCAGATTGTTGGAACAAGTCTCTAACATTCAAGTGGACTTCTTCTCCACAAGACTCGGGAAAATCTGTTAGATTATGGACGTTGAAACCGGAAGACGTGGACTACAACGTTCACATATGGAATATTCGTTAAATCCCAGAATAATAGGATAGTTAGTTAGTTTCTTTTACTATAAAAAGGATTGATCGGATCAGATTAGAACACACAATCTTTCGCACACTCTTTCTCTCCAGCTGCAAACACTCACAACACACTTACACTTGTATCGAAATCACATTGTAACACTTAGTTGATCCGCATCATATCCTGCACTGTATCCTGATATTTGAAGCAATAAGAAGAACAAGGCAGCTGCCATTGTCAGCTCCCAAGGTTTTATGCCGGCGATCTAGATTGATCAAGGGGTTTCCTCGTACATCTTGTGTCACCCCTTTACATTTTTGCTCATTGTTTGATCATAGATACAGCTCAATATCCTGAGCCGTATCCTGAAAACTATTTTTTGCTAACAACTTTATCAGCATATTTCCAACACACATTCTTAGCACACTACCTCACTTAACTAATTTGATCACTTAATTGCTTCGGTAATTTTTGACCAAAACAAAAACTAGTATTAAAACAATAAGTATTTTTATAAGATCCTAGTGAAGAGAAGGTACTGTAACACTTACCACTCATATTAGATTTGTGAGAATCTTCCAGCTTATTTTCATTTAGCAGACCTAATAGCTTGGAGAATTGATCAGCAGTTAAAGCATTCAAGGAAGTACTAGCAGATTGATCATGCATAGTATTGGCAACAGAATTATTAGCAGACACACTTGTTTTTTTACCATTGAGGACTGTTTTGACTAGGTTTATTTCTGTAGTTTGAGGGATAACCATGAAGTTCAAAACATTTTTCAATCAAGTGACCAACCTTATTGCAGTGAGTACATTTTAAGTTGGGATTAGGACCTTTGCTAAAATGTTTTTTATTGTCATTATATTGTGTTGTTTTGGCAACAAAACCAACATTAGGAACCTTTGATGAATTATTAGAATCCCTATGTGATTCTTCTCTAGAAATAATGGAAAAAACCAGTTTTAACAGTAGGTAAAGGGTCCCTGGTTAACATATTTGTTCTAATAGGTTGATAAACGTCATCTAATCCGAGCAAGAACTGCATAAGTTTAATCAGTTGACTGAATTCATTGTATTTAGAAGAAGCATCACAAATACAAGAAGGCAATTAAACCATGGCATCGAATTGTTTCCACATAGTGTTGAGTTTATGATAATATTCAGACACACTTACCCCATTTTGGCTAACAGAATTAATCTTTTGGTATAACCCAAACACAACCGACCCATCAACCCTATCATAAGTGTCCTTTAAGTCACTCCAGACTTCACTAGCAAGCCTAGAGTTAACTTGACCAACATATAGTTCTTCAGAAAAAGAGTTGAGAATCCAAGTTAAAACAACAGAATTGCACCTATCCCATTGACTAGCCAGAACATCATCTTTAGTTGATTTAGTACAAGTACCATTAATAAAGCCTAACTTGTTCTTAGCAGTTAAAGCAAGTTTCATAGCATTTGACCAAACAACATAATTTTCAGTTCCTTTCAGTTTGATATTGACAATAGTGAGACTGCTATAGTCACCAGCATGCAGATATAAAGGGTCGAGCATCTAATTTACTAACCAAAGTAACCGAGGTCTCAACTTGATCATCTGTGCCAGGCATATTTGCATAAACAACGCAATAAAACAGGTAAACACAGAGATAATAAAACAAGCTAGCACACAAACAGCAAACAACACAGTAGTAAACAAGAAGCAAGAAAAGCAACAGAAAAACCAGGAAGTAGCAAGTAAGGTCAGGGTCAAAAAGCGAAGCCTGAACAGAGGTCCGGTCAGAGGTTCATCACTCAAAGGTGCCTCCGCAGACGGTATTTAGGGAGCTTTAGACTCAAAACAATATGCAACAGAGTGAACCCTCTCTGTATCCTAAAACAAACCGGTCTCACCTAAACACCCGGTATCAAAATGGCCTAGACACAACAAAGAATGATGCAAGACAGAAAGTAAAAAGGAAGAATAGAACGATATCACAGTTGGTGCAAGCAAAACTCCAAAGGATCACGGTTAGTAACCTTCACTTAGGGTTATAAGACCTTGATCAGAAGACAGAGGACTTGATCTGTTGGTTTGCCCTAAAAGGGACCAACGAGAAATCCTTCAAAAGGCAGATGCGAGCAAAACCCTAAAAGTTAGGGTTTCGTACTTCCAGCGGCGGCACAGCAACCACAAGATATAAGTGAACAGAAAACCAAATAGCAGACCACCGGACCACCAAGACTTCAAGTACCACCGTCGTAACCCTAGATCAGAGTCCTTGGACTGATACACGGATAAACAAGCACCGGAGGTTGCAGCGGAAGACCACCAGAGCACCAATTTAACCTTGGGGCTCTGATACCATGTCAGAACTTTAGGGATGAATCAACAAATGAAAAACCAATTTATTCAAACTTCTTCACTAAAACAGTACAGGGAAATCAGCCAGTCATCACAGATTGACTGGTGTACAAATATAACCAAAAGGTTAACAAAGACAAGATCAAACACCCTCACGAATGTACGTGTGAGGAAGAAATGAGAGCAGGAGCACAAGTGTTCGAGAAGGAGTAGTGTGAGACGGTGATGGCCAGGATCCCAAGGAGCCATTATAAAGAGCCGGATCAACACAAACCCTTAAGCCCACCGCAACATGGACCAGCCCAACAGAGCCCAAAGCCAGCCAAGGAAACCGGATCAATACCTCAATCAAAAAGGAAAGAAAGAGCAACGGTTAGAAAATAAAAAAGGAAAAACATTTAAACTGAAATATGTAAAAAATATAGAATATTTTTAACAGTATGTGGTGTGGAAAAAGTAGCAATTATATATATATGATGATGAACTTTGTGAAGGGAATTAAATTGAAAAAGGCTGTTTACAAAATATACATCACAAATTACTACTTCTGAAAAGCCACTACCATATATTTTCTTGCTGTTGGACCGATTTGAGCATCACATGAGGCCATGGGCCTGCTGGACCTTATATTGCTAAGTCACAGCCCAGTTCGTGAATACATGTTGCAAAAGGTATCGTAAAAAGAGATATCACACGAAAAATCTATATAGACTGCAAACCTACGGAGGACGGGGGGACATAATTATTTTAAGGGAGTGGCTGCCATACGGACAGTAGGGATCAAGAGCGCGATTTTGAAGGGATTTGATTCAAGAACGAAGCCGGGTTTGAAGGATTAAAGATTTGACACATCGTTAATCTTTATTTTTCATTTTCTTTTTCATTTTCTTTTTCGTTTAATCTTGTTCAATCATGATACTTGCTACTAAATATTATTGTTTTGTTATTCCAAACATGATTCTTGGCTAGTTTTATCGTTCTACCTAGGTTGTGATGAACTTAGAACTTTGTTTTGATTTTTATATTTGACGTTTTTCGACTATACCTCTTTTTTATTTAAAATAACTTTGGTTTGTTGCTGAATATGATTATGTGTGCTAGTTGTTGTTGGAAATTTTAGTGAAAATGGGGTTTTCACTAAAATATTTTGGACATCAATAATATTTATTTGTGTGTTGTATAAATAATTATTTGTGGGTTTGTGTTCAAACTATGTCCAAATAGAGCTAAGATTAATGAGATATCGAATCTTGAAATTGTATGTTTGGAACAAACAAATATGACAAAAAATGGATTGAGATTTGTCACCTTGTCCCACATAGGTGGGATGACAAAACTTAAAGTGGTATATAAGGAGAGCACTCCTTGTAAATTTTTTCCTTAAAGGCAAAAACTAGTAGGTACCCAAAGGGTGCATCGCACCGGCGCGCATGCACGCGTGACATGGGCTGCAGGCCCAATGTGGTGCATTTGAACTTCGCACACCGCCTTTGTATTTTTTCCCATGAGCGCGTGGTCAGATACATGGCAGGTCCGCTTATGGCGCACCCTTGGGTGGCGTAGGCGGATGCCATGGCATGGCACATGTCGATACGGCGCGAGCTCCTTAGGTGCATGGTGCACGTCATTGGCTATGGCGAGCTCGAGCTCCTTAGGCGCATGGCGCGCGTCATTGTCTATGGCAAAGAATGAAAGTGGCGCATGACCAGGTGGCGTCCTGGTATGCATAGTGGCATCCGTGTGGCACACGAGTATGGATGACGCATGACTAGGAGGCGTATTGGAATGCGTAGCAGCATGCGTGTGGCGCGCGACACGACTCCATATGGCGTGGCGTGAGATCCTTGAAGCGTGGCGCGCGGACTAGCAGGAAGTTCAAGCGCGCACAGGTTTGCAGTAGTAACTAGGGGCACTGGTCTTCATAACGTGCGCATACGCGGGTTCCATACAGTGTTACACACGGACTGGAGAGCCACTTCAGGCACGCGTGCATGTCTGTAACGGTAACAGAGCATTTGGTTGGACCTGGTCAAACTAGCTGTTACAACTCGTTTAATTCGTGTCATAAATGAAAATGACAGTTTTGACTAACCAGTTAAATCCATTTAATTAAAGATTACAAACTATATTAATTATCTTGTTTATTAAAATATTAATGGTTATAGTTATGACAAGATTAATGTCTTGTTTATGGCTAGTTTACTTAAATTAATCTCTATATGTGTGTATATATATGATCATGGGATAGAAATTGACACACAGAAAATTCATCTTTGTTCCATGGAAATTTAGAGAAGAGTATTCTCAAAATTGTCCTTTTACATAACTCAATATTTTTTTACAAAATGAAGAACACCAAAGTACCCGGTGTAACCTCGGGCACGAGTGCCATCTTCGGCAGTACAACTACTGCTTCGGTTGTTGTACCTTGGGAGACAGAACCGTCTGAGAGGAGTCGCAGAATCTGTTTTAAGGGAAGCATGTTGAACACGTGCCACAACCAAAACCGTCAACAATTTTGCTTGTCTTGCAGTGGAGTTTCGATCTGGAAGGTGCGGTTGAAGTTTCCAAAGACGCTTGCTTGAATCAATATTGGTACAATTATATTGTATTTTATATTCGTTTATTTAGTTTTTTGTAACCAGTATTGTACTAGTCGAATTTCCCACAAATAACGAGAGTCTCGTTATTATTTATTATTTATTATTTATTTTGTAATGTATTTTAATAAAAATTGAACCTAGTTCCTACAATCTAAAAACAGACTTTCGTGAAGATTGTTGATACAATCTTAAATCCCTTATTTACGAGGATTTAGGTTCACGGAAGTTAAAATTTTAATTAAGATTTTGCTAAAATCTTATAAATTTTGTGGGAAATATTTATTTAGTACAATGAGTCGGATTAATTTTGATGATTGGAGTACAATCTTTAATCCGAATAGCGTGTTATAAAACCGTACAATTTGATTCATGTTTTAGAATTGGTTTTGTTCGTGTTTAGATAACACGAATTTTATACAAATAATATGTATTTCAATATGTTTTTGAAATACTAAAAGTTTCTAATGAGCGTATTAGAAATATATATTTTATAACACCATAAAAAATTAAATGTTTGTAACGTTTAATTTATTTATTACAAGCATGTTAGAAAGTTTAATTGGTATATTAATATATTTTCTAACGAGCGTGTTAGAAACAGTGATGTTGAAAGAATAACAACCTTTAAAACATTTATGTATTCTAACAAGCGTGTTAGAAACAATGATGCTGAAGAATAACAACCTTTAAAACATTTATGTATTCTAACAAGCGTGTTAGAAATAATTATTTTTAAAACATCTATATCTTCTAGCGAGCGTGTTAGGAATAATGTTTTAAAAACGGTTGGAAGTTCTAATGAGCTGTTAGAGACAATAGTTTAAAAACATTTGGATTTTGTAATGGGCATGTTAGCAAAGACTATTATTACAAATAATTATTAACGAGCGTGTTGGAAACAATTATTTTGGATAATTTGTAACGGTTTCGTCTAAACCATTAAATTTCTAACAAGCAAGTTAGAAACGGTTTTTACATAAATGTTAAAACGGTTTCGTATTTGTTTATTTCTAATAAGCGTTTTTGAAATAGTTTATATTTTTTTTAAACTTCAAAACAGATTTTGCAATCGTTAAGTTCTAACGAGCGTGTTAGAAACCTTTTAACGATTTGCAATCGTTAATTTCTAACGAGCGGGTTAGAACCTGGTTAACTATGATAAACTATTTAACATGATTTGTATCTGTTTTAAGTATTCTCTAACGAGCGTGTTAGAAAAGGTTCATTTAAACCAAAAGTGAATATATATATATATATATATATATATATATATTCATTTTATTTCTAACGAGCGCGTTCGAAGCGGTTTACTTTATAAAAACCGAATATTTTGAATGTTTGTTAAACATTTAAATTCTAATTAGGATATTAGAATTGGTTATCATACAAACCACTCATTTTAACGATTGTTAATCATTATTATCTAACAGCGGTTAGAAATGGTTTGAATATGATAAACCAATTATTAAAACGCTGTGTATCTATTTTAGTTTCAAACGAGCGAGTTTGAAATTGTTTTATTTAATAAACTATTAAGGTTTATTGTCTTGATTTGTAATCAAAACATAAATATATAGTTTAATATTAAAACACTTGCAAAAACGAGAATTGTTTTAAGCGAATAAAACATGTCTTTGCGAATTATAAGTGTTTCGATACTTCTACAAGAAGTATAACGTCTTGAACCATATAATAGTCACGGAAAGACTAGTTGGTGAAAAACAACTCAATGTTGTTATAAATATAATAAGTTGTTCAACTACTTGCGAGTAGTTAATTGTAAACAACTTTATATTTTGGATAACTTGTGATTATTCAAGTTTTGAGTTTCAAGATGAAACAAGTTATATGTGTTCCATTGAGAGACTACCTCAAAACATGACACGAAACGATATAATTGCGTTTATTTCGGTCAAAAGTGTTGAAGTTAATAACACTTTGGGATTTGATGTTTAGATATCATTGGTGTATCCGTTATTTTATATGTTCACTTTTATTTTATTTAAAATGGTGGACTACCATTTGGGTTTATTTTACATAAACAAATGGATTAACATATAATAAAAGATAAATTTTTATTTTGGACTACTAATAATTTGTCAAAAGGATACACATTTTGATACAAAGTGTAAAAAGTAATTTACACGAACACAACGAGCGGGTTGTGATCATGACTTATGTAATAAGCCAAAAATCAAACATCAAACGTATAACGACTTCGTGAGAAATGTGGTGATTGGTTTGAGATGAAATGCACGAAAACAAGATATGTCATTTAATATTGAGAGCATCAACATGGAAATGCACATGTAAGTTTTCAAAGAATATAACACATGAAAGAAATATATGTTATTATTGTAAATGATTTTAATAAATTTAGCAAATTTATTAAAGGAAATTTACAATAGTGATGGACTTGTAGATGCTTCTACCACCATCAATGTTGTTTAAACTATGTGGAGGGTTGGTCCTCAATTTGGGAGAGTATCCTAATACATGGTTTAAACGAAACAACAATGTAAATGTATATATCACTATAGGCATACGTGAATGCCTTGTTGTTGAGAGTCAATCTAATTGACTATATCTCAAGACTGGTGTGATTTTATACAAAGATCGTTCATCAAAGTGACTTAGATTAAGACTTATGTTTAAGTCCTTTTGAAGTCAATGATGAAGCCTTGGAGATAAAAAGCCAAATGAGTTATGATCCTAATGGATGGAGTTAACTATGGTTTCGAGACCTTCCTAAAACCGATGGTTTTGGAATGATGAAATAAAATTTCATTATTGTGCCTAAACTAAGAAACAAATGTTCGGAAGAGATAGTGCGTTATCGCTTAAGGCTGTGAAGAATCAGAATGATGCATCTTCCGTTCACATGCTAGAGTATTGTGGTCTAAAGCATGCTAGACTAATACTTGTTAATTTATATGCTCGACGGAGATTAAACTAACTTTAAACATTCAAAATATGTGATGACATAATAACGAATTTTGTGCTAAAACAAAACCATAAATAACTTCATATGTGAAGAACTCTTATAGATCAGAAGCTCTTATGAGCAATATTAATCTGAGTAGAGTAATATAATTGGATGACTGCATTGACAAAAAGATATGGATAATTTTATCCTATCACGCGGGTCTAAAATTCATCAAGAGTAATATTACTCAAACTTAATTAAAATGCAAGCAATGTGGGGGGTGGGGGGGGGGGGAGAAGCCATTAAGAAACAAACCCTTGAGGGTATTTAGAAATGGTAGTTGAGAAGTTTTCTCAAACTCAAAATGAAAGGGAGAACCTTTCATCACCCCATTTGGATGCTATCCAATTAAACTTAAATGTGGGAGGTGACTTGCATTTGAATGTGAGAGGTTTGACAATAAGGATTTTAGCAATCTAAATAAATATTGCAAACACATGACCATGTGGAGTACACAATGGTTATATGGAGTCAATCGAGTTGATTAGACTTGAATGCCAATTGGTTTGATTGAAATCTAGTAAGATGTCAGTCATGACACACCAAAGGCATGATGGAAACGTGTCTAGCCATGAATTGAGTTTCATGTCATTCTAAAGACAAGGTACATAACTGGATCCAAGTTGAGATCACGAGTTATAAGTCTTACGAATCGACTAACAGGCAAAGGTGACTAGCGAGTCAAGAACACGTTAGAACAACTTATCGCAATTTAAATTATCATCGTTGACTTAGTGAAGTCAAAAGATAATTTTGGATCCAACAACCTGTGGGGTGATAAGAGATCAAGTTGTGGAATGAGACTAAATCCCATGGAAAAGGAACATGAGGGAAACCTAACCTAGCTGACTGGAGATCCCAAGATCTAGGTTCAATAGGACAACTTAATCATGAACCGAAGGGTAGTCACTTTGGGGGCATAGCTAATATATATGTTTATGTATAAGCTAGTGTATGTGTTCATACATCCCCCTAAAACTATAAAAAGGGTGTTTAAATACGTCCTAGTCCATTCCTATAACATTCTTGTAAGGCTAAGCATTATATATGGCTAATTGATTTGTGGAAATCATAGTAAGCCATAATGCTTTTAATGATTCAAAGGAATCACCTATGTGAGAGAGAAGTAGGGTCACTTCGAATGGCGTTGTGGGGTGCGTAATCCTAGAGCTCTCGCATAACCAGGCTAGTGTTCCAGGACCATAATAGGACACGATAATGAGGGGATGCCCGGCTAGGGAAAGTATTGTGTGAATGTATATTGTCGTTTACACAAATGGGGGGTTGTTCAAGGACATCACGTCTACAAAACCCCAGTTGGCAAAGTATGCTTCACAAAGGAAAGTTCAAAGGCAAAACCTACCTATCCTGTAATACTTGACTGTTGAGGTTATATCGGGGAATTTTGGGTGTTTTTAATCGATCTCCATTCATGTGGGGGATTGTTGGAAATTTTAGTGAAAATGGGGTTTTCACTAAATATTTTGGACATCAATAATATTTATATATGTGTTGTATAAATAATTATTTATGGGTTTATATTCAAACTATGTCTAAATAGAGCTAAGATGAATGAGATATCGAAGCTTGTCTGTTTGGAACAAACAAAGATGAGAAAAAATGGATTGAGATTGTCACCTTGTCCCACATAAGTGGGATGACAAAACTTAAACTGGTATATAAGGAGAAGCACTCCTTGTAAATTGTACACTAGTGGGAACCCAAAGGGTGCATCGCACCCGCACATATACGCGCGTGACATGGGCTATAGGCCCAATGTGGTGCACTTTAAACTTCGCACACCGCCTTTGTATTTTTGCCCATGAGCGCGTGGTCAGATACAGGGCGGGTCCGCTTATGGCGCACCCTTGGGTGGCGTAGGCGGATGCCATGGCATGGTACATGTCGATACGACGTGATCTCCATAGGCGCATGGCGCGCATCATTGTCTACGGCGAAGAATGCAAGTGGCACAAGAGTTTGGATGGCGCGTGACTAGGTGGCGTCCTGGTATGCATAGTGGCATCCGTATAGTGCGTGAGTATGGATGACGCATGACTAGGTGGCGTATTGGAATGTGTAGCAGCATCCGTATGGCGTGCAACACGACTCCATATGGCGTGGCGTGAGATCCTTGAAGCGTGGCGCGCGGACTAGCAGGCCAGTTCAAGCGCGCGCAGGTTTGCAGTAGTAACTAGGCGCACTGGTCTGCATACCGTGCGCATACGCGGGTTCCATACAGTGTGACACACGGACTGGAGAGCCACTTCAGGCACGCGTGCATGTCTGCAACGGTAACAGAGCATTTGGTTGGACTTGGTCAAACTAGCTGTTACAACTCGTTTAATTTGTGTCATAAATGAAAATGACAGTTTTGACTAACCACTTAATTCCATTTTATTAGAGATTAAAAACTATATTAATTATCTTGTTTATTACAAGATTAATGGTTATAGTTATGACAAGATTAATGTCTTGTTTATGGCTAGTTTAATTAAATTAATCTCTATATGTGTGTATATATATGATCATGGAATTTCATAGAAATTGACACACAGAAAATTCATCTTTGTTCCATGGAAATTTAGAGAAGAGTATTCTCAAAATTGTCCTTTTACATAACTCAATATTTTCTTACAAAATGGAGAACACCAAAGTACCCATTGTAACCTCGGGCACGAGTGCCATCTTCGGCAGTACAACTACTGCTTCAGTTGTTGTACCCTGGGAGACAGAACCGTCTTAGAGGAGTCGCGGAATCTGTTTTAACGAAAGCGTGTTGAACACATGCCTTAACCAAAACCGTCAACAATTTTGCCTGTCTTACAGTGGAGTTTCGATCTGGAAGGTGCGGTTGAAGTTTCCAAAGACGCTTGCTTGAACCAAAATTGGTACAATTATATTGTATTTTATATTCGTTTATTTAGCTTTTTTGTAACCGGTATTGTATTAGTCGAATTTCCCACAAATAACGAGAGTCTCCTTATTATTTATTATTTATTTTGTAATATATTTAAATAAAAAATGAACCTAGTTCCTACTGTTCTTGGCTGTGATTATTGTTTGGTTATTGATTTATAATGTGTTTAGAAAGAAGAAATTCACCCTAGACATATTTTAGTCACTTATTGGTCGTTTATTCCGGGTTCTCGATCTAGAGTTTGGTTTTAGGAATAGTCCAAGGTGACCAAGTTAATTAGACCAGCTAGGTTAAAGTGTGCATCCAATCTTGATGACTAGAAATATGATTTGGGATTGCTAGGTCTGTTCTAGGCGTTGTCTGATAGTTTGAACACTCCATAGCTCGGAGTTTGTCTATTTATTCGTATTTAGTTGCTCCTAGTTATTCGGTGTATCAAATTGAGGTTAGCTTCACATCTAAAAGATTATTAGGGTGGTTCTCTTCTAATTCTAGTAGTTGTGGGATTCGGTGTCAAATTGAGATATTATTGATATGCCGAGGGCTTCTTGGCAAGTTCCATCAGGTGTTTATCTTTGTCAAAGGGGTGCACTGGTGCAGGTTGAAGTCTCACTACGGGGACGATAGGTGAATTTTGAGAGTACTTTTTTAGGGGTTGTGTGTCTTTTTTGTTAAACGAAGAAAGAAATATGGTATTAAAATAATATGATCTTTTAATTGATTTTGCTGAACTTATGGTTTTTTTTTGAACGACAGATTTCTTTTAATCCCTATCGTCCGTGTGGTTTGAACCTAAGACCTCTCCCCCTCAAACCCAGATGTTTAAATACTTTGTCTTTACCAGTGGACTAACACCCCATATTGGCTTTGGTTATTAGAAGAACATACAATCTAATATGTTATATATTATCTACACTTGCAACACATTGAACTATCCTAAAACTTCCTTTTTCCTAAAATGCTTGATTATTTTGAATGGATAAATGCTTAGAGAAGTATTCAACAATTTACGCTTATAAATCTGTAATCATACTACCAATGATAACACAAATAATAATGATGGGTGGTGGCAATCAGGAATGAGCTTGGTACCAGTATCAATACCGAAAGTATCGGTACCAACAAAATTTAGTTTGGTACATGGCCTTCCATTTTAACGTTGGCCTTCCACCTTGGCCTTCCATTTTGAACGCCGGCTACCCGAATTTGGGGAGGTGGCCGTGTCACACCCCAACCGATGGCTGAAACATCAGGGTGTGGCACTGAGCGAAACAGATTGTCCAAGAGAATCCATAACAACTATTAACGACAATATATTTAACATTAATGTCGCATACCTTCAACATATAATGCAAAAATAGTCATCACAGATAATAGTCTCAAAAACAAATAAACTGTTTCGACAACTCAGATTTCTTATTCGGTAGTTTTCTAGACTTCCTACTTGATTCGTCACAGCATACATATCATCCTATCAACCTGTCACATACGTTAAAATAAAGTCAATACATATAATGTAAAGGTGAGTACAAAGTTTGAGTAGCATAAAGTATGGCGAAAGAGTTTACACATAACCAGCATGTAACACGTAGAAATGTGAATCAACTAAGCTATCGACAATGACGCATGCAACCGACATGACTGCGAGTTGTAGAATGCGCAACCCATTATCAACACTGTGACCATGTGAAGTAAGGCCCTTAACAACCCCTGAATAAACAGGTGCTGAGTCCAAAATATAGTACTATCGTTGCTAAGGTGTCAGGTGAAACAGTCACTGTGTAAACATAACATACAAGCATTCATCGAATCACGTATAGCATGCGAGAGTGGTTAGCGTTTATAAGAGAGTTTGAGTATTATGTGCGTTGTGTGTTGATATAGAACGTATGTAACACCCAAAAGTGCGTTAAGCGAAAAAGGGTTCGAGTATACTCACAATATGTGTTTAATAAATAAACACAACCTTGAATTGGATTGAAGGGAGCGCGTGGGAGCTAGCCTGAGCATAGAACAGTAGCTTAAGCGTTGAATAGCGTGTAACAGAGTGTCGGATGATGGAGTTAGTTCCCATTCGATGGGATGGTCATCCGGACGGATAGTCATCCGGACGGATGACCATTCGAACGAATAGTTATTCGAATGAGTGTGCGTGTTTGTAAAGTGTTTTGAAAATTTTGAAGTTTTCGTTGTAGCACTAAAACAATGTGGTGTATAGTTGCCAAGTCATCCGGTCGGATGGTCATCCAGACGGATGGCCATTCGGTCGGATGGCTATGCGATCGAGGTGTTGGTATTTTGAAGTTTTCGTAAAATTGATTAAGTATTGAAAGTCAAAAAAAGGGGTAGGCCACTTGGTCGGATGATCATTCGATCGGATGGTCATCCGATCGGATGATCATTCGAGTGAGTGATCTGTTTCTTTTGGGAAACTTCAAAAGCTTTCTAAGTTCAAAGTTTTGAGTTTAACGGAGACGGCGTGACGACGTGTCAAACAACAGGAAACCACACCAAGTCCAGCTTATTCGATCGGATGAGAAATCACCCCATTCGATCAGATTAACTGTTCTTGTTTGGAGTTTCATGTTCAACCCGTTCATCGGTCATCTCTCCGGTGGAAATCCGTTTTCAAGCCAGCTCTCAACCAGAGGATGAGTGGAGAGTCTAAATGAGCAAGGATTCCATCGGTTTTGTGTAGAATGTTGAAGAAAAGTTTGAAAAAAAGAGATGAAAAGTTGAGAACAGTTGGAAAATGTTGAAATATCGTGGGGATTTGTGTTAAAACGTGTGGAAATCCATTAGATCTGAACAAATCTTGATGAGATGACGTCACACAACCGATTACATAAGCAACCGAGACAATGTCACCTTCAAGGAGTCCAAACCAGGTGATTTCAAGGTGAAAACCAGTGATTTTGATGTAGAAGATGATGTAGAAGTGGGTAGTGATGATGGAAGTACAAGATTTAGGGTGAAATACTTACAAAATGGCCTTGAATCAACGAAATAGTGCTTGAAAATGACTTGGGAGCGTTTAGGTCGAATGGAGCTGTCACATCAGTGAACAGTGGCGACGACGAGTATTTATAGAGTGAGAGAGAGCTAAGGCGATGGAGAAGCGAGGTGTCGGATGGCCAGTCGATCGGATGGCCATCCGGACGAATGTCCATTCGATCGGGTGGTCATTCGACCAACCGAGTTGCGTTTTGTAGTTTTCCGACTTTCGTTTCATGCGTTTAATCGAGTTGCGAGTGAGCGTTGCGTTGAGATAACCACATAACATGAAACAAATAATCACACAATTGACACATAACACATAAAATGCATAAAAGTAAATCTGCGTTTCGAGTTGCGTTGCGTTAAGATTGCGATGCGATAGCGTTTAGTCTAACATGCGATGTAATATGCGATAAAATAGTATGCGTTCAACTTGTAGCGTTATAAACTGCGTTTAATGCGGTAACGGTGTTTTGAATAGGCATTGTGAATGCGTTGTAAAACATAGTTTAAAAATATCGTTCAACCCATTTGCGGTAATTGAAATCTCGAGAGTACAAGTCAATTAAGCAATAAATGACAGATCTAAGTAAGGATACGACTTGAACCGGAAAGTCGGGTTGTTACAGCCTCCCCTACTTTAGGGAATTTCGTCCCGAAATTAAGGCACAGGTGTAACGAAGAGTTATGGATTTTTAGCTTTCATATCACTTTCGAGTTCCCAAGTGAACTCGGCACCGCGTTTGCCTTCCTAGCGAACCTGCGCTATAGGAATGTGAGAGCGTCGGAGTTTCTTGGTCTCTCGGTCCATGATTTCTACCGGCTTTTCCACGAAGTGTAGAGTTTCGTTAACTTTCAAATCCTCGAGAGGGATATGCTTCGACTAGACACTTTTTAAGGTTCGAGACGTGGAAGGTAGGATGTACGTTGTTGAATTCCTCCGGTAATTCAAGTCGGTAGGCCACTTTGCCAATTCTTTCCAGAATTTTAAAGGGACCAACGTATCGAGGCGCTAGCTTTCCTTTCTTTCCGAATCGGATCACCCCCTTCCAAGGTGAAACCTTTAGGAGTACGTGATCACCAATGTCAAATTCAAGGGGCTTGCGGCGTTTATCGGCGTAACTCTTTTGACAACTCCGCACTTTCAAGAGGTTGTCTCGTATCTGGAGGATCTTGTCAGTCCTTTCTTGTATTAACTCAGGACCGGTAATTTGTGAATCTCCAATCTCATGCCATACAATAGGTGATCGACATTTTCTTCCATATAATGCCTCAAATGGTGCCATTTGAATACTAGCGTGATAACTGTTGTTGTACGAGAATTCGACTAAAGGTCAATGCGAATCCCAATTACCACCAAAATCTATAACGCACGAGCGAAGCATGTCTTCAAGGGTGCGAATCGTGCGTTCAGTCTGACCGTCGGTCTGGGGATGGAATGCGGTACTGAGATTAAGGGTAGTACCGAGAGCGGATTGGAATGTCTCCCAGAGACGCGAAGTAAATCGACCAACGCGGTCAGAGATGATGTCACGAGGTGTCCCATGTCGATAAATGACTTCATCGATATGGATTCGTGCTAATCGTTCAACCTTATAGTCTTCTCGTATCGGTAGAAAGTGAGCGGATTTAGTAAGGCAATCTACAATAACCCAAATGCTATCGTGACCTGATGGCATTCAAGGGAGTTTCATAATAAAGTCCATAGCTATACTCTCCCATTTCCACATCGGGATTTCGGGTTGTTCGAGTAAGCAAGAGGGTCGTTGATGTTCAGCCTTAACTTTAGAGTAAGTTAGGCACTTCGAAACATAGAGAGCGATATCCTTCTTCATTCTTGGCCACCAATACCTGACACGGAGGTCCGGGTACATTTTGTTGGCACCGGGATGAATGGAATATCGGGATCTGTGAGCTTCAGTCAGCAAAATCTCCCGGAGATTGTTGCGACTAGGAATCTAAATGCGATCGAGGTAATGAAAAATACCATTCGGTTTATTCACTAGTTGGCTTTCTGTTCCGAGAATTCTTTCTTCCTTCAAAGTGCGTTCGGTAAGCGTGTTGAGCATCGCGAATGAGGGTTTCGAGGTCGTGTTGGGCTTGAGTATTACGAACACTATGTAGATTGCTTCGTCGGCTAAGAGCGTCAGCGATGATGTTTGCTTTGCCTGGGTGGTAGGGAATCTCACAGTCGTAGTCGATGAGAAGTTCAACCCATCTGCGTTGGCGCATGTTCAACTCTCTCTGGTTCAAGATGTATTGTAGGCTCTTATGGTCGGTGAAGACCGTACACTTAGTACCATAAAGGTAGTGTCACCAAATCTTTAACGTAAAAACAACTGCACCGATTTCGAGATCGTGGGTCATGTAGTTTTTCTCATGAACTTTGAACTGACGAGACGCGTACACGATAACCTTGTCTCACTGCATAAGCACACAAACAAGACCTAGGTTGGAGGCATCGCAGTATACAACAAAGTCGTCGTTTCCATTGGGTAGCGCGAGTACGGGAGCGTTGCAAAGCATATGCTTAAGAATTTGAAAGGCATCCTCTTGTTCGGTTCCCCAAACAAAAGTCTTGTCTTTATGCGTAAGAGAGGTAAGAGGAACGGCGATTTTAGAGAAATTAGCAATAAATCGACTGTAATAACCCGCCAATCCGAGAAAAGAACGAACTTCAGACGGGGTTTTCGGTGTAATCCAACTCTTAACTGCTTCAATCTTCGCGGGGTCGACGTGAATACCTTGACTGTTAACGATGTAGCCTAGGAATTAAACCTCCTCGAGCCAAAATTCACACTTCGAGAACTTGGCGTAGAGGCAATTCCCTTGGAGAAGCTCGAGTACCAAACGGAGATGTTGCGTGTGTTCGGCTTTCGACTTCGAGTAGATAAGGATATCATCGATAAACATGATGACGAAGCGGTCGAGAAAGGGTTTACACATGCGATTCATCAAATCCATGAAGATCGTGGGTGTGTTAGTAAGTCCAAAGGGCATAACGACGAATTCGTAATGCCCACAACGGGTTTGAAAAACGGTTTTAGGTATATCTTCCTCCCAAATTCGTAGTTGATGATAGCCTGAACGTAAATTGATCTTAGAGAAACACGTAGCGCCTTGCAATTGATCAAAATAAATCATCGATTCGGGGTAAGGGATACCGATTCTTGATAGTAAGCTTGTTGAGTTCCCTATAATCGATGCACATTCGGAACGATCCATCATTCTTTTTGACGAAAAAGATAGGTGCGCCCCATGGAGATGTGGTAGGGCGTATGAAGCCTTTATCAAGTAATTCCTGGAGTTGACTAGAAAGTTCACGCATTTCCGACGGTGCGAGGCAATAAGGGTATTTAGCGACAGGTTTAGCTCCAGGAATGAGGTCGATACGAAAATCTGTTGGTGCATATGTCTGTCGACTTCGTTTTGTATCGAGTCTTGTATTTGATTAGATAGATCAGGGCATGTAGTACGAGAAAATGTGAAAGATGTGAGATAAGATTGTTTTCGCACGAAATAAGAAGTGCTCATTTCGCACGAAATAGCAATGGCTATTTCGTACGAAATAGCAAGTTCATTTCGCTTGAACAGTTTCGTGCGAAATAGCTTGTCTATAAATAGGTTTCTTATGATTTCGTTTGTAACAGGTCGATTCTGGTAGTTAAGCTCTGCCGAAGTGTCTCCAGCTTTGTAATACGATCTGATATCAATACAGAGACAGTTTAAAGTGATCTTCTGTGTAATTCAGCTGAAATGACTTCGATACGTTTGTTTCCGCCACTCGTATTGAAAAGAACTCTTCTGAACGACTCGTTTCGGTCATGAAAACGATCCTACAAGTGGTATCAGAGCTCAGGAGGAGGAGTTCTTACCATTTCAGCTGAAAATTCTGTTTTCTACACCTTCTTTTACGCAATTTTTCAAAATTAACAAGTTTTTACGGATAAAATGGCTTGAATTTCACATATAACGTGTGAAACAGTGTTTTAACAAACCCTAGAAAGAATCAGATCTTAATTCGGCTTAAAACTGGTTTAATTTTTACAAAAATTATCCGAAACTTTCATTTCGCACGAAAGTTGATATCATTTCGTTTGTACATTGCTTTGATTTCGCACGAAATCAGACCTCATTTCGCACGAAACCACTATTTCGTGTGAAGCAGTTCATCAGTTCATCATTTCGTACGAAATCAGCATTTGATTTCGCACAAAACAACTATTTCGCTTGAAAATTGTTCTTCAGATCGTCATTTCGTACGAAATCACCTATTTCGTTTGAAAGTCTGTCATTTCGTACGAAACCATCATTCATTTCGCACCAGAGGAGTATTTCATTTGAAAGAAGTTCATTTCGTGTGAAAAGTCATTCCGCGTGAAAGTCTTTTTCGTTTGAAGATTCATTTCGTTTGAAAGTTGTGTTTGTAGAACTTTGAAAACCGAAACATGGAAAACGAGTTTTATAATGCCTTTGCTAGTCCGATGACTATTACTCAGAGTACGTTGCTTGAAAATGAAACAGGGACAACGCAAAAACCACCTAAGCTCATGAGTATCGAGGAGTATAGTGGATGGGCTGAACGTTTTGAAAACTGGGTTCAAGCATATCATTTAGATGCTTGGGAACATACTGAAGTTCAATATAGTAGACCAGTTGGGGATAATAGAGTGAAACTTGCAATCAGAGATGTGAGTGTTGAAGAGAAAAAGAAATATAAAGATGAAAAAATGATGGTTAGTCTGTTGCAACAAGCTATTAAAGAAGACATCTTGAATTTACTTCAACACAACGGAAGTGCACATTCGATATGGACAGAATTAGAATCAAAGTTTCTTGGTAGTGATGAGATGATCAAAAACAAAAAGTCACTTTTGAAGAAAGAATTTGATCTATTCCGTGGTTTAAGAAGTGAAAACACCAAGCAGATTATTGAAAGTTATTGCAATTTATTAAAAAATATGAGCAGATTGAACATCAATAAAGATAAAGATGAATTGATTGAAAAATTGGATGATGCGTTGCCACATGATGAGTGGGGCACGTATCTTATGATGTTGAAAAATAAACCAGGTTTTAACGAGCTAACGTTGAGCGAGTTCATTAAACAACTTGAAGCTCAAGAGATGGAACAACGAAAGATAGCAAGAATGAAGAACTATGATGGAGAACAAGACATTGGTTTGTATTACAAAAGTAGTGTTAGTGATAAAACCAACATTTCTCCAAAGATTGAAACTGCCTTCAATGCAAAAAGTTCTTCTGAAAGTCCATCTCAGGGATCAACTAGCAAAACAAGATTTACTTCATTTCCATCATTTGATCCACATTTTTCTGCAACAAAGAGTGGCAAAGTTCTTCAATGTAACATTGCTTTAAATCTTGAGAATGATCAGAACTACTCGGAAGAAGTTGCAAAAAGTCATATGTCTCTGTTGGTGACTGTGCTAGAGTCGTATGGAAGTTTGGTTGCAGGGAGGATCGGAAATCCAATGTTGACAAAAGAGGATTATGATCAGGTTGATGCTGAGGAGATGGAGTTGATGGATATAAAGTGGTGTTTGGCGAGTGTGTTGAGAAGAGCTGAAAAATTTAAACAAATTACGGGAAGAGATGATTTTCGTGATGCAAATGTTTCTACTTTACGATTTGATAAATCTAAAGTTACTTGTTTTCGTTGCAGGGAAAAAGGGCATTTCAAGAGAGAATGCACAAACCGCGAAGCAAGTGGAGCTCAAAATCCTTTCGGAAACAATGATTACTATCGGAAAGTGATTTATCATCAGGTGCTCAACAACCATATCATCAACAACAGTCACAAACTGCTCATGCTAGGAAGGAGATTGAGGAGTCAAAGAAAGCGTGTCTTGTTAATCAAGATGATGAAAGTTCATCAAAAAACTTTAGTTGGGATAAATACATTTTGACTGATAGTAAGGCATATCTGATAGATCAAGATGATGAAAGGCTTCCAGAGGGTTTCAATTGGAAAGATTTCAGTTGGGATAATTTTGATCCTAACAGAACTTCAGATCATAAAGCTTTTGTTGCTCAAAAAGTTGAAAATAATACTGATGATTATTGGGCAGAAAAAATAACAAAATATTTTGCCAGGCAAGGTAAAAAAGTTGAAGAAGAGGTTAGTGTGATAAAGAAGCAAGATAAAGAAATTCCAGTGTTTGAGGTTAAAAAAGAAGCTATTGCAGAAAAAGTGTTTGAGAATTGTGAGAACTGTGAGACTATGAAGAAGCAAAACAGTGAATTGATTCACAACATGAACAGGCTGAAAGAATCGTATGATGTCTTAAACAAAGCAATGAATGAATACAACGAGTCAAGCAGTGAACAAGCTACAACCATGAAGACACTCAAAGGAGCGTACATGAGACAGCAAGATAGTGTCAACTATTACATTAAGATGTGTGCTGAACTTGAACAGAAATTGGAAATTCAGAGAATAGAAACTGAGAGAGTAAATAGGTTATTAAAAAGTTACTCATGTTCTTCTTTTGTGGTTGACAGGATTTATCCTATAGTGGAAGAAATGAAGACATTTGAAGAAGAAAAATCTAAAGAAAAGAAATCTGAAGAAAAGACATATGTAGAAAAGGAGTCTGAAACAAAAGAAGATACTGAAGTGAAGAATTCCGGTAAGAAACAAAGTGTTAGCTATAACAAGTGTCCACCCCCGATTGAAAATGGATATTCTCCACGAAATCCAAATTCAGAAAGAGTCAAAAAGGCAACCAATTTACAGTGGGAGTCTGAGTTATCAGATAATCTGCCAGACAACATTGATGTCACTTTCACATCGTCCGACACTGATCATGAGTCCGAGTCAATAAAGAAAGTGGTCGATCAGGTGTTGGATAAAGATGAAACGGACGAGTCAAAGTCGAAGTCAAAGTCGGAGTCTAAATCAGAGTCAAAGTCTGACACGTCAAATTCAACAGTCAAAAAGGACAAACGGGTTTACAATAAAGAATTTCTGTTATCAAAATCTAATTTGAATGATGAACCAATCAAAGTAGCATATACTTTGAATGATTCGGACAGATTATATTCTGATGAAGAATTTCCTATAAGAGGTGTTAAAACTGAAATGATTAAAAAGGTTTTCAAACTAACATAAATTAATATTTCTGATATAAAAGATGTAAATCTTACTGGAAAACCTAAACAATACACTTCAAGAGTTAAACAAAGGATAAACAAGAAAATGGGTTACAATTCTGGTTCGGATTTTTGAAAGAAACCAAACCACAATGGTAATTTCAAAAAGAAAGGACTTGGTTTTGTTCCACCAAAAAATCATAAAAATAAAAAATATGTTCAAAATTTTAAACCAAAAATTGTTTTTATTTCAGGGACATCATCTGAAGAAGAAAAAGAGCAGATGTTCAGGAATCAATCAAACAAAGAATTCCTTGCTAAGAAGCAAGAGGAAATGAAGAAGAAAATTATTCAGAAGACGGAGACGAGAACCTGTTTTCAATGCAAAACAGTTGGTCATATTGCCAGGAATTGTACAAAGGCAATTCAAACAAAACAGGGAGTTTATGATAAACTGAAAGGAAAGATGGTTGAAAATGAGCCAGCAACCAAACAATTTGTTGTTTTCAAAAATTCAAAGTTTGAGGTTGGTGAGTGTTCAAAAGGTTTTTCAAAAGGAAAGTAAAACTTGACAACCAAAAGTGGGTTGTTAAGAATTCTGATGCTAGTTCTGGCGATGAATCTGATTCCACAAAATCAGAGGAGCCACATGTTGTTATAAAAGAAGAGAAATCAGTGTCGCCATTTGATGATGCAAATTTTCCACCATTGCGGGCTGAAAATTTAAAATAAAAAATCGGAAAAGTTGAAATTTCAAATCAATTTTTTTCTGAAAAGAAAGATTTTGATGTTGAAAAGGTCTTTAACCCTACCGTTCAAAATATTTTTGGAAAAATGATTGATGGGAAGGTGACAGGGGTTAAGGAATTTTATGAAAAGAAAACGAAGAAACCAGATGGAGATGGTTCATCCCGGATTAGTAACTAGGATAGAACCTATCACGACTAAACTCTGGACTTGCCGGAGCTCCCAAGTTGGTAATCATGGAACAGGAATCGGCATCATTCTTGAATTATGTGTGTTTGTGGAAAACCTACAAGTGGTTATTGGTTAATCCTACAAGTGGTAAATCAAGGACATTAAGTTGTACTTGATTTATCTTTCCTACAAATGGTTAAAAATAAACAAAGTGATGAGTTTATCCCCTAACCTACAAATGGTTTGTGAATTTCAGCAAAACTAATTTTGTGGAAAACCATTTTGATTAAAACAAACTTCAGTGTTTTGAAATCATAATGGGAAAATAGTTTGTTGTCAGGGGGAGTTCTGATTGTTTATGCCAGGTGGATGGCGATTTGAAGCAATTCACAACAGTTGTCACGTTTCTTGTACAGTTTATTTTCAAATTTTCTTTAAATGGTTTTGAATTTTAGGGGGAGTAAGATATTTCAGAAAATCCAAAAACATTAGAAAATTTGAAAAAGCGAAAAACATGATAAAATAAAAAATGAGTTTTGTTGTGAAAAAGAGGAAATGATAGTACATCAGTGGACGATCACATCATGCTAAAGAATTGGAAACTTCAAAAGTGATAAACGGTCTCACTGATGATGTGCCAGTAGGTTTTCGTACGCTTAGTAGATTGTTGTAACACCTCGAAAATTCACGTCCTATAATGTGTTGACACGTGTCATAATGTTTGAACGTGTGAAAGAAATATTATAGAAGGACTAAAGTTGACAAACGTGGAAAGTATGTGAATATACGTATTCTAAGTGTCAACTGTGAATAATTATAATGTACATTAACCCTACACGATGCTCATACCTTCAAACGAATAAATCATGGATCATACGAAGCTAAAAGTGAAAGATTTCAAACTACAGGGGTTAAATGTGCCAACATGTTTAAAGATATACCTCTGAGTGGCCTTTTGACAAACCCGGAGCTTTGTAAATGTTAATTATGCTCACTAGAATGCATGGTTTAAATTTCGTAAAGTTTCATTAACGTATGAGAAAGTTATGATCGAATTCGTGTGCGAGGGGTTAAAGCGTCAATGTTGAAAATTATGACTTTTCGGGTGATAACAAAGTGATCAAGGACTAAATAAAGTGGGTACAAGTCCTAAAGCCCTTGTGGGTAAATAAGAAGGGGTCAAATTGCAAGAAATAAGCTTAGTTGACCTTTCGAAGAACCAAGAGCCAGGGATGCAAACTGAAAAAGTGATTTTTGCCCTGATGACAGCCTTGAGGACCTCAACATTGGGGACCTTGAGGTCCGTAAGCTAGGTCCCAGATGCAGAAAATCGTAAAAATTGGCTGTTCAGCCTTGGAACTGATTTTTAATCATTTGTTTCACTGCATGGGCGACCCCTAGGCACCCCTAAGCACTTAGGGACATGTGTTGATGGCTTATGGTCAGTTGTAGCTTGAGTTGTCAACATTTTATGGTGTTTGATTCACTATAAAAGGCCACCATGTTGCTACAAGTCCCTCACACCTTCACTCTGCAATTGAGGAGCCTCCTGGAGCTTCAAAGCAGACCCAAGTCCTTCCTAATCAAGCTTAGGACTTCAGTAAGTGTTCTAATCTTTCTCTAATTGCTTTTAGCTTAGTTAATTAGCTAAAAGTCAAACCGTCGTAATTACGGTTTGACTTCGAGATTAGTCTATAATGGCTCAGGCATATCTCGTATTAAAAGTAGTTATAGGTTGGTAATTATGTGGGTAATAAAACCCCAAAAGGGTTTCCCCTGATCACCATCCTAACCAGGTCAAATGTCGGGTCAAACCTTTAATTAAAAAGTCAACAGGATGCTTATAATGTCATTTATGCATAATTAGCTATCTAGAACATATATAACCTATTTGATCATTGTTATAACTTAGTAATAAGTGTAAGAACATGTCCAAACATGTTCGACCCGACTATTTCCTGTTTAGACCCGGTTCGGAACCGAAAGTCGCAAAGCTTTGACTTTTGCTTTGACTTCAATTCTGACCCGTTTAGGTATGTTTTAGAAATACCTTAGAGCTTCATTTGGACCAGGTTACATGCTAGTATAACCCTCTGTGATTATACACCTCGGTTCATTAGTTATCCGATTAATACGCATGATTCCGTTAATTGCCCATATGTTGACCATTATGCCCTTATTACCTTAAAACGAGATTTATGAAAATGTAAAAGTGTAGAAACCTTAGTTACTGATAAATAAACTTGTATGCAAAGTTTGACATCAGTTTGACTTGTAGATTAAGAGTTATGCTCATTGTCGCTAAATTAAAGCTTTATGTTAACAAAATGGCGTAATTAGCGTATAGCCTAGTTAAACATACTTTTTGATATCAAATATTTTACCCACTGATGTTATATATTATTTTGGGATTTTTAAAGATTTTTAATTAATTTTAGGCCGAGCATAACTAGTAGTCGTAAGCTTAATCCGGTAATTGTCGGTTTTGCCCTTACGGGCCATAAAATGATTTTTACTTATCTAAACGACTCCAAACCTTTTGCTACTGATCACATATGATTAATAAATTATTTTAAGCCTTCTGGAAATATAAAAATATCAGATTTAAGTATCGAACCCGGAAATGGCCTCTAATCGCCATAATTAGCGTTTTAACGCATAGTATGTCTTAAAATCATATTGGACATACCCGGGTTGATACCTACTGATATATGAGGCAAATTATGATATTTTAACAGTAAGCAAAGGTTGATTAACTCAGACTTCGTTTTTGAGCTTTTCGGCTTATGGGAAATTACCAAAATACCCCTACGGGGCATAGTTTGGTAAAAGATGATAAATTTCACATATATGCTTTAGCCTACTGTTATAACTCATCAAATTAAGTATGTTTACTGTTTACATCAGACCTGTAACTCAGTTAAACATTTAAACTCTTTTACAACCTTTAAAATGACCAAACTACCCCTACGGGGCATAGTTGGTGTTTAAATTCGTTTCGGGCATAATGAAAGACATCTTACTGATGTCACAACATATTTGAGGCACAATTAACTTAGGAAACCTGTATATGGATCTTGCGGATACCCGTTACGCTTATTTCGCGTTCGTGCGGTTTATGTAACAAGTTTACATAAATTAGCCGAAACGGGTCAAACCTTATCGGTTTTATCTCAAAATCCAGAATGTGTTTAGTTTACCCATATTATACAAGTCTCCAAACTTGTCGGGTCTAAATCACATTCTATTCCGCTCTTCGCTTAATCGTGCGTAAGAACCGTATATTCCCTTAAGACTAACCGGTCTAAGCTTAGGCTTAATTAAAGACCCGTTAGCATTCTAATTAATTATTTATACCATCATTCCAGACTAGAGCTTTCCGGTAAATTGTACCTACGCTTACTTAAGTGACTACGGCTGAGTTATTAGATTCTTGCTATTTAAGACAGGAGCTAGCTCAGGTAAATACTCTTAACTTATTTTCCCTATACGGGCTTGGGATACGGTGCTATAAAAGTACCGCTTGGTCGGGTGTATGTAGTCATTTAAATCGGATTGTGATTGATGTACTTACATAACCTGTTTAATATGTATTATTTTACTATTATTTGGTGTATGGCCTTTGGGGGTTAATGACCATGTCCCGGATATCCTTGGCATCATCTTACGAGATGGCCATGACCTAAGCACGGGGTGTAGGCATACACCTGACAGATGCATTATGTAAAAACTGGTAATCCACTCGAAGGTATCATCCCTGTGGGCATTATACCGGAACTGGTAATCCACTTAGGGGATGATAGCCTGTGGGCATTATACCTGTGGCGTGTCAGTTAATCGAGACCGGCCCTACAAACCGGCCCTGAATGGATGACAAATAAGTAAAACTGTATACAAGATTATATACAAATAATTTTCCCAAGTTATAAAAGATTAATTTTGCCTCTGTGCATTTTAATCAAAGTGTCAAAAGGTTTTGTGCCTGGTGCATCTAAATCAATTTTCTTAAACTCTTTTCAAACGAGTCGGTTGAGTGTATTTACCAGTGAAAACTGACGTATTTTCCAAAAGGTTAAGTGACAGGTACAAAACGAAATTGGCTGGAAGCTCAGGGCGCTAATAAGAAATCTTGCAAGTTCTAGGCGCCTAAAGTCTGTTGAACAAATGATATGTTTTAAGATCCACCTGTGGATCCTTTACTTCCGTTGAAATACTGAATATTACTTCATATTCGGAATGTAATAATAAATATCTTTTGCTTCCGCTGTGCATTCATATATATTGTGTTGTTTGACTATTATGTTGCCAACCACGTCACGATACTCCCCCACCGGGCCCACCGGTGACACGTGGAATTCGGGGTGTGACAGGTTGGTATCAGAGCCAACACTGAGTGAATTAAACACTAGTCTTTTGTGTTTAATCTCAGTTACACAATTGCACATTCTTGAGTCTAGACAAGAACATAGGAAAAATCCAAATTTGTTTCATTTTACCTTATTTGGTTCCTTTGTTATTTTTCTGATTAGCCCTTGCATGGGCAAGTCAATTGCTATAGAAGTCCCGTTTAGGGCAACCATATACTTGTTAAATTTTAAAGGAACGATTATATTTAAAGTATCATTCCTATATTATAAGATCTACCATTATAATAAAATGGCAAAATTTAAAAAGGACAAAACCTAGCCATGTGTCACATTAAGACAGGGCCAAGATGGTAGTTCCATAATTAAATTCAGATCCTTGTTAACAGTTCAATTTAGGATTGCTCTGCGTTAATTATTAAAAAGAATCTTAAAGGTAAACCTAGCCTAAATGTCACGGCATACAAGGCCAAGATGGTAGAACCTATTCAAGAGATTCAAATCCTTATTAAACATATGAAAGCATAATAACATGCTCGACAAAATGTGATATGATAAAATCACATAAGTCATATTGGGATATACTAAATTCCCTTAATTATATAATCATCCCGTATGGATGAAGTGCCCACGGGCTATAACTAACGTCCTCTGGGACTAAAGTCAGTGGTAGCCTACAACTCCCTGTCAAGAAAAGGTAATGAACTTTGATTCAAACCTTGAAGCCTCGATTCTATAAAATCAAGGCCTATAAATTAAACTTGTCTAAGTGACTAGGCCAATTGTGCTATTATTAACTTATAATTTAGGAATATAATAAATATCCTGAATAATTATATATTTATCAAATTAACCAATATGTGTATTAAAAACATGGTTAATAAATCGTTCAAAAAGATAAAAACTGTTTAAACTTCCGTAAAAACCTTGTCCTTGTTTAATTTTTATGTAGAAATTAAAACTACATGGCTGGGTCGGAGGAAGGGAACAGTCACCCTCTGGAAAATCGCGATGATGAAAGGATTAATATAACCAGAGGAGAACTTCGTACATTGATTGACTCAGCTGTATCTAAAGCTGTGAAGGAGAAATTCCAGGAGTATAGTGAGACATATAGTGAAGCCTCATCTGTACCCCACCCTAAATCCATCCCTAAAATTCCTCCAGAGCCTGATAACAAGCCGCCCTCCAAGAAAGATGAGTTAAAGAAAGATGACGATCGACATCCATCTAATGAACACAGTTTTCCATCCAAGAGGACAGTGTTCGATAATGAACCGCATACCAAATCCTGTAACTATAAGTACTTTGTTTCCTGCAAGCCCCGAGATTTTACTGGGGAAAAAGGGGCAGTCGATTGTATGATTTGGTTGGATGAAATGGACACAGTTGTCGATATCAGCGGTTGCGCTGAAAGGGATGTCGTGAAGTACGTATCCCAATCATTTAAAGGAGAGGCACTGGCATGGTGGAAGTCTCTCATTCAAGCTGCTGGGAAGATTCCGCTCTACAGCATGTCATGGGAACAGTTTGTTAATCTCATTAAGGAGAATTACTGCCCTCAACATGAGGTTGAGGGGATTGAGTCAGATTTCTTATCCTTGGTAATGACAAACTTAGATTGTCAAGCTTACCTCACCAGTTTTAATACCCTGTCCAGACTGGTCCCTTACCTTGTAACACCAGAGCCCAAGCGAATTGCACGCTTCATTGGGGGTTTACCCCCAGAAATCAAAGCCAGTGTTAAGGCTTCAAGACCTACTACATTTAGGTCAGTAGCTGATCTCTCTCTGTCCCTTACTTTAGATGCGGTCAGACTAAGGTCGCTAAAGAAATCTGAAGAAAGTAAGAAGAAGCGTGAGGATGATAACTCACGGGGATCTGAGAAGAAACACAAGGGAAACACTGACTCTGAGAGGTCTGGGTCTGGAAAGAATGGTCAGCGGACAGAGGAAAAGCCAAGGTGCTCGACTTGCCAAAAACGCCACTTTGGAAAATGCAGAATGGAGTCCAATTCTAAATCAGGACCACCTGCATGTGGGATATGCAAGTCTATGGAGCACAAGACTGTTGATTGCGGGAAGATTAAAGATGCTACATGCTACAACTGCAACGAGAAAGGGCACATAAAGACCAACTGCCCTAAGTACGCAAGGAAGCCCGAGTAGGCCAAGAGAACAAACGCACGAGTTATCAGGAGGAACGCCCAAGAGATGATGCAGAATAATAATAGTATAATATGTACCTTTCCTTATCAAACAGTTTATGTAGAAACTTATTTGATATTGGCGCATATAAATATATTATGAATGGTAAAAGTTGAGAACTGTTGTCTCCACCTGATTAAGACTCCGGTCATTTAATGCCCGGTAGAAAGTGACGATGTTACGTCGAAGATGCTCCAATAAATCCTATATTGATATTAATATCTATTAGAAATCACTCTTTTCTAATATCCTTGTAGCAAACTTTTGGTTGCATACTTAAGGACTCAATATAGTGATAAAAATCGATTGGTTGCCTTAAAAATCAAGCCCATATTGTGAGTGACAAGAAGCAATTAATTATCAAGACTCCTTATGAGACAACCCTCGTAATTACGCGTATCCGTGCGATTAATTAATATTAAACATAAAAAAATGGTGGAACTGGCCGTCCCCGGAATCGAACCTGGGTCTAGGCCGGCCGCACCCTTTCGCGCGCCTAGCCAACTGGGCTAGGTGCCTAGTTTGTGAAAATCTCCATTCTAATTAATTATAAGCACTTGTACAATAAACTTCCTTATCATTTATCAATGATAATTTCTACTAAGTGTCCTGTTTTTAATACAGGCAATAATAAATCTTCATGAACCATAAACTTAGCAAAAAAAAATTTTTTTTTATCATCCACAAGGTATAGCTACCAAGGAAACCATAGTAACCGATTCTTCTAGCATCGGCAAGGAATCCTTCCGAAAAATCTAAGAGTACTCTCTCTTCGCATAGAGTACGACAACATGTGTTATTTTAATTATTTTCTCATTGTTGTCTATCGCCTGCGAATGCCAAACTATGTTGGATAAAAGTGTCATATGAGGATTGGCGTATCCTAGTGTGTCCCATAGATTATTTCCATGTCTGATCAGCATGGAGGTTTAATACATGGAACCCCTGAGATATCCCAATGGTCATATTGTACTAAAGACGACTAGTAGTATTCAAAGAAGATATCCAAAAATGGAAAAAAAAAAAATTTCAAGTAAATGTCCCCGATTAAGGAATTCGCGGACTTATAACATAAAGGTGTCACCTATTCGACACGAGTAACGGTGGATGAACTGGAGCCTGAGATATGGAAAATCTCTGTAGCCTTCTTGCAATCTTGATTATCTTCTCATAAGTTTTCCCTGCTAACCTTCGGGAAGGCAGGTAGAATTAAGATTGTATCCCGCTGTGGGCTGGAGTATTGTGAAAACTCCATATTGATTATGGAATAATCAAAACCTTGATTAAATAGGTTTTAAAAGATAGGCACATAAAGCCTGACTTAATATTCTGAGGGTCTTATATTATTAAATAAGAAAGACGGTTCATATTGCTTATGCATACACGCCGCAACCCTAATTAGGCAACGATTAAGAATTGCCATCAGCTACCCAGGATCTAAGGGCAAACTATTGGTGGATAGGCTTGAAGAAGTCTGTGGCCACCTATGTGGCTAAATGCTTGACAAGTGCGCAAGTCAAAGCCGAGCATAAGAAACCATCAGGTTTGCTACAACAGCCTGAACTTCCTACGTGGAAGTGGGAAATGGTAACTATGGATTTTATTACCAAGTTACCCAAGACAAGAAAAGGAAATGATACAATATGGGTTATAGTTGATGGACTTACTAAATCAGCACATTTCTTACCCATTAAGGAGACTTATAACTCCGACATGTTAGCCCAGTTATACTTTGATAAGATTGTAGCCTTACATGGCATACCTGTGTCTATTATCTCTGACCGAGATACTAGATACACGTCACATTTTTGGAGAGCTTCCAACAATCTTTGGGTACACGTTTGAACTTTAGTACGGCTTATCATCCTCAGACTGACGGTCAGAGTGAGCGTACTATTCAAACGTTAGAAGACATGCTACGTGCATGTACGACCGATTTGGGTGGTAGTTGGGATAAAAACCTACCATTAATCGAATTCTCCTACAACAATCGCTACCATACCAGCATTAAGGCTGCGCCTTTTGAGGCATTATACGGTAGAAAGTGTAGATCGCCTAATAGTTGGGCGGAAATTGGAGATGTCCAGTTATCAGGACCAGAGATAGTGTTCGAAACAACGGACAAGATTGTCCAGATTCGTGACCGTCTCAAAGCTGCCCGGGATAGGCAGAAGAGTTACGCTAATCCAAAGTGTAAGGACTTTCACTTCGAAGTAGGTGACAAAGTCCTACTTAAAGTGTCACCCTGGAAGAGAGTGATGCGGTTAGGTAAGAAAGGCAAGCTAAGCCCGAGATACATAGGACCTTTCAAGGTTATCAAACGTGTCGGGTCAGTTTCCTATAAGCTGAACTTACCTGAAGAGCTCAGTGGAATTCACAATGTGTTCCACATCTGTAATCTGAAAAAGTGTTTCGCTGACGAATCACTGGTTATACCATATACAGATGTGCATATAGATGAGAGCTTAAAAATGTGTAGAAAACCTTTGTCGATTGAAGATCGACAGGTAAAGAAGCTTCGAAAGAAGCGTGTACCTATTGTAAAGGTCAGATGGGATGCCCGTAGAGGTCCCGAATTCACGTGGGAGGTTGAATCCACGATGAAAGAAAAGTACCCTTACTTATTTCAGTAAATCTCGGGTCGAGATTTATTTTAAGGGGGTGAGGATGTAACACCTCGAAAATTCACGTCCTATAATGTGTTGACACGTGTCATAATGTTTGAACGTGTGAAAGAAATATTATAGAAGGACTAAAGTTGACAAACGTGGAAAGTATGTGAATATACGTATTCTAAGTGTCAACTGTGAATAATTATAATGTACATTAACCCTACACGATGCTCATACCTTCAAACGAATAAATCATGGATCATACGAAGCTAAAAGTGAAAGATTTCAAACTACAGGGGTTAAATGTGCCAACATGTTTAAAGATATACCTCTGAGTGGCCTTTTGACAAACCCGGAGCTTTGTAAATGTTAATTATGCTCACTAGAATGCACGGTTTAAATTTCGTAAAGTTTCATTAACGTATGAGAAAGTTATGATCGAATTCGTGTGCGAGGGGTTAAAGCGTCAATGTTGAAAATTATGACTTTTCGGGTGATAACAAAGTGATCAAGGACTAAATAAAGTGGGTACAAGTCCTAAAGCCCTTGTGGGTAAATAAGAAGGGGTCAAATTGCAAGAAATAAGCTTAGTTGACCTTTCGAAGAACCAAGAGCCAGGGATGCAAACTGAAAAAGTGATTTTTGCCCTGATGACAGCCTTGAGGACCTCAACATTGGGGACCTTGAGGTCCGTAAGCTAGGTCCCAGATGCAGAAAATCGTAAAAATTGGCTGTTCAGCCTTGGAACTGATTTTTAATCATTTGTTTCACTGCATGGGCGACCCCTAGGCACCCCTAAGCACTTAGGGACATGTGTTGATGGCTTATGGTCAGTTGTAGCTTGAGTTGTCAACATTTTATGGTGTTTGATTCACTATAAAAGGCCACCTTGTTGCTACAAGTCCCTCACACCTTCACTCTGCAATTGAGGAGCCTCCTGGAGCTTCAAAGCAGACCCAAGTCCTTCCTAATCAAGCTTAGGACTTCAGTAAGTGTTCTAATCTTTCTCTAATTGCTTTTAGCTTAGTTAATTAGCTAAAAGTCAAACCGTCGTAATTACGGTTTGACTTCGAAATTAGTCTATAATGGCTCAGGCATATCTCGAATTAAAAGTAGTTATAGGTTGGTAATTATGTGGGTAATAAAACCCCAAAAGGGTTTCCCCTGATCACCATCCTAACCAGGTCAAATGTCGGGTCAAACCTTTAATTAAAAAGTCAACAGGATGCTTATAATGTCATTTATGCATAATTAGCTATCTAGAACATATATAACCTATTTGATCATTGTTATAACTTAGTAATAAGTGTAAGAACATGTCCAAACATGTTCGACCCGACTATTTCCTGTTTAGACCCGGTTCGGAACCGAAAGTCGCAAAGCTTTGACTTTTGCTTTGACTTCAATTCTGACCCGTTTAGGTATGTTTTAGAAATACCTTAGAGATTCATTTGGACCAGGTTACATGCTAGTATAACCCTCTGTGATTATACACCTCGGTTCATTAGTTATCCGATTAATACGCATGATTCCGTTAATTGCCCATATGTTGACCATTATGCCCTTATTACCTTAAAACGAGATTTATGAAAATGTAAAAGTGTAGAAACCTTAGTTACTGATAAATAAACTTGTATGCAAAGTTTGACATCAGTTTGACTTGTAGATTAAGAGTTATGCTCATTGTCGCTAAATTAAAGCTTTATGTTAACAAAATGGCGTAATTAGCGTATAGCCTAGTTAAACATACTTTTTGATATCAAATATTTTACCCACTGATGTTATATATTATTTTGGGATTTTTAAATATTTTTAATTAATTTTAGGCCGAGCATAACTAGTAGTCGTAAGCTTAATCCGGTAATTGTCGGTTTTGCCCTTACGGGCCATAAAATGATTTTTACTTATCTAAACGACTCCAAACCTTTTGCTACTGATCACATATGATTAATAAATTATTTTAAGCCTTCTGGAAATATAAAAATATCAGATTTAAGTATCCAACCCGGAAATGGCCTCTAATCGCCATAATTAGCGTTTTAACGCATAGTATGTCTTAAAATCATATTGGACATACCCGGGTTGATACCTACTGATATATGAGGCAAATTATGATATTTTAACAGTAAGCAAAGGTTGATTAACTCAGACTTCGTTTTTGAGCTTTTCGGCTTATGGGAAATTACCAAAATACCCCTACGGGGCATAGTTTGGTAAAAGATGATAAATTTCACATATATGCTTTAGCCTACTGTTATAACTCATCAAATTAAGTATGTTTACTGTTTACATCAGACCTGTAACTCAGTTAAACATTTAAACTCTTTTACAACCTTTAAAATGACCAAACTACCCCTACGGGGCATAGTTGGTGTTTAAATTCGTTTCGGGCATAATGAAAGACATCTTACTGATGTCACAACATATTTGAGGCACAATTAACTTAGGAAACCTGTATATGGATCTTGCGGATACCCGTTACGCTTATTTCGCGTTCGTGCGGTTTATGTAACAAGTTTACATAAATTAGCCGAAACGGGTCAAACCTTATCGGTTTTATCTCAAAATCCAGAATGTGTTTAGTTTACCCATATTATACAAGTCTCCAAACTTGTCGGGTCTAAATCACATTCTATTCCGCTCTTCGCTTAATCGTGCGTAAGAACCGTATATTCCCTTAAGACTAACCGGTCTAAGCTTAGGCTTAATTAAAGACCCGTTAGCATTCTAATTAATTATTTATACCATCATTCCAGACTAGAGCTTTCCGGTAAATTGTACCTACGCTTACTTAAGTGACTACGGCTGAGTTATTAGATTCTTGCTATTTAAGACAGGAGCTAGCTCAGGTAAATACTCTTAACTTATTTTCCCTATACGGGCTTGGGATACGGTGCTATAAAAGTACCGCTTGGTCGGGTGTATGTAGTCATTTAAATCGGATTGTGATTGATGTACTTACATAACCTGTTTAATATGTATTATTTTACTATTATTTGGTGTATGGCCTTTGGGGGTTAATGACCATGTCCCGGATATCCTTGGCATCATCTTACGAGATGGCCACGACCTAAGCACGGGGTGTAGGCATACACCTGACAGATGCATTATGTAAAAACTGGTAATCCACTCGAAGGTATCATCCATGTGGGCATTATACCGGAACTGGTAATCCACTTAGGGGATGATAGCCTGTGGGCATTATACCTGTGGCGTGTCAGTTAATCGAGACCGGCCCTACAAACCGGCCCTGAATGGATGACAAATAAGTAAAACTGTATACAAGATTATATACAAATAATTTTCCCAAGTTATAAAAGATTAATTTTGCCTCTGTGCATTTTAATCAAAGTGTCAAAAGGTTTTGTGCCTGGTGCATCTAAATCAATTTTCTTACACTCTTTTCAAACGAGTCGGTTGAGTGTATTTACCAGTGAAAACTGACGTATTTTCCAAAAGGTTAAGTGACAGGTACAAAACGAAATTGGCTGGAAGCTCAGGGCGCTAATAAGAAATCTTGCAAGTTCTAGGCGCCTAAAGTCTGTTGAACAAATGATATGTTTTAAGATCCACCTGTGGATCCTTTACTTCCGTTGAAATACTGAATATTACTTCATATTCGGAATGTAATAATAAATATCTTTTGCTTCCGCTGTGCATTCATATATATTGTGTTGTTTGACTATTATGTTGCCAACCACGTCACGATACTCCCCCACCGGGCCCACCGGTGACACGTGGAATTCGGGGTGTGACAGGTTGGTATCAGAGCCAACACTGAGTGAATTAAACACTAGTCTTTTGTGTTTAATCTCAGTTACACAATTGCACATTCTTGAGTCTAGACAAGAACATAGGAAAAATCCAAATTTGTTTCATTTTACCTTATTTGGTTCCTTTGTTATTTTTCTGATTAGCCCTTGCATGGGCAAGTCAATTGCTATAGAAGTCCCGTTTAGGGCAACCATATACTTGTTAAATTTTAAAGGAACGATTATATTTAAAGTATCATTCCTATATTATAAGATCTACCATTATAATAAAATGGCAAAATTTAAAAAGGACAAAACCTAGCCATGTGTCACATTAAGACAGGGCCAAGATGGTAGTTCCATAATTAAATTCAGATCCTTGTTAACAGTTCAATTTAGGATTGCTCTGCGTTAATTATTAAAAAGAATCTTAAAGGTAAACCTAGCCTAAATGTCACGGCATACAAGGCCAAGATGGTAGAACCTATTCAAGAGATTCAAATCCTTATTAAACATATGAAAGCATAATAACATGCTCGAAAAAATGTGATATGATAAAATCACATAAGTCATATTGGGATATACTAAATTCCCTTAATTATATAATCATCCCGTATGGATGAAGTGCCCACGGGCTATAACTAACGTCCTCTGGGACTAAAGTCAGTGGTAGCCTACAACTCCCTGTCAAGAAAAGGTAATGAACTTTGATTCAAACCTTGAAGCCTCGATTCTATAAAATCAAGGCCTATAAATTAAACTTGTCTAAGTGACTAGGCCAATTGTGCTATTATTAACTTATAATTTAGGAATATAATAAATATCCTGAATAATTATATATTTATCAAATTAACCAATATGTGTATTAAAAACATGGTTAATAAATCGTTCAAAAAGATAAAAACTGTTTAAACTTCCGTAAAAACCTTGTCCTTGTTTAATTTTTATGTAGAAATTAAAACTACATGGCTGGGTCGGAGGAAGGGAACAGTCACCCTCTGGAAAATCGCGATGATGAAAGGATTAATATAACCAGAGGAGAACTTCGTACATTGATTGACTCAGCTGTATCTAAAGCTGTGAAGGAGAAATTCCAGGAGTATAGTGAGACATATAGTGAAGCCTCATCTGTACCCCACCCTAAATCCATCCCTAAAATTCCTCCAGAGCCTGATAACAAGCCGCCCTCCAAGAAAGATGAGTTAAAGAAAGATGACGATCGACATCCATCTTGATTTACATTTTTAATTGGAAAATCTTTGTTAGAGTAAATTTTGTCATCTCCTTTGAGCGTGTACAACAAGTTACTCCCTTCAAAACTTGATACACTCGACTCCATTTCTTTTGACAGTTCAGTCTCACTCGGTTTCACTGGTGGATCACACAGGATGTGATTCTCAATTGGAATATCCGTTGTAACCGAGTTAGACTGTTGTTTCACAATTACTTCAGATTCATCATCCGAAGAATCAGCATCCTCAACAGTGGGAGGACTCTGTTCCTTAACACATGATGAATCTGTCACATTCTCAGATTCTGATTGACCCGAGGATGATGTACCAGTTGTGAACCCGAGGCCTGCTGCAAAGTCATCTAGATCGAGTGGCACAGTAGGTTCAAAACGGGGCATATCCTCGTCATCAGGCGATTTGGAGTAATTGTGATTCATTGGGGGAGGACATGATTTGAATCCAATACACGGTTTATCCCCCTTTTTCTTTCTCTCTTGAACGTCAATGATGTGATCCAATACAAAGCGGGAATTGGAATAGCTTTCCAGTTTCTGCTTAATTGTCTCACATTCACATCGAGCTGTTGCTAACTCTACCATTTGCTTTTCAATTGTGTCAATAAGGTTATTGTTAGCATGTTGTTTTCGCAAAACAGCCTTTTGTAATTCTGAAACATCATGTTTTAATGACGCAATTGTCGCTTTAAATTCCTTTTCATTTCTGGTTAAAAATACGTTAGCTTCAGCTGCTTTAGACAGATCTACAACCAATTCTTGATGGTGTTTGAGTGTGATTTCATATTTCTCTTGCAAAGCCTCGTGTTTGCTTTGCAATTCACAACACTCATCCTTTAAGGAAACATGTTTGTCTTGCAAGTCAAACAAACTAGCTTGTAAAGCATCATGTTTGCCTTGCAACTCAGACATGTTTGACTCCAAATCAGCATTTTTAACACGCAAACTATCACAGTTATCACAATTAGCAGCAATGGGTTCATCGACACATACCTGACCTGATGAACTGTCGACATTAGCCATAAAGGCTGAATGGAGAGAAGACGAAAAGTAAGCAGCTTGATCCACATGATCATTGCCTGAGGTGGAGGATTCGTCATCTGAGCTTCCACTATAACCAGAACTGTCTTCATCTTCAGAAGATGCAACACCATTGGTGGAAGATTCTCCACCACTGGCGTGCTTTAAATCCTTTACTACTTCAGCAAAACATGCTGTTCCACCATTTCCTCCTTCTCCAAGCTGAAGCGACCAATCACAAACCTCATCTATTTGAACCACCAGCCCCCGGTTTGCATTTGATGACCCTGCTTGGCCTTGGTTGTTGACAGGTATCAACGTACGAACATTGTTCCTGTTCTGGTTCTGCTGGTTGCCTTGACTTCTGAACGGATTTTGATTTCCATGCTGAGCTGGTCTTGTGCATTCCCTTTTGAAATGACCCCGTTCACCACAGTTAAAGCACGTTACAGCTTGCTTATCGAACCCATACTTGGTGTCTTTCTTGCTGTCCAAGTTGGTTCTCCCCGTCCTTTCCATAAACTCCTTTGCTCTTCGAATTGCACTAGCAAGAGCCCATTTGATATCCATCATTTCAAACTCTTCTTTATCCACTTGCTGATAATCTTCATTGGTTAGATTGACATTCCCAATCTGACCTGCGATCAATCCACTATAAGCACTAACCAAGGTATTCAACATCTCCATATGTTCCTTGGCTACTTCGACACTGACTTTGGAAAAGTTGGAAGTGTCTAATCTGACTGTGTTAGGATTGGAAGTGGCTTGAAAGTTTGAAGAGCTTCCATAAAACCCTTGCTGTTGCGGTTGTTGCTGCTGAGCTTTCGGTTGCACATTCGGTCTAGAAAACATCGTGTAAGCTGAAGGATCAAACTGATCTGTTGTTGAAGGTCCGGTGTTAGAGACGAAAGCTGTTTGAAGCTTCGCGTGTTGAGAAGCTGGTCTTTCTCCACTGATACCTCCTGCAATCCCAAAGTACATCTCTGGATTTTGAGGAGTTAGTGTTCTTTTTGCCTTAAGCTTTTCTTCTACATCCTTGTTCTCCAGTTTTTGAATCAACTCATACACGTTGATTGTGTCTAGAACACCATTTTCTTTAAGAATCTCAAGATAACTACTCCATTTTGCTGGTAAGCTATCAGCGAATCTCTTCACCATTTCTTGTGGAGTGGCAGTGACTCTAAAACCAAACATCTCGCTCAACAAGTGATGGAACCTTGTAGATAGCTCTGCCAAAGTCTCATTCTCCATACACGTGAAACCCTCAAACTCTTTCTTCAGTAATTCTTGCTTGATTTTTCTAGATTGAGCATTTCCTTCACATCGTAACGTAAGCATATCCCACAAGCTTTTAGTCGTCGTGCAGTAAACGAACTGGTGGTAAATGTCTTTGTGAAGAGCTTGTGTGAGAATCATGAATGCCTTCTTTTCTAACTCAAATTTCTTCTTATCATCATCAGACATAGTGCTGTAAGTTTCTGGATTAGATCCTGCAACTTCCAAATCACTGTCAAATGCGGTGAAGAAGCACATCCATAGATCTTGACCTTGCCCCTGAACATAAGTTCTCAGCCTTTCTTTCCACCATCCCCAATCATTGATATGATTTAGCTTTGGCGGTTTCGTGCTTGTACCAGTCTCACTGTCGTTCTGCATCATTGATTGAATGCTGTTGCTTTGATTTGTGACCAATGCCCATTGATTTGCAGTTATCATTGCTGCTTGAGGTGGGGCAATAGCCTGCATCCATGCTTTGTTGAAATCTGACGCAGATTGCGTAGCTGATGATTGCGTAGCTGCTGATTGTGGAGTTAGAGTCCACGCGCTTGGATCCCACTGACCGTTTGTTCCCATTTTATAAAAATTAATATATTAAGTGAAAATTGATTTAAAAAATGAAAACAAGTTTTCTATTTAAAAATTTAATTTTCACAAACTATGTTAATTTCAAATGATAACAACCACCCGAAAGATCCTTGATCGAAAGACCTGAAAAACACAAACTGTTAGACTTAAACAAACAGGGGCGAAAGATCAACACCTGTTCGAAAGATCAACAGGGTTCGAAAGATCACTGTTGAGTTTCGAACAATGTTTTCGAAAGATTCTCCAACGAAGGATCCTTATCATTCGAAAATGTACTGTAGACCGAAAGATGATCACTGATGAAAGTCGAACGATGACTTCGAAAGACTTCGAAAGACTCCCCAGTCGAAGGATCCTTGTCTTTCGAGAAAGAGCAGCAAACCGAAAGATATATGTTTCGAAAAGATTCCTTGGTTTGAAGGATGATGATCTATCGAACCTCCACTGATCGAAAGATGGTCTTTCGAGTTCGAAGGATATCTTTCGAATGGTTCTGACACAGTTGACAATCGGTGACAAGTTGGTGAAAAAGTTGACGGGTTGGTGAGAACTTTCGGCAGAAAGTATGTTCAGACCATATCTTTCAGGTCTGAACATGCAGGTTTTTCACCAAAACAGGTAAGGTCCGAATATTTTAATCAGTTTACAACTCCCCACACACAAACACTTTGAAATTTAATCCTTTTAAGATCAAAAGTGTAAAATACTAAGAACACTATGAATATCGGTTGAAGATAAGAAGAACAAACCCAGAAATATGAATATTTCTGCAAACCGACAACAAACCGAAACCCGATTTTAACAAGTTTTTCAGAACAAATAAACCTTTTAAACCCGAAAAACAGTCCGAAAACTCTCGGTTTTAACAAGGATAAGAGCCAAAGCTCTGATACCACTTGTAGGTCCCTCTCGATGATGAGATTAAACCTTTTCCTTGTTATATCAAACACACTAGCGAGTGCGGAATCCAAGCTAGCATGCAACCGAGAATGTATACGAGAACAAGCACAAACACAAACACACAAGATTCACCGATTAACACCACATGTATTAATACGAATGAAGGGTCCGGTTACAAGCTCAATGTTTACAGATATGTTCTATAAACTCTCAGAGTGTGTGTGTGCTCTCCTGTCTCTCACAGCCTAAACTCTCTCTCTCTGTCTGTGTCTACTCTGATCAAGAACACAACACAACACATGGGTATTTATACCCGACACAGCAGGTCTGGTCGAAGGATCAGACAGATTGATCGACAGATCATCTGTCGACCAGAAAGCCCATCGAAAGATCACCTATACACCTCGAAGGATGATATCCTTCGAGATCCATCTGTCGAGGGTTTATGTTTCGAGCTTATGATCGAAGGATATAAACAATCCTTCGATCACACATCTTTCGACCCAAACACCTTACAAACATTTGTTTACTGTTTGGCCAAGTCAAACCGGAGGATGGTTGACTTGGTCAAACTTACATCAACCTTACATTAAAGACATCGTTTTGTATCATGACGAAATACAGACAAAGTACAGACACAAGTGCACCAACAAACTCCCCCTTGGCTGTATCTTTGTCTCGATCTTCGTGTCTTCAAGTCTTCAAGGCCGAGTCGAACCGAGCGGAGTCGCGTCCACACAAAGTGCATCAACACTAAATTCAAGGCGACAAGAGTGGTGCTGTAGTGGGCATCATCTCCTTCCTTAAGGCCCAGAAGTGTCTACGAAAAAGGCCACACTGCTATTTTAGCACTTGTTACTGACGCATCATCGAAAGAGAAGAAGATAGAGGATATCCCAGTTGTACGCGACTTTCCTCAAGTGTTTCCTGAAGATTTACCTGGGCTACCGCCTCATCGCCAGGTCGAATTTCAGATCGAGCTAGCTCTTGGAGCAGCACCCATAGCTCGAGAACCCTATCGCTTAGCTCCAACCGAACTAGAAGAACTGTCTAAGCAATTGCAAGAACTCTTGGAAAAGGGTTTTATTCGTCCTAGCTCTTCGCCATGGGGAGCTCCCGTATTGTTTGTGAAGAAGATAGACGGTACCTTCCGTATGTGCATAGATTACCGCGAACTAAACAAGGTGACCGTAAAGAATCGCTATCCTCTTCCACGTATTGACGACTTGTTCGACCAGCTGCAAGGGTCGAGCTACTACTCAAAGATTGATATGAGGTCAGGCTACCATCAACTGAGAGTCCGGGACGAGGACGTCTCCAACACAGCATTCAGAACACGCTACGGCCATTACGAGTTTCTGGTCATGCCAGTCGGGTTAACAAACGCACCTGCAGTCTTCATGGATCCTATGAACAGAGTGTACAAGCCTTACTTGGATAAGTTTGTGATTTTATTCATCGATGACATTCTGATCTACTTTAGGAGTCGGGAGGAACACGAGCAGCATCTACGACTTATTTTGGAACTCCTTCGAACAACGCAACTTTATGCTAAGTTTTCAAAAAGCGACTTCTGGCTTCGTGAAGTCCACTTTCTAGGCCACGTGGTAAACAAGGATGGGACACACGTTGATCCATCCAAGGTAGATTCGATCAAGAACTGGCCTGCACCTCGCACACCAACAGAAATTCGCCAATTCTTGGGTTTGGCAGGTTACTACAGAAGGTTCATCAAAGACTTCTCAAAGATTGCACAGCCGCTTACACTACTGACATAGAAAGGTGTTACTTATCGTTGGGGTAATACACAGGAATCAGCATTTCAGCACCTAAAGGATAGACTTTGTAGCGCACCTATCCTCTCATTGCCTGAAGGCACAGATGATTTTGTAGTCTACTGCGACGCATCCATTCAGGGTCTTGGATGTGTGTTGATGCAACGGGATAAAGTCATTGCTTATGCTTCGCGCCAACTTAAGATTCACGAACGGAATTACACTACACACGATTTAGAGCTGGGAGCTGTTGTTTTTGCGCTCAAGATATGGAGACATTACCTGTACGGTACCAAGTGCACCATCTACACCGATCACAGGAGTCTCGAGCATATCTTCAAACAGAAGGAATTAAACATGCGTCAACGTCGATGGGTCGAGCTACTGAACAATTACGAATGTGCCATCAAGTACCATCCGGGCAAAGCCAATGTGGTGGCCGATGCCCTCAGTCGAAAAGATAGCACACCTAGGCGTGTGCGAGCACTGCAACTTACCATCCAGTCTAGCCTTCCTGCACAGATATGAGATGCTCAGGTAGAAGCATTGAAACCAGAAAACGTCAGGGCTGAAGCCCTACGCAGCTCAAGGAAACGGTTAGAACAAAAGGCAGACGGCGCCTATTACATAACATGACGCATTTGGGTCCCACTCTATGGCAATTTACGAGAACTTGTAATGGATGAAGCACATAAGTCTCGCTATTCAGTACATCCTGGTTCAGATAAGATGTACCACGATCTCAGAACTATGTATTGGTGGCCTAGCATGAAAGCTCACATAGCAACTTACGTCAGCAAATGTTTGACGTGTGCGAGAGTCAAAACTGAATACCAGAAACCATCAGGCTTACTCCAACAACCAGAGATTCCACAGTGGAAATGGGAGCAAATTTCCATGGATTTTGTTACTGGCCTGCCTAGATCTCAACGCGGGAATGATACTATTTGGGTGATCGTGGATCGACTCACAAAGTCTGCGTACTTCTTGGCTATCAAGGAAACGGATAAGTTCTCCACTCTAGCAGACGTCTACCTTAAGGAAGTTGTCTCGAGGCACGGGGTGCCAACCTCTATTATCTCTGATCGTGATGCACGATTTACTTCAGAACTGTGGCAAGCAATGCACAAATCTTTTGGCTCACGATTAGACATGAGCACAGCTTACCATCCGCAAACAGATGGGCAGTATGAACGCACCATCCAAACCCTAGAAGACATTCTTCGGGCATGTGTAATCGATTTCGGCAACGGCTAGGAAAAACACCTCCCGTTAGTGGAGTTCTCGTATAACAACAGTTACCACACCAGCATTCAAGCCGCTCCATTCGTGGCATTGTACGGGCGTAAATGCCGATCACCTCTTTGTTGGGCAGAGGTGGGTGATAGTCAGATCACGGGTCCAGAACTTGTAGTGGACACAACGGAAAGAATTGCTCAGATACGGCAACGCATGGTGGCAGCTCACGACCGTCAGAAACTCTACGCAAACAAGCGTCGGAAACCTCTAGAATTCCAGGTCGGGGACCGGGTTCTACTTAAAGTCTCACCCTGGAAGGGTGTGGTTCGTTTTGACAAAAGGGGCAAACTCAATCCACGTTACGTCGGACCGTTTGAAATCATTGAGAAAATAGGCAAGGTGACCTACAAACTAAACCTACCAACAGAACTCAGTGCAGTTCACAACGTTTTTTTTCACGTGTCGAATCTGAAGAAGTGTCTGTCAGATGAGACCCTCATAGTTCCTTTGAAGGAGCTCACTATCGACGATCAGTTGCGATTCATCGAGGAACCAGTTGAAATCACGGACCGAGATGTTATGGTCCTCAAGCACACCGGAATACCTCTTGTGCGAGTTCGTTGGAACTCCCGTCGTGGCCCAGAGTTTACCTGGGAACGAGAAGATCAAATGAAACTCAAGTATCCCCAGTTATTCGGAAACAGTGCATCCACTACTGAGGCTGAAGCTACTACAGAATTTCGGGACGAAATTCCAAATCAACGGGGGGATGATGTGACACCCCAGGAAAACCAGTAAACTACACAACGCAACTAGCTTCCTCAGTAACCACGTGCTAAATTTCGGGACGAAATTTCTTTCAAGTTGGGGATAATGTGACAACTCGAGTTTCCAAGATTTCCATCTTTGCATTAATTGCGCGTTAATTGCTTAAGTTGTTTGTTTACACGACTTGTTTGTTTCACAACCGTACAAGTTTGTAATATGTTAAACCGTATTGTGATTGATATGTTCTATACGGTGTGTATTAAGTGTGTTGTAGATTTGTGGTTTGCATGATATGTATATATGTGTTATATATTGTGTATTGATAGTATTACAGTATATATATATATATATATATATATATATATATATATATATATATATTCAAAACAAATGTTCAAGTCTTGGCCGAAAACCCTTACCCATGAAATACCTTACACCCGAAAACACTCCTTAGCCGAAAACACTTCATGTGTTTTTTCGTCCATTTGGTGGCCAACGAAAACCAGAATAGATTTTGGCCCAACAGTGGGATCGGCCCAACTCTGTATATGATAACCCTTGTGATATCACGATAACCGCACAACACGTATAGAAACCCTAGAGTTCTTTGTGTGCGACGGCAGCTCTTCTTTCATTCGAAACCAGACTTCTCTTGTTTAATCGTTCCTAGCCGGTTAGTGGTTTACTTGTTTAAACTTTGATTTCATTTCTGAATGCATGGCTATATTATGAGCATGATTCTGACTAAGATACAAATGATGAGTGATGATTATAAATGGATGTGTGATGTCTTGATAATCCAGTCACTTGGATAAGGATCCTTCATACATTGTCGGCCATTATTCTCATTCTTGCATGTGATTGTCAGTAGTCATATGCTTGTTATATATATATTGAATGAGGTGTACATGTAACTAGATCGACTGCCATGTGATTGTTGTTGTGAGTAGAATTTATTTGTTTGTGGGGTTCCTTATAATCCGATGATATGTAAGAACTAGGGTAGGGTTGCGTGACTAGACTGTATAATCGGATTTTGTGCCACAACCTTGAAAGTAACTTTGCATGGCTGTTATCGATATGTGTGAGCACATAGGCAATGCATGATTTATAAGCAATGTTGATGTAACAGTAGTTGTTTTGGTCAAATAGAATTGAAAGCATGTGGCTTGTTAAAGCTGGTAATCTTGAATAAAATAGGGGCGGCCCATGTGATGATCTCATCGAACAATATCATTGATATTTTAATAATGATTGTCAGTAAGAATGAAATTTCGTTACATGTGTTTTCGTTCATTGTCTAGCACAATAGCTCTGTAAATTGTTAACTCTGTTATGTTATGCATGTAATCCTGTTAAGTATGTAACTTTGTTAAACATGTAAACCATTGATAAGTTGCTAAGTTGTTAACTCTAATTGTTTGTTAACTCTGTTAGTTAACTAGTACTGTTAAGTTATTATTCCTGTTACATATGTTAACCTTGTTAGTGTGTTAACCCTGTTAAGTGTGTTAACGCTACTATGCATGTTAGTTCTAATAATTCTGATTAACGCTGTTAACACAGTTAAGTTTACCCAGACTGTTAATGAATAACTAAGTCAAAACAAACTGTGAAAACTCTTGATGTAAAGCTTGAATTGCATGAATTTGATCAACTGCTTATGTGTTACATGATGTTAACTGTCAGACACACTTTGTGACATAGATTGTATGCGAAACCTTACGAACGTGTACTGATTGTGTATACGTGCATAACTATAGGACTTGATTGATTACTTGCGAGCATATAGATTAGCATACCGAGCAAACCAAGGTGAGTTCACACTCTTACCAAGGCATGGGATTCCCGGGGTTGGGAATGGGGTTAAATGATTACTTGTACTTTCATCGTTACTGGAATACGTACCACTGACCTCGTTAGGGGAAGGTCACTTATAGATACAGCTAGACTAGTAACACATGGGAAGCCCCCACTAATCTTCGCACACATGCCTGGAATGGCCGCGATACGAATACTAAGCTTCGCACACATGCCTGGAATGGCCGCGATACGAATACTAACCTTCGCACACATGCCTGGAATGGCCGCGATACGAATACTAATCTTCGCACACATGCCTGGAATGGCCGCGATACGAATACTAAACTTCGCAAACATGCCTGGAGGGCCGCGATACAAATTAATACAACTAGTCTAGAAAACATGGGAAACCCCCACTAATCTTCGCAAACATGCCTGGAAGGCCGCGATACAAATAAATACGATACATAGTTTACTAAACAAACATACGGTTTACGAAATGAATACTATAACTAAACAACCAACTATGAACTCGCTCAACTTTGTTGTTGACTCGTTGTTACATGCCTTGCAGGTCGTTAGGTACTCATGGAGCTTGCACGGGGAGGCACAGTCGTTGTGGGACATGGATCATGGATGCCATGTTAAAACATTTATGACGTTTCAAACTTATTACTTACATTGGGTTTACATTTATGCTTCCGCTAAACATTGAAACTATACTTATGTTTTGAACACCTTTCATATTGGTTGGTTGAATTACATTTACTCATTACAATGTTCAATATGATTGGTGGCTTGATCCTGGTCAGTCACGCCTCCAAGCGGTGAAACTCCGCGTGTGGATTTTGGGGGTGTGACATCAAAACCCGGACTAGGTCGTGTCTTTCCTAATTCCCTATAGTTATGGCTCTGATACCAATCTGTCACACCCCAACCGATGGCGGAAACATCGGGGCGTGGCACTGAGCGAAACAGATTGTCCAAGAGAATCCATAACAACTATTGATGACAATAAATTTAACATTAATGTCCCATACCATTAACATATAATGCAAAAATGGTCATCATAGATAATAGTCTCAAAAACAAATAAATTGTTCCGACAGCTCAGATTTCTTATTCGGTGGTTTTCTAGACTTCCTACTTGATTCGTCACAGCATACATAGCATCCTAACAACCTGTCACATACGTTAAAATAAAGTCAATACATATAATGTAAAGGTGAGTACACAAGTTTGAGTTGCATATAGTATGGCGAAAGCGTTTACGCATAACCAGCATGTAACACGTAGAAATGTGAATCAAGTAAGCTATCGACAATGACGCATGCAACCGACATGACTGCGAGTTGTAGAATGCGCAACACATTATCACCACTGTGACCATGTGAAGTAAGGCCCTTAACAACCCCTGAATAAACAGGTGCCGAGTCCAATCTATAGTACTATCGTTGCTAAGGTGTCAGGCAAAACAGTCACTGTGTAAACATAACATACAAGCATTCATCGAATCACGTATAGCATGCAAGAGCGGTTAGCGTTTATAAGAGAGTTTGAGTATTGTGTGCGTTGTGTGTTGATGTAGACCGTATGTAACACCCAAAAGTGCGTTAAGCAAAAAAGGGTTCGAGTATACTCACAGTATGTGTTTAATAAATAAACACAGCCTTGACATGGATTGAAGGGAGCGCGTGGGAGCTAGCCTAATCATAGAACAGTAGCGTAAGCGTTAAACATAGTGTAACAGAGTGTCGGATGATGGAGTGGGTTCCCATTCAATTGAATGGTCATCCGGATGGATGACCATTCGAACGGATAGTCATTGGAATGAGTATGGGTGTTTGTAAAGTGTTTTGAAAATTTTGAAGGTTTCATTGTAGCATTAAAACAATGTGGTGTATAGTTGCCAAATCATCTGGTCGGATGGTCATCCGGACGGATGGCCATTCGGTCGGATGGCTATGCGTTCGAGGTGTTGGTAGTTTGAAGTTTTCGTAAAATCGGTTAAGTATTGAAAGTAAAAAAAAGGGCAGGCCACTTGGTCGGATGATCATTGGATCGGATGACCATCCGATCGGATGGTCATCCGGTCATCCGATCGGATGGTCATCCGATCGGATGATCATTCAAATGAGTGATCTTTTTCTTTTGGGAAACTTCAAAAGTTTTCTAAGTTCAAAGTTTTGAGTTTAACGGAGACAGCGTGACGACGTGTCAAACAACGGGAAACCACACCAAGTCCAGCTCATTCGATCGGATGGGAAATCACCCCATTCAATCAGATTAACTGTTCTTGTTTGGAGTTTCATGTTCAACCCGTTCATCGGTCATCTCTCTGCTGGAAATCCGTTTTCAAGCCGGCTCTCAACTAGAGGATGAGTGGAGAGTCTGAATGAGCAAGGATTCCATCGGTTTTGTGTAGAATGTTGAAGAAAAGTTTGAAAAAAAGAGATGAAAAGTTGAGAACAGTTGGAAAATGTTGAAATCTCGTGGGGATTTCTGTTAAAATGTGTGGAAATCCGTTAGATCTGAACAAATCTTGATGAGATGACGTTACACAACCGATTGCATAAGCAACCGAGATTATGTCACCCTCAAGGAGTCCAAATCAGGTGATTTCAAGGTGAAAACCAGTGATTTTGATGGAGAAGATGATGTAGAAGTGTGTAGTGATGATGGAAGTACAAGATTTACGGAGAAATACTTACGAAATGGCCTTGAATCGAGCGAAATAGTGCTTGAAAGTGACTTGGGAGTGTTTGGGTCGAATGGAGTTGTCACATCAGTGAACAGTGGCGTGTACGACCGGTATTTATAGAGTGAGAGAGAGTTAAGGCGGTGCGTGCGTGTACGGATGTCCATTTGATCGGGTGGTCATTCGACTAGCCGAGTTGCGTTTTGTAGTTTTCCGACTTTCGTTTCATGCGTTAAGCGTTGCGTTGCGTTTAATCGAGTTACGAGTGAGCGTTGCATTGAGATAACCACATAACATTAAACAAATAATCACAAAATTAACACATAACAAATAAAATGCATTAAAGTAAATCTGCGTTTCGAGTTGCGTTGAGATTGCGATGTGATAGCGTTTAGTCTAACATGCGATGTAATATGCGATAAAATAGCATACGTTCAACTAGTAGCGTTATAAACTACGTTTAATGCGATAACTGTGTTTTGAATAAGCGTTGTGAATGGGTTGTAAAACATAGTTTAAAAATATCGTTCAACCCGTTTGCGATAATCGGAATATCGAGAGTACAAGTCAATTAAGCAATAAATGACAGATCTAAGTAATGACACGACTTGACCCGGAAATTCGGGTTGTTACAGGCTGGGAGCTCACTAGCTCTCATCGGACTCCACTTCGATCCCCCGAATGAAATGTTTTCAATAGTTCAAACATAATTGAACATTATATGAACACACAAATATAGTACAAATTAACTATCAGTAGGTGTTCAACGACACGAGATAATGAAATAAAGATTAGCAACTACGTGAAATAAAAAAAAATGTTTTTACTTTTCTCCATATTCATACAATAATGACATCTAGATATTGGTGACTTGGTAACAGTTTAATTGAAATTTATACAAAAGAAAAAAAGACATTGCAATTTGTTTGTTTCCTTTTGGGCTTCATAAAAACATCATTGTCACCCTTGACCACTCACCATTAACCATCACAAGCACCAACCTACACACCACAACCTTACTCGGGCTCACACAAGTGTCGCCCCTCCTCCATTTGAGGCCACTGCCACCATCATTCTCCGTTGCCACCTTGCACAAATTAACGTCACCACTATTCACTCTCGGAGTGATCGAGGCTTCTCTCACAACTCAATTAGCATCACCACTTCCATCACATTGTGTAATCGCACATGATTTCAAATGTTAGCCAAAATCCAAACCTACTTAACCCACAACAGATCAATGATACATAACAACTAATGCTTTATCGGGTCGTGATGGATGGGCCTGGTGACAGCGAGAGAAAGTGAGCCCATACGAGCGGCCCATTAACTGACCATCGTCGTTAACAATCATAAATGTATTAACAATACATGTTCATGGACCTAATGCCTTAAGAATTTTCCACGAAATAGTTATAGTTATTATTCTCGTATGGGCTTAGTTATTTAAACACTCTTAACTCCATTGTAGATGAATTATTCTCGTATGGGCTTAGTTATTTAAACACTCTTAACTCCAATAATTAAAGTTAAAAAAACAAATACTTAAATATAATCATTTATTATTTATTATTAAAAATCTGATAGGATGATATATAAGCATTAATAAAAAATAAAAAACAAATCTTTAAAAGTGATGAAGATGAATACTCGATTATTCCTCAAACATGGTTGATTTACTTTCTCGAGATAGTTTCATAGAAGGAAATGGTCAAGTTTGTTAATAAAATGCCAATAAAAGCATATGTGTTATATGAGCACATTGCAAGAACAAGGAAAGAGATTCGTAGCCAAAGGAGGCGAGGCCAAAATTCAGACATAGTAGATTTGATGCATAAAATGTGATCGGTGATAATAGAATGTTGGTTAACACTTTATTCTGTATTAATGAGAATATTAGTTAGTCCATTTTTATTTTTCTGATGATAGATATGTTTTTTTTCCCTTTTTTAGTTTTGTGAAAAGTTTGGTTTACTTTTTTGTTGCCCGAAAACTTGAATTGTAGAACAAGATTGATTGAAGAGAGTCTGAAACAAACTACCCGTTAGATATATGATAATGACTCAATGGTTGAAACCTATATATATATACACATCTATTCTCATAGAATCGTCGCATGCTAGGGTTGTGTCCCATCCATAAAGACGACGGTTCATAACTCACATATGTAAGCCACATGATATTTGGAGGTTACCAAGTTTAGACTTTGTTTGACACACTAGATCCTCATTTGAAGCTAAATTTTTAACATAAACCTGCCATTTCTTCCAAAATATTTAAAAAATGAATTTGAAGTAGGTTAAAGCCCTGCCGCGTTGCCGTGGGGTTTGTTAGCAACGTTGACAACAGAACATTATATTTCTTTACATTGATTGTTAATATAAATACTACAAAATTTACATTTAATGTCTAAACATACTAAAATATATAAGCATATTAATTTTTCGCTACACTGTTAGATAGCGCGTAACATGCATAAAGTGTGTTTATTTCAGTTTGAATCTCGGTTTGTGTCTCACGTACCTTGGTGGCACGTTCCGTTAGCTCATCGAGCTTCTCGCTAATCCTACAAACCGACTCCACCAACTCTTCTAAAACTTGCCTAAGTTTGTGATTGCATAATGTCTACCAATTCCTTCAATCACGTATCGTAGCAAGAAATTGATCAAAACAAGGTTTTATAGTGTTAAATATAGGAGAATGGCAAACTTGTAATTAAGGAGACTTTCTTTAGTGCCTTGCCTATAAATAGGAGGCTTATGTTAGGATTTTAGAACTTTTGTACATTAGAGATGATCTACAGAGAGAAAGTGCTACAACGTGATTCAAGGTTTTGTACTTTGTCAAATCTTCAATAGAATCATCATATTATTACGTTCTTGTGTCGATCCACACACGTACATGGATTCCGCACGTGATACGTGTTCTTCGCAATCGTCGGGAGTTCGAATTCGATCCTAAATGGCACGCACAAGTGGTATCAGATCAAGAGATCGATTACACGGATTAGAGATACAATATTTCACAAAACTTCAGCAGATTCAAAGCCAAATTCGTAACTTTTCACTTTCTACTCATCTTCTTCACTTTTTACACTTTAAAACTCAGATTTATAAAGTTTAACAGATAAAAATGCTTGAGTTTTTGATATAATGTGTGAAAACGTTTTTGAATAACCCTACAAAGTTTCAAAACAAAATTCGAAGATTTACTAGTTCAATTTGATAAAAAAATTGGCCGAAAAGTGATGTTGTTCGTTGAATTCAGTTCCGCTTCGTACGAACCCAAGGTTTGAGCTTAGTGCTGCTTCGTAGGAACTCAAGGATCTGTTTATACAAAGCTACAGCTTCGTGCGAAGCTACGTAATAGTAGTCTGATTATCTCACTTTTGTACATTTTCGATTCGCCTGTGGATCTTTTATTACAAGCTGTCTGTACTATTATTGTAGATACATATTAAGTGGATACAGCTCGGCTCGGTTCGACTCGGCTACAAAGTGAAGGCCGTAGTCAAGGCAACCTCCTGTCTTGACTCGGTATGCAATTTACTTTGTAACGTTCGATGTAATTGCTACTGCGTGTGTGCAGTATGCATTTAGTATAGCTTATGTTTATGTTGTCTGTTAGTTTGATTGGTCCAATCCATGATGAAGTCCAACACATGTGAAGAAGTCCTTCATGCCAAGTCAAAGCCCATTCATGAGAAGTCTGAGCCCAAGCCCAAAACATTGGACGAAAACACTATACTGGGCGAAATCCCTTGTTTGGCGAAATCCCCATATGGGACGAAATCAGGGAGTGATTTCGTCTGGTCCTTGGATTTCGTCAATGGGTTTTCGTCAAGAACTGGTTTTCGTCGATCATGATAGTATAAATACCCAGACAATAGACAGAAACAACTTAGAGAAGTCTGAATAGATTTCGGAGAGAACACACACACTGAGTGTTTATGAGAGCATCTTGTAAACATTGCATTGTAACCGTTTCATAGCGTTAATACATTGAGTGTTAATCGTTGAATCTTGTTGTGTTTATGTTCGTAACTTGGTTTAACTTACCCGTTTGGATTCCGCACTTTTGGGTTTGTCGGAAAACAGGAATAGAGGTTACTCGATCCTCCGGGTGGACCTACAATTGGTATCAGACCTTTTGGCTCAATTCCTCGTTAAAATCAAGTGTTTCTATTGTGATTTGAAAGATTTTAAAGTGTTTTTCTTGTATTTTGGAGTTTAAAATCATACATTTTCTGGAAAAAACGTTTTTAAAATCGTGTAAATCAGGATGTTTTGCTTCTTGTTTTTTATAAAAACCTTGTTATACCTCATCTATACATGTTAGGGTAAGGTTATGTTTGAAACATTGTGCAAAAACTTGTGTTAGGAAGTTTTTCTTGTTGCTGGAAAAATCATAAGTTCATCAGATCTTCAACATGTTCATAGTGATATTTGTTTTTGATCTTTTTCTGTTAAATTGTTGAAGTGTTGTTGCATATTATATTAGTTGTTTGAAATTGGTGTACACAAACAATCATGAGTAGTTGAAAAAGAAGTCTGATAAGGATAAGGTGGGCTTGACAAAAGTGACCATAGTGTCAGAAGGATAAGATTTTAATTGTTGGATAATATCTTCTTGTTTGGTCAAAATTGTCAACGAAAACACTTCATGAGATCAATGTGCCTGGACGAAATCAACACATCAGCAACAAAATCACATCCTGATTTCGTCATCCTCTCATCCTAGTCGACGAAAACCCTTTATAGATCAGGCTTGGAGGAAATCACATTTGTCAACACTTACCAGCTGGGCGAAATCACTCACATGTGGGACGAAATCAACCATTTTCTTCAAACATCCAGTTAACGAAATCACCTACATATCCTATTTTCCTCACCCACCCCACGAAATCACCTAATTTCATCACCCACCCCACGAAAACACCCTATTAACGAAAACACTTGTGCAACTTAACTCATTCTGGACGGAATCCACTTTATTTTCGTCATCATCACATCAGCGACGAAAACAACCCCTGATTTCGTCATAAAAGGCACATCAGCGACGAAATCACCTTTTCAGCGACGAAATCACCCTTTCAGCGACGAAATCACCCTTTCAGCGACGAAATCACCATTTCAGCGACGAAATCACCATTTCAGCGACGAAATCACCATTTCAGCGACGAAATCACCATTTCAGCAACGAAATCAAACATATCAGCGATGAAAACCACTATTTTCGTCACATACTTGTGTTATTTTTAAATAAAAGACTTGTAACTCATATTTAACTGTTTGATTTGTGTGATTTATTCATGTATTCGTCATTATACATTCAAAATGAATCCGGCTTGGGGTACTCCGTCAACTACAGAAAGCAAGTATATAAACACGCGTTTATCTACATCATGGGCCGAATCTCCCACACCGTCAAATAAAACGTATATGAGAAAGGACTTAGCAACCGATTTGTATGGAAATCCATTACCACCAGTTGCTTCACATGCTCCACTTCAAACGGCGTTTGTCACAAGCACAGATTTGTATGGCAATCCGATACAAGTTCCTGTAAAGCCAGCTCCAACCACAGACTTGTATGGAAATCCACTACTACCAGTTGCTTCACAGCGCCATCATTCTACTGTAGCACCATCATCTCTTGATCCAATAAAAAGGATGTCACGTGCATAGGTTATAAGAAGTGTCCACCACCTGTTAAACATGATTATTCTTCAATGCCTGATGAGGAAAATAAACCTCATTTTGAGCCCTCAGTTTCATTGAACCTTGAGGAATTCACATTTGGGCTAGGTTACAAAAAGGAAGTATCCTCAGATTCGGATGAATCAGCAGATGCGAAAGTGTCAACAGCTGAACGAAATCAGGATCCTCCAGTCATTGTTGAGGATGCTGATTCGTCAGATGATGAATCCGAGGATACTAACTCTGAACAGTCAGAAACGGTAACAAAAGAGGAAAACATACCTCTCGAAAATTACATTCTTTGTGATCCACCTGCAAAACCGTTTGTGACTGCTACAGCCAAGTCTGTTGAATCCTCATCTGGAAGCTGTGAAAGCGTGAACTTGCTTTACACGTTGATTGGATCTGATAAAATATATTCAGACAAGGATTTCCCTATAAAAAATGTCAATCAATCTTTGATTGATAAAGTTTTCGAAGATTCTACCAGTAAGTTTTTGGGAAAGTCGAGCCAAGGAGTTGCAGTAACTCAGTGTGCTCCTATCCCAAAATCCGAAGTTAGAAAGAAATATGGGAATAAAAAATTGCAACCACAAAACAATCAATGAAAGCAAGGTCACGTTCAACAAGGAAATGGAAAAGGCAAACAGAGCAAAAACAAGAAAAAGGTTCGGAAGATAAACTTCGTGAAATCCAGAGGGACTGATAAAATTGAAACCTTTGAAAACAAATCCAACTCGGATTTTGTTAAACAAAGTAAAATTTTGAAAAGAAACAGTCAAAACAATTACACACAACACACAAAAGGTTGTGATGTAGGACCAAGTACCTCAAGATCACGAAGTTCATCATCAAGCTCTTACAGTTATGATACTCCGTTGTTTGTTGAGCGGAGATCATGTTTTGAATGTAGTGAGTATGGGCACATTGTCAAAAATTGTCCATATCTCACGAAAGGAAAGGCAAAGGTTGATGCCCCCCATGGTAACAATTACCATAAAAGATCTGTTTCACCAAGACAGGACCCTCGTCTTGTTAAACAACAAGAAGTGAAACAGATAAAGAAACAACAGAAAAATGTTGAAAAGGTTTTAAAACCGGAGGTTGTCCAAACAAAATCTGTTGAATCAAATGTTAAACATGAAAAACAAAAACAGATTTGGAAACCAAAACCGATAACTGTTTCAGGGGGAGATACATCACAATTTCCAAAACATCGAGAAGTTGAAGTAACTTATGTCGATGAAAATGGAAGACCCAAGACTACGAAGGCTTGGGTCCCCCTCTCCAACTAATCTCTGAATGAGTGTGCAGGATGTTCCAGGAGGAACTATTGATAGTCTTAGGATTGTTGATAGTGGAGCGTCCATGCACAAGATCGGCGACATAAGGCTCCGAAATATTGTTACATCTTGGAGAATATTGTTGCTATTGATGGAGAGAAAGGAAAAAGAAAAGAAGACAAAAATGTCTGATGAAAGAATGTGGTTGAATGAAGTTGAAAAATTCGAAAAGATGAAATATGTGCCAAAATTTAGTTGTTATGGTTTTTGATCGGGTCAACATGATAGATTCCAATGAAAAGTACGCGCATGCAGCACGTCTGAAGCTTTTTGAAGATTCATGGATTTTTCTTTCACAAGAAGTTCAAAGTCCACAAGATGAACGTGTAGGGAACTTTTCTCCACGGTGTGATTGAAGAAAATGTGATTGTTGAACAAACCAACCGGGTGTGCGGATGCCTTGGCGTGGATTGTACAACCACACACTACTTCTCAAAGAGAAAGACAAAGTCCTTCGCTGGTGCAATGTAGAAGTCCAGCCGGACCCAAAGGTTTATGATCTTGTTGGTGTGAATTGAATTAGCTGTATGATCGACTTTGAAATCCACACCTGGTGGATATCCAGTCTGGGAGAGCACTCAGATTCCTGCCAATGCACGAAGAAATTTGCAGGATTACGGTTTTAAATTTCTAATCTCTCCTATACTTGTCGTTATTTAAGCTGCTTTATGAATTATTATCCTCTCGTACAGCACTCTTTGACCTGACACGTTGAACTCGAATATCACTTCACACGTGATTGTTTCACTATGAAACTCGTCGATGTTGTTAAAGTCCATACCGATGACCAACGTGCCGACCTTTTTACCAAAGCATTTGATAAATCAAGATTTGACTTTTTATTATTGGTAAACGGCATTAAGGTCAAGGAAGAGTAATTCACATTGGAAAATCGTTTTTGTAAATATCTTTGTGTTTTTAAAATTATTGTAAGTTTGTTGATTTTAGGGGGAGTAAATCCAAATTTGAAAATTCAAAAACATCGAGAAATTTCAAAAACATCAAAAAATTTCAAAACCCAAAAACAATAGAAAAACAAAAATGAGTTTTCTGGCGAGAAAAAAAGAAAATGATAGTACATCAGTGGTCTGTCTAAACCTTTTTAAACTGAAATGCAAAATGAAAAATGATAAGCAGCTCTATATAAGATGTATCGGTAGGCTCACAATCATCTTAAAGTGTGCAGGGTGATATAAACTTAAATCGACTGAAGATCAGGTGGGAACCACTCATTGGCATATGGTCTTAGTACCGAAATTTCGTTTGAGAGATTGTCGAGGTTCTGAGATATGTGGTCTTTATGCTGTTTATCATCTGGGTATCATGGTTGTTTCTTTTACCGAAACAAACGGAGACGAAGTCTAGATCTTCCATGATACCATACATACGTGTACATACTGCATACGACCTCAATAAGTGATCAACAATCACATGTCCACAAAACAAGTGATAATATATCACATTTATCCGGGAGTCAAGTTCGTCTCTTTGCTGTATGAAAGTACTGACCTGTTCACGGACTTGCTCCTGTGCCCTCATGCATCTGAAAATCAAGTTCCTCATCAATAAGTAATTCTATCACATAGGGCTTGTTTTCAAACAAAATAAGTGAGTTTCTCACATTTTCATATACGTCAAAACAGATGATAAATGGTATACTCACCAGTAAGATGAACTCTCGTGCATACCTTGATACGGGAATGTGTCGTGATGTGGATGAACACCGGTCAGTAAGTATAAATCATACCTTAACATATCCCCTCGCCATGATTACATCTGATAAGTTGAGCTTATGTGGATAACAATACCGATAATCGTTATAGGATGTTTATCTAAATGTTAACAAAAAGAACAACAAGAGTGTTTTAGCATGACCGTACACTGATATGATTCTCCTACCCTCGAAACTCGCAAAAAGAATGTTTGTATATATTTACTTTTCTTAGTTTATGCAACTCTGTATATATTTATTTACTGCTTTCAGTCTTTACGTTTGAAATATTCAAAATGCCAAAAAGATTTTAGGTATGTTTTTATATAAACTTTATAAAAGTCAAAAAGATTTTATTTCTGCTTTAGTTTTGATTAACCGATGTTGGAACTCAAGTCTTCGTTGCCTGAAATCTGATAGAAAACCAAAACGACTGAATCTTCATAAACGGTCAGAGTTTGCAGGTTTTGAAAGTTAATAATCAAAATTTAAAAATCTGTTAACTTTTCAAACAAATTGTCGGATGGCAGTTGAATGAAAATTGGTCTCATATGTGTCGTTTGTTTATGTTAACTATATTCCAAGCATTTGTTCTCATTACGCGTTTAGCTTTCTTGCATGTGCAGATGCTAAAGGCGAGGAGAACATGTTCGATGATAAGCTTCGGAATGAAGACACGACGTGAAGGCACTCAAATGATAAAGATGATCGAGTTGCCGCTGATCAATCATCAAGACCACAAGGATCTAAAGTATCGAAAATCAAAAGATTCACAAGCATAATCAAAGGGGGAGTTTATTGATACACTTCCTAGATAAAAGCAGGAGTTTGTTAATACACTTTCTATGTGTGACACGTGAAGACTTTGAAGATCCTACGACAAGAATGAATGAACCATCAAGAGATGGAGAACAAGATTACGAACCTCGCGAGCAGCATCCAAGGGGGAGTTTGTTGATACATATTAAGTGGATACGGCTCGGCTCGGTTTGACTCGGCTACAAAGTGAAGGCCGTAGTCAAGACAACCTCCTGTCTTGACTCGGTATGCGATTTACTTTGTAACGTTCGATGTAATTGCTACTGCATTTGTGCATTATGCATTTAGTATAGCTTATGTTTATGTTGTGTGTTAGTTTGATTGGTCCAATCCATGATGAAGCCCAACACATGTGAAGAAGTCCTTCATGCCAAGTCAAAGCCCATTCATGAGAAGTCTCAGCCCAAGCCCAAAACATTGGACGAAAACACTATACTGGGCGAAATCCCTTGTTTGGCGAAATCCCCATATGGGACGAAATCTGGGAGTGATTTCGTCTGGTCCTTGGATTTCGTCAATGGGTTTTCGTCAAGAACTGGTTTTCGTCGATCATGATAGTATAATACCCAGACAACAGACAGAAACAACTTAGAGAAGTCTGAATAGATTTCGGAGAGAACACACACACTAAGAGTTTATGAGAGCATCTTCTAACATTGCATTGTAACCGTTTCATAGCATTAATACATGGAGTGTTAATCGTTGAATCTTGTTGTGTTTGTGTTCGTAACTTGGTTTAACTTACCCGTTTGGATTCCGCACTTTCGGGTTTGTCGGAAAACAGGAATAGAGGTTACTTGATCCTCCGGGTGGACCTACAATTATTTTGAACACCCGGACAATTATGTTTCTAATAATATTTTAAATCCAAGACTTCCGTTGTGCTATCTGTGTTTGTGTATCTTGATATCAATCTAGTCATGATATTCCCTATCCGGGCCCATCGGGCGATATTTCAAAATATCGGGGTGTTTGTAGTTGGTATCAGAGCTAACATTTGAATGAATTAAACACTAGCCTTTTGTGTTTAATCACAAATGACACAATAGCATAATCCTTAGACTTTCTGAGTCTAGACTATGACATAGGATTACTCTCATCCCTATTAAGTTATATATATATTGTTTTCGATTTTATGAATTTCAGGAATATTACGATGAAAAAGGAGACCGTTGGTGGTGATTCCATTCATTCTAAGCCAAGGAATCTGAAGCTTCGTACTAAACCAAGGATGTCGGTACGAGCAGTCTGGAGGTTAGGAACATTACCCACTACTTGTGGCCAAAACTTTATTCCTAAACCAAACCTTAAGAAACTGTAAGCCCGACACCGGAGTTTATACCAGTGGACGCTGAAGATCCATACTTTTTACCCCCAAATTTTGAAATTCCAAACCTGATTTTACAAGTCAAACTCCAATTCGAGATCCTTATTATTCGTTAGCCGTTGAATCTGTAGATTCCACTCATATGATGAATCCTTACTTGGAGGACTTGCACCAACCACTGAACCCTTCAGTGACAATGTCGTACACGGTGAAACAAGCAGATGAATAGTGGAAATAAAGAAAAGGAGGCGATTGAAGAATCCTTCTTTCATTGGAATTTCATTTTAATATTTCCAAAACTCCCTATGTGAACATATCATTGTATTTCTATTCCAACAGTCCCTGCGTAGACAAGTATTTCTTTTAGTCCCTGCGTGGACAAGTATTTCATTTTATTTCAAAAGTCCTGTTTAAGGCAAGTATTGTAATCTTATATCTTTTAATGAAAACTTTGGAATTATTTATATTATATGTACTCGTTACATTCCTTTTCTGTCACACCCCCAAAATCCACCATGCGGAGTATCACCGCCTGGAGGCGTGACATGACCAGGATCGAGCCACCAATCATATTGAACAACGTAATCAAGTAATTAAAACCAACCACAATACAATTGGTGACCAAAAGAAAGTAACCAACTTTAAGTTAACAGCGGAAGCAAAAATTTTAAAACCCCAACATAAGTAATGAGTTCATAAAGTTTAAATGTTTAGAACTGGACATAACAGTCCATATCCCACAACGACCTCCTCCTCGCGCAAGCTCCATAAGCATCTAGCGACCTGTAATGCATGTAACAACGAGTCAACAACAAAGTTGAGCGAGTTCACAGTTGGGTGTTTGTTTTAAGTTGTTTTCGAAAACATGGTTTGTCTTTAGCTGGCTTACTTGCCGTGGGGGTTATCCCATAGTAGAAAATATGATTAACCAATTCCTTCTTTCCCAAACCATGAACCATGGGGGCTTCCCCATGTTAACCACTAGACCGTTACCATATCGACAACTGACGAACAATAGTTGTGCCCTACGTCAATGTTCTATCATCATTGACAGTTTGCCATAGTCCATTAGTACACGCCCGTCCGAACGGAACGGTGTGAGGTTTGTTAAACCTAATAGCGCTATTAACTAATGACCCGCTCGCCATTGGCCTCGGCGATTAAGTCGATATAAAATGAGGGACTTAATGATAGAGTTTTGTCTAGTAAGTTTTAAGGTTGTTGTCCAACCCAAGAAGGACGAACGTAGGTATTCTACCCAACGAGAATACGCATGATTAATCTTGGCATCCTACCTATGGAGGATGGCGGTACATATCCTACCCAAGGAGGATATGCAGGTTTTGTTTTAGTTCTTTTAATATTAGCATCCTACCCATGTAGGATGGCGGTACATATCCTACCTAAGGAGGATATGCAGGTTCCGTTTTAGTTCTTTAACCCATTCCCAACCACCGGTAATCCCATGCCTTAGAAAGTGTGTGAACTCACCTTTGGTTGCTCGGTTTAACTCTAAAAAATAGCTAACAGTCAAGGTCAGTCAATCACGTCCTAGTATGATTACCACTTAGTTTATTAGTGACTCCAAATAAGCACGAAGTTCCTACACGCATCTACCACATAACATGCACTCACTTTAACGGTTCATGCCCATATAAACTTCCCATCTATTCCCATTCATAAGCAAACATACGGCATTGCACATAACACTTTCATTGACATATAATCACGTTAGATCATTCTCAGATAACCTACCCGACATTTAGACACGCAAATTACTACTTATGTCGTTTCAGCTGTTACATTCAAAACTGGGTTGTTTTGGGAATTTTATTAAAATAGTTAAGCTATTCCAAAAATTCCCAACTTTTTACAGCAGGTCTTAAACGATCCAAATATTATTGTGTAAAAATCTCGGGATCCAATTCATTAACAATATTTTATAAAAAATAATTTACCGGACTGCAATCAGATTCATCACTTTCTGACTGCAGTCCACGGAATAATTTATTTAAAATTCATCGTAAGTCCGATTTATGAAATTCCAATGGGAGATTTACTACGGCATCAGTTTCCATCTACAGTACAAATTTTGTGACCTAATTTTACACAGATTTCATGTGATGACAAAAAACATAACGCATATTTTCAGCAGTAAAAACGCAGCTTTTGCTGCTGTGAAAAACGACCCTTTAAAAATAGCAAATGAAGTCCAAAAATTATGATTCAAGTGCCATTAGAACCGTATTTCGAAATAACACGTTATAGACTCAAGAAAATCAGTTTTTCGATAAGTATCAACCTGTTTACAGCCAACTGAAGTTGGCTGCATATGTTTGGACATAAGCTGTTTTAAGCTTATAGCGCTCTAACGCGAGTTCTATTCGTTCCGTTAACATGTTTAGTGATCAACAACGACATTTAACATTAACAAGTAATCATCAAGTAATCAGCAACATATCAAAACAACTTTATTTCATCAAGATTTCATCTTATCTCATCATCATGTTAGCTTTATGTTCAAGACTTATGTTTAAGATCTTTTAGTGTTCTACATCATAATATAACCATTAACCATCAAACAAATGAGAAGTAAACAAAGATCAAAGGAGCTTACAACTAGCTTAAAGCTAGGGAAGAAATCTAGTGAAAAAGATGGTGAGAATGGATGATGAAAGCAAGTAATGAAGCTCCTTCAAGTTCCTCAAGCTTCCTACTTCACAAGGCACCTTCTAACACATGAATGGAGCTTGGAAATGGATGAAGATGATGGTGATAGAGTGGTGGTGGTGGCGGTTCTAGTGAGGGCCGTGAGAGGGAGAGAGAGTTAGTGAGAGAGAGGTGTGATCTTTGAGAGGATATGAAATGATGTGAATGATCTCCAAAATCTTCAATAATACTTATAATCTTCTTCAACATATTTTGTTCACCCTAACAAGTAAACAATCTAATAAAATATAGAGGTAATCTTTGAAGGCATGGTGGGTCCTCTTGGGACCGAAATCGGTTATGGGGAGGGGGGTTGGATGTAAATTTTGTGATAAGTAGGTAAATGTTAGTCACAATCCAAGTAATATGATTAAATAGTTAGTTAGTGGGTATTTTTTAGTGGGTGTTATGGTGTACAGGGATCATGACTAGCCAAGAATGATTAAACAATGTATTTGACAAAAATTTAGTGTCTCGGGTAATGTCCAGTTTTTCGGTTAGATACCGGTTCGTTAAAGTGCTAAGTTGTTCCGTTTTGTGTCTTTTATGAATCTTTTTGTAACACTTTTAATTCCCAACACTTAGGAATGCATACAGGACCATTTTGTCAATTTTCTGCACAAGACTAGTATGTCAACAAGCACATGTAAGTATGATGCAATAATCAGAAAGCAGTTAAGTAATTCAGCACAGTCATCAAGCACTTTTATTTATCATTAATCAATCGTACGGATACATATAATTATGAGGGTTGTCACATTCTCCCCCTGTTAAGAAAATTTCGTCCCAAAATTTAGCGCGTGGTTACTGAGGAAGCTAGTTAAGTTGCGTGGTTTTCCTTGGGTGTCACATCATCCCCCCGTTGGTTTGGAATTTCGTCTCAAAATTCTGCAGTAGCTTCAGCCTCAGTAGTGGTTGCACTTTTCTTAAAAAACTGGGGATACTTGAGTTTCATTTGGTCTTCTCATTCCCAGGTATACTCTGGGCCACGACGGGAGTTCCAACGAACTCGAACAAGAGGTATTCTGGTGCGCTTGAGAATCTTAACGTCTCGGTCTGTGATTTCAACTGGTTCCTCGACGAATCGCAACTGGTCGTCGATTATGAGCTCCTTGAAGGGAACTATGAGGGTCTCATCTGACAGACACTTTTTCAGATTTGACACGTGGAATACGTTGTGAACTCCGCTGAGTTCTTCAGGTAGATTCAACTTGTAAGCGACTTTGCCAATTTTCTCAATGATTTCGAACGGTCTGACATATCGCGGATTGAGTTTGCCTCGTTTACCAAAACGAACTACACCTTTCCAAAGTGAGACTTTAAGTAGCACTCGATCCCCAACCTGGAACTCGAGTGGTTTTCGTCAATTATCTGCATAGTTTTTCTGACGGTCACGAGCTGCCGCCATTCGTTGTCGTATCTGAGCAATCCTCTCGGTTGTATCTACTACAAGTTCTGGGCCAGTGATTTGACTGTCGCCAACCTCTGCCCAACAAAGAGGTGATCGGCACTTTCGTACGTACAATGCCTCGAACAGAGCGGCCTGGATACTGGTGTGGTAACTGTTGTTATACGAAAACTCCACTAACGGGAGGTGTTTTTCCCAGCCATTACCAAAGTCGATTACACATGCCCTAAGCATGTCTTCAAGGGTTTGGATGGTGCATTCAGATTGCCCATCCGTCTGTGGATGATATGCCGTGCTCATGTCTAATCGAGAATCAAAGGACTTGTGCATAGCTTGCCATAATTCAGATGTAAAACGTGAGTCTCGATCAGAAATGATGGAGGTTGGCACTCCATGCCTTGATACTACTTCCTTTAGGTAGACATCTGCTAGGGTAGAAACTTGTCGGTTTCCTTGATAGCCAAGAAGTGTGCAGACTTTGTCAATCGATCCACTATCACCCAAATAGTGTCATTTCCGCATTGAGATCTAGGCAGGCCAGTAACGAAATCCATGGAAATTTGCTCCCATTTCCATGTCGGGATCTCTGGTTGTTGAAGTAGGCCTGATGGTTTCTGGTATTCGACCTTGACCCTAGCACAAGTCAGGAATTTACTGACGTAGGTTGCTATGTTGGCTTTCATACCAGGCCACCAATACGTAGTCTTGAGATCGTGGTACATCTTATCCGAACCAGGATGTACCGAATAACGAGACTTGTGCGCTTCATCCATCACAAGCTCGCGTAAGTTTCCGTAAAGTGGAACCCAGATGCGCCCTGTTACATAGTAGACGCCGTCTTCCTTTTGTTCTAACCGCTTCCTTGATCCTCGTAAGGACTCAGCCCTGATGTTCTCTGCCTTCAACGCTTCAACCTGAGCATCTCGTATTTGGGCAGGAAGACTAGATTGGATGGTAAGTTGTAACGTTCGACTGAGGGCGTCGGCCACAACATTGGCTTTGCCCGGATGGTACTTGATCGCACATTCATAATCGTTCAAGAGATCGACCCATCGGCGTTGTCGCATGTTTAATTCCTTTTGCTTGAAGATATGCTCGAGACTCCTGTGATCGGTGTAAATAGTGCACTTGGTACCGTACAGGTAATGTCTCCATATCTTAAGTGCGAAAACAACTGCTCCCAATTCCAAATCGTGCATAGTGTAGTTCCTTTCGTGAACTTTAAGTTGGCGCGATGCGTAGGCAATGACCTTGTCACGTTGCATCAACACGCAACCAAGTCCTTGGATGGAAGCGTCGTAATAAACCACAAAATCATCTGTGCCTTCAGGTAATGAAAGAATAGCCGCGCTACAAAGTCTATCTTTTAAGTGCTGAAAAGCAGATTCATGTGCATCACCCCAACGATAGGTGACACCCTTCTGAGTTAGCGAGGTGAGAGGTTGCGCAATCTTAGAGAAATCCTTGATAAACCTTCTATAATATCCTGCCAAACCCAAGAATTGGCGGATTTCTGTTGGTGTACGGGGTGCAGGCCAGTTCTTGATCGAGTCTACCTTGGATGGATCAACATGAATCCCATCCTTGTTTACCACGTGGCCTAGAAAGTGGACTTCGCGAAGCCAGAAGTCACATTTCGAAAATTTGGCATACAACTGCTCTGTTCGAAGAAGTTCCAAAATAAGCCTCAGGTGTTGCTCATGTTCTTCCTGACTCTTCGAATAGATCAGGATGTCGTCGATGAAAACTATGACAAACTTATCCAGGTAAGGTTTGCATCCTCGGTTCATGAGATCCATGAAGACCGCTGGTGCGTTCGTCAATCCGAAAGGCATAACCAGAAACTCGTAATGCCCATAATGAGTTCTAAATGCTGTTTTGGAGACGTCCTCATCTTGGACTCTCAGTTGATGGTAACCTAACCTCAGGTCAATCTTGGAGTAGAAACTCGACCCTTGCAACTGGTCGAATAAGTCATCAATGCGTGGAAGAGGATAACGATTCTTCACGGTCACCTTGTTAAGTTCGTGATAGTCAATACACATTCTGAAAGTACCGTCTTTCTTCTTCACAAACAAGACTGGAGCTCCCCAGGGCGAAGAGCTAGGACAAATAAAACCTTTGTCCAAGAGCTCTTGTAGTTGCGAGGACAGTTCTTCAAGTTCTGATGGAGCTAGACGATAAGGTGCACGAGCTATGGGAGATGCTCCAGGAGTTAGCTCGATTTGAAACTTGACTTGACGATGAGGCAGAAGACCAGGTAATTCTTCGGGGAATACCTCAGGAAAATCGCATACAATAGGAATGTCTTCCATTCTCTTATCTTCCATTGATGCGTCAGTAATGAGAGCTAGAACAGTAGTGTGGCCCTTTCGCAAACACTTCTGGGCCTTAAGGAAAGAGATGATGCCCACAACAGCACCACTCTTGTCGCCACGAATCACGAGGGGTTCTTCACCAGAACGAGGGATGCAGACAATCTTCTCGTTGCAAAAAATTTCCGCTTGCTGGTGAGATAACCAATCCATCCCAATAACAACATCGAAACTACCCAGAACGATAGGAATGAGGTCGATAGAAAAGGTCTGATCAGCAAGAACAAGATTACAACCCTTAATTATGTGTGTGGCCTCTAAACTTTTAAGGACACGTAGCTGGTATCGGCACCCGAATCAAATAAAACAGTAACATGAAAGTCATCCAGTAGAAACTTACCCATCACAACGTTGGGATCATTCCTAGCATCACCCTGACCCAGCACGAAAACACGTCCCCTGGCTCCATTGCCATCATTGTTTCCCCCATTATTGTTTCCGTTCCCCTGATTGTTGTTGTTGTTCTGTTTCTGGTTCAACTGGGGGCAGTTTCTCTTGAAGTGACCTTCAGCACCACACTGATAGCATCCCTTGTTACCCTGCTGTTGCTGCTGCTGATTCTGTGGAGCCTGTGGCTGCTGTTGACGATTCTGATTCGCAGGACGTGAGCCCCTGCAATCCTTGGCTTCATGACCAAACTTGTTACACCTCAGACAATGACCCTTGTTGCACTGCCCACTATGATGTTTGTTGCATTGGTTGCACTTGGGGTGGTTTCCCTTGTATCCACCCTACCCCTGACTACCCGAAGATTGCTGACCAGGGCTCTTGTAGTCGTCAGTCCTTCGCTGCTGAGACTGAGACTGAGCTGAAGTCGAACTCTTGCTGGAGACTCCATCCCACTTACGCTTGTTATCACTGGGAGCATCAGAAGTAGTAGTAGCGCTAATACGCTTGGGTAGCTTGTTCTGCTCAACTGCCTGATCAGTGAGACGATGAGCCAAATGGATGATTTGCTAAATGGTGCCAAGATTAGATGAGGTCACGTGGCTTGGAATTTCTAGCACCAAACCCTTAAGGTACAGCTCGATACGCTTGATAGGAGGATCCACCATAGTGGGACACAAGATAGCTAATTCGTTCGATCTCTTTGTGTATGCCTCGATTTCAGACCCCGTCATCTTCAAATTGAAAAATTTCACCTCTAGCTTGTGGATGTCGTCACGACTACAGTACTCTTCTTTGACCAGTTCTTTGAAGTCATTCCATGGGGTGGCATTAGCAACCGCCAGCCCTAGCAGTTGAACCTGTGCTTTCCACCAGGTTAACGCAACACCTTCGAGTGTTCCAGTAGCAAATTTCACCCTACGATCTTCAGGGCATTCACACATCTCAAAACCAGACTCAAGCTTCTCAAACCAGTGGAGGATACCTACAGCTCCTTCTGTGCCGCTGAAAGTACTAGGTCGGCAATCCATGAATGTTTTGAACGTACATACTGGAGGTTGAGCATGCTGACCTGTTGCGCGAGAACGAAAAGACAAGATTATACATGAGTGTTGGTTCATGAGAGTAGGATCTAAACATCCTATGATAGGTCGAAATAGCAGGTTATACCTCCTGCAGGGACAGCTGCAAGTGCCTCAGCCACTCGTTCGTTGATTAGAGCCGTCAGCTGGGCTTGTGTCATGTTGATACCACCACGTCCTCCGCGTCCGTTCATGATCTTCACAATGAAGAGATCATAAGTGAGAAACGTGTGGTGAAAGTGCGTAAGTGTGGGATGACAGAGGAGAGTAAACACACAGGGTTTCAAATATCAGTTGTTATATTAACTAAGCATGCAATGTACTATGTAAACTAATAGACAGGCAATGTAAGCATGAACCATTTCACCTATGGTGTTGAGTCTTGCACGTGGAGCGAAGCGTCGTTGTGGATCGTTGAGCACTGTACAGGTTATAGTCTGGTTTTATCAAAAAGCTTTTCCCCCTTTTAACACCAAGTTCGCTATAACCAATGGCTCTGATACCAATATGTCACACCCCCAAAATCCACCATGCGGAGTATCACCACCTGGAGGCGTGACATGAGCAGGATCGAGCCACCAATCATATTGAACAACGTAATCAAGTAATTAAAACCAACCACAATACAATTGCTGACCAAAAGAAAGTAACCAACTTTAAGTTAACAGCGGAAGCAAAAATTTTAAAACCCAAACATAAGTAATGAGTTCATAAAGTTTAAATGTTTAGAACTGGACATAACAGTCCATATCCCACAACGACCTCCTCCTCGCGCAAGCTCCATAAGCATCTAGCGACCTGTAAGGCATGTAACAACGAGTCAACAACAAAGTTGAGCGAGTTCTCAGTTGGGTGTTTGTTTTAAGTTGTTTTCGAAAACATGGTTTGTCTTTAGTTGGCTTACTTGTCGTGGGGGTTATCCCATAGTTGAAAATATGATTAACCAATTCCTTCTTTCCCAAACCATGACCCGTGGGGGCTTCCCCATGTTAACCACTAGAGGTGTAGCCTCTGAAGTACCATGAACAGCTGCTGTAGGAGCTTCTTGATCTGCATCTAGAAATTCTTCATCCTCTGAAGATTCGTTCAGTTCGGTTGCATCATGAAAATCCTCATTGTCGAGAGCATTATTGTTCACTGAAGATGGTTCTTGATTGACAATAATTGGACGAACCAACGGTGATTCTGTTGCGTTGTCACTCTCGAAAAACATCCTTGTCGCAACATTTTCTTCAACTGCTTCAACATTGATCGAATTGAAAAAGTCATCGTACTCAAACATCCATGGTTGACCTGAATTTCTGACTGGCAATGTGTGCCTTTGTACTCTGACTTCAGACCATTCCTCAACCCTTTTAGTCTCTAGATTCCAGACTCTTAAGTTCGGTGTGGCATAACCAAGAAAGAGACCTTCAATAGCTTTTGCCCCAAACTTTCCATTAGGATCGATCATTGTGCAAGGAGCTCCAAACGGTTCAAGATATGACAAATCTGGTTTCCGTTTGTGAAGAAGCTCAAAGCAGGTCCTGTCGTGCCTTTTGACTGTAAGGACTCGATTCATCGTGTAACATGCAGAGGCCACAGCTTCAGTCCAGAAGGGAATGGGCAACTACGACTCTACCAACATAGTCCTAGCAGTCTCGATCAATGTACGGTTCTTACGTTCAGCGACGCCGTTCTGCTGAGGAGTATAAGCCGCACTAAATTCGTGAAGAATACCTTTTGATGTGCAAAACTCCGCCATGGCTTGATTTTTAAATTCTGTACCATTGTCGCTGCGTATCCGTCTAACCTTCAACTTATACAAATTCTCAATCTGAACGATCAAGTTTTTGATAATACCGAAAGTTGCACTCTTGTGAGCCATAAACGCCACCCAAGAAAATCTTGAATAATCATCCGTTATCACGAGGCAGTATTGATCATTCCTGATGCTTTTGTGCTTGACAAGACCAAACAAATCCATGTGCAAACGTTCAAGAGGAACCGCCATCGTGTTGATCTTCTTTGTCGGATGTCGTTTCTTCGTTTGCTTTCCTTTTTGGCATGAAACACAGACGTCTTGAAGATGGAAATTTTTAAGAAGAACACCATTCACTAATTCATTCGACACCAAATGATTCATTTTTCGTAAGTGAATGTGACCCATACGTCTGTGCCAAGAGATAGAGTCTTTTTCAGTGGCTTTTGTTATGAAACAAGTTGCTTGTGCAGTCGTTGTTATTGCTTGGCTCATATCATGGACATATAAATCGTTTATCCTTGGAGCTGATAAGAGAATCCATTCTTTTGGAATCTTGAAGCCGGGTTTCAGCACGTAACATCTATTTGCATCAAAGTGTACTGAAAACTGCTTATCACAGATTTGTGAAACGCTTAGAAGATTGTGATCAAGTTGTTGTACAAAGTTGATATTGTCAAAACTTACAACCTCGTTGGATACCATTCCTTCTCCCGTAATATAACCTCCTTTATCTCCAGCAAAAGCAACATAACCTCCTCTAATAGATTTAACGTCGTAGAGAAGCTTCTAGTCGCCTGTCATGTGCCTGGATGCCCCACTATCAACAATCCAATGACTGCTGAAAGTTCCTCCTGGAACACCCTGCACATGTACTCACATGATTAGTTGGAGATGGGGACCCAAGCCTTTGTGGTCTTGGGTCTTCCATTTTCATCAACGTAAGTTACTTGAACTTCTCGATGTTGTGGAAATTGTGATGTTCCCCCTGATTCAGTAACCGTTTTTGGTTTCCAGGTCTGTTTTGTTTTACCAGTTTTATTCTTTAAAATCTTAACTTCATTATTGTCTGAAGTTTTTGAATTGTCTGGTTTGATAGAAACCGATGTTTTGTTAACCACGTCGGTTTTAATCGCTTTTTCAATTTTCTTGATCTGTTGGCGTTTCTGTTTCTTTTCCCTTTCTTTTACAAGACAGGGATCTGGTTTTGATGAAACAGATCGCTTACGGTCAATTTGGTCACGGGGATCATCAACTTTGGCTTTTTGTTTTTGAAGATATGGACAATTGCGAATAATATGTCCAAATGTACCACATGAAAAACATGATCTTCGTTCTACAAACCCCGAAGTATCATGTGATTGTCTTGTCGATGATGAACTTTGTGATCCCGAGGTACTTGGTTTTGAACTGTTTTGTTGATTTCTTTTCAAAATTTTCGCTTGATTAACAAAATCTAAGTTAGATTTGTTTTCAAATGTGTCAATTTTATCCATTCCCATTGATTTCACAAAGTTCACCTTCTTGTCCTTTTTCTGAGTTTGTTTCTTTTGACCTTGAGTCGGTGATTTACTTTTTGGTTTGGTGCGATTTTGCTGAACTTTCTCTGTTGGTAATCTTTGATTGCCATTTTGTTTGCGAATTTCAGCTCTTGGAATCGGAGGACACTGTGTTACCACAACGTGTGATCCTGTCTTTCCCAAGAACTTACTTGTTGAATCTTCAAAAATTTTACTAATTAAAGATTGATTAACATTCTTAATAGGAAAATCTTTGTCAGAATAGACTTTATCATCACCAACAAGAGTGTACAACAAATTCACACTCTCTGACTCTTTTGCAGACGTGGACTCGACCAGAACAGTCTTAGCAGGTTTTGCGGGAGGATCACATAGAATATGATTCTCAAGAGGTATGTCCTCTTCTTTGATTACTGCATCAGACTGTGCTGAGTCTGTATCATCGGATTCATCATCTGAAGAATCAGTATCCTCAACAATGATTGGAGGATCCTGATTTTGTTCAGCAGTTACAAATGTATCTGCTGACACATCCGAATCTGATGATACTTCCTGTTTGTATCCAAGTCTCGTTGCAAATTCCTCAATGTCTAAAGGAACAGATTCTTCATAATGAGTTCTATACTCCTCATCAGGCATTGCATCATATTTTTGTCTAACAGGTGGTGGTCATTTCTTATATCCAATGCACGTGACATCCTTTTTCTCTTTTTGTTTGCCAATGATGTGATCCAGCACGTATCTAGAGTTAGAATAACTGTCTAGCTTAAGCCAGATCGCCTCACTTTCACACTTTGTACAGGCTAACTCTTTTTGCATGATCTCAAGACGATTAATATAACAGTTTATGTCTGTTTGTTTTCTTGAAACCATTTTTGTCAGTTCGGTTTTATCTTTTCTTAAATTTGCAACCACCGTTTTAAATTCCTTTTCATGATTTTCATATAACATGTTAGCCTCTTTGCATTTCGAAAGATCCACGCTCAACTTTTGGTTGTGGATAAATGTCACATCATATTTGTTTTGCAAAGCCTCATGTTTGCTTTGCAAATCACACCACTTAGCATCTAAAGAAACATGTTTGTTTTGCAAGTCAAACAATTTAGCATTTAAAGCATCATGTTTGCTTTGCAACTCAGACATATTAGCATCCAAATCAGCACATTTAACACTTAAGCTAGCACAATTATCACAATTAACGACAGTTGGTTCATCGACACATACCTGGCTTGATGAACTGCCGCCATTAGCCATAAAGGCTGAATGAAGAGAAGAAGAAGAATAAGCTGCTTGATCCACCAGAATAGATCTTCTATCATTCCCTGATGCAGCTTCTCCTAACAATTCATCGATATCAGCATCGACTCTCCCAATAGATACATCATCAGAATGATCTTCGCCTGAGGTTGAGGTTTCCTCATCTGAACTCCTTGAATAACCAGAACTCTCTTCATCTGAAGATTCACCACCACTGGCGGAAGATTCTCCACCACTGGCGGAAGATTCTCCACCACTGGCGGAAGATTCTCCACCACTGGCGTAATTCAAATCCTTAGCAGCTTCAGCAAAACAAGCTGCTCCTCCCTGATCACCAATGCCTAATTGCATTGACCAGTCGCAACCTTCATCTATTTGCACCACAAGAGCTTGATTGTTGTTATTTGATGGTCCTGCTTGATTGTTTGCAGGGACCAAGGCGCGATCATCATTCCTGGCTTGATTCTGCTGATTGCCTTGACCTCTGAAAGGGTTTTGGTTCCCATGCTGAGATGGCTTTGTGCATTCCCTCTTGAAGTGACCACGTTCGCCACAGTTAAAGCACTTGACGGATTGCTTGTCGAACCCATACTTGGTATCTTTCTTGCTTTCCAAGCTGGTTCTACCCGTCCGTTCCATGAAGTCTTTAGCTCGCCTAACAACACTAGCGAAAGCCCATTTGATGTCCATCATATCCATCTCTTCTTTATCAATCTGCTGATAATCTTCTTGAGTTAGATTGATGTTTCCGATCTGCCCTGCAATCAACCCACAATACGAGCTCACCAATGTGTTTAGTATCTCCATATGATCTTTAGCTACTTCAACGCTAACTTTGGAGAAGTTTGACGTGTCAAGCCGTACTGTATTTGACTTTGATGGCTGACCAGCAGATGATGTGCTTCCATAACAAGCTTATTTTTGAACAGGAAGTGGATTCCCATACAAATCAGTTGCTACGGTAGATGGCCGATAGCTTTGCTGTTGTGGAGCTGGTTGTAGTGGATTTCCATACAAGTCTGTGGTTGGAGCTGGCTTTACAGGAACTTGTATCGTATTGCCATATAAATATGTGCTTGTGACAAAAGCCGTTTGAAGTGGAGCATGTGAAACTGGTCTTGCAGAAGTGCTAGAAGTTCCATAATACATATCAGGATTTTGTCGCACTGGAACCCTTTTCGCCTTTAGGATTTCTTCCTGATCTTTGTTCTCCAAGAGCTGAACGAAGTCATTGATGTTTGTCGTAGTAAATGTGCCATAGTATTTCAGGATTTCCAAGAAACCATTCCATTGAGGTGGCAATGCATCGGCAAACTTTGTAACTACCTCTGCTGAAGTTGTTACAACCCCATAATTACTCAATTCAGTCAGCAGATGATAGAATCGACTTGTCATATCTCCCAAAGATTCACTTTCCATACAAGTGAAACCATCAAACTCCTTCTTGAGTAAATCATGTTGCAATTGGCGTGACTTCTCATTTCCTAGACCTCTTGTCTTCAATGCATCCCATAATCGCTTAGACGTCTTGAAGCTGACGAATTGATGATATATATCCTTGCTCAACGCCTGAGTTAGAATAGCATATGCTTTCTTTTCTAAATCATATGCCTTTTTCTGGTCTTCCGAAAGATCGGCAAATGTCACGGCAGTTGAAGCGGCAACCTCAAGAGCTTGATCGAAATCTGTAGTAAAACATAACCACAATTCCGTGTTTTGCCCATTGACATACGTATGGAATCTTTCTACCCATCCAGGATATTCATTTATGTGCATCAGTTTCGGTGGGCGATTTAGACTTCCAGTCTCGCTTTCACTTAGGAGTATACTTTGAATACTTGGAGTTTGATTTGAAACAAACGCCCATTGACCTGTCGACATTGGATTCGCTTGCGAAGATGCGGTTGCGGGAGATTCAGCCCATGATGGTGACAAACGCGTGTTTGTATACTGGCTTTCTGTATTAGATGCGAGTGCGGGAGATTCGGCCCATGAGGGAGATAAACTCGTGCTTCTATACTTACTTTCCGTATTAGACGGAGTGCCCCACCAATCCGGATTCATTTCGAGTATATAATGACGAATATCTGATTAAATCACTCAAATCAAACCGCTAAATATGATTTGCAAAGCTTCTGTTAAAACTTTTACAAGTTTTGACGAAACTATATATTACTTGACGAAACCAAATATTCAACGAAACTGTTAAATTACGACGAAACCTGTTAAGATTTTTAATGTCGACGAAACAGAATGATGATGATGAACGACGAAACAAGTTGAATGATGATGAACGACGAAACAAGTTGAATGATGATGAACGGCGAAACAAGTTAATGATCGACGAAACTCTAAATTGTTTGTGTGCGACGAAACTCTAAATTGTTTGTGTGCGACGAAACTCTAGTGTGAAAGAACTCCGACGAAACTCAAAGATGTGATGTCGACGAAACAGTGAATGTTGATTCTTGATCGACGAAACTTGAATATTAGATATTGTTATTTCTAGGAGTGGTTGAGATATTTTCAGAGTTGTCTTATCTCCTTCTGACATAAAGCCACAATTTTCAAACAACACCTTTCTTTCTCTGATTTTAGAAGCCTATTTTTCAACCTACCATCATCATGCATGTACATTATTGTCAAACAATTCTATAATAATCAATATCACTTAAATTCAAATCATAAACAGATCAAGCAATACAAATATTCAAGAACAGTTTGAAGAAAAGATGAACACTTTGAATATTCCGGTAAACTTATGAGTTTTCCGGTGAACCGAAAGATTTCCGAATCACGATTTTGCAATAAAGTTCAATGAAAACCCAATCCTAACATATATGCATGAGTTTTAAACAAGGTTTTGTATGAACTAACAACAAAATATCAAGTTTTTCAAGAATTTCAAGCCATTTTCCCAGAAAATATATGATTTTTTTAAAGCTCAAAATCAAGAAAAACACAAGAAAATCAACTTGGTTTTAACAAGGAATCGAGCCAAGGCTCTGATACCAATTATAGGTCCACCCGGAGGATCGAGTAACCTCTATTCCTGTTTTCCGACAAACCCGAAAGTGCGGAATCCAAACGGGTAAGTTAAACCAAGTTACGAACACGTAAATGACGAACACGAGACTCAACGATTAACACACAATGTATTAATGTTTTGAAACAGTTACAATACAATGTTTACAAAATAATCTCTGTAAACTCTCTCTAGTTCTCTCGTGTGTGTGTTCTATGTTCTTTGTTCTCTCAGTTCTGTTTATAGTCACAGACACGACGAAACATAAAAAGGACTCGACGAAACTGTTGTTGTCGACGAAACACATGTCGAGTCTTCAAAGTCGACGAAACTACATGTCGAGTCTTCAAAGTCGACGAAACTACATGTGTTTCGTCGACATGCATGTTGAACTAAAGGATTCGGCCCAAATGCAAGGTTTCGGCCCAAGGACTTTAGGCCCAAGTGATGCAGACAAGATGATTGGCCCAAACAATAATTCTCATGCACGTTGACATTTTGCAGTTTCTTTAGAAACTTGCATTTAGACAAGGGTCATGACATCACTATGATGATGTCATGGTGATGTTAGTCTTGCGGCGCTCCGTGCTTCGCGTGTCGAACTCTGGGGCGCACGACGGAGGAATGTCGTGACGTAGGGCTTGAGCCGAACCTAACCGAGTCGAACCGAACCGAATCGAACTGAATCGAGTCGCGTCCACATAATATGTATCAACAAGATCATTTACCATGTGTTATTGATTTTTGTGGTTAATTGGCCAGTATACCATACAAGTGATATCCGTGAAATGAGTAGGTCTAGGTGTTCTACTAATCTTAAAATCAGTGAGGTGCGAGGTTATCGTTATGTCTAGGTTGTTAGATTGCTAGGTTTAGGTCTTTGTGAGAAGACCAACTTAGTTTCCCTTCCAATTCTTGCGTATCGAGTAGAACTAGGTTTCCAAATTGCCCTTGACTTTCGTGCTGTGAGGTAGATAGTCAACTAAGGGTACTTTATTAGAATAGTTAGAGAGCCAGTGAAGGATTCTACTTAAACCGTTGAATTAACAACTTATTAGGATTCAATAGATGTCTTCTCGAGAAGGCTCGAGGGCCCTGTTCGGTTTCCCGGTAGGTTTAGTATTTTTAAGATCCTGGTTCCATAACACTTCACGTCAGGTAGGAAGCCAACCCCTAACTTATGGGATTCTAACCTAGGTTGTGTCTTTATCATCATCTGAGTAAAATCCAATTCCCAAATCTTCGTCTTAGTTGGGTTAATTAGTGAGTCTTTAGTTAATTGGCATTTAGGTTATTAGAATACCCCCCCTCAAAATATAAAAACAGTTAGTCGTGTCAGTCAATAGGCCTAGTGAGTCTAGTTAACGTAATTAAAAGAGTCTCGTGGGTTCGATATATTATAGAATCGATCGGTTCACTTGCCGGTTAGTAGTTTGGTCTAGTTTAGAGAGTCTAGAGTTTAACTTAGTATCTAAATTAGGGTAATTTATTTGATAATTAGTAAACTACTTTTAGCACATCATGAAGCCACCCCATATGTTTTACATTTTGCTATCCCTCTTGGCTCTCTCTCCCTCTCCACCAATTTCACATACACATATTCAAGCTCCAACATCTAAAAAACTCAAATCTAGGTCATCATAATCTTGTTTTCATCTCACCATTCTTGGTATGAACTAACACACCCTCTTTAGTTATAACTTCAATTTATATTTATAATTCATACACCCAATATATATGTATATTTTACTTGTTTGCTTAAAAATAAATCATGCATAAAAACACTAGTTATTCTTGGTATTTTTTAAGGTGGTATGACTTATCTCATTATTACTAAGTGAATCTACTAGAATGTCATGCACATACTTCCGTGACTTATAAACTTTCGACTAGTTGTTTCGGTAAATTAAATCATGTCAAAACACACATGCCTATACGTATGATATTTGGGAAGGAAAATATAATTGTACTATTAAATCTAACCTAAACTAAAAACATTATAACACATGACATGTTATGTCTTTAATTATTTTCTTTTCTTTATAAAAGGCTTTGGGTCGGTGCTCTTCTAATTCTTGGAGTCAAACTAACTACTTACAACTTTCAAAGCCGTGAATGTCAGTAATGACTAAAATCCTTTTGGAAAAGTATTAAATGACGGAATTTTCTCTCGTTCTTCGGCTGTGGCTTGAGTGCTCGACGTTGAAGGTAAATCCGGATTAGCGTGAGAGGTTTCGTTGATCTTGGTTTCGGATCTAAACCTCTCATTCTAATCGGATTATCCCGGATACCATTCGCCTCTTGGACAGCCGTTTTCTATTGGTCTGGTTCGGTTTTTCGGATTGGGATTCGATTCTGGTTTCTTGATTGCTTAGTAGGTCTGTTACCGATCGCGGCTATCGTCGATAGTTTAGCTAGATTGGTACGAATCCTATTAACCTTTTAAAGATCCGGATATCGTCCCTCTCCCGTTTTGTCTTTATGGATCGTGGCTGTAGGAGGGGGCGGTTCGGGAGGAATAATTTTTATAATAATGGCGATTGGAATAAGGTGATTAGCAAACAGCAAGCGAGACATGATAGAAGGTTTGATGACAGAGAGCTTCGTCTTCGTAACACCACCTCGTTCTTTATTTCAAACCTCCCTGATTCGTGCACTCGTGAAACTTTATTGATCTTCCGCCGGTGAACACTTCGACGAAACAGAAATGGGAATTCAAGGCCTTGGTAGGTGAAACTAAGGATATCGATATTTTAAATAACCTGAAACAACACCTATCGGGTATTATGGAAGAGGGGTTTGAAATTCGTTATTTGGGAGGATTAAAAGTGCTTCTATGCTTTAACAGTAAAGAGGAAGCGGAGGAGTTCCGAGTGCATAAGGGCGATGATTGGGAAAAGTGGTTCGCTAGGCTTTATGTATGGGATGGGATTCCTCCTATTTTCGAGCGGGTTGCCTGGATTAAGGTAGTGGGTGTTCCGGTTTCACTTTGGGACAGACACATCTTGAATAAAATCGGTGAGAGGTGCGGTCGGTTGCTGGTTAAATCGGAGGCGGAGGATACGGATGGTAACATGGCTGAAGATCGTATGGCTGTTTTGGTCCATTCTGGGAAAAAGGTGTCAGAAGTTTTTTCGATGAAATGGAAGGAACACGTCTTTCAGGTTTGGGTCGAGGAGATTTCCGGTCAATGGTCACCGGATTTTCTCGCATTCTCAGATCCGGAAGTGTCCTCGCCGGTTGTCTCGGCGTCGAAGTTAACCGGTAACGATTCTGATTCGGAAGTTGGTGAGACACATGATTGTGGTAGTGGAAAGTCGAACAGGTGCATGGGAAACTCTCCTTGCATGGGAAATTCAAGTAATAATGATTCTCATGGTTCCGAGACACACGTGCACAGTGGGATTAAAGAAGGGAATCTAAGTCCTAGGTGTGATAGGGATGAGGACGATTTTGTTAATGTGGGGCCGGTGGAAAGAGAAAGTAATTTGGGTAGTCCACTTCGTGTTTCCAACCCTACTCAGACAAGGCCCAGTTATATTACTGTTAGGCCCATAAGAAGAAATAAAAGAAGTCAGGCCCACAGAGAGAATATTCCAGACCTGAACGTAGATGTGGAGGACATTCTTAATTCCGACCCTTTTGACATCGAAAGCATATTTAGAATGGAGAAGGAGAAGGAAGAGGCGGCTGCCAATGTTGCAGCTAAAGTTCCGTTGGTGTCAACCCAGCGTCAGTCAGCTGAATTGGACCAAGAGGAGGAGCTGATTAGAGCAAACTTTGAATACGAGGTCTCGAAGACGCTGGAATTCGGATCTAATTTGGGCATTAGAGTGGATGGTTTTGAAAACCATGTCAGAAAGATTGTTAGAGGGGAAGTGGATTCACTCGGTAATCAATGAATTTTCTCTCAATCAACTTAAATGGGGTTTCCGATGTGCGAAAGGGTCACTGGATTTCTAGCTTGAAGAACAGTCTCAAGATCGATTTCATGGGGGTTCAGGAAACTCACACGCCCGGGTTAGAGGAAAGTTTGGCTAGAAGAATTTGGGGTAAGTTTAATATGGAGATGGTTTCGGTTGATTCGATTGGTAGGTCGGGTGGGTTATTATCTATGTGGGACCCAGATGCCTTTGCGGTTGATTCGGTTATTAAAAAGCATAGAATGTTGTTGTGCTCCGGTGTGCTGATAGGTGTGGACATCAGATTAAACATCCTAAATCTCCATGCTCCCAATGATGTCGCTGGTAGAAGATTACTATGGGAAGAGATAGCAGAGTTATTGTCTGTTCACAGTGGCCTTTGGCTTTTAATGGGCGATTTTAATGAAGTCAGATCGGAGAATGAACGGGTGAATTCGCGGTTCGACCGGGCAGCTTCCGAGATGTTCAACGGTTTTATTTCGAATTCTGGGCTCTTTGAATATGCGATGTCGGGAGGTAATTTTACGTATATTTCTGGTCATAACAATGTGAAACTAAGTAAACTTGATAGATTCTTGGTAAACGTTGATTTTTTGAGTCGATGGCCGTTTGCGAGGATGGTAGTGCATAAAAGGGGTTTTTCGGATCATTGCCCGATATCCCTTTCATGCGTTACGGCTGATTTCGGGCCAATCCCTTTCAAGTTTTTCAATTCTTGGATTGGTGATCCGGTTTTATCGGAGATTGTGTTCAAAGTGTTGAATATGTATGTGGGCTCTGGTAATAAAGATGTAATGCTGGCGAACATTCTTAAGCTTATAAAAATTGACATAAAAAAATGGAGAGCTGATGTCAGGATCAGGGAGCAGAAAGAGTCTAAAGAATTGGAGGATAGAATAGCAAATATTGAGCTCAAAGCCACTAGTGGGCCGATTTCGGATGAAGAAAAAAAACTTAGAATTGATCTCCGAGTGAAATGGGACCGGCTGGAATCGTTAAAAGTGAAAGATTTGCATCAGAAAGCGCGTGTTAAGTGGCTCAAATACAGCGATGAAAATAGTTCGTTTTTTCATAAAGCTATTGTCATAAACTCAGCCAGAAACAGGATTCAAGGTTTAATATTCCAAAATAGGCTGGTGACGGATCCAGTCGAATTAAAAGAGGAGATTAGACTATGGTTCAAAAAACTTTTTGCAGAGCCGATAAGACGCAGACCTGATTTTCTAAAAGAAGGTCTTCCTATTTTATCGGAAAGGGATGGCAATTTGTTATGCGAGCATTTTTCGGAAAAAGAAATTTTTGAAGCTGTGAAAAGTTGTGATGGTGGGAAAGCTCCGGGGCCGGATGGATTTTCGTTGAAGTTTTTCAAAGTTTACTGGGATAGTTTTAAAGGATGGTTTTTGGAGGTCCTTAATGAGTTTCATTCGTCGGGAAAGATAAACGAGGGGTGTAATTCTTCGTTTGTGACTCTCATTCCGAAAGTCAAAGATCCGCAGAATATATCCAACTTCAGGCCCATTTCTTTGGTTGGTTCTATTTATAAAATTATTGCCAAGGTTTTAGCGAATCGTCTCAAGATGGTTATTGGAGAGATCATTTCCCCGACGCAATCCGCTTTTGTTGGAAATCGAAATATCCTTGATAGTCCGTTGATTGTGAATGAGATGGTAGCGTGGGCCAAAAAATCAAAGACGAAGATGTTGGTTTTTAAAATCGACTTCGAAAAGGCGTACGATTCGGTTAATTGGAAATTTCTCTTTGGTATTATGGAAAAGATGGAGTTCCCTCAAAAATGGATATCTTGGATTAAAGGGTGCCTGGTTTCGGGCAAGGGGTCTGTGTTAGTGAACGGTTCGCCTTCCAAAGAGTTTAAATACAAGCGCGGGTTACGCCAAGGTGACCCCCTATCCCCTTTCTTGTTTATTTTAGCCATGGAAGTGGTTTCTCTTTTCCTAAAAAGGATGGTTAGCTCGGGTTTGTTTAAAGGCTGCCAACTCCCAAATGGCGGTCCTGTTATTACTCATCTTTGTTATGCCGATGATGTTGTCTTTTTAGGCTTATGGTCGGAGGATAACATTTTGGCTTTAAATAGATTATTAAGATGGCTTGGCCTAGTGAGCGGTCTAAAGATCAATCGGAAAAAATGCAAAATTTATGGGGTTGGGGTTGAAGCTAATGAAGTTGAATGCTTCGCTAATAAAGTTAATTGTGAAGCGGGGTCATTCCCTTTTGATTATTTGGGAATTCCGATCGGGGTCAACATGAAAAGAGCCAAATTATGGAAGCCGGTTATTGATAGACTCACTTCTAAATTATCCAAATGGAAAGCTAGATCTTTATCGTTTGCAGGCCGAATGACGTTAGCAAAATCCGTCCTTGGAAGCTTACCGTCTTATTATCTTTCGTTATTTGCGGCCCCAAAATGCGTCATAAAAAAATGGAGAAGATTAGAAGGGATTTCATATGGGGCAAGTCAAACAATAGGAACAAAATGAGATGGTTAAAATGGGATTTTGTGCAGAAAGCTAAGAAGGCTGGAGGAATGGGATTAGGGGGCATTCAAAATTTCAATTACGCTATGTTAACTAAGTGGTGGTGGAGAATTAAAGTAAACTCAAACCATCTTTGGGCAGAGGTTATTGCTGCGATTCATGGAGGAAACTCGATCCCATCTTCTAATACCTTAATCCCGTTGAAAAAATCCATTCCGGGGGTTTGGAAGGATATCGGAGCCTTGGATAATGTTCTAGCTAATCTCGGTATTGACATTTACGAGAATTTAGTGTTGAACAGGGGAAATTGGGTGTGGAAAAACGATCCAAATGGAGCCTTTTCGGTGAGCCAGGTCCGAAAAGACATAGATATGAAGGCTGCGGAGGTCGATGCTGGATGCGGTGAGTTCGGTTGGAATCATTGGGCGCCTCCTAAAGTTAATTATTTACTTTGGAGGGCCCAACTGGGAAAAATTGCTTCCAAAGTGGGGTTATTGCGGAGGGGTATTCCTATTGGGGATAGCTTGTGTCCTCGATGCGGTTTGTTCGATGAAGACCCGGATCACATCTTTGTTAATTGCTTATGGGCGAAATGCATTTGGTGGAATATCTTGACGTGGCTCCGGATCAGTTTCATTAATACTAATAAACTGAATGACTTAGTCATGAAAGTTAAACAAAATCCGGGAGATAAAGTTTGGAAAAAAATAGTTTATACGGTTCTTATGGCGACGGTTTGGAATGTGTGGAGGGCCAGAAATGAAAAGGTATTCGCGGGGAATTTCATTCCTATCCATAAGTCGGTGGATCAAATTAAAGAAGACGCTTTCATGTGGATATGCAATCGGTCCAGCCTTAAGAAGCCTCTTTGGGAGAATCGGAAGGATTTCAATGTTGTCAACCTAATGTAATTTGTTTTCGTTTGTTTTTCCGTTTTGTTTTTGGAGTTGTTTGTTTTCAGCCCCTTGCTGGCTCTTTATATCTATATATAAAGTGATTGTGCCGTTCAAAAAAAAAAAAAGGCTTTGGGTCACGTATTATCATAGTCTACATCTAAAAGAAATCCATAAAAGGTGATACATGATTTAGCAATTGTTACTGACTCATTTTATACATATTTTGGTAAAAATAAATTATTGTTAAAAGACTCGGGATTGGAAACTTATGAGATCTTAAATGCATTTTTCTCAACAATTAGTCGTCTTTATGCCATTTTTTTTTGTTGATAGATATAAATATATACTTTTGTAAACATAGTTTTTACAACGAAGATAGGTGACTCCTTGAATGATTGAAAAATAACTAAGCTTTAGACTAAAAACAAACTTGGTGTTAAATATTTCACTTTTGTCATTGGTGGTTACTGGTTAGAAAGAAAGAATGTTACCTTGTGAGAAATGAAGTTTGTGTTAAACATTTCATAAATAGTTTACGGAATCTACAATTTATTTAACTGTAAGCAAGATGAGAAAGAAAGGGTCTTCCAGTATGGTAAATGTACATAAACAAACTTTATTCGAAAAATAAAGGCTTAATTTTACATGATAGATGACAAACAAAGAAAGGATTCAGTGACTTTTGTGATTGGTGATTTAAGTATGATAGTGTGCGACAGAAGGAATAGCATATCAATGATGGAGTGTAAAAGGAAAAATAAAGGCAATGGCAAGATGGTAATTGTCTGAGGGGGGAAGCATCAGATAGATGCTGTAAAATCCCTACAATCAACTCTTTTCTTTTTTAACAAGCAATGGTTGATGAACTCACAGATGACCAGATCTCTGAGTTCAAGGAAGCTTTCAGCCTCTTCGACAAGGATGGAGACGGTCTGTTCTTCTTTCTTTCTTTCTTTCTTTTCCCCTCTTGTTCATAATATATTTTAAAGCTTGTGTTGAAACTGGATGCGCACTTACTTCAAATCGTCTTCCTCATAAACTCTTCGTTTGTTCGATGATAGCTGCCTTAATCTTTCATGTTATACCTGTTTGATCCCATACCCCTGCTTGTCCTGTCCTGTCACTTTTACTAACCGACCACCTTAAACGACTTGCTGTTGTTGCAGGTTGCATCACTACCAAGGAGCTTGGAACTGTTATGAGGTCTCTTGGACAAAACCCCACAGAGGCTGAACTGCAGGACATGATCAACGAGGTTGATGGTGATGGAAACGGTACCATTGATTTCCCTGAATTCCTTAATCTCATGGCAAGGAAGATGAAGGACACTGACTCTGAGGAGGAGCTTAAGGAGGCTTTCCGTGTCTTCGACAAGGACCAAAATGGCTTCATTTCTGCCGCTGAGCTTCGTCATGTTATGACAAATCTTGGCGAGAAGCTCACCGATGACCAACTTGATGAGATGATTCGTGAGGCTGATGTCGATGGTGATGGACAGATCAACTATCAGGAATTCGTAAAGATCATGATGGCGAAGTGAGGATCTCGAACTAAAAAAAAAACAAATATATCTAACAAGATTTTTATTTTTCATTCATTTCATATCCGCAATGTTACTTTTCATCCTGCCTGCCTGCACTACTTATACGTACCACTGCTTACCTTCTTCTTCTTGCTTCCTGTTATGTTATAAACCTAGAACAAATTTCATGTCTTTTCTTAATTAACTTGTTATCCATCATATGTTTTAAAACCAAGGGATTGCTCACTCTCACTTTGCATTTCTTGATGAAAATGGAAGGATATGATTACAAATTTGCTATAGAATGTTATGTGTTAACTTTTGCCATATTTTGTGAAGCAGATTAGGTTGTATAATTTCTTTATTTTCTTTTGTTCCTTGTTATATTCTTCCTTCTCATTGTTCTTTTCTTTTATTTCCATGGGAATCTATTTGTCAACCGTTTCAAGGATGCGAAGAAAACGACGGTGACTTTATTATTCTCTTATTGCTTTCCAAACCAAGTTTTGGTTCTAGTCATGTCATTGTCTCGTCTCTTGAAAAACAAGAGATGAGGGACATGAGACCATAAATGGATAATTTCATATATGTTTTTTCTTCTTTTTAAACGCTTTTTAGCTTAAAGCGGTCATAGATTTCTTTTCTTGAAGGGCTGGCTTTTCATGGTTTTGCTGTAACACCTTTTGAGTGTTGTGCATTATTAAGCTTAACCTTGTTGAAAAGACATATATACAAACTTTCGAGTGCTAAGTTGATGGCCTTGTTAAATAGACGAAAGAAATCAATGGTTTTTGTAAAGTGTTACACCATGTTGATTGACCTTTTTAGAAAAGACACTGTTCTATCACGGTTTTAAAATTGTGAATAACAAACACCCTGCCGGTCATTTCAAAGATTTTGTAACAAAATCAAAGTAGGTTTGTGTGTTAGGAGGAGTTAATAATGGTTATCCTAATCATACAAAATTATTTAATTGTGTTTCCAAATTATACAGAAGGAGAAGAAGAAGAAAGGAAAGAAGCATCCAATCAAAAGCGCGTTCCTCAACAAGTGGCTTGAAAAGAGTACCTTGTGTTATCCTTTGAAAATACTCTATTAAATTCAAGTTAATTATTCTATTGGGAATTATGACGTCACAAATGGTTCTACTGACTATTGATGACGTCATTAAATTCAAGATTGTAAACCCATTTTTATGCAAAGTGAATTTGAGTTTTTGCTAGATTGTTTTTTTAAACGAATCGGATAAGTTTTTTCTCCAAACATGATAAAAAGGTGGTAACTTTTGAAAAATGTTTTTTAATAATTATAACATGTTATGTTATATTTGTATAAACTAGTTTAAGAACACGCGAACTTCGCGGGTTGGTAAAAGAAAATATCTTTGTTATCACCGTAAACATAAATATTATGATTTTATACACGTTAAAACACAAACGAATATATTAGAATACAACGATAAATTGAAATACATGACTATGTAACGATCACAATTCATTGAAAATCTATTTATAAACCACCATTGTTGAAGCCAAGTCTTGTCCATAGTCGGACAATGCAGATAAGAACTACTATAGTAGATTCAATGCAATGCTATTACCTCATAATATTCATCCTACAGCCCATGTAAAAGAGATCCAGCAGCACTTTTTTTTAACGGCAAATTTCTCTTATTCCTGTCGTTTGTGGGACTTGAACCCAAGACCTCCCCCTCCCAAGGTGTTTAAAGGCTTTGCCTTTACCAATGGACCACCACCCCGTTAGTAGATCCAACAGCACTTACTACCCGTAATTAGAAATGTTTTCTTAAGAGTTGACCAAGAAATTTAATTCCTTCCAAGACTTTTTTGCATCAGAAGTAGAAGATATACTTGGAACACCGTTTCTTCTTTACAAAGGGCATTAAAAGTTTCTATTCTGACATTCATACTCATACCCCTCACTATTGAACAAAGCTCAAAATATATTCAAACTAATTGAAGATATAGGAAAATCAAAATTTGATAGAATACATAAAATGATGACATAATTTCATAAATCATAACCATTAAATGATGACATATTGACATTCGACATAACTAATTTCTCCCTCGCTTATCTTTACTCTTGAACTTATCACTTGTCAATAAATCTTTAAGAGGATACATTAAATTAACACTGTTCTCTTAATATAACACTAATAAAATTAAATATTATAATGAAAACCCAAATAATGAGGATGAAAATTATCTGGTTTACAAAACTCTTTTCACATTAACGCAAAAAGAAATGCTCATGCTCATGTACATACCACCAGACCAGACAACACACTATATATAGTAGGAAACCCGCGTGACGCGGCGACAACGACAATTTACAATTTGGTAGAATTTGATTGATAACAAAAGGCATGATGTCACATTCTAGCATGCGCAACGGGTCGGGTTGACTCATCTTGGAATTTGAAGCCGACTAATTTGTTATTTGTCCATCCATGTTTGTTAATATATTATAATTAGAATTTGTAGTGTTGCCAGAGACGGGTCAACTTGACCCTAGCTTAATGAAGAAAAAGAACATGGATAATCATTTCAAGCAACTCATATATACAATTATACACACAAGCACACAAAAATGAGTTCTTGACAAAGGGCACCACATCAAGAAGGCATATTAATAAATTCAAGAAGCCATAGAAAAAAAACATACCCAAGGAAAGCATATAGGAATACTGTTGGCCATCAGATTGATAATCAGCGGAAGCGTTGTGATAGTTTGGATTCATGACAACAATTTGATTTGTTCTATGTTTGCAGTGATTGAAATCGAGGGACAATTTGGCGGTTGAAATTGTCTTGGTACCGAAAATAATTCCCGGCAAGACATATAAATATTATCATATAAATGGCAGTTAAGAGCGGTTGAAGGTGGAGGGAAAACCACCCTTTGAATCGGTGTCTCTTAACCAACGTAACCACTCTAACATACCGGTTCATAATTACATATAACTAAAAGTCACATAACCTAAGTTAACATACATATATAATATCCAAAATATAAAGTAATTATGTTTATATCTTCTAACACACTCCCCTACACATAATTACGTTTGCGAGAGTGTGTTAAAACACTGATATTGGCGTCATCCACAACAGCTTTTGCCCTTTTGAAGTCGAACCTTCTTCTTGTGTGTAGCCTCCTTATTCCTTCCCAATCGTTGCCAGCATAGAAGGCGTAGTGATCCCCTTCATTTCCTGCAACTTCATTAGTTCCTGAATTTCCTTCTGTTTGCACATTTTCTGTTCCCTCCATTTTGACTTCATCACTCTTGACTTGCCTTGGATCGGTCATTGTCTTGATCTCTTCTTTCTGATATGCGTTTTCCTGTACTGATTTGTATTTGTAATAGTAGATCACCACATCCAAATACATGGCATATAGTACCCTCATGTATTCACCTTCACTATAATCAAAACCAATCTCTCTGGCAATTTTTGCCCATAGATTGTTTTCAGTGACAATCCGATGTCCCCCTTCTCGTTTGACGCCCATGTTTAAATCTAATAAACATACCTTCCTGTTTTCCGAAGCGTATGCCGGCAAAGGTCTTGTAAAAATTTCTAACTTAACCTTCAGAAACCAATCTATCATTTCATTGAACTTGATATCGAGATGATATCTGTATTTTGCCACATAATCCTCATCTTCTAACATGACTAATAGTGCCTTACAGTCATTAAATACTTTGAAGGACATTGCTTGAAGTATCAGAATGTTCCAGTCCGGTTCATTCGTTGATACATTCAAACTTTCGAAGTAATCATTTAAGAATTCGGTTTTGAATCTTTCATGTTCGGTTTCTCTGCTTAACACTAATTCTTTTTCTGACATACCAACTTCTTCTTCTTTAGTCATACCAGTTTTGTCACTTCTTTTATTAAACAATGGAACACTGAATGTGGGAAACAGTTTACATTTGTCTCCGATAAACTTGACGGTGAAACCTTGTGTTATCAGTTGGTTTAAACTTAAAACATTTCTATCAATATCCGGATTGTAAAACACACTCTGAACCGGATATTTTCCATCCCTGACTTAATTTCAATGACTCCTATGCCTCTTATGAAGAAGAAATGATTTTCTCCGGTGTTTGTTTCGACACTTGATAAGTTTTTTATGCGTTTCAACATATCCATATTGCCAGAATAGTGATGTTTAAGAGTTTTACTAACATACCATATCTCCGACCACAGACCTCCGTCGGTGCCAGCCACTATGTATTCCATCCTTTGACCGTTTTGAAGTTCAGGATCATTGTTTTATAGTTTCTGCGTTCCGGTGTCTACTGCCAGACGAAGCAATTGAGTTTCCTCGTCATTTTCTTTCAGTGCACATGTAGAAATCTGGTGGCCAGGCTTATTGCAGTAGTAGCACCGCCTCTGCATCCATTTCCGTTCTCGCTTCTCTTCTGTGCAGTGTTTACACGGCAGCAATGTTGAGGACGGCTTGAGATCGTCATCACTAACATAACCCGCTCTGATACCACTTTGTTGGCCATCAGATTGATAATCAGCGGAAGCGTTGTGATAGTTTGGATTCATGACAACAACTTGATTTGTTCTATGTTTGCAGTGATTGAAATCGAGGGACAATTTGGCGGTGGAAATTGTCTTGGTACCGAAAATAATTCCCGGCAAGACATATAAATATTATCATATAAATGGCAGTTAAGAGCGGTTGAAGGTGGAGGGAAAACCACCCTTTGAATCGGTGTCTCTTAACCAACGTAACCACTCTAACATACCGGTTCATAATTACATATAACTAAAAGTCACATAACCTAAGTTAACATACATATATAATATCCAAAATATAAAGTAATTATGTTTATATCTTCTAACAAATACCCCCCATATATTGGCTTTGGTGCCTTAAAGATTTCCTGTAAATATATTTCTGGACGATGAAGAAGACAACAAGGTACAAAGTGTCGGTTCAAATACATCTGAGGTGTTCCCAGGGTCATATATATTTTCTTAAAAGTGTTAATGTAAACATTAAGTGAAACAGATTGCAATGTGAATTGCAATGAACTGTAGCGTTTTTAAATTTGGCATAACGTGCGAGGCCATGGGTCTAATATCTAGACATCTCAACATTTTATGACTTCAATTTATTTCCCATCGCTTTTAGTTGATTTTTTTTAATTTGCTTGACCCGTTAGGGATCTAGATATAACATAATCTAAAGAAACTCATTGATAAAGTGAACGGGTCAAAATCGTCAGTTCTGGATTTAGGAAAACAAAATATATCATATCTTTTTCACATTTAAACTATTTGATTTCAACGGTCTACCTAGTTAGATATAAAACGTAAATTAAACCAAGCTATCTGTAACCAAACGGGTCAGTTAGAGATAAAACGTAAATTAAACCAAGCTATCTGTAACCAAACGGGTCAAGATCGCCACCTCTAATTGCAGGTCAAGTTATGAGATGAAAACTTAAACTACCACTTATTTGGAAAAAGAATACATTACTAGTTGGAACTATGGCAAGAGCCAACGCGTCATCTGCTATTAAATTACCTATACTCAATCGTCTCGAGTCATGCATACGATTTCTTAAAATGTCTTAGTATAGTCTTAACTACAACATTAATTTTTATTAAGTGGCAAACCTAGTGTCATCAAAATTCATAAAGGACTAGCAATGTAAACACCAACATATAAACCTGCAAACAATATAAAATTTTACCTTTTTAGTTATTTTATAAGGTTATAATCACATGTTATTATCCATTTCTTTTAATAAACAGTGTTGACATAAACTTTTAAATGAAATACAGGTTCCATTACTAAAGAAAATATTAAATTACAATGAATTAAAGCAACAAAATCAGAAAAAAAAAACGAAAAAAATACATTTGTAACGAATAATAACAGTTTACTTTGTGAGTTCGCCATGGTGGCTCGCATATATACCAGCGTAGAGAAATGTAAATGGGGATTGTGTAATAAGTTTGCACTTTTTTACCACTTCCCAACTATACTCAAAATTAAGGAATCTGTCACAAATTTAACCCTAAAAACCAAACACCTATTCTATCCTATCTTATCATGATACCTTTATAAAATGAAATGAATCTGTTAAACTCGTTGCTGTTAAAACAGTTTGAAATAATCAATTTGATTAAACTATTATAAAATGCAATAAATTTGTTAAACTCGTTGCTGTTAAAACAATTAAAACTGGTACACTGTTAAAAACAGTTAAATTGATGTTGATATTAGCCATTTGGTTAAACGTAATCTAATAATTATGATCAGCTATATGTGCGTGTATAAAACAAAATCAATAATCACGGCATCCTGATTCCAATTAGAAATAAAAAAGTGGCAGTATAGTCAGCCCATTATAGAAAATGGAGTGGATTATGCGCAGAAATGAGGAGTCATTATATCAGTACTATTAAAGGTATAACATACGTACTCATATTTCTTCTTTTTAAACCAAGCGAATCCCTCCTGGATCCTCTGCACCAGGTTAAACCCATCGTAACCTCCAGCCTCTAACTCCGGCATGAGCTGGTTGATCTTCTCAGCAACCGCTACTTGAAGGTGATGTTTCTCACTACAAAACTTCCAAATCAAACCGTGTTAGTTGTTTTTAACGGTAAACAGCTATATAAAGATATAGAAACGGGTAAGAAAGAAAGAACTACATCCACACATTGTGAATATTGAAATCTCTCCGTCAATATAAAAATATAGAATGTTATCTAACGGCGTGTCGACATTTGATAAAAAAAACGAAAAAAGTTAATCATCATGAAAGGGAAACAATCGGAAATCCATAACCATCATGCCAATTCAGTCCGATTTATCAATTAAACCCCTAAAGTTCATGGGCCCAACAAAGAACGGTAAGTGTATATTGATGTGCGTTAAAGTGTCGTATATTTTAGGTATATATTTTAAGCCCTTTTTAACACTTATTTTAGCCAAGTTTTAAATTTATAAAACACGATATTTCACTAACACTAAACACACATATGGGCAAGTGCACCCATCGTTGAGTGTAGTATAGCGTTGGTAAGATACCGAGGTCGTCCAAGGACACAAGAGCTTTTAGTACCGGTTTATCCTCAACGTCTAACCAAAATAAAAGTTTGGAAAAATGTTTTAAACTAAGAAAAATAAAAACTAACTAAAATGCTGAAAATAAAAATAAAATAAAAACAGATAGACAAGATGAATCACTTGGTTCCGACTCGTATCTAGTATAACCTTTGATTATTTCCGCACTTTTGCACATAATTAAGATATTATCTTAGTTATTGTAGTAGGCCCCTCTTTTGAAGGTGACGTTACCCTCACCCCAGTAGTTTGAGTCAGCAGGGATACAATCCTAAAGGGGTGGATTATTGGAAGATAATGAATTAAGTTATTAATGCAGTATTGTGGTAGGCCCCGCTTTTGGCGGTGACGTTACCCTCGACTAAGTAGTCTGAGTCAGCAGGGATACAGTCCTAAATAGCCGGGTTATAGTATTAATAGTAGTTAACTTATGAGGGGATCAAAGAGTTTGGACCCCCGCCATCCAATACCGTGAAGTATTGAAGGAGGTCCTACTAAATTTGACCCAGGTCCATTGCAGGACCTCTAAACGCTGAACAATGGCAAGACCTTTACCAAACCGTTCCCTTAACCCCCTACCAGGTAGCCAACATACCTCCATATAGACCGTGGAGATATGAATGGTGAAAATCCTTTATTTTATATAGACAGTAAAATAATGCCAAGACACCACGGACAAACGATAAGGAAAGATCACCTTCAACATAAGTAACTAGTTATTAAAGTCATTAATACAAAACCAAATAAAAAGTGCAAAAGATTAGAAATAAAAAGTATTATACTAGACACTTTGTCTTCACCAAGTGATGTAAGAGACTTAGGCAAACATGGCCTTGATTGTCAAGAACTCTTACGATCAATCTTGGATCCCGAGACGACTCACACACTCTATGATGGACAATGGATGATGGTGGTGGATGATGGTGTTGTGATGGTGGTGGGTGGTGGATGAAGTGTGAGAGAGGTGGTGTGCCAAGGGATGAGTTGCAATGAAACCAAGCACTCCTATTTATAGGCTGAACAGAGGCCTGGGCACGGCCCCGTGTCCGCTGGGCACGGCCCCGTGCCTGTCTGACACTCTCTCTCTTCATTAATTGTAATTCGCAATTACAATTAATGCGCCTGCAGTACTTTCGGCACGCCCCCCGTGTCCGCTGAGCACGGCCCGTGGTGGGCAATAGAAGCTTCTATAGGTTTGTCTTTTCTGCTGCTTCTTGGGCACGACCCCGTGCTGGCTGAGCACGGGGCGTGTTCAGCCTTCTGTTTTCTCTATTTTGCTTTGGAAGGTGCCGTTGAGGGTTCGGGCAATCCACTAATGTTCCTTTTCTTGTATTTATGTTGGATTTAGCTGTCTTTTTGCTTCTTTTGCGTTTTTGAGCTCATTTAATCCTGAAAATACAAAAGGAAGACAAAAACACACTTTTTCCAATATTAGTACTAAAAAAGGGTTAGTTTTATGCCTCATTTGATGTAGTTTATATGTTGCATTTTACACACATCAAATACCCCCACACTTGAACTTTTGCTTGTCCTCAAGCAAAACTCTTTAATATTTGGCTTACACTCCCAAATGGAATAGGTAGAAGAGAAGGTTTTGGGCTTGTCATAGAGTGTCGGGATTTCCAAGATCTTTTTAGGGTTTTATTTTTATTTATTTACACTCCTATTCGTAATGATTTATTTAGAACTGTTCATAAAAGAAATTACTTATTTGGGCATAACATGCCTTTTTTTTAAAATTCTATTTATATACAAGTTCACATACCTCGCGGGGAAATCACTCACACTCGGCCGAAGGTGTGTTTTTAGTGAATCACTCGAGAGCGGCATGGAACTTACTCCTACCATAGGCTTGCCAAGAAATCAATCCTCCTCCTTTTTAACTTTTATACCTTTGTAGATATCAAAAGGACTTTGTGGGTTAAGGGTTGGCTAGGGTTAAAGGTAGGTGGTTGGGTTAGTGGTTAGTAGAAAAAGGGCTAAAAAGCGTAACAAGTGTCGGTTTTCGTATTTTTGCAACCTTTTATTTTTGATGAAGCTTTTATTCAAACAAAGTTATTTTTGATTACTTTGTTTGTTTATTTTCTTTTTGCTTCATTTTTTTTATTTTTTTATTTTTTTTTTTCGAAGAACCGAACTTGTTACTAAAATAAAGGGTAAAAATGAAAAAGGTTTTGGTGGGTGAAATGGTTTTTGTTTTGGGTGATGAAACGAAAAGGTTTAGGCTCAAAGGGGCTAACTAGGGGGATTTTTGGGTAGGTGGTAAAAGAAAAAGAAAAATAATGGTGTGGAAATGAAAAAGGTTAGTCCTAATGCCTCTATCATTTACTTACTCGGGTTTAAGTTGATAAGGACCGGGAATGTATTGTCATGGCAAGTTCTAGCGTCGTAAGAACCAAGCGGCTATTCACACAAGAAACGAAAAATGAGCATTTAGTCAAATGGTATGAAATTGAGTGCTCAATAAAGGCTCAAAACTCACTTTTGTGGGAATGGGTTTTTATGTGATCAAGTATATATAATCAAATTTTAAATAAGTTTGTCATGCCTTTTCATAATTTTCTTATGTTGGTTCTTTTTATCACTACGCTATCGGTTGTAAATTTGTAAAAATATAACCTTTTTGAGAGCTTGAATTTCCCGAGTTAAACCTAGACAAAAAAAATGAGATTTTTGAAAAAAAAATTTGGGGTGATTAGCGGTTCCAATAGAGTTTTGTGTAAGGCTTGTATTTAGGACTTGCAAAATTCAAAGTTTTAGCATCCCCCCCACACTTAAATTACACATTGTCCTCAATGTGTCCCAAAAATAAATTTTTAGGTTGATTAGATGTGTAAAATAGTGTTTAAAAAGCAAAAATTTGTGTTACTGGGCACTGAGCACGGCCCCGTGTTGAGTGGGCACGACCCCGTGTTCAGGTGCCAGTAACAAGAACTTACAGAAGGTGGACACGGCCCCGTGTCCACTGGACACGGCCACGTGTCTGACAAAATTCTGCCGAACAGAAGCCAAACAGCAGGTCAGGGAGGTGAGCACGGGGGCGTGTTGGCTGGACACGTCCCCGTGTCGACAGTCTAGAAGCCTGAAAAACAGGTTTCGTCCTCCGGTTTTTCCATCCTAGCCTTATAGGTGCTGAGGCTTAACACCTTAAGCCTTGGTTTGTACCTGTTTGAACACTTAATACCACACCAAGCAATACCAACATCCTACGTTACCAAAGTTAATTGTTCCACGCATAAAGTAAGAAAAAAAATAAAAATGAAGAAAATAGTTAGGAAAAGTAAATTGTCTAACACTTGGCACGCAGGCCATCAATTGTTCAAGATTGCAAAGGGTTAACCTGGGGAGCCACCAATCAACCGCTTCCTCCTATGCTCCTCCCGCCTATTCCATGGCATCATCATCATCATCATCATCGTCACCCCCCTCCATGGCGTGCAATGTGGTCTCGTATGTATCCGACGTCTTCTTGTATCTCGGATAGGTTTCTCTCGATAGCTCCGACCCGGTGGTAGGTGTTGCTCGCCATGTTATAGGTGTTCCGAGTACACATGAGGTTTTCCTGCAGCAAATCATGCAAACTTTGAAAATTAGGAAAACTGCCTCCCGAGGAGGATGATTGGCCCGGATCACCGTGGGGTTGGTATTGGTACTGATGATGTTGTGGTGCTGGGAGGGCAAGTGCTTCTTGCGGGTTCCATGCATGACCTTGCATCCTTTGAAAGGTTACCGTCCCATCTTCTGCCTCATAAACCAGGTTCATCGAGCGGCATATGTGAATATCCACCGTACCCGACCATGGGCTTCTTTCAAATGCCCTCGGAATGTGGGCGAAGTGCCTAAAGAGACGGTGCACCCACCCCCCGAAGAAAAGAGGAGTTGGTGCACTAGCAAGGCGGTTGTGATGCATGTTTCGGAGCATAAGGTACGGAACATCGAGCGGCCTACGGTTGTGAATGCAATGGAGGACAAGCAAGTCTCTTAACCCAACGACGCCACCACTGTCATGCCTTTGGCTAAGAGAGTAGCCGAGGAGCCTATGAATGTATCTGTAAAGCGGATCCCTCAGCTTGGTACTCTTAGTGCTGCTCGGATTGTAGAACCCTTCCCCAATCTGAGCCCACATGGCTTGGCGCTCGTTGTCTTCGATCTCTCTCAACCCCCCTGTATTTCCTTCGTCTCCCGCATCCTCCTCCGCATACAACCCGATAATCGACCCGAATTGTGCCATGGAAATCGAATACCTCGTTCCGCCACACCTGAATGACACCCCTTCTTCATCGAACGGCTCGCTCCTTGACTTGAATGCAAAGGTGCTGTAGAATTCCAAGGTGCATTCATGAACAGAACGGAGTCGGGTTGTTAGTGCGACTCTGAGTGGTCCCGTGACAATGTTGTTGAAGCGGTCAATTTGATTCACCAAGGTTAGTAGTTCTGTGCATGCCTGCCTTGGGTATTCCTCCGGCCTTGTTTGGAGAAGCTCGTATCGAGCTCTTGCATCTAGCTCATTGGCGTTGAATCTAGTAAACTTCCTGGCCATCTGCAAGAATACACCAAAAGTTAGCGTGAAACAGAAATATTTTTGGACAAAACTGCAAACAGCTGGCTGGACACGACCCCGTGCCCAGCGGACACGGCCCCGTGTTCAGGGGTCTGTTACTAAAAAATTCCATTTTTCGACCCGGTTTCGAAAACTTGAAAATTTTTGAACCAATAGGTGCGGTTTCCCCCGAAAATGAAACCCTAAGTTCCGTTTTTCCCAAAATAACCCGTTTACCCTATCAATTTTATCTTTTTCGGTTCAAGAACAAGGGTTTGGGGTTTTTGCAAGAAATCGGGTGAATCTATGAACAATACAAGTGTATTTACTTCCCTTTACACTAATCTAACTAAATGCAAACAGATTTAGGCAAAAATTTTAGGCTCGATCCGAATGAACATCAAGAACCCTAGATTTTTCCCCAAATTTGTGGTGTATTAACTACATGCAAGTGACTAATCTAACTACTACGAGTGACAGAATCATACCTTGACGTTGTTAGATTGATAAGAGACGTTGGAATCTCGCGGAAAATCGCCTGGAACCAGAGCTTTTGTGGGGAAACGGGGCGTGTGGAATGAAGAAACTGTTTTGAAAAAGGGGTTTTATCCCGTCTGCAGCGCGAACACGGCCCCGTGTCCAGCGGACACGGCCTCGTGTCGAGCCCCCCTTTTTTTTTTTTTTTTTTTTTTTTTTTTTTTTTAGTGCGCGTGTGAGTGCCCCTTTCTCCTATAAGCTATGGTTTAGAAAACTTACCGCTTTATTTTGCCGCCTCAATCGTTCATAACTTACCAGGCATGATGTTTTTATTCTTCCACGGTTTGAAGCGAGATCTCTTCTTCCTCATCCTCAATAAATCCTTGATAGAGTTTCAGCCGTTGGCCATTGACTTTAAAAGGTGACCCATTTCGAGGTTTAATTTCTACTGCACCGTGTGGAAAAATATGGGTGACGGAAAAAGGTCCTGACCACCTAGACTTTAATTTACCAGGAAACAATCGAAGTCGTGAATTAAACAAAAGAACTAAATCTCCTACCCGAAATTCATTAGGTTTAATATGTTTGTCATGCCAATCTTTCATTCTTTCCTTATAAATTTCAGAGTTTGAGTATGCATAATTCCTAAGTTCGTCTAATTCATTTATTTGACAAAATCGATTTTTACCAGCAAATTCTAGATCTAAGTTTACATTTTTGATTGCCCAGTAGGCTTTGTGTGCAATTTCTACTGGCAAGTGGCAACTTTTTCCATAGACTAGCTTATATGGGGTTGTACCTATCGTTGTTTTATAAGCAGTTCGAAAAGCCCATAAAGCATCATCTAATTTATCAGCCCATTCCTTTCTATTTAACCCTACGGTTTTTTCAAGTATTCGTTTTAACCCTCTATTGGTCACTTCGGCTTGTCCGTTTGTTTGAGGGTGATAAGCTGTCGAAACCCGGTGATAGACCCCATATCTTGTTAAAAATTTTTCAAGTTGATGATTACAAAAATGGGTACCTCTATCACTTATTAAAGCTTTGGGTGTGCCAAAACGAGAGAATAATTTTTTCAGAAATCTTACCACTACTCTTCCATCATTTGTTGGAAGTGCTTCGGCCTCGGCCCATTTAGACAGGTAATCTACTGCCACAAGTATGTATTTGTTTCCTTTCGATGGTGGAAAAGGTCCCATAAAGTCGAGTCCCCACACATCAAAAATTTCACAAACAAGAATGCCATTTTGTGGCATTTCGTTTTTGGAAGAAATATTACCTGTTCTTTGGCAAGCATCACATGTCTTTACAAGATTTTGGGCATCTTTGTAAATGGTTGGCCAATAAAATCCTGAATCAAATACCTTTCGTGCGGTACTGGCAGCACCATGATGTCCTCCGTATGGACCTTCGTGACAATGGCGAAGAATTCTCCGGGCCTCACTACCATGTACGCATCGTCTGATGAGTTGGTCGGCACACATTTTGAAAAGATATGGATCTTCCCAAAAATAATGTTTCACATTGGCAAAGAATTTTTTTCTTTGATGATGTGGCCATCCTTTTGCGACTATTCCACTAGCTAAGTAGTTGGCAAAGTCGGCGTACCATGGTTCTTCCTTAAATTCCACCCTTTCCAGGGATTCAGTTGGGAATTTTTCGTTGATTTGCTCGCCCCTGGTTGCCTCCAAAGCTGGGTCTTCTAAGCGCGAAAGATGATCTGCTGCGGTATTTTCTGCTCCTCTTTTGTCTTTGATTTCAATGTCGAATTCTTGGAGGAGCAGAATCCACCTAATCAAACGTGGTTTTGCGTCTTGCTTCTTAAAGAGATATCGAATGGCTGCATGATCTGTGTAGACTATAGTTTTAGAAAGAACAAGATAAGAGCGAAATTTATCAAAAGCAAATACCACAGCTAGTAACTCTTTTTCAGTTGTTGTGTAATTTTCTTGTGCATCGTTAAGTGTTTTACTAGCATAATATATTGGGTGGAAATGCTTTTCTTTTCTCTGTCCCAAGACAGCTCCAACTGCAAAGTCACTAGCATCGCACATGATTTCAAAAGGAAATTTCCAATCAGGTGCTATCATGATAGGTGCATTGACTAGCATTTCCTTCAGGGTTAGAAATGCTTGATTGCAATCCTTGTCAAAGATGAAAGGAGCATCTTTTTCAAGTAACTTTGTTAGAGGTCTTGAGATTTTTGAAAAGTCTTTGATAAACCTCCTATAAAATCCGGCATGCCCTAGGAAACTTCTAATCGCTCTTACGGAGGATGGAGGGGGTAACCTAGAAATGGTATCTATTTTGGCTCGATCCACCTCCATTCCTTCGCTTGAGATCTTGTGACCGAGTACTATTCCCTCCGTGACCATGAAATGGCATTTTTCCCAATTAAGGGCGAGGTTAGTTTCCTCACATCGGGATAGCATTCGTTCAAGATTATCGAGGCATTGGTCGTATGAATCCCCAAAGATAGAAAAGTCGTCCATGAAGACTTCCATTGTCTTTTCTATCATGTCATGGAAAATGGCTACCATGCAACGTTGGAATGTTGCGGGAGCATTACATAGACCAAACGGCATGCGTCGATATGCAAAAGTTCCATAGGGGCATGTGAATGTTGTCTTTTCTTGGTCTTCGGGTGCTATCGGGATTTGAAAGTAACCTGAAAAACCAACCAAGAAACAGTAAAATTTATGACCGGATAATCTTTCTAACATCTGATCAATGAAGGGTAAAGGAAAATGATCCTTTCTTGTTGCTTCATTTAATCGTCTATAATCTATACATACTCTCCATCCTGTGACGGTTCTTGTCGGTATTAATTCATTTTTTTCGTTAGTAATTACCGTCATACCTCCTTTCTTTGGAACTACTTGGACGGGACTTACCCAAGGACTATCAGAAATAGGATAGATAAGTCCTGCGTCAAGTAATTTGATGACTTCATTTTTAACCACTTCTTGAACATTTGGATTTACTCGACGTTGTGGTTGTATGACAGATTTGTAGTCATCGTTCATCAAAATTTTGTGTGTGCACATAGAAGGACTAATTCCTTTTATGTCAACAAGTTTCCAAGCTATTGCATTTTTGTGTTTTTTCAAAAGACTAACTAGTTTTTCTTTTTCTAGGTTATCTAATTTAGACGAAATAATTACAGGTAATTTACCATCTTTGTCTAGAAAAGCATATTCCAAACCTTTTGGAAGTTCTTTGAGCTCAAGTGGTGGGTCTTTAGGAGACTCCTTATTTGGTTGCTTGTTTCGATCAAGAACTTTAAAAGTTTGTTCTATGGCGACCTCTTCTTCAACAAAGTGGTCAGTTTCTTCACTTGTATCGGGTGGTTCATCTTCATCTTCAATTAGGGGGTCATTATTGCCGAATGGATATTTCATTGATCGTTCGAGATCGACACTTCTTTTAAATGCCCCTAATTGAAGAGGTAGATTATTGAACTTCCGGTTTTTCAAAGCTTCGTATGTCTTTACAAATGGTCGCCCCAACACTAGAGGAGCGTCATCGAGGATGACAAAGTCGGTTGGAACTACCATTTGATTTGTTTGAACCAAGACATCTTCAACTATACCGATTGATTTTATTACTTTCCGATTGGATAGAAAAATGGGTATTTGAAGTGGAGAAAAATCACTAATACTTAATTTTTCGAAAAGGTAGTTAGGCATTATGTTAACACAAAGATCTTTATCGATTGTGACATTACTAATAAACGAATTTTGAAAGAAACATGGAACCGGTGTGATGTTAATTTCAAATGGGTCTTCTTTTATTAGTGAAGTTTGATCATTAGTTAAATTAACACTTACCGTTTCTTCAATTTTAGTGTTAGTGTTTAACTCTTTTAGAAACTTAGCATGAGTGGGTACTAAACAATGATTTTCGAAAGAAGGTGACAAGAGATGAATTTCTTCAAAATTAGACTCTTCTTGGATTTTAACGTTGTCGAACTCACCTTTTTCGTTGTTTAACTCATGCGTCGGTTTTTCACTTATTTGTTCTTCCATTTTTTCATTTTTAGTTATCTCTTCCTTTTTTAATTCTTCTCTCGCGCGGGACTCCTCTTCCCTTGCACGAGCTTCTTTTATACATCGATCGATAACTCTAATGTGCTCTAATATCCTATCGGTCACTTCGGTTATAGAAAAAGAATCATTATTTCCTAAGCTTGAATCCGGTTGTTCGACCCTTTGTTCCTCATAATACCCATATGAAGTTGATGGTTCGCACCATTGTTCTTCATTGTAAGCATATGATGGATAAGGTTCGTAATTTTGTTCTTCATAATACTCATATGAGGTGGGTTGTTCATGCCAAGGTTCCTCATAATAAGCATATGAAGGTGGTGGCTCATACCTTGGTTCCTCAAAGTATGAGTAAGAAGGCTCATACCTTGGTTCATCAAAATATGAGTATGAGGGAGAAGGTTCATACCTTTGGTCTTCATAGTAAGTGTATGAAGTTGATGGTTCGTACCTGGGTTCCTCATAGTAAGTGTATGAATTGGATGGTTGGTACGAGTGATTATCTTGAATTGAACGTGTATTACGACAATTTGTGCAATAATTACCCCTATAATCATCCTCATCATAGGTGTAGTTGTAACCTCCTGAGTATTGATCCATAAGAATCACTCAGCAGACCACAACCAAGTCTCGAGATCAGAAAACAAAAATAACAACGGAAACAGAGGCTGGACACGGCCCCGTGTTGAGTGGACACGACCCCGTGTTCAGAATCTGTATCTGGGCGTTTTAATTAAATTAACTGATCTACTTGAGCACGGGGCGTGTTCAGTGAGCACGGCCCGTGTTCAAGCTACTGTTACTGGGCGTTTATGAAAAATCTGCAGCACGGCCCCGTGTTCAGTGAACACGGCCCCGTGTACAGGTCACTGTAAATGCAAAACTAAACTAAATGCAGAAAAATGTGCGCGCGTTAAAAAAGGTTTTGAAAAAAAACTGATTAGGCCGTCGATTTTAAGCTTTCTTAAAATCCTTGTGTCCCCGGCAGCGGCGCCAAAAACTTGATGTGCGTTAAAGTGTCGTATATTTTAGGTATATATTTTAAGCCCTTTTTAACACTTATTTTAGCCAAGTTTTAAATTTATAAAACACGATATTTCACTAACACTAAACACACATATGGGCAAGTGCACCCATCGTTGAGTGTAGTATAGCGTTGGTAAGATACCGAGGTCGTCCAAGGACACAAGAGCTTTTAGTACCGGTTTATCCTCAACGTCTAACCAAAATAAAAGTTTGGAAAAATGTTTTAAACTAAGAAAAATAAAAACTAACTAAAATGCTGAAAATAAAAATAAAATAAAAACAGATAGACAAGATGAATCACTTGGTTCCGACTCGTATCTAGTATAACCTTTGATTATTTCCGCACTTTTGCACATAATTAAGAGATTATCTTAGTTATTGTAGTAGGCCCCTCTTTTGAAGGTGACGTTACCCTCACCCCAGTAGTTTGAGTCAGCAGGGATACAATCCTAAAGGGGTGGATTATTGGAAGATAATGAATTAAGTTATTAATGCAGTATTGTGGTAGGCCCCGCTTTTGGCGGTGACGTTACCCTCGACTAAGTAGTCTGAGTCAGCAGGGATACAGTCCTAAATAGCCGGGTTATAGTATTAATAGTAGTTAACTTATGAGGGGATCAAAGAGTTTGGACCCCCGCCATCCAATACCGTGAAGTATTGAAGGAGGTCCTACTAAATTTGACCCAGGTCCATTGCAGGACCTCTAAACGCTGAACAATGGCAAGACCTTTACCAAACTGTTCCCTTAACCCCCTACCAGGTAGCCAACATACCTCCATATAGACCGTGGAGATATGAATGGTGAAAATCCTTTATTTTATATAGACAGTAAAATAATGCCAAGACACCACGGACAAACGATAAGGAAAGATCACCTTCAACATAAGTAACTAGTTATTAAAGTCATTAATACAAAACCAAATAAAAAGTGCAAAAGATTAGAAATAAAAAGTATTATACTAGACACTTTGTCTTCACCAAGTGATGTAAGAGACTTAGGCAAACATGGCCTTGATTGTCAAGAACTCTTACGATCAATCTTGGATCCCGAGACGACTCACACACTCTATGATGGACAATGGATGATGGTGTTGTGATGGTGGTGGGTGGTGGATGAAGTGTGAGAGAGGTGGTGTGCTAAGGGATGAGTTGCAATGAAACCAAGCACTCCTATTTATAGGCTGAACAGAGGCCTGGGCACGGCCCCGTGTCCGCTGGGCACGGCCCCGTGCCTGTCTGACACTCTCTCTCTTCATTAATTGTAATTCGCAATTACAATTAATGCGCCTGCAGTACTTTCGGCACGCCCCCCGTGTCCGCTGAGCACGGCCCGTGGTGGGCAATAGAAGCTTCTATAGGTTTGTCTTTTCTGCTGCTTCTTGGGCACGACCCCGTGCTGGCTGAGCACGGGGCGTGTTCAGCCTTCTGTTTTCTCTATTTTGCTTTGGAAGGTGCCGTTGAGGGTTCGGGCAATCCACTAATGTTCCTTTTCTTGTATTTATGTTGGATTTAGCTGTCTTTTTGCTTCTTTTGCGTTTTTGAGCTCATTTAATCCTGAAAATACAAAAGGAAGACAAAAACACACTTTTTCCAATATTAGTACTAAAAAAGGGTTAGTTTTATGCCTCATTTGATGTAGTTTATATGTTGCATTTTACACACATCATATATGCCTGAAAAACAAACTTTATATCAAATTAGAAACCAAATGGCAGCCAATTTACACTACCTATTTGGATCCGTAATATAAAATGGTTAACCACATTGACATAAAATGGAAAAAGAAATGAACAAACACTCCCCTAGCTCCCAGTTGGCCTGGTCCACTATACGGTTTTGAATTTGAGCTTTTTACAAAGAAAGCATCAAACTAAAAGGATTAAAAGGTTAAGTGAAGCTATAGATGCATGCGGCGATCTAACCTACGAAATGTCACCTACAAGCTAACCAAGAATCCACGCGATAGTCTGACCCGTTAAGAAAATCAAACAACATGGATTTGTAGAGTTTATTTAGATAAACTATGTGAGGTGACAAACGGCACAATCCGGTAACTTCCGTACCTTTAGATAGTTATTTATTTCCTGCAATTATATGTTTTAAATGTCAACATTTCATGTTATCATGTTATACATCTTAATTTTGCATATTATACATTTCATTCGTCGCATTTTGAGACAATTTAAACGATGCGTCAAAATAATTAGTAACCTCACCAGTTAGACAAGCTATGCTGCCACAACCTCAGTACTTAGCTAAATAATAGAATTAGGACTTAGACATAGGTCCGACATTAAAAATATATCAAATCCCAAGTGGGAAAACAAGTGTAATTGTTAACACTTTTCGGAAAAAATTAACTAACTTTAAAAGTGTCCGTTTGGACCATAAATGACATTTTTCGCAGAATTCAACATCCGGAAAATAATACCAAGTCTAGAAATATTATTAAACATCAAAAACAACTTCAAAAGTATTGGGGATACCTTTAAAACACAAAAACATATCATACCTTATAACTTACGCAACTTAACCTTTTAGCGAACCGACAATGAAACAAGCACCGAACAATTATTTGAACACTACCAAAACACCAAATATAAACTAGTAACGTTGTTTTAATGTTTTTAAATTTGTATTGGCCATATAACACTTAGTTACACATAAAAATCACTTAACACCTAATTAAACCCTCCATTTACCTTCAAACCCCTAAACTATCAGAAGTTACCAATTAACACCCCCCCCCATGCCCATATGGACGGTTACAATGGGACCCACAAGCCCCCCAAATGTCTCCTAAGGTTAGCTTATAGAATTGTGGGTAAAGAGGTGCATTAGGGTATTGGAAGGATACATGGTTTATAAAAGATCCCACCTTTACCAACCTTATCATTCACACTAATTTTCAAACCACATTTCACTCTCCCTTTCTCCTCTAACCTTTGACCAAACCACCTCCATAACCAGCTTCAACTTTTGTTCATCTTCAAGCTAATCCAAGAGTTTCCAAAGGTGTATCATGCAAAGTTAAGGAAGGATCAAGGCTTGGAAGCTCAAGGACCTTCTTGTGGAGCTTTTAACCACCACGTTCATCCTCTCTTCATCTTCTTGTTCTTGTTGCATCTTCCTAGCCAATAGTGCTAGTTGTGAGTCTTCTAATCCTTTATTTTAATGTTCATTAGTAGTATGATGAAGATGTACAAGTGAAACCATCAAGAAAACTGAACTTTAAAGTATGAACATATGAAGAAATAACAAAATCTAACTTAAATAAGTGATTTTTTGTGTTATGTTGAAGTTGTAGTTGCTTGTTTTGTTACATGGATGAAATCCATCACATGCATGCTTGTTAGAAGTGTAGATCTAACAAGTATACACATGGATCCTAAAAGATCCATGATGAACATGTTAGTAGACTTGAAAAACTTGAAATATGAACTTGTAAGTACAGTTAAAATGATATGTTTATGTTTATAAACTCACAAATTAAGTGGTTGAACAAGTTTTCAAAAATAAGTTCTTACAAAGTTTACAAAATATGGCAAACAAGACTTGTTTCAAGCAGATCCACCTGTTAAGAGTATAGATCTAAAATACTACAAGTTTATATGAAATTTCAAGTTTGTTAGCATGGAAAGTATGGATGATTTTGTATATTGTTACTTGCAAAAATTGTTGTGGATGATTGTTGAGTTTTAAAAGAAAATTAACACATGTTTATAAACATGGGAAAACCTCTAATTTTAGGGGAAACAATGACAAATTTTTTGTAGAATTTAAACACTTAGAAAAATATATTTTTACAAGACTTTTTGCAAGAAAAATGTTCAAAGTGTTTAGCCATAATTTTTTTCCAAATTTTTATACAAAATATAAGTTAAGAAAATAGTTTTTTTCTTAAGAATTAAAATGGATATAAATATATATAATTAGGACAAGTTAAATATATTTGGTGGTCGCCCAAAAAATTGTGTGTTTATGTGTATACTATGTGTATTATGTACTAGTATACAAGTAGGGTTCAAAAACTACAAATAAACACAAAGGATACAAATATAAAATACACCCGAAAATACTACAAAATACAACTAAGTATAAAAATACTTATACTTACCCAAATGGGTGTAAGGACAAAACAGAAAATATATATTTATAGATATTTCCCTAACAAATATCTTGGACACTTGGACTATAGAGATATGGACAAATAAATATATGAAGAAGCAAAATATATATATATATATATATATATTTAACAAGTGTGATAAAAATATATATATTAAACAAGCCTTAAAAATATATTTTATTTTTAAGAAATATAATTCCAGAAAGTATAAAATCATAAGAAATGATTTTTGGCATTAAATATAAAATACATAGGTATTTACACCTAAACACATGTATACTTGCCTAAGTATACATTTGGTACAATTACAAATATATTTATACTAAAATAATATTAAATATATTATTTTATAAAAAGTATAAATCTACTTCGACTTGGTCAAACGAATACAAAGTCAAAAATACACAAAATAATACAAGAATACATATACAAAGATAATTTAAAATATATTATTTTTAACACATCTCATATACAAAAATTCAATATATATTTATTTATCTATCCGAGAATAAAAAAAATATGTATCTACATATAGAAAATACATTTTAAAAGAACGATAAAGCGACGAACGGGTGAAACCCGACTATAATGAGCACGACCCACACATGTATCGGACATGCACATCTTACTCGTACAAGGCACGAAGCCGCAAGAGGAACTAGATCCGTTAACACAACTCACAAGTATACAAAACTATATATATTTTGTTAAATATATAATAACAACTCAAGAACATATACACCTAAGACAACACCAATACATAAACAAGATGGATAACTTGTACATAGTAATCGTAAGGTTAGGTGGTTAACATATATAGGACACGTGTAGGTTACGTCACGAACCAAGAGAAGTACTGGTGAAGTTACTATGCATCAAGATGCAAATCTGTGAGTTCATGTCCCAATTTTAAACGTTTTCTAGTTTTCATAAAACTTTTGGGGGAAATACATGTACAAATATTATGCTAGACTAAGGAAATGAAACAACTAGATCACGTGCGAGTAGGGTTGTACTTAAGCACCATTAATCAATTTTAGACCAAGGAACGGAAATGGGTAGACCTATTGGGTTTTGGCGAGCCCCATTCTTGGTCCACATTGACCCACACGGAAGAGTGCATTTGTGCCCCAGTCGAGGGTAATCGGCACAAAAATCGTCAAGGTATGGATTGCTTCCTATGTCGTCACACATGTTAATGTCCTAGCTAAACATTAATGATCACGATTTAATTTACGTTTACGTACCAATTTTCATACAAATACATCTCACATTTTACTAATATTCATTTATTACAAACATCTACATGAATTCACCAACTTTGTTGATGTTTCAGACTTACATGTATTTCAGGAAATTAGTGGAGTCTTTGCGGGAACTTTGCTTCAAGATGTCGAGTGTCATATCTCCATGCCACTTTTGTTGGGTTGTTCGTTATATCCCGCCTCCTTGCGGTGATATGAGGAACAAATCCTTGATCTTTTAGAACTTGAACTATTTTTAAAACTTAGTTTATTTTGAAGTGATGTAAAGACTACTATTAACTCATGTTTATGTTTTGAAACTTATGGAATGGCATTTGGTGTTTATTTTAATCATATAGTATGTTTGCTAATTCATATGCAATGAGAATCAACACGATCACATCTCGTGCTTCCGCCTAGGACCGGGTGTGACAGATTGGTATAAGAGCTTTGATTGCAATGAATCAGGATTCTTTCTCGAGTGTAGTCTACAATCCCCAAGATCCTCTCATGAAAAAAATGTTAAAAAAACAAGAGATTTTCATTGCATAAAACATTTCGCAAGTCCACTACATAAATTCATTTTACAAAAATAAAGCAAGGACAATTACTTAACTTAGATTACAAGAAGTAGACATAAGAACTTAAGTTAATCCGCACGATACAAATAGGATAACTTAAAATGAACATACGTGCTACTTACATATTGTGTGTAACTATATATATATATATATATATATATATATATAGGTACGGGATCAGGAGAAAATGACCTAAAGTGTGAGAACGGTGAGAACGGATCCTGGCCCAACACATGGCAGGGGGCGCTAAATGATATGCAGCGGTACGATTGTCCTTTTGTATGTTCCCTCCTTATTCGCGTTATAAATCTGTTTCAAATTAAAACTCTAAAGATTTCGTATTAGCTGTTACCTTCTTTCCAAGCTTTCTCAGATCTATGGCGTCTAACCTGGATTCTGTTCGACAAAGTAATTTTTGATGACATTTTCGTATTTTGTTCTAGCAAATCATGCAACACATATACAACAGATATTGCGTTTTGTTCTTTTATGCTTGTTTCATTGTTTTTTTTTCAAACTAATATTTGACAATGTGTTGTATGCTTTCAATGGCGTTGTTCATGTATCCAATTTATTCGCATTTTCATTGGTAGTTAAACAATTAGTAAGCACTGATAATTGGGGTTTTCATTCTTAATTTTAATTATCGTTTGGGATCTAGTATATTTCTTATGTTTTTACGATCAATGGCGTTTTACACCTGATTAGTTTTGAATATTATTGAGTAGTATTTGTAAACATCAGTTATTACTATTTGTTAATATGTAAACATCAATTTTGTTAACTTTGGCATTTTCATTATCATGTTATATTTGTTAATTATTCATGTTGTTAATTATTTTTAATTATTCATCTAATGGCGTTTTGATTATCACGTTGCATTAATATTTTAATTCATCATATTTGTTAATCAATCAAGTAATGGTGTTTGTATTATGGCGTTTTCAATTATATGTTTTGTAGGTCTTGTTTATTATTTAATTAATGGCGTTTTCATCGGTAATGTTATAAGGAGACAATTTATATTTTAATGGCGTTTTTTTCTGAAATTGTTTCGCACTGTGTTTTCTCAGACGAAGGTGTTTCCTCGAATGAAAGGTTTTTCCCCAAAACTGGTTTACCATTTATCATTCCTGACGTTAGTGAAGAAATAAAGCCCAAAAAGGACATGATATTCACAAGCCTCGATGATTGTTATTCAATGTAAGTTACGTATGCCAAAGCTTGTGGTTTTTCTGTCAGGAAAGGGACTGAAAATGTAAACACCAAATGTGAAAAACATATTAAGTATTACATGTGTACGAGAGCTGGGGTATATAAGGACGAGAACGTTGATACGTTGGACCCCAATAAAAAGGAACGGATTGTGCGAACTAACTTTTCAAAGAGGACTGATTTTGGTGCATTGTTTTGCGTAATTTTTGAGGCTGGATCATGGAAGGTCTATAAGTTTGTTGAGGAGCACAACCATGATCTTGTTGAATGTCCTGATCAGAATTTTCTTCCAACTGAACGACACCTCACTTAGCTCCAGAAGCATGTTGTACACAGCATGGCTAAGTTGAATTTGGGTCCAGTTAAGGCGTTTAATGTTATGAAGACTTGTTTTGGCGGTTTTGAAGACATGGGTACAAGTAAAGTTGAATTTAAGAACTACAAGAGGCAAATTAACTTGTTTATAGGGGAATACGGCGCTGAGATGGTTGTGAGACATTTGGATGAAAAAAAGTCACAACCTAATTTCTCATACGATTACTTCACAGACGAAGAGAATCGTTTGAAGGGACTTTTTTGGTGTGATGATCAAGCCAAACGTAATTACCACGTGTTTGGTGATGTGATTTCGTTTGACGCCACGTATCGTTCCAACAAGTAATATTTTATAATTTAATTTTTTTTCTTTTGGCGTTTTCACTGTTACATTCATTGTCGTTTTTCAGAGTTTACATGCAATGGAGTTTTATAATCGTTTCATTTCTCAATGGCGTTTTCATATGCAGATACGCAATAGTATTTGTACCGTTCACTGGTATAGACAATCACCACTGAAATGTTACATTTGGTGTTGCATTATTGGCTTCAGAAACTACTGATACGTTTGGTTGTTGAGAGTTTTTTTAAAAGCTGTTGGTTCTCAACCAAAAGTTGTTGTCACTGACCAAGATCCAACAATGAAGAAGGCTATTTCTGCTGTATTTGTTGACATGAGGCATCGGTTATGCATGTGGCATGTGATGCATAAACTTTCTCTGAAGGTTGATTTTCTTATTTTTATGTTCTATCCAACAGTCACCCGCTCTGATACCACTTGTGAATTCGAACCCTGGATCGAATCTTCAACCGTTAAATGCGTACTAACACGTGATATGTGCGGAATCCAATCACGTGTGCGGATAAAACACGAGGATGTAATTATAACTGATTTCTATTACTGATTTGACAGAGTTTACACCACGAAATCAAACGGGCAGAGATTCGCCTCAAGAAAGCCCAAAAGATTACAAATGACAAACACATGATACCTATATATAGAGTTCTGCCTTCGTACGAAGGCTCGTATGGTGCCTTCGTACGAAGCTACTACAGCTTCATACCATGCTCTATTCTCTTCAGTACCAGTCTTGTATCATATGATTAAGCTACGATACGTGATTGACGCAAGCGATAGACATATGCACTCACACTTATTTAATTGTTTTTCAACTACTTTTTAACCAAACCATACCATGTTAAAATATAACCAAAAAAATCATCTAAATAAACTTTAAAATAAGAAGCAATATCAAATACCGAAAAAAGTTATAATGTAAAAAAAGAGTTTGACTGGTTAGCGATCTTAATATCAAAATACAAAAAAAAATAGATCAATCTGGTTCCCGCGCATCAGGGGGCACAGTCTCATGTCGATCGAGGAGTCGATCTTGGACAGAGCCCCGAGCTGGGTGGGTTTATACAAGGGATTAATTGCCATTAAAAAACATAAATCAATCAATTGCCAACCTTATGTTAACTATGAATTAATTGACTAAGTATCAAACAATGCCTCACAATCCAACTGCCACCACCCTATCAAGACCTTCACTAGCCACCAACGTTCCAAAACATAAACTTGTTTTAAACTTTAAACCCAATTGTACGATGGATTCTTATGGATGTGTATTGTTAGAGGAAAAGAACAAATGATACAAACCTACAGAACTCTCTAAAATGTAGATAACATATATTAATTTAGTAGCCTCCCCTTGTCACTGCTTTGTAAACTTCATATATTGCATTAATCAGGTTAGATCATCAGAGTTCTTAGACAAACATGCAGCATGGAAACCGATCGAACCTGAATGGAACTTTCGAAGTTTGTGATTGAAGAGCCGAAATCAAACTTATGACTGTATAACCAAAATCGAACTTGTGATTGAAGAACCGGAATCAAGCTTGTGATTGAAGAACCGAATTGAAATCAAACATGTGATTGAAGAACCAATCTAAGGTGTGAAACCAATTGAACCTTCAGTTGAAGAACCGAAATGAAATCTATGATTGAAGAAACGAAATTGAACTTATAATTGAAAAACGATTCAGGTGTTTTGGAATTGAAGAAAGAAACCCCATAACATTTTCTAACAGAGGGACGACTGAAAGGAGCAATTATTTATCTTTTTAGCTAAATATAAAAAAAGTTAAAATAAAACACTCATTTTGGTAAATATTTTCAAATCCCTCATTTTGGTAAATCATTTTTCCACCAACACCCATTTAGGAAAAAAACTCGCTCTTCTCTTAGGATCACTACCCTATATATCTATATTTGTCTATGCATTCTATAAAAGGAGAAATCCCAGTGGCATAAGAAAAGCTGATGTGACAGCCAGAGAGGCTGTCCAACAATGGTTTTCTTATGTCATTACTGCATCATAAAGCCTAATATATAAAATCCGTTTAAAATCAAACTTTTGCCCTTCATTTAAAAGTTAAACCTGTACACTTCATTCAAAATTAAAACTTCTGCTCTTCATTCATAATTCAAACCTCTGCTCTTTATAACAAAAGTAAACCTCTAGCCAGATTCAAAATTCTGGCTCCAGATTCAAAATTCAAAATTCAAACCATATATTCGAACCATATAAATAACATATATGAATCTGGCTCCACATTCAAATTTCAACTCATCTCTCTCACTCATATCTACAAGAATATCTCTCTCTCTCTCAAATGCATAACTCTCATGATTCAGCCGGCTAATCTCCGATTACAGTTCTTTGTTGATTCTGTTTACACATTATCGTTCAAATATCATGTGTTCGAACATTTGTTGATTCTGTTTACACATTATCATTCCAATATCATTGTTGCAACATCGTCGTTCCCATCACACATCAACGTTTCAACATCGATGTTGCAATATCATTGTTGCAACATCGTGAAAAGTTGCATGTGCTACCTTCTTTGATGGGAGAGTTGCATTGTTCCAACATCGTTAAATCAAAATTCAGCTTTTCTTATGTCAATCAGATTTTCTTCTTTTATAGAAAGTATAGATTGTTGCAACATCGTGAAAAGTTATATGTGCTACCTTTTTGATGGGAGAGTTGCATTTTAGGTTTGTGGCTTATTTTTATTAACTGTAGTTATACTAATTTAATTTGATTATGAAGAAACACGTGTTGATAATGTTGATAGTTTTTATTAACAATCACATTTTAGAATATGTTAATATGTATATTGATAGTATTAAATTATATAAACATACATAAAAAGATAAAAATTTACTGAAATATGCATAAACTATTACACACTAGAGTTAACACTTGCTATGATTTCGTAGACTCTAGCCTTTCTCCATGTGATTTCATTCTCTCTTTTGTTTTTCAGATCAGTTAGCATGTCGTAGATTTTCTGATCATGTTTTAGTAGTTGTGTTAGAAACTCTTCTACATTCTTCTGGAAATATGATGGAGGAGAGTGGAGGACTTCATCAAGCAATGCTATGTTGTTCCAGGTTTTGTTGTAACTAGTGTCATTGATTATGCTGACTTTTCTGTTTAGTTCTTCATCTGATTTTTTTTATTTGAGTGACCACATCGAGAATTGTGTTTTAACATTGCTGGTGTCTAACCAGTGGTAGTGAAGATTGATCCAAACAACAGTTTATTGTTCTTCGTCAGATCTTCATAATCTACAACAAAAACATCTATCGGCTTCATCATGATTCGGAGGAGATCTGCAACAGATTTACCAGAGATTCTACCATTTTCATATCTACATCTCTGATTTCTACTCCTTTCTTACTTTTCTTATTTTTACATAGAAAAATCCAAAATTGACACTGATTTCATGGACAAAATCACTTAAAATTCAGACATATTGTGCGTTTTGTATTAGAGATCAATCCTACAAAGTTTCATAACTCAATTCAAACTAAATCATATCAAAATATGTGAAACACTATGAATATTCGAACAAGTTTTGCTGATGTCATCATCCATCCGGACGGATAACCATCCGGACAGATAGATTATTAACTGTTTGAATTTGTAATATTGGTCTTGACCATTCGGAAGTACTCATCCGGAAGAACCCATCCGGAAGCTATCCATCCGGAAGATAGTCAACCGGACATATCCATTCGGACAAAGTGTCATTCGGAAATTTGATCATCCGGGCAATTAGTCATCCGGATCATCAGTATTGGTGTTCACTCAGTATTCAATCAAGTTTAACTTTGTTTGAATTTTCAGGTACTTGCAAACATGGCTGATGAATTTCTGAACCCATTCTCCGACTTATACGCTTTCCACAGCACTGGAACAACGTCTTCTGATGCCAACCCAAAAACCGCAATGAAAGCGATTTCGGATTTGCTCAATGTTGATAACGCATATGGAACATACAATAAACCTCCCAAGCTGATGAATATTAAAGACTATAATCGTTGGGCAAAAAGGTTTGATAATTGGTTAAGGGCATTCGCATATGAGAGTTGGAAGCTGATACAAGTTGGGTACACGACTCCACAAACAGAGTTTATAAATTTGGGGGGAGAAGAGCAAGGTTTGTTTATAGCTGAAGAGAAAGCGATAGCTTTACTTCACCAATCAGTTCGGAACGATATTATCTCACTAATTGATTATGATATGTCGAAACAATTGTGGGAAGAATTGAAGAAGAAGTGTACAGGCGGCGAGGAAATTGTGAAAAATAAGAAGTCGTTACTGAAAAAGGAATTCGATTTGTTTGTCTGCATGAAAGGGGAAACTGTTCGACAGATGATTGAGAGGTTCAGTCATCTGAAAGCTGAACTTGACAGGTTTGAGATAAAAAAGGATCAGGAGGAGATTGTTGAGAAACTTTTCAAAGCGTTCCCCAATGAGCAAGACTGGCAGTATTATGCAATTGTGCTCAAAAATACCAAACCAATGAAAGAAATAACGTTAAATTGGTTAAGCGAAACGTTGGAAGGTCACGAACTCGAGATTAAAAAGCAAAATAAAATGAACAATGCTACCTATAAGAAAAACGTGGACCTTTATTACCGTGGAAGCATGATCTCCAACACTTCATCGGCCAAAACATCATTTAGTGCTGAAAATTCAAACAACACTTCGAAAAATAACTCAGGAAGTGGATCTTCGGGTACTAGTGGTCTTAGTTATCATGGTTCAGGGTCAAGCACGACAGCACAGTCTACTCCAACTGGTCAACCGAATCAAAGTGCTCCTAATTCAAATGTTTTCCAATGTAACATTGCTGTAAACCTCAATAACGCTCAAAACTTCAATGCTGAAACCGCAAAACAGCATATGGTCTTTTTGGCCTCGATTCTTGAGTTATATGAGAGCCTAGTGGCAGAAAAGATCGAGAATACCAATCTGACAAAAGAAGATTACGACCAGATTGATCCCGAAGAAATGGAGCTCATAGACATAAGGCGGTGTATGGCCAGTGTGATTCATCGAGCGCAACATTTTATGGAAGTTACAGGGAGACAGTCAATTGGTGGACCATCGACAAAGCTGGGCTTTGATAAATCGAAAGTGACCTGTTTCAAGTGCAAACAAAAGGGTCATTTTAAAAGAGAATGCAAAAACTCTGTTGTTGATGAAACTACCAATCCGTTTCAGGATGATTATTATCGCAAAGCAGTTTATCACAGAAACAGAGAAGAACCACAAAAATGAGACAGATTGAAGACAACCCGGTGAAAGAAAAGTCGAGAGCACTAGCAGTTATCCAAGACGATGAGGGATTCAACTGGAATGATTTTATTCCGGACGAAGATCAGATAGGATCTGCTTTCATGGCTGAAGTAACACAGGTGACATTCAACAGAGAGAGAGAAATTTCACATTTAAAAATGAACAAAATTTATCGAGCTTACAAAGAAGCGGTTAAAGCAAAAAGATGGGATCCTGACTAATAGACATTTGTGTAATTTAGGAAATCTCAACAAATAAATCTGTTATATTTGTTATGTGTATATCTCCACAATGATAGGAGATCCTCTGTACACTATTTATACATTGTAAACATGAATGAGAAATCAAGAGAGTTTACACTCTTTCATGGTATCATCCTTACCCTAGCCGATCCTATTCTTATTCCCACCTATCCCTGCGTCGATCTCCCTTTCTCTCGTCATGTCTTCTTCCTCTTCTTCCCCACACCCCGCAGTCATTGTCACCTCAATCAAGAACCTCATACCCGTCACAATGGACATCGAAACCAGTCATTATACAACCTGGTCAGAGATGTTCAAGATCCAATGTAAGCCACATCTGGTATTTAATCACCTTCAACCGAAGTCGGCTACGGAAACCACGTCCTCCTCTAACACGAGTAAAGACAAGGAAAAAGAAAAGGATACCACTACCGAGACATGGGAGCGTCTCGATTCCATTGTTTTACAATGGATTTACAGCACTATCTCGACCGACTTACTAGACACTATTCTTAAACCTGACACCACAGCCTACGAGGCATGGACAACCATCGCCAACATCTTCCAAGACATTAAGGCCACCCGCACAATCGACCTCAGTAACAAGTTCGCCAACACCCACCTGGATCAATTTCCAAACATGTCTGCCTATTGTCAAGCACTTAAGGTGATTTTCTATCAGTTGACCAATCTGGGCTCTCCTGTTATGGATGAAGAACTTGTACTACAACTTTTATCTGGCCTGACCAAACAATATGAGAACACTGCATCGGTTATACAACAGATGAAGCCCCTACCTGACTTCTACGACACCCGCTCACGCCTCTGTATGGACGAATCAAGAAAACTCAGTCAGGTCTGACACGCAGCTCAGTCGGCTGGTACGACACTTAATTCCACCATCGAACCGCAATAGAGAGACAACCGAGTCAGGGCAGACTCGCGGGTAGATACTTCTGATTAGAGGCGCGGTCGCGGCCGCAGACGAAGCCGTGGTAGAGGCTGGAACAGTGCAAGTCGGGGCAGGGGCGGCTTCAATACCCACTTCGGTGGTGGCGGCAATATCTCTTCATCTGGCAATCCTCAATTTGGTTGCTATTACCCTTGGCCTTATTTCCCTACATAGGCCGGCCCACAAAACAATACAAACCAACAGCCACAATGGCCCGCATGGAACAACTTGCCCCCTGCCCATATCCCACAACGACCAAATCAAACAACCCTGCTGCGGGTATTCTTGGACCTCGCCCGACTCAATCCTTCACGACCACTCATACACCCACTGATATAAATCAAGCTATGTATGCAATGTCACTCCACGACCCCTCTTGGACTATGGATACGGGTGCCACAGGTCATATGACTTCTAACTCTCAACTCTCGTCTGTTTTTAATAATAGCATTAATCGAAATATCATTGTGGGAAATGGTCAAACCATTCCCGTGTATGGACAAGGCGACCTTACCTTACCCCCTCCCCTCCCACCATTCAAATTGAACCAAGTTCTTTACGCCCCGTCCTTAATTAAAAATTTACTTTCCGTTCGTCGTTTTACTACCGATAATCAATTATCTATTGAATTTGACCCGTATGGTTTTTTGGTGAAGGATCTCTATAACAACCCTCCTGAATTTTTTGACACCCTAAAAATAATTAGAATACCCCTATATGTCCTAAAACATACCCCGTATGCGAAAACCGAGCCCAAAGTACCTTACATAATTAAAAATAAAATAAAAACCAATTTTTAAGTGCGCTCGAGGGCCGCGAAGGATTGACCTTCAGGCTACGCGGGGCGCGATAGCCAGTCACCAGGGCTGCACCCAGTGCTGCCACGTGTCATGCAATGTGTCAAGTCTAGTGCGATTACCGGTCAAGGCTAAAGCCTATAACACCTATGTCGCAGGCCGCGTAAGACCTTGGTATGGTCTTCGCGGGGCGTAACAAACCCTCTGAGCAGCCCTATAAATTGCAACCTTCGGCAGTTCAGTCGAATTCACTCACGATCTTTCCCTCTCTCGAATTTCCGCATAGTTAAAGTAATACTTGGGTAGTATACCCCTCTAAATAACGAAGTTCTGCCCCGTTGTAAGTATCATAACCCCGGTTACGTATTAGATACACTGCCCAATTGATCCAGGGTTCCGTAACGGCTGTCGGGGTTCTACCCGACGTAGTCGTTGGAATGCCGTCTCGAGGAGGGTATTACTAATGTAAATATTGGGTTATTATACTAACGCGTGTGCATTTGTGTATTTAATAGATAATCACCAGGAAACCCTAAAGGAAAACCTAACACAGCAATGTGAGTAATCTCCTTTTTGCAAACTGTTTTTACAAAACCTCACTTAACTAATATTATATTAAACAGTGATTGAGTATTTGTATTCTACAATTATCGTCGGTATGTTGGGGTTTTGTATGCAAAATTTGTTACTATATTATGAGTAGTAACATGACCACAAGTCGGGTCGACAGTACCGTGGGTGGTAATTAAAGTAGATGGAAACAAATGTAATTGCGCGATCGCCCTCAATACTGTACAATGGTTTTACTTAACTTGATTAAGCTGAGATTCACTCACCAGTATTTCCCACTGACAAAATGTTTTTAAACGTGTTTCAGGTAAGAAAATGTGAAAGCCAAATAGAAGCCAGCTGTACAGCACTGAAGGCTTGGAAAAGTGGCTATAAAGATACTTAAAATAAAGAGATGTTTTTATTAAATAAAATAGGGTTTATCCCTATGAAAATGTGCGTACTTAAAACTTGGGATTTTCCCACGTGTTTAATGTTATGAAAGTGTGGTATTTTACTCTGATAAAATATTTCCTAACTACGGTCCTGATGTAATTTCCGCTACCAAAATGATAACCACCGATACCACTGAAACTGGCCACGGCCGCCTGTTCCCGGGTAATTAGGGGACGGGGGTTGTGACAGAAGGTGGTATCAGAGCTCAGCCACTGATTCAGCCACAGAAGTGTTCAGCTGAAACCTATATATTATTCGGTTTGTTAGGAAATTATCTATGGAACTACGTGCATATCTGTATTTTATTGTTGTGTGTTATTTGACTATTTGTTAGTACGGCTGTAAACGAACTGAACGTTCAGCGAACAGTTCGTGAACCGTTCGGTGGGAAGTTCGTTTATGTTTGTTCGATTAGCTTAACGAACGAACACGAATAAAAAATTTTGTTCGGTTAGTTTAGCGAACGAGCACGAACATAGGTCTCGTTCGTTCGACTGCGTTCGTGAACGTTCGATAATATGTTCGGTTACGTTCGTCCGTGTTCATTTGATTATATTAAAAATAATATATAATAAACCTTTTATCTAAACATATTGAAAACTTGAAATCCTATTTTTTCTAAGTTAGCTAAAATTTGGACATGCTAAGACATTTTTGGGAAAAATTATGTCTAAGTTAGTTAAAGTTGATTCATCGTTTGGTGGTGTATTAGACTTCTTGTATTTTGATTTATCATTTGATGGTTGTATTTAACTACTTATATCCAATGTTTAAGGATAACAATGTTTTTATTTTTTTTATTTTCAAGTCAAATGTTCGTTTGTATTCTTTTGTGTTTGCTTGGGTTCGTTTGTGTTCGAGACCAGTGTTCACGAACTGTTCGTAAACAACTGAATTTCCTTAACGAACGAACACGAACATAAACTTATGTTTGGTATGCTTTCGTGAACTGTTCGCGAACATGTTAATTTCCATAACGAACGAACACGAACATGGCCTTGTTCGTGTTCGTTCGGTTCGTTTACAGCCCTATTTGTTTGTTTATAGTATGAGCGACCAAGGACCTTCCGACGCCTACCGTCAGTTGTCCAGCTCACCTAGGAGCGAAGGCACCTCTTCACAGCCTGCGCTCTCAGGGTAATCAGCTGACAATGAAGATGGGATATTCGTATTTAAGGCTCAGTCTGAAGAGCCATTCCCTCCTAAAAAGAGAGGATGGTTCAGTAGGGGAGCGCATGAACGTAGGAAAAGAATGAAAAAGTTACAGCAGCAACGTGTTTTAGCAGCCGCTAAGAGAGAGACAGATGCTCATGCCCAGGATATGTTAAATAGGAGTCTAGCAAACTTTCACATATTAGCAACTACAGCTGAAGATCCTAACCTGGAGCAACTGATAGCACCCCAACCATTACCCTTGTTTCCCACCCAACCAATGGAGATTGAAGCCAACCCAGAAAACCAAGTCCAAATGCATGATTTTGACCCAGCAGAGATACCGAGAGTGCCAGCACCCAATCCCTTAGACCCAAACTATGATCCGTGGTTCGACGACCATAGGGATTACCAGCCACACTACCCAATACCAGAAGACGAACCCATGCCAAACCTAGCAGCTTATCCAAACTTGGACCCTCTAGACCCCTGTTATGATAATGATCAATTCATTAGAGAAATTCTAGAGAATCCATACCCGTACCAGGAACCCATGCCCCAATTCCCAAACTCAGTCCCAGCACCTGCACCCCCAATGAGTGCAGAAAATGTGCAAGAACTCCGAACTTTCGGAGAGGAGATTTTAGAAAGTAGCCAGAGAATGAGGTAGGTTGGAGAACGACTCGTCTGGAAGTATGACGAACGTAATATGGAGTTCTGGATGAACCCATATCAGTGATGGTGGAGGTAGTAATAATAATAATATTAATAATATGTGTGTAAGTTTGAAATATATATATATATATATATGTATATAGACAATAGCTACTGATGCCTAATAGTATTGTAATTTTCAATTCCAGTATCAGTTTGTATTAGATACATACTATATATAAGAAAGAGTAAGTCGTAATGCTCGACGTTTTTGATCAATATGTGTGTTATGTGATTGGTTCCATTAAATATTATTTTGTAATATTAATAATTAGCAAATATTTAAAATTCAGATGGACAACGAAGTGAATCAGAAAAACTAGAACAATGAAAACCAGAATAACAATGATAATCCAAACAACAATAACAATGGAAACCAAGTGGATAATAGTGCCATCCAACACATAGTGGCATAAGGGATTATAGATGCAATGCCATTTATTATTCAAACTGTTAAGGAAGCTGATAATAAAAGTAACAATGGCAGCAAGCGACCCACTGAACCAGATTACAGCGTAAACAATGGACCAATACTTCAAGTGCCCATTCCCAAAAGAAGAAGAACCATGTCTTATGGTTGTTCTTACAAAGAATTATGGTCCTGCAAACCAATAGAATTCTCGGGCAATGAAGGACCCATTACAACTCTACGCTGGATAGAAAAGACTGAGGCAGTCTTAAAAATAAGCAAGTGTGCGGAAGAGGATAAGATAATGTTTGCTTCCAATCTGTTTAAGAACTCAGCCTTAGAATGGTGGAACACTATCCTCCAGTCTAGGGGCAGTGACAGGGTTTACAATATGGAATGGGAGGAATTTAAGAATATGGTGGAAAGGAAATTATGCCCTCCCAATGAAAAAGAACAGATAGCAAATAAGTTCCTAAACCTTAGAATGACTGGAGTGGATAGTAAGGGTTATACTACTACATTCTTTGAATATGCTAGAATAGTACCAACTCTTGCATCACCAGAACCAGTATTAATCTCCCGTTACATCTGGGGATTAATCGGGGAGATTAGGCATGTAGTCATGGCAGCTAGACCCCAAACCATAGAGGAAGCTGTAGAACTAGCAAACACCCTGACTGATGAATTAGTACGTACGCGAGAAGAGGACCAAAGGAGGAACCTAGCTCAAAGGCTTACCCAGGAATTCCGCTACGGTAATTCCAACCGTGGGAAAAATGTAGGTTCTACCTCTACACCTTACTGCAAGGCCTGCAAGAAGAAGCATTCAGGAAGATGCTCCACCTACTGCAATTACTGCAAAATACCAGGACACAAGGAAGAAGACTGTAGGAAGAAACCTAATAATGGAATGTGCTTCAACTCTGGGGATAAATGTCATATCAAGCCGAACTGTCTGAAACTAGCTCCAGCCACGAACAACAAGACTACTAAAAATGTTAGAGCATTTGTGCTGACCGCAGAAGAAGCCAAGATGATTCCGGACGTGATTGCCGGTACATTTTTAGTTAATGATGTTTTTCCTAAAGTATTATTTGACTCTGGTGCAAACCAAAGTTTTATTAATACTTTATTTTGCAAACTTCTCAATCAACCATTAACTAAACTTCCACAAGAATGTCTAGTAGAGACAGCAAATGGGGAAACCATTAAGATTTCCGAAATCTTGGAGGGAGCAAGAATAGAATTTTTAAATCAAAAATTTATTGCAAACCGTTACCCAATGAATCTGGCAAGATTTGATGTTGTATTAGGAATGGATTGGTTAATAGCCAATAAAGCCAGTATTTTATGTGATCAAAAGTCAATCCAAGTAAATTCACCAAAGGGTGAAAAGATCACAATTGAAGAAGATAAACCATCTAGATCCACAAAATTCATCTCTGTAATGAAAACAACCAGTTATATAAGAAAAGGATCATTAGTGTATTTGATTTCTATAATCACTAACACTAAAGGAAAAGAACTGAAGGATATTCCAGTAGTATCCCAGTTTCCAGATGTGTTTCCGGAAGAATTGCTAGGACTACCGCTGAATAGGGAAGTTGAATTCAGAATCCATCTACTACCAGGAACAACACCTATTGCCAAAGCACCCTACCGTTTGGCACCAGCAGAAATGCAAGTATTAAAGAAACAATTGGACGAATTGTTGGAGAAAGGATTCATACAGCCAAGTTCATCGCCATGGGGAGCACCGATACTGTTCCTCAAAAAGAAGGACGGGTCAATGCGAATGTGCATTGATTACCGTGAATTGAAAAAAGTCACGATTAAGAATCGGTACCCATTACCGAGAATCGATGATTTGTTTGATCAGTTACAAGGAGCTCGATTTTTCTCGAAAATTGATTTACGATCAGGATATCATCAATTGAAGGTACAGGAAGAGGACATTCCTAAGACCGCTTTCAGAACAAGGCATGGCCATTATGAATTTACTGTCATGCCGTTTGGTTTAACCAATGCCCCAACTGTATTTATGGACATGATGAACCGAATACGTAAACCATATTTGGATAAATTCATAATTGTTTTTATAGATTATATTCTCATTTACTCTAAAAGTAAGGAGGAACATGCAAAGCATTTGCACGCACTTCTAAGTTTATTAAGAAAGGAAAAGCTTTATGCAAAGTTTTCAATGTGCGAGTTTTGGTTAGAACAGGTACAGTTTCTTGGACATTTAGTCAATCATGAAGGAATTCATGTGGATCCCACTAAGATCGAGGCAATTACTAAATGGAAAACCCCTGAGTCACCAACCGAGGTTAGAAGTTTCTTTGGATTGGCTGGTTATTATAGAAGATTTATTCGAGATTTTTCTAGAATAGTCATTCCCTTAACAAAGCTAACCTATAAATCTGTTAAGTTTGATTTGGGACCAAAACAAGAAGAAGCTTTTAGAATTCTTAAGCAAAGACTAACCCATGCACCCATACTAGCGTTACCAGAAGGAACTGAAGACTTTGTAGTCTATTGTGACGCTTATAAGTTAGGTTATGGATGTGTGTTGATGCAACGAAAATAGGTTATAGCCTATGCGTCTAGACAACTTAAGAATCATGAAGAGAATTATTCAACCCATGATTTGGAATTAGGAGCCATAATTTTTGCCCTTAAGATTTGGAGACATTACCTTTACGGTAGTAAGTTTACCATTTTCACCGAACATAAGAGTTTATGGTATGTATTCGGGCAAAAGGAGTTGAATATGAGACAAAGGCGTTGGATGGAAATTCTTAGTGATTATGATTGCAATATCCAGTATCATGCAGGAAAGGCAAATATGGTAACTGATGATTTAAGTCGAAAGTATCATGAAAAGCCAAAAAGAGTGCGTTCTCTTAAGTTAAACATGCAGGTAGATTTAAATGAACAGATTAGAGAGGCATAAGAATCAGTAATCAACGATGATACTGAAAAATTAAAAGGAATGATTAAAGAATTAGAATAAGGAACTGATGGAATTTGGAGATTCCATAAGAAAAGAATATGGATACCTAAATTAGGAAACCTACGCCACCGTATATTAGAAGAAGCCCATAAGTCTAAGTATACGATGCATCCTGGAAGTGATAAGATGTATCCGGGCTTAAGAAAAAAAATTTGGTGGATAGGAATGAAGAAAGATATAGCAGCTTATGTTTCTAAGTGCTTAACCTGTTCACAAGTTAAAGCTGAACATCAGAAACCCTTAGGATTGTTGCAACAGTTAGAAATGCCCGTATGGAAATAGGAATTGATAACAAGGGATTTTGTTACTAAATTACCCAAAACAAGAAAAGGTAATGATACAATCTGAGTGATTGTAGACAAGCTAACTAAGTCAGCTCATTTCCTACCAATGAAGAAAACTTTCAGTATGGAACAATTAGCTAAGTTATATGTAAATGAAATAGTTTCATTACATGGAATTCCTTTATCAATTGTTTCTGATAGGGATTGCTGTTTTACCTCTCATTTTTGGGCAAGTTTCCAAAAGGCAATGGGAACCAAGTTGAATCTAAGCACCGCTTATCATCCTCAAACAGACGGACAAAGTGAAAGGACAATTCAGACAATGGAAAATATGTTTAGAGCTTGTGTAATTGATTTCGGAGGTAATTGGGACGATCACTTATCACTGATAGAATTTTCTTATAGTAACAACTATCATTCCAGTATCAATGTTGCACCATTCGAAGCACTTTACGGACGAAAGTGCCGAACGCCAGTCTGTTGGGCAGAAATTGGAGAAAAGCAATTATCTGGACCAGAGATAGTACAAGAAACGACAGACAAGATTGTTCAAGTCAAGGAACGACTGAAAACAGCACGTGATCGAAAAAAGAGCTATGCAGATAACAGACGCAAGCCGTTAGAGTTTCAAGTAGGAGACAAAGTGTTATTAAAAGTCTCTCCTTGGAAAGGAGTGGTAAGATTCATCAAAAGGGGAAAGCTAAGCCCCAGGTATGTTGGACCTTTTGAGATTATTAGAAGAATAGGACCTGTAGCCTATCAGCTACAACTTCCAGAGGAAATGGCAGGAATACATGATGTATTTCATGTATCTAATCTCAAGAAATGCTTAGCTGATGAATCACTGGTAGTAGCTCTTAAGGATATAGAGGTAAATGAGCAACTTAAATTTGTGGAAAGACCTCTACAGATTGAAGACAGGAAGGTCAAGAATCTCAAATACAAGAGATTAGTTCTGGTCAAAGTGAAATGGGACTCTAAGAGAGGACCGGAGTACACATGGAAGCTTGAATCAGAAATGCAAAGGAAATACCCGCATCTATTCCAGTAGATCTCGAGGACGAGTTCTAAAATAAGGTGGGGAGGATATAACAACCCTCCTGAAGAAACACGGAATCACCGCCAGGATGATTGGACCCCTTTCTCTGAGAGGGTGAAGAATCACGCCTTATTCTTCCTCTTGAACCTAGATCTGCAATGGAGAAGAGAAGAAAGTGGAGCTGTAGGATGACCGGTAGGGGAAAGAATCCCCTGTTTCCAGTAACAAAAGTGTGGCGGCTCCATATCCTCTGCCCTAATAATGAAGTGAACACCTCTTTTATATAGGGGATATGGGCCTCCCCTAACCTCAATGGGCTAGGCCCAGTTAGGGGTTATCTCTACAAGCCCACAACCTAGTGTAGTGTAAACTACAACGCGCTAGGCTTCACGGGTTAGTACACAATAATAATAATAAATGTTGTAAATATTATAATAAAAACAATAAGTAACGAGAATATCCGACCGCTCGGGTAGGGTCTAATACCATACCCCAGCAAGTCCCCCAGTCTAGTGCTGCTCCCGCGTGCAAGCGTGGGAGGAGTACTAGACTTGTTAGGAGTGCTCGAAAGTAAAGACTGAGTTTTAGGCTTACCTGTCGCCCGGGTGCGGGAAAGTTGTTGCCCACGCTTGTTGCGTCTGTCTTTAGCTGTGAGTAGAGATAATGGAGCAGTGAATATCCCCCGATTGTTCATCGTGGAAATTGGTTGGGCAAACGTGGCGCACGCTGATTGATTGCGGGCAGTTGCTATTTGTATTGGCGCATTGCCATGAACTCGTCAAGGTTGCGTGTACGTGGTTAGGTCTTGTGCATGAGTCTTGGAACTGGCTGAGTTTTGACGGTTGAGTATGGTTAGGGCCCAACGTGCGTATGACTGATGCAACATTTGGGACCATACCACTTCAGGTCCCCCCCAGTCCAGTGTTGCTCCCATGCACGGAAGGCGAGTGGGTGGAATTCTGGACTAGTTGAGTGTCTTCACTTCGAATGATTTTCGAGTGTGGCCCAGCTTTAGCAGTGCGCACACAGTCGTGTGGCTACTGTAAAATATTCACCTTTTGGTGAGTTCGCATGGTGCGCGTGTCTTAGGCCATGAAGCATACGTATATATATAGTGTTTGAATCTGCGTAAATTGTAGTCTACAATATTTGCACGTGTTAATCCACCTTGTGCAGGTTATCGCGAATGAGAATTGGCATAAAGTTATGTCAGGATATTGAAGTGGAAACCCGAGCTTGCACTGGTCCTCCGGTGTGCCACAACAACAATGTGGCGTGAAGCAGGGAGATGTAGCTTGTCTTGAAGATTGTAGGTGTAAGCAAAACTTTGTTTTAGCCAATGTGTTTTTGCGTATACCCAAAGTGGTGCGTGCATTTGTAGCACAGCTTACGTTTTGTAAGCGTTTTCATATATGGCTAAGCATGTGCGCGGGCGACATACACGCTCGTATGTAAAGCAGCAGGGCCGCATGGAGATTAGCGTGCTTACATGTGTAGAAGTAAGCTCGCCTGGAGAATGGTGTGCTTATATCTAAAGGAGCATGCGCGTATAGCGACTTGCATGCTCGTATGTAGAGCAACAGTCTCGCACGGAGACTAGTGTGCTCATATGTCAAAGGAGCATGCGCGTATAGGGACCTACGTGCTCATGTGTGGAGCATCAGGCTCGCATGGAGAATGAGATGCTCGTATGTAGAACAACAGACTCGTATGGAGACCGACGTGCTGGTATGTAAAAGAGCCTGTGCGCGAGGCGACTTACGTGCTCATAAGTAATGGAGCATGCGCGCGTGGAGACTTACGTGCTCGTATGTAGAGGAGCATGCATCTGCTAGCGCGTGGGTGCTCACTCGTAAGTAAAGGAGCATGTGCGTGTGGCGACTTACGTTCTCGTATGTAAAAGAGCATGCGCGTATGGCGACTTACGTGCTCATATGTAGAGCAGCAGTCTTGCACGGAGACTGGCATGCTCATATGTAAAGGAGCATGCACGTATAGCGAGTTACGTGCTCACATGTAGAGCAGCAGTCTCGCACGGAGACTAGCGTGCTCGTATGTAGAGGATCATGCGCCTGCCGGCGACTTACATGCTCGTATGTAAAAGAGCATGCGCGAATGGCGACTTACGTGCTCGTATGTAGAGGAGCATGCGACAGCTAGCGCATGTGTGATCACTCGTAAGTAAAGGAACATGCGCGCGTGGCGACTTACGTGCTCATATGTAAAAGTGTATGCGCGTATGGCGACTTATGTGCTCATATGTAGAGCAGCAGTCTCGCACGGAGACTGGCGTGCTCATATGTAAAGGAGCATGCGCGTATAGCGACTTACGTGGTCACATGTAGAGCAGCAATCTCGCACGGAGACTGGCGTGCTAAAGTTTGAAGGACCAGCGACATGACTTCCTGGGGTTCCCGTTGGAGTGATGCGAGTGATGCTCCCTGCACCAGCTTGGACTAAACTCCAAGAAAGTGTTCGGGTTTGGAGCGAGGTTTGAAGGACCAGCGACATGACTTCCTGGGGTTCCCGTTGGAGTGATGCGAGTGATGCTCCCACGGGGTGCCCCAGTGTTTATTGCATCGATTTCGCCTATTTCTTCAGCAGGTTGGACTTGGACGTTGGGATTGTCCTCACCCAAACCCACGTTAGAGTTCGTGCCAAAACCGAAATCAGGGATGATTCCTTAACCAGCCATGATCAAGAGAACCAAAAAAGCTCAAAAAAAAAGAAGATGAAAGTGATTGCAAAAATCGGTGGGCACCAATGAAGAAACACGGAACTAATTTTAAGGTTAATTAGTTTGGTTTATGTTTCAAACATGAGGGTTAATCTTCTATAGCTTTCCTGAGCTCCATAATGATCCGATCGTCCTGCAAAACAAAAGACCGTTAGCTCGTTAAGAGGGGAATATGGGGGTTTCCCTCTTAACCAGACTCCAGCGTGAGAATAAGTATCTGCTTTGAGGAAATAAGTGTGTGTTAAGAGTGAGAGTGAAGAGAACAGAATGATTTAACCTGTGCATGAAGGTCTTTATTTATAGCCGGAGAGGTGTAAGAAGAGATGGGCTGATGGGCCTTGGGCCGGAAGGCGACAACAGAGAATATCCTTCTTATCTCATTGGTATCGACCGTTAGTGCCTTCTAGAAGATCTCTGGTGCTGGTGCACCTTGATTGGAGCCACGTGTATCTGTTGTCGGCCTTGTTGTCCCTCTGCCATCAGCAGGTAAGTGGAGATCATGAGGCAGGTGTTGCCGCACCCTGATTGGTGCCACGTAGACGTCCTTGTGTACTTATATTGTCTCCTGTACGTCAGACGATCGTGGAGCACGATAGAGCACAGCCTGGTGGACGCTGATTGGCTCTTTTTTCTGCCACCTGTGCCTTGTGTACTCTCTGAAGTGGCCTTGCGCTCTAACCCCTGCGCGACCCTTGCTGAGCACGTAATTAGCCCGCGTAGGGTTATAGGTGCTGAAGGCTCTTATTCAGAATGCCAAGTGCTGAGACTGATGTTCTCTCTTGTTTGGACCTCGAGCGAGGTCAGTCTTTGTTTAAGGACTCCGCGCGAGTCTAAGATTGATCATCTTGCTGAATAAGGAGTATGGTCCAGCGCGCGACCTGAATGGTCTGCGCGGCTTTTTGGGACCATACCCCTTCACCTCCTGAATTTTTTGACACCCTAAAAATAATTAGAATACCCCTATACGTCCTAAAACATACCCCGTATGTGAAAACCAAGCCCAAAGTACCTTACATAATTAAAAATAAAATAAAAATCAATTTTTAAGTACGCTCACGGGCCGCGAAGGATTGATCTTCGGGCTACGCGGGGCGCGACAGCCAGTCACCAGGGCTGCACCCGGTGCTGCCACGTGTCAAGCAATGTGTCGAGTCTAGTTCGATGACCGGTCAAGGCTAAAGCCTATAACACCTATGTCGCGGGCCACGTAAGACCTTGGTATGGTCTTCGCGGGGCGCGACAAACCCTCTGAGCAGCCCTATAAATAGCAACCTTCGGCAGTTCAGTCGAATTCGCTCACTATCTTTCCCTATCTCGAAATTCTGCATAGTTGAAGTAATAATTGGGTAGTATACCCCCTAAATAACGAAGTTCTGTCCCGTTGTAAGTATCATAACCCCGGTTACGTATTAGATACACTGCCGGATTGATCCAGGGTTCCGTAACGGCTGTCGGGGTTCTGCCCGACGTAGTCGTTGGAATGTCGTCTCGGGGAGGGTATTACTAATGTAAATATTGGTTTATTATACTAACACGTGTGCATTTGTGTATTTAATAGATAATCACCAGGAAAACCTAAGACAGCAATGTGAGTAATCTCCTTTTTGCAAATTGTTTTTACAAAACATCACTTAACTAATATTATATTAAACAGTGATTGAGTATTTGTATTCTACAATTATCGTCGGTATGTTGGGGTTTTGTATACAAATTTTGTTACTACATTATGAGTAGTAACATGACCACAAGTTGGGTCGACAGTACCGTGGGTGGTAATTAAAGTAGATGGAAACAAATGTAATTACGCGACCAGCCTCAATACTGTTCAATGGTTTTACTTAACTTGATTAAACTTAGATTCACTCACCAGTATTTCCCACTGACAAAATGTTTTTAAACGGGTTTCAGGTAAGAAAATGTGAAAGCCAAATAGAAGCCAGCTGGACAGCACTGAAGGCTTGGAAAAGTGGCTATAATGTTACCTAAAATAAAGAGATGTTTTTATTAAATAAGATAGGGTTTATCCCTATGAAAATGTGTGTACGTAAAACTTGGGATTTTCCCACATGTTTAATGTTATGAAAGTGTGGTATTTTACTCTGATAAAATATTTCCTAACTACGGTCCTGATGTAATTTCCGCTGCCAAAATGATAACCACCGATACCACTGAAACTAGCCACGGCCGCCCGTTCTCGGGTAATTAGGGGACGGGGGTTGTGACAATCTCAAGACTCGGACTCCTATCCTACGATGCAATAGCTCAGGAGATCTCTACACTTTTGATCCATCCCAAGTTACCAAGATCACCTCACTCACCGCCCTCACTGCAATTTCTCAAGACACATGGCATCAACGTCTCGGTTATCCGGGATCTTCTTTATTGCATTCTCTTAAACATTCTAGTTTTATCAATTGTGGTTCTTTGAAAAACAATATTTTTTAATCTTGTGTGTTTGGTAAACATATTAAACTGCCTTTTCTTGATCCTAACAATGTTACGACCATGCCTTTTGATATTATTCACAGCGATCTATGGACCTCCCCAATCCTTAGTACGGGGGGTCACCGTTATTACATACTTTTACTTGACAATTTTTCTAACTTTCTATGGACTTACCCTCTCACAAACAAATCTCAAGTTTTCTCCACCTTTACCACTTTTTACAACATGATTCACACCCAATTCGAACGTATACTCAAACAATTTCAATGTGATAATGGTAAGGAATACTATAACAATACATTCCAACAATTTTGCAAATTAAATGGCATGCATTTTCGTTTCTCCTGCCCATATACCTCGTCCCAAAATAGAAAAGCCGAAAGGAAAATCCGGTCCATCAATAACATTATTCGCACCCTTTTAGCCCATTCCTCCTTACCAAACACATATTGGCATCATGCCTTAGAGGTTGCCACTTACCTTCACAACATTTTACCTAGCAAAATTCTTCACAACCTTTCGCCTACCCAAAAACTATATCATCGCATACCATCATACTCACACCTTCGAGTTTTTGGTTGCCTATGCTATCCACTCATTCCTCACACCAATATTCATAAACTTGAATACCGGTCTATGCCGTGTGTCTTTCTTGGATACCCTACTAATCATAGGGGCTATAAATGTCTCGACCTTACTACACATAAAATCCTTATCAACCGACATGTTATCTTTGATGAAACAGTCTTCCCCTTTGCCAATCACCCCACCACCTCTTTACAAACTTATGATTTTCTCACTGATCCTATTCACCCTCTCCACCTACATAACTTTGGCCCTCCTTCAAATACAACCCCCACTACTCCTCGGTCTCCCACTGTAGCCCAAACCCAACCCCCTACATCTCCTCCAACTCACTCGATCCACACTTCTGGCCCATCATATACTACGCCACCCTCAAACTCCCCAAGCCCACTATAGTCGTCTCCCCTCTCGGCCCAACCTCCCCTCGGCCCACCCTCCAACTCTACCAGCCCATTACCAACCTCCCATCTCGGCTCACCCTCAATGTCTACGAGCCCTCCACCTACTTCTCCATCTAGCTCAACCTCAACCCACACCTCCAACCCATCCCCTGAATCCACTGCCATCAGTCCTCCATTTCCGCCTTCACACACACCCCCCACCCCCACCCCCCACTCGCACCATCCGTACTCGTTCTATGGATGGAATTGTTAAGCCAAAACATATTTTTAACCTTAACTCTTCCACCATCACCCCTATTCCTAAAAACCCATAGGATGCCTTGTCTGGCACGGAATGGCATAACGCCATGAACACCGAATTTAATGCTCTTATTAAGAATAAGACCTGGGTTTTAGTTCCAAGATAACCCCATATGTACGTGTTACGTAGCCTGTGGCTTTTCCCCACAAATTTCGGTCGGATGGTACATTGGAGCGATACAAGGCTTGTCTTGTCTGTGATGGAAGCAATCAACAAATTGGGGTTGACTGTGGTGAAACCTTTAGTCCTGTTGTGAAACCCACTACTATACGTACCGTTTTATCGCTGGCCTTATCACAATCTTGGCTGATTCATCAACTGGATGTTACTAACGCATTCCTCCACGAAAATCTCAATGAGATTGTGTATATGTATCAACCTATAGGCTTTCATCGTCAACAATATCCCGATCATGTGTGCTTACTAAAGATATCACTTTACGGTTTGAAACAGGCTCCTCGTGCGTGGTATCAACGCTTTACAGATTTCGTTCTCTCATTGGGGTTTCAACAGAGTAAATGTGATAATTCTCTTTTCACTTATTGTCACAACGGATCTACGGCCTATCTACTCATCTACGTTGATGACATCCTCCTCACGACATCAACTGATTCTCTCCGTGTGCATCTTATGTCTCAACTTGCCACCGAGTTTGCAATGAAAGACCTCGGACCACTAAGTCATTTTCTGGGTATTCACGTCCATCGCCAAGGTGCCAAGATGTTTCTTTCTCAACAGGTCTACACAAAAGAGATAATTGATCGGGCTGCATGTCTTCTTGCAAACATGCGGCCACACCAGTCGATACAAAACCCAAACGTGGTTCACACTCCGGCGCTGATTTCGAGGATCTGACATTGTATCGTAGTCTTTCGGGAGCCCTTCAATAGTTAACGTTCACGAGACCTGATATTTGCTACGCGGTTTAACACGTTCACGAGACCTGATATTTGCTACGAGCCATAACATCAACAATCCTAATTCACCATTATTAGGCCTAATTGAGCTTATGTTGTAAGTCAATGTCCTAAATTAAACATGAGTGGCCATAACTAAAAATCAATGGCCCAGATTTTCCGAAACTTATATATTTCCTCGAAATGGTTGAATATGTGTTGGGGTATTGAAGATAGAATATTAGTCCCTACTTGTTTCTTCTTTATAAGAACTCATAGGATAGTGAATTTTAGTTTCAAATAGGATCACTTACAAGATACTTGAGACTAACATTCAGTCTCTAACACTTCCATTAAAATGGTAGAACTTGACACATATAATTAGGTACAAGAAACCGGTCCGTATTCCTTTCATATATATATATATATATAAAAGGCCTTTAAGACTAAATATCAATCCCTAGTTATCTTACTCTTTTTAGACATTTAAGAACTGATTTTTAGTCTCTAATACGTTCCATCCATATTAGAGACTGTAGATCAGTCGTCAATACATATGCACCATTTTTCATTACAAAAGAAATCTATTTGGGACTGGCATTCAGTCTCGAAAAAGGATCCCACAAAAACTTTATATTATCTAGACATATTTGTAACTGAAATTTAGTCTCAACTAAGGTCGAAAAATATTAGCGACTGATTATCAGTCACTAACATAAGTCGTATAGAAATCAGTCCCAAATATTATTAGTAACTGATAAATCAGTCCCGGATATTATGTATTTGAGACTGATATATCAGTCTCTGATAATTTAGTCTCTGATGCTCACTTTTTTTGTAGTGATCATCTGATATCTTCATGGCACGTCATCTCACGGGCTCACTATCGGTGCCTCTGAAGATTTCTCCTTACGGGCGTACACGGATGCAGACTGGGCGGGGTGTCCAGATACGCGGCGTTCCACATCGGGTTATTGCGTATACTTAGGTCCGAATATTATATCATGGTCATCCAAACGACAATCTGTTATCTCTCGTTCTAGTGTTGAAGCCGAATATCGGGTCGTTGCAAGAGTCGTTGTTGAAATCTGTTGGCTACGTAATCTTTTGTTGGAACTGCACAAGCCTTTAACCACAGCCAGTCTTGTGTACTGCGACAATATTAGTGCGATTTACTTGTTGGGCAATCATGTTCAGCATCAACGTACCAAACACATCGAACTGGATATTCATTTTGTTCGTGACCTGGTTCAGCGCGGTTCAGTTCGAGTTCTTCACATCCCTACACGTTTTCAAGTAGCTGACATCTTTACGAAAGGCTTGCCTAAAGTTTTATTTGACGATTTCCGGTCCAGTCTAAGCATTCGACCTCCTCTCGCTTCGACTGCGGGGGTGTAATAGACATAATAGACATTTATGTAATTTAGGAAATCTCAACAAACAAATCTGTTATATTTGTTATGTGTATATCTCCACAATGATAGGAGATCCTCTGTACACTATTTATACATTGTAAACATGAATGAGAAATCAAGAGAGTTTACACTTTTTCAATGACAAAGAGTGTAATCTAGATCCAAAGGGAAATGTCTGCACATACCCAAAAAGGATAGATTTTGATGCTCTCGTAAAGTCGATTCCAACTGAAGAAGAGGAGATACAGAAAGAAAAGGAAGAGAAGGAGAGGAGAGAGAAGGCTGAGAAGATGGCAAAGGGAATTATTGATGTCAATGTAGAGATGACAGCCGAAAACCTGAAGAAAATAGCTGATCAAGTCCTGATGGCTAAAGCACTTGAGGTAGACACCAAATCTGCTTCTGAGTCTGAGTAATCTATCAAGGTTAGTTTGGTCAGTCCAAATGTTGAATCAACTACTAGAAAATGAGGCTAATGCAACTTTTTAGATGCAACCCGTTTCAATTGTGTTGCATTAGACTCTAATGCAACTCCGTTCAACATAAAGGTTGCATTAGAAGATTTAATGCAACCTTTTTATTGAAAAGTTGCAAAATTCCATTAAAATTGCAACTTTTTTAATAAAAGAGTGGCATATTTTATTAAAAAAATGCAACCTTTTATTTTAAGTTACATTGTTAAAACTAAGATGTAACTTTTATTTTAAAAAGTTGTTTAACTCAATGAAATCAACCAGTATAAATAGTTTTGATTTAAAATGATAAAAACTTTTGGACTGTTGTTTAGTGATGTTTGATATTTAAAAAAATTATATTGTTTATAATAAAATAAATAGTAGAATTAATATGGGAATATCTTAAATTGTAAAATAGATTTTGTTTGTAATATGTTTGATGTGTTTTCTAGTTTCCCTCCATCTGTTCCCTCAAAAATTTAAAACTTCATTTTAGTTTCCCTCCAAAAATACCATCCAAAAAACCACTCTTAGATAAATATCATTAATTTAACAATAATAATATAAATGTAGTATTATTACAGATGAAATATTATTAACTTTAAATATTACGACTTTAGAGTTGCAATTATTATTGCTCGTTTATTTAATGTATTTTTTAGTGTAGGCATGTGATTTACGATTATTTTTTAGTGTAGGACAGGTTTGTACCATAGCGGTTCCAGACCGGTTTCGGTTTCGAAACGGGTTAGCAAAACCGGTTTGTTGTTCATCTCTATAATGACTTGCTACAAGTCTACAACCAACATGACAGCTTAAGACCCAATATATTATTCCGTAAAGCCCATCATGGCCCATTAAAACCTATTAGGGCTATCAAGCTGCATTATGGTTCATGACGATTAATGATAGTTAGCTAGGGTCAATGTTAGTCAGTAATGGTTAGTTAGAGCCAACTATTGCCAAATGATGGTCAATATTAATCAATGGTGATAAAATATAACTACCTATAACTTGATATAACAAGTTGACATAAACCATCATGGGGCGTTAAGAGCTATCAATATTGAACATGGTCCATTAAGACATGTAAGCTTGTTATTGCCCCTATCTAACATGACTACATATAACATTAGATACAACCCTTTCATCATGGGCCCCCAAGAGCTATTAAGGCCCGATATGATATATATTATTTATTATTGCTAGTTATGTTCTACTAAAAGTTCTTCGAGATATAATAAAAGTTATTTGAGCCCCACATGGTTGATTAAATCATGTACGAACTATTTGTCACGCTACGATATAGTATGATACACTATAACCCAATATGACCTATTTTTCTAATAAACTCATCATAGCCCATTAAGAGTTATCATGACTATTAATACTAAATATAATCATTTAAGACATGTATAATATACTATTACTAACTATAAACAAATATAACCCTCTAAGATATATTGTGACTCAATAAAGCTATCATTGTCCATTAATGGTTATTAGGACTATTACAACCCAATATAGTCCATTAAGACATGTGTTGAGTATTATTGTCCACTATGATCTAATATACAATTGTTGGAAAATTGTGAAAATAACATTTTTCACAAATATAGGAAAATGATTTTTTTCCTATTTTGGACTAGAAATAAATATAATAAAATGAGCGGGTTTTATATATTTATTTGTGGGTTTATGTTCTATGTTGGAAGAGCTTCGCAACGAAATTAACCACGTCCAAAACGGAGCTAAGATGAATGAGATATCGATGCTCAAAGTTTGGTGTTTGAAACTTGAATGCTGAAATAAGTTGGAAAGTGGCACCTTGTCCCACATCGGATGAGAGATTAAACTTAAAGGGGTATTTAAGTGGGAACTCTCCATCCTTATTGTTTCATGGAAGCACTCACTAGTGTACTCGCGAAGGGTGCGGAGCACCCTAACTCGCACTCGCACACGCGTGCGCGCGTGGCGTGGGCGATGAGGCGCAATGTGGCGCTTTGATGGCGCACTTTGCACTTCGCCGCGAGCCGCCTTTGTATTTTTGACCACGTGCGCGTGGTAGACATAGAGGCTGCAAGGACCAACTGGTGAAGTAGCGTGCAGGTTCGACGCGCGGTTGCGCGCATGGCGCGCATGGGCACTGAGGTGACGTGCGCGGCGCACCTAAGTGAGCCAAAACGGTGCGACTGTGTGGCATGCTCGTAGAGGCTACCAGGTGATGTGGCGCACGCGCACAGGTGCTCGTGGGACTGAGGCGCACGCGCGCATGGCAGTGAGCCAAATGGACGCACCGCGCATGAGGGTGCAGACCTGCGCGCGCGCGCGCGCAGAAGCTTCCAGCAGCAGTTAATGCTGTGCAGTTACGTTTCAGCATTCGAAACTGACAAAGTTAATGCGTTTGACTGAGAATTAAGTGACGAATTAAAGTGCATTAAAGACGTCTAATGCATTTTAATTCTCCCATTTAATTTATTTTTCAGTTTCGAGTTTAGACCTGGTGTATAAATAGGAGGCTCCTTTCACCAGATTGGACACACCGAAAAACACACAGTAAACAATCTTTCTCTCTACAAAATTCTTCTTCATCTTCAAGCTTTCGAGGTACTCTTTCGGGTTGGAGTCAAGGCCGGCAGTGCAACTGCTTTGGGCTGTTGTATCCTGGAAACAAACGTGTTCTCCTGGGAGACAAGAAATTTGTTTTAAGGGACCCGTGTCTAACACGATCCTCAGCCAAGAACAATTTTATTTTCTTGTAATTATGTTCTTGCTTTTATTTTCTTTCAGTTGTAACCAGTTCTGTAATCTTTATGCTTTCCTAATTTCGTTGTAATTCAAGTTAATAAAGATTTTATTTAATTTTACACGAACGGACTCATACAATCTTAAAACAATTTTTTTAAAACACCGTTCGTGTAGAATCACAAACATATTCTGCTGTGAATTCGAACCAGTTTTGAATTTATACAGTTGTGTTTTAAAAAACAGATTTTTCTTCATGTTTTGATTCAAAGTAGCGACTTTGTCAAAACAGAATCTGCTTCTACTCCTTTCTATCGTTGAGTCCTAAAAATCTCCTGTTGTAGTCTTCAAAGTTGGACTTAGAAGCTACACGGCTGGTTTTTTCGCACTCATCAAATAATAAATTAGCGTATTTATTATTTTGAAGAACAGTTTATTAACTTGTTTACTTGAAATTTTCAGAATGTCGACTGAAAATGTGAATACCAGCAACACTAATGTTATTGTCGGTACCCCTGCCAATACTGTGGGAGCGTCCACAGTGGCCAATCATGTTGAACGACCCGAGAAGTTCTCGGGTCTCCACTTCAAAAGGTGGCAACAGAAGATGTTCTTCTACTTGACCACCATGAACCTTGCGAGGTTCTTGACTGAAACCGCTCCCCAACCTGCGGAAGGGGAGACCGACGCTCAGGCTTTGAGCGCGGTAGAGGCTTGGAAACACTCGGATTTCATTTGTCGAGGCTATGTAGTCAACGGTCTCTCGGATACCTTGTATAATGTGTACTACAATATCAAGACTTCCAAAGAATTATGGGAGTCCTTGGATAAAAAGTACAAAACGGAGGATGCGGGAACAAAGAAATTTGTTGTCGCCCGTTTCTTGGACTTCAAAATGGTTGATAACAAGACTGTTATGAACCAAGTCCAAGAGTTGCAAATTATACTACATGACATCCATGCTGAGGGAATGGCACTTAGCGAGACATTTCAAGTGGCAGCCATGATTGAGAAATTACCTCCTGCTTGGTTGGATTTTAAGAATTATCTTAAACACAAGCGAAAGGAAATGACGATTGAGGAACTTGTCGTCCGTCTTCGTATAGAAGAGGACAACAGGGTGGCCTAAAAAGGCACCATTTTGCAAGCTTCGGCTAAAGCAAACATGGTGGAAATTGGGGAATCCTCAAAGGGTAATAAAGGCAAGGGTAAAAACAACAACAAGGGGAAAGCAAAGGTTAACAACCTTGGACCGAAAAAGGGGGCTGTGAAAAAGAAGTCTGCGCCTTTCCAAGGTACTTGTTACAACTGTAACGAGATGGGGCATCGTGCTAACCAATGCAAGAAACCTAAGCGTGAGCGGGCGCATATGGTTGATGAGGATGGTATGCCTCTAATCGCAATGATAACCGAGGAAGCGGCTATGATTGAAGAAGTCAACGCGATGGGTGAAAACCCAAAAGGATGGTTCGTTGACACGGGTGCCACCAGCCATGTTTGTGGAGACAAGGCTCTTTCTCTACATTCAAGGAAGCGTCGGGTGAAGAAAAGCTTTATATGGGAAATAAAGCTACCGCAAGCATCAAAGGGGAAGGCACTGTCATCCTGAAGATGACTTCTTGCAAGGAGTTGACCTTGACCAAAGTGCTTTATGTTCCAGAGATACGGAAGAATCTCGTATCGGGATGGATGCTCAACAAGTTTGGATTTCGTCTAGTGTTTGAATCAGACAATTTTGTCTTGTCTAGACGTGGTACTTTTATCGGAAAGGGCTATGCCCTTAATGGAATGTTTAAAATGAATGTTTCAGTTGTAAACGAAAACAAAAATATGAATGAAACTTCTTCTTCAACTTACATGATTGAGTCTTCTAATGTTTGGCATGGTAGACTAGGACATGTAAATTTTAATTCATTACGACGTTTGATTAAATTAAATTTGATACCAACATTCCATATCGAGTCCGATCACAAATGCGAGACATGTGTTGAATCCAAACTTACGAGATCATCGTTTAAATCGGTTGAACGAATAACCGAACCCCTTGATTTAATTCATACCGATGTGTGTGATTTAAAAGCGGTTCCCACGCGTGGAGGAAATAAGTACTTCATCACGTTTATTGATGATTGTACTAAATATTGCTATGTGCATTTACTTAAAAGTAAAGACGAAGCAATAGAGAAGTTTATCTTGTACACAAACGAAGTTGAGAATCAACTTAAAAAGAAGACAAAAGCTTTGAGATGCGATCGAGGAGGTGAATATGTTGCACCTTTTGCGGATTTATGCGCAATAAGTGGCATTGTACATAAGTGTACACCTCCTTATTCTCCACAATCAAATGGCGTTGCGGAGCGAAAGAACCGCACATTGAAAGAAATGATGAACGCCATGTTGATAAGCTCGGGAGTGAACCGAGAAATGTGGGGGGACGCCATTCTCTCAGCAAACTATCTTTTGAACAAGATACCTTTGAAAAATAGGGACGAAACTCCATATGAGTTATGGAGAAAAAGGAAGCCTTCGTACAAATACTTGAAAGTGTGGGGGTGCCTAGCTAAGGTGATTGTACCACCTCCTAAGGCTCTTAGGATAGGACCCAAAACTATTGATTGCATTTTCATTGGATATGCACATCAAAGTAGCGCACATCGTTTTCTTGTACATGAGTCAAAGAATCCCGATGTACATAAACACACTATCATAGAGGCAAATCCTAACGTCGTCTCATATTTTGAGAATGTGTTTCCTATGTTAGGACAAACACATGCGACCTCATCAAGAGCGGTTGATGAAGCAGGTCCAAGTTCATCTACATGGTTAGATGAAGCAGGACCAAGTTCATCTACGAGGATAGATGAATGACATGAACGACCTGAGGTCGAGGAGGGTGAGCTTAGACGAAGTAAACGACAAAGGGTTGAAAAATATTTTGGTCCAGACTTCATGAGCTATATGGTTGAGGGTGAGCCCAATAATTACCGCGAAGCGGTTACCTCCGCGGAAGGACCTCAATGGCAAGAAGCAATTAAGAATGAAATTGATTCTATATTGCAAAATCATACTTGGGAATTAGTAGATCTTCCACCTGGTTGTAAACCACTTGGATATCGTTGGATGTTCAAAAGGAAGATGAAATCTGACGGAAGTATTGATAAATACAAGGCAAGGTTAGTGATCAAAGGATTTAGACAAAAGGAGGGTCTAGATTATTTTGATACTTACTTGCCTGTTACGCGAATAACCTCTATACGATTGGTTCTTGCAATTGCGGCTCTAAGAAATTTGGAAGTTCACCAAATGGATGTAAAGACCGCATTTCTAAATAACGATTTAGAAGAAGAAATTTACATGGAACAACCCATGGGTTTTTCCGCCCCAGGAAATGAGGGCAAAGTATGTAAATTGGTCAAGTCTTTGTATGGCTTGAAGCAAGCTCCAAAACAATGGCACCAAAAGTTTGATCATGTCATGATTGACAATGGTTTCAAAGTAAATGAGTGCGACAAGTGTGTTTATTTTAAAGACACACCAAGAGGTTATGTAATTTTATGTCTTTATGTAGATGATATGCTTATCATTGGGAGTGATGATAACATGATCAACTCAACAAAAGACATGTTGAAAGCGAGGTTTGACATGAAAGACATGGGTCTCGCGGATGTGATTCTTGGAGTAAAAATCACTAGAACCCAAAATGGTCTTGTGTTGAGTCAATCTCACTATGTGGAAAAGATCCTTGGGAAATTCAATTCGGACGATACGAGTATAGCTCGAACTCCAATTGATAATACTCAACGCCTAAGGAAGAATAGAGGTAAGAGTGCTTCTCAGTTAGAGTACTCGAGGATCATTGGTAGTCTCATGTATCTAATGACATGTACTAGACCCGACTTAGCATATGCTGTGAGCAGGCTAAGTAGATACACCAATAATCCGAGCGAGGATCATTGGAAAGCTATCACGAGGGTGCTTAGATACATAAGATACACGAGAGACTAGGATTTCATTATACCCGTGATCCAGCAGTGATCGAAGGATACACTGACGCGAACTGGATATCGGATATAAAGGATCACAGATCCACAAGTGGTTACGTGTTTACACTTGTTGGCGCAGCTATAGCTTGGAAGTCTTCCAAGCAAACGGTTATAGCGAGATCCATGATGGAATCCGAATTCGTCGCTTTAGATAAAAGCGGGGAAGAGGCGGAGTGGCTACGTCAATTTGTGGAAGATATTCCAAGATGGCCAAAGCCGTTGACGGCGATTTGCATACATTGTGACAATCAATCCGCGCTTGTTAGAGCACAAAGCGCAATGTACAATGGCAGATCAAGGCACATTCGACGTAGACACAACACGGTACGACAACTTATCTCAACGGGTGTGATCTCAGTTGACTATGTTAGGTCAAAGGAGAACATTGCGAACTCGTTAACAAAAGGCTTAAGCACAGATAAGGTGTATAGGTTGTCAAGAGGAATGGGACTAAAGCCCATAGATGAAGGGAATATGAGGGAAACCTAACCTAGTTGACTGGAGATCCCAAGATCTAGGTTCAATAGGCAAACTTAATCATAAACACAAAGGGAGTCACTGTGGGGGGTGCCCCAAAATTAATGAAGGGAGTTGTATACTTCCTAGTCCATTCCAATCAGTGACGTGAATGAAAGGTTAAGCATGTTGAGGTTAAGGATTTTTAGGAAATCCAAGATTAACCATGATGCTTTTAATGATTCAGAGGAATCACCAATGTTAGAGAGAAGTGGGGTCGCTTCGAATGGATTTGTGGGGAGGCGCAAATCCTAGAGCTCTCGCAGAACCAGGAACGTGTTCCACGACCATAAATGGACACAACCATGAGGACTTGACTCGACTAGGGAGAGTATTGTGTGAATGTATATTGTCGCCTACATAAATGGGGGATTGTTCAAAGACACCGCGTCTACAAGACCCTAGGAGGCTAAGTATGCTTCACAAAAGAAGTTTCAAAGGTTACACCTACCTATCTTGCAATACTCAACTGTTGAACGTGTATCGTTGAAACTTGATAGATCGATTTCTATTCATGTGGGGGATTGTTGGAAAATTGTGAAAATAGCATTTTTCACAAATATAGGAAAATGATTTTTTCCTATTTTGGACTAGAAATAAATATAATAAAATGAGCGGGTTTTATATATTTATTTGTGGGTTTGTGTTCTATGTTGGAAGAGCTTCGCAACGAACTAAACCACGTCCAAAACGGAGCTAAGATGAATGAGATATCGACGATCAAAGTTTGGTGTTTGAAACTTGAATGCTGAAATAAGTGGGAAAGTGGCACCTTGTCCCACATCGGATGAGAGATTAAACTTAAAGGGGTATTTAAGTGGGAACTCTCCATCCTTATTGTTTCATGGAAGCACTCACTAGTGTACTCGCGAAGGGTGCGGAGCACCCTAACTCGCACTCGCACACGCGCGCGCGTGGCGTGGGCGATGAGGCGCAATGTGGCGCTTTGATGGCGCACTTTGCACTTCGCATCGCCGCTTGAGAGCCGCCTTTGTATTTTTGACCACGTGCGCATGGTGGATCACAGAGGCTCCAAGGACCAAGTGGTGAAGTGGCGTGCAGGTTCGACGCGCGGTTGCGCGCATGGTGCATGGGCACTGAGGTGACGTGTGCGGCGCACCTAAGTGAGCCAAAACGGCGCGATTGTGTGGCGTGCTCGTAGAGGCTACCAGGTAACGTGGCGCACGCGCACAAGTGCGCATGGGACTGAGGCGCACGCGCGCATGGCAGTGAGCCAAATGGACGCACCGCGCATGAGGGTGCAAACCTGCGTGGGCGCGCACGTTGAAGCTTCCAGCAGCAGTTAATGCTGTGCAGTTACGTTTCAGCATTCGAAACTGACAAAGTTAATGCGTTTGACTGAGAATTAAGTGATGAATTAAAGTGCATTAAAGTGCTTTCGAGGTACTCTTTCGGGTTGGAGTCAAGGCCGGCAGTGCAACTGCTTTGGGCTGTTGTATCCTGGAAACAAACGTGTTCTCCTGGGAGACACGAAAGTTGTTTTAAGGGACCCGTGTCTAACACGATCCTCAGCCAAGTACAATTTTATTTTCATGTAATTATGTTCTTGCTTTTATTTTCTTTCAGTTGTAACCAGTTCTGTAATCTTTATGCTTTCCTAATTTCGTTGTAATTCAAGTTAATAAAGATTTTATTTAATTTTACACGAACAGACTCCTACAACAATGTCATCTAATAAAGCCAACATGGTCTATTTAGAGCTATCAATTATCATGACTATTAACATTTGTACACTCTATTATTGCATACTATAATCCAGTGTGATTTTTTTTTCACCAGAAGCAATGTAAACCCGATAAAGCCCATAACGATCAATTAAGAGCTACTATGACTATTAACGCCAATCCCTGTCCAATAAGTCATGTGTGATCTACCATTATCCACTATGATCTAGCACGCTAAGTACATCACAACCTAACCCTTTAAGAACTAATGTCACCCGATGAACCCCTTCACAGTTCACTAAGAGCCATCGTTACTATTAAGGCCCAATATGAATAAAAACATTTAGTTTTTTTTTCATAACTAAAGTATTTAAATTATAAATTCAAAACTTAGCTTTCTAAATTTCTTTTAATGTATATTATTTGTATTATTAATATCAGAATTATGCCATTTTAGTCCCTGTGGTTTGAGCCATTTTGCCAGTTTAGTCCAAATGTTTCATTTTTAACATGTGGGTCAAAAAAGGTTTCACCGTTGCCATTTTAGTCCACTCGGATAACTTCATCCATTTTTTATGTTAACGAGAAGGCCAATTCGGTCATTTTGTATGTAATTCTGTTAACTAAAAGGGCAATTCAACCATATAAAATGACCGAATTGGCTTTCTCGTTACCAGAAAAAATGGATGAAGTAAACCCAGTGGACTAAAATGGCAACTGTGAAACCTTTTTGGAACCACATGTTAAAAATGAAACATTTGGACTAAACTGGAAAAATGGCCCAAACCACAGGGACTAAAATGGCATTTAACTCTATTAATATTGTCGTAATCAAATTATGTAATCTGTTTTTTTATTTATATCTATCTACTTCCATTTTCCCCAAAATTGATTTCACCTCCCTGTTTTTGTTTGCCTTTCAGAAACTAGTATTTCCACGCCTCCAAATCATCGACCGATCAAATCATCTTCTCCATGTTGCTATCCACTCCGCTCTGCATAATTGGACCATGGTCTAGGTTAGTTATGTTGTCAAGTTTCAAGCGGTTTCTTATGTGGTATCAGTTTGATTTTCATTTATTTTGATATCAATGGATTTCCATCTTAAATTGTTGTATGAATCCATAGATGTTGTAATATCTTAATAGCTTGCCGTCATCTCCGATTTGAACTTGGGCTGACCGCTTAGCGTTTAACAATCTTCTCGGTTCACAACAACCCATTTCACGAGCATCTTTGTCTCGCAGCAAACCATCAGGTGATTTTTTTTTATTTTGCATTATAAAGTTTGTGTTTATCAATTGTTGAATTTTCAAAGTTTTCATATCTGAACTTGTGTTTTTTAGCTCAATCAAACAAAATTGGACCAATAGACGTTGCTTTGAAAGTATGCATAACACCTGCTCGATAAAATGTCTGTGTGAGAATTGCATAAAATAATGAAGAATTGAAGATAAATAGATGATATAAACTTGGGAATGTGTTTTTAAGCTTCTTATTTAAGTTAGTTAGTAGACTTTGGTTTCCAACCCTTGGTTGAATATGTGAATATTATATGAACTTGAGAATGATGTTTTATTATTTACTAAAGTTTGTGCATGTGGCATGCAATCCAGAGGCAATATGCCAATATGGTATTCTATTAAAACATTTATAAACTAATGACTATAAACAATCATGGGTTAGCTATGTTCCCTTGTGTTTTATGTATTTAAAATTGATCAAAAGTTGCACATTTCTTGGTTAAATTTTATCGTTTTAAAACACCAGTCACCGTATCAAAAGGACATGTTACAACAAACACAACACTTTTAATGGCTTAGGGTGTACGGGGTGGAAGCGACAAGGGGTGCGGCAAGCCCCTTTGCCGCTTGGGGAACACCGCCGCCCACATAGTTTCTCGCGCGGGTATGGTTCAAAGCGGGGGAGATGGAGGGTGGGCTTGATTTGAACGTTGGGAGCACTTTTCAACTAATCATGTTTTGTTTTGTTTTTTTTTTTAAATTGTTTGGGGGAAACCACCCCCTATGTTTTTTGGGCAAGAGGGGAGAATGAGAGGGGAAATGACATGGCATATTATGATTGGGTGGATGAAATTATCCCCCAAACTCATGAGACGTGCATCCCTTACACTTACAAACTTGCTGAATATATTTCTAAAGTAAGCAACAATGGAAAATTTATGAGTTATTACAAAAAGGAAAAACCATTATGGTTGTCACACTTTGTTCGAAATGGTCATGCTTCCAAACTATAATGTGTTTTTGTTTTTTATAGTTTTGAGAAGTTATGTATTTATTATTAGTAGGATTGTTTCTGTATTATCATAATAAGTATATATGTGTGATAAATGTTTTTGGTGATTTTTTTATTAACAGACACTTGACAAGAAGAAACTGTCAACTATGGATGCACTTAAAGGTATGCTACATAGTTTATCTGATAACTAAATTTTCAGAACTTACATGTAGCATCTGTTGGAATAATTGGATCAAAAACAAAAAAGTAGGGGTGCAAATGAACTGAGCCCGAGCTTGACCAGGCTTGATCTCGAACTTGATTAACAAATAAGAGCTCAAGCTTGGCTCGTGGCTATTTGGTAGTTTCTCAACCTTGAGCTCGACTCGTTTATAATCTATTAATTATAAATAATAGTCTCGTTTAAGCTTGCGAGCTGAATAAGTGAAGCTTCGGCTCAGGCTCCTTTTCCAAATAAGCTTATTTTTAGGTTCGGGCTATGAGGTCTAGTGGAGAGAACTACCAAGAACGTGCTTGTGAACCGGTTTGTCAGGTACTTCATTGAATTACTTGCTAATTTTAAATATCAAACAATTCTTGTTATATATCGGGATTTAATGAGTTAAATAAATATAATTGTGGATTTTTAGAATTTAGATAATGGAGTCCAGTCTTATTGATTTTGTACATTTGGAAGAATGCTTCTTCACCATGCTATTTAACTTCTAGTTACATTTCAAGCTTTGGTTATATATGGATTCATAACTAACTTTCTTTTTTACCACTTTTAAAACAGAATTTCACTTAGTTTGTTTGTTTCTCTTGTTTATAGTTGATCCAATGTTCATTATATATCATGAAATGCGAAAAGAGATTGAAGAGGACCATGCAAGAAAAAAAGCCGAGCTTTAAGCTATGTGAAGATTTTGACGGCCACCGATGAAACTTGGAACCTATGATGCTGAAGGTTATGAAACAATTACCGGTTGAGATTGAGATGAGTAGAATGCATTTCATAATGGCGTACCATTTGATTTCGTTCAGCTTTTGGCATAACCCTATGCCGATTCGGGGAGCTTTACCATGTTCAACTCTACAACACTAGCAGATCTATTTGAGCAATGGTGTACCATACGCCAGGTTGGGCTTATGGTACGTCCAAAGAATGTTTTTGGGTGTGATTTTGCTTCTTGTTCATGACAAAAACTTAGTATATAATAGTGTGGTATCTTAAATACTACTAACTCTGTTTTGTGTATAATATCTTCAGGTAAAGCAACATTAAAGAAAGAATGATCGTGGTTCAAGTCTAGCTTTTCCAAAGTTCAGATGCCAAATCATTCTATTGGTGCGTGGACGCAAATTTTATAAAATTTATTAAGAGAAGTCCTAGCGATCAGGATGAATGGAGAGCTTACGAGGACAAGATGATGAAGATTTATATATGATAAGAGATAAGTTTTGGCAGATCAATTACTTGGATTCTAAGGATGAATAGGAGCTTTTTGTTACTCTATCATTTTAAATGATAACTTTATTCTGATTATATTGTTATTTTGAGTTTGGGTATATGTTAAATTACGATATATATCAATCATACCCAGTAAAATCCCACAAATAGCAAAGCTATTTGTAGGGTCTGGGGAGGGTGGGATGTAGGCACATCTTACCTCTACCCCTAGGGATAGAGAGGCTGCTTCCAGAGAGACCCTCGGCTCCAATGTTAAATTACGATACAAGATATCTATTATATTGTGTTGGTGTAATTGAGATACTATTGCATATTATTAGAAATTTTAGTTCTATGATGCTATAGAGTTGCATTTAATTGTAAAAAAAGTTGCATTTGATGTAACTAAAGTATACAAAAAGTGTTGCATTTGATGTAAAAAAAGTTGCTTTTTTCTATTAAACATATAATAATGGTTGCATTAGAGTGTAACAAAGGTTGCACTTGGTGTAATAAAGGTTGCATTTGAGGTTGTAAAGGTTGCATTTGAATGTATGAAAAGTTGCATTTTACAGTAAAAGAGTTGCATTAGCATATTAAAAAGGTTGAGTTGCATTAGCATATTAAAAAGGTTGCACAATTAAAAGGTTGTATTTGAAAAGAAAACGCAACTCTTTTAAAAAAGGTTGCATTACCTAATAAAAAAGTTGCATTAGGTCTAATGCAACTTCACCTAATGCAGCTTTTGTTAAACTCTAACATCCAGGATTTAAAAAGTAAAATCAACAATTTGAAGAATGACATGGTTATTAAAAGATAAACTGGTAAAAATTTCAACAAAAAGAATTAATGAATTGTTAGAAAAGATAAAAAAATGATGAAAAAGATGTTTAGAATTTTCGAAAAGAAAATGAAAAACTTGTTCTTTTAGACAGAAAATTAACTGGGGATATTGAAAAACTCAAACGAACAATTAAAGATTCAGATTCAAGAGATTTTCAAACTCGGAAAGAAAACACTCAATTAAAATATGTCATTCAAGAAAAGGAAAAACAAGTTAACAGTCATCTGGATGAAATCGCAAAATTAAAACTTCAGATCGAAGAAGTAAAGATTGAGAATGAAAGAATCAATCTGAAATTGAAAAGTTACCACTCTGCCAGCTTTGTTCTGCAACACATTGTCCCGAAACCCATCGGGAAGAACAAAGATGGTGAAGATGTGTATCTAGATGGAACTGGGGTAGGGTATCACAAAGTTCCACCACCCATGAACAACAACTTTACTAAAAAACAGTCTGGGTTGGTAAAACAGTTAGATCTGAATGTGAAAAGTGATGTTGATAACCTGCCAGATAACATAGATATCACATTTAGTGCACAATCCGATGAGGAGAGTGTTGAATCTGAGGTTGTGAAATATGTGGTTGAAAAAGTTTTGAAAACAGACAGTGATTCCACAATGTCAAATGAAGATGATGATTGTTTTCTGAACATTTATCTTTCGAAATCCAAGTCCAAGAACAACTTAAAGGACGAACCGACTCTTGTCATGTACAAGATGAGTGGTTCTGATAAGTTGCACTCGGATGAGGAATTTCCAATTGAGAACGTAAATGTGGAAAAATTTGAGAAAGTTTTTAAACTGGTTGAGATTAATGTGTCAGAGGTTGCCGGGTTTTCAAGTTCAAAGAGATTTTTGAATTTCCAAAAGGATAAGTCTTATTATAACAAGCCTAAAGTGCACCACGTTTTCAGAATAATAATCAGAACAGAGGGTTCAACGGGCAACGAGCTGGTAAGAACTATCAGACAAGAAATGTTCAAAAATCAAAATTTGTGAAGCAAACAACATTTGTGAGAAGTTCAAGTTCCATGAACGAACAAGAGTCAGAGATCTTTTCGAAATCTAATGAAGAATTTTTGAGAAGAAAGCTTCACAAACACAGACTGAAGGTCAAAACCGAGTTGTTAATAACCGGACATGCTTTAAATGCAACAAAGTTGGACATATTGCACAAAAGTGCACCAATCCAAGTCCTAAGTCTGTGATTGCTGAAAATTCCAAGAAACCGAATGATGCAAAGGGCAAGGCGCCTATGTTTGTTGAAAAGAAGATTCATAAATCTGAAACTGCTAAAAGCAACGTTAAACCAGTTAAACAACCTGTTAAGAAAACTGGTGAATCTTCTAAACGTTTTACTCCACAACAACAAACATGGAAGCCAAAGTCTCAAGCCAAAGCATCAGCTGAGTCAAAACGAAAGGTTCCTGTCAGTGCTACAAAAGAAAAACAAACTCCTTCAACCAAACCGGTTGAGAAGTCCGTTCCTTTGGATTTCTATCAAAAGTTGGAGAAACAAACTCCTTCGACTTCTCCGGTTAAGAAGTATGTTCCCAAAACTGTTCAACCATCTGTTCAACTGGCAAAAGATGAATTTTTCTTGTATAAAGAGGTTGAGGTTGGAACAGAAAAGAGTTTGGAAATGAATGATAAGAATTTTCCACCACTTTATACTACCAAAACTCACCTAAACGTTAAGCTACCCAAGTCAATGGAGGCTTGGGTTGCTTCAACTAACTAATTGCATTTGAAACGTGCAGGAGCTCCCGAGATCGATATCTAAATGGATAATGGATAGTGGAGCGTCCAGGCACATGACGGGGAGAAAAACCCTATTGTACGATGTAAGAGGTTTCAATGGAGGGTATGTTGGTTTTGCTGGTAACCAAGGTGGCAGAATAACTAGGGAAGGAACTTTATCAAATGGTCTTGTGTCCTTTGAAAGAGTCAATTACATTCCAGAGCTAGAGAACAACTTGCTTAGCATTTCCCAGATATGTAACAGAATGTATACAACTCATTTCACTAATAAGGAGTGTCTGATTCTGAAGTCGGGGTTTGTTGTCCCCGAAGAGTGGATAATAATGCGAGCACCGAGAGAGAATGATTTGTATGTTCTCGACATGAGCATAGTGACTACAACAACTGGTCATCCTCAGTGTTTCGTCTCTAAGGCTACCGAAAAAGAGTCGATTCTGTGGCACCGCAAGATGGGTCATATACACCTACCGAAGATGAACCATTTGGTGCATAATGATTTGGTCAGAGGTGTAAATTTGAAAAGTTTTCACTTGGAAGGTGAGTGCATTAGTTGCAAGAAAGGTAAACAACAAAGAAGTCTCACCCCAGGAAGCTTGAAAACTCGATCTCGTGACCGTTGGAAAGGTTACACATGGATCTTTTCGGTCATGTGAATGTGAAGAGCATAACCGGAGATCTCGATTGCCTTGTGGTTACGGATGATTATTCAAGGTACTCATGGGTCATGTTCTTGAAGTCCAAAGATCAAACCTTTATGAGTTTGCTGGATTTGTTACGAAAAATAGAAAATCTGTACCAAAATCCTATTTGTTGACTTCGTAGCGACAATGGTACAGAATTCAAAAACAGTCAAATCGAATTGTTCTGTAGCAAACAGTGTATTTTGCAAGAATTCAGTGCTCCGTACCCTCCGCAACAAAATGGAGTGGCTGAGAGGAAGAATCGGACACTGATAAAAACAACACATACCATGTTGGTTGACTCAAAGCTTCCGGTGAATTTTTAGGGAGAAGCCGTATCAGCTGCTTGCTATACCTTGAATCGGGTATTGACTGTGAAGAAACATAACAATACATGTTTTGAGCTGCTTAACAACCGAAATCCGAATCTTGAATATCTAGAGTCGTTTGGGTCGCCCTGCACGGTTTTAGATCTTGATGGGAAGTTTGGTTCTAAATGTTTGGAGGGATTCTTTGTAGGATACTCTAGTCCGCTCAGACGAGTGTATCTTCCAAGTCTCAACAAAATCATTGAAGCTCAACATGTGGAGTGTCAAGGTTTTACCATGCCAACTTAGAAACCTGGTGACACAAAGTTTGTTGGTGCATATGTCTGTCGACTTCGTCTTGTATCGAGTCTTGTATCTAGATAGGATAAACTAGTGCTCGATAGACTAGAAAACAGGGTTTTGATGTTGTTTGACCAGTTCACACAAACTGGCAAAGCCAGTTCGTGCGAAGTGGCAATGTCAGGTTCATGGGGACTGGGAATCCTGTAGGATCGTTTGCATGACCAAACGAGTCGTTCAGAAGAGATCTCGTCCAATACGAGAGGCGGAAACAAACGTATCGGAGTTATTTCAGCTACAAACACACGAGAGTCACTTTAACTATCTCTTGTATTGATTTGATGATGATTACAGACCTGGAGATACTTCGGCAGAGCTTCGCTACCGGAATGACCAAGTTACAAATGAAAATAACAAGTCCACTATTTATACTAAATCCAGTTCGTTTGAACAAGCATCTCCAGTTCGTACGAACTGGTCCAGTTCGTTTGAACTGGCCATTTCATTTGAACTGGCTTGTTCACCTCTGTATCCTGTTAATCTCGAACTGTGTGACTTGTTTCATCTATTCTATTACACGACTCGATACAAGACGAAGTCGACAGACGTATGCACTAACAGACTCCCCCTCGAATGTTGACGAGTCTTAAGTGTCGTGTCTTCAACGTCTTCAGTCTTTATCAGTCTGATCACTCTTTGAAGTATCTGACAGTGTAAACTTTATCTCTTTCTCCAGAATCTCAACTTAGCTCCATGCTTTCCCTTGATCAAGCTTCACAGGATCAGAATTGTGTCCTGGCTCTATTCTCAGACTCAGAATCCAGGCTATCCTGCACATCCTCTACCCAAAAGTAAATTTCACAAATTTAACATTTTACAAATTTATCTATCCAAACTTCCTTTCAAAATAAACTAGAATGATTTATCACTAATAATTTCTGATGAACCGCTTGTAAGCAAATTTTCAAAAATATATTCTCATTTTAGACACACACTCACCCTCACCACATACTCATCATGTTTAGCACTTGAAATTTTGAAAATTAGCTCTCCAACATCAGTTGTCGAAAATCTTTTTGGATTTTTCAAAAATTATGCTAAAACACACTAAAATCTTTTTGAATTTTTGAATGAAATGAAATGCAGTAAAGAAATATTTACAGACACTATTTTTGTCAGTTTGTGTAAGAGGATCATATCAGTTTTTGACAAGTCACAAGTACCGTTGAGCTTATTTAAACATTAAGAATTAAACAATTCACTTAGATTGCCGATATACTGATCCACTTAAATTCTCACACACATTTCAACTTATCCAGGATATGAATTAGGTGTATTAAGAACTTAAACTCATTCATGTGTCCCACCTCTTGAATATACTCCCGTATCCAGATCCCAATATGTCACACCCCGACCACGTAAAACAACAAAACGTGGCGGAACCGTCGGGGAGTGTTGTAACAGAATCATTGTTTCATAACACATGGAAATTTGAATATTGTTTTATTGATTAAAAGTGTTACAGTGTCTTGACAATCAAAGAAACATAACATAAATAACTAGTCTTGCATCTTTTATTGTCGCTAAGGCCCAAGTCCGCCTAAGTGTATCTTGATAAATCCTATGCATCATGTCCTGAAACACATGTGAAAATAGGTACGTCAGCATAAAAATGCCTGTGAGATACAAAGGTTTTGTGAAAATAGAATTCATGACTTATGTTTAAGAAAATGTTTAGTCATGAACCTTGTAATTTGCTTTGTCTTGTAAATCATTTGAAAAGTGATAAATAAACCAAATGATATATATGTATAAAAGAATAATACATGGTTAAGTAAATAACCAAGTAAAATGAGTTTATATCAGATAAGTTGTTTGTAAAACAACGTATTGTGAAAAGTATGTTATTTGTACAAAATGTTATACGTCTAAATTGAAATGATTCAAATAACGCTACGATATGTAATACCATACAAGCACTTATATATAGGAAGTACCAGCGGCGTATCCACCATGCTTGTATCATATTACACACGCCTCGTTACTTAAATCACTTACTCAAACCAAACCACCAAAGTAAAATGTTTATGTATAATCAAATGTCAAAATGTTTATGTGAAAACCATGTCTAATGTCTATGTTTAATGTAAATCATGAATTGTGTATATCAATGTCAGAATGTTTATGTCTAATGTAAATCATGAATTGTGTATATCAATGTCAAAATGTTTATGTCTAATGAAAATCATGAATTGTGTATATCAATGTCAGAATGTTTATGTCTAATGCAAATCATGTAATGTGTATCCAAAATATCATGTATGGTAAGTGAAATATATCAACTAAACCATATGTAAAAATGCACAAAAACAAGGTATTGAAGTAAAACATGGTTTAAATCAAAGTTATGTTTTGTGGAACAAATGCATGCTATACTGATATAAACATCTATGCGGTATTGTGAAATGCATACATCCAAGCCTTGCGACTGTAGAATAAACCCTAGCACAAAGTCTAAGGTCCACCTAGAAATGTATTCGGATTCGGTCATTCCTTCCACCCAAACAAACTTAGGGTTTCAGGAATGGGAGTTGTCAAGTCCTATGGTACCATTACCTACTAACGAGCGGCGTAGCTAATGTTAATGAATGTATATTGTCCCATTTAAACAACCCAAATGTCATACCAAAATGTAAGCATGTGATGAATAACAAATGTACTAAGTATGCAACAAATGAACATACATAGCATGTGATGTGATGTAATGTAAAACAATGCACTAAGTATGCACACAATGGACATACATAGCATAAAATGTAATGTAAAATGATGTACTAGGTATGCAACAAAGGACATACATAGCAAAAACACAATGAAATCATGTACTATAAGTGTACTATTGAACATAACAAGCATATGATATGAAAACATGAAAAGCATGAAAGTAACAGGTAGGCACATGTGTTTCACCCCAAAATGTTTGGAAAACAGTAAAAGAGGGGTCTATGTACTCACTTGAGATTGCTCAATAGTCCTAGGATAACCACCAAGCAAAGCTAGAAGATCATGGAATCAAACGGTACCTAATATAGGTAACTACATTAATAAACCGGACCTAAATCGGAGGATCGGATAGAATGAGGGCTCGTAAACCAAATGAGTATGGGAACTCATGTAATATGGTTTAACAAAGCCCACATACTAAAATGAAACCTAACCTAAGTGCTTACGACCCATTACGACAGAGACTTTGAGTGTGGTGTGCGGCTGATGAGTTACTTAGGGTTTTTTTTTTTATGTTTTCACAATGAAGGTTTAAAGGGAATTTGGGTTGGGCTTGGCCCATGGGTATGGACCCGCTAATTATTGTATTACTTTTTAAACAAACTTGTTCCGAAATAAAACACGATTCTTAATCTAATGCATGCTAATTACATAAGCTAGGTTTAGGTTATCCGTCAAACGGTTCGGATTTCTCTTCGCGTGTTATTATTATCTAATAAATAATAATAATAATAATAATAATAATAAAATGCCCTTCTCTCGATGATCGGGATCGAGAGTACGGGTTGTCACATTCTCCCCATGTTACAAGAATTTCGTCCTCGAAATTTAAGCTAAGACAAAGGACACGCTCTTATTCCCAAATTCATTAATAATCTATTGTTATACGTCAATACACGTAGTTTCACGAATGTTTACAAAACTAACATGCAAGCCACATAGCACATGAAGTCACGTAATTCGCATAACATGAAAATTCACATAGTTTATATTTATTTCACATAGCAGGGAATATCACATAAATTATATCGTTTTGCTCAAGACTACCGTGTCGTGAATGTATGTGAAATTTTAAAGACACTTGGTTTACCCAATTTCAAACGTAGTGCCTAAATGAATGTCTAGGGTAATGGGGTTTGTGTTCACCTTGTGAAGGCCGGGTGTCACAACTGTCGACCACCACCACCGCCGGCCACCACCACCACCACCACCACTCACCACCACCATTCACCAGCCATGATTAAGCGGGTCAATAACCTAGTGTTATTATAAAACTCTAGCGAATAAACGTCATATAAAACTTATGTTTTACAACTAAAATATCAAGTGTCCTATTACGGTGTATTATAATAACACCATAATGATTAAGCGTCCTATAAAGGTTAAAGTTATAAGACCCTAGTGTCAAGTGTCCTATTAAGTTATGTTATAATAGAACACTAGCGAATAAGCGTCCTACAAAACTGATGTTTTATGACTCAAATATCAGGTGTCCTATTACAGTGTATTATAATAAACCACAATAATTAAGCGTCCTATAAAGGTTAAATTTTTAAGACCCAAGTATCAAGTGTCTTTTTAAGTTATATTATAACAAAACTCTAGCGAATAAGCGTCCTATAAAACTAATGTTTTATGACTCAAATATCAAGTGTCCTATTACGGTGTATTATAATAACACCACAATGATTAAGCGTCCTATAAAGTTTAAAGTTATAAGACCCAAGTGTCAAGTGTCCTATTAAGTTAAGTTCTAATATGACTTCGACTAGAAAGGGTCCTATAACACTGAACATTTATGACTTAACCACAACGTGTCCTATTAAGTTATGTTATAATAGGACCCCAGATGATCAAGTGTCCTAATACAGTACCACATAATGGGACACTAACAATTAAATGTCTTATAAAGTACTTTCTAAGGATCTACATTTTAAGTGTCCTATTAAATTATATGATAATAGTACCCCAAAAAATCATCCATCCTATTAAATAGTTTTTTAGGACACCGGTTTAGTAGAGTATTTTATAAAAGGACCCAAAAAGTTCATTAGTCCTATTAAATAGTTTTTTAGGACCATCTTCTACAAGCGTCCCACAGAAAAGGTCCTAAAAAGCCATTTTTGTTGTAGTGTGAAAAGCACGAAAGTAACAGGTAGGCACATGTGTTTCACCCCAAAATGTTTGGAAAACAGTAAAAGAGGGGTCTATGTACTCACTTGAGATTGCTCAATAGTCCTAGGATAACCACCAAGCAAAGCTAGAAGATCACGGAATCAAACGGTACCTAATATAGGTAACTACATTAATAAACCGGACCTAAATCGGAGGATCGGATAGAATGAGGGCTCGTAAACCAAATGAGTATTAATATGGTTTAACAAAGCCCACATACTAAAATGAAACCTAACCTAAGTGCTTACGACCCATTACGACCGTTTAGGTAGCTTATGCTACTTTAACGCGTCGTTCGCGTAAAACACGTTCGGAATGCCTAACTAGTCCTATGACAAGTAAAATATGCCTTAACATGTCTAATATTGTTGCCAAATCAGTTTAGATGTTAAAAGTTATGTTACATATGCTTAAAATGAATTTTGGTGTAAAAAGGGCATTTTGGTAATTTACCTAAGGCATATAAACTACCTATCATACAACTACTTAACGAAGCGACCATAAGGTATAACCTCGGAAGGTTATTCCCTATATACTATGGTCACCTAATGTGTTTGGTCGGATCCTAATGATCGACCAAACGGGTCGGGTTCGAAAGTATAAGGGATTGTTTAGATCGCTTACCTTACGACCCTATATAAGCACTAAACTAAAAGTGACGAGCTAAACATGTCGAAACATGTTTAGTTAAGTTAGAAAACAGGTTTGGTATCAAAACAAACGGTTTTGATACCCAAGAGTAGTTTGGTTACAAAATACGCAAGAATGCGCATTTTGGCCGAAACTACGACTCGTCACTGAGCCTAGATAACGTGGTAATCAGTAGGTATAGTCACAAGGGACTATAACCATCGTGATTACGCTCACGTTATGAAGTTCAAATGAACTTCACATTGACCATAAACTGGTCAATGCAGAAAGTCAAACAAAGTTTGACTTTAAAGGGTCCCCGAAAGCTTTGATTTCTCAAGTATTCTCAGGTATGAAGTGGTTTCACTTCAACTTAGAGAACTCTCAAGAAATTCAAGTGGGTTTTAATCAAAACATGGGGGGGTATTTATAGTTTTCGGAGAGCCGTTAAGATCGTTTCTTGAAAACCGTGCTTCAATCTCCACCCTACACTTGTTGGAATGCTAAGGTATGTCAATTGGCCCCCCATGATCAGGTATCAACATGTGGAATTGAGATTTGGAGTGGGTAACAGTTGTTAACAGCTGGTTTAGAAGTTTCTGATGAGCTGGGAGGTCCTTACGGACCGTAAGGGTGAGGGCTTACGGTCCGTAAGCCAGCAACTTTGCAGAATTGACAGTTTTGGTCCCTGTTGATGTTTAAGCTCATTTCCGACACTTCTAAGGCCCGTCAAGCCAACTTTAAGGCCCTAAAATGATGCCTAAAAATTGTAGACATGAAACATGCTCAAAAATATGCCGGATGTCGGTTCGTTTGGCCGTACGGTTGCGTTGTTCGGTTAATTACGACGGAAGTTGTAACGGACGCAAAAACGGTCCAAATTGCGCGACGAATAAAATTTTCTTATGCCAAACACTAAAATAAAATATTTTAGTGCTTACATAAATTTTTTGGATGTCCGGATGTATTCAAAACGTAAGTTATGCGCGAAAATGCAAACTTGTGCACTTTTTGACGCTTTTAGTCCCTGAATGACCCAAAAGTTTATTTTAGCACACCGAACCCCTCAAAGCCTATTTCTAAGCTATGTAAAGGATATTTATGGTATGTTTAACTCATGGTCATGTTCCGGAATGTCTGTTATAGTTCAAATCGGCATACTTTCGCAGTTTGTCGAATTTAGTCCATGTAAGCGATTAAACTTGATTTTGTCATACCAAAGCCTTCAAAACTTATTTATAAGTTATGTAAAGGTTATTTAAGGTATGTGAAACCTATTTCACTATTCCAAAGTGTTCGTTGCATTAAACTGGTTATATTTACGCATCAGTGCGCGTATAACCTTCCAGAAAGCGATTTAGAGCCCGAAATCGAACAAGAATTGATATGTGCAAATGATACACATATTTGTACAAATCCCAAGTATGAAATACAATATTTCATTGGTTTGGTATTTGTTTGATGGTCGCAGTGACCCAGGTGTCACACAATATTCAGTCTTACAGGTGAGTATACCACAGATGATATCTGTAAGGGGTTAATTGCGAAACCATGAGAGCTCAGGTCAGAACTTCCGTTCAGCAGAGAGATGACGGCTCGACTTTTGGTGGGTCCCTTTAGAGGATCTTTTTTACAACAGCACATGATTTGCATTTATTCAATGTTTCATCATTTTTTATGCTGAGGGTGAGCTATATTTCAAGCAAGCATAAAATATTCTCCGGGGACTAGGCCATTGCTTCCGCAAAATCAGAAGTCCCGGGATAATACCCCAGATATCACTGAGCATCAAGACCTAGTATCTCAGAAAGAGAGATCTTTCAAACGAAATTTCAGGGGTTACCTATATATCCAAGTAGTGTTCCCCACAAAATAAGCAAGTTTGAATTTAAGTTTATATCCCGAAAAAGCTTACTAAATATGTAAAAACCTATCGGCATATCATCAGCGAGACCGTTTAACACTATTTAAACATTACATTTCTTTAGCATACTGTAACTATCTACTGATGTACTATCATTTCCTCTTTTTCACAACAAACTCATTTTTGTATTTTATTATGTTTTTGCCTTTTTCAAATTTTCAAATGTTTTTGGATTTTCTGAAAATTTTTACTCCCCCTAAAATTCAAACACATTTAAAGGAAATTTGAAAACAAACTGTACAAGTAAATTAACAACTGATATCAAATCGCTTCAATTCGCCATCCACTTGGCATAAACAATCAGAACTCCCCCTGACAACAAACTATTTTCCCATTATGATTTCAAAACACTTAAGTTTGTTTTAATCAAATGGTTGTTCCGGAAAATAAGTTTTGTAACCACTTATAGGTTGGGGGTTAAATTCATCACCTTGTTCTTTCAACCACTTTAAAAATATAACAGTTTTAAATTCAATCAATCAACACCACTTGTAGAAAATCAAGTACAACTTAATGTCCCCGATTTACCACTTATAGATCGAAATCACTTTCGTGAATTTCTCAAGAAAGATGCCGATACCTGCTTCACACTTACCAACCTGGAAGCTCCGGCAAGTCAGGTTTTTCTAAACAAATAATATGGACACCCAAGCCTGACCTTCCTTGGGTGTGACTTCCTCACTTTTAGTTGGGGTGTAAGTTGCTTTCTTTGTAGCATAAAAATCTTTTACCCCTTTGGCCTTTCCCTCGACCATTTTCCCAAAAATCTTTTTGACATTCCCATTAAACGCTTTCTCAACATCAAATTCATTCTTTTCAGAATAAAATTGATTTGAGATCTCAACTTTCCCAACTTTTGATTTAAAGTTCTCGGTCCTCAATGGTGGAAAATGAACATCATCCATTGGAGGTACTGAGTTTTCACCATTTTTAACAACTTGTGACTCTTCTGATTTTGTGGAATCAGATTCATCGCCAGATTTTACATCTGATTTCTTAACAATCCAAGCTTGATTGTTAAGATTTCCCCTTCTCTTGTAAAACCTTTTCGAACACTCACCAACTTCATATGTTGAATTTTCAAAAATTTTAAACCTTTCAGTTGGTGGTTCAGTTTTATCAACAACTACTTCTTTGAGTTTTTCTGAGACTCCCTGTTTTGTGTTGGTTTCCTTAGGACAGTTCCAAGCTATATGACCAACTTCATTGCATCTGTAACAGGTTCTAGTCTCCTTTCTTTGAAAAACTCCATTCTTCATCTTTTCAGCAAGAAACTCCTGGTTTGACTGTTTCCAGAATGAGCTCTTTGCTTCTTCTTCACAGCTTGTTCCTGAAACAAATTTTGTATTTGATTTAGAAATTTTCTCATTTTTATGATTTTCTGGTGGAATAAGTCCTAATCCTTTTCTTTCGAAATTACCGTTATGGTTTGGCTTCTTTTGAAAACCAGAACTAGAACTGTAACCTTTTTTCTTGTTTAATCTTTGGTTAATTCTTGAGGTGTAAGGTCTAGGTTTTTTAGAAAGATTTTCATCTTTTATTTCAGAAATATTAATTTCTGTTAGTTTGAAAACCTTTTTTTATCATTTTTGGTTTAACACCTCTTATTGGAAATTCTTTATCAAAATATAATTTGTCAGAACCATTCAAAGTATATGTAACTTAAAATGTTTCGTCATTCAAATTGGATTTCGATAACAAAAATTCTTTACTATAAACCCGTTTTCCCGACGACTTTGAACTCTTGACAAACGAACTCGAACATCCGGACTCGAACTGTGACTCTGACTCCTCATCCTTATCCAACACCCGATCGACCATCTTTTTTATTAATTCAGACTCATGATCTGTATCGGACGCTGAGAACGTGATGTCAATATTATCTGGTAACGCATCAGTTATCTCGGATTCTAACTTTATATTGACTGCCTTTTTTATTTGTTCCTAATTTGGTTTTCTAGGCGAATACCCTTCCCAAATCGGAGGCGGACACTTATTGTAACTAACACTCTGTTTCTTACCAGTATCCTTTTTCTTAGGCTTCTTGTCTTCAAACGCTTCAAAACCTGCAACAGTTGGATAAATTCTGTCAATTAAGTAATCAGAACTTGTATAACTTCTCAGTAATCGTCTGATTCTTTCATTTTCAGCTTTCTCAGTTTCCAACTCTTGCTTCCATTTTGCACATTCTTCAATGTAAAAATTTATCTCTTTTTGCTTCGACATCATTGTTACATTCATCATCGTCAAAGCATCTTCTCTTTCAGAGTTTGTCTTCTGCAAACTATTCACAGTTTTGTTCAATACATCGTACGACTCTTTAACATTCTTGACATCAAACAGCAACTTCTCTTTCAACTTCTCAAGTTTACTAAACCTCTCATCTTTATTTTCACATTGTTTGCAAGGTTCCAAACATGTAAGACAAGGTTTTGTGACTTCAACAATCTTTTCAATCTCCACAATCTTCTCAACTTCAACAATTTTCTCTACTTCAACTATCTTCTCAACAATCTTCAATTCTTTCATTTCTTTTGCAGTTTTTCTCTCTTTAAGTTTCTTCAATTTATCTGCAAAATAAAATTCAAAACTGTTAGAAGATAAATGAGTTTTTCCAATGTTTATCTGTTCAATTTCTTCATCATCATCACTAGTATCTGTTGAACTGTTTTCAGAAGAAACAGATTCTTCATCTTGACTTTTCTCATCATCATCACTATTATCAATTTGTTCTTCAAGTACCAGAATCTGTTTCTTCTGAAAACAGTTCAACGGATACTAGTGATGATGATGAAATTGTCAATCTAGGATTGTTCTATAACAAAAACCGATTGCAATGAAGTGTTTATAGTACAATATCATCCACTAAATCGTCGTAGATCTGAGTTTGAAGATTCAGTTCATGCGAATTGGACAAACTTTCAAACGAACTGACCAAATTTTCGTAAAATTGATAAAGTTTTACTTTGTTTTAAGATCTGAAACTTTCACAGATTGATTAAAACATTATTTCGCACGATATACTTCAAAATCAAGTCATATTATCCAGAAAATTTCGATTAATTTTGAAAATACGTGACAGAAAGGTGTAGAAGCAGAAATTTTATGAAATCAAAGCTGAAAATCCAAGAGCTCCTCCTCCTGAGCTCTGATACCACTTGTAGGATCGTTTGCACGACCAAACGAGTCGTTCAGAAGAGATCTCGTCCAATACGAGAGGCGGAAACAAACGTATCGGAGTTATTTCAGCTACAAACACACGAGAATCACTTTAACTATCTCTTGTATTGATTTGATGATGATTACAGACCTGGAGATACTTCGGCAGAGCTTCGCTACTGGAATGACCAAGTTACAAATGAAAATAAGAAGTCCACTATTTATACTAAATCCAGTTCGTTTGAACAAGCATCTCCAGTTCGTACGAACTGGTCCAGTTTGTTTGAACTGGCCACTTCGTTTGAATTGGCTTGTTCACCTCTGTATCCTGTTAATCTCGAACTGTGTGACTTGTTTCATCTATTCTATTACATGACTCGATACAAGACGAAGTCGACAGACGTATGCACTAACAAATCCTATAAATAGCTGAGTCATGTCTTCATTTGTAACATTGCTGATTCCGGAGCAGAGGTGCTACCGAAGTGTCAAGTGGTCTGTAAAGCTTTCAAATCAATAAACAAGACAGTTAAAGTGAATCCTAGTGTGAATCAAGCTGCAATCAAGTCTGAATCATTGAATTCCGCCTTTGGTTTGGATTAGAACTCTTCTGATTGACTCGCTTAGGTCGAACAACGATCCTACAAGTGGTATCAGAGCTCAGGAGGAAGTGTTCTTACCATTTCAGCTTGTTTTCACCGAAATTTCTGACTTCTACTCATTCTTCTTCACATTTTTCAAAATTAACTGAGATTTTACAGATAAAATGGATTGATTTCTTGATATAATACACGAAACATAGTTTTAAACAATCCTTGAAAGAATTAGGCCTAAAATCGATCTAAATCTTGATCAATTTTGTCAAAAACATACCCGATCGCATGGCATCAGCATCAGTTCGTATGGAATAAGCTCAAGTCGCATGAATTGGACCTCCACTTCGTATGAAATGGGTCAAATCGTGTGAATATTGCTCCCAGTTCGCATCAAAGTGACCAGGTCATGTGAATAGTGTCCCAATCCGCACGAATTGGACTTCCAGATCGCACCAAAGTGTCCACTTCGCATGGTCTCGCATTACCCGTTTACAGATATCATTAGTGTACATTCACCTGTTAGACTGAATATAGAAGTCTAGATACGGGAGTATATTCTGAGGTGGGACACGCGAATAAGTTTAAGTGCTTAAATCACTAATCTCGTATCTCGAAACAGTTGAACTTTGTGTGAAAATTTAAGTGGATCGGTATACTGAAAATCTAAGTGAATCGTTTAGAACTTAAAATGATTAAAGCTTAACGGTGTTAGTGATTTGTCTCATAAACTGATATGATCCTCTTACACAAACTCACAAAAATATTGTCTGTAAATACATCTTTACTGCGTTTCATTAAAAAATCCAAAAAGATTTTCGGTGTGTTTTAGCATAAAATTTTGAAAATTCAAAAAGATTTTATTTCATCTTATTTTTGACAACTGATGTTGAAAAGCTGATTTTCAAAATTCCGAGTGCTAAACATGATGAACAACAACTGGTTGGGTGATTGTTTTGAAAAGTGAAAGATGACAAATGTTTGTATTGATTTGTTGTGTTAATATCTTACAAGTGGTTAATCAAGGTCATTAATTTGAACTTGATATAACTAATGTTGATGTTTAAATGTTTCGATTACAAGTGGTTAGTAGTGATTAAAATTGTTATAAATAAAAACTTATGTTTTGGGTAGAGGATGTGCAGGTAAGCTAGGTTTCGAATCCTGAAGACTTTCTGCATAAAGCCTGAGCAGAGTTTGAGCCAGGTTACGATTCTAGAACGAGAGCTATGTCAGATTGCGATCCCGGAACAACTTAAGGGGGAGTCTGCTAGGAAAAGGGAGTCTGAAGATAGTAGAGCCAGTTTCAAATCATGCTGTACACGCCAGCTGCTGATGCTAAGGAGAGTAAGAGAGAGATATAAGAGAAGATAAAGTTTGAAGGATGCTTACAGTGTCAGATACTTTGGAAAGAGCAAGAAGACTGATCAAGACTGAAGACTTGTCATACTGAAGACTCGACACCGAAGACTTCGTCAACATCCAAGGGGGAGTCTGTTGGTGCATATGTCTGTCAACTTCGTCTTGTATCGAGTCTTGTATCTAGATAGGATAAACCAGTGCTCGATAGACTAGAAAATAGGGTTTTGATGTTGTTTAACCAGTTCACACGAACTGGCAGAGCCAGTTCGTGCGAAGTGGCCACTTCGCACGAAGTGGCAATGATAGGTTCATGGGGACTGGGAATCCTATAAATAGCTGAGTCATGTCTTCATTTGTAACTTTGCTGATTCCGGAGCAGAGGTGCGGCCGAAGTGCCAAGTGGTCTGTAAAGCTTTCAAATCAATAAACAAGACAGTTAAAGTGAATCCTAGTGTGAATTAAGCTGCAATCAAGTCCGAATCATTGAATTCCGCCTTTGGTTTGGATTAGAACTCTTTTGATCACTCGTTTAGGTCGAATAACGATCCTACAAAGTTATTCAACTATGAGAAGCTGTGGTAATCATTCGCTCTTCCTGAAGAACCAGAGTTTATAGAACAGATAAAGTTGTATCTGGATTATGAGTCATCTCAAGTGAACTCATGGCCGACCAAGTCTTCTAAACGTCAGCAGAATTCTAATGATCATGAAGCTGGTCCAAGTCAAAGTGGTCAAGGTGATGTAGATGTTCAGCAAATTCAGACGACTTCAGAACAGGAACCTGCTCAAGAAAATCAAACAGCGGTGTTCGATGAATTAGAGTCAGACTCAGATAGCCCAACCTTTGACAGAGGTCCCTCAGAGTCTGAGGGGGAGCAGATCCAGTCGACAGATTCAGCAATCCAAGTTGATGTTCAAGTTTCAGAACAAAATGTTACTAATCTGGATAGCGAGGTGAATGTTCCTGGTGAGGTAATGCCAAGGACGCTATCTTACCACCCTGAAGAGTTTATCATCGGAGAGCTGCAATCTGGAGTTAGAACAAGACACCAAATCGACCAAGGCTTTACTTTCTTTTATTCAAAAGTTGCTTCGTTTCAAAACGATTTTTCTCTCAGCTATTTCATTTCGCAGGTTGAACTGAGAACTTACAAAGAGGCGCTGACTGAGGAATTGTGGGTGAACACAATGCAAGAAGAGCTAGGTCAATTAGAGAAGCTTGGTGTGTGGAAGCTGGTGGATTTGCCAGACGGTTATAGAAAAATTAACACAAAATGGGTGTTTAAATGCAAGAGGGATGATAGAGACGTGGTAGTTCGTAATAAAGCTCACCTGGTCATTCAGGGCTTCAGTCAACAGGAGGGAATAGATTTCACAGAAGTTTATGCCCCAGTTTCTAGACTTGAAGCCATTCGCATCTTTCTCGCATTCACATCGTGGAAAGGGTTCAAAGTATATCATTTAGATGTAAAGTCGGAGATCCTATACAGGAAGGTGAAAGAGGAGGTATATGTCGGTCAGCCACCGGGCTTTACCGATCCAATTCACAAAGATAAAGTCTATCTTCTTGACAAAGCGTTGTACGGGTTGCACCATACCCCGAGAGCCTAGTATGAGACGCTCTCTCAGCACCTGCTATCCAACGGCTTCATTCGAGGAAAGGTAGATGCCACTCTATTCATAATGGAAGTCGCTGGTCATCTTCTGATAGTACAAATTTACGTTGATGACATTATTTTCGGGTCTACCAATGAAGAACTTTGCAAAGAATTTGAGAAAGTGATGTAGCAGAAGTTCGAGATGAGTTCCATGGGTGAGATGAAGTTCTTCCTCGGCCTGCAGGTCGATCAAATGCCAGAGGGGATCTTCATACATTGTAGGTCCCCTTGTTGTATGGATCGTAACAGAACTGTCAATCCAATCAAGAGTGTGGAATCCTCTTGATCAGAATATCACAGAATGAGTAGAAACAGAAATAAGCAATTCACAATCAAACCGGATCATTATTGATTATCTATCAAACTGATTACAATCAATCAAGATCCCTAACTCTCTCAAATTCGTCCAAAGCCCTAATGTCTCTCACGAATTCTCTCTAAAACTGTTTTGGCTCATTAACCTAAACCCAAATGCAAAGCCTTGTTTATATAACACAAGGTTGCAACATTAGGCTAGGGTTTCCTACATGGGCAAAGCCCAATTCGTCCCCCTATAACCCAACTGGGTTTTGTTTAGCAAAACTCTATTATTTCACTAATACAAAGCTAAACCTGCTAACCGTTTATCGCTTAACTAATTACAAGATATCCAAAGACCAAATCTAAGCTGTTGTCACAAATATGCACCAACAAACTCTCCCTTGACAATAGCTTCATAAAATAACTTTGTCTTCAGTCATCTTGCATTCTTCAAGTAGTCTTGTACTGTTTTTGGTCTTTAGATAGCTTCAGCTTTAACAGCTTCTGTCAGCAATAGACTCCCCCTAAGCTGATGCATCCAATCACCAAATCTTCAAAACGTTAGCACTTGAGTAAACTCCAGTTTAGCATTTGAAAAGCAATCTTCAAACTCTTCAACTTTGTCTGCAATGTAGAAAGGAGGTTCTACCATGCATCCAATCAAACTCTCATGTTTTCAGCAACTTCTCAGCAACATACTGCTTCAATCTGTATACTATAAAACAAACATCTCAAGAAACCATAAGAATTTTTCAACAAAGTTAAATAAATTATTATTATTCAAGAGATATTTAAACTGTATCACAGATTAAGCATTTTCAACTTATCACCAACACGCAAAACTTTGTGTCCAACACACAAGAACCTGTCTGATTTAAGATTTTGAACTCACTTTCTAACACCGTCTCCCCCTATCAGTAACAATTCCTCCAAGAATAACAGTTTTCCGTACATTAAGAATTTTAAACAGAAAAAGACACTATTTTTGGATTTTTTTATATTTTCTGAAAGAAAGTAAATAACAAAAGCAATAAGCACTCTATTTTTGTGAGAATCACCGGTAAGAAGATCATATCAGCACAATCAAACTGTTTCACATAATTAGATAATTCTTTATTTAATTTTTCATGAAAAGTAGTCCAAGACGATTACCAGTATGTTTGTCCACTTAAACAAAATGCATGAACATTTCAAGTACCATTACCGTATGATACGTTAAGGATGTACCCCCGTGATCAAGGTATGCACAAAAATTCATCGTAGTAGGTGAGTATACTGAATTCATCCGTTTTGTTTTTCAACGTTTAGATAATTGGTGATCAGGTCAGTACTTCTGTACAGCAAAGAGACCAAAATATCTAATGAGGGCTAAGACAAATACCATTTTTGGTACGATTTATGCTTTTTGCACTTTATGAATGACTCTCAAGGAGAGCTTCTTCATTTTTAGGGATTTGGCATTTTTTGATCTTTTAAGATATCCTGGTTGTGCCTAGGTCAGCATGTATCTGGATGCAGCAGAAGGACAACCCTGATATCCCCAGATGAAATAACAGTATAAAGACCCAAAACCTCAGATTTTGGCAATCTATCAACGCAAGATTTAAGGTCATTAAACCATACACCACTGATGTGTTCCCCACTCATATTCAGTTGTATTTAGGTTTATATCACATTGGTAAGTTGATTAGTTCATGCTTTTGCCTACTGGTACATCATATGATGAAGCTGCTATCACACTTAAGCAATTTAATTTTAGTTTCAGTGTGACAGTCTAACTTGCTGATGTACTATCATTTCTTCTTTTTCACACAATGAAATCTCATTTTTTATTTTCTATTTTTTATGTTTTAGATTTTTTTTAATGTTTTTGTATTTTTTATTTTTAAGAAAAGCAGTAAACTATTTACAAAATTCTTATGAAAAACCAGTTATTCAGGATTCCTCATCCCGTTGAGTTCGACTAAATGTTCAAAGCGAGCCCTGTCAAATGCCTTAGTATAAAGATCTGCCAGGTTATCTTGTGTGTCGACTCGATGTAATTCAATTAGTCTCTTTTCAGCACAATCCCGTATAAAATGATGACGTATGTCAATATGTTTTGTGCGACTATGTTTAACGGGATTATTTGTTATAGAAATTGTGGCATTATTGTCTATCATAATAGGAGTACGAGTGAAATCCAAACCATAATCGCGCATCTGCTGTTGAATCCAGAGAACCTGAGAGCAGCAGCTACCCGCAGCAATATATTCAGCTTCACACGTAGAGGTAGACACACCAGATTACTTCTTGCATTGCCAAGAGACAATCCTGCCTCCTAAGAACTGACAAACACCTGTTGTAGACTTTCTGTTTGACTTGCATCCACCAAAGTCGAAGTCAATGTAAGCAACAAAATTCATATCACTATCAGCTGGATACCACAACCCAAGTTTAGGTTCCCCCTTCAAGTAACGAAGAATACACTTCACTGCTTTCATGTGTGACTCTTTTGGATTAGCCTGATATCTAGAACACAGACATACAACAAACATGATGTCGGGTCTTGAAGCAATCAAGTACATTAGAGAACCAATCATTGCCCTGTATTGGGTTGGATCAATATCTTCAGTACTTTCATGATCTGGGCAAAGATTGTGATTTTCTCAAATGGGTGTGTTGAAAGTAGAGCAGTCATTCATCTTGAACCGATTCAAAATGTCATACACATACTTTGTTTGATGAATAAACATCCCATCCTCCTTCTGTTCAATTTGTAATCCCAGAAAGTAAGACAGCTCACCCATAGCGCTCATTTCGAACTTGCTCTTCATCACCTGCTCGAACTCTTTACACATGTTTTCATCTGATGACCCAAAGATGATGTCATCCACATACACCTGTACAAGCAGAAAATCTTCCTTCTTTCTCTTGATGAATAGTGTACTGTCAGTCTGACCTCTTTCAAAACCATTCTTAATCAGATGTGTAGACAGTGTCTCGTACCACGCCCTAGGAGCTTGATGTAATCCATACAAAGCCTTATCAAGTTTGTACACCCGATCTGGATAATCTGGATCAACGAACCCATCTGGTTGTGGGACATACACCACTTCTTGGACTTTCCCGTAAAGAAATGCACTCTTCACGTCTAGTTGGTAAACTTTGAAGCCCTTGAATGTTGTGAAAGCTAGGAACAACCGAATTGCTTCCAACCTTGCTACTGGGGCAAACACCTCATTGTAATAAATCCCTTCTTGCTGATTGAAATCTTTGACCACCAATCGAGCCTTGTTTCATGTTACTATTCCTCTTTCATCCTTTTTGCACCTAAACACCCATTTAGTGCCTATCTCTCTTTCACCTTTAGGAAGGTCAACTAACTCCCAAACCTTCAACTTTGCAAACTGGGCCAATTCCTCTTGCATAGCCTCAACCCAAGAATTATCTTTTAGAGCCATATGAATGTTCTTCGGCTCCTCTTGGGAAATAAAGCAACTATACAAGCACTCATTCACTATCCCAGTCTTCTCAATCGACACAAATAAACATGTATTCGCTGCTATGCTACGCCTTGTCTGAACACCTGTAGTAGGATCTCCAAGTATCATGTCAATTGGATGATCTCTATTTGCTCGTGTAGTAGCAACGGTATCAACTTCAAGATTATCACCCAGGTTTGATCCAATCTCCCCCTGAATATTCTGATTTGCAAACGGATTAATGAATTCCCCCCCCCCCCCCTGAATGGGTTCAGAGTCACTATCACTTGAATCAGGATCAGCAGCACCTTGGGAAGTTTTCAGAGCATCGGTTATATCAACATTTGATCTAGGCATGAACTCGCCTTCATCATCTTCATTTATCACTGTTTGAATCAACTGAGAATCATCTGCAGCAGAAAACTCAGGAATATTAAATGATTTAAAAATGCTTTCATAATCTTATAATATAGCTGGTCCATTCGTTGATTGTTGAGGTTTGTAGGTAGTAATTTCTACATTAAAAACAACCTCAATTTTACCAGTTTTTAGATTAAAAACCCTTTTATTCGGTGTGCAAGGCACATAGCCTAGAAAGTAGCCTTCGTCAGCCACCTCACCGAATTTTTGTTTATCTTTATTTCGCACAATGGTGCAGGGTAATCCAAATGGTTCAAAGCCTTTTAAGTTTGGTTTCTCGTTAAACATTAGTTCATGACATGTTTTGTTAAAACGTTTAACGGTCAAAACTTTGTTTAGGACATAACAAGTTGTATTCACAGCTTCTCCCCAGAAAAGAACTGGAAGCTTTGAATCTGAAAGCATAGTCCTAGCGGCTTCAATCAACGTCCTGTTTTTCCTCTCAGCGACTCCATTCTGTTGAGGTGTATAAGGAGCAGAATATTGATGTTGAATTCCCTTGCGAAGACAATAGAGATCCAGAATCCGATTCTTGAACTCCGTGCCATTATCACTCCTTATCCTCTTGATCCTTGCTTCATGGACATTTTCCAATTTTGTAAAAAGATCTATTAACATCTCTGCTGTCTCATCTTTTGTACCTAAAAAGAAAACCCATGAATAACGTGAGTAATCATCTATGACAACAAGACAATAGTATTTTCCACCTATGCTCCTCACGTTCACTAGACCGAATAAATCCATGTGAAGTAATTCATAAGGGGCATCTATGGAATTTATTGTTTTTGATTTATGAGGTTTCTTATGTTGTTTTCCCTTTTGACATGGAAGACATTTATCTTCCACATGAAACCTCTTCATTGGAACCCCTTTCACTAGCTCATTTTTAATAATATAGTTCATTTTTCGATAGTGAATATGGGCCATGCGTCTGTGCCACAACATCGATTCAGCTTCAGATGCTTTTGATAGTAAACACGCCACCACAACAGTTGGATCCTTAGCACCCATGTCCATGACATAAGTGTCATTTCTCCTTGGCGCTCTCATCACTATCCAATCGTCCGGAATCACCAAACCTGGTTTCAACACTAATGCTTCATTCTTGGTAAAATGGACCGAGTGACCCTTGTCGCAGACTTGAGACACGCTCATCAGATTGTGTTTAAGCTGCTCAACATAGTTCACTTTGTCCCGTGTGATCTTCCCATTGGTCACTTTTCCTCGTCCTGTAATTCTACCACCTTTAGCACCCGCAAAATTCACATGTCCACCATCATAACCTTCAAACTCAGTCAACAATCTCGCATCCCCCGTCATGTGCCTAGAGCAGCCACTATCAACATACCATAAGTTGATAATCCTCCTTAGCAGCTCCTGCACACACCAACCAAGAAATTAGTTAGATTGGGGGACCCAAGCCTTAATGGTCTTGGGTCGTCCAAATTCACCAACTACTGGAACATCCATCCAATATCCATTACTCCTAACAGGAGTCTTGGAACTCAGACCTGTTGATGGAATTTGATTTTGATTTCCACTAGGTCTATGGTCCTGAGGGTTCCTATATGTGTTTGGACTATTTGACCTTTGAAAATTTTGATTTTGGTACCTTGAATTTTGATTCCAAGAAGCATTATTGTTGTAATTTCTAAAGCCATTGTTATAAAACGTTCGACCCCCATCATTTTGGTATCGATTTTGATATTGACCTTGACTTCTGAAATTTTTTGAATTATAATTGTTCATTCTTGGTGAATTGCTTCTAGGTCTCTCATATCTGCCTGGTGGAGATTTAGGCTGAAACCTTGGTTGATTTATTTGAAAACGTAGAACTTGTGGAGTTCCTTTTTCAGCCTTATCTACACCAACAGCAACATTCTCTGGTTGCTTAGGAGCAGATTTCTTTGGAGAGTTAGACTCTCTCTCCTGTTTATCACCACTCTTCTCTGGTGACTTCTCTCTCTTCCTCTCACTAACTTGTGCTTCATTCTTTTTGTTAGGACAGCAGCTAGCTACTTGTCCTTTGGTGTGACATTTGAAGCACGATCTCTTTTTCGAAGACTTCTTAGCTGGAGTCTTTGAGCCAGATTCCTCATCAGATGATGATGATGATGATGATGATGATGCCTTGTTAGGATTTTCTTCAGTTTGCTTAATTTTAGATTTTTCTATGTTCTTATTTTTTGCAAACTCTACATTTGATTCGTTTTCAATAACAACTGTTTCGTTTTTCATGTCATTTCCTTGAAAAAAATTAATCTTTTTAACAAAAGTTGGATTGTTATTCTTAGGATGTGAAGTTTTCTTTTTCAAAATAGGTTTGCTGTTATTATCCTTCTTAGCATCATCACGCTTAGACACGTTTCCTTGACTTGATGTGGAACTACTTGGTGATGTTGACATAAAATTTGTTAGCTCATCTTCATCAGGTAGGAATGAATAATCATGACTAAGAGGAGGTGGGACTTCATTAAAGCCCTTGAATCCCACACTAGTCTTGTCATTACTCTTCTTTAACCCACCCATCATGTGTTTCATTACAAAAGACGAATCTCTGAATTGACTTAATTTCTTTTCAAGTTCAACAATTTTGAGTTGTGCATCTGACAACTCTTTGCATTTTTCAGAAATCTCTTTTGTTTTCTCAGCCATCATTTCATGACCTAAGTCTATGACTTGAAGTTTTTCATTTAATTTGCAGGTTACAGCTTCAATTTCACTTTCATAACCTTTTATTTTCTTCAAGTATAGGGATTCATTTCTTTTAGCAAAAAAGTTTGATTCTTTAATGTTAGACATCTCACTTACCAAACTTTGATTTTGTGTTGACAACCTGTCAACCTCACCCTGTAGTTCACGACATTTTAAACACACAGAATTAGACTTTACCTCTCCTGTTTGTTTGTCAAGATTGGCCCTTAGAGCTGCAAGTTGAGCTTCCATTCTTTTGTATTTAGCATCCTTTTCTTCAGCTTCCCTTTCATGGTCAGACTTTTGCTTTTCCTGTTCAGCATCTGTTGTCTGATCACCTTTCTATTCTTCAGCTTTGCTCTCTATCTTCCACTCAACATCCACTTTGGCTTCAGTATCTCCCACAGTAGCTTCATCATCATCAACTGGCACAATCTCTGCCATGAATGCCTGAGTGGCATTCTCATTATTTTCTAGATGAATACTCCAATCATATGAACCTTCTTGTGCTGTAGAGATCAAAGCCTTTGAGCTAGAATTGTTTGATGCATTCCTGTTGTTTGAACTCTGATTCAAAGTCTCTTGCTTTTGTTTTTGACATTCCCTAGCGAAATGCCCATAACTTTGACAGTTAAAGCACCTCACTTTGGTCTTGTCGAAACCAACAGTCCTCCCTACAAACTTCCTTCCTGTTCGGTTCATGAATCTCTTCACTCGTCTAGAAATCATGGCCATTTGCGATTGCAAATCCATCTCTTCAAGATCATCAGGGTCAATCTGATCATAGTCTTCATCTAAAGTAGCAGGATCAGATATCTTCCCCTGAATGTAGTTTTCATATGAAGCAACAAATGAAGTAAGTAGAGCAAGATGTTCTTCTGCAGACTTAAAACTCATAGGCATCGACTTAACACTACTACTATGCTTAGAAGCTGATGTTCTCTTGGCTCCTGTTGATCCTTCTGAAGCAGCTACAAAACACACATCACCATCCTCATTCACTGTGACCTGCTCATTCTCACACGATAGAAACGCAGTAGCAGAGTCGCTAGAAGCGTTGTGAGATGAAGAAGATGTAAGCCCATTGTAAATCGCTGGATCTTGAACCTGATCATATCCAGTGTCTTTCTTCTTCATACTGAGCTCATAAGTCCTCAGCTTGCCAACTACTTCTTCCAGCTCCTTTGTCTCATAATCTGCTTCTCCCTTAATCATGAGAGTGTAGATATCCTACTTCGTAGGTAAGGCATCGAGCAACTTGTCATTCTTCTCTACGTCAAAATAGCAATCGATCTTATAATTTTCCATTTCTGACATCAGATGGTAGTAACGAGTGATGATGTCCTCAAGTGACTCATGTTTCATGTACTTAAAAACAGCGAACTGCTTCTTCAGTAGATCAATCTTGTTCTTCTTAACATCTGCATTTCCCGCGTATCTTTTCTCTAATGCATCCCACATATCCTTTGAATTAGTGTACTTGTTGAAGGTATGCTTGATGCTATCAGGTAAGGACATTTTTATAGCAGCCAAGGCTCTCTTTTCAGCCTCATACATCTTTTTATCAGCCTCTTGCATGTTCACATAGGCTGTTCTACGTGGTCTACCCTCAAAGTCGTGTGTTGGGTTTGTGTACCCATCTTCGATACATATCCACATGTGCGTGTCCTGATATTCAATGAAGGATTGAAAACGATCCTTCCATGTCAAATAATTTTCCACCTTCATCATCTTTGGCGGTTTGTTGGTAGTTGTTAGTGCATTTATGTCTATCGCCTCCGTAAATCCAGTCCGTAGCAGAAACTGAAGAAAACTTTCTTTATATCGTCATAATTAGATAGAAAAGGCAAGGTGGCAATATTGTAAATAAGAGGAAAGCTCTTATAAGCCTTGGCCTATAAATAGGACCTTTAGGGCTTAGATTAGAGACTTTTGCTACATTTGCTCATTTTGGAGCTTTGGAGAGCTAGATCTAGAGTGAGAAAGTCTAGAGAGAGAAAGTGTTCTCCACGTGATTCAGGTGTTGTACGATTTCAGTTATTTCAATAGAATCACAGATTATATTACATTTCGTGTGTTCGGTCACGTTCGTGTACGGATTCCGCACGTCACACGTTCGGTTCACAATCGTTACGGAGTCAAAACCGGTCCTAACAAGTGGTATCAGAGCAGGAGCTCGATTGCACGGATCTATCACACGATTTCGCATGAGATTTCATCAGTATCATATCCTTATTTCATTCAGATCTGTCAAAATTCTTCATTTTTCATCTCATTCACGTTTGTATCTGAAAATCGCCAAATTAAACAGGTTTTAACGGTTCAAAATTGCTGATTTTTGGATATGATGTGCGAAAACACCTGATCTAAAAGCCTACAAAGTTTCAAATCTTAACTCTAAGTAATTTGTGAGAAATCTGAAATTTTGTGTTCAAAAAAGTTGTTCAACATGTTGACTGTTGATGTTGGAATTCATATTAATGTTATCCGATCGGACAGCTGACCGAACGGATAGCTGTTCGATCCAAAGAAAATCATTGCAATTCATTTAATTCTTTGACTTTGTTGACCTAACCGAATGGACAGAAGTCCGAACGGATAGCTGTCCGAACCAAAACATAGCTATTACATTTCATTAATGTTGACTTTGTTGACCTAACCGAACGGACAGCTGTCCGAATGACTAGTCTCACCCGCATGGTCGGTAATTCGTTTCAAAGTTTATCACTTGTTCTAACCACACTAGTCAAAAGCGTTTAATCGATTGTGTCAGTCAACTTTATCAGTGTGCATGTGATATTCATTATAGGTGTCATCAAGTTTCGTAATTATTCACAATAGAAAGTCATGTGATTTAGTCATTGACTGCATTAAAGTGTCTTTGGTTTATATGATTAATATTGAACGGTCCAATATCATTCCATTTTAAAACAGTTGTCGGCCTATGCATGTAATGATTGACAAGTTGCATGTGAAGTGTAATTTCAAATCTGTCGGTCATTATCTCAATATTGCATGTGATAGTTTCAGTTGGTATATGCTTTGATTGAGATTTCATATTTCAATAGGTGTAACTCGATCGAACAGTGGGTCGATCGGACAACATATTGTTTTTTGTCTTTTTGTGCCATCAAACGGACAGCAAGTCGAACGAGTTGACACCCTATCCATTGCATAAGTTGTTTTGAAGTGCTACCCGTTCGGACAACATAACTATTCGATCGGACAGTATCAAAACAATTCGTTCGGACAGCATAAAGCCACCCGATTGGACAGCTTTCCCACCCGATCGGACAGCACTGATTATTTTCACTGTTGACTTTTGTTGACTCACTATACCCGACCGATTCAAGTTGTTTGATATTGTTTAAACTGATTGTGTTTGCTTGATTGTTGATTCACGGTTCAGGTGATTAAAAGGTGCTGAGATTCGAGGAGAAAATGTCATGGCTGAAGAATTTTACAACACGTTCTATAACGCGTTTACATCCGAATCGTCTGAGACATCAACCGCTACACCAAAATCCATTACAAAAGCAATCAATGAAAACATTATTCATGACAACTTTTATGGGACACATTCAAAACCACCTAAGCTTGAGAGTATCGAGAATTATACTTGGTGGAAGGAGCGTTTCATCAACTGGGCAAAATCTTACGCGCACGAGAGCTGGTTCTGTTTAGAGTTTGGATATGGTAGACCTGTCAATGATAAAGGCGAAGAAATCCCACTCAAAAGCTTATCCAAAGATGATAAAAAGGACTTCTCATCTGAACAGAGAATGATTGCTTTAATCCAATCATCAATTAGAGATGACATGTTTGCTTTACTTCAACATGACGGGTCATCAAAATCTGTTTGGGAAGCTTTACGGGTTAAAGCTGAGGGGGGTAAACAAATCAAGAAAAATAAATTTGCTTTATTAAAGAAATAATTTGATTTGTTTGATAGCTTGAAAGGTGAATCAGTTCGACAAATGATAGAAAGATTTTGTCATTTGAAAATTGAACTTGATAGGTTTGGTATTGTTAAAACACGAGAAGAAATAATTGATAAAATCATAGAAGCGTTACCACGAGCTGATCAGTGGCAAACGTTTGTGTTTATTCTAAAAAATGATGTGCTATATGATACAATTTCTCTCGATGTATTGATTGAAAAGATTGAAACTCAGGATCTTGAACTACAGAAACAAAGCAAGATGAGCGGTTCTTCACATCATCAGAATGTTGGTCTTTATTACAAAGGTAACATACCCTCGGTGAAAGCTGGTGATTCACCAAAGATAGCATTTACTGGTGAGAAGACAAAAGAACCTCATACAAGCTCATCAAGCTACAATCCGGGATATCACTTATCTTCTTCAAAAGCAAACCCTGAAGAATCACAAGAAGTTCTCTGCAACATCGCTCTGAAACTGAAAAATTCTCCGGCTATGAGCATCAACTCTGCTAAGCAGCAAATGAGCTTCCTTGCATCTGTTCTGGAATCATATGAAGGTCTAGTTGCAGGCAAAATTGGAAACTCTGAATTGACCAAAGAAGACTACGACCAGATTGATCCGGAAGAAATGGAACTCATAGACATTCGCTGGTGTTTGGCAAGTTGCATCCGCAGAGCTCAGAGATACATGGAGATTACTGGGAAACAGACCATCGGTGGTCCATCAACTAAGCTGGGATTTGATAAATCCAAAGTGACCTGCTTCAAATGCAAGCAAAAAGGTCATTTCAAGAGAGAATTGCAGTTGATGGAAATGAACATCCTTTCAATGATGATTATTACCGAAAGGCGATTTACCACCGTAGCAAAGAAGAGCCGAAAATGATCGAAAATAATCCCAAAGAGAAGTCAAGAGCATGTGCAGTAATCCATGTTAATGAAGGGTATGATTGGAGTGAGATTCTTCCAGAAGAAGATCGTGTTGGTGATCGATTCACAGCTCATGACAGAACAATATCAAAAAGAAAACATCATGCTTTTGTTGCTGAAATCAAAGAGAAAACCAGAGAAGAGATTCTGAATGAGAAAACATCCAGAGAAAGAAATATCGTTGGATACAGAATGGATGAAATGCAAGAAGAGTATGAAGATGCTGTCAGCTATAAAAGATGGGACAAGAAGCGAGAATGTTATGTCAACAGAGATGGTGAACCTGTCGTCCACAGGAGGGACATAGTTCATGATGATGTTCTTCTAGTAATTCCTCGATCCGGCGAATACTATTCAAATGTTGAAAAAGATAAAACTTATTTGAAAAGGCTGGATAAAATCATAAGAGATGCCATGACATCAAGTTTGTGGAAGAGGGATGAAGCAAGAATGAAGAAAAATGTGGAGTGTATGGTAGAAGAGTTGAAGAAGGTAGCTGAAGAAGTGAAAGAAAAGGAAGTGAAAGTTGAAGTTGTTAAAGAGGAAGATGTGAAGGTAGAAAAGGTTGAGAAAGCTGTTACCGAAGAACAACAGTTTGATGAGACGAAGAAGAAATAAGAACTAGTGAAAATGAGAGTTTGAATGATGTTGCTAGTGATGCTGGTGATGAGAAAAAGAGTGAAGCTGATCAGAAGCAGACGGAAGCAAAAACCGAGGTGCCAATCACTGAGGTAAAATCCGATTCTCAAGTCTTAAACAAAAATGTTGAAAAGTGCAAGAAATGCATGGAAACATGCAGTGCTTGTACTGAAAAAGACGAAAAATTCAGAACAAGAGATCTTGAATTTAGTAAAATCGAAGAAGTTTTCAAAAATAAATGCAAAGAAATGTTAGAAAATGAAAAAATTTTAAAAGAAAATGACGAAAAACTTTCAGAAAAATGTAAAAAGTTAGAAAAAGAAAATGAAATTTTAAAAGAAAAAGTTTCGAAAATGACAGAAGAATGTGTTCAAAAAGAAAATGCATGTCAAGAAATGAAAAAAGAGTATGATTCAATAAAGTTGGCATATCACATTACAAAAGAGTCATATGAAAATGTGAAAAGTCAAATGAAACTTGTTCAATCCAAATTGAAATACTGTTCTGAAACAACTGATACGCTTAAGCGACAATATTCAATAAAGCAACAAGTTGTTAATTCTTACATTGAGGATGTTGCTAAGCTAAAGCGTCAAATAGCTGATTTAGAACAGGATAACAACAAGTTACATAGTTATCATGCATCATCATATGTGCTTGAAAGAATTTTCAATCTAAAACCGGATGGTAAAGATTCTGAGCAAAACAAGAAAGGTATTGGCTCAGAGTTTCATCAAGTTCCACCACCGGAAAAGTTCGCATTTTATGATGATGAGAAAGTCGAAAAAGCTTTCAACATGGTGGATCAATTGCCAGATAACATTGAAGTAACCTATTCCAAATCTGATGATTCAAGTGATTCAGAGGTGGTAGGTAAGGTCGTTGAAAGTGTGTTGAAAGAAGAGTCGGTTGAAAAAGGTAAATGTGAATCACAGGATGAAAATGAAGGTAGTTTTCATGAAGAATATCTGAAAAACTCAAAATCTGACAAAAATTTGAATGATGATTCAAAAGGATTGGTTTACACCATGATTGGATCGGACAAATTATTCTTAGATGTTGTATTCCCGATTCAGAATGTGATTTCAGAAAAGATTGACAGAGTTTTTAAAATGGTTGAAATTGAAAAACCTGAGATTCCAAAGTTTGCTGGAAAGTCTCACAAAACCTTTTATAACAAACTTGGTTTTAAGAAGAAAAACATGAAGGCTGGGTTGGGTTATAAAAAGAAACAGAATTGGAAAAGGAATGAAACGCCAAATTATCAGACAAAGATGAATTTTGTTCACGGAACAAGTTCCGAAGAAGAGAAAGAACTTCAATTTCGACGACAGTCTAATGAAGAGTTCTATGCTCAGAAAAAGCAACAACAAGAGATCAAAGATGTGTCCAAGAGAACATGTTTCAAATGTGATCAAACTGGACATCTTGCTCGCAAGTGTCTGAATCTGAAACCTGTTGATGTTGAAACAAAGAAGTCCGATAATGTTGAAAAACATAAATCTGAGGATGTGAAACAAAGGTCAACCAGATTTGATTCCAAACAAACTTGGAGGTACAATACAAACAAGTTTGTTTCAAATAAAACTTGGAAATCAACCTGAATAGGTTCGATTCAAGACAGACCTGGAATTCTCACACACCCAGATTAAGAACAACACAAAGTTGGAGAACAAATATCGATGCAACAAAACCACAACAATTTTGGAAACCAACTGTTGTTCAGAATCAAAATGGTCAAAAAGATTCACATTTTTACAAAAGAGGGACTCCAAAAGGTCAAACATGGTCGGTTAAGAAACAAATCGCTTCGGTAGATGATGCTAAAATTGAAAAAGTCTTTGTACAAAATGACAAAGATTTTCCGAAGTTGAATGAAGCATATTGTGTTGAAATGCCTAAGGTCAAACAGACCTGGGCTAAATTGTTCAAGTGATTGAATAGTTGAATGTGCAGGTGCTTAAGAAAATTGAAGACTGTGAGAATGGAAATCGAAGCAGCCTGACACAATGAGAAGAGGAGGCTGCTGGTCCCTGCTATTGTTGAACAGGGAGTTTGTTTGTGTTTTTGTACATAAATAAACTATATTTCAAAAACCCTAAAAATTAAAAAATTAAAAAACCAAAATATGTTTTTATTTTGTCAAAAATTTGAAAAATCAAAAATATATTTGTTTTTAAATTTGTCAAACATCAAAAATTCAAAAAAAATTGTTACATGAATATGCCGAAACCCTCACGGCGGAACAAACATGATTAATTTCACAAGATTGAAAAACGGTTTTCAAACTGTAAAAGATCAATGTGTTGTAAATCATGGGGGTACATTATAATTTCTGCTTCTCATGATTATATTTTTCTGCATTTCAGTGCACGAAAAGCAGAAAATGGATGGCGAGACAAAGCTATCTACATCGGTTATCAAATTTTCTTTAAATGTTTTGGATTTTAGGGGGAGTAAAAATTTCAGAAAATACAAAAACATTAGAAAATTTGAAAAATATTGAAAAACGACAAAAACATGAGAAAATGAAAAAGAGTTTTTGTGTAAAAAGAGGAAATGATAGTACATCAATAGACAATCACAATACGCTAAGGAATTGGAAAGTTAAATGTGATAAACGGTCTCACCAATGATTTGCCAGTAGGTTTTTTTACACGCTTAGTAGATTGTTTTCAAGATATAAACCTAAATATAAATACTTTACTTATCTCGTGGGGAACATCTCTCGGATATATAGGTAACCCCTGAAATCTTGTTTGAAGGGCTTTCTATTTCTGACATACTAGGTCTTTGTACGTGATGATATCTGGGGTATTATACCTGGACTTCTGATTTTGTTGAAGCAATAGCCTAGTCTTCGTATAATGCTCTGCACTGCTTTAATTTTAAAGCTCACCCTCAGCATAAAAAATGATGAAACATTGAAAAATGCTAATCATGTGCTGTTGAAGAAAAGATCCCCAAACGGGACACACCTAAAGTCGAGCCATCATCTCTTTGTCTTAACGGAAGTTCTAACCTGAGCTCTCATGGTCTCGCATTACCCGTTTACAGATATCATTAGTGTACATTCACCTGTAAGACTGAATATAGGAGTCTGGATACGGGAGTATATTCTGAGGTGGGACACGCGAATAAGTTTAAGTCCTTAAAACACTAATCTGTATCTTGAATCAATTGAAGTTTGTGTGAAAATTTAAGTGGATAAGTATACTGACAATCTAAGTGAATCGTTTAGAACTTAAAGTGTTTAAAGCTCAATGGTACTAGTGATTTGTCATAAACTGATATGATCCTCTGACACGAACTCAAACAAAAATATTGTCTGTAAATATGTTTGTAAATATTTCCTTACAGCTTTATGTTTCAGAAAATTACAAAAAGATTTTGATTTCTGATTTATTTTCGACAACCGATGTCTGGGATGCTGAGTTTCAAAATCTAAATTTGTTGATCGTGTTTCTGAAAATAAATCAAGTTCATTAATTTGAAACTTGAAGTTTTAAAATCAAAAATCAAAAACAGTTTCTGAAATCTCTAAGGTCATTAATTTGTACTTGGATGATTAACCGTGAAGGATTTGGATGCTTATATTTTTAAAGTCTGTAAAAGAGCCAGTTTTCGATTTTGGATACTTGATATTGCCAAATTTATGAAGATTGTTGATAGGGGGAGTGAATCAAGTATTTCAGGATATATTCATATTATTACATCTTAAAGCCAGAATCTTGATTTAGAAAACCTAATAAAGCCAGGTCACAATTCCTGGATAATTGTTGATTCAAACATTGTTACTTATAAATGTTTGAGAAATTGCAGATGTTGTACCAGACTACGATCCCGACAGCCGAGTCTAAGGGGGAGTCTGAAGACGAGCTCAACGCAAGAGGAAGCGTGCATTTAAGGTGCCACGAAACTATCTTGAAGGAGCTTGTATCCGGAAAGCCAGGTGTCGATCCCAAAAGCACGGAAGCTTGACGAAAGGGTGGGGGGGCCTGAAGAGTCTACTGAAAGGGAGAGCTGAAGCTGAAGACATATCCACGGGGATTCTGTTCAAGCAAGAGGGAGTCTGTGTTACTGAAAATGATAAAGCTTCAAGAAGACTCAGAGAGAGAGAGAGAGAAAGACAAGTCGCTACGAGTTTGACTATGGATTGACTGCGGTAATATCCAAGGGGGAGTCTGTTAGTGCATTTATGTCTATCGCCTCCGTCAATCCAGTCCGTAGCAGAAACTGAAGAAAACTTTCTTTATATTGTCATAATTAGATAGAAAAGGCAAGGTGGCAATATTGTAAATAAGAGGAAAGCTCTTATAAGCCTTGGCCTATAAACAAGACCTTTAGGGCTTAGATTAGAGACTATTGCTACTTTTGCTCATTTTGGAGCTTTGGAGAGCTAGATCTAGAGTGAGAAAGTCTAGAGAGAGAAAGTGTTCTCCACGTGATTCAGGTGTTGTACAATTTCAGATATTTCAATAGAATCACAGATTATATTACGTTTCGTGTGTTCGGTCACGTTCGTGTACGGATTCCGCACGTCACACGTTCGGTTCGCAATCGTTATGGAGTCAAAACCGGTCCTAACAGTAGTGCCAACTTCATGCTCCATTTTCAAAAGCTCATTCAAAGTAGACATGTTCGACGTTTTAAACATTGCAGACTGATAAAACCGTACAAAATGTCTTCGAAAACAGTGGTTGCCAAATTACATCGTTAGAATCGTCTCGAAAAGACGAATCCAATGATATATAATGTCGAAAACCGAATTCGGGATTTTTTTTTGTCCTAAAAATGCAAGGAATTTAACGGTGCAGACGATTTAGAGAAATGAGCTACGGATCAATTTCTATTTGCAAAACAGACAAATTTTATCGACGCTTGCCAACTGAAATTCCACCCCATAATTTCGCTGTTAATTTTGTTGCTAAGTTCGCTGGTCAGTTAAGGTAATTTCGTTGATCAATTTCGCTGCCAAATTCGCTGCTTAATTTCGCTATTACGACGACCATTAAAGTCGCCGAACACCGTAATAATTTCGCTGAGGAAAATTATACGGTTACTAAAGTCGCCTTTGGATTTAACTTCGCCGGTAAATTCACTGGTCAGTTAATTTCGCAGGTCCAGACTGCGAAATTAATTAAATTCGCCTGTAAACTTGGAAATTCAATCTTTTCGAAAATTTTGATGATTTTTTGGATTCTCCTAACACAAATCAGCAAAATTAGACAACCTAATCAGCTCAAAATTTTCTAAAAATATGAAGAACTGATGGAAAGCCATGAAGAATACGAAGAACAGTCTTCAAATCTCCAAGTCTTTCAGCCAAAATTCTTCAAAACAATAAACCAAAAACTGTCCTGGAAACCCTAAAACCTGCAAAATAGCAAACAATTAATGCATAAGATCAAAAACAGCCAAAAAATTTCGAAAATTGTATCAAAGCAACACAAAATTTCGAAACCCTAATTTTTTCAGGTTTCAAAAATTTCAAAATCTTCCTGTTTCTGCCAAGAACAATTCTGAACCGAGCCTTCAAGAACCTATTGCTCTGATACCAAATGTAGGTCCCCTTGTTGTATGGATCATCACAGAACTGTCAATCCAATCAAGAGTGCGGAATCCTCTTGATCAGAATATCACAGAATGAGTAGAAACAGAAATCAGCAATTCACAATCAAACCGGATCTTTATTGATTATCTATCAAACTGATTACAATCAATCAAGATCCTTAACTCTCTCAAATTCGTCTAAAGCCCTAATGCCTCTCACGAATTCTCTCTAAAACTGTTTTGGCTCATTAACCTAAACCCTAATGCAAAGCCTTCTTTATATAACACAAGGTTGCAACATTAGGCTAGGGTTTCCTACATGGGCAAAGCCCAATTCGTCCCCCTATAACCCAACTGGGTTTTGTTTAGCCCAAACTCTATTATTTCACTAATACAAAGCTAAACCCGCTAACCGTTTATCGCTTAACTAATTACAAGATATCCAAAGACCAAATCTAAGCTGTTGTCACAAATATGCACCAACAAACTCCCCCTTGACAATAGCTTCATAAAATAACTTTGTCTTCAGTCATCTTACTCCTATGTCCACCCCATTAGCAAAAATCCACGGTATCAATCCTGATCTCACGGGGGAGAAGGTCGATGAAATATTATACCGCTCCATGATTGGTTCGCTGATGGAGCTCACTGCATCTTGACCCGGCATAATGTACCCAACCTGCCTCGTGGCCTGTTATCAGTCGAGTCCAAGAGCATCACATATGGTCATTGTCAAACGGATTCTATGCTACCTGATAGGAACTCCAAGCTTGGGGTTGTGGTATCCAAAAGATGGTGATTTCAGACTAGAAGGTTATTCAGACTCAGTTTTCGGATGCTGCAAACTGAACTCCAAATCTACAACGGCTGGCTCCAGTTCTTTGGAACACGCCTGGTAACTTGGCAGTGTAAGAAACAGACCATGGTCGCTCTCTCTACCTGCGAAGCTGAGTACGTCTCAGCTAGCAGCTGTTGTTCACAGTTATTGTGGATTCAACAGTAGATGAGAGACTATGGTCTGCAATTTCTTAACTCGCCCATATTTGTAGATAATGAGGCAGCCATTAACATAACCAAGAACCCTGTTCATCACGCTAAAACAAAACACACTGAGATCCGACATCACTTCATCCGTGATTGCTACGAGAAGAAGTTGACTCGAATCGAAAAAATCCACACCAACGAACAAAAGGCTGACCTTCATACAAAACCGTTTGATAAAAACCGTTTTCATTATCTGTTAAAATTAAACGGGATGAAACTTTTATCGTCAAGGGGAGATGTGATTGGCGTTGATGAGGAATCCAAAGCAGAGGACGTTGGGAAGCAATCTGCTCTGGTTTATCACATTTTTAGATGTTTTGGTCTTTAGGGGGAGATAGAGTTATAGAAAATCCAAAAACATAAAAAAATGTATAAATACAAAAACAATAGAAAATTCAAAATGTAAAAAACTTTAGAAAACCCAAAAAGAGTTAGTGTAAAATGAGGAAAGGATAGTACATCAGCTAGACTGACACGGTACGCTAAAGATTTGGAAAGTTAAAAGCGTTAAACGGTCTCACTGATGATGTGTTGATAGGTTTTTACACGTTTAGTAAACTGTATTCGGGATATAAACCTAAATTCTACATCTTACTTATTTCGTGGGGAACATCTCTCGGATATATAGGTAACCCCTAAAATCTTGTTTGAAAGATTACATGTTTCTAAGATACTAGGTCTTTATACTTAGTGATATCTGGGGGTATTATACCAGGACTTCTGATATAGCGGAAGCAATGGCCTAGTCCTCGTATAATACTTTATGCGCTTTAAAAATAAAGCTTTCCCTCAGCATAAAAATTGATAAATATCGAAAGATATAAATCAAGTGTTGTTGTAAAGAAGATCCCTAAGTGGGACACACCTAAAGTCAAGCCATCATCTCTCTGTCTGAACGAAAGTTCTAACCTAAGCTCTCATGGTCTCGCACTACCCAGAAAATTGATATCATTATAGTATATTCACCTGTAAGACTGAATATAGGGAATCTGGATACGAGAGTATATTCTGAGGTGGGACACGCGAATAAGTTAAGTTCTTACAACATTAATCCCGTATCCTGAATCAGTTGAACTCTGTGTGAGAATTTAAGTGGATCAGTATATCGACAATCTAGGTGAATCATTTAAAACTTAATGTGAAATATAAGCTCAATGGTGCTAGTGACACGCCGTTAGCTGATATGATCCTCTAACACAACTCACAAAAATATGTTTGTAAATAGTTTCATGTTATTTCATTTCAGCTTAAACCCAAAAAAAAAATTTCAGTGTGTTTTGATATAAAGTTTCTAAAATACATAAAACATTTTATTTCTGCATTATTTTCGATAAACCATTGTGGAGAGCTGATCTTCAGAATCTCAGATGCAGAGAAAGATGCTGAATGACTGGGTGGGAGCTTATCTGAAAGTAGGGAAACTTAAAAAATCAAATAAGTTCATTAATTTTAAACTTGTATTTTTTGAAAAAGTTGAAAATTTGATCAACAGTGTCAGATGTTTCGTTATCAGGTCAACCAAGGTCATTAACTTGGACTTGGTCGACAAATCGAGTAACAAGAGTCATTAACTTGGACCTGGATACTTGAGTAGATGTTAAAATCTTATAAAAGTGGTAAAAAGTTAGAAAAATTGAAAAATGAGAAATTTGAAAACCCTTCCGGGCGGATGGCCATCCGGACCATTAGCCATCCGGACGGATGGATTCTTGGCTTCTATATAAAGTCATCCGGACATCTTATGGTTCATTCGAACCAAAGTCATCCGGACACTCTCACTTTTTCTCTCAACTTTCTATTGTGATTTTGAGTTGTTACGCTGCTGGATTTCATACCTGGGGGTGTTGGTCGGCACAACACTTGCAATGGTGAAGGTAAGTACCTTCAATTTCGTCGTTTAATGTCTGTTTTTATCATTCGGACAACCGACAGTTACGTTTCTTTAAATCTAGGCCATTCTAGATTGTTTTTCTTGAAATTGATCATAGATAAGTGTTAATCGGCCTTAGTTTTAAGAGTTTTAGGCTTCAATTTCATCATATCGTGCTTAGATTTCATGTTTTATTCATTCAGAGGTCCGATAGCCGACACCTAGTTTTTCTTAGATCTAGGGCATATTAGACCAAATTTGATGAAATTGAACATAGAATAAGCTTAATCGGCACGTTATTTAAGAGAATTTGCTTCAATTTGATAAAATCTTGCAAACAGTTAATTGAATGTGTTTGTTTGTTCATCAGAATTCTTTCGGATGGTCATCTGGACCATATAAGCCATCCGGAGATAACCATCCGGACCAAATAAGCCATCCGAAGATAACCATCCGGACCAAATAAGCCATCCGGATGAGTCCATTCGGACCATGTCCATCCGAACCAAGTCCATCCGGATTGTCACACCCCAACCGATGGCGGAAACATCGTGGTGCGAGCACTAAGCGCTCAGATTACTCATGAGATTCCATACCACTATTTGTTTCAATAGAAGTTAGATCAAATTCATCATAGCATTCTCTAATAGCATACACGACCAAAACAAGTATCCAATACAAACCATAATGTATATTGTTCAAATTGTTCAAAAGATTCTAAATTAACTAGGTGACGTTTCTAAGCATCTCCTAGCTGGATTCCATGCATCCCAAGCATCCTATCAGCCTGCAACATGTATTAAAATATCAATACAAAATTATTGGCGAGTATACAAGTTTGCTAATAGAATAATAAATTAAAACAACTCATATCCATAGTGTAAGCAGTAAAATAGTTTCAGTCGTGCTAGTGTCCCAGTCCACGCAGTGTTAGCCCAAGTTTCCAATGCGTTAAGTGCCTTTCCCAAAGTTTAGCGGGAGGTTATATGTCTCCTCCTAACAATACCCCAAAGACTAACGGGGAGGTGCATTACTCCTATAGCGCTACTATTGTTAAGGCGGAACTACACACTCTGGATTAAACGTCACATAGTACAAAGAATCAAGAATCACAAGTTTCACATAGGATAGAGTATAAGTTTCAAAGATTCAAGTTTAAGTTTCATAGAATACATGTTACACCCCAAAAGTTTAAAGTAAAAAGGGGATTGAGTATACTCACAATGATTGCTTAACAGTCGCAACTGTTATTAGATCAAAGGGAGCTCTTTTTTAGAATTAGCCCGAATAGTTTATAATAGGATAAGAGTCGAGCAGAGTAACGAGATTGAATAAAGTGTCAAGTCGGTCACCGGATCGGATGGCTGTCCGATCGGATGGCTATCCGATCGGATTGCCAGTCGGTCGGGTGACCCATGTGTGTGAAGAGACAAATGGCTGCCCGGTCGGATGGTCGTCCGATCGGGTTGCCACTCTAGTTAAAGTGAAGGGAATAGGGTGGCTGCCCGATTGGATGGCTGTCCGATCGGGTTGCCACTGGACCCGAGTATTAAATGTCTTGGTCTGCTCAATCGGGTGGTCGCTCGTTCGGATGGCTGCCCGATCGAGCTACCACTTGATCAAGGTTTCCAATGTTTTGAGAAAGTTTCTAAGTATCAAGTTTCAAGGTAAAAGGGCATGTGTCCCCTGATAGGGTGGCTGTCCGATCGGGTTGCCGCTCGATCGGGCGACCCTTGTTCTTGTTAATCATGTTTGTAAAATTTCCAAGTTTCTTAGCTTAACGGTGACGTTACGGTACGTATTGTGACAACAGTAAACTCATCAGCACACCGCCGTTCTAATCGGGTGGGAATCACCCCTGTCCGTTTAGTCGTCTATTCATAACGAGTTAATGTCAAAATCCATTCCATGCTCGTCTTTACTGGTATTAACTCAGATCCAAGCCGGCTTTAGGCTACTCATCCAGTCCACAGCCCGTTTAGACCCGGGTTCTACCGATTAATCGTGAAAGTTTGAGAAAAATATGAAGATATTCAAGTTTTATAGGAAAAAGTCTAGATTCAGCTTGGATTTAGGTTAGATTTAGTGCGAAAACGCATGAAACATCTTAGATCTGAGCTAGATCTGGCTTAGGATGACATCACATGTAAGTTTGTACAAACCTCCATGATGACATCACCCTCAAGAACTCAGATCCGAGAGATTTCACGGTGAAAAGTGTGATTTCAAGTGAGAATCACGTAGAGGATGATGTGTAGATCAAGAAAGTACAAGAATCTAGCCTAAAACGTACCGAAATTGATGAGAAAATGAAGAAATGAAGAGTGCGTGTGTCTGGTCGAGCAGAGCTGTCACATCACTCAAAATGGTGATGTGACAGGTCTATTTATAGTGAGAGAGGGTATTAAGGCGGTGTAAGGTGGATAGGGTGGTCATCCGATCGGGTGGTCATCCGATCGGATGGCCACTCTGGCCAATCCATTCTTTCCGCGTTCCTGACTCTGATTCGTTTTGCGAGTCATATTAAGCGTTGTGTTGCGTATAGTTTAGGTAAAGTATTTAGATTACATCACAAACCAAAAGTTTCCATGTTTCATAGATTCCGCCAGTGACAAGGCTCCAGTCTCTCGTTCAACCAAGAATCAAGTTTCACGAGTCTAAGGAGTCAAGCACCAAATAAGTTTCAAGAGTCAAGATTCATAGTTTCTCAAGCATCAAGAATCAAGAGTCCAAGTATCAAGTATCAATAATCATAAAGAATCTAGCTTCCATCATCAAGAATCAAGTGTCTATATTAAGCATCAAGAGTCAAGTATCTAGATTAGGTATCAAGTCTCATACTTTAAGTGTCAAGAATCAAGCATAAAGAGCCAAGCATCAACATCAATAAGATTCATGCCAAAAGTATCAAGATAATAATACCTCAAAGCTACAGGGACTAAAACTGACAATCAATAGAAGTTCAGGGACTGATCTTGCCTAGTGTCTAAAGTTTAGGGACGCTGGGCGTTACAGTCTCCCCTCCTTTAGGAGATTTCATCCCAGAAATCTTGGAAGAAGACTGCTCGAAGAGATGCGGGTACTTGGCCTTCATATCACTTTTCAATTCCCAAGTGAATTCGGCGCCACGCTTTCCTTCCCATCGAACCTTAACAATGGGAATTTTGCTGCGCCTCAGACGCTTGACAGTTTGATCCATGATTTTGACCGGTTTCTCCACAAACTGAACAGATTCGTTTATTTGCAAGTCTTCAAGAAGAACCTGCAGTCCCTCGTCGGCTAGGCATTTGCATAGATTGGATACGTGGAACACTGGATACACGTTGTTTAGTTCTTGTGGTAAGTCGAGTTTGTATGCTACCTTGCCAATCCTTTCTAGTATCACGGAAGGACCCACATAGCAAGGCACAAGTTTTCCCATATTTCCAAATCGAACTACTCCCTTCCAGGGAGATACCTTGAGTAGAACTCGGTCACCAACAGCAAATTCCAGAGGCTTCCGCTTATTATCAGCATAGCTCTTTTGTCTGCTCCTAGCCTTGATGAAGTTATCACGGATCTGAAGAATCTTATCCGTTGTCTCTTGAACAATCTCAGGGCAAGTGAACTGCTTTTCCCCAACCTCATGCCAGCTGAGAGGAGATCGGCATTTTCGCCCATATAAAGCTTCGAAAGGAGCCATCTGAATACTGAAATGGTAGCTATTGTTGTACGAGAATTCTATCAATGGTAAATGTACATCCCAATTACCACCAAAGTCAATGACACAAGAACAAAGCATATACTCTAGGGTTTGAATAGTACGCTCGGTCTGTCCATCCATCTGAGGATGAAAGGCAGTGCTAAGATTCAAGTGCGAACCCATAGCGGACTGAAATGTTTGCCAAAAACGCGAAGTAAAACGACCATCACGGTCCAAGATTATGCCAAGAGGTATGCCATGACGGTATATAATCTCATCAGTATAGACTCGAGCAAGTTTCTCCACTCTGTAATCCTCACGAATAGGGAGAAAGTGGGCTGATTTGGTCAAACGATCAATAATCACCCAGATACTGTCGTGACCATTAGAGGTACGGGGTAGCTTTGTAATAAAGTCCATAGCGATACTGTCCCATTTCCAAACTGGGATCTTGGGTTTTTCTAAGAGTCCAGAGAGGTGCTGGTGTTCAGCCTTTACCTTCGAGCAAGTAAGGCACTTGGACACATATATAGCAATGTCCCTCTTCATGCCAGGCCACCAATAAGTCATACGTAGATCCTGGTACATCTTATCGGCACCTGGATGGATAGAGTAGCGGGATTTGTGAGCCTCAATCATAATGAGCTCACGGAGGTTATCGCGATCTGGCACCCAAATGCGATTTAGATAATACTGAAGACCATCAGATTTAGTTTCGAGCTGATTCACATTAGCACCATGAACTTCAACAGTTAGACTTCCTTCATTTGCTGACGAAAACTGAGTTTCACGAATACAAGCATGCAGATTACTAGAGATACGAATAGCCTTGAAATGGGTTTTACGACTAAGGGCGTCGGCTACTACATTCGCCTTGCCAGGATGATAGCGAATTTCGCAATCATAGTCGTTAAGCAATTCCACCCAACGTCTCTGTCGCATATTCAGCTCTTTTTGGTCAAAGATATGTTGAAGGCTCCTAAGGTCGGTGAAGACCACACACTAAGTACCATAAAGGTAGTGTCGCCAGATCTTTAACGCAAAAAATAACCGCACCAAGCTCCCGATCGTGAGTAGTATAGTTTTTCTCATGCACCTTGAGCTGACGAGAGGCATAAGCAATAACCTTGTATCGCTGCATGAGCACACAACCCAATCCACGGTTCGAGGCATCACAATACACCACAAAATCGTCATTGCCATCAGGTAGAGTTAACACAGGAGCATTACACAAAAGGTACTTAAGAGTTTGAAAGGATTCCTCTTGTTCGGGACCCCAAACAAAAGGCTTCTCCTTTTGGGTTAGCGTAGTAAGAGGAACAACGATTTTTGAAAAATCCGCGATGAACCGACGGTAATAACCCGCCAATCCTAGAAAAGAACGAATCTCCGGCACGGATTTAGGCGTACCCCAATTCTTCACTGCCTCAATCTTAGAAGGGTCAACATGAATACCCTGACTACTAACAATATGACCAAGAAATTGCACTTCATCAATCCAAAACTCACACTTAGAAAATTTAGCATACATACGTTCACCACGTAGAAGTTCAAGCATAAGACGTAGATGGCGAGCATGATCAACTTTAGACTTAGAATAAATAAGAATATCGTCAATAAAGACTATCAACAAACGATCCAAATAGGGTTTACACACACAATTCATAAGGTCCACGAACACGGCAGGTGCGTTGGTCAGTCCAAAAGGCATGACTACGAACTCGTAGTGCCCATATCGAGTACGAAATACAGTCTTAGGAATATCATCTTCGAGGACACATAGTTGATGATATCCAGAACGTAAGTCAATCTTAGAGAAGCAGGACGCGCCTTGTAGTTGGTCAAACAAATCATCGATGCGTGGTAGAGGGTAACGGTTCTTCACGGTAAGCTTATTAAGTTCACGGTAGTCGATACACATACGGAAGGAACCATCCTTCTTCTTGACGAACAACACGGGAGCACCCCACGGGGAGGCACTTGGACGAATAAAGCACTTATCGAGTAATTCCTGCAATTGACTAGATAACTCTTGCATCTCGGAAGGTGCAAGACGATAGGGACCCCTGGCGACAGGAGTCGCACCAGGTACGAGATCAATACGAAAGTCAACGGATCTGGGAGGAGGAAGACCAGGAAGATCTTCAGGAAAGACATCGGTGAAATCACACACCACTGGAACGTCGCTTATGTTCTTCCCCTTGCCTTTTTGTTCCACCACATGGGCCAAGAAGGCAGGGTTTTGTTTACGTAAGCTTCTGCTCGCTTGTGTGCATGACATCAACCTCAGTCCCTTCGAAGGTCGGTCTCCATAGACGATCAAAGTATCACCGGAAGGAAGAGGAAGACGGACAAGTTTCTCGTGACAAACAATTTCGGCATGGTTCTTACGCATCCAATGCATACCGATAATAACATCAAAACTACCCAAACACATGGGTACGATATCAATAGAGAACACATGATTGTTAAGAGTCAGGGAACAATCAAGAACGATAGAATTAACAAGAATTGACTTACCATTGGCGACCTCAACAGAGAACGACTCAGGTAACTTGGAGCGTGTACAGTTTATCAAAGACTCAAATTCCACAGACACAAAGCTTTTATCGGCACCAGTATCAAATAGAATCGAAGCATAAAAGGTTATTAACAAGGAACATACCATTGACAACGTCATTGTCATCACGAGCCTGATTAGTATTAAGGTTGAATGCTCGTCCACGAGCGGCTGGCTGCTGGTCCTGGTTCAGCTAAGGACACTGGTTACGGAGGTGGGTAGTATCTCCACACTTGTAGCATGCACGAACAACATTGACTGGCCTAGGATTCTGTAGAGGTGCAGGTAGAGCTGCCTGAGCTGGGGCTTGCTGAGGTTGCTGGGCTGGGTTAACTTGAAGACAGTAGGGAGTCGTGTGACCATAGCGATTACAGTTGGTGCACATACGACAAGCAGAAGCAGCAGGATGATGGTATTTGCAAGTGGCACACTTGGGATGAGACCCAGTGTATTGCTTCTTAGCTTCTGGAGCAGCAGGGTTAACAGCAGTAGTAGCAGGAGCAGGTTTAGCAGCAGGGTTTGCAGCTGGAGTAATAGCATTACATCCGGAACCCTGAGATTTCCTTTTCTTGTTTTTGCTGCCGCCTGGCTACCGGGTAACTTGATTCGCAGACTTGGAGGGAGCACGAGTAGCGAACTGTTGATCACGCACACGGTTGTTGTTCAAACTTGCTGCCAAATAGTAGAGTTCTTCAATAGTTTCCAGTTGAGTTGCTTCAATAGAATCACGCATAGCAGAAAGTAAACCATTGATGTACTTGGTTATCATCTGCTTAGGAGTCGAAACCAAGTGGGGAACGATCAAGCTAGGCTGCTTGAATCTGGTAGTGTAAGCCAGGTTATCATCACCAACCTGCTTCAAGTGCCAGAACTCTTCTTCAAGCTTCAATTGTTCATGAGGAGGGCAGAACTCGAGCATCATGAGTTCTCGCACCTTAGCCCATGGAAGAGCATAGGCTTCTTCATTAGAACGGATGTTTCTCTCATTCGACCACCACTCCAACGCTCTGCCTTGAAACATCCTAGTTGCACTCCTAGTCTTTAAATGATCAGGGCATTCGGTGTTAATGAAGGTAACCTCGATGCTGTCGAACCACTCGAGCATAGCAGTCACCCCATCACTGCCTGTGAAAGACTTAGGGTTGCAAGAGATGAAATTATTATAGTTGAACTTAGTAGGCTTTTGCTTCTTGGCCTTTGAGTCCACAGAGGATGGAGGAGTGTTTGATCCTTGGAGCTCAGAGACGATCTTTGGCACGACTCGAGCAATCTGGTCGGCCATGAATGACATCATCTTTTTCTGAGACTTCTCCCTGGATTTCCTGAGAGTGTCGGATAGCTTTTGAGAAGACATCCTAAAGATCCAATAAGAGGATCATATAAGTCTAGATTCACGAAGCCTCACAATATAGATTCACACACAATAGACTAAAACTCAACAAGATTCATAAGACCAAGATTCAAGTTTCACATAGATTTCAATAGACTTGATCACCACAAACCCACGACCTTCACATGGCACGTTGTACGAAGTTTGGCAACAATGTCAGAAACGCTTATATATAGGAAGTACCAGCGGCGTATCCACCACGCTTTGGGCACATCGCTTCCACCTCGTACTCAGTGTCATGTTACGTGTCGCAGGACACACTCATCACCATCATCTTCATAGTTTACAATAGTTTCAAATAGATTCCAATAGATGCAATAGGTTCAATAGACTCCAATAGATTCAATAGATTCAATAGACTTCAATAGATTCAATAGGTTAAATAGACTCAAATAGATTCAATAGGTTAAATAGACTCAAATAGATTCACATAGTTTCGCATAGACTAGTGCTAACAATCCACAATCAACGAAATCCCGCATGGCACCTGTTACGAAAGTTCGGCAACATGACGGAAGCACTTATATATAGGAAGTACCAGCGGCGTATCCACCATGCTTCAATCATGCCACGTCCGTCTCGTTGTCGGTGTCATGCCTCGTTAACCACCGCTTCCGATTTCACCACTTCTCAAAACATAGATTAACCAGATAAATTCAGCCACATAGATTAACAAGGTAGATTCAATCACTTAAACCCGAGTCTACAAAACTACGAATTTCACTTAGCGCGTGGCACGAAGGTTTGGTAGCATGCCAAAAACGCTTATATATAGGAAGTACCAGCGGCGTATCCACCACGTTTCGGACATGCCACTTCCTCCTCATCTTCGGCGCTAAGCTACGTTTCATATTTTGTTCCTCAAACCACACATACGTAGATTACACATAGTTTAGGCTAGAGTGCATATAGACAACACATAGATTACATAAGTAGTTTCCCATAGTCTTGATTTCAACCATCTCATAACTGGTCTGTAAAACACTAAGGTTCTCATGGCACTTAGTATGGAAGTTGGTAACATGCCAGAAACGCTTATATATAGGAAGTACCAGCGGTGTATCCATCACGCTTCGGACATGTCACTTTTCCCTCATATTTCTGTGCCATGTTACGTTTAGCGTTTCACAATCCACAATAACACATGGATTCATCAAGTAGCTTAACATAGTATCAAGATTCCCATATAGATTAAATAAAGCTTCATAAATTTAGTTTGATCCTGATTAGAGTTAACGTTTTAGATTGCGGACAAACGTGCGGTTCGTGTAAAAGCATACCAAATGATCGAAGAATCGAGTTTAAAACCACATGCATAAAATCGAGATAACATAAAAGCAAAATAGGCTCATAAAACGTAGGATTGTTCCGGGTAGAGGAACGGTGACTAACCAAAGTGATTCGAACCCCTTTTTGAATTGAGATAGCGTGTCTTGACTTACTTAGACAAATACATCATCGATGTTAGGCCTACGATATTCGTCCTTTTTGGTCATTTCACGTACTCAATTGATCGGAAGTTACGAGACTTTGGCGAGAGATGAAAATCAAGGAGTGGGACTAGTTATCAAGATCTGAGTGTCACCTCTAACTTGACCACATCGTACCCTAATAGCGTTGGTACTCATCCGTAGATAAGACCTGTTAGATTAATATGGAGATTTTCCATCAAGGTTCGGATGTCACTCCTGTATTGAGGGCAAATCTCGTGAAAAATACAAACACTGATTCACAGCATTTCCAAAGCATCACGTGTATATTGTATCAGCCTTAGGAAAGGCATGTAAGTTTAACAGGGATACGTGCTGCTAGGAAGCAGATACGGTAGAATACATATGTCTTAAACAACAAATAAGAGTCAAGATTCCTAGAACTATAGACTAGGGCAAGTATTCCTACTTATCCTAATTCCCTATAGTTATGGCTCTAATACCAATCTGTCACACCCCAACCAATGGCGGAAACATCCGGGTGCGAGCACTAAGCGCTCAGATTGCTCATGAGATTCGATACCACTATTTGTTTCAATAGATGTTAGATCAAATTCATCATAGCATTGTCTAATAGCATACATGACCAAAACAAGTATCCAATACAAACCATAACGAATATTGTTCAAATTGTTCAAAAGATTCAAAATTAACTAGGTGACGTTTCTAAGCATCTCCTAGCTGGATTCCATGCATCCCAAGCATCCTATCAGCCTGCAACATGTATTAAAATATCAATACAAAAGTATTGGCGAGTATACAAGTTTGATAATAGAATAATAGATTAAAACAACTCATATCCATAGTGTAAGCAGTAAAATAGTTTCAGTCGTGCTAGTGTCGCAGTCCACGCAGTGTTAGCCTAAGTTTCCAATGCGTTAAGTGCCTTTCCCAAAGTTTAGCGGGAGGTTATATGTCTCCTCCTAACAATACCCCAAAGACTAACGGGGAGGTGCATTACTCCTATAGCGCTACTATTGTTAAGGCGGAACTACACACTCTGGATTAAACGTTACATAGCACAAAGAATCAAGAATCACAAGTTTCACATAGGATAGAGTATAAGTTTCAAAGATTCAAGTTTAAGTTTCATAGAATACATCTTACACCCCAAAAGTTTAAAGTAAAAAGGGGATCGAGTATACTCACAATGATTGCTTAACAGTCGCAACTGTTATTGGATCAAAGGGAGCTCTTTTTTAGAATTAGCCTGAATAGTTTATAATAGGATAAGAGTTGGGCAGAGTAACGAGATTGAATAAAGTGTCAAGTTAGTCACTGGATCGGATGGCTATCCGATCGGATGGTTATCCGATCGGATTGCCAATCGGTCTGGTGACCCATGTGTGTGAAGAGAGAAATGGCTGCCCATCGGATGGCCGTCCGATCGGGTTGCCACTGTAGTTAAAGTGAAGGGAATAGGGTGGCTGCCCGATTGGATGGCTGTCTGATCGGATTGCCACTCGACCCGAGTGTTAAATGTCTTGGTCTCCTCAATCGGGTGGCCGCTCGTTCGGATGGCTGCCCGATCGAGCTACCACTTGATCAAGGTTTCCAATGTTTTGAGAAAGTTTCTAAGTATCAAGTTTCAAGGTAAAAGGGCATGTGTCCCCTGATAGAGTGGCTGTCCGATCGGGTTGCCGCTCGATCGGGCGACCCTTTTTCTTGTTAATCATGTTTGTAAAATTTCCAAGTTTCTTAGCTTAACGGTGACGGTACGGTACATATTGTGACAACAGTAAACTCATCAGCATACCGCCGTTCTAATCGGGTGGGAATCACCCCTGTCCATTTAGTCATCTATTCGTAACGAGTTAATGTCAAAATCCGTTCCATGCTTGTCTTTACTGGTATTAACTCAGATCCAAGCCGGCTTTAGACTACTCATCCAGTCCACAGCCCGTTTAGACCCGGGTTCTACCGATTAATGGTGAAAGTTTGAGAAAAAGATGAAGATATTCAAGTTTTATAGGAAAAAGTCTAGATTCAGCTTGGATTTAGGTTAGATTTAGTGCAAAAACGCATGAAACATCTTAGATCTGAGCTAGATCTGGCTTAGGATGACATCACATGTAAGTTTGTACAAACCTCCATGATGACATCACCCTCAAGAACTCAGATCTGAGAGATTTCATGGTGAAAAGTGTGATTTCAAGTGAGAATCACGTAGAGGATGATGTGTAGATCAAGAAAGTACAAGAATCTAGCCTAAAACGTATCGAAATTGATGAGAAAATGAAGAAATGAAGAGTGCGTGTGTCTGGTCAGGCAGAGCTGTCACATCACTCAAAATGGTGATGTGACAGGTCTATTTATAGTGAGAGAGGGTATTAAGGCGGTGTAAGGTGGATAGGGTGGTCATCCGATCGGGTGGTCATCCAATCGGGTGGTCATCCGATCGGATGGCCACTCTGGCCAATCCATTCTTTCCGCGTTCCTGACTCTGATTCGTTTTGTGAGTCATATTAAGCATTGCGTTGCGTATAGTTTAGGTAAAGTATTTAGATTACATCACAAACCAAAAGTTTCCAAGTTTTATAGATTCCACCAGTGACAAGGCTCCAGTCTCTCGTTCAACCAAGAATCAAGTTTCACGACTCTAAGGAGTCAAGCACCAAATAAGTTTCAAGAGTTAAGAATCATAGTTTCTCAAGCATCAAGAATTAAGAGTCCAAGTATCAAGTATCAAGAATCATAAAGAATCTTGCTTCCATCATCAAGAATCAAGTGTCTAGATTAAGCATCAAGAGTCAAGTATCTAGATTAGGTATCAAGTCTCATACTTTAAGTGTCAAGAATCAAGCATAAAGAGCCAAGCATCAACATCAAAAAGATTCATGCCAAAAGTATCAAGATATTAATACCTCAAAGCTACAGGGACTAAAATTGACAATCAATAGAAGTTCAGGGACTGATCTTGCCAAGTGTCTAAAGTTTGGGGATGCTGGGCGTTACACGGATGGAGTGCATAATGTTGAAATGTTAGAAAGTTTTCTAAGTGTTGAAAATTTTCAATGTGCACTATGTGTCTCGATATACGTGCATGTTATAATAATGTAAGTTTTGCAGGCAAAGGGTTCTGATTTTCACAATAAACACAACATTTGTTGTATTCTGGACGAAAAGTATCCAAATATTGAACCATTCAAGGAGGTGCTGAAGTTTTGAGAGATAGCAGGATCTGTAAAGCTCTAACAGAGAAGCACAAATGCTATGGATCACATGTGAGAACGTTTTGGAGTGCTGCTCACTATGTTAAAGACGAAAAGGCGATTCATTCAGCGGTGAAGGTAAAGGATGAGAAGAACAAAGATGTAGATAATCTAGTGAAGATTACAGTCGGTGATGTCAGGAGAGTGCCGGATTTGAAAGATAAAGATGAGGATCCAATCATCGGTTCTGAACGATTCTGCAAAGGTTTATGGATGAGAATGGGATACGCTACAATCCAGCTTATACAAAGTCAAAGTTTTGAAAACCTTACAAGTTTTTAGTGCATTGTGTTATACATGCACTAGGGCACAGAAAAGGTGCTTACGATGAAGCTCATGACTACATAATGAACGTCATCACTTGCCTGATCCTCAACAGACCTTATAATATATCACAAGTGATATTCAATCATATGTTAGACAATATCAAAGGAGAAAGGTATGTGCAATATCCAAGATTCATGCAGATGCTTATTGATGATCAAGTTCAGAATCTGCCAAAAGCTGATGGTGATGAGTTAAGGCTAGAACATATGGATAGTGAGACGTTGAAGTGATTAGATGTCTACAGAGGAGTTAAAAAGGGTGATGAACCGAAGTTCAAACAAAAGTTTGCAGCAATAAAGAAAGCAAATTATGAAACTCCACAGGACGATAAGTGGAGGCATGACAATAGCAATTCGGATGATGAAACAAAGAAAATGGAGCCGCTCTTCTCAAGAAGACCAGATGGTGGGTTAAGAAAGATGAAAAGCCAAGGAAGAGAACTCCAAAACTTACAACTCCTAAAGTTGTTCAAAAGGGTAAAACAAAGAAGCGGGAATCACCACCACGATTAGTAGATGAATCATTTGAATTTTTACTGAAAATGTTAACATTAATGTTGCAGGTGACACAGATAAAAAGGAGAAGAAATCTCCACCTCGTTTGGTTGATGAACCTGTGATTGCTCCACAAGAAGTGATTAATAGAGGTGTTGATCTTCTCAACATGTCGTTTGCTGAATATGAAAGGTTATCAGCTGCTCAAGTTTCTAAAGATGCTGCAAAGACTACTGAGAATGTTGAATCTACAGCTGGTGGTGAAGCATTGAAAGAGACATTGGTTGAAGGAGAGGTGCACACTGATTCATGTGAAACTAAAACCAAGATTGAAGTTACACATAGAGCACCTACTTCATATGTCAGTGGAAAGTTCAAGTTGAAGAAAACTCCAAAGAAAAAGAAAGCGTCGGATGAAAAAAATGCACCATACGAGCCTACACCAGCAGAAAAAGAGAAGCTGAAAAAGAAAGGGATTCGAAAGTGAAAAGCTTGTCCAACTGGTGAAGTTCCAAAGAGACACAAAGTTAGAAAAGTCACAACTTCTATTCTGGAGCAAATCCCAGAGATTGAAAAGCCTGAAAGTGTTGAAGTAAAGATTCCTGTTCAAAGTGAGTTCAAAATTGCAACTCCTCCACCTTCTCCTGTTCAACAATCAGTTCCTATTCCTGAAGAAGTTCGTGAGAAAACACCTGAGCAACCTCCAAAGACAGTGGAAGAACCTAGCTCAGCGACAAAGAAACCCCCAACTCCACAAAGCTCAAGTCATGGTTTTCCAAAGATTCCTTCTGATCTTGGTTTTGGTCCGATTGGTCTAGAAGACTTTAGAGATTGGTTTAATGATGCTAACGTGAATGCTTTGACAAGAAAAGTCAGTTTGTTAGAAAAAGCTAAAGTAGAATCTGACGCAGAGTTCAAAGCAACGAAAGAAAAGCTAAAAGATGTTGAGGCAGAGAATGTCGCGTTAAGAAATGAAGTTGAAGAGTTGACAAATGAAGTTGAAGAGTTAACAGAAAAGATTCTAGATGTTGAAGCTCAATACAAGGAAATGAATGAGCTAAACAAGATGATATTAGAGATGCATTGTGATGTGCAGATTTCATTGATAAGTGCAAATGAAATCTTGAAGAAAGACGTAGAGGATTTGAGGGCAGACAAAGCAATCAAAGATGAACAGATCCAGATGTTGTATGCTATGATAGAAAATCGCCTTGGAATAAATGTTCATGCAGCATTTAATGAGATAGAAATCCAAAGAGCTGAGGCTCGGAGGGTGGAAAAAGAGAAAAGAGATGTTGAGGAAGCTGCAGAAGCATTAAAAGATAAAAGAAAAGGTGTCGTTGTTGATACTGAAGAGATTCTTGGATCGTCAAGTCAACAAGTGCAGCCACAACCTGATGCTGAGGTAAATGTTTCTCATGTTAAAGTTAATGCTGATGATGTTGAGATGAAAGATGCAGAGGTTGAGGTCAATACAACAAATATTGAGGTGAATCTTGCTATTGTTCCTACATTGTTGTTTACTGTGGTTCATAGTGAAGAGGTTAGCCTTAGAAGAATTAAAGTTGAACGTCGACGACTTAAAGCCAAGTTGAAAAGTTTGAGGTTGTTGATGATGATGAAGAATTGAATGAATGGTTTGGTGATGATGATGATGAAGATCACCAAGATGATAGAGATGATAAAGATGACAAAGATGATAAAGGAAATGATGATGAAGATGGTGTTGGTGGTGCTTCGAATGTGAAATCATCAGGTAATAGTCAAGTTGAAGATTTTCTGAATGATGAGCAGAATGAGGAACGAGATGAAGCTCAACATCAGGGGGAGTCTTCTTCTGGAACTAAACATGCTGATCTTCATCAGGTATTCTCTAATACTCCGAAAGTTATTTATCTTAATCATACTGAAGAAGAGGGAGAGATAGTAAAAAAATGGACTAGGGAGTCCATGTTGGAATGTTTGGATATGGAAGATGATAAGTTCAAGTTTGACATCGGAGAAGAAATTCCACCAACTCCTAATCGTGAGTATTTGTTCAAATTCGTAAATGAGGCAGATAATTTTGATGATGTGGTCATTGAGGAGGGATCAGATTCTGACCAGGACGTTCCATTCCATTATACTGGTCTAGATGATGATTGGTGTGCGTTAGGTGTGATATGATTTTATTAATATTTTGAGCCCATTTTACGCATTAGTCAAGTTTTAAATTTATAAAACACGATATTCTACTAACACTAAACACACACTTGGGCAAGTGCACCCATCGACGTATTATAGCGTTGGTAAGATACCAAGGTTGTCCAAGGACACAAGAGCTTTTAATACCGGTTTATCCTCAACGTGTAATCAATCTAATTTTTTTAAGAAAAGATTTAAAACATCAAAATAAAAACTAAAAATTCAGAAATAAAAATAAAATAAAAACAGATAGACAAGATGAATCACTTGGATCCGACTCGCCTTTAACGTATTCTTTGATGATTTTCGCACTTTCAGACTTTTTAAGAGATTATCTTAGTTATAGTAGTAGGCCCCTCTTTTGAAGGTGACGTTACCCTCAACCCAGTGGTTTGAGTCAGCAAGGATACAATCCCAAAGGGTCGGAATATGGAAAGATAACTAATTAAGTTTTTAATGCGAAAAGTGGTAGGCCCCTCTTTTGAAGGTGACGTTACCCTTGGCTAAGTGGTTTGAGTCAGCAAGGATACAATCCCAAGTAGCTGGATTAATGTTTTAATAGTAGTATACATATGAGGGGTTCAAGCTATTCGCACCCCCAACATCCAATACCAGTGGGTATTGAAGGAGGTCCTAGTAAGCTTGAACCAGGTCCTTGCAGGATCTATACACTGAACAAGGCAATAACCTTACCAAACCATTCCCCTAACCCCCGACCAGGTAGTCAACATGCTTTTATATAGACCGTAAAAACATGAATGATGTAATCTTTTACTTTATATAGAGAGTAAAGTAACGCCAAGACACCACGGAAAAATGATAGGAAGAATTCACCTTCAACATAAGAAACTAGTTATTAAAGTCATTAATACAAAACCAAATAAAAAGTGCCGAAAGATTAAAAATCAAAAGTAATACATAAAAGACTTATCTTCACCAAGTGATGTAAGTGGCTTAACCAAACATGACCTTTGATTGGCAAGAACCCTTACGATCAATCTTGGATCCCGAGACTACTACACACTCTATAGATAGATGATGGATGATGGTGGTGGGGGTTGGTGTTGTAGTGTTGGCTTAGTGGGAGAGTAGTGGTTTGCCAAGGGATGCCTTTGAAGTGATATCTGTACTCTGGGTTAGTGCGAGGCCTTGAGAGCTCAGGTATGAACTACCGTTCAGTCAAAGAGATGAAGGCTCGACTTTAGGTGTGTCCCACTTAGGGATCTTCTTTACAACTGCACTTGATTCATATCTTTCGATATTTTTTCAATTTTTATGCAGAGGGTAAGCTTTAAGCGCATAAAGTATTATACGAGGTCTAGGCCATTGCTTCCGCAATATCAGTGAGACCTTTATCACATTTTAATATTCCATTTCTTTAGCATGCTGTGACCACAAACATGTAAATATAGACTCGATACAGACGCAAGCTACATGCATATGCATCTACAAGAAGCATCAGTTTGCCATCTAGATTTTTGTTGGATTTGCTTATTTTGATTTGTTTTTTACAGACAGTGAGTTGTATGACAATTTATTGATGTTTTGAATCAAACTAATCATCGGTCTTTTATAGTGTTTAAAACGCGTCTATATGGTAAATGAAGAGGTTAATTGTAATTATGATAAACTGTTTTTTCTTCGAAGTTTTAAAATTTGTCCCTTGAGTTTCTTGATATTTAATTTTATAGTTTTCCCATAAAAGCGCTGGGGTTTGAAAAGGTTTTTGCATTAAAAGGCTGTTGTTTTGAAATATAAATTTATATGTTTATATTAAATCTACACGTTTTTCTTAATTAGATTATTAAATGTACAATGAGTTTAAATCTGACCTCTTGGGCTGTTAGATATTTCACTATATAAACTGATTGCCACTTTACTTGTTTTTCATCATGTTTTGCTACGAAGATATCATTCTTTCACATCACTTGAGTAATATATAAGTTAAAATTGCGTCATAGACTTCTGCAGAGTCTGATGATTTAAAGCAACGCTTTATCAGGAAAATTGAGGAACAGATGTATGAGGATAGGGCTACTCTTCAAGAGCTGAAGATATGTTTTGATGGACTGCACGTTGGCCGGTTCACGAGAGAGCAGGTTTCCAGAAATCTGATGCGGATGCCTTCAACTTCCGTTCGTGAGCTTTGTGTTGTCAGTAATATAGAGTGTGGTGATAGAGACATGGAGTTCATGGCGATGCTGAAGGATATACATCGAGAGGTTCAACAATCGATGGAGTTGAAGCTAAAATTTCTTAATTCTTGCTGTTATTGTTAGATTTGAAAGTTTTGTTGTTCAGTATCTTATGTAGTTGTTGATCTTTTAATGTCATGAATAAATGAATAAATTTTAATCTTATTAATCTTTGTTGTCGCATTTTACTTTTACTTATTTAGTATTTGAGTTTGATTTAGATTATGTTGATGTTGAATTGTGTGTGAACAGATGTTTGGTAAGTCAACAGATATTTAATAGGATTAAAGGTTGGTTTAAGGGTGAACAGATGAGTGCAAAGACAAAACAATGTATAAAATTTGATCATTTATAACAGTCTTTTGAATAATTTGCTCCTCCAAATTACAAAGACTCAATATTTGGAGTTGTAAAAGGTCTGTTGTAGCTAAAGTCTGGTAAAAGAGAACATCTGCTGATGAAGAAAGATTGAAGAAGCAAAGGTCTGCTATGGGTGAATAGATGTTAAAGAACAACATATGATATTCAAAATATGCTGCTCAACAGAGGTTTTTTTATAGTAACAGTGGTTAGGCTAATAGCACATGTTGGGAGTTTGTTAGTCTATTAGATTAGATGTTGCTAACTAGGTGAACATTGTAATTGCAATCTTTGTATAAGCATGCTGCTGACATCATTCTTCTCATTCTTATGAAACAACTGTTTATCCTAACGACTGTTGATTTACCACTGCTGAATAAATGAATAAATTTTAATCCTATTAATCTTTGGTACCACATTTTAGTTTTACTTATTTTAGCAAGCATAAGTATTATTGTATAGTTTTGAATATCATCTGAGGATTGCAGACCGATATTCATGTACATGTGTAATTGTGTCTGAGTATGATTTAGATTATGCTTGTTGGATCTGAGTTTGGTTTTGATTGTATTTTTCATTTGAATTAGAATGAAGATGGATGAGTTGTGCAGCGGAATTAAGATGGAAACAAACTTTGCATACAATCAAATGAGAGTATTGCTTTGGTCAAACACTTTTCACAAAGAACCAAAAGATTGAATTTATTTCAATTACGATTACAATGCAATGTTGACTACAAACTCCCCCTCAGCCAGAGCTCAGTGTTTGTTCGTGCAGAGAAGACAATTTTGCAAAGAGCTGAATAGAACAGTGCATGGTACTGTTCTATTTATAGGCACTAGCAAACCACTGAGCATCTAAGTTGACGTCACCATGAAAGTGACATCTAACCTCCTAACAAACTCTAAGCTCTGATCAATACAAACACTGCTATGCTAACTACTGCTATTACATTACATTACATAAAAGACATCTTAAATAACTGCTGCAACCTTCCACTGCTGTGAACCCAACAGTACTTGTCCGGATCAGCAGTGCTTGACTCAAGGCAGTAGATTGAACAGCAGAGCTTTAGTCTTTCATCAGGTCTTTACTTGATCAGCAATTTCTAGATCAGCAGTTTGTACGATCAGTAGATAGGAGGTCAGCAGATGTTGAAACCACTTTCAAGGGGAGAGACTTGTATGTAACATCTGCTTATTCTGGACCCACTGCTCTGATCCAGTTTTGGCTTTAATTATCTATTCCTCTGGTAGGGTTCAATCCCAACAATCTCCCCCTGGAACAGATAAAGCCAAAACTCTTCATTATTGTGGAACTTTATTGCCTCATCAACAGTTCCCTTATTTGCCCTTTAAGCTGTAGTTCAAAGGTTAAGGCATCTATGTCATCATCATCCCTGCTAAGTGGAAGATCAAGGAGATCCTGCAAATCTTCAAGACTTAGGCCAAGTGCTTGTTCCCTTGATATTTTCTTCACTTCTCCATCAGACCTGAACATAGTCAATACATGGGTCTGTTTGTCAGTTTCCCACTTTAGTACTTTTGAGCCTGGTGGGTTTCTTGGGAGATTTTTATTTGATGAGGTGTTTGGTGAAGCTGGCCTATTCATGACTGACTGAGCAGTACTTGCAGTTTGATCCAAACCAAGAGTTTCTATAATCATTTTCTTTATGCCTTCTTTTACAAGGGCATCTCCTTTTATCAGCTCTTGGATGGTTTCACCACCCAACTGTTTGTGTGGCCTTCTTTTATAGATGGCTGCACCAGCTGGAGCAGTGGCTCTCCTGATTTGCAGTTTAGATGGTCTTTTTGAAACCTCTGCTTCAGGATAGTCAGGTTTCTGTGGAACAGTGGGATCTTTCTTTCTTAGTTCCTCCAACCTTTTGTAGGTGGCCCTGACTACATCTTCTTTCCATTTTGCCACTTGATGTTTAGACCCATAATCAGTAGCAACCAACTCCTCTTTCATTCTCTTCAGCTCAAGTGATTTTTCAGGCACATTCTTTTTGTATTTTGACCAATCAAGAGGAGTGTGTTTGACCTTTTTGTTTATCATTTCCTGAATCCTGGCTGCTTCTTGTTCAAGCTCAGGTATGGTCCACTCCTTGTACATGTGCTTCTCTCCCTTGTACTTCTTGGTTGCCATAATGCTTTCAATGTAGTCTTTTCTCATAGTTTCATCTGCTTTCTCTGAGATTTGCTGACAAACATTTTTTTGCAAACTGCTCTAAAGATCTGACTTGTGTGAGCAAGTATTGATAATTCTTCTGAATTTCTCTATCAGATTTCCCATGTGTATTCCTTTTTGAGATATCCTCTGCTTGCTTAGCCTTGATTTTCAAATACTCTTCAATATTGTTAGGCCTGGGATATCCTTTAACAGATGGCAGTTTCCTTTTAGGAGGGTTATCCTCATAGTAGAAGGATTTGATTTCTTCTCTGACTGCTATAAGTTCAAGAGGGAATTGAACACCTGCAGGAGCTAATGGCTGTTGAACTTGTTCTAATGAGAGAGGAATAGGCTTGGGTATTGTAACAAGTGACAAAGATTTTGAAGATGTTGGTGGTGGTGAAGTGTCATCATCTTTCAGGATTAGCCTTCTCCTTTTTGTTTGAGGAGGGACTGATGATGCTTTGGTTGGAACTGTGGTGGTGATTTGAGTGGCAGTGGTTTGTGATTGACTAACAACTGTTGAAACAACTGGTGTTTCAACCACTGTTGTCATTACAGCAGATGTTGTAACATCTGTTGTCTTCTTCTTTTTGGCAGGAGGAGATGGTGGTGAGGTTGTTTTTGGTGGTGATGGTGGTGGTAAGACAGTGGTTGTGGTGTGTGTTGACGTGGTGTGTGTTGAAGTGATAACAGATTTTGAAACCTCTGAAGTACCAGCAGTAGTTGATACAGCAGGAGTTACAACAGCTGTTTGGATGGAGGTTTGATGTAGGAGACTTTTGGATGGTGGTTTTGGAGTATGCATTGTGAGTCTGGATGGTATGGACTTGGGTTCCCTCACTTTTGTAGTGGGATTTCTTTTTGGCTTAGGATTTTTAGCATCCATTGGCTCAGAACAACCCTGCGCATTCAGCTCCATGTAAGCTCTTTTCTCTTCATTCCACCTTGACATATCCTTTGCCTCTCTGTCCCTTTTAACACTTGCTATAGCTTCATCAAGTGCATTTTGGGAAACATCAACCTTTTTGCTACCATCTGGCAAAGGAATATTTCTGGTCATGGCATCTTTTTCTGGTTCAATGTAAAGACCATCATCTATTCCCTTCTTCTTCCACTCCTGAATTTTCTCCCCCTTTTTGGCATTATCTGGGGGAAGTTGATCAATGAAAATAACTGTTGGAGGAGCAGTGCCAGTGGTTTGTAAGATGTGGGCCTTGAGTGCCTTGATGTCTGCTTGTGTGTTCTTGAACCTACACTCCATTATGTTTCTCAGCTTTTGTACATGAATTTCATGTTGCTGATCAGCCATTTGTTTTTGTTGCTGGAGAAAGGGTTGAAATAGATTCCAGAGCTCATTTGCAGCAGGTGCTTGTGATGGAGCAGATGCTTGAGGTGGAATAACAGTGGATTGCATCTTTTGTACTTTCAACAACTGTTGGAGCATGTCTTTGATATCTGCAACAGTTGTATCCAGTTTGTCAACTCGTTCCGTCAAATCCATATATTTTAGACCATCACCCAATTTAATGGGATCATCTGATTTCCCACTAGCAGTTGTTTTATCAGTGGTTGAGGTAGGGAGTGTACTCCAAACATTAACCACTGATGCCCCTTTTTCTTGGTACTGGGGTCTTCTTCCTTCAACACTTGACAACCTTTTGATGTTGCCAGTGGTAAAAACAAATCCACTGGTGGTTGGCAGAGGTGCTATGTAAGGAATTGCCTCCAAGGAAGTCTTATTGATGTAACCACTGTCCAAATGTAAACCAGTGGGTTCAACATTTGTAGTGGCTGCTTCACTTGGATTACCACCAAGAGTTACTTGTAACTCAAGGGGGGTAACCTCCTCAGGTTGTGTTGGTGGGTTAGCAAAGATTGATACATCAGACCCAGTCATTTGTTGAGGTATGGTCTCATTGATAGGTGATTCAGAAGGACTGGTTAGTGCCTGGTTCAAATCAATTGCATCCAACCGAAGTTTAGTAGGTGGGGGAATTGTGGATGTGATGTTTGGTGTAGAAAGAGAATTTGCCCCGGGCATTGGTGTCACGGCCCTTGGCCCCGGTTTGACCCGGTCCAGAGCCGCGAGGCAGGAAATCCGATGGTATCTAATTAAGTGACAGCGGAAGTCTTTTTAAACAGGATCGATTAATATTAAAACTGCTCGTTTATATAATATAGGGATAAATCCCATAATTTACAATAAAGTGATTTCACTGGGAAATCTTTATTTCTTAAAAAAGGTTTCTTTATTTATTTACATTGAGCCACTTTTCTAAGCTGGTAGTGCTCCATGGCACTTTTCCTGTGCTCACAACAGATCACCTGAAACATGTTTGAAAAAGGTTTTGTCAGCAGGGAAATACTGAGTGAATCATTCAGTTTTACTAAAACGACTCGGTTGTTATAGTTTACAGTATTAAGAGAGATTACAATGTTTCTGATATCAAACTAACTACCCACAGTATTTGTCACTCGACTCTTTTCTGTGACTGTGGTCATATCACCATTGGCTGCCCCAATGAATGACGGTTATCACTAAATTTAGGTTCGCCCACCTAAAGTGATAAAACTGCAATACTGTGCACAATACCCCACATACCGGCTGTAATTTGGTGATTTCATAAACTTAATCACTGTAATTATAACTTTGAAAATATTTTTAAGAATTTATAAAGCAATTTGATAAAAAGAGAATGACTCACATTGTAGATTTAACGAGTAGAATATAAGCCTACTGAATAGCCTTGATTAACCTAATTTAAATAATAATGCACACACAAACAGGTTAGTAACTAATACAGCAGTTACGACAATTCACGAGATTAAACCCTCACAACGATTTATTAGTGCAATACTTAACAATTCAGCGGATTCACAACGAATGACAGAGTATAGTCCGATTTCGAACAGCACTCAAACATTCAAGTCAAAATCACGATGAATAACAAAGTATAAACTCAATTTGAGCGGCACTTAAACAATCGTTGGATAGTTATAATCGATCGGACGTTGAATCGTAATAGCGATCGAGTTATTACCCTGACTGCGGCAGCACTTCGTGATTAGTGTGTGTTAATTGTGGTAAACAGAAAGTAATTCGATGTAGGAAACGAATTTCTTTGTCGATCATATGCTAAATTTCAAGTCCCAATGTCTGCTATTTATAGTCAAAATTTGCCACCCCTTACGGACCGTAACAAATAACCCTTACGGTCCGTAAGGGTTACCTATATTTTATAGACTAGCCACGGTTGGGACTAGCTTCGCTGACTTGACAGTTTCTTAATTTAACATTTTGACAGCGAGTAATTGTAGATAATTGTTAACTAGGGTATACCCCCCTTGAGTTTTAGGGGCCCTAATCCTGATTCTGAAAAATTCTAAAAATTTTAGGGTTTGTTCAGAATCAATTGGGTTTCTCAATTAGGGTTTCCTATTGGCCAAATTAAAATAATAATTAGGACTTTTGATGAGAATTGTTACATTCTCCCTACCTTAATAAAAATCTCGTCCTCGAGATTTACTGGAATAAATGAGGATACTTTCTCTTCATTTCTGATTCCAGCTCCCAAGTGTATTCAGCTCCTCTTTTTGAATCCCATCTGACTTTGACTAAAACTAGTCGTTTATGTTTGAGAAACTTAATCTTTCGATCCTCAATTTGAAGAGGTTTCTCAACAAATTTTACTTTTTCGTTTACCTCTATATCTTGAAGAGGTACTACCAGTGATTCGTCTGCTAGACATTTCTTGAGATTGGATACATGAAATACATCATGTACTCCAGCTAACTCTTCTGGTAGTTGTAAACGATAAGCAACTGGTCCTATACGTTGGATCACTGAAAATGGTCCTACGTACCTTGGACTTAGCTTTCCTTTCTTTCCGAATCTAACTACTCCTTTCCAAGGAGAAACTTTTAATAGTACTTTATCTCCGACTTGAAATTCTAACGGCTTGCGGCGATTATCTGCATAACTCTTCTGACGATCTCGAGCTGTTTTCAGTCTTTCCTTGATCTGAGTTATTTTGTCAGTAGTTTCTTGCACAATTTCTGGACCTGATAATTGACTTTCTCCTATTTCTGCCCAACAAACTGGAGTTCTGCATTTTCTTCCATATAGTGCTTCAAATGGAGCAGTTTCTATGCTTGAATGATAACTATTGTTATAGGAGAATTCAATTAATGGTAAATGATCATCCCAGTTTCCACCAAAATCTATTACACATGCTCGAAGCATGTCTTCTAGAGTTTGGATCGTTCTTTCACTTTGTCCATCTGTTTGTGGATGATATGCTGTACTCAGATTTAGTCGAGTTCCCATAGCTTGCTGGAAACTTTTCCAGAAATGAGAAGTGAAATGACTATCTCTATCTGATACAATGGAGAGTGGGACTCCATGTAAAGATACTACTTCATCTACGTACAACTTGGCTAACCTTTCCATGCTAAAGGTTTCCTTCATTGGTAGAAAATGAGCTGATTTGGTTAATCGATCCACAATTACCCAAATCGCATCATTACCTTTTTCTTGTTTTAGGCAACTTAGTAACAAAATCCATTGTTATAAATTCCCATTTCCAAACTGGCATTTCCAATTGTTGAAGTAGTCCTGAAGGTTTCTGATGTTCTGCTTTAACTTGTGAACAAGTAAGACACTTAGAAACATATCTTGCTATATCTTTCTTCATTCCTATCCACCAGAAATTCTTTCTTAAATCTTGGTACATCTTATTGTTTCCTGGGTGCATAGTATACCTAGATTTATGGGCTTCTTCTAAAATCTTATTTCTTAATTCTCCTTGCTTAGGTACCAAAATTCGTTTCTTGTGGAATTTCCAAATTCCATCATTTCCTTGTTCTAGTTCTTTTATATAACCTTTTATTCCTTCAGCATCGTCCTTGATTGCTGTTTCCTGAACTTTCTTTAATTGTTCCATTAAATCTACTTGTAGATTTAATCTAAGAGCACGGACTCGCTTTTGTTTTTCCTGATACTTACGACTTAAGGCATCTACAACTACGTTTGCCTTTCCTTCGTGATATTGGATATCACAGTCGTAATCGCTTAAAACTTCCATCCATCTTCTTTGCCTCATATTCAACTCTTTCTGCCCAATATATATCTTAAACTTTTATGATCTGTATAAACAGTAAAAAACTTACTTCCATACAGATAATGTCTCCAGATTTTAAGGGCAAAAATTATGGCTCCTAATTCTAAATAATGAGTCGTATAATTTTCTTCGTGCTTTTTCAATTGCCGGGAGGCATACGCAATTACCTTCTTGCGTTGCATCAATACACATCCGAAACCTAATTTTGAAGCATCACAATATACTTCAAAATCTTCTGTTCCTTCGGGTAATGCTAAAATTGGAGCATTTGTCAATCGGTGCTTTAAAATCTTAAAAGCTTCTTCTTGCCTATGTCCCCATTCAAACTTAGTGGCTTTACAGGTTAACTTAGTCAAAGGTACAGCTATCTTAGAGAAATCCTTAATAAATCGTCTGTAGTATCCGGCTAAGCCTAGAAAACTTCTAATTTCCATAGCTGTTTGTGGGACCTTCCATTTGATGATTGCTTCTATTTTAGCAGGGTCTACGTGAATGCCTTCGTGATTCACCATATGTCCTAGGAATTGCACTTCCTTTAACCAAAATTCACACTTCGAGAATTTGGCATAAAGCTTTTCTTTTCTTAACAAAGTTAAGAGTGCATGCAAGTGTTCGCAATGTTCCCCCTGACTTTGGGAATAAATAAGTATATCGTCGATGAATACGATTACAAATTTATCCAAGTATGGTTTACAGATCCGATTCATCATGTCCATAAATGCTGCTGGGGCATTTGTTAGTCCAAAGGGCATTACTGTAAACTCATAATGGCCATACCTAGTTCTGAAAGCAGTTTTAGGTATGTCTTCTTCTTGTACTTTCAACTGGTGATATCCGGATCTTAAATCTATCTTAGAAAAATACCTAGCGCCTTGAAGTTGATCAAAAAGATCGTCAATCCTAGGTAATGGGTATCGATTCTTAATTGTAACCTTATTCAATTCTCTATAATCAATACACATTCTCATCGATCCATCTTTCTTTTTCACAAACAACACTGGTGCTCCCCAAGGGGATGAACTAGGTTGTATGAAACCTTTACTTAGTAATTCATCTAACTGCTTTTTCAGTTCTAGCATTTCTGTGGGTGCTAACCGATAAGGTGCTTTGGCTATCGGTGTAGTTCCTGGAATTAGATGAATCCTAAATTCTACTTTCCTGTCTGGAGGTAATCCTGGTAAATCTTCTGGGAATACATCCGGATACTCTGAGACTATAGGAATTTCCTTAAGTTCTTTACCCTTAGTACTAATGATTACTGAAATCATATATACTATTCCTTGTTTTCGTTCATAATTAGCAACTTTCATTACTGATATGAACTTCATGGGCTTACGTGGTTTATCTCCTATGATCCTAATCACTTCTCCGGTCGGTGATTGAATTTCTATGGAATTCTTATCACAAAGGATTCGAGCATGGTTGGCTATTAACCAATCCATTCCTAACACTATATAGAATCCGGCTAACTTCATAGGTAACAGTTTTGCAGAAAACTTATGGCCTAACAATTCTATCTTTCCTTCTTGCCAAACCTTGTTTATGTTAACAGAATTCCCGTATGCCGTTTCGACTGTAAAAAATTGCCTAAGGGTGGTTAAGGGTAAGTTAAGGGCTTGGCAAAATGAAGTATTGATAAAACTTTGGTTTGCACCAGAGTCAAATAATACTTTTGCATAAACGTCGTGGACCAAGAACGTACCAACTATAACGTCGGGAACTAGTTCGGCTTCCTGAGTGGTTAGCTGAAATGCTCGGGCATTCTTCTTTGTTGTTCCATCAGCTGGTTTGCCTTTATTGTCTGCGGCTTTAATCAATTTAGGACATTCTGTTTGTAATGTCCTGTTTCTCCACAGTTATAGCAGACTATGGTTTTCTTTTTGCAATTTTCTTCACGATGTCCTGCCATTTTGCAGAAGTTGCAATTTACATTGCATTTTCCAAAATGATTCTTTTTGCAATTGCTGAAAAAAGGTGATTGTGCAGATTGTCTTCTTCCTCTTTTCTTGAACCTATTATCATTACCCACACGAAATCCTTGGGTAATCTTCTGAGCCAATTCCTTCTTTCGATCTTCTTCTCTTGTACGCACTAGTTCATCAGTTAGGGTATTAGCTAGTTCCACAGCATCGTCAATAGTGCGAGGTCTCGCAGCTTTAACGATGTTACAAATTTCACTAATCAGTCCCCAAATGTAGCGAGAAATGAGTACCGGTTCTGGCGAAGCCAGTGTTGGTACCACTCTAGCATATTCAAAGAATGTCGAAGTATAACCGCGACACTCTACGCCTATCATACGATGATTTAGGAACTTATTTGCCATTTGTTCCTTTTCATATTCAGGACAGTATTTTCTTTCTACAAGAATTTTAAATTCTTCCCAGTCCATAGCATAAGCTATCCTTCTTCCTTTTGATTGTAATACGGTGTTCCAACATTCTAGTGCCCCTTCTTTGAATAAATTTGACGCATACATAACCTGATCTTCTTTGGAACACTTACTTATTGCAATTACTGCTTCGGTTTTCTCTAACCAACGCAGTACTGCAGTTGCTCCTTCGTTACCTGCAAATTCAACAGGTTTGCAAGCAAGAAATTCTTTGAAAGTACAACCAGGTGTTGCGGCTTTCATTTTCTTAGGAGGTGGAGCCTGTCGTGGATTATTATCGTCATGATTGCCGCCTCCATTTACACTATGACTAAAATTATCTTCCTGGGTACGTTTACTAAGAACGATTTGTTGCGGTTCTATTGGATTTTTAACAGCAGCAACGAATGCTGGAATAGCATTAGCTATCCCTTGAGCAACAATATTTTCAATATCTTGTCTAGTCATATACTGGTTTTCCTGATTTTGTTCAGATTGATTCCCTTCATTAACTGGTTCATTACTAGCGTTTTCCATCTGATAATTATTATAAATATAATTATTAGTCTCAAATAATTGTAAATAAAACAATTACACAGAAGCACATAAAATCTTACAACACAGATATATGTATCCAAAATTGTCGATATTTCGACTTCTATTTTGCTTTATATATTATATAGGCATCCATACACACTGTTTATCTTACAATGTTTTATTTCCCATTTTACAGATTTATTTTTAATTATTATTATTATTATACAGACATTCTTCCCAACCCCACTATTCTTTGGTCAACTGGTAGTTTAGTAGCGACGCTCCCTTTCGTCGTATTTCCAGGAAATTTGTTCCCCCATTTCCCGGATCCTATTCCCTGTACCTATCAGCTCTTCACCGAACTGACGGAGTTCGGCTAAGTTTTCGTTGCTCATTGGAGGATTGGGGATAGGTTCTGGATCAAACTGTGGAAGGAAAGAATAAGGACTGTTGATGATATTTTCGAATTGCCAGTCATTTGTCCACCATTCTTCCATTTGACCTAAAGGTCGAGTGTGGATTAGTGGGTCTGGAATAGCTGGTTCCAGATTCACAGGAAGTTGGGTTTCTAGGTAAGGATATAGATTATTATGGATAGGGCTAATGACATCACAATTTGCTAGTAGACGGTCTATTTCGTCTTGAAATGTGATTTCTTCAGTTTGTCTAGAACTCTCTCCAATTTCTATTCCTTTTTGTTTAGAATCTTTCCTGATTTCTATCTCTGCTGGATTAGAACTTTCTCTGATTTCGATTCTTTTTCCTTTCTCTATAGGGTTTTCTATTTTAGGGAGTTTCCTAGTAACTGGCTTTCTCCTGCGCACTTTCCTCCATCCTACATATCTTCTTTTCTTTTTAAGTTTTGTTTTTTCCAGCGGTGGAGCTTGGAATTCCAGGGGTTCCTCTATGTCAGCAATATAACCAGTAAAGTCGTGGGAGACTTCAATTGGTACTGGGTAGAGGTTGAGATTCTGAAATGCTTCCGATATCTCAGTCATGCTGGATAGCATATATACAAAATGCACAAAAAATGCTAAGTTAAAACTTTGGAACAAAGTTTTACAAATAAACATTAAAGTTTTATTGCATACGGATTTGTACAAAAGACTACTGGAAAGAGAACATACTATAACTTATTTATTTACTGGGTATTAATTTTTTTTTACTAGACCATGCTTATTGCTATTTTAGAGGTTTGCATTCTCTGCTACGGTAGCTAGCATATAAAGATTTGCCCATTTTTCATCTAATATGTCTTCCCAAGGTGACTTATTGCCTAATTCCTGGATTTCTGAATTAAACCTCACTTTCTTGACTTGGGGTTTCTTTATTTTCCCCTTTCCCTTTCTAAGAATCAAATTTCTTTTATCTTGGGTAAGAGGATTTTCATAATTTGCTTTACGGACAAAAATCCCTTCTTCCAGATTTGCTGGGTGTTTGGAGGAAGAGGTTCCTTTTTCTGTGGGTGCAGTATCTAATTTGTGGTAGATAGCAGAAATCTTGTGTTTACCCATACTGTAACTCATCAATTAATCAGTTAATAACACATATTTTCACAGAATAGCAATTAAATTTCTCAATTATTTTAATAGGCTAAAATCAATAGTAAGCTTAAATCAGTGGCTCTGATACCACATTTTCCTGTCACGGCCCTTGGCCCCGGTTTGACCCGGTCCAGAGCCGCGAGGCAGGAAATCCGATGGTATCTAATTAAGTGACAGCGGAAGTCTTTTTAAACAAGATCGATTAATATTAAAACTGCTCGTTTATATAATATAGGGATAAATCCCATAATTTACAATAAAGTGATTTCACTGGGAAATCTTTATTTCTTAAAACAAGTTTCTTTATTTATTTACATTGAGCCACTTTTCTAAGCTGGTAGTGCTCCACGGCACTTTTCCTGTGCTCACAACAGATCACCTGAAACATGTTTGAAAAAGGTTTTGTCAGCAGGGAAATACTGAGTGAATCATTCAGTTTTACTAAAACGACTCGGTTGTTATAGTTTACAGTATTAAGAGAGATTACAATGTTTCTGATATCAAACCAACTACCCACAGTATTTGTCACTCGACTCTTTTCTGTGACTGTGGTCATATCACCATTGGCTGCCCCAATGAATGACGGTTATCACTAAATTTAGGTTCGCCCACCTAAAGTTATAAAACTGCAATACTGTGCACAATACCCCACATACCGGCTGTAATTTGGTGATTACATAAACTTAATCACTGTAATTATAACTTTGAAAATATTTTTAAGAATTTATAAAGCAATTTGATAAAAAGAGAATGACTCACATTGTAGATTTAACGAGCAGAATATAAGCCTACTGATTAGCCTTGATTAACCTAATTTAAATAATAATGCACACACAAACAGGTTAGTAACTAATACAGCAGTTACGACAATTCACGAGATTAAACCCTCACAACGATTTATTAGTGTAATACTTAACAATTCAGCGGATTCACAACGAATGACAGATTATAGTCCGATTTCGAACAGCACTCAAACATACAAGTCGAAATCACGATGAATAACAAAGTATAAACTCAATTTGAGCAGCACTTAAACAATCGTTGGATAGTTATAATCGATCGGACGTTGAATCGTAATAGCGATCGAGTTATTACCCTGATTGCGGCAGCACTTCGTGATTAGTGTGTGTTAATTGTGGTAAACAGAAAGTAATTCGATGTAGGAAACGAATTTCTTCGTCGATCATATGCCAAATTTCAAGTCCCAATGTCTGCTATTTATAGTCAAAATTTGCCACCCCTTACGGACCGTAACAAATAACCCTTACGGTCCGTAAGGGTTACCTATATTTTATAGACTAGCCACGGTTGGGACTAGCTTCGCTGACTTGACAGTTTCTTAATTTAACATTTTGACAGCGAGTAATTGTAGATAATTGTTGACTAGGGTATACCCCCCTTGAGTTTTAGGGGCCCTAATCCTGATTCTGAAAAATTCTGAAAATTTTAGGGTTTGTTCAGAATCAATTGGGTTTCTCAATTAGGGTTTCCTATTGGCCAAATTAAAATAATAATTAGGACTTTTGATGAGAATTGTTACAATTGGGCTGTGGATGATGGAAACAAGTGAATCCAGAGCATCATAATGTGGTGTCCCAATGAGTACAACCTGTTCTTTTTTAGAAGAAGCAGGAGGAGTTTCGGTTATTGGTTGAGATATTTGTACCAACTGCTGCGAGGAAGAAGCAGCAGTGGTTTCTTGTGACTTTTGTACTGTCACAGGCATTTGCTCTGGTATCTCATCCTCCAGAGTTGCCTTTTTGATTGGTTTGGGGGGTTTTTGAGTTTTTCTTTTTGTTGGCTTTTTGGTGATTGTAGGTGTGGGTTTCAAAGCAGTTGTTTTGCTACTTTGATCACCTTGAGCAGTGGGCTCAGCAGCAGATACCTGAGGAGCAGTGGTAGCTGCTAAATTCTGCTCAGGTACCTCTGCTTGTGTTTTGCAAGGTGTTGACATCCTTGTAAAAGTTTCAGCAGTTAAGCTGTTTATTTGAATGGAGGCACCTTGTTTTATTGCTGCAGGATCACTCTTACCAAGTTTCTTTTCAAAATAATAACTCAAAAATCTTGGAAATAGTAAAGAATGCCTTTGTTTCAACATTTTTAACCAGATCATTAAAAATTTCCCGGGAATAATTAAAATTTTCTTCCTGAAGAATAGTATATCCCAGATTTTGAATTTTTAATGGTATTTCATTAAAAGCAGTGGTTTTGTTTGAAACACACATTAGAAGGGTATGAAATAAAAACCTTGTTGCAGAAGGGAAGTAACCTTTTTGTAAGGTGTCCTTTTTTACTTCGGCATTATACCCCCGTTCCAGAAAATCATTTTTTAACTCGTTTTTGGGAAAAGAAATTGTACCTTCCTAATCGTCAAGTTGAAAGACCTCTGAAATTGATTGTGGTGTAATCTTGATTGTTTTATCCTTTAGAGAAGAGTTGATGGCTATTACTGTGTCTCCTTGTTTTTCAAGGGTTGCATTCTTCCAAAACTCTCTTTGGGTTGTCAATTAAATTGGTGCATCCGCTGTTAACAAAGTTTTGTACTTTGATGCGGAGATGGTAGCAAGGATGGAATCGAAAATATTTATAGTGCCGGGTTTTGTGAGGAGACCCAGAAGATTGTGAGATGGTTTGTGTGGAATTTCAGTGGGTTTAGCCTTTTGAGAGGCTTCTTTTGAAGATGATTTGGAAGTGGGTTTTGCAGATGGCTTCGATTTTGTCATTTTGAAGATGATGATCGAAGAAGGTTTTGAAGGAATTTGGAGAAAAACTGCTTTGAGAAGAGAATTTTTGAGAATTCAATTCGACAGTAAAACCCTGTTTTGGTGTGAAGTGGGGGTTTTATAAAGGAAAAAGTGAAGGCTGACGTGGCAGCGGTTACAAAAGTACTGACCACAATGTACTGCCCACATGCCAGCCCCTGGCGAGATGAAGGACAGTACTTTTATGAAAGTTACTGATGAAAGCAGTGGTTACAACGGTAACAAGTGGAAGCAGTGGATGATTTTCACTATCAGTGGATAGCATATCAGTGGATAAGACACTGCTTTTGAACAACAGAGTTTATCAAGGAAATGGAAGGACAGGGGATGGCTTTCAGCAGTGGACAGACATTTTGAAGTAGAGCAGACTTTTGAACAAGCAGTGGTTATGGCAGACTTTTAAGGATTTAATGAAAACTTCATTTTTAGCTATTTTTAAGGATGGATTTTTGATTTTATGAAAACATTTTAATGCTTTGATTCATAGAAAAACAAGATTTTGCTTGTTATTCCATGTTTAGCATGCCAATCCTAGAGACCAAGCTTTCAAAAGTGGCAGTATCTAATGCTTTTGTGAGCACATCTTCCAGCTGGTCTTTAGTTGGAACATGATGCAGAGAAATCAAACCTTTTTTCATAGCAATCCCTCATAAAGTGATGTCTGATGTCGATGTGCTTGGTGGTTGAATGGGAAACTGGATTTTTGATGATATTTTTTGCTGCCTGGCTATCCAACATGAGTGGTGTCTTTAAGGCAGTGATACCAAAATCCAGCAACTGATTTTGAAGCCACAGAAGTTGGGTTGTACAGCTTGCAGCAGCAACGTATTCAGCTTCAGTAGTGGATGTTGAAACAGCTGCTTGCTTTTTGCTTTGCCATGAAACTAAGCAATCACCTAGAAACTGGCACCCTCCTGATGTGGACTTCCTTGTTGTGTTACATCCAGCAAAGTCACTATCTTAAAATCCTGAAAGCTTGATATTCCCATTAGCTGGATACCAGATACCAAATGTGGGAGCACTTTTTATGTATCTGAATATCCTTTTTACAGCAATAAGGTTGGATTTTCTAGGGGCTGATTGACTTCTTGCACAAACACATGTTGCAAACATGATGTCTTGCCTAGATGCAGTTAGGTACAACAAAGACCCAATCATCCTTCTATATAGAGTTTGGTCAATCAGCTCATCCTTTTCATCAGACATGACTAGCTTATTTGTTGCCATGGGTGTGCTGCATGGTTTACAATCATTCATATCAAATTTGTTTAAAAGTTCTTTTGCATATTTGCTTTGATGAATGAAAGTACCATGTTGCATTTGCTGAACTTGGAGACCAAGAAAGCATTGCAGCTCACCCATTGCACTCATTTCAAACTCATCTGTCATGAGTTCCCTAAACTCCTCACACATTTTATTACATGTGCTTCCAAAAATAATGTCATCCACATAAATTTGGACAATCATTAAATCCTTTCCTCTCCATTTTAGAAACAGTGTTTTATCAATGGTACCTCTTTTGAAACCATTTGAGAGTAGAAAGGTGGAAAGAGTTTCATACCAGGCCCTAGGTGCTTGTTTCAGGCCATATAGGGCTTTGTTAAGCCTATAGACATGATCTGGATAAAATGGATCCTCAAAACCTGGAGGTTGACAGACATACACCTCTTCTTGAATTGTACCATAGAGGAAAGCACTTTTGATATCCATTTGGAACACCTTCATGTTGTGGTTGACAGCAAAGGCCAGGAATAGTCTTATAGCTTCCAATCTTGCCACAGGGGCGAATGTTTCATCATAATCAATCCCCTCTTCCTGTCTGTAACCTTGAACCACAAGCCTGGCTTTATTCTTGACAACAATACCCCTTTCATCAGTTTTGTTTTTGAAGACCCACTTTGTGCCAATGGGGCTAACCTCTTCTGGCAGTGGTACAAGCTCCCATACTTGTTGTCTTTTAAACTGTTGGAGCTCCTCTTGCATGGCTTCTACCCAGCTGTTGTCTTTCAGTGCCTCTTGGTACTTGACTAGCTAATGGAGAGATAGAAAACCAGCAAAAAGACAAATGTTTTGGGTTTGGCTTCTTGTGAGCACCCCTTCATTGATGTTGCCAATGATTTGGTCAGGTGGATGAGATCTCAAGTAGATTAAATCTCCTTGATATGGAATGATGGCATTTGTTGGTGAAGGCTTCAAATGTGTATCATCTGAGCTAACCACTGCTGGTGACTTTGATGATCCAGTAGTGGCTTCAAAAGGTGGTGGAATAGGAGGTAATGTTGTGGACACATGCTGACTTTTATCCACTGTTTGGGGACTTTTGTCAGCAGTGTTTGTTGATGTGGAAGCAGTGGTTAAGGGGCTACTTTGGTCAACAACTGTTGAGGTAGCAGTGGTTGAGCTTTGACAGCTGTTTTGAACATCTGCTGCTCTTCTTATGTTGGCAGACCTTTGAGGGATGATGATTTCATACCCATAGTCTGGTGTTGAATCCTCTGATGGACCTGCACTGTTAGTCTTGACAGCAGTATTTTCAAAAGTGAATTTATTAAGATCAAACAGATCTGCAGGATTTGCTGGGATTTTCATTGATGAAAGTTCATTGAACTTTACATTCAAGGTCTCCTCCACTGCCTTGGTCCGTGTATTAAACACTTTGTAGGCCTTGGCAGTGGTTGAGTATCCCAGATGATAACCACAATCAATTTTGGCTGCAAATTTTGAAATGGAATCTTTTAAGTTCAAAATAAAGCATGGGTAGCCAAATACCTTGAAGTATGAGATCAGTGGTTTGATTTTATACAGAATTTCATAAGCAGTCTTTTTGTGCCTGGGGTTTATTAAAACTCTGTTTTGGACATAGCAAGCAGTGTTTACTGCCTCTGCCCAAAAAGTTAATGGCAAACCTGAATCAGCAAGCATGGTTCTGGCAGCCTCAATCAAAGTTCTGTTCTTTCTTTCAACTACCCCATTTTGCTCTGGTGTTCTAGGGATGCTGTACTGCCTTACAATCCCTTTCTTCACACAGAAGGCATCCAACTCCTTATTTTTAAATTCTGTGCCATTGTCACTCCTGAAGAATTTTACTGGAAGGTCAAATTGCTTTTCAACCTGTGTCACAAAATCTTGCAAAATGCCTGCAGTCTCATCTTTTTAGTGTAAAAAGAAAGTCCATGTAAACCTAGAAAAGTCATCAACAATAACCAGACAATATCTCTTCTTTTTTAGACTTATGACTTGAACTGGGCCAAACAAATCCATGTGCAGCATTTGCAAACACTGGGTTGTTTTGGACTCTTCAATGGACTTATAAGAACTTTTATGCTGTTTTCCTTTTAAACAGGAAATGCAATGTTCAGGACAGGAAAACAATTTTTGTGGTAGGCCTCTTACCAAACCATTTTTTTGAAATTTCAGTGATTGTCTTAAGATTTGTGTGCACCAGTCTTCTGTGCCAAAGTTCTGTCTCTTTGTTAGAGGCAGCTGAGAATAGACAGGCATCAGCTCTGGAACACTCTTTTGACATATCAACAACATAAACATTGCCACTTCTTTGAGCAACAAGTTTTGTTTGACCAGTTTTTATTATTGCTTCAATCTTTTTGACCATTTCTGGTCCAACAATCCTACAACACTCCTTTGTGAAGAATGACCCACACCCCTTGTCACTCATTTGTGAAACACTCAGGAGGTTGAATTTCAGCTGTCTATCAGATTGACATTTTTAAATTTTATATTTCCAAACTGCACTGTACCAGACCCCAGAACTTTCCCTTTACTATTATTCCCAAAGGATATATCGCCCCCTCCATGGATTTTGAAGTCTTTGAGAAGGGCTTTACATCCTGTCATGTGCCTGGAGCCTCCACTATCTACATACCAAAGGCTATCAAAGCATGCAGAAGCTCCCTGCACATGAAGTAAAAGGATTAGTTCATTAGGGTCTCCAATGCCAGTAGGGCTTTGGATGGGGTCTCAACAGTGTCTGGGATGGATGCAGATTGATGGACAGTGGTTAGGTCAGGGGTTTGGACAGTTTTAGGACTGTTTCTTTCTAACCACTGTTGTGGGTTTTGCCCAATCACCTGTTGGTACCCAAAAGGATGCCTCTTCACTTTCGGTTTAGAGGGCCTTTTGTAGGCCTCATAAACGTGTGGAACCCTAGGGTATGGTGGTTTTCCCTTACCTCTTATATATTGATTGGCAGGGGGTGCATCAGTAACCTGAACATCTCTTTTAATAGATGTTTGGTTCAGCTGTTTTGTGATAGCTGTTTGAACTGGCACAAACAGTGGTTGTTTCTTAGTGAATTTGACAGATGATGTTGATGGACTCAAGGATGTTTTAGCAATGTACTCATTCTTTTTCACATCAAAGTTTTTGAGATACACACATGCTTGAGTTTTGTGGTTTGTTTTACCACAGACGGTGCAGCTTTCAGCAGGAACAATGACACCTGTTTTGTTCAAATCATAAGCTTTTAAATGGAAACAGTCTTTTGTTAGATGATTCCTTTTCTCACAAAATTCACAAAACAAGTTATTGATCTTTTCTTTCTTCTTTCTCTTTTCGGACTCCTTTGCAATAGAGGTTTTAACCTCTGTTGGGATGTCCTTGAGAGGAATGACTTTAGCTTTTGGAGCTTTAACACCGTCAGTGGTTGTAAAGTCCATGGGTTTGAAATTTTCAAGAATGTCAAACTCATCAGACCATGTGGGTTTAAACTGGTATTTTTCAAGCTCCTCAAAAGTAGAGGATCCCACTGGTCTGTCAAGTGTGATTTTGTTACCAAGTTTATCAGTGATTTTCACTTCTTGGCCATTCTTGTTTGTGGGGATGAACTCAGTGGATTCATCAGTGGTTTGAACAGATTTTTCAAAAGCAGTGTTTTCAACTTCGTCATGTTTTCTAAAACCAATTCCAAATTTCACATTACTTTTGATCTGTTTTTCCAACAAGAGTTCATAACCTTTGCATGATTCCACCCATTTCTCACATGTGACTTGGGTGGACTCCAAATCCTTTTTACAAACATGATATTTTTCTATCATAGTTTGAAGTTGGGTTTTGGTTATGCTCTGCTCTTCTTTGAGACTGCTGATTTCTTTATCTTTTTCAGCCAATTTGTTTCTAAGTTCTTTTAAAGACTTTTCAAATTCGAATTCATCAGACAAGACTTTGTCCCTTAGGTTTTCATTTACCTCTTTGATGTTAGCAAATGCAATAATGCATTGGTCTGAACATAGTTTTTCAAGAACTTGAGGTGATACCTTGGCAGCAGCCATCATGGCACAATCACATTGATGATTTTCTTCATCATCAGCTCTTACTTCCTTCTCACCTGCTCTCTTCTCTTCCTCTTCTTCTTTGTCCTCTTTGGACCAGGGGTCAGTCAGTGGTTCAATCAGGGTTTCTGAATTTTCTCCCAGCAGTAGTTCACCAGCAACTGTTTTAACAACTGCTTCAGTCACCTCATCCACTGTTTCATCACTTAGCTGTTCACCTTCAGTTTCTACCCCCTCTGGTATTGACTCTAATGCCATCAAACAAAATTCATCATTAGAAGGTTCATCAAAAGCATAGAGTGCAAAATTTTCATCACCAAGCTCATCAGGCATGCTGCTCCAGTCAACAAATCCTTGAGTGAAAAAGCTTTGCTGATCTGGTTGTACCACTGCTGGAGCAGCTGTTTGAGGTGCAACAGGTTGCACTTGTGCCTGGGGGACAAGGGTTTGAACATACTGAATTTGTGGAACAGTGGTTTGGACATAATGCACAGGCACAGGGGTTGCAGCATAGTGAGCAGTGTTAACATGAGCTACAGGGGTATATTGGGTATAGTGCACAGTGCTTTGATTTTGAGGTCTAGGGTTTGAGCTGGGATGAGTGATTATAGGACCAGTAGTTTGACTCATGCATTCCCTAGCAAAATGACCTAGACGATTGCACTTATAACACTTGATTTTAGATTTATCCAACCCAACCCTTAAATTCCCATGTAATCCCAGGAATTTTCTCCCTGTTCTTTTGTAGAATTTGCTTGTTCTTACACTAAGCAATGCCAATTGATGCAAGATGTCCATCTCTTCTAAGTCAGTGGGATCAAAGTGTTGCAAATCATTGAGTTCAAAGCACAAATTATCTGACATCTGGTTCTCACAATTTGCAGTAAAAGCATAATTTACAGAGTGAGGATCAGGGTTGTTAAAATTTCCACCAGCAGTTATATCAATGAAGTGATCATAACCCTGTTCCTTACTACTGCTACCAGATTCTTCCTGACAAAAAAGAGCTGTGCTACCGAATGAATAATCATCAGTAACTTTGCCAGACTCTTGCAACTTCTTTTTCTGGTTCAACTCCCTTTCATAGGTCAGGAGTCTATCATGAAGTTGGGTCAGGGTCAGATCTTTGAACTCAACAGAATTTCTAGTCACAAATGCAATTGTGTCCCATTTATCAGGAAGTGATCTAAGAAACCTACTATTTTGTGTTGATTTTGGAAACTCAACGTTAACAAGCCTTAGTTCACTGATGAGACAACTAAACCGTTCAAACTGTTGGGTCAATGATTCACCCTTAATGTGACAGAAGGTTTCACACTGTTGATTCAGAATTTCCCTATTGTTTTCAATGACTTCTTCTGTTCCCCCAAACTGTTCCTTCAAAGCATCCCATAACTCTTTGGCACTGTTACAATGTAACAGCCCAGCATAGATCTCATTGGGTAATGCAGATGCTATGATGCTAAATGCTTTGGCATCGAGTTCGAACTTTTGAAAATCAGTTTCAGTATAGTTTTCAGATGGTTTTGGTACGACCTTCTTTGCATCCTCGGCACTTGGCACCATAGGAACATGGGGACCAAAAACAACAGACCTCCAACATCCAGTATTCTGTTGAGCAAGGATGTGACCCATCCTTCTCAGCCAGATGTTGTATTTATTACATTTAAGCATGGGTGGTTTGAAAAGAGAGCCAATGTTATTCTTATCATCTTGTGATTGTGACGTCATCCTGGTTGTTTTACAGGCACTGATTAATCAACTTTAATGGTGATTAAACCTTGCTCTGTTTTTCAACAAAAAGGAACAAACTATCGATATCAACAATTATGAGCTGAACTATTTATGTCAAAATGATTGTTAAATCAAATTTGACTGTCCAAGCTCTGATACCAATTGTTGGATCTGAGTTTGGTTTTGATTGTATTTTTCGTTTGAATTAGAATGAAGATGGATGAGTTGTGCAGCGGAATTAAGATGGAAACAAACTTTGCATACAATCAAATGAGAGTATTCCTTTGATCAAACACTTTTCATAAAGAACCAAAAGATTGAATTTATTTCAATTACGATTACAATGCAATGTTGACTACAAACTCCCCCTCAGCCAGAGCTCAGTGTTTGTTCGTGCAGAGAAGACAATTTTGCAAAGAGCTGAATAGAACAGTGCATGGTACTGTTCTATTTATAGGCACTAGCAAACCACTTAGCATCTAAGCTGACGTCACCATGAAAGTGACATCTAACCTCCTAACAAACTCTAACCTCTGATCAATACAAACACAGCTATGCTAACTACTGCTATTACATTACATTACATAAAAGATATCTTAAATAACTGCTGCAACCTTCCACTGCTGTGAACCCAGCAGTACTTGTCCGGATCAGCAGTGCTTGACTCATGGCAGTAGATTGAACAGCAGAGCTTTAGTCTTTCATCAGATCTTTACTTGATCAGCAGTTTGTAGATCAGCAGTTTGTACGATCAGTAGATAGGAGGTCAGCAGATGTTGAAACCACTTTCAAGGGGAGAGACTTGTATGTAACATCTGCTTATTCTGGATCCACTGCTCTGATCTAGTTTTGGCTTTAATTATCTGTTCCTCTGGTAGGGTTCAATCCCAACAATGTTGATGTTCAATTGTGTCTGAACAGATGTTTGGTAAGTCAACAGAGGTTTATAATCTAGAATATTTGATCATCAATAACAGTTTTTTGAAGAATTTGCCCATCCAAATTACAAAGAGTCAATATTTGTTGTTGTAAAAGGTCTGTTGTAGCTAAAGTCTGGCAAAAGAGAGCATCTGATGATGAAGAATGTCTGAAGATGCAAAGGTCTGCTATGGGCCAAGAGATGTTAACGAACAACATATGATATTCAAATTATGTTGCTCAATAGAGGTTTTCATAGTAACAGTGGTTAGGCTAATAGCAGATGTTGGGAGTTTGTAAGGCTATTACATGTTGCTCGCTAGGTGAACATTTGTAATTACAATCTTTGTATAAGCATGTTGCTGACATCTATGAAACAACTGTTTATCCTAACGACTGTTGAGTTACCACAACTGAAAACAACTGTTTTTGAAACCTCTGCTTGGCTAAAAATTCATCTACTGCTGAAAGGTATCGTCTGTTGTCATAACTTATGTTTACCCTAATGAGTGTTGATTTACTACTGTTTTCAACCTCTGTTGTTGCCCAACAGAGGTTTCCAAACAATTTTTCATCCATTAAGAGAAGTGCTTAGGTTAAAAGCATGATGATGAAAGCATTCTTCTCATTCTTATGAGAAAAAAGTTTGTTATTCTACTGCATATATTTCCATTTCTATTTTATCTTCTTCCATTGTGATCATCTTAACTGTCATAACAATCATAACTTTTGTTTATGCTAACGACTGTTGACTTACGCTGTTCCTAACCTCTGTTGTTGGCTAATAGAGTGTCGCAACTGCCGACCCCTGCCCCGAAAGGCGGGCGGCCGTGGCCTACTCAGAGATGGTGGAATCGGTGTTTATCATTAATTTGGCAGTTGAAATTTCATCAGGACCGTAGTTAGGAAATGTTTTATCAGAGTAAAACACCACATTTTTATAATAATAAATATATTGGGATAAACCCAAATTTCCATTACATATATGTCTACAGGGATAAACCCTAATTTATTGAAATAAAACATCTTCTTTATTTAGGTAACTTTTATAGCCACTTTTCCAAGCCTTCAGTGCTGTCCAGCTGGCTTCTATTTGGCTTTCACATTTTGTTACCTGAAACGCATTTTAAAAACATTTTATCAGCAAGAAATACTGGCGAGTAAATCCCAGTTTAATCAAAACATGTTTTATCATTTTACAGTATTGAGGGCGATCTCGCAATTACATTTGTTTATATTTCTACCTTAATTACCACCCACGGTACTGTCAACCCGACTTGTGGTCATGTTACTACTCACAGTGTAGTAACAAATTTTGTATACAAAACCCCAACATACCGACGATAATTATAGAATACAAATACTCAATCACTGTTAATTATAATTTAAAACAATTGAGGTTTTGTAAAAACAATTTGGGAAAAGTGGAAACACTCACTTTGCTATTTTAGGTTTTTCCCTGTGATTTCCTGGTTATAATCTATCAAATTTAAACAATGCACACGCGTTAGTATAATAACCCAAATTTACATTAGCTATACCCTCCCCGAGACAGAACTCCAACGACTGAGTCAGGCAGAGACTCGACATGCGTTGCGAAGCACTAGATCAATCGGGCAGCGTATATAATACGTAACCGGGGATTAAAATATTTACAACGAGGCAGAGTTTCGCTAATTAGGGTGTATTATACCCGGGAATTACTTATACTATCATAAATTTAGAGAGAAAGTTTTGAATTGAACGATTTGTGAACTGAGGCCGATCTCTTGTATATATTGGGCTGTCCAGGGAGTCCCTAGCGCCCCGCGAAAGAGACCACAAGGGCCTTCACGGCCCGCGACCTAGGGGTGTAGGCCACGTGTCGTAACCGGATTGAGCCTGGTGTCATGGAGGTCGCGGCCCGCGAAAGATCAAACACAGTATATCGTGTGACATCTGTGCCTCCACGGCCATCAAACAAATACCAAATCATTGAAATATTGTATTTCATACTTGGGATTTGTATAAATATGTGTATCATTTGCACATATCAATTCTTGTTCGATTTCGAGCTCTAAATCGCTTTCTTGAAAGTTATACGCGAACTGATGCGTAAACGTAATCTGTTTAACACGACAAACACTCTAGAACAGAGACATGGGATTAACATACCTTAAATAACCTTTACATAACTTAGAAATAAGTTTTGGAAGGTTTGTTGTGTCGAAATCAAGTTTATTTGCTTACAGGGACTAATTTCGACAAACTGCGAAAGTATGCTGATTCGTACTGTAACGAACATTCCGGAATATGATCATAAGTTAAACATGCCCTAAATATCCTTTACATAGCTTAGAAATAGGTTTAGATGTGTTTGGTGCACAAAAATAAACTTATTTGGTCAAACAGGGACACAAAGCGTCAAAAAGTGCCTAAGTTTGCATTTTCACGCATATCTTACATTCTGAACATATCCGGACATCCAAAACTTTATGTAATCATTAAAATATTTTATTTTAGTGATTGGCATGATAAAATTCCATTCGTCGCGTAATTTGGATCGTTTTTCGCGTCCGTTCGTGTTTCGTCGTAATTAACCGAACAACGCAACCGTACGGCCAAACGAACCGACATCCGAGATGTTTTTGAGCATGTTTCATGTTCCCTATACTTTAGATTCATTTTAGAGCCTTGAAATGAGGTTAACGGGGCTTAAACGTGTTAAAAAAATGAATCAAAAACCATGTTTTACACATCCAGGGACCAAAACTGACATTTTCTGAAAGTCAGCTCAGGAGAGGCGCGTAAGATGAGCTCTATTCTTACGCGGGGCGCGAGAGCTGTCCAGTTCAGCAAAATCAATTTCTGCATTCAGCAGCTCGTTTTTGGGTTTTTGCACATGGTTTCTTCATACTTGGAGCTTGTTTTGGGCACCCATAGGTTTGTAATTCAGTGGGTAACACTTGGATGGTTGAGATTGAAGCTCGTAAATCAAGGAACGATCCTAACGGTTGTCCAAATCCTATATAAACCCACTTAATTTGCTCTCATTTCCCACACTTGATTCATTTCTGCTCTAAGTTGGGGTTTCCACACCTCATACCCGAGCAACTTGAATCAAATCTCCATTGCTTGGACCTTTTGTAAGTATTCTTTCATCTTTTATGTGTTTTTAAGCTCGAAAGTCAAACAGTGTTTGACTTTTGGCTTTGACCAGTCTTTGGTCAACATGAAGTTCGTTGGAACTTCGCAACGGTGATAGTCCCTTGTGACTATACCTACTGATTACCACGTTGATTAGGTGTAGTGACGAGTCATAGTTTCGGTCAAAATGCGTATTCATGCGTATTTTGCAACCAAACTATTCTTGGGTATCAAAACCTTTTGTTTTGATATCAAACTTGTTTTCTAACTTCGTTAAACATGTTTTAACATGTTTAACTCGTCACTTTTAGTTTAGTGCTTATATAGGGTCGTAAGATAAGCGGTCTAAACAACCGCTTAGACTTTCGAACCCGACCCGTTTGGTGGTTCATTAGGATCCGACCAAACATGTTTTGTGACCATAGTTGTATAGGGAATAACCATCCGAGTTTATAACTTATGGTCACTTCGTTTAGTTAGTTGTATAATAGGTAATTTATATGCCTTAGGAAAATGACCAAAATGCCCTTTTTACGCATAAATTCATTTTAAGCATATGTAACCTAAATTTTTACATCTAAACTGATTAGGTAACATTATTAGACATGTTAAGGCATATAATACTTGTCATAGGACTAGTTAGGCGGTCCGAACGCGTTTTACGCGAACGACGCGTTAAAGTAGCGTAAGCTACCTAAACGGGTTGTAATGGGTCGTAACCACTTAGGATAGGTTTCGATTTAGAATGTAGGCTTGGTTAAACCATGTTACATGAGTTCCTATACTCATTTGGTTTATGAAACGTCATTCTATCCGATCTTCCAATTTAGGTCCGGTTTATTAACATAGTTACCAATATTAGGTGTCGTTTGATTCTGTGATCCCTCTAGCTTTGCCTGGTTGTTATTCAAGACTTCTAAGCATCCTCAAGTGAGTACATAGTCCCCTCTTTTACTGTTTTCAAACATTTTGGGGTGAAACATGTGTGCTTAATTGTTATTTTCTTGATTTCAAAGTATAAATTGATTATACATGCTAGTACTTATCTTTTGACAAACTGAATGGTTATCTATGGTTTAAACACTAATTTTTCAAAAATTATAAAATTAATTGTTGGATTGTACTTGTTTTATACATTCATCAAGCCGATTGGTAGTATGATATAGCGCTATAGGACTAGACGCCCCATTCCTGTTGTATGGAATGTCAGAAACCAAATTTTATCCAAATAGAAATTGCCCTTGTGGTATTTCTATAGTCTCTAAGGTGTAGTTTGATGCACTAAGGTTTGAATGAATACTAAATCACATTTTCTTTTGTATATTTGATATACTTCCAAAGTATAGTTTGATGTGCTCCCATATGTGATATTATTTACCAAAGTATAATTTGATCTACTATGTACAAAACCAACATATATTTTGTTATTTACTAAAGCATAGTTGATATGCTATTTTCAAACCAAAACATAGTTGATATGTTATTTTCAAAACTAAAGCATAGTTTGATATGTTATTTACAAAACCAAAGTATAAATTGATTATAGATGAACATTTTTACATTGGTGGTTTGTTTGGGTAAGTGATTTAAATAACGAGGCGTGTGTGATATGATAAAAGCATGGTGGATACGCCGTTGGTACTTCCTATATATAAGTGCTTTTATGATATTACATATCGTAGCGTTATTTAAACCATTTCAATTTTGGCATATTACATTTTACACAATTATCATATCTTCACATAAACATTGTTTTACAAACAACATATTTTACACAAACTCATTTTTACTTGATTATTTATTTAATCATGCATTACTCTTTTATATCATCTGTTTTCTTATCAATTTTTCGTATGATTTCTAAAAGAAAATATTTTAAGGTTCATGACTACTTTTTGTTAAACATTCTTCTAAACTTACAAGTCATGAATCCTATTTAAATAAAACCTATGTATCTCATAGGCATTTTTATGCTGACGTATCTATTTTCACATGTGTTTCAGGTGCTGTTATTAGATGATCATGATGCAAACATAGGATTGGACGAGGGCCTTAGTGACAATAAAAGATGTAAGACTAGTTAATTAAGTTGTGTTTCCTTGTTTATAAAACATTGTAACCTCTTTCAATTTAATAAAACAAAACTTCAATTTCCATGTGTTATGAAACAATGATTCTGTTACGACACTCCCCGATGTTTCCGCCGCGGTTTGTTGTTTTACGCGGTCGGGGTGTGACAGAAAAGTTGGTATCAGAGCTCATGGTTATAGGGAATTAGGTTATTAGTAATGCTTTGACCTAGTCTATAACCTTCCTAGGACCCTAACACAAGATTCTTGTGTTTAGATCTTAAAACAATACCGTCACTTATCCTTAGGTGACAACCACAACAAGAACGGAAATTTCAAAGCATTGAAAACCAATCATCTGTTCTAGGATGATTTATTATAAGGTTTTGAACCTTTAAAGTTTTCAAAATCTCATCAAAGTTGGGTCTTATAATGTGAACACGTGCAATCTGGAAGGGTGGATGCCTGTACTCTGAGTTTTTTGTCTAAGGCTAGAGTGTTCGTACAAATCCACATAATCGGACCAGTCACTCTTGTTGGTGCACTGAATGTCTGTTGACTACGTCTTATCGAGTCTTATGTCTAGATAGGTTAAATGAGTGCACAACAGTGATTGAATTAGGGTTTGGTCATGTTTTAGGTAGGGATTCCGTTTGAGGATGGTCAATCCGTTTGAAGCAGGCCAGTCCGTTTGAAGATGGATCCGTTTGAACTGGTTCGTTTGAATGTTATTGTGACATCTTCAAACGGAAGGGCACCTACTATATATAGGTTGTGTGTAGGCTCATTTGAAACGGACTAGATTGTGTGTGTGAGACAAGGTGCTGCCAAAATTTCATCAGAAATCATTGTAAAGTCTCAGAAAAGTCGTAATAGAAAAGAATTGAAAGGAACAAGCTGTTGTGACTTTGTTTACTTTGATTCTGCCTCTGTAAACGAAGATGAACTGCCTTTACTGACTGTTTAGGGTCACAAACACGATCCAACAAGTGGTATCAGAGCTCAGGACGAGGAGTTCATACAAATTCATCTTGATTACTTCGGATTCTCTCACTTCTACCTTTCTTTTCTTATTTGAACTAGTTGTCACGGTTAAAATGGTCTAACTGTAAGACCCTATTTCGTACATGACAAAAATCGCAGCGGAAACACGAACCAAAAATTTCTTTCATTTTAAATACCTCAACCTGTTTAAAATTTAGCTTTAACATAGATCTTATCCATAAATCCATCATCCTCTTATTTACTAATTAAAAACATAGCTTTTGTTTACTACATTAAGTACATCAACGTTTCCGCACAATCTCTCTAGTGACTCGATCCTCGATCTCCAATCCTTGAATATCCTCATGACTGGTACTACCTGCGCTCACCACGTAAAATTCACAACGTTAGTACACATTATAAACATACAAGGTTTGTTCATGTTTACTTCTTGTTTCGTTATCTCTTTACATTCCAGTCTTCCCTTCCTGATTATATGATCCGTAGTGAGACTTCTTTGGTATTCCTGCGTTACACTTCATTCACCAAGCACACTATTATTACCGTTAGTACTCAATTTCATTGGATGCATGCGTACATACTTTCATACAAACTGATACATACGTTTACGATCACAATTAGCAGCTTTCCTACATACGTACCTACATACGTACGTACGTACCTACGTACGTGCATACCTAAATACATCCATTCATTCCTACATACATACATACAAACATACATACATACATACATACTTACCTACATACATACATACATACATACATACACACATACTTACATTACATACCTACATACATACATGCATACATACATCCTCATTACATGCCTTCACACAATTCTACGTACATGCATATCTTCGTACATATTCACTCGCGTGCATATACGTTCTACCTACATACACACCTACATACATACCTAAGACATACATGCGCATAATTATACATACATACCTATTTACATGTGTGCTAAAAGGGCTTTTCGGGAGCTTAATAAACCATTGGGTCGAAAAACGATGTACTGGGATGCGTTACTGATCATTCGGACATACAAAACAAAGAAAACGGAGAAGAGGAAAAGACAACCCGTCGCCGACGGGTTCCATGACCGTCGGCGACAGCCTCTTAAAATGCCCGTCGCCTGAAATCACCCGTATCCAGTCAGTTAGGCCGTCGGCCGTTTTTGAACTTTTGGCAGCCCGTCGGCGACGCCCTCTACAAAACCCACTTTTCTGCAGTTCCGTTCCGTCGTTCGTACGCGCTAAAACGCGCATAACTTTTGAACCGTTTACCCGTTTAACCTCCCGTTTCTTCCTACATGCTTGTAAATTCATATTCTATTATATGAACATAAAATCCCACATTCGGACTAAAGAAATTCTTAACTTACGCGCTATCGGCTTATTACCCTCTTACCCAAATTCCGACCCGTTCATGCATTCATTCACATAACTCGTTCGATTGACCATAACTTCTTATGAACCTAATAATATCAATGACGACTATCATAAAAATTAAATTCTCGGATGCCTTGCATCCTCTTAACCCATCTTCGCTCAAAGCTTATTTTGACCCGTTATGGGTATTTGCGCATTAAAACGTTTATGACTTACAAACCATACTTCTCACTTTCATACTTAACCAAAACATTACACTAATCGAGTGACTTGCTTCTAAACTACTTTTTAAGATCGTTTGCCCAAAATACCCATCGAGGGCATTTTGGTCAACTTTAATCCCATACTTTATGACGAAAGACTACGACACATACTTGCCTTCAACCATCGTGTTTAATTAATTAAAACACCATATTACTTAATCGAACTAAGAAGTGATTACAGAAATCACTTACCTTATGCGTCCGTGCTCGTATCCGATTCCTTGCCTCTTCTTGACCCGTTAACACTTCAAGCTTGAGTCCGTCTCGACGTGTTTCCTATACTTTCATTTCATCGAAACCACGCCCTTATTAGCATACTCATTTGTACATGTAATAATCATATCATTCGGATAATTCACACTTAACTTTCCTTAGTCATTTCTAACAAGCATTAAAACATATAATCGACTTCATATCCTTTCCATCATACGTAATTCATCATGTAATTACAAATAATACATATTAACATAACATGTACCAAACGACTTCCTATAATCCTACCTTTACAACAACGAGTCAAATCATGTTTCTTAATCTTGTTGACTTTCAAAAGTCAACTATTAACCATATGTAACCATCGACTTATCAACATATACCCGTAACATCATAATCGACTATACGGACGACACTATATACATTGCATCATACACTTGACGTGAGTACTACCTTTTAAACATAACGTACAATTATTTCATGCACGAATCTTCTAAACTCATACATAACCCATCAAATCCTACTACTAATCATCATATATCATTCCAAATGAACATTAAACATAACATCATCACATTCCTCCTAATTCATCTAACAAGAATTCATCATACCCACATAATACGTCATTCTTTCAACAAGAATCGAACATAGGTGATGAGTCTAGTCATCTTCATCACCATAACTAATGGGTTTATCATCTAAACATCAAATTAGCACAAACCATTCATAATTCATGTTCTAAATGATGATTATAACACATACTCATGCTCAATCCCACTTAAACTCATGGATTAGAACATAACCCACTGCACCCATGAACTCCAATCTTAGATTTAAGACATACCTTATGATCCCCTCGTGTTGGTGATCATTAATCCATGCTCGGTTATGGATTTAAGCTTCATCTTTCCTTTCCATTTGAGCATAAAGAAGATTTAGGGTTTGAGGCTCCATGGGAGCCTCCTGATCGATCTATCCAGAACACACATGAAGTGTGTGTTTGTGTGTGTGTCTAGTTATTTTATAACTTAACTTTCATTTGTTCTACTTTAGCCCCTCGGGTTTACCTTTAAAACATAACTGACACTACCCTCATCATTTAATACTTTTGACCATACTCTTAACTAGGTTAAATAGCCTAGTTATTTATTTCATGACGTGTCACATAAGAACATACGACAAATATTAACATTCAGATTTTTGGGGCGTTACAAGTCTACCACCCTTAAACAAGGTTTCGTCCCCGAAACCTTTCTCACTTTCATCGAACACACATTATCTTTTCTTCCACTCCATCCATACGACCACTAGCCCATCCTAATGAGAATCTTCTAGCTCCAAGAACCAGTTCCGGAGTTCTTATTAGTATCGCTTTCACTAGTAGCGCTAATTTCTAACAACCTTCATAGCTAGTGGTTTATTCCTCATTAAAATATTCCTTCATCATGTGCAATATATCCTTTTGTTTACTTAAATAATTCCAACATTTCATTATTAACATTCTTCCTGTTCATTTACACATTCATATCGTTTTCGTCGACTAAACGACCTTACTTTGAATTTGAAATCTATACATACTCTTATATGCTTAAATTTAACGTTAAGCTTATTCTACGTTTTCTACAGTTACGTATGCCTTCCATACCTTTATTTCATCTTTAAATCATTCCGTTCATTTCACATTACTATAGCTTTCACTTCAAGCATTACTTAATTCACGTGTATAAATAGTTCATATCTCTCCAATCACGAGTTAAACATTTTACTAACCTCTTTTTCATTTCCCAACCACGATCCACACCCCAGATCGATCATCTTCTCCTCTAGTACTAGCCGTACAGGCCAGGTTTCATTCATTCGTGTAATGAGCTTCCGCTCGTGCACGTCCTTTCTCCAATAAGATTGGTTTCATCACATCAATAGTTCTGCTATAGCGTACCGCACTTTCTATTTCTTACATGCAATCTTTTCATTCAATTAATCATTTCACCAACTGAAGTACACACTCGTACTCCCTTCCATTCATGCTTACTTGCAAAGACCTTATTACATCGTTTTTAAATATTTCTTACTAAGCTTACCATTCCCGCCCCTACTCAAGTTATTGTCCGGGTCACAGCCCTTCATCATTCTGACTTCTAAGAGTCAATTACTAGCACACCTAACACGTAACTTATACAAAACTTCGTCTATAATACTATCACCTTTTACTTTATACTTATTTCTATGACCCATTCGACTCAATCATGGTCAAACTGTCGACATCTTCTTAGGCAGATTAATTTCATCTTTTTATATTTTTGAATCCGTCTCACAGATTCAGACACACCATTCATGCTTTTTCATTCATTGAATCCGCCTTACGGATTCAAACATTATATTCATGCCTTTCTTCCTTGAATCCGTCTCACGGATTCAAACATATCATTCATACCTTCTCTTCCTTCTACGATTTGAATCCCTCTAATGGATTCAATCATATCATTCACATCTTTCATTCCTTACATGTGTTGAATCCGTTTCGCAGATTCAGACATATCATTTCTACATTTCCTTTCCTTGAATCCATTTTACGGGTTCAAACATTCCATTCATGCCTTTCATCACTTGAATCCGTCTCGCGGATTCAAACATTGCATTCATACCTTTCATCCTTGAATCCGCCTCACGGATTCAAACATATCATTCATATCTTATTGGTCCGTACTTAATTACGGATTCCACATTCTTCATTCTTATCAGGCATGTTTTTCATACTTTCTTAGTACTCTCAATTCCCCGAAAGTCTTACTTCCCATTTCACCCACACGCCCGCCTGCTACCTAACTCTACCGGATATACCTGTAACAATTATCATGATCTCACGAACGTTATATGTTTCTCGTGTACTGGCCAGGTACACAATCCACATAGTAGTTTCATGCCTTCATGTAATTGTCACCTTATGTCCGTAGACTTAGGTTTTGGCGCGTGTATCACTTCCAGTACTTCATTACTATACAGTCATTGTCTTTCTTTTTAAAAAAATTTCCTTCCCTTAATGAACTTTTCCATTACTTACACCCACATATTAACTTTACGTACCTGGGCTCATTTGCCTATTTGTCTTATTACCTCTTTGCCTGCCTTAGTATTCATCCTAGACTGCATTCACGGATCATCCTCTTCCAATACTTATGCTTACCTTGCACACCCAAAACCGTCAGTTTCTTTATACGTATACATAAGTACATACTTACATTAGCCTTTACCTTTTGGATCTTGATCGAGTCTTAGATTGTACGGATTTCTTACCTCAAGAGCACACAAGTTTGAGTTAAGTACTTACCTTCTCGTACTTGATTCCCTCAAACCAGGGCTCTGATACCAACTTGTAAGACCCTTTTTCGTACATGACAAAAATCGCAGCGGAAACACGAACCAAAAATTTCTTTCATTTTAAATACCTCAACCTGTTTAAAATTTAGCTTTAACATAGATCTTATCCATAAATCCGTCATCCTCTTATTTACTAATTAAAAACATAGCTTTTGTTTACTACATTAAGTACATCAACGTTTCCGCATAATCTCTCTAGTGACTCGATCCTCGATCTCCAATCCTTGAATATCCTCATGACTGGTACTACCTGCGCTCACCACGTAAAATTCACAACGTTAGTACACATTATAAACATACAAGGTTTGTTCATGTTTACTTCTTGTTTCGTTATCTCTTTACATTCCAGTCTTCCCATCCTGATTATATGATCCGTAGTGAGACTTCTTTGGTATTCCTGCGTTACACTTCATTCACCAAGCACACTATTATTACCGTTAGTACTCAATTTCATTGGATGCATGCGTACATACTTTCATACAAACTGATACATACGTTTACGATCACAATTAGCAGCTTTCCTACATACGTACCTACATACGTACGTACGTACCTACATACGTGCATACCTAAATACATCCATTCATTCCTACATACATACATACAAACATACATACATACATACTTACCTACATACATACATACATACATACATACATACATACATACATACATACACACATACTTACATTACATACCTACATACATACTCATTACATGCCTTCACACAATTCTACGTACATGCATATCTTCGTACATATTCACTCGCGTGCATATACGTTCTACCTACATACACACCTACATACATACCTAAGACATACATGCGCATAATTATACATACATACCTATTTACATGTGTGCTAAAAGGGCTTTTCGGGAGCTTAATAAACCATTGGGTCGAAAAACGATGTACTGGGATGCGTTACTGATCATTCGGACATACAAATCAAAGAAAACGGAGAAGAGGAAAAGACAACCCGTCGCCGACGGGTTCCATGACCGTCGGCGACGGCCTCTTAAAATGCCCGTCGCCTGAAATCACCCGTATCCAGTCAGTTAGGCCGTCGGCCGTTTTTGAACTTTTGGCAGCCCGTCGGCGATGGGGTGGGGACCCGTCGACGACGCCCTCTACAAAACCCACTTTTCTGCAGTTCCGTTCCGTCGTTCGTACGCGCTAAAACGCGCATAACTTTTGAACCGTTTACCCGTTTAACCTCCCGTTTCTTCCTACATGCTTGTAAATTCATATTCTATTATATGAACTTAAAATCCCACATTCGGACTAAAGAAATTCTTAACTTACGCGCTATCGGCTTATTACCCTCTTACCCAAATTTCGACCTGTTCATGCATTCATTCACATAACTCGTTCGATTGACCATAACTTCTTATGAACCTAATAATATCAATGACGACTATCATAAAAATTAAATTCTCGGATGCCTTGCATCCTCTTAACCCATCTTCGCTCAAAGCTTATTTTGACCCGTTATGGGTATTTGCGCATTAAAACGTTTATGACTTACAAACCATACTTCTCACTTTCATACTTAACCAAAACATTACACTAATCGAGTGACTTGCTTCTAAACTACTTTTTAAGTTCGTTTGCCCAAAATACCCATCGAGGGCATTTTGGTCAACTTTAATCCCATACTTTATGACGAAAGACTACGACACATACTTGCCTTCAACCATCGTGTTTAATTAATTAAAACACCATATTACTTAATCGAACTAAGAAGTGATTACAGAAATCACTTACCTTATGCGTCCGTGCTCGTATCTGATTCCTTGCCTCTTCTTGACCCGTTAACACCTCAAGCTTGAGTCCGTCTCGACGTGTTTCCTATACTTTCATTTCATCGAAACCACGCCCTTATTAGCATACTCATTTGTACATGTAACAATCATATCATTCGCATAATTCACACTTAACTTTCCTTAGTCATTTCTAACAAGCATTAAAACATATAATCGACTTCATATCCTTTCCATCATACGTAATTCATCATGTAATTACAAATAATACATATTAACATAACATGTACCAAACGACTTCCTATAATCCTACCTTTACAACAACGAGTCAAATCATGTTTCTTAATCTTGTTGACTTTCAAAAGTCAACTATTAACCATATGTAACCATCGACTTATCAACATATACCCGTAACATCATAATCGACTATACGGACGACACTATATACATTGCATCATACACTTGAGGTGAGTACTACCTTTTAAACATAACGTACAACTATTTCATGCACGAATATTCTAAACTCATACATAACCCATCAAATCCTACTACTAATCATCATATATCATTCCAAATGAACATTAAACATAACATCATCACATTCCTCCTAATTCATCTAACAAGAATTCATCATACCCACATAATACGTCATTCTTTCAACAAGAATCGAACATAGGTGATGAGTCTAGTCATCTTCATCACCATAACTAATGGGTTTATCATCTAAACATCAAATTAGCACAAACCATTCATAATTCATGTTCTAAATGATGATTATAACACATACTCATGCTCAATCCCACTTAAACTCATGGATTAGAACATAACCCACTTCACCCATGATCACCAATCTTAGATTTAAGACATACCTTATGATCCCCTCGTGTTGGTGATCATTAATCCATGCTCGGTTATGGATTTAAGCTTCATCTTGCCTTTCGATTTGAGCATAAAGAAGATTTAGGGTTTGAGGCTCAATGGGAGCCTCCTGGTCGATCTATCCAGAACACATACGAAGTGTGTGTTTGTGTGTGTGTCTAGTTATTTTATAACTTAACTTTCATTTGTTCCACTTTAGCCCCTCGGGTTTACCTTTAAAACATAACTGACACTACCCTCATCATTTAATACTTTTGACCATACTCTTAACTAGGTTAAATAGCCTAGTTATTTATTTCATGACGTGTCACATAAGAACATACGACAAATATTAACATTCAGATTTTTGGGGCGTTACACTAACTAATCCGTGAAAAGTTGAGACTAAAATTCGACTTAAAACTGGTCGAAAATACCTAATCCGTTTGAAAGTGTTTGTAAAATGCTGACATCATCTGTTTGAACGAAGCCTGTTCCGTTTGAACGAAGTCTGATTTCCATTTGAACATTGACACTTCGTTTGAAATAAGGGGTTTCCATTTGAACTTAAGGTTTGAAAGTGTTTCGTTTGAAACTGTCCGTTTGAAAGCCACACTTCGTTTGAAAATTCACGTTTGAAAACTGTTCGTTTGAAAGTGGTTAGTCGTTTGAAGGGTTCCGTTTGAGGCATGTACCTCGTTTGAAAGTGGGGATGTTTTATTATTCCGTTTGAAAGAGCTTGTCGACATATGTTCTCGTGAATCAAAATTGACAGAACCCATGTGCTTTGTCTGAACATATAATATAGGCCCAATCAAAATTGTTAGCTCACTAAACAATTAAAGATAAGAGTAAAATGCACGGATAGTCCCTGTGGTTTTGCAAAGTTTCAGCTATAGTCCCCAGATTTTGGAAATTACACTCATAGTCCCTGTGGTTTGATAGTTTGTTACGCTGATAGTCCCTGGAGTGGATTTGGGTTAGTTTTCTCAGTTAAGTCCATGTGAAATTACAAAATTACCCTTGCTTTTATTATATTCATCAACATCATCATCATTCAACAGACTCATGTATCTCTCTTTCTACTCTCTCTCTCTCTCTCTCTCTCTCTCACTAAAAACCACCACCACCGTCACCTCCCCTGCCACCATCACCACTCCCCACCACCGCCATCCCCTTCCACCACCACACCTCCGCCTCCTAAACCCATACCCGCCTCCACCATCAACCACCCATCCCCAAATCAACCACCCGTTGGTTACAGTGGTCAAAGTTCATCGTCATCTGAAGATCTCCCGAAAGCTGTTATGATGACCCTAAATCAGGGTTCTGCTGTTAACTGTAGCAAAATAAGCAACAATTTATCTGAATATGTTCCTGATTTTGAAGTATCAAGCATCGGAAGAGGTTTGCGGCAAGCCTGTTATTCGCATCTAAAGCGAATGACCTGCAGAATCGCACCTGTTCATCGCCAGTAAACCCTCACCTCTTCCAATCGACTCACCTCCTCAATCGCAGATCGATTCAATCTCAACGAATGACGGTTTCAAATAATCGCAGATCGGTTCTCTTAATCTCAGTGAACGACAGCTTCAATTCCTTCGCCCTTATCTCCCTACTCCTCCGGCGAACGGTTTCAAATAATCACAGATCGGTAAATTCCACATATATATGTTGATATTGATATGTAAGCAATATATCTGTGGAATTTGTATCAGATAAGCACTATGTTCAATTGGAAATGAGAATATTTTTAGGTTAGTAATTGAATCTTATGGTCAGTCTCTTGAAATATCTCTCTACTCTGCTTAATTTAGTCCTTAACAATGGTGAGTCCACAATTCTACTTGATTCGCGTGTTATTATAATTAATTTGGATCCGGTTTATCTGATTCTGTTCATATTCACATTGTGATATTATCTGTTTTGCTGAGTGGTTTTTAGTGAGAGAGTGTGTGTGAGAGAGAGAGAGAGAGTAGAAAGAGAGATACATGAGTCTATTGAATGATGATGATGTTGATGAATATAATAAAAGCAAGGGTAATTTTGTAATTTCACATGGACTTAACTGAGAAAACTAACCCAAATCCACTCTAGGGACTATCAGCGTAACAAACTGTCAAACCACAGGGACTATGAGTGTAATTTCCAAAATCTGGGGACTATAGCTGAAACTTTGCAAAACCACAGGGACTATCCGTGCATTTTACTCTAAAGATAATCAATTCATGTGCTTTAAAATTGACGGCCCAATCAAGTTGATGTATATCAGTTTTTTATAAAATTGAGTTGTCGGTTAAGTGGATTGAGTGGCCCAATAGAATTTGATGTGTTTGTCGGCTCTTGCATGATATCTGATCAAAAGATTAAGAGTTTGTCGGTTCATTAATATCATTGATTAAAATCAGATTCAGTCAAAGTTGCAGCCCAATTAAAGAAGTGTTGTCAGCCCAAGGTTTACAATATATTAAAGTGCACAGCCCAAATCATTCTAAGGCCCAATTGAATCTATTTTGATCCGATCAAGCCCATTCATTTAGTGATTTCATCCGAACAACATTTATCCACAAATCTTCGACACGAGTCTTAGATTGATTTCATCAACAAACACTTTTACGTGCTCAGTCTGTTTAAACTGATCATTTGTTTGTTTGTTTTCAGGTGATTCCGAGGTAATTCAAGGATACAAAATCATGGAAAAAGAAATTCCTTTCAAAGACACAAGAACAGAAGAAGAAAAATTAGCATACAGAAAATAGAGAGCTCACTAGAGGTTGATGAGAATTTCTCGTATTTACCATGAAGCTAAGAAGGCGAAGAGATGGGATGCTAATAGAGAATGTTACCTTGATTCTGAAGGAAACATTGCTATTGATGATAAAACTCTTAGTGAGGAAGCTCTAGTTGAATGTATTGCTGAAGAACAAGATGCTTTATAGAGAAAATGGTGGGGAGGTGATGAAGAGAAAGAAAAAGAAAAAGATGAAACTTCAAAATGTGAAGTTGTGATGACTGAAGAAGTTGTGAAAGAAGCTGTTACGGAAAAACAGCAGGTTCTTGAAGAAATAATTTCCGAGAAAGAAGAATCCAAGAAGAATGGATTTTCAAGTTCTGAAATTGTGTGCTCAAAATGTGACAAATCTGCAGCAGACAATGTTAAACTCTTGAAAGATGTGGAGAGCTTGACATTGGAAATCAAAAAGCTGAAATCTGAGAATGTTAAACTGTTAAATGACTTGAACAGTTTGACATTAGAAAATAAGGTTTTAAAAGAGAAAGAAAAAGATTTTGAAAGTAAAAAGAAATTTTTAGATAAAATTTTTGAAGATAAAATCAAAAGTTTTGAAAATGAAAAATTAAAAATTGAAAAAGATTTTCAAAGTCAAATAAAGATTCTTGAAGATGGGAGATCTGTTTTTAGCAGGAATAATATTGAAAAGCAAAAGGTAATAAATTCCCATCGCCATACGATTATTCGACTTGAAAAAGAAGCTGAATGTGATAGAAAAAAAAATCAAAGAGTTAGAGAATAAATTGAAAAGTTTTGTGACTTCTGCATCATATGTTTGTCCTGAACCGATCAATTCAGTTCCAATAAGTGACAATGTCACAAATTTTGACAAAGTCAAAATTGAAGATTGTGATGATAAATCTGATGATGAAAAAGAAAAAGAAGAAAAAAGAAAAACATTTTTGAAATTAAATGAAATGTTTAAAAATACTGTTTTACATTCTACTGAGAAAGGTGAATGCTCAACGCAAAAACCTGTAAAGAAGAATGTGGAACAGAAACAAAAAGATAAAAAATCGAAAAATTTTCAAAAAGAAAATAAAAGCTAATCAGATCAATCATCCAATCACAATAAAAAAACACAAAAATTTAAAAATCAAATCTCAAAAATAGTTGGTAATCAGTGGTGCAGGTTTGACCACAGTGCTCAAATGCCAAATCAAGGATACAAGAGGAGAAATGACTACCACAAGGCAATTCAATGCTTTGGTCTAAGTGTGTGGTATGAAGACGGTGTGTGGTATGAAAGTAGTGAGAGGTATGATAACAGAGTGTGTTACACTTGTGGATTTCAAGGACACATTGCTGTTAACTGCTAAAGTCAGAGAATCGAAACAAGAAGGTGCTATGAATGCCACATCAGATGACACATTGTCAGAGATTGCCCAATGAGATCAAAAGGAAGATCGAGGGCTGAATCTCATAAAATGGGAAAGAAATCAGTCAGTGTCAAGCCCAAAGAACAGAAAGTTCAAGAACCAAAAGTTCAAGAACAGAAAGTTCAAGAAAAGAAAATTAAGCTTTCACAAGGGCAGAAAGACAGACGGAGGAAGAAAAGGAAGAAGGAGAGAGAGTATCTGGAAAGGATTTTGTCCTCGGATAAAACTGGTAATCCGAGAAAAAGTTCTGATGAATTGCTTTCCTCAACTGCAAAGGCAAGCAAAACGAATTCATCAGATACAAATCTGAGGACAAACGGGAAAGAGAAAAGGAAGTTAAAGAAAGAAAAATTAACTAAGCAAAATGATAACCAATCAAAGAAAGTTAATTTTTCAGACAAAATCTTGATCAAGGTTTTCGAAATAAAAGAGACCGTGAAAAGGCTAATAAATTTGGAAAACCTAGATCTAGTAAGAATTGGGTACCAATGAAGGTTGGCGATGAATTTGTTTCTAAGAAAACAAAAGATCTATCTTCTGGCAATGAATTTGTTTCTTCGGAAACAAAGGAGCCACGTGTTGGCAATGAATCTGACTTTTCAAAGTCAGAAAAGCCATGTTCAGGCAATGATTCTGGTTTGTCAAAACCAGAAGAGCCATCTGTTGAGGTAAAAACTGTCAAACCCAAGAATGGTCAGGCTTGGGTGGATCTTTTCAAATGAAAAACCTGACTTGCCGGAGTTCCCAGGTTGGTAAGTGTGGAACAAGAATCGGCATATTTCTTGAGAAATTCACAGGTTGGTAACTGTGATATTTCGAATTACAAAAGACTAATCAATGACATTAAGTTGTACTTGATTTATCTTTCCGACAAGTGATTAAAGGAAAACAATGTGATGAAAGACAAACAAAACTAATTTTCCGGAAAAACCATTTTGATTAAAACAAACTTAAGTGTTTTGAAATCTAAATTGGAAAATAGTTTGTTGTCAGGGGGAGTTCTGATTGTTAAGCCGAGTGAATGGAAAATTGAAGCGATTCGATATCAGTTTGTCACTTTATTTGTACAGTTTGTTTTCAAATTTTCCCAGAAAATCAAAATTGAAACATATTTTGATTTTAGGGGGAGAAAAATTTTTAAAAAAATTAGAAAATTTGAAAATGCCAAAAACATTGAAAAAGCAAAAATGAGTTTTGTTGTGAATAAGAGGAAATGATAGTAAATCAGTGGACTATCACAGCATGCTAAAGAAATGAAATGTCAAATGTGATAAACGGTCTCACTAAGGATGTGACGATAGGCTCAACTTGACTAGTAGATTTGCGATAACGATACAAACTTAAATGAAAAAGCCTAGTTCTAGTGGGAAACATGGTTGAAAGCATAGTACTTACTTTTGTCCTTCGTGATTGTGTACCTACTCAGTAATCGCTAAATGTCGAAAGACATAAAAACCGGTTAAGTTTGTGAGCTTTTAAAACTTTGCTGAAAAAGTCGCTGTGATTGTGCATTTTATTTTGCAAAGATTTAAACTTGTTTGATTTCTTTATTTTGTTTAAGCATTGGACATCCTCTGCGTATACGTGAGTATCGAACTGGATGTTATTGCCTAAACGTTCTGCTTTATTTTCTTTGGTGTTTCGTTTAAGCTTTGGATCACCTCTGCGTATACGGAAGTATCGACCTGGTGGTTAAAGCCTAAACAACTTCAACTTGTTTTATTTTCTTATTTTGTTTAAACATTGGACATTCTCTGCGTATCGAAAGATCGACCTGATTGTTAATGTTTAAACATTTTGCTTTGTTTTTGCACATATCACAGTTGATGAAAGTTTAAAGGCATTACTTGAGTTAGTGTATTGCATGATGAGGGGATATGTTGAGATCGTGGGGTCCATAAGAATTTAGTGCAAATTAATATACCTTAACGTATCGATAAGCATTTCGAAAGTTTTTAGATTGAGCTTAAGAGGACAAACATATCGTCAATCAACGTGAATCGTTTAGAACTTAAAATGTCTAAAGCTTAACGGTGCTATGTGATTTGTCTCATAAACTGATATGATCCTCTTACACAAACTCACAAAAATATTGTTTGTATATATTACTTTACTGCATTTCTTTAAACTCAAAATCCAAAAATATTGTGTTTAGTTTTAAATTTTGAAAAATACAAAAAGATTTTCGACAACTGATGTTGGAAAGCGGATTTTCAAAATTCTAAGTGCTAAACATGATGAACTACATTGGGTTGGGAGAATATGTTGAAAACTTTGAATGTTATATACAAATGTTTTGAAAGATTGTGTGGATAGTTAATCAAAGTCATTCACTTGAACTTGATGTAACTATTTTTATTCATGAAAGAATGATTTCTACCAGTAAGTTTCTTAAATCTAAGTGTTATAAATTTGTGAAACTTATGTTGGGTAGAGTATATGCAGGTAACAGGAATGTAGTTCCCCATGACAATGAAATGTCAAAGTTTGAACCAGAATTTAAAGCCCTAGCTTATCGAGAGGGGGAGTCTGCGAAAGGGTGAGTTAAATTTCTGGATCAACAGTCAAAGGGGAGATTGAAGATGGAGCTAGTTTGAGTTCCAGATCCTGTGAAGAAAGGGTTTTTACAATGAGAAGACAAAATTTGGAGAGAGACAAAGACTAAAGACTCGACGCCGAAGACTTCGTCAACATCCAAGGGGGAGTCTGTTGGTGCACTGAATGTCTGCTGACTACGTCTTATCGAGTCTTATGTCTAGATAGGTTAAATGAGTGCACAGCAGTGATTGAATTAGGGTTTGGTCATGTTTTAGGTAGGGATTTCGTTTGAGGATGGTCAATCCGTTTGAAGCAGGCCAGTCCGTTTGAAGATGGATCCGTTTGAACTGGTCTGTTTGAATGTTATTGTGACATTTTCAAACGGAAGGGCAACTACTATATATAGGTTGTGTGTAGGCTCATTTGAAACGGACTAGATTGTGTGTGTGAGACAAAGTGCTGCCAAAATTTCATCAGAAATCATTGTAAAGTCTCAGAAAAGTCGTAATAGAAAAGAATTGAAAGGAACAAGCTGTTGTGACTTTGTTTACTTTGATTCCGCCTCTGTAAACAAAGATGAACTGCCTTTACTGACTGTTTAGGGTCACAAACACGATCCAACAACTCTTACCTGGGAACTCTTGGGGTGAGTATCCACTTATAGGCTAAAGCATGTCTTCACGATACATTAATATGACCCGCTTACTTTGATTAGTCACCGTCTCATTTGTTTGCCTTAGGTAACAAACAAATGATCACAATTTTTATGCGTTGTCATTATCCGATAACATTTCACTTGTTTCCTCCTATGTCTTTCATTTCCTCCAGAATGTCTCTTCATCGCAACGACATTCAAATGTCCGAGCAGACTACCAAATTTGCCCAGCGAATAGGTGAAGTAATCCTGAAGACTGCTGAATTAGCTGTAGCCATGTCTCGTCTCAATGATGAAGCCACCCAAGAAGCATCAAAGGAAGCAGAAGCCGAGCCTTCGAAAAGGTCAAAGAAGCGTAAATCTTCAAAGAATTCCACAGTCGTTGCACCAAAACAAGCAGGACCTAGCCAGGTGGCAACACCACCAGCCAGGAAGCCGTACTTGGGAACTGCTCCTTTGTGCAATCAGTGTAACCTCCACCACCATGCCAGTGTCAAATGCCGAAAATGTTTCCACTGTGGACTTATTGGCCATACGGCAAGAGTTTGTCAATCTGACCCGCGGATGAGCATTTGGCTGATTAGAAGATGCTGCTGCTTTGAATAATCTGAATCTTATGCTTATGTTTCTTTTGTTTTTCTTGAACTCCGAAACAATCGGTTTTGTTTATAAATAAATCGTTGTTCACAATTCTGATATACAAATGTAGTTACATGTGTGTATGGCATATCCCTACGATACCTACACCAAAGAACTATGTTCTTTACAAACTACTCTTGTAGTTCTCCCATTCATGTGATTGCTCATGATTTCCTCGAAAATTCTAAAGTACTCGTTTCATTCTAAGAAACAAAGTACAGAATATGAGTGACAATTTTAGACGATTACTCGAAATGTCACTTTAAATCCTTGGTTAGATAACTAATGGTATTTTTCGATCTCGTACCATATCCTTTCATTCTAGTTTCCATAACAACATACATAGTATATGTTTTCAAAAACAACATTCATGATTTCAAAATATTTCATATAGCTTGAAAACAATTTTAACGTAGTATATTTATTTAATATATCAAATGCATGATTTCAAAAGCATTATCCATGGTTTCAAAAACCTTATGCATAATTTCAAAATTCGTCTCGCATGATTTTAAAACATTTTGTAAATATACTTACCTAATACACGTACTTTATGATTTCAAAAGTATTATGTAAGGTTTCAAAAACATTAAAACACACTTCTAAAAGAAACCCATGCATAGTTTTCAAAAACATTGTGTTCATACATTTGACTTAACCTTCAAATTCTGCTGCATATGTCGCCTTGGCATATCTAGCGCCTCAATTTCATGAGCATTTTACCTCATGTTTCGACTTAAGCACATCTAGTGCAAGATTTAGAAACAACTTCCGTTATTCAAATTCCAAAAAAAAAATCCATATGGGATCTTCTTATCTTGACAAATAGATCCTTTTGGATGATTATCGCTCAAATCGGAATCCTTAATTAAATTCTTTGTATGCATTAGTACGTACATTACGATTCAATAAGGACAAAGCCGAATTCCTATTAAGATCTTCCTATCTTCATAGTTAGATTCTTGAAAATGTTTAAAGTGCCAAGTGAAATCCACGGATTGGATTCCTGGTGTACTTTAAATACTCATGTGCACAATTAACACTACAAATTAACAAACTGATAACAAATTGAAGATCAAGTTAATCAATTATGTGATTATGTGTTTATATGTTTTCTTTTATGTTTTCTGTTTTTGCATAATCTGATTTTTCGTTATCCAAATCCTCGTAGAATCTTCCATATCTTCATATGAGGGATTCATAGTAGGATATCCAAAGGTACTACCTTAAATCCTTAATGGACTTCTACGTAATATTTAAGACCCTTGGATTATATAGTACCATTCCATAATTCAAAAAAGACCCCTTGAGTGGTCTAGTAAAAAAGATTGATTCAAAATATGGTTAAGAATGGCATGTGATGATATAGCTGAAAAGACTCCTTGGTAGTCTATTTAAAGAGATCATTATTGATTTAAGTAAAAGGACCCTATGGTGGTCTAGTCACAATCATCACAGGTTCGTTCATTGTTTTTCTTCCCCTACACATTATAAAATGCACTGTGTGGACTATGCAAGGAATTACGTAATTATGGATGCATACATAATTATATAATTCAGTGCACGGAAACCACAGTAAGATTTATCATGTGTAAGAACCGATAGTGGCAACAATAACGAAATGTGAACAAGGTAATGGAGGTACGGTGGACGCACCAATGGTGCTTCATATACTTGTATATAAGTGCCCCTCTTACATTGCAAGCGTGATGTTATTTAAAGTTACTAGAAGTTTAAAACCCTAACCAGTGTTGTTTTATCCTTTCGACTTCTGGTTTCGAGCTCTCACAAGTTTCCTCTAAATAAATTTCGGGACGAAATTTCCTGAAGTAAGGGAGACTGTGACATCTGTGCCTCCACGGCCATCAAACAAATACCAAATCAATGAAATATTGTATTTCATACTTTGGATTTGTATAAATATGTGTATCTTTTGCACATATCAATTCTTGTTCGATTTCGAGCTCTAAATCGCTTTCTAGAAAGTTATACGCGAACTGAGGCGTAAACGTAATCAGTTTAACGCGAAAAACACTATGGAACAGTGGCATGGGCTTAACATACCCTAAATAACCTTTACATAACTTAGAAATAAGTTTTGGAAGGTTTGTTGTGTCGAAATCAAGTTTATTCGCTTACAGGGACTAATTTTGACAAACTACGAAAGTATGCCGATTCGTACTGTAACGAACATTCCGGAATATGATCATAAGTTAAACATGCCCTAAATATCCTTTACATAGCTTAGAAGTAGGCTTAGAGGTGTTTGGTGCGCAAAAATAAACTTATTTGGTCAAAAAAAGGACTAAAAGCGTCAAAAAGTGCCTAAGTTTGCATTTTCGCGCATATCTTACATTCTGAACATATTCAGACATTCAAAAATTTAAGTAATCATTAAAATATTGTATTTTAGTGATTGGCATGATAAAATTCCATTCGTCGTGTAATTTGGATCGTTTTTCGCGTCCATTCGTGTTTCGTCGTAATTAACCGAACAACGCAACCGTACGGACAAACGAACCGACATCCGAGATGTTTTTGAGCATGTTTCATGTTCCCTATACTTTAACTTCCTTTTAGTGCCTTAAAATGAGGTTAGCGGGGCTTAAACGAGTCAAAAATGCATCGAAAACCATGTTTTACACATTCAGGGACCAAAGCTGACATTTTCTGAAAGTCAGCTCAGGAGGGGCGCGTAAGATGAGCTCTATTCTTATGCGGGGCATGAGAGCTGTACAGTTCAGCAAAATCAGTTTCTGCATTCAGCAGTTGGTTTTTGGGTTTTTGCACATGGTTTCTTCATACTTGGAGCTTGTTTTGGGCACCCATAGGTTTGTAATTCAGTGGGTAACACTTGGATGGTTGATATTGAAGCTCGTAAATCGAGGAACGATCCTAACGGTTGTCCAAATCCTATATAAACCCACTTGATTTGCTCTCATTTCCCACACTTGATTCATTTCTGCTCTAAGTTGGGGTTTCCACACCTCATACCCGAGCAACTTGAATCAAATCTCCATTGCTTGGACATTTTGTAAGTATTCTTTCATCTTTTAAGCGTTTTTAAGCTCGAAAGTCAAACAGTGTTTGACTTTCTGCTTTGACCAGCCTTTGGTCAACACGAAGTTCGTTTGAACTTCGCAACGTGAGCGTAATCACGATGGTTATAGTCCCTTGTGACTATACCTACTGATTACCATGTTGATTAGGTGTAGTGACGAGTCATAGTTTCGGTCAAAATGCGTATTCATGCGTATTTTGCAACCAAACTATTCTTGGGTATCAAAACCTTTTGTTTTGATATCAAACTTGTTTTCTAACTTAGTTAAACATGTTTTAACATGTTTAACTTGTCAGTTTTAGTTTAGTGCTTATATTGGGTCGTAAGATAAGCGGTCTAAACAACCGCTTAGACTTTCGAACCCGACCCGTTTGGTGGTTCATACTGTAACAACTGTGCTTGTAATCACTATGAACAGTTCTATTATCAATAAAACAATGTTATTTGATCCCAATGTTTGTTTTGTTATGTTTTACATTTTTCATGTTTTGACTTTTATGTAATTCCAAACTCTACATCACTTTCTGGAGAGTTATACGCAAACTAGTGCGTAAACGTACTCAGTTTAATGCGAGAAATACTCCGGAACAGCAACATATACCCAACATACCTTAAATAACCTTTACATAACTTAGAAATAAGTTTAGAAGGCTTTGGTATGTCAAAAACAAGTTAATTCGCTTACAGGGACTAAATATGACAAACTGCGAAAGTATGTCAATTTGAACTGTAACGAACATTCCGGAACATGACCATAAGTTAAACACACCTTAAATATCCTTTACATAGCTTAGAAATAGGCTTTGAGGGGTTTGGTGTGCTAAAATAAACTTTTGGGACATTCAGGGACTAAAAGTGTCAAAAAGTGCACAAGTTTGCATTTTCGCGCATAACTTACGTTCTGAATACATCTGGACATCCAAAAATTTATGTAAGCATGACTATATTTTATTTTAGTGTTCGCCATAAGAAAAATCCATTCGTTTCGTCATTTGGATCGTTTTTCGCGCTTATGCGCATTCCGTCGTAATTAAGCGAACATCGCGTTCATACGACTAAACGAACCATCATCTGAGATATTTTTGAACATGTTTTGAGTTCCCTATACTTTAACTTCATTTTAGAGCCTTAAAATGAGGTTAACGGGGTTCAAACGCATCGAAAAAGGGCTTAAACACGTGCAGGGACTAAACCTGTCACTTTTGAAACAATTCTGAATCAGATAGGCAGTCGCGTAGCGCGAGCCCTAAGGCTCTACCCGTCGCGCTACGCGAGTGAGTGATCTGGACCAGATTCAATGTTTTAAACGCAAGTTGCAGCTGATTGATTCGTGTCCACACATTCTAAACAGGTCTAGTCAGCGGATAAGAACAAGTTTCTAGCCACCACAACTTTGTGACAAGTGTACGGCTCGGATCGTGGCACGATATTCAAGAAACGATCCTAGCGGCTCTACTTTTTCTATAAATACCCACCCCCCTTTGGCTTAAAAACCCACAAATCTGATCATTTGGGCTCTAAGTTGGAACCTTCGTTTCATACCTGAGCTATTTTGATCTGGGTTAGCATTCGGGGACCCTTCGTAAGTATTCTTTCGTTCTTTTCCTTATTTTACTGCTTTTCGAGTCAGAAAGTCAAACTTTGTTTGACTTTCAGCGTAGACCAGTAATGGTCAATGCGAAGTTCGTTAGAACTTCGCAACGTGATTGTAATCACGATGGTCATAGTCCCTTGGGACTATGCCTACTGATTACCACGTTGTCTAGGGTCGTAGGGTAAGCGATCTAATAAATCGCTTATACCTCGAACCCGACCCAGTTTGGTCGATCATTAGGATCCGACCAAATACATTAGGTGACCATAGTGTAGGGAATAACCTTCCGAGGTTATACCCTATGGTCACATCGTTTAAGTAGTTGTATGATAGGTAGTTTATATGCCTTAGGTAAATTACCAGAATACCCTTTTCATACATAATTGGTAATTTAGCATATGTAACCTAAACTTTTGTCACGTAACTGATTATGTAACATGTTTAGGCATATAACACTTGTCATAGGGCTAGTTAGGCGGTCCAAACGCGTTTCACGCGCACGATGCGTTAAAGTAGCATAAGCTACCTAAACGGATCATAATGGGTCAGTAAGACATAGGTTAAGTTTCATTTAGCATGTAGGCTTTGTTAAACCATATCACGTGAGTTCCGACACTCATTTGGTTTACAAACCCTAATGCTACCCAGTCTTCCGATGTAGGTCCGGTTTATTAACATAGTTACCTATATTAGGTGTCGTTTGATTCCGAGATCTATAGCATTACTTGGTGGTTATCTTTTGACAACTGAGCAATCTCAAGTGAGTACATAGACCCCTCTTTTACTGTTTTTCCAAACTGTTTTGGGGTGGAACACATGTGCCTACTTGTTACTTTCATGCTTTCCTGTTTTCACATCATATACATGCTATGTTCGTTAGTACATTGTAGTACATGATTTCATACCATCTTATGCTAGGTGTGCCCATTGTGTGCATTACTTAGTACATTGTTTTACATGACATTTCCTGCTAGGTGTGCCCATTGTGTGCATTACTTAGTACATTGTTTTACATGACATTTCCTGCTAGGTGTGCCCATTGTGTGCATTACTTAGTACATTGTTTTACATGACATTTCACGCTATGTATGTTCATTTGATTACATACTTAGTGCATTGTTTTCACATGTTTACATTTTGGTATGACATTTGGTTTGTTTACATGGGACAATACATTCATTAACATTAGCTACGCCGTTCGTTAGTAGGTAGTGGTACCATAGGAATTGACAACTCCCGTTCCGGACATCCCAGGGAAAGGGGACAGAAAGGAATGACCGAATTCGTTGACATAAGACAGATAGACCTTTAATTTGTTTAAAGGGTTTTATCACCACAGTCGCAAGGCTTGGATGTATGCATTTTCACAATACCACATAAATGTTCATATTAAATAGTTGCATGCATTTACACAAAACATAACTTTGATTTAAACTAAGTTTTACTTCAATACTTTGTTTTTGTGCATATGGTTTAGTTGAGACATTTCACTTGCCATACATGACATTTTGACATAGACATTTGACATGGATATTTTGACATAGACATTTGACATGGATATTTGACATAGACATTTGACATGGATATTTGACATAGACATTTTGACATGATTTACATTTGACACAAACACTTTAGACATTTAACATGATTTACATCTTGACATAAACACTTTGACATATTATTCAATACATTTGACAATTTGGTTAAACATAGACTTCTTACATTGGTTGGTTTGGTTTGATTAAGTGATTAAGTTAACGATGCGTGTGTAATATGATACAAGCATGGTGGATACGCCGCTGGTACTTCCTATATATAAGTGTTTGTATGGTATTACATGTCGTAACGTTATTTGAATCATTTCAATATTGAGACATAGAACATTTTATACAAATAACATACTTTTCACAAGACATTGATTTACAAACAACTTATCTAATACAAACACATTTTTACATGGTTATCTATTTAACCTAACATTTACTTATACATATCATCTGATCTTATTGTTTTCAAATGATTTACAAGACAAAGCAAATAACAAGGTTCATGACTAAACATTTTCTCAAACATAAGTCATGAATCTTATTTTCACAAAACCTATGTATCTCACAGGCATTTTTATGCTGACGTACCTATTTTCACATGTGTTTTCAGGTGCTTTTCCATAGGATGTTGATCATGATACTAGGGCGGACCTGTGCCTTAGAAACTTTAAAAGAAGATAGACTATGTTTAATTATGTTCTGAACTCGTAATTTTCCTGTTTGAAACAATGTAACACCCTTGTTTAATAAATAAATAAAACTTTGTATGCCATGGTTATGAAACAATTAATTCTGTCGCAACACGCCCCGATGTTTCCGCCGCGGTTCGTTGTTTTACGCGGTCGGGGTGTGACAGAAGAGTTGGTATCAGAGCCAATGGTTATAGGGAATTAGGTTATTAGTAATGCTTTGACCTAGACTATAACTTTTCTAGGACCCTAACACGAGTTATCTTGTGTTTAGATCTTAAAACATGTACATCACCTATCCTTAGGTGATTAGCAAAACAAGAACACAATTTTCCGAAACGATTTTTTTGAAAAACAATCATCTGTTTTTGAATAAATTTTTACAAGGTTTTGAACCCTCAATTGTAAGGTTTTGAACCCTCTGTTATATGGTTTTGAACCCTTTTTCAAGTTTGGTTTTTGGCCTTGTGCCTTCTAATTTTCAAAAATCCCGTCAAACGTTTTGGGTTTTAAATAATGTGAACATGTGCAAACTGGAAGGGTGAATGCCTGTATTCTGAGTTTTCTGTCTAGGCAAGCACTTCGTATACATCTCAACCAGACGCAAGACCAGTTGTGCTTACCTGGGAATTCTTGGAGTGAGTGTTCACTTATAGGCGAGCATGTCTTCATTATACATTATTTTTGATCCATTTACTTTGATTAGTCACTGTGAGTCGTTTGTTTGCTTTGTGATACGGACGAATGACCACCATCTATGCTGTTTGCAATTCTTGTTTTTATCATCTCATTCTTTTCATCCAATCATCTCACTCGTTTCTTTTCATGTTTTCCTCTTTTAGAATGCCTCCTCGACGCGAGAACCAGATAGCTACTGCCGAGCTGGCAGAAATTATTGCGCAGCAGATGGCTGCTCAATTCCCAAATCTCTTTGCTCAATGGAACCAGGCCAACAACAACAACAATGTTCCATGCAAATACAAGGATTTTAACCAGGCTAAACCACTCAAGTTTAGTGGTTCTGAGGGAGCGACTGAGCTTCTTCAGTGGTTCGAGAGTATAGAGAATAATTTTCGCCATGTGCAGTGTCCGGATAATCGCAAGGTCGAGTTCTCCTCGAGCGTATTTCAGAAGAGGGCTTTGACATGGTGGAACGGGGTTATGAGAGACTGGGGTGCAGAAGTTGCTCTCGCACAGACATGGGCTGAACTAAGAGCCCTTATGATGAGGGAATTCTGTCCTCGTCATGAACAGCGAGCGTTGGAGAAAGAGTTTGATGTTTTAAAGCAAGATAGTGGTGAGCACAGGGCTTATACTGATCAGTTTGAAGAGTTGAGTTTGCTTTGCCCGACTATGGTCACCCCACTCGACAAGGCTATCGAAAGATACATCGATGGCCTACCTGACTCGGTACAAGACATTCTTACTGGTAGTAACCCTGCCACACTCCGTCAGGCGATCGAGTTATCTGCGACATTGACTGAGTCACAGATCCGGAAGAACAAGTTACACAGGAAGGGTGGTGACAAGGGCAAGAAGCAGTCGGCTGACAAGGAAGATAGCAAGAAAGGTCAAAACTTGAATGGAAAGAACTCTGGTTCTTCAAAGAGGGCAAAGAAGCGTAAGGCTTCCCAAAATTTTGCTATCACTGCTCAAGCTAACCAGGCAGCTCCCAACCAACCCGCACAGCCTCCAGCAAAGAAACCCTATTCAGGGAATGCACCTTTGTGCAATAGATGCAACAGTCACCACCAGCCGCAACTTCCATGCCGTTTCTGTACTAACTGTGGGAAATCAGGCCATCTCGCCAATTTTTGTCGATCTGCTCAGAATCCCGCGGTTCAGAACCCGGCTCAACAAGTTGCTCAGCCTCCTGCTCCGCAACAGGGTCAAGCTGCAAGACCACAATACCCACCAGGTGCTTGTTACAATTGTGGGGATCTGACCCACTATAGAAATCGGTGCCCAAGACTGGCGAACCAGAACCAGAACCAGAACCAGAACCAGAATCCGGCTCAGGCTCGAGGCCGAGTTTTTAACATGAATGCCCAAGAGGCACAGGCTGACGATAATGTGGTGAACGGTACGTTCTTTATTAATAATCAGCCTGCATCTGTTCTTTTCGATTCCGGTGCCGATAAGAGTTTCGTGTCTTTGTCTTTTGAGCAAATGCTTCGCGTGTCTAGAATGAAACTAGGCAAATCTTTGACAGTAGAGGTTGCTAGTGGTGAACCCATTATTCTTGATTCTGTTCTTCGCAACTGCCAGTTGAATCTTAACGACCATCTTTTTCCTATTGACCTCGCGCCTATGCAACTTGGAAGCTTCGACGTTATTGTGGGAATGGATTGGTTATCCAAGCATCACGCAGAGATAGTTTGTTCTAAGAAGATTGTTCGTGTGCCGCTTTCGACAGGCGAGATCCTGCAGGTTCAAGGTGAGAAGCCTACCGGTGGTCTCAAACTCATGTCTTGTTTTAAAGCTCGGAAGTATCTGCAGAAGAACTATGTGGCTTTCTTAGCACATGTTACAGAAGATAAAGGCAAGGGTAAGTCTATTTCAGATATTCCTGTCATTCGGGATTATTCTGAGGTGTTCCCTGAAGATTTACCTGGTCTACCTCCAGCACGCCAAGTCGAGTTCCGCATTGATCTCGTACCTGGTGCAAATCCCATTGCCAGAGCTCCATATCGTCTTGCACCGTCTGAGATGCAAGAGTTGTCTAAACAGCTTCAGGAGCTCTCTGACAAAGGTTTTATACGTCCTAGTTTTTCACCTTGGGGTGCTCCCGTCCTTTTTGTCAAGAAGAAGGATGGATCCTTTAGGATGTGTATCGATTATCGTGAGCTTAACAAGCTTACCATCAAGAATCGATATCCTCTACCTCGCATCGATGATCTTTTTGATCAGTTACAAGGCGCTTCTTATTTTTCGAAGATTGATCTGCGATCTGGATATCATCAACTTCGGGTGCAAGAAGAAGACATTCCGAAGACAGCGTTCCGTACTCGTTATGGGCATTATGAATTCACAGTCATGCCATTCGGTTTGACTAATGCTCCTGCTGTTTTCATGGACTTAATGAATAGGGTCTGCAAACCTTATTTGGATCAGTTCGTCATTGTTTTTATTGACGACATCTTGATATACTCTAAGACGCGAGCTGACCACGAGCAACATCTTCGTCTTACCCTAGAACTCCTAAAGAAAGAGCAACTTTTCGCCAAATTCTCCAAGTGCGAATTTTGGCTTAAAGAAGTTCAATTTTTGGGACATACTATCAACGAACGAGGTATTCATGTAGATCCCTCCAAGATCAGTGCGATTAAGGATTGGGATACACCTACTACTCCTACTGAAGTTCGTTCTTTTCTTGGTCTAGCGGGTTATTATCGCCGCTTCATAGAAAACTTCTCAAAGATTGCAGTTCCTCTAACTGCTCTAACTCAGAAGAAAATGCCCTTTTATTGGGGAATCAAACAAGAGGAAGCTTTTCAACACTTGAAGCAGAAGCTTTGCGATGCGCCTGTTCTATCATTGCCTGAGGGTGATGATGATTTTGTTGTGTATTGTGATGCATCGAAATTGGGTCTTGGCTGTGTTCTGATGCAAAGGAACAAAGTCATAGCATATGCATCAAGACAATTGAAGATACATGAGAAGAACTACACCACTCATGATCTTGAGTTAGGTGCAGTTGTTTTCGCTCTCAAGATCTGGAGACACTATTTGTACGGCACAAAATGTGTGGTTTTCACTGACCACAAAAGTCTTCAGCATATCTTCAACCAGAAAGAACTCAACATGAGACAGCGACGTTGGGTTGAGCTCCTAAACGACTATGATTGCGAAATTCGCTACCATCCTGGTAAGGCGAATGTCGTAGCTGATGCATTGAGTCGCAAGGAACGTACTAAGCTTCATTGTGTACGTGTTCAGTCTGTTATTCAAGCTCGATCTGATATTCAAGCCCGCATTTCTCAGGCTCAGCAATCTTGTGTTTCACAAGGTTTAATGGATAAGGAATTTCCCTATCACATAACACCTGCTTTGGAACTGAAGGACAATGGATCATATTACTTCATGGACCGTTTGTGGGTCCCAAGCCAGGATGATCTTCGTACCTTGCTTATGGATGAAGCCCATAAGTCTCGTTATTCCATTCATCCGGGCTCAGATAAAATGTATAAGGACCTTCGTACTCACTATTGGTGGCCTGGTATGAAGAAAGACATTGCCTTATACGTATCAAAATGCCTTACTTGTCTAAAGGTTAAGGCTGAACATCAGCGTCCTTCTGGTTTATTGGAGCAACCAGAGATCCCAGTTTGGAAATGGGAAAACATTACTATGGATCTTGTTACCAAACTCCCGCGCACAAAGAAAGGTCATGATGCCATCTGGGTAGTCGTTGATCGTCTTACAAAGTCAGCGCATTTCTTGCCAATCCGCGAGGATTTTCCTACTGACAGACTTGCTCAAATCTATGTAGATGAAATTGTGGCTCGACATGGTGTTCCTTTGAACATCATTTCTGACAGAGATGCTCGTTTCACTTCTCATTTTTGGAGAACCATGCAATCTGCCATGGGGACCCAACTAAATCTGAGCACAGCTTATCATCCGCAAACGGATGGTCAATCTGAGAGAACAATCCAGACTCTGGAGGATATGCTTAGAGCTTGTGTGATCGATTTTGGTGGTAGTTGGGATTCACATCTTAAATTGATTGAATTCTCCTACAACAACAGTTATCACACTAGCATCAAAATGGCTCCTTTCGAAGCTCTCTATGGTCGAAAATGTCGTTCACCAGTCTGCTGGAATGAGATTGGCGAGGCTCAACTTACTGGACCTGCCCTCATTTTAGAGACAACTGACAAGGTCAAGAAAGTTCGTGATAACCTTCAGGCAGCTAGAAACCGTCAGAAGATTTACGCGGACCCAAAACGCAAAGCCTTGGAATTTCAAATCGGTGATCGAGTATTACTTAAGGTCTCACCTTGGAAAGGTGTGATCAGATTTGGAAAGAAAGGAAAACTTGCACCTAGATACGTTGGACCATTCAAGATCGTCGAAAGAATCGGAAAGGTAGCCTACAGACTTGAGTTACCTCCTGAACTTGGAAATGTTCATCCAACTTTTCATGTGTCCAATCTCAAGAAGTGTACAGCTGATGAGAATTTCTCCATACCGCTTGACGAAATTCGTGTTGGCACAACACTGAAATTTGTTGAAAAACCAGTGGAAATCATGGAACGTGAAGTCAAGTGGCTTAAACACAAGCGCATTCCTTTGGTCAAAGTTCGCTGGGAAGCTAAACGTGGACCCGAGTTTACTTGGGAACGCGAAGATCAAATGAAGGCGAAATATCCACATCTTTTTCCACGAGTTTCCTCTAAATAAATTTCGGGACGAAATTTCCACAAGTAGGGGAGACTGTAACAACTGTGCTTGTAATCACTATGAACAGTTCTATTATCAATAAAACAATGTTATTTGATCCCAATGTTTGTTTTGTTATGTTTTACATTTTTCATGTTTTGACTTTTATGTAATTCCAAACTCTACATCACTTTCTGGAGAGTTATACGCAAACTAGTGCGTAAACGTACTCAGTTTAATGCGAGAAATACTCCGGAACAGAAACATATACCCAACATACCTTAAATAACCTTTACATAACTTAGAAATAAGTTTAGAAGGCTTTGGTATGTCAAAAACAAGTTAATTCGCTTACAGGGACTAAATATGACAAACTGCGAAAGTATGTCAATTTGAACTGTAACGAACATTCCGGAACATGACCATAAGTTAAACACACCTTAAATATCCTTTACATAGCTTAGAAATAGGCTTTGAGGGGTTTGGTGTGCTAAAATAAACTTTTGGGACATTCAGGGACTAAAAGTGTCAAAAAGTGCACAAGTTTGCATTTTCGCGCATAACTTACGTTCTGAATACATCTGGACATCCAAAAATTTATGTAAGCATGACTATATTTTATTTTAGTGTTCTCCATAAGAAAAATCCATTCGTTTCGTCATTTGGATCGTTTTTCGCGCTTATGCGCATTCCGTCGTAATTAAGCGAACATCGCGTTCGTACGACTAAACGAACCATCATCTGAGATATTTTTGAACATGTTTTGAGTTCCCTATACTTTAACTTCATTTTAGAGCCTTAAAATGAGGTTAACGGGGTTCAAACGCATCGAAAAAGGGCTTAAACACGTGCAGGGACTAAACCTGTCACTTTTGAAACAATTCTGAATCAGATAGGCAGTCGCGTAGCGCGAGCCCTAAGGATCTACCCGTCGCGCTATGCGAGTGAGTGATCTGGACCAGATTCAATGTTTTAAACGCAAGTTGCAGCTGATTGATTCGTGTCCACACATTCTAAACAGGTCTAGTCAGCGGATAAGAACAAGTTTCTAGCCACCACAACTTTGTGACAAGTGTACGGCTCGGATCGTGGCACGATATTCAAGAAACGATCCTAGCGGCTCTACTTTTTCTATAAATACCCACCCCCCTTTGGCTTAAAAACCCACAAATCTGATCATTTGGGCTCTAAGTTGGAACCTTCGTTTCATACCTGAGCTATTTTGATCTGGGTTAGCATTCGGGGACCCTTCGTAAGTATTCTTTCGTTCTTTTCCTTATTTTACTGCTTTTCGAGTCAGAAAGTCAAACTTTGTTTGACTTTCAGCGTAGACCAGTAATGGTCAATGCGAAGTTCGTTAGAACTTCGCAACGTGATTGTAATCACGATGGTCATAGTCCCTTGGGACTATGCCTACTGATTACCACGTTGTCTAGGGTCGTAGGGTAAGCGATCTAATAAATCGCTTATACCTCGAACCCGACCCAGTTTGGTCGATCATTAGGATTCGACCAAATACATTAGGTGACCATAGTGTAGGGAATAACCTTCCGAGGTTATACCCTATGGTCACATCGTTTAAGTAGTTGTATGATAGGTAGTTTATATGCCTTAGGTAAATTACCAGAATACCCTTTTCATACATAATTGGTAATTTAGCATATGTAACCTAAACTTTTGTCACGTAACTGATTATGTAACATGTTTAGGCATATAACACTTGTCATAGGGCTAGTTAGGCGGTCCAAACGCGTTTCACGCGCACGATGCGTTAAAGTAGCATAAGCTACCTAAACGGATCATAATGGGTCAGTAAGACATAGGTTAAGTTTCATTTAGCATGTAGGCTTTGTTAAACCATATCACGTGAGTTCCGACACTCATTTGGTTTACAAACCCTAATGCTACCCAGTCTTCCGATGTAGGTCCGGTTTATTAACATAGTTACCTATATTAGGTGCCGTTTGATTCCGAGATCTATAGCATTACTTGGTGGTTATCTTTTGACAACTGAGCAATCTCAAGTGAGTACATAGACCCCTCTTTTACTGTTTTTCCAAACTGTTTTGGGGTGGAACACATGTGCCTACTTGTTACTTTCATGCTTTCCTGTTTTCACATCATATACATGCTATGTTCGTTAGTACATTATAGTACATGATTTCATACCATCTTATGCTAGGTGTGCCCATTGTGTGCATTACTTAGTACATTGTTTTACATGACATTTCCTGCTAGGTGTGCCCATTGTGTGCATTACTTAGTACATTGTTTTACATGACATTTCACGCTATGTATGTTCATTTGATTACATACTTAGTGCATTGTTTTCACATGTTTACATTTTGGTATGACATTTGGTTTGTTTACATGGGACAATACATTCATTAACATTAGCTACGCCGTTCGTTAGTAGGTAGTGGTACCATAGGAATTGACAACTCCCGTTCCGGACATCCCAGGGAAAGGGGACAGAAAGGAATGACCGAATTCGTTGACATAAGACAGATAGACCTTTAATTTGTTTAAAGGGTTTTATCACCACAGTCGCAAGGCTTGGATGTATGCATTTTCACAATACCACATAAATGTTCATATTAAATAGTTGCATGCATTTACACAAAACATAACTTTGATTTAAACTAAGTTTTACTTCAATACTTTGTTTTTGTGCATATGGTTTAGTTGAGACATTTCACTTGCCATACATGACATTTTGACATAGACATTTGACATGGATATTTTGACATAGACATTTGACATGGATATTTGACATAGACATTTGACATGGATATTTGACATAGACATTTTGACATGATTTACATTTGACACAAACACTTTAGACATTTGACATGATTTACATCTTGACATAAACACTTTGACATATTATTCAATACATTTGACAATTTGGTTAAACATAGACTTCTTACATTGGTTGGTTTGGTTTGATTAAGTGATTAAGTTAACGATGCGTGTGTAATATGATACAAGCATGGTGGATACGCCGCTGGTACTTCCTATATATAAGTGTTTGTATGGTATTACATGTCGTAACGTTATTTGAATCATTTCAATATTGAGACATAGAACATTTTATACAAATAACATACTTTTCACAAGACATTGATTTACAAACAACTTATCTAATACAAACACATTTTTACATGGTTATCTATTTAACCTAACATTTACTTATACATATCATCTGATCTTATTGTTTTCAAATGATTTACAAGACAAAGCAAATAACAAGGTTCATGACTAAACATTTTCTCAAACATAAGTCATGAATCTTATTTTCACAAAACCTATGTATCTCACAGGCATTTTTATGCTGACGTACCTATTTTCACATGTGTTTTCAGGTGCTTTTCCATAGGATGTTGATCATGATACTAGGGCGGACCTGTGCCTTAGAAACTTTAAAAGAAGATAGACTATGTTTAATTATGTTCTGAACTCGTAATTTTCCTGTTTGAAACAATGTAACAACCTTGTTTAATAAATAAATAAAACTTTGTATGCCATGGTTATGAAACAATTAATTCTGTCGCAACACGCCCCGATGTTTCCGCCGCGGTTCGTTGTTTTACGCGGTCGGGGTGTGACACATTAGGATCCGACCAAACATGTTTTGTGACCATAGTTGTATAGGGAATAACCTTCCGAGGTTATACCTTATGGTCACTTCGTTTAGTTAGTTGTATGATAGGTAATTTATATGCCTTATGAAAATGACCAAAATGCCCTTTTTTACGTATAAATTCATTTTAAGCATTTGTAACCTAAAATTTTACATCTAAACTGATTAGGTAACATTATTAGACATGTTAAGGCATATAATACTTGTCATAGGACTAGTTAGGCGGTCCGAACGCGTTTTACGCGAACGACGCGTTAAAGTAGCGTAAGCTACCTAAACGGGTCGTAATGGGTCGTAAGCACTTAGGATAGGTTTCGATTTAGAATGTAGGCTTAGTTAAACCATATTACATTAGTTCCTATACTCATTTTGTTTACGAAACCTCATTCTATCCGATCTTCCGATTTAGGTCCGGTTTATTAACATAGTTACCTATATTAGGTGTCGTTTGATTCCGTGATCCCTCTAGCTTTGCTTGTTGTTATTCAAGACTTCTAAGCATCCTCAAGTGAGTACATAGTCCCCTCTTTTATTGTTTTCAAACATTTTGGGGTGAAACATGTGTGCTTAATTGTTATTTTCATGATTTCAAAGTATAAATTGATTATACATGCTAGTACTTATCTTTTGACAAACTGAATGGTTATCTATGGTTTAAACACTAATTTTTCAAAAATTATAAAATTAATTGTTGGATTGTACTTGTTTTATACATTCATCAAGCCGATTGGTAGTATGATATAGCGCTATAGGACTAGATGCCCCATTCCTATTGTATGGAATGTTAGAAACCAAATTTTATCCAAATAGAAATTGCCTTTGTAGTATTTCTATAGTCTCTAAGGTGTAGTTTGATGCACTAAGGTTTGAATGAATACTAAATCACATTTTCTTTTGTATATTTGATATACTTCGAAAGTATAGTTTAATGTGCTCCCATATGTGATATTATTTACCAAAGTATAATTTGATATACTATGTACAAAACCAACATATATTTTGTTATTTACTAAAGCATAGTTTATATGCTATTTTCAAACCAAAACATAGTTGATATGTTATTTTCAAAACTAAAGCATAGTTTGATATGTTATTTACAAAAACAAAGTATAAATTGATTATACATGACATTTTTCCATTGGTGGTTTGTTTGGATAAGTGATTTAAATAACGAGGCATGTGTGATATGATAAAAGCATGGTGGATACGCCGCTGGTACTTCCTATATATAAGTGCTTTTATGATATTACATATCGTAGCGTTATTTAAACCATTTCAATTTTGACATATTACATTTTACAGAATTATCATATCTTCACATAAACATTGTTTTACAAACAGCATATTTTATACAAACTCATTTTTACTTGATTATTTATTTAATCATGCATTATTCTTTTATAACATCTGTTTTCTTATCAATTTTTCGTATGATTTCTAAAAGAAAATATTTTAAGGTTCATGACTACTTTTTGTTAAACATTCTTCTAAACTTACAAGTCATGAATCCTATTTAAATAAAACCTATGTATCTCACAGGCATTTTTATGCTGACGTATCTATTTTCACATATGTTTCAGGTGCTGTTATTAGATGATCATGATGCAAACATAGGATTGGACGGGGGCCTTAGTGACAATAAAAGATGCAAGACTAATTAATTAAGTTGTGTTTCCTTGTTTATAAGACATTGTAACCTCTTTCAATTTAATAAAATAAAACTTCAATTTCCATGTGTTATGAAACAATGATTCTGTTACGACACTCCCCGACGTTTCCATCGCGGTTTGTTGTTTTACGCGGTCGGGGTGTGACATGTCACGCCCCGCGACAGACTTATTTTATTGTTTTTATTTGATTTTTAATTATATAAAGGTATTTTGGGTCCGGTTTTCGTATACGGGGTGTATTTTAGGACATGTAGGGGTGTTCTAAATATTTTAGGAGGGTTGTTATATCCTCCCCACCTTGTTTTAGAACTCGTCCTTGAGGTCTACTAGAATAGGTGTGGATATTTCTTCTGCATCTCTGATTCAAGCTCCCAAGTGTACTCTGGTCCTCTCTTGGAATCCCACTTCACTTTGACTAGAACTAGTTTCTTGTGTTTGAGATTCTTGATCTTCCTGTCTTCAATCTGTAGAGGCTTCTCTACGAACTTAAGCTTTTCATTCACCTCTATATCCTTAAGAGGTACCACTAATGATTCATCTGCTAAGCACTTTTTGAGATTACATACGTGAAACACATCATGTATTCCTGCCATTTCCTCTGGCAGTTGTAGCTAGTAAGCTACAGGTCCTATTCTTCTAATAATCTTAAAAGGTCCCACGTACCTGGGGCTTAGCTTTCCCCTTTTGATGAATCTGACTATTCCTTTCCATGGAGAAACTTTTAATAATACCTTATCTCCTACTTGAAATTCCAACGGTTTTCGCCTGTTATCAGCATAACTCTTTTGATGATCGCGTGCTGCTTTCAGTCTATCCTTGACTTGAATGATCTTGTCTGTAGTTTCTTGTACTATCTCAGGTCCAGATAGTTGCTCTTCTCCAATTTCTGCCCAGCAGACTGGAGTTCTGCACTTTCATCCATAAAGTGCTTCAAATGGTGCAGCATTAATACTAGTATGATAACTGTTATTATAGGAAAATTCTATTAATGGTAAATGGTCGTCCCAATTTCCTCCGAAATCAATTACACAAGCTCTAAGCATATCTTCCATAGTCTGAATTGTCCTTTCGCTTTGTCCGTCCGTCTGTGGATGGTAAGCTATGCTTAGATTTAACTTGGTTCCCATTGCTTTTTGGAAACTAGTCCAAAAATGAGAAGTAAAATGGCTATCTCTATCAGAAACAATAGATAAAGGAATTCCATGTAATGAAACTATTTCATTTACATACAACTTGGCTAATTGTTCCATACTGAAAGTTTCCTTCATCGGTAAGAAATGAGCAGACTTGGTTAATCTATCTACAATCACCCAGATTGTATCATTACCCTTTCGTGTCTTGGGTAATATGGTAACAAAGTCCATTGTTATCAATTCCCATTTCCATATTGGCATTTCTAATTGCTGCAATAAACCTGAGGGTTTCTGATGTTCAGCTTTAACTTGTGAACATGTTAGACATTTGGCAACATAAGCTGCTACATCTTTTTTCATTCATATCCACCAAAAATTCTTTCTTAGGTCTTGATACATCTTATCACTTCTAGGATGTATCGTATACTTATACTTATGGGCTTCTTCTAATATTCGGTGGCGTAGGTTTCCTTGCTTGGGTATCCAAATTCTTTTCTTATGGAATCTCCAAATTCCATTTGTTCCTTGTTCTAATTCCTTAATCATACCTTTTAGTTTCTCAGTATCGTCCTTGATTACTGATTCCTGTACTTCTCTAATCTGATCATTTAAATCTATCTGCAGATTTAATTTAAGAGAACGTACCCTTTTTGGCTTTTCATGATACTTTCGACTTAAAGCATCAGCTACTACATTTGCCTTTCATGCGTGATACTGGATATTGCAATCATAATCACTAAGAATCTCCATCCAGCGTCTGTGTCTCATGTTTAACTCTTTTTGCCCATAAACATATCTTAAACTCTTATGGTCGGTGAAAATGGTAAACTTACTATCGTAAAGGTAATGTCTCCAAATTTTAAGGGCAAAAATTATGGCTCCTAACTCTAGATCATAGGTTGTATAATTTTCTTCATGATTCTTAAGTTGTCTAGAGGCATAGGCTATAACCTTTTGACGTTGCATCAACACACATCCATAACCTAACTTAGAAGCGTCACAATAGACTACAAAGTCCTCAGTTCCTTCCGGTAACGCTAGTATGGGTGCATTGATTAATCTTTGCTTAAGAATTCTAAAGGCTTCTTCTTGTTTTGGTCCCCATTCAAACTTAATAGATTTACATGTTAGTTTTGTTAAGGGAATGGCTATTCTAGACCTCGGATAAATCGTCTATAATAACCGGCCAGTCCTAGAAAACTTCTCACCTCCGCTGGTGATTCAGGGACTTTCCATTTAGTAATTGCCTCGATCTTTGTGGGATCCACATGAATTCCTTCATGATTAACTAAATGTCCAAGGAATTGCACTTCTTCTAACCAAAACTCACACTTTGAGAATTTAGCGTAAAGCTTTTCTTTTCTCAATAAACTTAGGAGTGCATGCGGATGTGTTGCATGTTCCTCTTTACTCCTAGAGTAAATGAGAATATCATCTATAAAGACAATTATGAATTTATCCAGAAATGGTTTACACATTCTGTTCATCATGTCCATAAATGCAGTTGGGGCATTGGTTAAACCAAATGGCATGACGGTAAATTCATAATGGTCATACCGTGTTCTAAAAGCAGTTTTAGTAATGTCCTCTTCCTGAACCTTTAATTGATGATATCCTGAGCGTAAGTCGATCTTGGAAAAGAATCGAGCTCCTTGCAATTGATCAAACAAATCATCGATTCTCGGTAATGGGTACCGATTTTTAATCGTGACTTTGTTCAATTCTCGGTAATCAATGCACATACGCATTGATCTGTCCTTCTTCTTAACAAAAAAAATTGGTGCTCCCCACGGTGATGAACTAGGTTGTATGAATCCTTTCTCCAGAAGTTCATCTAACTGTTTCTTCAGTTCTTGCATTTCTGTGGGTGCCAAACGGTAAGGTGCCTTGGTAATCGGTGTTGTTCCTAGTAGCAGGTGAATTCTGAATTCGACTTCCCTGTCCGGCGATAGTCCTGATAATTCTTCCAGAAAAACATCTGAGAATTAAGATACTACGGGGATATCTTTCAATTCCTTTCCTTTAGTGTTAATTGTAGGACCGGTTTTGACACCGTTCGATTGCGTAACGAACGTTCGACGTGCGGAATCCGTGAACGTGCGTGACCGAACACACAATAACGTACTAGAACCGTGAATCTATTGAAAGATATAACGTGTACAATACAAGAATCACGTAGAGAGTACTTTCTCTCTCTAGACTTTCTCTCTCTAGACTTGAATCTCCTAAATCCCAATATGAGCAAAAGTCTTACACTTTAAATCTAAGGCTCCTATTTATAGCCCTTGGAATTAATGAGATTTCTCATTAATTACCAAAGTGCCACCTTGCTACTTCTATCTAAATATTACAATAAAATCCTAGATTACTTCAGTATCAGCTACGGAATGGATTGACGAAGGCGATAGACATTAATGCATCAACAAACTCCCCCTTGGATATTGCCGCAGTCAATCCGTAGTTAAACTCGTAGCGACTTGTCTTTCTCTCTCTCTTGAGTCTTCTTTAAGATTTAACGTCTTCAGCAAACACAGACTCCCTTTTGCTCGAACAGAATCCCGGTGGATCTGTCTTCAGCTTTAGCTCCCCCTTTTGGTAGTCTCTTCAAGCTCCCCCTTTCGTCAAGCTTCCGTGCTTTTAGGATCGACGCCTGGCTTTCCGTAGCAACAGAATCAGAAACCTACGCATCTCAACCTTTCGTAAGACAAAATAATTTTGACTCTAAAAGAATTCACTCAAAATTCTCAAACATATAACACACAATATTGTGATTCAAATTAATGAATCATCTAAACATTTGAGGATTATCTTCCAACTTCTCGTCATCTAAACCAAACCAATTGTTCATCTTGTTTAGCCTTTGAGATTTTGAATATCAGCTTTTCAACATCAGTTGTCGAAAATCTTTTTGGATTTTTGTTTTTAATGAAATGCAGTAAAGAAATATATACAGACGATATTTTTGTGAGTTTGTGTAAGAGGATCATATCAGTTTTTGAGACAAATCACTAGCACCGTTAAGCTTTAAACATATTAAGTTCTAAACAATTCACATTGATTGTCGATATACTGATCCATCTTAAATCTTCACACAAATTTCAATTTACTCAGGATACGATTTAGATGTCTTATGAACTTAGCTCATTCATGTGTCCCACCTCTTGAATATACTCCCGTATCCAGAATCCCAATATTCAGTCTTACAGGTGAGTATACTACAATGATATCTGTATATAAATTAGGTAATGCGAGGGCCGAGGGATCTCAGGTAGATACTTCCGTATACGCAGAGAGATATCAGCTTCGACTTTACGGTATGTCCCCCTTTAGAGGATCTTTTAGCTACAACAGCAGCGACTATCAATTTTATTGTTTCATCAGCATGCTGAGGGTTTATGCTATGTTTCAAGCATTTGCGGAAAGTATTATTCGAGGACTAGGTCAGAACCACCGTTCAGCAGAAGTCCCGGAATAATACCCCAGACATCATTGAGTATAAAAACCTAGTATATCAGAATACGAGACCTTTCAAACGAGATTTCAGGGGTTACCTATATATCCAAGTAGTGTTCCCCACGAATTTCACAAGTTTTAAATTTTAGGTTTATATCCCGAATAAATCTACTAAATGTGCGAAAACCTATCGACACATCATCAGTGAAACCATTTATCACATTTGACATTTCATTTCTTTAGCATGCTGTGACAGTCTAACTGATTTACTATCATTTCCTCTTTTTCACAACAAAACTCATTTTTCAAATTTTATCATGTTTTTGGCTTTTTCAAATTTTCAAATGTTTTTGGATTTTCTAAAATTTCTTACTCCCCCTAAAATGCAAACACATTTTAGGAAATTTGAAAACAAACTGTACAAGTAAATTGACAACTGATATCAAATCGCTTCAAATCGCCATCCACTTGGCATAAACAATCAGAACTCCCCCTGACAACAAACTATTTTCCCATTATGATTTCAAAACACTTAAGTTTGTTTTAATCAAAATGGTTTTTCCGGAAAACTTAGTTTGTTTACCAATCCATTTGTAGGTTTGGGGTCACTTCATCACATTGTTTTCTTCATACACATGACAGATTTTACAATTTCAGTTTTAAAACTCAAACATCACTTGTAGAAAATCAAGTACAACTTAATGTCCCTGATTTACCACATGTAAGGCGAAAAATCACCAGAGTGAAATTTCTCAAGAAATGTGCCGATTCATGTTCCACGCTTACCAACCTAGGAACTCCGGCAAGTCAGGTTTTTCAGTTAAGAGATTCATAAAATTCCTTTACCCCTTTGACTTTTCCGTAAACCATTTTTCCAAAAATGTTTAGAACATTGGGGTAAAAGGCTTTTTCAACATCAAAATCTTTCTTTTCAGAAAAAGATTGATTTGAAATTTCAATTTCGTCAACTTTTTGTTTATAATTTTCAGCTCGCAATGGTGGAAAGTTGATATCATCCATTGGCGGAACTGAATTTTCTCCTTTTTTATCAACAGATGGCTCTTCTGACTTTGACAAGTCAGGATCATCGCCAGAACTTTGCTCCTTTGTTTCCAAAGAAACAAATTCATCGCCAGGAACATTTCCTTTCTTCACACTCCATTCTGTCCTCAGATTTGCATCTGATGAATTCGTTTTGCTTGATTTGTCATTCTTGAAGAGCAAGACGATTTATCAGAACTCTTCTCTGTTTTACTTGTTGTATCCGAGGACAAGATCCTTTCGAGATACTCTCGTGCTTTCTTCCTTTTCTTTCTCAATCGATCTTTTTGCCCTTGTGAAAGTTTCACTTTTAGTTCTTTCACTTCTTGTTTTTTCTGTGTTCTGGGCTTTTCATCGACTTTGACTGATTTTATCACCTTTTCTGAGATTCAGCCCTCGATCTTTCCATTGATCTCATTGGGCAATCTCTTGCAATGTGTCCTTTGATTTGGCAATTATAGCATCTCCTCGTTTCAAACCACTGATTCTGGCAGTTAACAGCAATGTGTCCTTGAACACCACAAGTGTAGCACACTCTGTTATCGTACCATTTACCACTTTCACACCAAACGCTCAGATCATAACATTGTCTGGCTTTGTGGTAATCATCACTCCTTCTGAAAGCTGGATTTGACTTTTGAGTACTGTGGTCAAACCTGCACCACACATCACCAACTTTTTGTGAGTTTTGGTTTTTCAATTTTTGTGGTTTTTTATCTTGATTGGATGATTGAACTGATGATCTTTTATTGTTATTTTGAAAATTTTCTGAATTTTTAACTTTTTGTTTCTGTTCTACTTTCTTTTTAACAGGTTTTTGCTTTGAGCATTCACCTATTTCAGTAGATTGCAAAACAGTATTTTGAAATTTTTCTTGTAATTCTAAAAATATTTTTCTTTTATTTTCTTTTTCATCATCAGCTTTGTCATCACAATCTTCAATTTTGACTTTGTCAAAATTTGTGACATTGTCACTTATTGGAACTGAATTGATCGGTTTTGGACATGGATAATATGGTGTTGATGACAAAGTCTCAAAACCTTTCAATTTTTCTTCAAGCTCTTTAATTTTCATCCGAGCTTTTTCAGCTTCATTTTCAAGCCGAATGATTTTCTGAAGATGAGAGTTTATTTCAATCTGTTTCTCAAGATTATTTTTAAAAATAACAGATTTTTCATCTTCTAAAATCTTCATTTGACTTTGAAAATCTTTTTCAATTTTCAATTTTTCATTTTCAAAATCTTTTTCCTTTTCTTTCAAAATTTTGTTTTCTAATGTCAAACTGTTCAAACCACTCAACAGTTTGACATTTTCAGATTTCAAATTCTCAAAATTTTCTTGCATTTCAAGAATCTGTTTATCATCAGATTTCATCTCATCAGTCAAATTCTTGATTTCCAATGACAAACTCTCTATATTCTTCAAGAGTTTGGCATTGTCTGATTCAGATTTTTCACAGTTTAAGCACTTCTCGGACAACTTTTCAGGTTTGGCTTTCTTCTCTCTTGCAGCTTGTGTTTCTTTGATCTTTTCCATTTTTCCTGCAAAATAAAAATTATAACTTTCAGGTGTAAGTTCTCTTTTATAAGATTCAAGTTTTCGAATTTCTTCACTATCATCATCGCTTTCTTCCTCTGATGATTTATCAAAAATTTGAGCTTTTTCTGAAACCTTTTCTTGTTTGTCACTTTTTCTTCCAGTTTTATCAATCTCTCCGGACTCAGAATCAAATTCCTTTCCTGAATCAGACTTCATTTTTCTAATCTTTTGGAATTCAAGTTCTTGAGCTTCAATCTTCTCAATGAACAAGCTCAAATTGAAATCAATATGTTCAAAGTTCTTCTTCCAAGTTAACAAATACGTTCCCCACACATCTTTTGGTAAAGCATTTGCCAACTTGTCAAACCATTCTTCATTTTCTTTTCTAATGTTCCAACGCTTCATCTCTAGATATAACTTGACAAACCTCTCGATCAATTCTTTAGTTGATTCTCCCTTAAGAGCTGCAAAATTATCAAACATATCCATGTTTTTTTTTTTTTATCAAAACAATCTAAACTCAGTTCAATCACTTTATCAAATTACTGAATCAGATGAATATCCGATTTAGTGACAAAAACTAAGTAACCACGGATCGGTTGTAGGATTTGCTTGGACAAGTATCCGATGTTTGGCAATTTACCTTAACAGATTTGGGTATGACTCGATATATATTGACTGCTCAAAGTTTTATCCTTTTGAAAATGGCCTTGGGATATACAAAATCTAAAACACAATTATGCAAATCACATGTGCCTTAAATGTCAGCTGATTGGGCCGCCTTTAATTCATATTCAACAACTTTCAATGATTGGGCCTTAAAATTTTTAGTGGGTCGGTGCACTGTTTAAGATACGTTTGATGATAGGGCCGGAAGTAAGTGACTAAATCTGATTAGGCCTTCACTTCCACTAATCCGACAACATTATCACCAACATCTGATTGGGCCTTCATTTTTAGATCAAACCAATTTTATCACTATCTCGGTCACATGGGCCTTTAATATACATGTGATACAGCCGACAAATTTAATATGATGCCAGATCCAATTTCCGACAACCACTTAAATGATTTTACAATTTCGATGTGTGTGACCAACAATCAACGCAATCTTATTGAACCGAAGAACCGAAACCACAGTGATGACTGATCAGCGGACCTAATGAGCGGATCTAATGAGCGAACCACTGATCTGACTAATAAGCGGACCTATTATTACACCTATGAACGGACCTGCACAATGAGCGGACCTCTTAATGTCACTATAAGCGAACCACAAAAGCGAACCACACAAGCGAACCTCTTTAATGACACATGAGTGGACCTGCCTGATACCCTAAAAGCGAATCTATCTGATTTTTGACGCAAAAAACAGACCGAAAAACTTCGATTTCTCCTAAACGGCTAGGAGTTTGAATCTGAAACCTGGTAGGGTTATAGATCAGGTGTTTTCGCACAATATATCAAAAATTCAGCCGATTCGGACCGTAAAATCCCGTTCAATTTGACGAATTTCAGTAAAAACGTGATAAAAGTGTAAAAATGAAGAAATAGATGAAATTCGGATCTGAAATCGCTGAAATCTGGTACGAATCAATGTGTTTGATCAGTGCAATCGAGCTCCTAGCTCTCATACCACTTGTAGGACCGGTTTTGACACCATTCGATTGCGTAACGAACGTTCGACGTGCGGAATCCGTGAACGTGCGTGACCGAACACACAATAACGTACTAGAACCGTGAATCTATTGAAAGATATAACGTGTACAATACAAGAATCACGTAGAGAGTACTTTCTCTCTCTAGACTTTCTCTCTCTAGACTTGAATCTCCTAAATCCCAATATGAGCAAAAGTCTTACACTTTAAATCTAAGGCTCCTATTTATAGCCCTTGGAATTAATGAGATTTCTCATTAATTACCAAAGTGCCACCTTGCTACTTCTATCTAAATATTACAATAAAATCCTAGATTACTTCAGTATCAGCTACGGAATGGATTGACGAAGGCGATAGACATTAATGCATCAACATTAATGATAATGGAAATCATATACACTAATGATCCTTTTTTTGCACAACTTGCTGTTTTCATCACAGAGATGAATTTTGTGGATCGAGTTGGCTTATCTCCTTTAATTGTGATCTTTTCACCTTTTGGTGATTTTACTTGTATTGACTTTTGATCACATAGAATACTGGCTTTATTGGCTACTAACCAATCCATTCCTAATACAATATCAAATCCTGCCAGATTCATTGGGTAAAGATTTGCAATGAAACTTTGGTTTAAAATTTCTATTCTTGCTCCCTGCAAGATTTCAGTGATCTTAATGGATTCTCCATTTCCTGTTTCTACTAGACATTCTTGTTGAAGTTTAGTTAATGGTTGATTGAAAAGTTTGCAAAATGAAGTATTAATAAAACTTTGGTTTGCACCAGATTCAAATAATACTTTAGCAAAAATATCATTAACTAAAAACGTACCGGCAATCACGTCTGGAATCATCTTTGCTTCTTCTGCAGTCAGAACAAATGCTCTAGCATTCTTAGTAGTCTTGTTGTTCATGGCTGGAGCTAGTTTCGGACAATTTGGCTTGATATGTCCATTTTCTCCACAATTGAAGCGTACTCCATTACTAGGTTTCTTTCTGCAGTCCTCTTCCTTATGTCCTGGTATCTTGCAGAAGTTGCAGTATGTGGAACATCTCCCTGAATGCTTCTTCTTGCAGGCCTTACAGTAAGGTGTAGAGGTAGAACCTATATTTTTCCCACGGTTGGAATTATCGTAGTGAAATTCCTGGGTAAGCTTTTGAGCTAGGTTCTTCCTCTGGTTTTCCTCTTGTGTACGTACTAGTTCATCAGTCAAGGTATTGGCTAGTTCTACAACTTCTTCTATAGTTCGTGGTCTAGCTGCCTTGACTACATGTCTAATCTCACTGATTAATCCCCAGATGTAACGGGAGATTAATACTGGTTCTGGTGATGCTAGGGTTGGCACTATTCTAGCATATTCAAATAATACGGTAGTGTAACCCTTACAGTCGATTCCAGTCATTCTATGGTTTAAGAACTTATTAGCTATCTGTTCTTTTTCATTGGGAGGACAAAATTTCCTTTCAACCATGTTCTTAAACTCATTCCATTCCATATTATAGACCCTGTCACTTCCTCTAAATTGGAGGATAGTGTTCCACCATTCTAGAGCTGCATTCTTAAAAAGATTGGAAGCAAACATGATTTTATCTTCCTATGCGCACTTGCTTATTTTTAAGACTGCTTCAGTCTTTTCTATCTAGCGTAGAGCTGCAATGGCTCCTTCATTGCCAAAGAATTCCATTGGTTTACAAGACCAGAATTCTTTGTAAGAACAACCATAAGACATGGTTCTTCTTCTTTTTGGAATAGGCAATTGAAGAAAAGGTCCATTGTTTACGCCGTGACCGGGTTCAGTAGGTGGTCGTTTACTTCCACTGTTACTTTTATTATTTTCCGCTTCCTTAACTGTTTTGATAATATATGGCATAGCGTCTATAATCCCTTGTGCTACTATGTGTTGGATAGCACTGTTATCTACTTGGTTCCCATTATTATCGTTATTCGGGTTTTCTTGATTCACTTCGTTGTCCATCTGGGTTATAAACATTTACCACATATTAATATCACAAAGCAGGATTTAATGCGAACAATCACACAACAAACACATTGATCAAAATCGTCATACATTGCGACATTTACTCTATTTCATATATATATATATATATATATTTTACATGCTACAACTGAAAATCAAATTACAATACTACTTATGCATCAGTAGGTAGTGGATTGTCTATTTTAGTTGATATATTATATATATATATATATATATATATTTATTATATTTTTTTCAAACTACTCGCATATATATATATATATATTTATATCTATATTATTATTATTATTAGTGGGGGTTCATCCAATACTGCATGTTGCGCTCGTCATACTTCCAAACGAGTCTCTCTCCTATTTGCCTTATCCTTTCACTTTCATCTAACAACTCCTCACCAAAGGTACGGAGTTCCTGCACGTTTCGGTACACATGAGTGGGGCTGGTGCTGGTATCGGGTCAGGGAACTTGGGCATCGGTTCTTCATATGGGTATGGGTTCTCTAGGATTTCCCGAATATACTGGTCATTATCCCAATATGGATCTAGAGGGTCAAGGTTGGGATAGGGTGCTACTGGGTTGGGTATGAGTTCCTCCTGCGAGTACAGTTCTTGATAATCCCTATGGTCGTCATTCCATGGATCATAGGCTAGAGGGTTTGGTGCTAGGACTCTAGGGATTTCGTTTGGGTCGAACGCAGGTATTGGAATCTGGTCTACTGGGTTAGGTTCAATTTCCATGGGTTGAGTTGGAAACAGTGGTAGTGGTTGGGGTGCAATGATTTGTTCTAAGTTTGGGTCTGCGGCTGTGGTAGCTAATATGTGGAAATTAGCTAATCTCCTATTGAGTATATCTTGAGTTTGGGCATTCATTTCTCTATTTGCTGCTGCTAAGGCCTGTTGTTGCTGTAATTTCCTCATTCTTTTCCTACGCTCCTGTGCTCCCCGACTGAACCATCCTCTCTTTTTGGTAGGGAATGGTTCTTCGGACTGTGCCTTAAATATGAAAATCCCCTCTTCTGTGTCAGCTGAATACCCCGAGAGGGTAGGCTGGGAAAAATTTCCTTCATCCTTAGGAGAACTAGACAGTTGATGATAAGCGTCCGATGGTCCTTGATCACTCATGCTATAAACTAGCAAATTGTCAAATAACACAAAATAATAATATATGCATGTAATTCCGTAGATTATTTCCTAACATAATAGATAAAATTTTGGTGTCAGCAGAACACTTCTGTGCCTGAAATCAATGGCTGTAGCTCTGATACCACCTTCTGTCGCAACCCCCGACCCCTGCCCCGGAAGGCGGGCCGCGACCTACTCAGAGATGGTGGTATCGGTGTTTATCATTAATTTGGCAGCGGAAATTTCATCAGGACCGTAGTTAGGAAAAGTTTTATCAGAGTAAAACACCACATTTTTATAATAATAAATATATTGGGATAAACCCAAGTTTCCATTAAAAATATGTTTATAGGGATAAACCCTAATTTATTGAAATAAAACATCTTCTTTATTTAGGTAACTTTTATAGCCACTTTTCCAAGCCTTCAGTGCAGTCCAGATGGCTATTTGGCTTTCACATTTTGTTACCTGAAACGCGTTTTAAAAACATTTTATCAGCAAGAAATACTGGCGAGTAAATCCCAGTTTAATCAAAACAGGTTTTATCATTTTACAATATTGGCGGCGATCTCGCAATTACATTTGTTTATAATTCTACCTTAATTACCACCCACGGTACTGTCAACCCGACTTCTGGTCATGTTACTACTCACAGTGTAGTAACAAATTTTGTATACAAAACCCCAACATACCGACGATAATTGTAGAATACAAATACTCAATCACTGTTAATTATAATTTAAAACAATTGAGGTTTTGTAAAAACAATTTGGGAAAAGTAGAAACACTCACTTTGCTATTTTAGGTTTTTCCCTGTGATTTCCTGGTTATAATCTATCAAATTTAAACAATGCACACGCGTTAGTATAATAACCCAAATTTACATTAGCTATACCCTCCCCGAGACAGAACTCCAACGACTGAGTCAGGCAGAGCCTCGACATGCGTTACGAAGCACTAGATCAATCGGGCAGCGTATCTAATACGTAACCGGGGATTAAAATACTTACAACGAGGCAGAGCTTCGTTAATTAGGGGGTATTATACCCGGGAATTACTTATACTATCATAAATTTAGAGAGAAAGTTTTGATTTGAACGATTTGTGAACTGAGGCCGATCTCTTCTATATATAGGGTTGTCTAGGGAGTCCCTAGCGTCCCGCGAAAGAGACCACACGGGCCTTCGTGGCCCACGAGCTAAGGGGTGTAGGGCCTAGCTTGGCTGAGTCAAGGTCCAAGCCACGTCGAGTCAGAGGCCACTTGTCGTAACCGAGTTGAGCCTAGTGTCATCGAGGTCGCGGCCCGCGAAAGATCAAACACAGTCTATCGCGCCCCGCGACAGACTTATTTTATTGTTTTTATTCGATTTTTAATTATATAAAGGTATTTCGGGTCCGGTTTTCGTATACGGGGTGTATTTTAGGACGTGTAGGAGTGTTCTAAATATTTTAGGAGGGTTGTTATATAGAGGTTTCCAAACAACTGTCATCCATTATTACCAGAGAGGTTCTGATGTGGACAGATGTTAGATAAAAATTCAAACACTGCTGAAAGGTATCATCTGTTCTCATAACTTCTGTTTATGCTAACGACTGTTTGACTTACACTGTTCCCAACCTGTGTCGTTGGCCAACAGAGGTTTCCAAACAACTGCCATCCATTATCACTGTGAATGCATTGTAGGATCGTATTTGACTCCTGAACGATTGCGAACGACACGTACGACATGCGGAATCCGTGCACGAGTGTGGACCGAACACAAGAACAAAATATAATGATGATTCGATTATAGATCTAACAATGTTTACACCTTGAATCACCTTCTTGCTACTTTCGCTCTCTAGATCTTGAATGCTCTCCAAATGTAGAAATGGTAAAAAGTTGTTAAAATGCAACATGTCACACCCCGACCGCGTAAAACAACAAATCGCGGCGGAAACATCGGGGCGTGTTGCAACAGAATTAATGTTTCATAACCATGGATACCAAAAAGTGTTTCGTTTTATTAAACATTGAATAATTACATCGTCTTGAAATCTAAATACACTATTTAAACATAGTCTATCATTGTTATTGAGTCACTAAGGCCTTGTCCAGTCCTATGTGAGCATGCATCTTATCAATCGATATCATTCAACAATACCTGAAACATATGTGAAAACGAGGTCAGCAAAGAAATGCTGGCGAGTACATAGGTTTTGTAGGAGTGTCGAAATCATGGCTAGTTTAGACGTTGCAATACTTTATTTAAAAACCTTGTTTTGAAAAGAGTATAATATTGCAACTTAATTAACCAACTCAAATCAAGCGGGTTATAATTTGTAAAACCTCGTAGCCATGACTCTTAACCCAAAAACATTTGTTTTAGTAAATTATTTGAAAAACAATGATAAGTTCAGGTGATATGTATAAATAAGAGAATAATGCATGATTAAATGAATAACCATGTAAAATGAGTTTGTATAAGATAAGTTGTTTGTAAATAAATGTCTTGTGAAAAGTATGTTACTTGTATAAAATGTTCTATGTCTCAAACTGAAATGATTCAAATAACGCTACAATATGTAATACCATACAAACACTTATATATAGGAAGTACCAGCGGCGTATCCACCATGCTTGTATCATATTCCACACGCATTGTTACTTAATCACTTAATCCAAACCAAACCACCAAAGTAATGTTCATGCCCAAATGTAAATCATGTAATATGTATAACCAAAATAATATCGTATATCGCTTTGAAGCCAATCGTTTACCCAATCGTTAAAACATCGTGTGAAACCCAATCGTTACCCAATCGTTAAAACATCGTGTGAAAACCAATCGTAAATCGTTTAATTCGTTTTAGGTCGTGAAACTACTTATAAGGTCGTCTCGCTAATAACATTCAAACCTTCGTGACTTTCATCGCTTCTCGTTTTCGTCGCTTCTCGTTTTCGTCGCTTCTCGTTTTCGTATTAACAAACCTCCATAGGGTAAGTTAATAATTACAGATTCAGTCGCTACCTACCATACCCACACATAACCACGGGTGTAGTAAATAACGGGATTTGTCAGATCCTATGGTACCATAACCTAATACTGGTCGGCTTGATCATTGCTAATGAATGTCATTTGTTATGTAACTACAACCAACAAGTTTGTTCACTTTATGAAATCGTTATTAGTTTTGTATAAATCGCCTTAATTGTTTTTGAAACCATCGTTATAACATCGAAAACATTTAGCACATATGAGTCACCCCAAAACAATTGAAAACAGTAAAATAGGGGAAAATGTACTCGCCTGATAATGCTTGGAGGTCTTGAACAACAACCAAACAAAGCTAGAGGGAGCACGGAATCAGTCGGCAATCTAAAACTATATAAATAAACCGGACTTAAATCGGGAGATCGGATAGGATGAGGCTTGGTAAACCAAATGAGTATTGGAACTCATATGATATGGTTTAACAAGGCCTACATACTACAATGAAACCAAACCTAAGTGCTTTCGACCCATCGCGACCCATTAAGGTAACATATGCTACTTTAACGCGTCGTGCGCGTGAAACGCGTTCGGACCGTCTAACTAGTCCTATGACAAGTGTTATATGCCTAAACATGTTACATAATCAGTTATATGACAAAGGTTTAGGTTACATATGCTTAGTTACCAATTATACATGAAAAGGGTATTATGGTAATTTACCTAAGGCATATAAACTACCTATCATTCAACTACTTAAACGATGTGACCATAGGGTATAACCTCGGAAGGTTATGCCCTATACTAGGGTCACCTAATGTATTTGGTCGGATCCTAATGATCGACCAAACTGGGTCGAGTTCGAAGGTATAAGCGATTTATTAGATCGCTTACCCTACGACCCTAAACAACGTGGTAATCAGTAGGCATAATCCCAAGGGACTATGACCATCGTGATTACAATCACGTTGCGAAGTTCAAACGAACTTCGCATTGACCATTACTGGTCAACGCTGAAAGTCAAACAAAGTTTGACTTTCTGACTCGAAAAGCAATAAAATAAGGAAAAGAACGAAAGAATACTTACGAAGGGTCCCCGAATGCTAATCCCGATCTAAGAACTCAGGTATGAAACAATGGTTTCAACTTAGAGCTCTCAAATCAGAATTCTTGTGCAAAATGAGGTTGAATGGGTTGGGTATTTATAGGAATACCCGAACCGTTAAGATCGTTTGTCGAAACTCGTGCCTTAATCATGTCCGTACAAGTGTCGGAAGGTTATGGTGACTAAATTGGCACTAACCATAGGCTATCAACATGTGGCAAAGGATTTGGGAGTGCAAACCAGCTGTAAACAGCTGTCGATACATCGAATCTGGTCCCGAAAATGCGAAAAATGAGTTTTCTGCATGTTTCTGCCCAGAATAGGCAGTCGCGTAGCGCGACTGGTAAGGCCACATGCAGTGGCGCTACGCCACTGCCCCCCTTGTTTCAGCAACTTTCAAAATTGGCAGAAATGGTCCCTGCAGCCCGTTTAAGCGATTTTCGATGCGTTTGAACCCCGTTAACCTCATTTCAAGGCTCTAAAATGAAGTTAAAGTATAGGGAACTCAAAACATGCTCAAAAATATCTCGGATGTCGGTTCGTTTGGTCGTACGATCGCGATGTTCGCTTAATTACGACGGAATGCGCATAAGCGCGAAAAACGATCCAAATGACGCGACGAATGGATTTTTCTTAAGGCGAACACTAAAATATAATGTAGTCATGCTTACATAAATTTTTGGATGTCCAGATGTATTCAGAACGTAAGTTATGCGCGAAAATGCAAACTTGTGCACTTTTTGACACTTTTAGTCCCTGAATGACACAAAAGTTTATTTTAGCACACCGAACCCCTCAAAGCCTATTTCTAAGCTATGTAAAGGATATTTATGATATGTTTAACTTATGGTCATGTTCCGGAATGTCTGTTACAGTTCAAATTGGCATACTTTCGCAGTTTGTCATATTTAGTCCCTGTAAGCGAGTTAACTTGTTTTCGGCATACCAAACCTTCCAAAACTTATTTCTAAGTTATTTAAAGGTTATTTAAGGTATGTTAAGCCTATTTCACTATTCCGGAGTGTTCGTTGCATTAAACTGGTTATATTTACGCATCGGTGCGCGTATAACCTTCCAGAAAGCGATTTAGAGTTTGAAATAGAACAAGAATTGATATGTGTAAATGATACACACATTTTTACAAATCCCCAAGTATGAAATATAATATTTCATTGGTTCGGTATTTGTTTGATGGCCGTGGAGGAACAGGTGTTACAGTCTCCCCTACTTTAGGAAATTTCGTCCCGAAATTTATTTAGAGGAAACTTGTGGGAGCTTGAGAACATGAAATTGAAAAGATCGAACAACATTGGTTAGGGTTCTTGAAATTCTAGTCACCTTAATAACATTATGTTTGCAATGTAAGAGGGACACTTATATACGAGTATATGAAGCGTCATTGGTGCGTCCACCGTACCTCCATTACATCGTTCTCATTTCGTTATTTTTGTCACTATCGGTTCTTACACATAATAAATCTTACTGGGTTCCTATGCACTAAATTTCATAATTATGTACGCATCCATAATTAGACAATTCCTTGCACAGTTCACACAGTCTATTTTATAATGTGTAGGGTAAAACCAAATGAACAAACCTGTGATGAGTGTAACTAGACCGCCATAGAGTCCTTTTAATTAAATCGATAAATGATCTAAATAGACTATCAAGGAGTCTGTTCAGCTACATCACTAGATGTCGTTCTTTAACCAAATTGTGAATCAATCTTTTAGCTAGACCACTCAAGGGTCTCTCATCGAATCATGGAATGGTACCATATAATCCCAAGGGTCTTTAACTACAACGTAGAAGCCCATTAAGGATTTAAAGTAGTACCTTTTGAATATCCTACTATGAATCCCTCATATAAAGATACGAAAGATTCTATGAGGATTTGAAAATTGGATCACACAAAAACATAGAGGAGAACATATATCACATAAACACATAATCGCATAATTGTAAAATCGTTTAATCGCAAAATCGTTTAATTTGTTATCTTTGGACATGGGTATTTAAAGCATACTAGGAATCCAATCTGTGGATTTCATTTGGTACTTTAAACGTTATCAAGAATCCAACTATAAAGATAGAAAGATTCAAAAAGAAAATTCGATTTCGATTACTAGGAACCGAAGTGTTCGAATTAAGGTACATAAGGAATCCGATTAAGGACTCTGATTTGAATGATGATTATCCACAAGGGTCTAATTGTGGAGATAAAAAAAAGATCCCATATGGATTTTAGAAGTTGAAGATGTTTTGAAATCTTGCACTGGATGTGCTTAGGTCAAAACATGATGTAAAAATGTTTATGAAGTTGAGATGCTTGATATGTCAAGGCGACATATGAAGCAGAATTTTGAAGGTTAAGTCAATGTATGAGGAAAATATTTTTTTTGAAAACTATGCATGGGGTTCTTTTAAGAAAAAATGTGTTTAACGTTTTTGAAACCTTATATATAATACTTTTTGAAATCATAAAGTAGGTGTATTAGGTAGATATATTTATAAAAATGTTTTAAAATCATGCGAGATGAATTTTGAAATTATGTATAAGGTTTTTGAAAGACATGAATGATGCTTTTCGAAATCATGCACTTGATCAGAAAATGTATTGTGTTAATATTGTCTTCAGACTATATGAAATATTTTGAAATTAGAAAGGTTGGTTTTGATAACATGGCCAATGTTTTTGAAATAACATAGACAATGCATCTAGAAAAATTGTTTTCAAACTATATGAAATGTTTTGAGATCATGAAGATTGTTTTGAAATACTGGTACTGTGTATGTTGAAAAATCAAAACGTAATGGGTATGAGATTTGAAAATACCCTTAGTTATCTAACCAAGGATTTAAAGGCACAGATGTGCGAAAAGCACGATTACTCATAATGTCACTAAATTTTCTGTACTTTGTTTCTTAGAGTGAAACGAGTACTTAAAATTTTCGAGGGAATCATGAGCAATCATTTGAGAGAGAGAAATCACAAGAGTAGGTTGTAAGGTACATAGTTCCTTGATGTAGGTATCATAGGAAAAGCCATACACACCTAGCAGGGGGTTGAGCTGGTTGGTTAGGGACTGCTTTACCATTGTGAGCGACCATGGCGAAGTTCTGAGAAGCCTTTCGCTTCTTTGACTTCTTAGGGGATCGTTCATCCATGGTCTTTGATTCCTCGATTGGTTTCTTGGCTGATGGTGCTGTCACCTGACTAGGTCCTGCCTGTCTTGGTGACTCTTGAGTGGCTTCATCCTGGAGATGATACATGGCAGTAGCTAATTCAACAGTCTTCAGGGCTACTTCGCCTATTCGCTGAGCGAATTTTGGCTGCTTGCTCAGATATCTGGGCGTCATCGTGATGAAGAGACATTCTTGAAGAAAAAGAAAGGCATAGGGAGAAACAGGTGAAAGATTATTGGACAATCAAAACAGAATGATAACGCATGAAGATTGCGATCATTTGTTTGTTACCTAAGGCAAACAAATGAGACGGTGACTGATCAAAGTAAATGGGTCAAAAATAATGTATCGCGAAGACATGCTCGCCTAATAAGTGAACACTCATCCAAAGAATTCCCAGGTAAGCACAACTGGTCTCGCGTCTGATGAGATGTATACGAAGTGCTTGCCTAGCCAGAAAACCCAGAATACAGGCATTCACCCTTCCAGTTTGCACGTGTTCACATTATTTAAAACCCAAAACCTTGACGAAGTTTTGAAAACTCAAAGAGGTTCAAAACCATATAATAGAGAGTTCAAAACCTTACAATAGAGGGTTCAAAACCTAGTAATCAATCATCCTAGAACAGATGATTAATTTTCAAAGCGGTTTTGAAATATATGTTCTTGTTGTGGTCGTCGCCTAAGGATAGGTGACGGTATTGTTTTATGACTAAACGCAAGTAAACTCGCGTTAGGGTCCTAAGAAGGTTATAGACTAGGTCAAAGCATTACTAATTACTAATAACCTAATTCCCTATAACCATTGGCTCTGATACCATCTTTTCTGTCATACCCCGACCGCGTAAAACAACAAATCGCGGCGGAAACATCGGGGCGTGTTGCAACAGAATTAATGTTTCATAACCATGGATACCAAAAAGTGTTTCGTTTTATTAAACATTGAATAATTACATCGTCTTGAAATCTAAATACACTATTTAAACATAGTCTATCATTGTTATTGAGTCACTAAGGCCTTGTCCAGTCCTATGTGAGCATGCATCTTATCAATCGATATCATTCAACAATACCTGAAACATATGTGAAAACGAGGTCAGCAAAGAAATGCTGGCGAGTACATAGGTTTTGTAGGAGTGTCGAAATCATGGCTAGTTTAGACGTTGCAATACTTTATTTAAAAACCTTGTTTTGAAAAGAGTATAATGTTGCAACTTAATTAACCAACTCAAATCAAGCGGGTTATAATTTGTAAAACTTCGTAGCCATGACTCTTAACCCAAAAACATTTGTTTTAGTAAATTATTTGAAAAACAATGATAAGTTCAGGTGATATGTATAAATAAGAGAATAATGCATGATTAAATGAATAACCATGTAAAATGAGTTTGTATAAGATAAGTTGTTTGTAAATAAATGTCTTGTGAAAAGTATGTTACTTGTATAAAATGTTCTATGTCTCAAACTGAAATGATTCAAATAACGCTACAATATGTAATACCATACAAACACTTATATATAGGAAGTACCAGCGGCGTATCCACCATGCTTGTATCATATTCCACACGCATTGTTACTTAATCACTTAATCCAAACCAAACCACCAAAGTAATGTTCATGCCCAAATGTAAATCATGTAATATGTATAACCAAAATAATATCGTATATCGCTTTGAAGCCAATCGTTTACCCAATCGTTAAAACATCGTGTGAAACCCAATCGTTACCCAATCGTTAAAACATCGTGTGAAAACCAATCGTAAATCGTTTAATTCGTTTTAGGTCGTGAAACTACTTATAAGGTCGTCTCGCTAATAACATTCAAACCTTCGTGACTTTCATCGCTTCTCGTTTTCGTCGCTTCTCGTTTTCGTCGCTTCTCGTTTTCGTATTAACAAACCTCCATAGGGTAAGTTAATAATTACAGATTCAGTCGCTACCTACCATACCCACACATAACCACGGGTGTAGTAAATAACGGGATTTGTCAGATCCTATGGTACCATAACCTAATACTGGTCGGCTTGATCATTGCTAATGAATGTCATTTGTTATGTAACTACAACCAACAAGTTTGTTCACTTTATGAAATCGTTATTAGTTTTGTATAAATCGCCTTAATTGTTTTTGAAACCATCGTTATAACATCGAAAACATTTAGCACATATGAGTCACCCCAAAACAATTGAAAACAGTAAAATAGGGGAAAATGTACTCGCCTGATAATGCTTGGAGGTCTTGAACAACAACCAAACAAAGCTAGAGGGAGCACGGAATCAGTCGGCAATCTAAAACTATATAAATAAACCGGACTTAAATCGGGAGATCGGATAGGATGAGGCTTGGTAAACCAAATGAGTATTGGAACTCATATGATATGGTTTAACAAGGCCTACATACTACAATGAAACCAAACCTAAGTGCTTTCGACCCATCGCGACCCATTAAGGTAACATATGCTACTTTAACGCGTCGTGCGCGTGAAACGCGTTCGGACCGTCTAACTAGTCCTATGACAAGTGTTATATGCCTAAACATGTTACATAATCAGTTATATGACAAAGGTTTAGGTTACATATGCTTAGTTACCAATTATACATGAAAAGGGTATTATGGTAATTTACCTAAGGCATATAAACTACCTATCATTCAACTACTTAAACGATGTGACCATAGGGTATAACCTCGGAAGGTTATGCCCTATACTAGGGTCACCTAATGTATTTGGTCGGATCCTAATGATCGACCAAACTGGGTCGAGTTCGAAGGTATAAGCGATTTATTAGATCGCTTACCCTACGACCCTAAACAACGTGGTAATCAGTAGGCATAATCCCAAGGGACTATGACCATCGTGATTACAATCACGTTGCGAAGTTCAAACGAACTTCGCATTGACCATTACTGGTCAACGCTGAAAGTCAAACAAAGTTTGACTTTCTGACTCGAAAAGCAATAAAATAAGGAAAAGAACGAAAGAATACTTACGAAGGGTCCCCGAATGCTAATCCCGATCTAAGAACTCAGGTATGAAACAATGGTTTCAACTTAGAGCTCTCAAATCAGAATTCTTGTGCAAAATGAGGTTGAATGGGTTGGGTATTTATAGGAATACCCGAACCGTTAAGATCGTTTGTCGAAACTCGTGCCTTAATCATGTCCGTACAAGTGTCGGAAGGTTATGGTGACTAAATTGGCACTAACCATAGGCTATCAACATGTGGCAAAGGATTTGGGAGTGCAAACCAGCTGTAAACAGCTGTCGATACATCGAATCTGGTCCCGAAAATGCGAAAAATGAGTTTTCTGCATGTTTCTGCCCAGAATAGGCAGTCGCGTAGCGCGACTGGTAAGGCCACATGCAGTGGCGCTACGCCACTGCCCCCCTTGTTTCAGCAACTTTCAAAATTGGCAGAAATGGTCCCTGCAGCCCGTTTAAGCGATTTTCGATGCGTTTGAACCCCGTTAACCTCATTTCAAGGCTCTAAAATGAAGTTAAAGTATAGGGAACTCAAAACATGCTCAAAAATATCTCGGATGTCGGTTCGTTTGGTCGTACGATCGCGATGTTCGCTTAATTACGACGGAATGCGCATAAGCGCGAAAAACGATCCAAATGACGCGACAAATGGATTTTTCTTAAGGCGAACACTAAAATATAATGTAGTCATGCTTACATAAATTTTTGGATGTCCAGATGTATTCAGAACGTAAGTTATGCGCGAAAATGCAAACTTGTGCACTTTTTGACACTTTTAGTCCCTGAATGACACAAAAGTTTATTTTAGCACACCGAACCCCTCAAAGCCTATTTCTAAGCTATGTAAAGGATATTTATGGTATGTTTAACTTATGGTCATGTTCCGGAATGTCTGTTACAGTTCAAATTGGCATACTTTCGCAGTTTGTCATATTTAGTCCCTGTAAGCGAGTTAACTTGTTTTCGGCATACCAAACCTTCCAAAACTTATTTCTAAGTTATGTAAAGGTTATTTAAGGTATGTTAAGCCTATTTCACTATTCCGGAGTGTTCGTTTCATTAAACTGGTTATATTTACGCATCGGTGCGCGTATAACCTTCCAGAAAGCGATTTAGAGTTTGAAATAGAACAAGAATTGATATGTGTAAATGATACACACATTTTTACAAATCCCCAAGTATGAAATATAATATTTCATTGGTTCGGTATTTGTTTGATGGCCGTGGAGGCACAGGTGTTACCCAACAATACATGGGCTATTTATAGGGAAGGTTTAATGAAGGCTCATTTAACACACTTGCTCCATCCATCCGGATGCACTTCTCCTTATAATATCTTCATTCTTGAAATGTGTCTTGTTCCATTTCTACTACGACGTACGATTGACGGAGGTGATAGACATTAATGCACTCACAATCATAAGAGAGGTTCTGGCGTGGACAGATGTTAGCCATCAAATATTTGTAACTACTGTTATGCCAGCATTCACTTTTTGTCTCTATATAAACGTTGTTTCATCCCTAAATCGAGCTTCTACCACTGCCGTCTCGAATTCAAAATTCTCAAAAGCAGTTTCCAACATATTAAAAACCCTCCAACATATTCCATGTTTCATCCCCAAATCACCTTCTTCTCCGATCATGGCTCTGAACATCAAAAACCCTCACAACTACCTCCCCATCTTCGAGAAAACCAGCAAAAATACGAGTTTTCACTCAATAATTGACCTTTTAACATCATCAAAATACAAATCAATTCATACTGCTGATGCTCCGATTCATACGGAAACACTCCGACAATTTTGGTTTAATGCTGAAACAGAGGCTGAAGATAATAATCCAGTTGCCATCACATCTAAGGTCAAAAAAAGTCTGGTTCAAATTTCCCCATCTACAATTTCCACTACATTTGCATTGGACGACTTGGGAGGTAAGACCAACTTTGAAAAACGTGAACTTCATACAGAGTTCATTGAAAGAGGGTATGATGCACAATTAAAGGAAGTTACTATGTACAAACCAAACTTCCCTCCAGCAATGAAATTTTTGTTCCATACTCTTTTAACTTATCTCTCAGCCAAGACCATCGCATTTAATGAGATACCTTTAAACATTCAGTATTGGGTTATGCTATTTTAACAAAATCTGATTACAATTTATCACAAGCACTGTTTTCTGATTTGTTGACTAACGTGAAAAATGTGAAAAAATTGAAAAAAGGTGCTTGTAATAATGTTTTTATGTTATATCCAAGACTTCTAAGCTACTACCTACGAAAACAAGTGTCACAAACAGATTTTGAACAAGGTGTAGCTTTTCAAATAAATAGTCTTACAAGTAAAACTTTTACCAGACTTATGGATAAAGAGTCAAAAGTTTCAAAAACAGAAACAAAGGGGGATGAGCCTGTTTTAGATGCGTCCACATATGTTGCTCAAACCTCTGTTGTTGAGCCAACTGCTCTTGGTGATCATGACACCACAACCGGTGTTGTGAAACTCACACCAGCAAAACGCAAAAAGAAACCTGCCACATCCAAAAAGCCCACCAAAATCAAACAAAATAAAAAGGGTCCTCTGGAAGATGAGATCCCAGAGGTTAACCCAGTGACAACACAAATGTCACTTGAAACCACTGCTGCTACTTCCTCACAATTGTTGGAAAGAGCTTAACCCATCCAAACTCCTCGTGTATCCTCACAAAAGGATCATGTTGTAAGCACAGGGACACTACAACATGAAGTAGACCTTTCATATGAAAGTATGTTTAAAAGCCCCTCTCCCAGGGCAATCTCGCATTCTACACCACAACCCTCTTCTCAAGTTCCATCAACAATATTACCTCTGTTTGAAGCAATTGAAATTCAGAAACAAAACAGTCCCTCTCATCCACACATTACTGAGAGTATAACCCAACAAATGACTATTTCTGAACCAATTCAATCTACTATCCTACAAACAGTTGAGGAGGTTATGCCCGTTGAGTTTTACGAAACTCTTGGTGGTAGTTCAAGTGGAGCAGCCAGTACAACTGTGGAACCCATTGGTTATCAGTTGGACAATGGTTACATCATTTAGACTCCCTTGAAGGCAACCACTGTTGAGGTTATAACTGTAATCTCTGCTTCAGTGGGAAGTCCCTAAAACCAAGAAAAAGGGGCATTTGCTTCTAATGATATGGAGTTTTCTCCTATTATCAAAACAAGTACAACCACTACAAGTGGGAATACAGATGGTCCTATTAAAGTAGGTGATGAATTTGTTATAAGGATTTGACAGTTAGAATTTCTACCTTTGAAACAGATGTTGCTGAAATGAAAGAATTGATAAAGCAGATGATGGAGCTTTCTAAAAGTCAACCTAGCACTCAGCAAATTGCCAATGAGCTTTGGAATTCTGTGCAACCCATCCTTCAAGCTCAGACGAATTTGGCTGAAAGTAACCACAATTCCCATTTGGAATTTATCACGGCCCCCGGCCTGGTTTGACCCGGTTCAGGAGCCGTGGGACAGAAAATCCCGTGGTATTTATTTAATTAATGTGACAGCGGAAGGTTTTCACAGAATCTTTAAAATGCCCGATTAATTTATTTCATAATTCGGGATAAAACCACGGTAATTTACAATTAGGTGATTTCACTGGGAAATCTTTATTTTACAAAACATGTTTCTTTATTTATATTGAGCCACTTCCTTAAGCTTGTAGTGCTTCGCGGCACTTTTCCTGGATCACAACAGATCACCTGAAACATGTTTGAAAAAGGTTTTGTCAGCGGGGAAATACTGGTGAATCATTCTTTTTACTGAAACGACGTGTTGTTATAATTTACAGTATTAAGAGCGATTACAATGTTTATACATATCAACCACCTACCCACGGTATTTATCACTCGACCACCTATTGGCTATCTCGTTGTCCAATGGTGTCTGTGATTATGGTCATATCACCCCTTGGCTAACCCGTTGTCCAATGGTGACGGTTATCAAGTAATGTATACAAAACCCCACATATCGGCTGTAATATGGAGATTACAAAGACTTAATCCCTGTAATTATAACTTTGAAAATAACATGATTTTGAAAGTAATTTGGTAAAAAGAGAATGACTCACATTGCAGATTTAATACGGGCAGAGTCTAGCCTACTGATTTAGCCTTGTTAACCTAATTTAACAATAATGCACACAAAAACTAGGTTAGTAACTAATACAGCATTTACGATAACTCACGAGATTAAACCCTCACAACGAATGACAAAGTGCGATACTTAAACATCCATCAAATTCACGACGAATGACAAATCATAACCCTAATGTGGGCAGCACTTAAACATCCATTGGATAGTTTCAATCGATCGGATATTGAATCGTAGCAGCGATTGAGTTATTACCCTGTTATCGCGGCAGAAATTCAAGATTGTGAGTGTTTCTACAGTATTTGGATGATATCTCAGTGCATGAATCGAATTTTAACGTCGAACAAATGCCAGAAATCAAGTCCCACACCCCTACATTTATACCTGAAACACAGCCCCCTCGCGTGGCGCGAGGGGCTGTCGCGTGGCGCGAGGGGTGCCCTACTACCATAGGGTAGCCCCGTGTCCAGGTAGCTTGGGTGAGTTGGTCATGCGTTCAATTTCATTTTACACATAAAACTGTGTGGATATTATCAACTAGGGTTTACCCCCCCCCCCCTGAGTTTTAGGGGCCCTGATCCTGATTCTGATTGTTCTGAAAATTTTAGGGTTTATGCAAGATCACTTGGGAGTCTCAATTAGGGTTTCCTATTGAACAAAATATAATAATAAATAATATTTTTTGTGAGAGTTGTTACATCCTCCCCACCTTAATAAAAATCTTGTCCTCGAGATTTACTGGATCAAGTGAGGATACTTTCGCTTCATTTCTGATTCCAGCTCCCAAGTGTATTCAGATCCTCTCTTCGAATCCCACTTGACTTTGACCAGCACTAGCCGCTTGTGTTTGAGAAACTTGATCTTTCTATCTTCTATTTGTAATGGCTTCTCAACAAACTTTAACTTTTCATTTACCTCTATATCTTGAAGTGGTACTACCAGAGATTCCTCAGATAGACATTTCTTGAGATTGGATACATGAAACACGTCATGTACTCCAACTAGCTCTTCTGGTAGTTGTAAGCGATAAGCAACTGGTCCTATACGTTGGATTACTGGAAATGGTCCCACGTATCGTGGACTTAGCTTTCCTTTCTTACCAAATCGAACTACTCCTTTCTAAGGATAAATTTTCAAAAGTACCTTGTCTCCAACTTGGAACTCTAGTGGTTTGCGTCGATTGTCAGCATAACTTTTCTGCCGATCTCGAGCCGTCTTCAGTCTTTCCTTGATTTGAGTGATTTTGTTGGTAGTTTCTTGCACTATTTCAGGACCGGATAATTGACTGTCTCCTATTTCTGCCCAGCGGATTAGCTTTCTGCACTTTCATCCATACAATGCTTCGAATGGGGCAGCTTCAATGCTTGAATGATAACTATTGTTATAGGAGAATTCAATTAAAGGTAAGTGATCATCCCAACTTCCATGAAAATCTATTATACATGCTCTAAGCATGTCTTCCAGTGTTTGGATCGTCCTTTCACTTTGCCCGTCTGTTTGTGGATGATATGCAGTACTCAAATTTAATCGGGTTCCCATTGCTTCCTGGAAACTTTTCCTGAAATGGGAAGTGAAACGACTATCCCTATCCGATACAATGGAGAGTGGAACTCCATGTAAGGATACAACTTCATCTACATACAACTTGGCTAATCTTTTCATGCTAAAAGTTTCCTTCATTGGTAGAAAATGAGCTGATTTGGTTAATCTATCCACAATTACCCAAATTGCGTCATTACCTTTTCTGGTTTTGGGTAACTTAGTAACAAAATCCATAGTTATAAGTTCCCATTTCCATACAGGCATTTCTAATTGTTGTAGTAGACCTGAAGGTTTCTGGTGTTCTGCTTTAACTTGTGAGCAAGTAAGACACTTAGAAATATATCTGGCTATGTCCTTTTTCATTCATATCCACCAGAAATTATTTCTTAAATCTTGGTACATTTTATTGTTACCAGGATGCATGGTATACCTTGATTTATGAGCTTCTTCTAAAATTTTATCTCTTAATTCTCCTTGCTTAGGTACCCAAATCCTTTTCTTATGGAATCTCCAAATTCCATCATTTCCTTGTTCTAATTCTTTTATTCGTCCTTTCATTCCTTCAGCATCGTCTTTGATTGCTGTTTCTTGAACATTCTTTAGTTGTTCCATTAAATCTAACTGTAGATTTAATTTAAGAGCACGAACCCTTCGTTGTTTCTTATGATACTTACGACTTAAGGCATCTGCAACTACATTTGCCTTTCCTTCGTGATACTGAATATCACAGTCGTAATCACTTAGAATCTCCATCCATCTCCTTTGTCTCATATTTAACTCTTTTTGCCCAAAGATATATCTTAAGCTTTTATGGTCTGTATGGACAGTAAACTTACTTCCATACAGATAATGTCTCCAAATCTTAAGGGCAAAAATTATGGCTCCTAATTCTAAGTCATGAGTTGTATTATTTTCCTCGTGCTTTTTCAATTGCCTTGATGCATACGCAATTACCTTCTTGCGTTGCATTAGCACACATCCTAATCCTAGCTTAGAGGCATCACAGTATACTTCAAAATCTTCTGTTCCTTCTGGTAAAGCTAAAATTGGAGCATTTGTTAACTTTTGCTTTAAAATCCTAAAGGCTTCTTCTTGTCTAGGTCCTCATTCAAACTTAACTGCTTTACAGGTTAGCTTGGTTAATGGTACAGCTATCTTGGAAAAATCCTTAATAAAACGCCTATAGTATCCAGCTAATCCTAAAAAGCTTCTAATTTCCATAGCTGTTTGTGGAACCTTCCATTTGGTGATTGCTTCTATCTTAGTAGGATCTACGTGAATATCTTCGTGGTTCACCATGTGTCCTAAAAATTGCACTTCCTGTAACCAAAATTCACACTTTGAGAATTTGGCGTAAAGCTTTTCTTTTCTTAACAAAGTTAAGAGTGCATGCAAGTGCTGACAATGTCCGTCCTGACTTTTGGAATAAATAAGTATATCGTCGATGAAGACAATTACAAATTTATCCAAGTATGGTTTACAGATTCTATTCATCATGTCCATAAATGCTGCCGGAGCATTTGTTAATCCGAAGGGCATGACTGTAAACTCGTAATGACCATACCTAGTTCTGAAAGCAGTTTTAGGTATGTCTTCTTCTTGTACCTTCAATTGATGATATCCAGAGCGTAAATCGATCTTAGAAAAATATCTAGCTCCTTGAAGTTGATCGAAAAGATCATCAATCCTAGGCAATGGGTATCGATTCTTAATTGTAACCTTATTCAATTCTCTATAACCAATACACATTCTCATTGACCCATCTTTCTTTTTCACAAACAACACTGGTGCTCCCCAAGGGGATGAACTAGGTTGTATAAATCTTTTACTTAACAATTCATCTAATTGTTTCTTTAGTTCTAGCATTTCTGTAGGTGCTAACCGATAAGGTGCCTTGGCTATCGGTGTAGTTCCAGGAATTAGATGAATTCTAAATTCAACTTCCCTATTGGGTGGTAATCCAGGTAGTTCTTCTGGGAATACATCTGAGTATTCTGAGACTACAGGAATCTCCTTAAGTTCTTTACCCTTAGTGTTAATGATTCCCAAAATCATATACACTATTCCTTGCTTTCGTTCATAACTAGCAACTTTCATTACTGAAATGAACTTCATGGGTTTACGTGGCTTATCTCCTGTAATCATTATCACTTCTCCAGTGGGTGCCTGAATCTCTATAGAATTCTTATCACAAAGGATTCGAGCATGGTTGGCTACTAACCAATCCATTCCTAACACGACATCGAATTCAGCTAATTTCATAGGTAATAGGTTTGCAGAAAATTTATGACCTGAAAGTTCTATATTTCCTTCTTGCAAAACCTTATCTATTTTAACAGAATTCCCATTTTCCGTTTCGACTGTAAAAATCTGCCTAAGGTTGGTTAAGGGTAAATTAAGAGCTTGGCAGAATAAAGTATTGATAAAACTTTGGTTTGCACCAGAGTCAAATAATACTTTTGCGTAAACGTTGTGAACTAAGAACGTACCAGCTATCACATCTGGAATGAGTTCTGCCTCCTGAGTAGTTAATTGGAATGCTCGAACATTCTTTTTGGTAGCTCCTTCGGCCGGTTTGGCTTTATTGTCTGCTGGTTTGATCAATTTAGGGCATTCTGGTTTGAAATGTCCAGCTTCTCCACAGTTATAGCAGATTCTTGTTTTCTTTCTGCAGTCTTCTTCACGATGTCCTACAACTTTACAAAAGTTGCAGGTTACATTGCATTTTCCAAAATGTTTCTTTCTGCAATTCCTGCAGAACGGCGGAGTTGAGGATTGTCCCGTTCCTCTTTTCTTGAAGTTGCTATTATTACCCACACGAAATCCTTGGGTAATTTTCTGAGCCAGTTCCTTTTTCCTGTTTTCATCTCTTGTGCGTATCAGCTCGTCAGTTAAGGTATTAGCTAATTCTACCGCATTGTCAATAGTGCGAGGTCTCGCAGCTTTAACGATATTACGGATTTCGCTAATCAATCCCCAAATATAGCGAGAAATAAGTACCGGTTCTGGCGAAGCCAGCGTTGGTACCACTCTAGCATATTCGAAGAATGTCGAAGTATATCCTCGACAATCTACACCAATCATTTTATGGTTTAGGAACTTATTCGCCATTTGTTCCTTTTCATATTCGGGACAGAATTTTCTTTCTATTAACTGCTTAAATTCTTCCCAACTCATGGCATAGGCCATATTTCTTCCTTTGGCTTGAAGTACCATATTCCACCATTCTAGTGCCACTTCTTTAAAAAGATTCAACGCGTACATGACCTTGTCTTCTTCAGCACATTTACTTATTGTAATCACTGCTACGGTTTTCTCCAACCAACGCAGTGCCGCAGTCGCCCCTTCATTGCCTGCAAATTCAGCTGGTTTACAAGCAAGAAATTCTTTGTAAGTGCAACCAGGCGTTGCAGCTTTTATTTTCTTAAGGAGTGGGGCCTGCCGTGGATCATTATCGTGATTAATATGGTTACCGCCTTCGTTTACACTATTACTGAAGTTATCTTCTTGGGTACGTTTACTAAGAATGATTTGTTGGGGTTCAACAGGTTTCTGGGCAGCAGCAAGGTTGGCTGGAATAGCATTGGCTATTCCTTGAGCAACAATATTTTCTATATCTTGCTTAGTCATAAATTGATCCTGTTGGTGTTGCTCAGATTGGTTAACCTCATTAACTGGTTCATTATTAGCGTTTTCCATCTGATAATTAATATATATAATTTATTAGTATAGAATAAATAACAATTATATACAAAACAATCATACAAATTTCATAACACACATATATATATCCAAAATTATCGATTCCTCAATTTCCCTTTTTATATATCATATTATGCATCCGTACACACTGTTATGTTACAAAGTTTTATTTTTATTTTACAGGGTTATATTGTTATTACTTATTATTATTATTATTATTATTATTATTATTATTATACAATCATAGTTACATTCTCACACCATCCCTTATGCTGATATTTTAGAAACGACGCTCCCTATCGTCGTACTTCCAGGAAATTTGCTCTCCCACCTCCCGAATCCTATTCCCTGCACCTATCAGCTCCTCGCCAAAATGGCGGAGTTCAGCTAAATTTTCATTGCTCATTGGTGGGTTTGGTATAGGTTCTGGGTCGAACTGAGGGAAAAAGGTATAAGGATTATTAAGGAGGTTTTGAAACTGTCAGTCGTTAGTTCACCACTCGTCCATTTCTCCGAGAGGTTGAGTATGGATTAAAGGATCTGGGATGGCTGGTTCCAAATTTATTGGAAGTTGAGTTTCAGCAGGATAAGGGTAAAGGTTGATATTGATAGGGCTAATGATATCACAGCCTGCCAATATGCGATCCAATTCCTCCTGTAAAGGCAACTCCTCGACTTGCTTAGAACTTCCCCAATTTCCATTTCTGCTTGCCTGGAATCTTCCCCGATTGCAATTCCTTTTCCTTTATCTATGGGATTCTCTATTTTGGGAATTCTCCTAGTTGCTGGTTTCCTTCTGCGTACACGCCTCCATCCTACAAATCTTCTCCTTTTCTTAGGTTTTGGTTTCTCCGGAGTTGAAGCGTTGAATTCTATAGGTTCTTCTATATCAGGTATATAACCAGTAAAGTCTTTGGAAACTTCTATTTTCACCGGATAGAGATTGAGATTCTGAAGGGCTTCAGATAATTCATTCATGCTGTTTAGCATATATGCAAAAATACTAAGTTAAAATTTTATAACAAAATTTCACAGATAACCTTCAGGTATTATTGCATACCGTGTTGACTAATTTAATACAACGGACAACTGAAAATTAAAACATACTAGGGTTTATTATAAACTTATTTATTTACTGGGTAAAGTTTCTGGCTTGTAGGTGATATAGGTGCTAGAACTGATTCAGGGTATTTAAAGATTTGCATTTACTGCTACAGTGGCTAGCATATAGAGATCTGCCCATTTTTCATCTAACTTGTCTTCCCATGGTGGTTTAATACCTAGTTTCTGGATTTCCTGATTAACTCTCATTTCTTTTGGTTGTGATTTCTTTATTTTCTCCTGACCTTTCCTAATAATCAAACTTCTTTTATTAGGAGAAAGTGGTTCCTCATATTGTGCCTTTCGAACAAATATTCCTTCCTCATTATCTGTTAGGTACTTTGAGGACGAAGTTCCTTATTCTTTTGGTGAAGTATCTAATTTATGGTAGATATCTGAAAGTCTTTGTTTACCCATACTGTAAATAAATATTCAAATAATAAAACACGTAATCACAAAATTGGCAATCAGTAAAAAATTAAGTATTTTCTAAATACTTAATTGGCTTAAATCAGTGGCTCTGATACCACCTTTTTCTGTCACGGCCCCCGGCCTGGTTTGACCCGGTTCAGGAGCCGTGGGACAGAAAATCCCGTGGTATTTATTTAATTAATGCGACGGCGGAAGGTTTTCACAGAATCTTTAAAATGCCCGATTAATTTATTTCATAATTCGGGATAAAACCTCGGTAATTTACAATAAGGTGATTTCACTGGGAAATCTTTATTTTACAAAACATGTTTCTTTATTTATATTGAGCCACTTCCTTAAGCTTGTAGTGCTTCACGGCATTTTTCCTGGATCACAACAGATCACCTGAAACATGTTTGAAAAAGGTTTTGTCAGCGGGGAAATACTGGTGAATCATTCTTTTTACTGAAACGACGTGTTGTTATAATTTACAGTATTAAGAGCGATTACAATGTTTATACATATCAACCATCTACCCACGGTATTTATCACTCGACCACCTATTGGCTATCTCGTTGTCCAATGGTGTCTGTGATTATGGTCATATCACCCCTTGGCTAACCCGTTGTCCAATGGTGACGGTTATCAAGTAATGTATATAAAACCCCACATACCGGTTGTAATATGGAGATTACAAAGACTTAATCCCTGTAATTATAACTTTGAAAATAACATGATTTTGAAAGTAATTTGGTAAAAAGAGAATGACTCACATTGTAGATTTAATACGGGCAGAGTCTAGCCTACTGATTTAGCCTTGTTAACCTAATTTAACAATAATGCACACAAAAACTAGGTTAGTAACTAATACAGCATTTACGATAACTCACGAGATTAAACCCTCACAACGAACAACAAAGTGCGATACTTAAACATCCATCGAATTCACGACGAATGACAAAGCATAACCCTAATGTGGGCAGCACTTAAACATCCATTGGATAGTTTCAATCGATCGGATATTGAATCGTAGTAGCGATTGAGTTATTACCCTGTTATCGCGGAAAAAATTCAAGATTGTGTGTGTTTCTGCAGTATTTGGATGATATCTCAGTGCATGAATCGAATTTTAACGTCGAATGAATGCCAGAAATCAAGTCCCACACCCCTACATTTATACCTGAAAAACAGCCCCCTCGCCTGGCGCGAGGGGCTGTCGCGTGGCGCGAGGGGTGCCCTACTACCATAGGGTAGCCCCGTGTTCAGGTAGCTTGGGTGAGTTGGTCATGCGTTCAATTTCGTTTTACACGTAAAACTGTGTGGATATTATCAACTAGGGTTTACCCCCCCCCCCCGAGTTTTAGGGGCCTTGATCCTAATTCTGATTGTTCTGAAAATTTTAGGGTTTATGCAAGATCACTTGGGAGTCTCAATTAGGGTTTCCTATTGAACAAAATATAATAATAAATAATATTTTTGGTGAGAGTTGTTACAGAATTTATCAGAAATATGGTTGAAGCTAGGTATAAAGACACACAAGCAGATGTTAGGAACATTAAGGAATATATGTTCAAACTTACTGGCTCTACCCATACATCAATCTTTGAGAAAGTTGATGATGATGCCAAAAAGTGGGAGAAAGATTCACTGAGAAAGTTGCCAGCTGATTCAAAAGCTAAACCAAAACCAAAGGTGCAACAACACCAAGAGTCAGCTGAACAAAAATCTTCTGCAAAAGCTTCAGAAGCTGGAAAGGAAAAAGGGATTGATGAGATCCTAAACAAGAAAGGTGAAGAGATAGCTTTGGAAAAGCAGAAGAAGCTAGATACAAAAGAAAGTACCGCTACTCCTACAGAAATTGTATCTTCTGCTAAACCTAAATGCAAATCTTCTCCAGAAAAACCACCACAAAAGAAGAAGAAAATAGCTTCAACACCATCATCACCTATTCTGCCAATAGATGCTGACATAACAAAAGTATCAGCAGATGTTAGCCAAACAGCTGCTGAGACAACAGTTGTTTCAGCAAAAGCTTGTCAAACATCTACCATGATCATTTTCACTACACCAACAACATTCTGTAACGCCCGTCTTAATTAATCAAGATTTTAATAATAAAATACACATTTTAATGCTAAAATGTGACTTTACAAAAACTTCTCATACCTACATTCCCATATGTTTACAACATTTCAAAAACATATTTGTAAGTGTTTACATAATTCACTTATAACAAAACAAATCAAGATTTGACGCGGAAGCGTCATTTAACGTGTGTTCGGTTCTTGCTCGTCGCTTGATCTTCATCCGGGACTCTCAACATTCACCTATGATCAAAACCAACTTAGAAGTCAGTTTTGATAGTTAAATAACAAGTACAACAAGGTAATTAGGTCAAATAATCAAAATAAACAAAAATTTCAAGATTTTACCACGTCGCCGCGCGCCACGGCTCCAATTTGACAGAATGTGTTGATGCTGGTGCTGCATATTTGCCCAACTAAGTTTTAACCAAAACCTAACTTCAAAATTGCATAACTTTTGATCTAGACCTCCGTTTTACGCGATTCTTTTTCCTACACGTTCGTAATTTAATTCTCCATCTCATGGAGTAAAAATCCGACATCTGAATTTACAAAATTTTAGAGTTCAAGCTTTTGGCTTGCAATTCAATTTTAACACTTTTGACTCGTTCGTGATTTTATCAATCAAACTTGTTTATTAACTTTAAAATACCATGGACATCATGTCATATTCACTTACCAATATTTAAGGTTCAAATTACGGGTTTCTTATGAAATCTTAACCCGTTTTGCATATCTACTCACTTAGACCCATTTAAGGCGATTTTCATGCATTTAGGCATCAAACTCGCATTTCTCTTTCTAGACTACGTATTTCCATTTTTAAATAGCCTCTTATATTCCACCACAACTATTTTGTGGTGGATTTAACATAATGGACCGTTATCCTTAATTTTACCCTTTGGATAGTCATTCTACGTAATTGACCCGTTCTTAGGCATTTGACCCTCAAGGTTTATACTTACAACTCTTACATAAATCTAAGAGTTACATAATTATATTACTAGTATCTAAACGACCTCTAAGGGTCGTTTGCCCGATTTACTTATCAAGGGCGCTTTGGTCATTTTTAGTCCCTCATTTACGACGAAGGACTCTCACTAATTATTTGACCAAAATTGCATGTTTAACTAACAACTTATTTATGCGTACCTGGCCCGGGTCATAATATCGACCCATTACAACCCTTTCACTATTAATCACTAGCTAATAGTAACGCGAGCCTTATGTTAATTCCTGTGAATCACAAAACTTAACAAGCGATTGTCAAATGTTATTGTCAAATGGTGTTAACAACACCATTTGACCCATTTAGTCTAATTGACCATTTGTCCGTATGAGATGGTATTTAATTACCATTTCATCCCTTTAAACCTACCCCGGTTTTCTCTTTGAACTCTTTTTCTTAAAAGCTGTTTCTTATTTGTTTGTCATTACATGACTTAATTCACCCTTTTTACCATAATCTATGATTTCTTACCATTTTCCCTTGTTCCGACTTTCATTAGGTCATATCGGAACATCATATACCAACCACATAATAGCATTCAGATACACTACTTACAATTAAGTATTTTGTAAATAATGTAAAGGGGAGTAAGCTTTACTTACCTTGCATCCATGCCACACTTTTCTTTCCGTACTTGCTCCGTTTGACCCGCTTCATCCACAAGCTTTCACCTAGCTTGTTAGGCGTCAAACTATCATCATAATTCTTAAGACGGTTAGATTAGTCATTATCACATACGACTATTTCATCTTACGAATTTTATGTCGAAACTACTATTCGACCTCATCATTGATTAATTTGACTTTTTAAAAGTCAATTACCCTTAATCATATGAGTTACATATTTGCGTTCAATAACTTATTTAGGCGATCTTATCAACTATCCGGTAGACATTATAATGATGCTACCGTTTTTAAGCTATTTTCTATCCAAGTTCATTACGTTTCCTACACTTCAACTAGTTCAAGCGATTATCAAGACTAATTTATTCATGTATTTTCGCAAGAACTAAGGGTTCTCATTTATAAGTGAAAACCCGTTTTATCATATCACTAGCATTCGTCCGAACACCTAATAAAATCAAGTTCTACATATCAACTAGTAGATATCATGATTTCAAACATCCATGTACATGAATAAAATCACCAATTTCACCATAGCATACTTAACCCATTTTATGGAAACTATGAACACAAACCTAAACCCATAATTTGTTCAAGTATCATTCCTAATACTATCATCCATGATGGTTTCAAACATGATTATCTCATTAGCTTCATCATATCATCAAAACCCTCTTGATAATCTACTTGTTCATCACTTAGAAGTAACCCACATCAAGTATTTCATAATTTCATCATATCTAACGAAATTAGGCATACATAAACATCTAATTTCATCTTTGGATCATAATCCATCAATTTATTTGCAATTAACCTACTTGTCTCGAATTTCAACTTTAACCAATCTAGATTTTGTGACATACCTTATGATCCCCATGACTCGGTGATCGTTTTTACGTGTTCATGCATTGATTTAGGGCTTGAATCGGGCTTCAATTTGATGATTTGTTGAAATTAGGGTTTGAGCTCCCATGGAGCTTTCTCCTGATCGATCTCCATGCACACACACACACACTTAGTGTGTGTGTTATGTTTTATTTATTTGTTTTATTAAAACTATTTTGCCCACTAGGCAACATTAGTCCCTTGTGTTTTATCTCACTAAAAAGAAGCTATAAATTGCTATTTATTACATAGTCACATATTACTAACTAGGTTAATTGTTCCTAGTTAACTTAACGAGTTCGGGAAATCATAGCCCATTTTATTTCAAGTCCCGTTAACTCGGGCCTTTTATATACTTTGTTTTCTCAAAGTATTCATTCTCCTTTTAATTAATATTAGGCATATGCATTTAAATCCTAATATTTACCGGGTTAATTTTACCACTAACGGTATTTTACCTGTCTTTACTATTAACGTGGTTTGATTACCAAACCCGTTTTTGGGGTGTTACAAGTCTACCACCCTTAAAGAGGTTTCGTCCCCGAAACCTTTCTTACGTAGTTCTTTAGGTTTAACTCTACGGACTTAGTTTCGGCAACTACTTGAGCATTGCTCGTAATTAACAACCTTACCAGAAAAGTAGGGTAGTGTGCTTTTGGTTTCAAATCATATGCGCCTTTTATGTGAATGGCCTCGTAGGTCGACGCTTTCATTTTGCATTTCATATTCTAGTCACTTATTTGATCGAGTTGTCATCTGATCACTAGGTTGTATTTATTCTTCAATATTTTTACTTCAAGCTAATCTTATATCGACAAGCGCTTTGTATAAGTCGTAACGCTATCTTGACCTTGAATGGTCTTACCGGCTAGACTGATGAGTCGCCGTCACTTTATACCCCGTTATTCGGGGTATATCTTATTGCCAACCCGGCCTTTTGCGTATTTTCTGATTTCATATCTCTTAACTCACGCTACAACGTGGTTATATTCTATATCACTTTTTTGACCGTGATCACATCACGTCTTGTTTAATTTTATGTCGAGTTTTCATTATCGAAAATCTTTCTTTCGAATGCGTCGTTTTACACCTGTTGGTGTTAAGACCTCTATCCTTTAATATTACCCATTTCCGAGTTCGTCTCATAATATTCATGTTTGTTAAAACGTTGTTTCTTACTAAAACTGAATTTTAGTTTAACGTTTTCCCTTTAACTATGTCAATTACTCATGTCAAGGCAATTGACAACCCATAATTTATTCTTTTTCCGTTCTCGTTTCACACGGGGAATTGTAACCAGTTCCCTTGCTTTACGCTATGGACCCGTAGGTTCTTTCACTTAGCCTCGTAGGCTATTTCTTTAGATCTTTCCCCTTTTTAAGGTGAGATCCCAATAGTTCGTTTCTTTCTATTTATGACCCAAGGGTCTTCTTGGTCCCGTAGACCTTAACACTACGCTAAATCCCGTAGGTTATGCTGATCCCGGAGATCATCTTTTATTCGTGTCAATATTCAAACGTGTATATATATATATATATATATATATATATATATATATATACATATGTAGCTTTAAAGCATCTCTTGTTATGTTTGGAATCATTTATTTTTGCTTTTAAACTTTAGTTAACCTTGACCGTAGTCTAAGGCTTCATTCGTTTACTTTCGGACTAATCTTCCGACTTTATGACTCCTTACGTTATTTACACGTCAGTTTGTCCCACGGTTACCGTTTCCCGGTTCGTACTTATACTTCTTTACAACCCATTACCCGGGTTCTTTTACCTTAATGTTTTTAACGCCCAAAACCCCCTTTACATAGGTTTATTAATATTTCGCGTACTTATTTATTCGGTTCGCGCTTACTTACATTAGCAAGCGTCATCTTTTATTAAATTCGTTTGACTTATTCGTGTGAAATTTCATCACTTATGAATGTCAAACTTCATTCTTTATTCGACCCGTTCAACTTCAAAATAGTTGAACGTAATTTATCAAAATTTCTATTTATAGTATCTTATCGTCTTTTAGTCATGCCTCGAAACCCGAGTCTTTTGATTTTCATCCGCGTTCCTGCTTCTCGGTCTACGCATGTGTTTAAATCCTTACCCATCAACCGGGTGTTTTACCGAAGTCGTTTTCATTGCAACGCTTCTGGTATGCATTAAGACTTCGCTTCGATTTATTTGGTCATCTTAGCGAAATCCATCGCTTTTATTCAACCATGTCTTTTATTCTTTTTGTGACCATCCTTGACGGCCTTATAGATTCTGAGTGACGATTATCATCGCCATCCTTGCTTTACTATGACTAAAGTTAACAACCTTGATTATCTTTTTCGTGTGGGCAATACCTTTGTTTTTATGATCCGGCGGATCATCTATACTTTGGTTTTACTTGCCCATTTTGTCAACCATGGCTCTTTCGTCCAAAATGACTTATTTTCGTGAATTTTCCTCAGTTTATTCATTTATATCGTCATTTACATTGATCTTTGTCCCTTCTCTCGGGCTTATTATTCTAATGTAATACGCTTCCGTCACTCGGCTGTGCGTTTACATTATTATCAAGTATTTTGCTCATTTGTTTCATTTGGGTACTTTTTAATTTGTTCCATTCACCCCGTCCTTACTACATCGGATGTAAATATGTCTATCATAAGAAGTTCATGGTACCACGTGTTCACTACTTACTTGGCCAGAGTAAGCGATCAACACCTGGTATACATGACTTTTTTATAATTTTCACATTACTCCCCATGTAAGTAATGCCTCTATTTGTTTCTCCTGGAAACAATATCCCGGATAGGTTTTCTATTCATTTTTTTCCAAGTTTCCAATCTACATATGCAACTTTCAATCTCTACGTATTTGTTGCATATTACTATTCATGCAATAATTTAAAACGTGCACCTGATAATGCTTGCTCTAACAGGCTCTCCTTGCCATAAACTTATTCGCGATCGTTGCGCGATTTAGGTCCTTGGTGAGCATGCTCTATTTGTCGTACTTTGGACCGTTCCTCTGTCAAATCCATGATTTGTTAAACTCTCACTATCTTCATATGCGAGTGTCCTTCAACTAAAACATTTAAAATAGTTAGTAATTTCGACATTAATGGATGCCCGTATTATAATACAAGGCTTTTCTACTATACGCATCAACCCGCGTAATTTTGTTGACTATATCTACTCTATATCGATTTTATTGGTGTAATGTGTATTACACGATAACCATATGTGTTGTTCTCAACACTTTAATCATACTAAACCATTGATATACATGTACTTACCGGATTTGCGATCAAGCCTCGAACCGAACACACTTTATTCTTTAACCATGAGCTCTGATTACCAACTTGTAACGCCCATCTTAATTAATCAAGATTTTAATAATAAAATACACATTTTAATGCTAAAATGTGACTTTACAAAAACTTGTCATACCTACATTCCCATATGATTACAACATTTCAAAAACATATTTGTAAGTGTTTACATAATTCCCTTATAACAAAACAAATCAAGATTTGACGAGGAAGCTTCATTTAACGTGTGTTCGGTTCTTGCTCGTCGCTTGATCTTCATCCGGGACTCTCAACATTCACCTATGATCAAAACCAACTTAGAAGTCAGTTTTGATAGTTAAATAACAAGTACAACAAGGTAATTGGGTCAAATAATCAAAATAAACAAATTAACAAAAATTTCAAGATTTTACCACGTCGCTGCGCGCCATGGTAAACCCCTTTGGCCATGGCGCGACGCCACAGCTCCAATTTGACAGAATGTGTTGATGCTGGTGCTGCATATTTGCCCTGCTAAGTTTTAACCAAAACCTAACTTCAAAATGGCATAACTTTTGATCTAGACCTCCGTTTTACGCGATTCTTTTTCCTACGCGTTCGTAATTTAATTCTCCATCTAATGGAGTAAAAATCCGACATCTGAATTTACAAAATTTTAGATTTCAAGCTTTTGGCTTGCAATTCAATTTTAACACTTTTGACTCGTTCGTGATTTTATCAATCAAACTTGTTTATTACCTTTAAAATACCATGGACATCATGTCATATTCACTTACCAATATTTAAGGTTCAAATTACGGGTTTCTTATGAAATCTTAACCTGTTTTGCATATCTACTCACTTAGACCCATTTAAGGCGATTTTCATGCATTTAGGCATCAAACTCGCACTTCTCTTTCTACACTACGTATTTCCATTTTTAAATAGCCTCTTATATTCCACCACAACTATTTTGTGGTGGATTTAACATAATGGACCGTTATCCTTAATTTTACCCTTTGGATAGTCATTCTACGTAATTGACCCGTTCTTAGGCATTTGACCCTCAAGGTTTATACTTACAACTCTTACATAAATCTAAGAGTTACATAATCATATTACTAGTATCTAAACGACCTCTAAGGGTCGTTTGCCCGATTTACTTATCAAGGGCGCTTTGGTCATTTTTAGTCCCTCATTTACGACGAAGGACTCTCACTAATTATTTGACCAAAATTGCATGTTTAACTAACAACTTATTTATGCGTACCTGGCCCGGGTCATAATATCGACCCATTACAACCCTTTCACTATTAATCACTAGCTAATAGTAACGCGAGCCTTATGTTAATTCTTGTGAATCACAAAACACAACAAGCGATTGTCAAATGTTATTGTCAAATGGTGTTAACAACACCATTTGACTCATTTAGTCTAATTGACCATTTGTCCGTATGAGATGGTATTTAATTACCATTTCATCCCTTTAAACCTACCCCGGTTTTCTTTTTGAACTCTTTTACTTAAAAGCCGTTTCTTATTTGTTTGTCATTACATGACTTAATTCACCCTTTTTACCATAATCTATGATTTCTTACCATTTTCCCTTGTTCCGACTTTCATTAGATCTTATCGGAACATCATATACCAACCACATAATAACATTCATATACACTACTTATAATTAAGTATTTTGTAAATAATGTAAAGGGGCGTAAGCTTTACTTACCTTGCATCCATGCCACACTTTTCTTTCCGTGCTTGCTCCGTTTGACCCGCTTCATCCACAAGCTTTCACCTAGCTTGTTAGGCGTCAAACTATCATCATAATTCGTAAGACGGTTAGATTAGTCATTATCACATACGACTATTTCATCTTACGAATTTTATGTTGAAACTACTATTCAACCTCATCATTGATTAATTTGACTTTTTAAAAGTCAATTACCCTTAATCATATAAGTTGCATATTTGTGTTCAATAACTTATTTAGGCGATCTTATCAACTATCCGGTAGACATTATAATGATGCTACCGTTTTTAAGCTATTTTCTATCCAAGTTCATTACGTTTCCTACACTTTAACTAGTTCAAGCGATTATCAAGACTAATTTATTCATGTATTTTCGCAAGAACTAAGGGTTCTCATTTATAAGTGAAAACCCGTTTTATCATATCACTAGCATTCGTCCGAACACCTAATAAAATCAAGTTCTACATATCAAATAGTAGATATCATGATTTCAAACATCCATGTACATGAATAAAATCACCAATTTCACCATAACATACTTAACCCATTTCATGGCAACTATGAACATATACCTAAACTCATAATTTGTTCAAGTATCATTCCTAATACTATCATCCATGATGGTTTCAAACATGATTATCTCATTAGCTTCATCATATCATCAAAACCCACTTGATAATCTACTTGTTCATCACTTAGAAGTAACCCACATTAAGTATTTCGTAATTTCATCATATCTAACGAAATTAGGCATACATAAACATCTAATTTCATCTTTGGATCATAATCCATCAATTTATTCGCAAGTAACCTACTTGTCTCGAATTTCAACTTTAACCAATCTAGATTTTGTGACATACCTTATGATCCCCATGACTTGGTGATCGTTTTTACGTGTTCATGCATTGATTTAGGGCTTGAATCGGGCTTCAATTTGATGATTTGTTGAAATTAGGGTTTGAGCTCCCATGGAGCTTTCTCCTGATCGATCTTCACGCACACACACACATACACATACACACACACACTTAGTGTGTGTGTTGTGTTTTATTTATTTGTTTTATTAAAACTAGTTTGCCCACTAGGCAACATTAGTCCCTTGTGTTTTATCTCACTCAAAAGAAGCTATAACTTGCTATTTATTACGTAGTCACATATTACTAACTAGGTTAATTATTCCTAGTTAACTTAATGAGTTCGGGAAATCTGAGCTCGTTTTATTTCAAGTCCCGTTAACTCGGGCCTTTTATATACTTTGTTTTCTCAAAGTATTCATTCTCCTTTTAATTAATATTAGGCTTATGCATTTAAATCCTAATATTTACCAGGTTAATTTTACCACTAATGGTATTTTACCTGTCTTTACTATTAACGTGGTTTGATTACCAAACCCGTTTTTGGGGTGTTACACATTCCAACCACCTCCAACATCACAAAGACTTCCCACACATTCACATTCACCACCAAAATGTGCTCCTTCACCAGAAATACCTAAACCCAAACCTTCTCCAGAAAAATCACCACAAAAGAAGGAGAAAATAGCTTCAACAGCATCATCACCAATTCACCCAATAGATGCTGATACAACAAAAGTATCAGCAGATGTTAGCCAAACAGATGCTGAGACACCAGTTTTTTCAGAAGAAGTTTGTCAAACATCTGCCATGATCATTTTCACTACACTAACAACAATCCAACCACCTCCAACATCACAAAGATTTCCCAGACATTCATCTTCACCACCAAAACGTTCTCCTTCACCAGAAATCATGTCCACACGTAAGAGAAAAACTCATGTTGTGGTTGAAGATTATGAGGAGATTAAATTAGTAATCCCTGTATCATCTGCCCCCATTCAAAAACAGTCCATCCTCATCATTACCACCCAGAAAACCCACTTCATCCCTTCCAATTGCTACACTACCATTAGTCATTCCCCTGGAAGCTCAATATCCTCTGGAGTTAGTCATTGTTAAAGGTGAAACTGAATCATTCTTCACAATAGATGATCCATGTAAAAGATCATTCCCATCTCTTTATGGCTATAAGAAGCCTCAAAACTTAGATGAGTATCTGAAATTAAAAGTAACACAGGCTGAGGTTATAGCAAGAGAGAATAGCATAGGGATGGATGACAGGGAATACCAGAGGTTCTTATCATTTCAGCTTAGCAAAGTCAGAAAACTTTAAGACTTTGCTAGGGACCTGAGTAAATCCATGTCTGAGAGGCCAATAATTCCTGAGCTTCAGATGCAACTGAGGGATGATTATGTTGGACACATTATGAAGTACAAACCATATAATGTAACCATAGATCAATTCAAAGACTGGTCATCAGATGCTCTTAGATAAGAAATCAATAGAATCACAAAAAGCGCAATGATCCTCTGGTAAAGCCAACTCCACTTAATTGGAAGAAAGTCAAAACAGTGGATTCAGATGAGGCAATGAAGTTTAAAAGAATGAGAGCAAAGCTTGTGGATGCTTGTTATGGTTCAGCTAGATCCATTGCCAGATGGTCTAAACTGAAGATAGTTGAGACCTACAAAAAGCTGGAAGAACTTAGAGCTGAAGATCCAAATGTTCCTCAAAATCCAGTCTATCCTACAACTACTGCTGTGTCTCAAAAGATCCATACTCCCAAAAACCTTCTCTCATCATCTGCTTTATCTGAATCCATTGCAAATTTAGTTAACAGACCACAATCACCAAACTCATCTTCAATAATTCTTTTCCTAAGAAAACCAGCTGATCCAAAAATGGTAAAGTGGAAGTCATGCTCAAAAACCCAAGTATTGACTTTGATTAGATCAAATGGTAGTGTTGAAGAGATTAATATGGACAATGTATATAATCTGAATGCATACGATCTCCAAGATTTGCTGGACCTTCAACTTGAAAGGGATGATGAAGAAGACATGTTCTCCATGGACTTTGAACTACAATTCAAAGGACAAATCAGGGAGATGTTGATGAGAAATAAAAATCAGTAATAAAGAAGGGTTTTGGTATCATCTGTTGTATAGGGAGATTGTTGGATCAGCAGCTGTGACATTGTCTCCAGTAGCATATTTAACCAGGACACAACATGTAGCAAAGGAGATGTTAATGCGTAACACACTCTTGATTGAGCTTTGATGAAAGTTGTTGAGGCAGGTGATCGTGTGTTCGTAGTTAATGTTTGTTGAAACTTAAGATGTATTCGAATTCTATTAAGTTTGTTAGACATCTTTTATATATACTTATGTCTATAAACAGATTACATTATCAATGGGTGGATACTCCCTTTTTCGATAGGAGAATGGAAATAGTCGTATGTAACTGATATATTAACCGATGATCTATGTTTATAGTTGTCTTTTAGCTATAATAAATAACACGTTTTGGTACAATATCTATATACCTATCTATACTTTCTATTAAAATGTTTTATGCATGTTTTCTAAAAACCACCCGTGTTTGCACAATGATCTTACTACAAGTACTATATAATAAAGTAAACCTTACAGGGACACATGTCACTAGATTGGGAGCTCTCTAATGTATTTTCCCGCCTAAATAGAGTTATCCAATTTATTAAATAAAATTTTTAAACTTTAAATATATATTATTTTTAAATGCTAGAATTAGGGAAGGTAAGTAAAGAAAAGTAGGAAAAAAAATGGTAAATGGATTATTATACTTTATAATTTAATATGACGATTAATAAGCAATTTTCTCCTACATTCTATATCTAACAATTTCAAAAGGCTTGTACAGTTTGTTTTTTGTTTTTTTTGTTTTTTTGCTTATTGCTTTTTGACTTTTTCTTTTTTGTCTTTATTATTTCTCTTTAAACTTTTACCCCTTTAACTTTCAATGTTAACAATTTCAACCTCTTTAACTTTTTAAAAATTTTGTAATCAAGCTTTACGTATTTATTTTTGTGTACACGTTTCTATAAATTTAAATTGATTTCCCGTTAATAAGTTGGGTCAAATATAATATATTCCTTATGCTTATTATTATGTACATTTTCTGTTTGTTTATTTTTTGATGTAATTTTTTTCTATAAATGAGCCTGTTAAAATATAATATATTTTCGTGCTTATTTTTATGTACGTGTTCAAATGGTCTACGTTTTGACGTAAATTTTGTTCGGAAACACGTCGAGTAAAATATAATACGTTTTCATTAAATGCTATAAATTCGAGTCACTCTACGTTTCGACACGCCACAACACGCCGTAACTATTTTCTTACGTGTTTATTTTTATGCACGCGTCGGTATAAATTTAAGTTGGTTTATGATTCGACGTAAATTTTCTTCAGAAATATGTGTCAAATATAATTCGTTTTCATGCTTATTTTTATGTATGTTTTCAGTTGGTCTACACTTTAACACAAATTCCAATTAGCAAATTATGTGGATAGTGCTTTTATCCTATTAACTTTTTTGTTTCTTTCTTGATTTTTTTCTGGACTTTATTATTTTTATTTTTTAGTTTTCTTATGTTTAGTGTTTTAGTTTTAAGTTTGTTTTCATTAAAGCTATATTTAAGATAACATTTACGTTTCCATTTACAATTAATTTAAAATCAATTCGTCCTGCTGTCCAATTTAAATTTATTTTTATGGTTTTTGGTCGATGTAAAACATGTGTCGATATTCTTTTGAGCATATTTCTTTCGATTAGTATACTGAAACAAAATAGATATCGACCGAAACCCCGCAGCGTAGCGCGGGTATTCCTTCTAGTTTCTTTACTATACATTAAATAAAATTAATACCATTTCATAGACGTATTTAAGTAATAACAAAATTGGCATAAATATTTTTTTTAAATTAAAGCTACAAATAAAAATACAAGTAACAATAATATACATAAATGATCACATATAACAAAATAGTTTATTCTAATACTCTAACAATATAATATAAGATGTATAATAACATATATAAAACTAGAGTTAAGACGTTATTAATTAACTTGATATTTCATATCAAACATATATAAAACTAGAGTTAGACGTTCGTAATTACGTTTAATGATAATTCATTTGGTTTGCAAATTTATTTAAATAATTAACCTAATAATAAATAAAAACAAAGTAAAATGTTATAATAAATAAATAATATATCAAAGTCCAATTTTTATGTTTATATCTTGATGACTATATGTTTTAACCGATTATATTATATCTATTCACCCGTATAATATACAAGTTAATTTAACTCGTGTAATATACGTGTTTTTTTATAAGATATAACCTTTTTGTTTCTTAGTATATAAGTTACTTGTTTTCAACCTGTGTAATAAACGTGATTTTAACAGTGTGTATATATATTGAAGAGTTGATTTAGTGTTTGAGTTAATTGCTCGGATGGTCCCTGTGGTTTCACGTTTTTTCATGTTTAGTCCTCACCTTTTGAAAATAGCAGGTATGCTCCCTATGGTTTGTTATTTTGTTACTCGGATAGTCCCTGAGTAGATGTCAGTTAGTTTGGAAATAGCAGGTATGCTCCCTATAGTTTGTCATTTTGTTAATCGGATAGTCCCCTGAGTAAATGCCAGAGGACTATCCGAGTAACAAAATGACAAATCATAGGAAGCATACCTGCTATTTCCAAAAGATAGGGACTAAACGTGAAACCACAAGAACCATCCAGGCAATTAACTCTTAGTGTTTTAAAGGAAGAGACAGAAAAGCTTTTGAATACTTTGGGAAACGCGTGTCTAGTAAAGGTTGCATTCCATTCTTTCTGTCGGGTTTGTGTATATTTGTTCATCCATTGCCATATGCTTTTCTGGTCTTCTTTTACCTTTCCTTTTGTTTGTTTCGTCAATTCCTTATGAATACAAGAGTAATAGCAAGTTGTACGTAAATAACAAAAAAAAATAATAAGTTTTATATTTTTTAGGTTAATATCACTTTATTATAGAAGTAAATTAGAATTCTGTTCCATTTACTTGTTACATTTAGTCATCAAATCATCTTTGCATGTATTCATGATCACTTAATTAGCTTCTATATACCAATTGAGAAAAATATTGGTTGTTGTTCACAGTAGGGATGTCCAAACTGCTCGACGATCGCTCAAAAAATGCCCGAAAAATTTCGTTCGATTCACGCTCAGTTTGTAAATGAGCCGCTCAACTCGGTTCGATTTGAAAACGAGCCAAGCATGAGCAAATGTCCGCTAGCTCGTTCGGTTTCGCTCAAATTATTTTTATTAAATAATTAATATATATTTAATTAAATCAAAATATATATTTTTATTCAATAAATGTACAACATATAATTATAAAAGCAATAATAAGTTTTATCTAAACCTAGACGAGAGCACTTATATATTTGAAGCAATCGTTATATTTTGTTATAATTTTAGATTGCAGAAAAACTGTAGGCAAGAGAACAATATAATATCTTGTTTAATATTATTATCTATTTATCTAACTATCGAAACCTGATAATTAAATCGTTCTTTACACTTTCATAAGTAAAAATATTTGTAACAAGATAAATAACCAGTTACTAAAACATTAGACAACAAAATCTAAACAAAATTTCAAATATTCATTCTATAACCCTAATCTTTTTTTTTTCAAAGACATATAAACTGGTAGAAAACAAATGTAACAAATATGCCAAAAAGTGTGTTTGGGGGGGGGGGGGGGGGGGGGGTTGATGGTTGTGGTCACAGAGTGAGGGCCCCCTGGATGAAGGTGTGTCGTTATTGCTTAATGATAAGTAGCTGGTATGGACCCAGTCTGAGGTCAACCTGTTATGGAATTGGACACTACCTACAAAATAGACTGTGTGAAACAACCCCCATAACAATACCATAGAAGTAAATAGTAAAAAGAGTAAATGTATTGTCCCCTTTTATTGTTAGATATTATTCTACAATTTCACTAAAATTATCTGTATTTTTGGTAAAAAAAAAAATAATAATTATTAGGTTACACTTTGTTAATTGATATCATCAGTATATGTTAAGCTCTCTTAAACTTCACCTTTATCAACATCATAAAAGAATAAATATATTTATATAAATCTTATTTTTATCCAAGATATGCATATAACGAATGATCTAGAAAACTGAAAATGCATCTTTATCCCAAGATGTTGATATAGATCGGAAAGGTGTTCTTAGTGAGGAGGGGGCGCCCCACAGGTAGAGGTTGTGGTTAGTAACACTACTCGGGTACACCACCGCCACTCCCTTAGGTAAGGCACACAACTAGAGAAACCCGATTGTTTAGAGTTGATTTTTTAACCGTTGGGGCCTTTTTCTACACCATTTACAAATGCATTAACCCCATTTTAAAGTCATGCTTTTGCCTACAGAATTTCACACTTTTATGCCACATATAAGTGATCTTTAGCTCTAAAACAAAACTACCATCTAAAAATAAGCATTATGAATTTTGCAAGAGAAGAATTTTGAATATTCTTCATCTTTCATTCTTTTCAACACTTGTGTGGTTTCGTATGAGTAGTTACCCCTACCAATTATTTGTGAGTATTAGAATTATGGTAATTTGGTCCCAAAAGCATAGAGAGCAAGATGCGACTAATCAATCTCAAGACTTATTAGTATTAAAATGTAGGGTGTCCAAGGAATGCTCTCCGCCTTCCCGGTTGCCTTTTCTTGAGTTCCTTGAGCTCTTTTTTTCCCTTTCTTTGCCTTTGTCGTTTGTGGTTGCATTTCGGGTATAACATCGTCATCTATGGCTAAAGAAACAATGTCATGCTCATGTGTGGTTTGAGTAAACGGTTGGGGCGGTGGCATTTGAGATGGTTGTGATTGCATTTGCATAACTTGTTGTTGATGTTGGTGTGACATTTGCCAAGGATTTTGCGCTTGACTAAAATCACTAAACGAAAACGGATCCATGGGTGTCGTGGCGTATACAAGTGGAGAGCTAGGTTGAGTCGAGGGAGTGGCGGGTGTGTTTGGAAAGAATGGACGAGGGTTCGATCGGCTAGGATCCATGACTTTTTTTGGATAAAAGAGTGAATGATGATTGAGAGAATGAGAAAGTGTTTGAAATTGTGAATTGAAAAATTGAATGTGTGGTATTTAAATAGGACAAAAAAAAATAATGAATTAAATTTGTTTTTTATCAAATTGGACCGTTGGCAACGGTCATCAACACAAACGGTCAAATTTTGAAGCTCGGGACGAACAGGAGAAAATCACTGGTGGCACCGATATCTAATTTGGGGGGGGGGGGGGGGGTTGTTCCCGGTCAGGGACCCCTTCCACCTCAGCTGCCCGAGCTTGTTCCCAATGCCACACCCCAACGTCTAAATGAGACCCTTTTAGAGTAAATGGTTATACTTGGAAAATTGAAAGTTAGTCATGGCCGGTAAGAAATCAGCGCAACTTTAAGCATTATAGACTGGTGTTGTGTGTAAGATCCTTAGAGCTGATGCTTACAAAACCTAAGTAATAGTTATTAATGACAATTATTATTGATGGTTAAATTTCCACTGCTGTTGAGGTTGAAAGAGGATGAAATTTTGTATCAAGAATTGCTAATTCTAACGGTTATAAATAGAGTTGATTTCCTAACGACAAGTTTATATCGACAGACAGAGAAACTTATTATTGATAAAAGAAGATGCCACTCAACAGTGACGAAGACTGAGATTTTCGACCAGGGGGTCGAAAACGTATATACCAAAAAATTTCTGTAAGACCGGGGGGTCGAAAACGTATATACTCAAAAATCTCTATACGAAAACTACATACTCTCCACTACTGAGCGAAAGGTTCGGGGGGTCGGCCGCCCCCTCCCGCCCTATAGAAGTTGCGCCCTTGCCACTCAAAGAATAAGTAACTTGAAGATGAGGCAAGTGATGTAAAGGATCAAGGTTATGATAATGCATGTTGCTAGTGATTACAACTTTTTTGGCTAAAGAATAAGTAGTAACTACATACCTACTATCAATGAAGATAAATAGTGCTGATGAAGATGGTTCATAGTGAAGAGGAAGTTAAATATGTAACTTCCAAGGTTTGAGTTGTTTTATTCAAGCAAGATGAAGTTATGGTGTATGTCACGTAATGTTATATCAGGTTAACTTTATAATTCTACTTATTAGCAGAATAGTACTAATTATTCTATTTAAAGCATATTTATTCTACTTATCAGTACCAATTGCCCGTTAACTCTTATATGAACCTGATCCCATCCTATACATACAAACGTGTGCGTAATTAATTAATTTACAACATTTAAAATGAATGTCAGTGCCGTCTATCAGGGGTGCAGGAGGTGCCTGCGATCAGGGCCCAAATCAATATAGGGCCCGGAATTTTTTTAGAATTATATATATATATATATATATATATAAAATTCTGGATGTTTGTATAAATAAGGGTCTGCTAAAAGACCCAAAGTTTTTTAAATAAGGGTCTTTTTAAAAGTTTTAAAAAATGGCCCAATTAACAAGCACAAGTGACTAGTCTAAAACAAAAATAAGGGCATGCTAGATCAGTGAAAGGAAACAAAACGTCGCATTGTTGTATGCAGTATAGTATATCGCACAGGCAATTGGGACGAGGGAAACTGGAAACAAAACGTCGATCATCATTCGATCAGATCAGGGAATTTTGCAATTTCGCAGTGATTCAGACTTTCAGTGATTTAGTCGCAGCATGGTAGCAGTGAGGAGATTTGCGAATAGAGCCCAAATTTGTTTTATCTATTTCATAACAATTATCGTAATATTATGGGTTTTTTAGTATTTATATATTTGATTGAATGATTGATGAGTTTATATTATATGAAGATTTGCGAATAGGGTCCAAACTTTTTATCTCGAACAGGGCCAAATTTTTTTTTGTGATTTTCGGAGACGGCCCTATGAATGGTAGGCTATGTATTTAAATAATGGACTGGGTTCACGAGTGTGTGGCATGCCTACACACACCTATTCACATAACATAATTATGATCATATGATATACATTTTTATAAAATGATTGTCATCTAACACATCATACATAGATAGATTGGCGTATTTTGGTTTTCAAGTATGTAGTTGGGCCTATTTAACTAATTGGGCTAATCACATAGTATTTCAAAATTGGTTTTTGTCTTGTTAGCCTTCTCATTAAATTTTATGAGCCGAGATCATGTTAAGCCCATTAAGGTAGTTTTTTCACGATTTCACGTTGCATATGAATATAGGGCTGTTAAAAAAGCTCGTGTCTCGGGACTCGCTCGAAAAAAGTTGGAAAAAATCTAATAAATAATCCATTTTTATCGACAATTACCGGCATATCAATCTTCGTTTAATTTCATGAATTTTTCGTAAGCTAAAATGGCAGCCCTTACGATGATGATCCATGAGGCTAATAAAAAGTTAGCTTTTACATATCTGTTAGTGATTTGTTTATAATCGTTGATGATGTAAAAGGCATTTTTAAAAACACATATGAGGTAAGTAACAGTTAAATAGTAAATTGTTTTTAATTTATATTTGAAAGAAACAAAAAAAATAAAATAATGAAAAGATTTTTTTAGTGGAAGATCTTGATATACAACACTGATGTGTTTCAAGGTGACTCATTTAATGTTTGTTTTTTTATTATGAGTAATAGATTAGTGACTAGGTAATTATTAAAATTATAACTCCGTTAGAATGAACATTTTATGTAATTGATGTCTCTTAGTTATTTTTTTTCATTATCTCTCATTTTCAATTAACAAATTTTGTCTCCACCTGGTATAAATGTCTGGAGAATGGGTTGTTAAGAGTGATAAATAGATATGTTTGCCAAGAGCTAAACATGAAAAATCTATTACACTTCTACACATGAAAAAAATAATAAAAAAGTTCCAATGTTAAATATTAATACGTTTTAATTATTCCCCTATAAAAATCTGAATACAAACAAACTCGGAAGCCCGTAAACTAACGCATCAATGTTTATTAAACCAGCCCATTTTGGATAAATACATTTATCAAACAAGTCGTGTTTGGGTTAAGCAGAATAAATGAGTTATATTAAAAAAACTCAAACCTGATTACTTTTGTTCGAGTTATAAAATGTCATACTAATATTACGTATAAACCAAATGAAATTAAAAAAATAGACAAAAAGTTTTGACGATTATTTATAAATATAAATATGTAAAAGATAAAAGGAAGAAAGACATAAAAATAGAGTATAAAAAACGTATTGGTGTGGTGAAGGGAAGCCTTAAAATTAGTGTTTGGAAATTGAAGAGTGAAAAAGAAAAAGAAAAAGAAAAAAAGGGTTGTAATTTATTTAGCTGAAAACATGAATTATCAAAGTGTGAAATGTGGATGATTCAGTTGGTGACAAGAAGCACAGGGCAGAGCAGATGCCCAGTCTCTCTCAGTCATGCCAATACCAGAAGCAGGGGAGCCTTCCTATCATTTTTCTAAAATTTGTTACACACACATATAATAATAATAATAATAAAATATTAAACAAAAGTAAAAAACCAAAATGATTCTTCTTAACCCTTAAATTATATTCTCGTATTAATGATTCAGAACCTAATCATTTTTTTTTTCACGTCGTTACTTAAATTTGTATGTATTTAGTGGAGTTTTTTTTTTTTCTTTCTTTATAATAAATTCAAAATTTTTAGAATAAATACAACACGCACCCTGCATCATTTACTTACATACACAATTACCATGGCGACAATAGTTCTACCACCTAATTGGTGGAAAATGGACGACTGACCTTTTTTTTCATTTTTACTTTTAATTTAATTAATGTTAGTATGATATAATATAATTATAATTGCCCCTTTCAAAAATTGTGATTTCATCATCAGTTCAAAATTACATTTTTACCCTTAGTTCAAAATAAATTTATGCTTTTGTCCCAAACTAAAAATACGATTTCGCCCTTAGTTCAAAAACTATGATTTTCCCCCGTTCAGAACAAAATTTTGGTTTTGCTCCCTAGCTAAAAATCACGAATTTACCCTCAATTTAAAATTATGAGTTTGTCCTCTTTTAAAAACTCATGATATTGACCTCAGTTTAAATCTGGAGTCTTGCCATCGTTTTAATTTTTTTTTTCAAAACTGTAGTAGTTTTTATTTTACTTGGTTTACTCAATCTAACTTTTTTGTCAATCAGGTGTCTGACACTCGCTCATTGTTTATGACAATATACTATTTTGCCCCCAGCTCAGGCTTGCCATCTTTTTTTTAGCAAAACTATGGCAGTGTTTTGGTTTAATTGGTTGAGTCGATATAAATTTTTTTGAGATCGTGTTATGAGTAGTATGCACAAGTAACTAAAATACATGCGTACATTTAATTAAACTAAGAAATATTCGTCTTAGCGCCCCACAATGCGGGCGGGGCATCCAACTAGTTTGACAACATTTTAGTTGTGGAGTGTACCTGTAGGTGTAAACGAGTCGGGCAGAGCTTGAGCCCAACTAGGCTCGAGCTCGGCTCATCATGTTTTTATGAAGCTCGAGTTTAGCTATAGGTTTGAGCCTACTTATTTGAGCTCGAGCTCGGCACGTGAATAAAAACCAAAGCTCAAG